>CM056732.1:28999127-31399127 GCA_029844215.1 Przewalskia tangutica
TGATTCATGTAACAGGAGAAAGATTTCCCATTCCTTAGCCGGAAAGAGATGTTGCCATGAAAGAGGGATTAAGTGGAACAGAATTGACTGGAGAGTCGTGGAAACACTTCTTTCTTCCATATTTTGGACCGGAACAATATTTTAGCAATAAAATATGGAAGAATTTCAATCAACGATTAAAAGACTATGTATGGATGGTCTGAATTGTCTAAACAAGAATTCTTGAACAGTGAACAACCAGTTCAGATATTCACGACCAAGAAATAATGGATTCTCTTTCGGATAGGAAGGCTGGAATGCCAACAGGCGTCTATTATTGAATTCACCCGACCCCTGACTCATTGTACTAGTTACTGCTATAGCTAGTGCTAGTGCTGTATTGGTGTATTGCTAGTGAACTTACAGAGCGAGCTGTAAAGGTAGAAAAAAACAGATCAATCAAGAGATAGTGGTTCGGTTTTTTCCTAAGCAAGGACGGACGAGTGACGATTGGCCGAGGGGCCCTTGGGCCTAAGGGAATAGATTGTAGCTGGGTACAAATAGGCCGGGACGAGTAGGCAGGGTACGACGAAGCCCGCGGGGTGACACATGGTTGTACTGGTCAGCTTTGGGCTGGAGATTGACGATTGACTGAGCGTGCTTTGGCAGCTCGTGGTGGAGTACTCTCTGACGGATTCGCTCTATTATTGCCTCCTATTCTTGAGGGAGTGATCGGGATTAAGCCGCGTGGCGAAAAAGCACTATTCGCTCTTTGGGGTGGGCCTTTCGTACTCAAATCCGTACGGGGAAAGGACAATTATTCAGCGCACTAAAATCTAGTGAATGGGGTTCCATATTCATGAAAAGCCAGGTTTGAAATGATCCATGTTACGGAACCAAGACAACCTATCTTACTAATAATAAGAAAGGGTTAAGGGCCTCCAAGGCCTATAAATAGAAGCTTCTTGAAGTCTCTATTTGGCAAAGGGAGACGGAGAGGAACTTAGAAGTCGGAAAAAAAAAGCTTTGAGTGTAGCCATGGATTCTTTTCTAAGACTTCAAGAAATTTCTATCGAAATCTCTCTAGTAGAAGAGGAGAAGCTCCAATCGGAGCAAAGGCTGGGTCTGTTCTGGGAGCATTTGCCTCCTCTCGACCCTGAGGCCGTTGCAAATATGATGCAACAGATCCGGAACCACATTCGCGGTCTGGAAGAGAGGAAGGAGGCCCTCCTCCAGGAACGAAGGGAACTAACTGCGCGGGTCGCCCGCATAGCTTCGGATTCCCAGAGAGAGTAGAATAGAAGAGTCCGTCGACTCTTTTGAGTTTTAGAAGGTTTAAATAAGTGTCTGTAGACGCAAAGTAGTGTGTTTCTTCTTTTTCTTTGTTTGGTGGAGATCTACTCCTATCCTAAGTAGATTGCTTTTTTTGGGTGTGTTTGCATGTATCACTAGTAGTCTTCAATGCTTCCGTTGTTAACTTTGTAATGTTGTGTTTAGTTGTGTGGCTGGTCTATGTGTGTGTAAGCTTCCTATTTGATGTATTCCCATGTAACGGCTATTAATGAATAAAAAGTGCTGGTCTGCTTTGTTAAATATTCCTTATGTATACGTAATTAATAATCCCAGAGGGAATCCGGATCTTGAGTGAACCTCAAAGCCATGCCAGCCTGGAGTTAATTCTTTCTATGGACAGCCTTTTTTTTAAGACCTAATCTAGGCATTAGCCATTTAAAAAGATGGATTTAGGTTTCGGAGGTAGATCAAAAACCTCAGCGAAGGTCACCGAACACGAACAAGATACGAAAGATGTTAGACAGCGGACCACTTAAACTACTTAGTTAGAGATTGTTTGCTATTGCTTATGCCTCAGCAGAGAAGTAAAGTTCTGCTCTCCTCTCTTTCTCTTACGTATCTAGTTCTATAGCTTAACCCTGACTTTTACGATGTAAGGGCAGAACGTAATAGTAATAAAGGAAAAGCAAGGTGTGGCGGTAAGTCAAAACTTTTTGGTCTCCATGTTCTTTGATATGGAGCCCGGAAGAAGCTTATTTTTCTCGCTATAAGGCATAAGTAGTGAAAGAAGTAGACCTATAAAGAGAAAAGGAAGCGCTATCCCTCCTACTTATGATTCAACATTTAGCTCGATCTATTCTAGATGTCTTTTTTACATCAATGGCATCAGCTGGAGCTTGCACCGAATTGCTTACCCGCGGAACTCATTTAACCCGACCCTGCATAAGTACCAATGCCCCTTCCCCTTTCACCTCTAGGAAAAACTTCTGGGATGAGCCCTTCTACTCGTCATTTTTATATTAGAGGGCAAATTCTCGATCCGCTCCGATCAAGGCTTATAAAAGCATCAACCTCATCCTAAAAGGACTCCTTTAGCTTTGGGGTTGATTTACGTGGCTCAAGACTTTGAGTCAAGAGGTCAGGTGTTCAGAAAGGTGGTGATGCGGCATTGGCATTTTCAGCAAATTCATCAGATAGCTTGCCTTCTTTTCGTTTACGTGGCTACATACTTGTAGCGATCAAAGGGCATATTTATTATTATTTATTATTTAACTAAGTCAAAGGTAATTGTATGGGCCTTTGCTTCGAGAACAATCGTATTAGCGCCTTCGCAGCCTGCCTTTCCATTCTTCGAGTGCAGTTCCTTCTTGAGCCTTTTCTTTTTGACTCCTACCGAAGCAAGCGTCTCAAGTGCTGACCTTTCTTCCCACCTTTGAGCGAAGCAAGCCTCTCAAGTGCTGACCTTTCTTCCCCCCTTTGGTGAGCTGACCTTCTTGTGTCACGAGTGATGTCAAACCTCCTTCTTGTCTTCTATTCCGGGAAGTGGTATAATAGGTCCCCTAAGGGAAGCCCTTTGGCAGCTGTCCGAGCCTTCCCTTGATTGTGCCTTTAGGCTTTCTTCTTGCTGCTTTGTTTGCGCTTTCGAATCCGCTTCTGTAAAGAAAGGAGAAGAGAGAGGCGTCGGCTAACTAAGGACGATGATGGAAACTCTCCCTGAAAGGTGAGCAAGAAGAGTCTTCACTACTAGCTAGTATTGAAAGAAAAGAAGGCCTACCTTCGCTTTGTGCGCTAAGAGCTTTCTTTCCTGTAGGATAGGAAGAATGGAATAGGAAGATAAAAGGACATTTGAAGGAGTGAAACTGAACCAGAAAAAGGCCCTTCTCTCCGGCATCAACATCCTTTCGTAGTACCCTACCCCCAGGGGAATTCGAATCCCCGCCGTCTCCTTGAAAGAGAGGTGTCCTAACCACTAGACTTTAGGGGTATATAGAATAGACTTTTCGTCAGAATAAGGTTCCCATCTCTTCCACTCTATCTCCTTATTGGATTGGTAGGTACATTCCTCTTTCAGTTCACTTAGTCGACTAGACTGCTTTCCCTCACATTCTACTCTTCATTCTAAAACTAGATTGACGAAGGTTCTTTATTCCCAATACTGGTCTTCATTCAATGCTAGCATCTCTCTCAGCTGAAAGAAGATCAACTCTCACCCCTTTTTCGCTTTAGTCGGAAGAGCCTCTCTCCTCCTCGAGTTCTAAATCAGCAAGAGAAGAGGGACCGGCAAGCGAGATGAGCGAAGGAAAAGCCTCGTCGAGCAACAAAGAGAGGATTGCGCCAACCAAAGCTTTGACTCTGAGAGTGAGAGTTGGCGTCAATCTCACGCCTTGTCATCAGATAACAAAGTGGATTTCGCCCCAGAACCCTCCGCAGCCCGGGGCCCCCCCTTAGGGGAGGCCGACCAAGAGCAAGGAACCCCCGGCTTAGGCACTTCTGACGCGCGGACGGGGAAAGATCCCTTAGAAAGTCAACAATCTTTTTCTGCGAGTGAAAACCCTAAAAAAAAAATGCGAAGGGATCCTTATGCTCAATTAGTTGAGGACGCACAACAAAAAACTATCAAAATCCAGGGTGTAATAGACGAATTGGAAGAAGAAACGTCTTCCATGGACAATGTGGATGAGATCATAAGGAAGTTCTCAAATAAGCGTCGAATCCAAAGTTCCTCTTCCTCCTATAAGGAAGGCGATTTGCCGACAGAACCAGAATGAACCGCCGCCGTGAAAGAGGTAAGAAAAGAGTTTGCAATGTCGAGAATGAAACTTATGATCTTTTAGTTGAGGGCCCCTTCACTTGAGCGAATTCCGGCTTTCCAGCGGAGGCTGCAAAGGTGTTGATACTAACCCCTTGACTATAAAGGCGGTAGGCTAAGCGGGAAAGGGAGAGAGTGGAGTTAGATCCGATGCCATTGATTCTGTTGGAGGAAGGTCCGCAGGAAAGAGAATTGCTTTTGTTGAAGAAGCAACAATAAAATAAGCTCTTGCTCACCGAATCCCTTTCAGGTGCAGATGAATATGCTGTTTAGCTTGGGACTAGGGCTTATGATCCTTCTCTTAACGGTAGAACAAAAATAACAAAGGAGCTCTCCTAACCTAAGCAAGCCGCGGAGTCGTAGACCATTGCTTTAAAGACGGGATGGAATCTTTCTTTCTGATCCTAAGCTGTGAACTCATGGTCAAATGGCTTCCGAGGTGGGCCTTCCCTTCTCTATGGTAGTACTGTGAAAACGGAGATTGCTTGTCCTGCTCGAGCCATTAAGGAGGGAGCTGAGGGAGAGGCGCTTGAAAGCCCTTACGCTGGGACCCCTTGGCTCTAGTTATTGGTCGGCAGAGGGTGCTTGGGATGACCGGGATTAGTGGATTCCTTTTTTTTGATGCTTTTCTTTAGTTTTGGCTTTCCTGCAGCTCTTTTCCCGATCTCTTTTTCTTCATTAAAAGGCTTTACAAGCCGCAGACATATAGCCAGGGAGTGCCATCCCTAAAAAAGAAAAAAAGAACTCTTTTAGAGCTATGACTTACTTAGTGAAATCCTACTAGAAGAGCAGTGAGTGACCTACATTGAGTAGGAATAAGGCAATATCCCCTCGTTGCCTAGGAGCTCTTGGAGGCATTACCCCCATCACATTGGAGTTGACGGTCCCAGTCTTTTCTGTTTGCGTAGGAGTTCTTCCTCTTGCTCCATCGAATGCACTGAGAAAGGTAGCTGTGAGGAATAAAGAGCGTATTCTGTGGCATTTGATTCCATTCTTGCTAACAGCTGATTCTATAGATTCTCGAACAGCGGGTACGCAAACAACGGCACCAACGGATACTGTCACACCGGTTACGAGAACAGCTATAAGAGTAGGAGGGAATTCAATACCAATTGCAGTTTTCTAAGACATTTGGGATTTGTCTTGCAAACAAGCCTTCCCTCCCTCACATCTGATTCAATAGCACTGGTAATTCCTCCAACACCATCCACCGCGGATACGATAGATGATTCTATGCCATCCTCTTCCCTTCTTGTCTATCTCCTTCGATCAGATAGTTCTGCTTCCGGTGCCGGAGGAAGGGTAGTTTCAGAGTTCGAGATGTCTGAGCTTGGGGGTTCCGCTTCTCTAATGTTATAATAAAGCTGCCCAGATCTTGCGTCTTCTTTTGCTGGCTAGATGCGTAAGTCAAGGTTCACGCTTGGGCCCTTGACGAGTACTTTGATTTTAGTTAGACCATAGGTGCTAAAGGGTATAGGAAGATATTACGGAGGAGTGTCATACACATCCATCGGCAAATGCGGATAGAGTAGCAGATCAAAATCCGGAAGCAGGGGTGGGAGGATCATCTGACCCTAGCATGATCCTCTACCGGACCAAGCTGATAGAGAAGGTTGGACCAATCGAGGGAGGGAGTGAGGCTTTCAACCGGACCGGGGGTGGGTCGGGTAGAGCTGTATTTGCCGAGGCAAGGTTGGACCGGAATCAACAGAGATTGGTGCTGCGAGGGCGAAGCTAAAATCACTCCGTGCCGCTTGCTGCGCGAAGTCAAACTTCGCGACGGAAGCAAGAAAAGAAAGAAATTACGACTTCACCAACCACTTCGGCCTAATCATCCCACTTCTTTCCTCAATCCCAATAAAGGATATCGATTTCCGATAACCACTTTCGCCCGATCCAATTCACCTCCATCGAGGCAGCGAACTAGTAGATCATCTTTCCTGAGGAATGGAAGGATGTAGTGGTATTCGAATTCTCCGGCTACACGATGAGAAAAAAACATCCGTGAACTCCTCTCCAACTTTATAGTCAAGCAAGTGCAAGTAGCTTTCCACGCCTCTCCTTACTTATAATAAAGGCGAGTGGCTTTTCGCTCCTTTCCTTGCTTATAGTCAAGCAAGTGGCTTTCACGCCTCTCCTTAACAGGAGAGTGGCTTTCAGCTCCTTTCCCTGCTACATAAAGAAAAGTGGCTCCGCGCCTCTCACATTCGTTCGAGTTGCTTTCAGCTCCTTTCCCTGCGGTCAAGTGGCTTCGCTCCTCTCTTTCCTTATAGTCTTAAGAGTTGCTGAACGCTCCTTATTAATAGTTTCTTCTATCTGGTACTTAATTAAGATGAAAGCCGGTAAGAAGTGCATCTTGCTTGGAAAGACCGTTGCCGAAGAAAGGGCTATTAGATGCACTACGTACCTTTCCATTGAAATAGGGAAAGCGGGATGAAAGCTCTAAGCCCGCATCTTCCGCTTCTATTAGAGGGGCAGCGGATCCAATCCATTCGAAGGGGGAGCAGAGCAGCAGGCAGGCAAAGCAGGGGAAGAGATATGGATTGCACCGAAAGCAATGCCCTTCGCACCTAAGTGCCACAGGCTGAATATGCAAGAGTTAGGATAGATCTTTGCTACTTTTGAGAGTAAATGAAAAAGCAAGGTTTTTTGGGTACTGGGCTCGCCTATTATGAAAAGCTCCTTCGTTTTTATGGGTCGCTGCCCTAGGAATTGAGCCGCTATCCAATCAATTGCCACATACTTTTCTTTTATTTCCTCGAATTCGTACTCCTCCGGCCATCCCCTTTCTTCCATATACTTTCGTACCCTTTCTTTCTATTAGGGTTCCTGCTTCCATTAGTTTGAGGAAAAGCTATCACCTCATAGGAGCCCTTCATGCTCGGGTACCTTTGTAGAACAATATGCTTCAGCTGTTCGTGCCTGAACACTTCCGGCCACGAATTTAGTCCCGCAAGCTGCTCTATAATGTCGGTTGCACTCATAGGAGCACCCCCTGTTTTTTTCTTTCCCTCATAAGCCTCTGCTACTTCCATAACATGGGCCTTTGACGTCTTCCCCCATATATGTGGATTCTTATCTTCTTTAGTGATGTATGCGCAGATCGGACCCCAGCCCTTTTTTGCCTGGATGTCGCATTGCATTTGCTCGAACTCGGGAAACACTTTCCTAATCTGGCTTCTAAAGCTATTTTTAGGTGCCTTCTCGACCTTTCCACCGATGTTCTAATATAACCCTCCGATTCTATGGTTCTCCCTGGCTACGAGGCCTCACACGGGTAGAGTTCGGTATTCCTTTGTCGATGGCTGACCCAGCTCTTTCCTTTCACCGGTCGGTAAGTGCATCCTATTCCTATTAAGCGGGGCGGCAGTTGCTAAATAAAAAGGTGGCGCCATTCCCGCTAAAGAAAAAGCAATTCTTCATCCAATCTCTGTTCCAGATTCTGGTCTTACCAAGTCACCTTTCTCTAAGGCTAAATAGCTAAATATCCCCGTACTCTTTTTTCCTATTTTCTTTATTCTTTCATGTCGAGCTTTCGAAAGCCACTGGGGAGGGAGAATGAACGATCGACTGCTAAAGATCTTGAATAAAGCATTGATAGCTTTGCAGAGGAGAAAAACTTTGATTCTTCCCGAAGGTGTTCCTTGCATGCTGAAGTGAACAGGGGCGGTACCAACTACGACTAGAAAGCGGTCACTCCTGTCAATGAATACCATTCATAGTTGTCTATGTTAGTAACATAGCCATAACGACTTTGTTTTACTGCTTGAGGTGGTGATAGCTTTTATATATTTGCTTAATTATAAGCTTGCATAGTGCTCTTCCTATTTGTTTTCTCGGCTTTCTTCTGCCGAACCGAACGAAGACTGTTTCTCGTACCTCTGTACCTATTGCACTGATATCTTCTCTTTCACTCTCTTTCTTCATTCAGGAAAGGTGAAGATTGAATCGGGAACCGAAAACGAAGGAGGAACAGACTTGTCCTTTGGTCGAGTTTGCTTCACTTCCTGAGCCCTCACCACTTCCTGCGACAGCTAACAAGGGGCATTTAGGACAACTCGTTCATTTAGCACAACTTCATTCCGCTCGGGCCTCTCTTTGGAGAGTCCCTTCTTTCCAATCTATAAATATAGTACTGGCTCGCTATTCATATTATTTCTGCTTGACCGGTACCAAGAACTCCATTTTCACTGAATTCTGGGTCTGGGCGCTTAGCAGCCCCTACTTTCACATTTCTTCCTATGAAACTACTTGGTCTACTTCCATTTAGACTGACCTGGCTCTGGCTTAGAAGACGGAATTTCATGAGATGTAACAGAAGTCGTAGAGAGAAAAGTAGGACTAAGACTAAATGACTCAAAACTAGCATTTCAAGTAGATCCCTCTTCAGCAGTGCTTTCTTTCACAGCAAGAAAGAATTGAATTAGCCTCGGAGAACTGAACTACCTTGATCTGAATCTCTGGAACTCACAGAAGACCAAGGCAAGTCCACTCTCAATTCAGCATAAGCTTGGGATCTTTCTTTCCTAAAGCATTTCCCTTGAAGCCAGGTCTTTCTTCTCTTCTTTAAAGCCTGGAGCTGGACTTCTTTTTCCTGACTCGATTCACAGTTTAATCACACTAAGCCAGAGCCCAACCAGGGTGAGAGAGATAGGAGAGTAGGGACGGGGAACCAATGTCACCAACAACACTAGCAGTCTCGGATCTTTGAATAGACAGAGAGAGATGCTCTTCCTGCGGCCCAAGAGCGTATTCGTTCAAAGAGCTGGCAATGACTTTCTTCCCACCCGGAAATCGTAGTAAGCCGGGAGAAAGACATTCATATATTCCCCAGGCACGGGATAAAGGGAAAGAGAGAGCCGAGAGCCGGGAACGCAATAAAAAGAATTTCCCTCTCCCTGTAGGTCGAGCCTCCTTTTCCCTCTCACTTCGTTCGAGCTTCATTACATCCACCCTCTCACCGCCCTATTCACTCAGATCGGAGATCAAGATTGAATGCAAAAGCCTAGTTCCAACGAAAGTAGAGCTGCAGCCCCTGAGGTCCCTCATGCCAAAGCAGCAGAGTAGACTAGACAGACGTGTCCCTTCTCACGCATACGCTATGCCCCTTTTTGTGCTCACGAATCAACTTCCGGGCACCGGTAACCAAACTTTCTTTAGTATACAACTATAATATAGGGCCCAGCGTGCCAAGTAGCTCCTCTATCTAAGGCTAAGGTAAGCAGAGATCTTCTGATACCCCCCGTTCAACCAATGGAGATAGCAAGGAGATAGAATAAGTCATCTTCTACGATTGGTAAAGGGATCAAACGACTTTGAGCTTTGGCATGTTGTACGCGTGGGAAGGAATTCCATTCAACTAGTTCAATGACCCTAGAGGGAATGAACGCATTAAGCTTGAAAGCATGAAATTCAGTTGCTAGCTGGACTGACTGTCTTCTCTCTCTTTCGGTTTCTAGTCTTTGCTTCAGAAAGTCATTTAGAAAGATCCGCTTTTAACAGAGAGGATTTCCTTACATTACATACGATATTTGAGTGGGGATTCACTAAGCGTAAGTTCTTAACCCGGTATGATGCGACGATGACTTCTTGCTTTGTTTCCGTCTCTCCTGCCTTTGTTAGTCTTTAATCGTCTCTAAAGCGAGTGAAGTCACCTGAGGGTTAGAATCCGATGTGATCTTAGAGCTATTGACCCTACCCAACTAACTCTCTCTAAGTAAGAGCTCGCCCTGACTTATTAGTCTTATCGAAGTCGATAGGGAAAAGAGAAAAGGTCAGTGCTTCTCCTGTGAGCGACTCCGAAGTGGGCTCCTTTCACTTGACTATTTCTCTTTTTTAGGAGGGAGAGACTGAATCCACCTAAAAGCTAAGGGAAGCCCGGAAGTATTCGAAGGCTGATAAAAAGAGACGTGTACTACGAGACCACCAAGACTTCTAGGCATTCCGACCAAAAGGGGCAAGTTTCTTATAGGATCCACCCTCCCAACAAAAAAAATAATTCCTTGCTGTGGAAAAGCTGTTCAAGTTGAAAAGCATAAAGGTTGAAGGAAATGCACCTTCTCCGATTAGAAGGGTACGGGACTCCTTTTCCTACGCAATTTCCTACGATAGGGTAGGGATGAATTGAATGAGAGACTACGAAAGTGAGGCAAACCCACATAAGGAAAGAAATAAATCTAATCACTCCATTTCAAGCCTTAGAGAATCCGACTAAAAAGCCTAAATTAGCGAATTCACCTCCCTCTGAGTCCGATTAGAAAAACAGGGATGAAAGGCCTAGTTTTCGGTGAGCTAGTGGGATTCAAGTATGAATTTAAATTTTCCTCGATCCGGACTTATTACCGTGATCAATTCACTACCAGTGCCCATGTGGCCGAGGTTGTCCCGAAGCGGATCACCCCGATGCCTGTAATGAAAGGACAGACTTTCATCAGCTGCAAACTGGAAGCGGTTTTTCGTTAGTGCGTTAAGGTTGCAAGAACCTACTCCTAACTAAACAAAGACTCATCCGAGGAGCCACCATCGGTACTAGTCCAGGAGGTCAATACTAGCGAGAGTCCCACAGCTACGCTAGTTCGTTAGGTATAACGTGTTTCGGTCAGCTTTAAAGGCCAAACTAACCCAGTCGCTTTTTTGCAGCCCTGTGGAGTCAAGGCGAATCGAATGGTCAGGAAGGGAAGGAAGCAAGCAATTCGGACAGAATTAAGAGGGCTTGAAAGAATAAGATACGTAGAGCGTGAACCAAGGTTCATAGGCGGATCAAAGTCGAAAGGCAAAGCTGTTGGTTAGACGTAGACGAAGCCAAAGTATAGTTAGACGAAGCCGTAGGAACTCTTGCAACGCAATCCCAGCTACAGGAAGCTAACTCCCTAAGACGAATGAGTCACTTTCTGATCCTTACTCCCCGAAGGAACTCTTAGCCTCATAGCTACATGAGCTACATTAGGTTCCGTAGGGTTAGCAATACAAGAATCTCGATTGGAAAATACCTGAGGTAGGATTACTCAACGATCCTTGTTACCTTAACTCTGAAAAGTATTTAAGTAAAAATATGGGAAGTATTTTTTTGCTAAAAAAAAAAATTTTTGTTTTAAAATATAAATATAAAGCTAGTTCTAAAATAATATTATTATGTAAAGATGATTTATTGCATTATGCTGTTGGAAGATAAGATAACATGTTGTAATAATGCAAAATTATTATATGACAAAATGTATACTTATAAAAATAAAAATAAATATCTATTATGCAAAGGCTAACAAAATAATTTTTAATTATGAATGAGTAGTAGTTTATGAAAGAAATTCATTTATTATGCTAAGGATTTAATAGAGTGACACTTTAACTTAAAGCTTTGAATGCCAATTACATATATATGATCATGTTAAAAACTTTTTATAACACGAATAATCGATCATTTTTACTAAATATACGGGTATTATGTAGACCGATTCACCAATTTAAGAGATAATAGGAGACATTATATCTTTTATATTATTCAAATTTTAAGATTCATTAAGCGCAATATGCCACAGTATTATGATTATTAAAGTAACATGCAGTCAAAAAATAAATAAACACACGCATGTCGCACTGATATAAAATATATATAGAAAGTATATGTGGTATATTAAGATGATACATGATGTTGTATGATATATAACTAAACTTTTACATATTTCTTTATGTATCTCGTTGTAAGTTTAGTAAATCCAGAATAATCCCAAAACAAAGAAAGTAAAAGTTAATTAAATAAAATTAAAATGGATGGATATCCCACACATTCACATGAAACAATATTTAATCAACTATATTAAATTATTAATGAAAACCTGCGAACAAAATTTTTCTTGGCGTTGATCCAAGTAAAAAAGTAAAATAACAAAAACGGACCAAAAACACAGACTCTCGATTAATTAAGATTTTAAACGACGAGACTCAAATCAGTTTCCAAGTAACTCCCTTCTCCCGGGATGAAGCCTTAGAAGGAAAAGTATAGGGGACCCCAAAAACTCTTTAGCTTTAGATGTTATATGAACCCCTAACAAGGAACCGTAGGCATAGAGCTATCGGGTCATAACTCTTCTCACTCTGGCCTTAGGGTTCTTCTTTCAACAATCTAAAATCCTTTCTTCATTTACAAACACTTATGTGATAATATTCCTAACAAAGATTCCGTTTGACTTGACCGTAGGACATCACGTTCCTCAATGCAATGGAAAACTAGGAGCACGGAAGCGATGAAAGCATGCCCACTTTCGCCGGCTAACACAATGGATCAATACAGGGGAAACTGGCCGAGAAGCCTAAGCTAGCTATCAGCTGCCCTAGCGAACGAAGTCTAGTCTTCTTATCGAGATGAGCATGAGTGGTCAAGCCTCAGAATGAGATCACGCGCCTAACCTAAGCTCGGGCTCTCGAACAAGCGGATGATGAGCGCACTAGCGCGAAAGCCGTTGCACAACAAGAAACGGCTCACTAGCGCGAAAGTCATTGCGCAACAAGCGGCGGATGAGCGCACTAGAGCGAAAGCCGTTGCGCAACAAGCAGCGGATGAGCGCACTAGCGCGAAAGCCATTGCGCGTTAGTGTTAGTAACCCGCATCCGTTTTCTTGTTGCATCCGTTTTCTTGCTGAAACGCGCATCCATTTTTTTGTTGTACCGCGCATACATTTTCGTGCTTGTTTCGATCCTTCTAGTGAGAGCTTGTGACCATCGCAGTGACCGCAATATGCTTAATCGACTGTCTCTCTACCTTCTTGATCGTTGCATCACAATTTCGCACGACAAGCCGCATTGTGCACTCAAGCTTGGATGATGAATGCCTTTGAAAGATAGAGGATTTAAACCTGTAATGTGTACCTAAGGGTTAGATACACAGATGATTTCCTATCTTCCTTCTTTACTGGACCCTGAAAAGATAAAGAGATTTCGCTTAGCCAATGCTTACTGATAGACTAGATGGAGAGCCTGGTGCAAGGTGGGAAGACTGAGTGAGAACTAGCCCTTTGAGGAGCTCTCTAAGCTGTCTAACTCTTTATTACCATAGGCAGAGGGAAACCTGGGTCAATAGCCGGATAGAGTAAGAAAACAAGAAATTTGACGACCAACTATGTAAACCCCCCGAAGAGGGAAGGTAATCCCGCCACTGATCCCGTTTTACATGTGCCTACCATGAAAAGAGAGTCCCCTATCACGGTAGGCCCTCCCATCTCCCGAACGTGTCTTTATATCAATCGAAAGAGGTACATAAAATAACAGCAACTAAACTGTGAAAATAAAAGCATGGGAAAAAGAAAGATCTGTCGTGTCTTGTTGCGTCAGCTTTAGCCGAGGAACGAAGTTAATAGATAGGAGAGTGCTTAGGAAGGAAGCAAAGAAGTACATGTCATGTCACAGGGTGGAAGTTCAAAGATGAGTACATGGAAGCACCAATGAAAAGTCCAGAGTGCAGATAGAACCTTATCGACACGACAGAAGAGAAGACATTTTGCTAGATAGGAAGAAGCATATATAAGCGGCCTCTTTCTCTCACCGGTGACATCGACGAAAGAAAGAAGGCTACCACGGGCAGAGATCGATCTGTGCCTCCATCAACGTGATGCCACTGTGGGCCCCATCCGATCTTTCCATTCATTCCTACGAACCGGCTAAGTCAGACCAAGGTGACTATTCTGGGGTACAATGTCGACTCGCAAAGAGCCATCAGCAAGATTCGTCCGTGTGCCACACATAGGATCTGAAGACTGAGGTCACTTCTTGTCTTACGTGATTGACGGTGACACCTCCTAAACTTCCTGTGCTTGGATCCACAGCGTGGTATCTTCCACCCTTTATTAATGCTAAAAATACGTTGATGAGAAGGGGGTATTTGCCGACAAGAAGCCTTTTTTTCATTTAAAGGAGTCTAGTCTGTACGGATGCACTTACCCCTGACAGTAATGGATATGGATGACGAAATCCCGCCAGCAAAAGCTGAAGCACAGGTTCGCAGACCTCTCTAAATCCCAAGAAGGGGATTTACGGTCAACGTTATCTCACTCAAAGAGCATGACCCCAAAATATCTAAACCGAATAGAATATCTAAACTGGGGCTGGGGACTTTCATTTGATCGAAGGGCTTCTTTCGCCTTTCAGGTCTTTCTCGCGTCTTGTCGGGCATGACGAAATACAAAGATTCTTTAATTAGTCAATCTTGGTACCGGTTTTTACTGAATCTGCATTCCCTAAGGAGGCCTGGTCAATCAGATGATTTTGTCTGGTTGAAAGTAGTCAACCAGATTCTTCACTTAGGCAGCACTCAAACGAAAGAATAAGCAAGAGGAAGGAGCAAGAAAACGTATGCGCGTGACTGAGAAAGAAAATGGATGCGCGTTACAGCAAGAAAATGGATGCAGCAAGAAAACGGAGGCGCGTTACTAACACTAACGCGCAACGGCTTTCGCGCTAGTGCGCTCATCCGCTGCTTGTTGCACAACGACTTTCGCGCTTAGGACGAAAGCAATTCAATCAGTGCGGTCAGCTTCTTCTCTTTCGAAGTAGGGCACTATCAAGTCGGAATCAACATCAAGAGGAAAGGACTGGGGGTTCTCTTCCGGATCTTGCGAAACATGAATAGGAAAAGTTTTTGGGATCAATATCAGCAGTTCATCCAACGATAAACATCTTATATGTATAATTAATAAATTATACGAAGGCAGGTCACTTAATTAAATTAAGTGACCGTGCATGTAAAATCAATGTGGCGTGGAATGGGAGCTTCCACCGCCAAGGACATGTGAGGGGGGACACAATCATGGACATAAATAAAATGTCATGATTGAAGAATGAAATATCTTCTATCCTATTACAGAATAAGAAGCAAGCAACAATTGTACTTCATTTCTTTTTTCAAACCGCAAACTCGTACTTCATTACTTTCTTTTCTTCTTTTCAGCTCTTTCTTTTCTTTTACTTCTCTGACGAAGGAAAACCCCAATTGGTTAAGGGCCTTGTTTAAATTCCCTTGGTAAATTTGCAAGGATAGCAGGAGATTATCTAATTCTAAATGAGAAGAACACGTTCTGTTCTTAGTATTAGTTGAATTGGAATAAAAAATTACGGGATTTTACGCAATTTTGGCTAACCCATCATAGACGCAGCTAAGATTAAGGAGTGTTGTGAAGTGATTACGGTGTCGATGAGTAAATTGACAAAAGGTATGTTAAAGCAAATTATTCTTCCTTTTGGCATGTTCTACGTATGAAGTATAACTATGATATTGCTCAAAAATTTATTCTACTCTTAGAAGTTAAGAAATATTCATGTTATTGATTCACATGCTAAAAGCATTTCTAAATTGTTTCTAAGTCCTTAATAAGGCATATGGAAAAGATAGTGATGATATTCACAGTGTCGTCAAAGGTACAAAGGTAATATGTCACATGTTGAGATTGGAATATTATTTTGTCATTCGTGTATTTTCATTTGCATTGCATTCGCATATTACTCTGGACCACTTATACTATGCACATTACTATATAGTAAATATTATATATATATGTATGGGAATGGAAAAATGGGAAAAGGCGCGTTATATACGCACACCACCTGCACCTGCTACAAACTATCACAAAAGAGCCCTAAGAGGCCACATATCGTGCTTGTGTGGCCTAAATGGATGTCTGTGTGGCCAAGACAATATGATATGAATTGCATGTGTGGCCAATATAACCAAATGCCCACAGAGACTGTTATGGTAAGATGGTTGTGTGGCCGTCGCATACCGCATGTGCATCATGCATGATATTTATGTATATTATGCCCACAGAGGCTGTTATGAAAAGAGAGACGTCTGTGTGGCCATTAGTATACTGCATTGGTATTGCATAACATTTAGACATATGTACTAGGGCCCACAGAGGTATATATTGTTGGTCAGTGTTTCAATTTCAGATTATGATATATCTTGACTATGTTGTTTCTTATGCCTGACATACTCAGTACATCAGTCGTACTCACGTTCCTTTTGATGGGGGGCGCTGCGTTTCATGCCCACAGGTTTGTTATGTGTATTTTTTATACACTTTTGAGTCCTTTTTAGTTAGTATTTCACTCTTTTATTTTGCGCTTAGTATAGTGTTAGGTGTGTTTTTCTTTCATTTTTGTGTCTCAGCGATCATAAAGGAGAAGTATTTAATCGAGGATGAAATGAGCTTAATTGAAGTGAAATCTGCACAAGCACATGCCAAGGAATAAAGCCTAAGAAGTGCCAAAAAGAACAGAAGAAATTTGGCACAATCCGGACAGAAATCAGAGAGGCACCGCGGTGCCATGGAACCGCGGTCAGGAAAAATAGCACCGAGGCGTAAAAATTGCCGAAAGTCCTAAACTAAACACTGTCGAAGGCACCACGGTGCCTGGCCATGGAACCGCGGTGCCATATTTCCAGGAAGCTACAGTGATTTCGGCTGAATAAGCGTCGCGGTGCCGACGCATAAAAATCAGAATCCGAGTCGAAATTGGAGAGGGTTTTTATGGTCCGAAAGGAAACTTTTCTCAAGTATAAAATCCTTAAACCCTGCTCATATACCATATTCTAAACACAACTTTAGAGAGGAGAAGAAGGAGGCTACAAATGGAGACTGTAGTTCAAGTTCTTTTTCTTTCCTTGATTTTATTTCAGTTTATATTGAACTGTAATTTAGTTCTTAACATGACAATGTTTAGGAGCTAAATACTTTAGTAGGGTTTCCATCGAATCTTCTTGAAGCTCTTTCATATAGTTAATGTGTTAATTTTTGAGTTCTTCTTCAGCGTATTAAGATTTATTCAATATTATTATGATTGCTTGATAATTAACTAGCTATTAATTGTCATCACTTATATGATTTCGAATCAAAAGTATAAAAGGTGAGATTTGAATATGATGTAATTGTCTAGACATAGGTTAAAATCGTGGACGAAAGTACCCCGATACTTGTGTAGTATTATAGGTTATTGTTCTTAATCCTCATGTGTGGTAAAACTTATCATATAAATAAATAAGGTTTCTGCATAAGATTGACAGAGTATGTCCTAACCGGAATATAATGACAGATTAGTTAACCTGCTATCTTAATAAGAAGAAGAATCATTAGCATTGCATTAACACGTAAAAGAGTGGACAGTTGAGGAGATTAGAACTCTATTTCCTTCATAACTGTTATAAACGCAAAGTATTATAATCTTTAGTTTATTTTCTGCACTTAGTCATAATTCTTAGTTATAATTCTCAAACAAAAGAACGATTACCAAATAGATACCATAGGATAGATAATCGGTACTTAATAAACCAGTCTCTATGGACGATAAACTCGGTCTTACAGATTTTTATTACTTGAACGATATGTACACTTGCGTAAGCACTTAGAAATATCGCAAAAAGTTTTTGGCGCCGTTGCCAGGACTGGCGTACTGTTAATATCGGTTTATCTATTCTTATTTCTAATTTGGTTTTTATTTTCAGTTTTTTTTTATTTTTTATTTTATTTTGCTTTAGTGTTGTTTGTCGTGATCTGTTTGTTGTTTTTTATTAGTCTCAGGAACTTAGTTTATGCAAAGTAGGAGAGGAGGTGTCATTCCTATCCCTCTGAATCCTGAGATTGAGAGATTGTGCAGACATAACAGGAAAGAGAAAAGAGCAGTTGATTCCTTAGCAATGGGAGATCAGCGAAACAACAATTTGATGAATGGTGAGTTACCGCCTGTCTTAAGACAAGTCCCTGCAGAAAGGAGATTGGGGGACAATGTGATGCCTACTATTACAGGGGTGCAGACTTGCATCAGGCTTCCAGCTGTTGAAGCCAATAATTTCGAAATCAAACCAGCAATCTTGCACATGGTCCAAGGTTCAGTCCAATTTGGGGGATTACCAACAGAAGATCCTCATCTGCATCTAGCAAACTTCTTGGAACTGTGTGCAACATTTAAATACAATGGCGTTACTGATGATGTCATTCGGTTGAGACTCTTCCCATTCTCACTCAAAGAGAGAGCAAAGTGGTGGTTGAATTCATTACAGGGGAACTCCATCACTACATGGAAAGACTTAGCCCAGAAATTCCTTACCAAGTTCTTCCCTCCATCCAAAGCAGCAAAGCTCAGAGGAGAGCTTAATAATTACTATCAGATGGATGGAGAGTCACTCTATGATGCATGGGAGCGGTTCAAAGATTTGCAGAGGAAGTGCCCCATCATGGGATTGAGAAGTGAATTCTAGTCCACATATTTTATAATGGGCTAAGTGGTACAACTCGTACAATCATTGATGTTGCAGCAGGAGGTATGTTCATGAGAAAGAGTGTCAATGAGGCACATGATTTGCTAGAGGATATGGCCACAAACAACCATCAGGGGGCCGATGAGAGAGCAATGAACAATAGGAAGATGGATGGGATTGATGAGCTATATGCTATCACTGCATTGACTGCGCAGGTAGCTACTTTGACAAAACAGATGCAACCGAGTGCCATGACAGTTAAAGCAGTTCAGACACCAGTGAGATGCGAAATTTGTGGGGGTCCCCATACTTTTGATAAGTGTACAGCAGTGGACCCAAATAATGTGCCCATGGAGCAGGTTCAGACAGTGAGGAATTTTCAGAGGCCCTACAACAATCCATTCTCCAACACATATAATCTGGGGTGGAGAAATCACCCAAATATTTCATGGAAGAATGAACAAAGGCAGCAACCACAATTTCAGGCATCATCCTCACAACAGCTCAGCCCACCAGACCCACAAGAGAAGTCAGCTGAAATAATAGAAATAAGAGTAACATTGATAACCTTGGCTAAATCCTAGACAGAATCCAACAACTCCCAGACTCAATTCATGAAGGAGACCACCCAGTTCATGACTGAGATGTTACACCCCGTAATTCTAGGACATGTTTAAGATAATGTACGTAAGGAATCAGGACTTTAAAAATTTGAACGAACGAAGGAGTTGTTATTTCTAAGGAAAACCTTCTGAACCTCGGGAAGGAAAAATGTTTGTTAGTAAGAATTGGGTTTCCCAGAATCGTTATTTGAGACTTATGGAATTTATCGGAATTATGGAATTTTATTTAAGAATTTGGTTACGTGGGGCCCACCCGAGAAATTTTACGTTTTTTGTGGGGCCCACGAGGTTTCCGATATTTTGACCAATTATGAAAATTTCGGCAAATGAAATAGTTTAGACCAATGGGAGGGCGACACGTGTCACCCTCCACATGGGCTTGTTGGATGATGAAAAATGGATCAAGTCAACTAAACAAGTGGAGAGCTTGACATTATTGACTATATTGACTAAGATCCTAGCCACACATTTGTTTTGATCTCACCCCTTGGATGTAGTATATATCCACATTGCTAGTGCAAGACTAGACAAGATCCACACTTAGAAAAAATTTCAAAAACTTCTTACTCTTACAAGAGCTCTCGGCATTGCCCCATTTCCACACAAAATATTTTGCAATATTGTTTCATAAATCCCAATATTCAAACCCAAGATCCCTAAAGGTATTATAAGGATATCTCAATACAAATATCCCAAAAAAACTACGTTTCTACGTTAGTCGCAAGATGAAAACCTAAGGTGTTCATCAACTTTGAAGCTGAAATTTGAAGAGAAGTTGTTTATGAACCTCTAAGGATTGCTTGGAGTGGATTGGAACGTCAAGAAGAGGAGCTAAAGTTGCTAAGGATCGACTTTTGATCTTGGATAAGATTTGGGCTTAGAGAGATAATAATTTCTGTCTTGCTATTGTAATTGAAGATTACATGTTGTAGTAGTTGATAGATGAGTATGTGATATATAGAATGAAGTTTGAAAAGATTTGGATCATGTTGAGATGTTAAAACCGAAAATTGACATGCTAGTCATTAAAGTTGTTAGTTATAATCGTCGCATGTTATTTAAGGAAAGGAATTTAGTCGTTATAATTGATCATGACTTAAACATGTTGGAATAACAACTTGGATTAGAAAGGAATTGAAAAGAAATAGATGTTGTTGTTGTCCTTGATATTGCCGAGAATTGCCTAAAGATTATGGATTGTTTTATATTAAATTGTGGGGCAGAATTTTACATGTCCTGTTAAGGCGTGTAATCCCCTTTGGTTAGATGAATTGTTGGGCCTTAAATGTGGCATGTTGGTTGTTGATTTCGGGTCTTGAAAAAGGTGGAAAAGTACGTAGAAACAAAGGAAGTGTTGTCTGATTTTCCGTATAATAAAAGACTTTACACTTAGTAATATTCTACCTTAGAAAGGCTAGGAATTGATAGACGTATTATGGTCCTTATAGGTTGAAGTACTACGTATAGCGTATTCTACTTGAAGGGTGGAATAGCTATCAAGGTTGAAGTACTTTGGAGCATTTTGTTACTTGTCGATAGTCGTCGCGAGGTATGTGAACCTCTTCTTTCTTTTGGCATGATCCTACATATGAAATAGCCATGTGATATTATTTCATGATTCCTTCTACTCTTAGAAGTTAAGAAGTATCCACGTTGTTGATTCTAAGTTAAAGGTATGTCTAAGTTATCATAAGTCCTTACCAAGTCTTGTGGGAGATGTTGGTAAGAATGGTTAGGAAATTATGAGGTTTGATTTAAAGCTATGTGCCTTGATTTATATGAAGTAAGTAAGTTGATTTTATATTTAAAAATGACTTGAATTTATAATTGAAAAGGGACTTGTTTTTATAAGTGAAAGTTATATGATTTTAAAGAGTATATGATACGAGGTTTTAAGACTATAAGCCTTGATTTTATAAGTGGAAATGACTTGATTTAAAAAGCATGGCATCTTAATTTATTTCAAAAGTTAAGAAGATTGATTTCAAAAGAGTATGTGACTTGAGTTTTCAAAAGAAAGGAGTTTTATGATTCTTTTTAAGTATGTATGTACGTAGTACTTTTGGGTTTAGTTTCCCCAATGCGATAAGAAATAAAAGTGCCTTAAGTTCTCTAAAATGAAAGGTTGTTATAATAGTTTTATGGGAAGTTGTTATAACGACTTAAGAAGAAGTGAAAGGGTGATTTAAAATGTTATGTAAGGAAAATCACACCGAGCCCCACAGGCGGGCCGGATTATGCTACATGATTCCATTAAGACACCGCGCCCACAAAGCGGCCGGATTATGCTACATGATTCCGCAGTACACCGAGCCCACAGGAGGGCCGGATTATGCTACATGATTCTATAGTACACCGATCCCCACAGGCGGGCCGGATTATGCTACATGATTCCACAGTACACCGAGCCCCACAGGCGGGCCGGATTATGCTACATGATTTCACAATACACCGAGCCCCACAGGCGGGTCGGATTATGCTACATGATTCCACAGTACACCGAGCCCCACAGGCGGGCCGGATTATGCTACATGATTTCACAGTACATCGAGTCCCACAGGCGGGCCGGATTATGTTACATGATTCCACAGTACACAGAGCCCCACAGGGGGGCCGGATTATGCTACATGATTCCACAGTACACCGAGCCCCACAGGCGGGACGGATTATGCTACATGATTCCACAGTACACCGAGCCCCAAAGGCGGGCCGGATTATGCTACATTATTCCACAGTACACCGAGCCCCACAAGCGGGCCGGGTTATGCTACATGATTCCACAGTACACCGAGCCCCACAGGCGGGCCGGATTATGCTACAAGATCCATCAGTACACTGTGTCCCGCAAATAGGCCGGGTTACGTTATCACGTATGGATAATCAAAGTAAGCTCCCAAATAAGAAGTCCCTCCATAAAGGGCCGGATTATGTTATGTAAGATATGTAAGTTATGTGGAAAAACTTGATCGAATTCTTAAGTATGTATGTAAGAATATGATGTTAATTCTTATGGAAAGAAGGAAAAGAATGATTAATGTACGATTGATTTCATGAGTTAAAATGGCACGGTAGGATCTGGTATTTTAATTTTTACACTTGCCCCTGTCATTCTTTTATACAATTATGATTTGGTTACTGTACCTTATTTCTGTTCCATACTCGGTACCTGTTGTACTGACCTCCTTCGGGGGGGCTGCGTTCATGCCCGCATGTATTAGGTACCCAGGTTGGTGATCCTCGTTCTTAGGATCTCTGTTCAGTTTTTGGGAAGAAGCTCCATTCACTCCGGAGGCTTATCTTTTGGGTACGAATCTCTGTTGTTGTAGATTATGTATATTCAGGGGTATGGCGGGGCCTTGTCCCGTCACAGTGGTTATGTCAAAAATTCTTAGAGGTCTGTAGTCATATCTTGTGGGTCGGTTTGTAAATAAGAAGGATGTAACTGCTTTTGGTTATGTGTATATATATATATATATATATATATATATATATATATGTCCAGGGAGGTAGCCTTATCGGCTAACCTGTTGTTTATTTCCTGTAAAATGTACGTTATGAGTTTCATGTGTGTTCCGCTGATTTTTCTCTGATGTATACCTGTAAGGGTCTCTAGGTAGGGCACCAGTCGCGGGCCCGGGGTCGGGTCGTGACACGAGACTAGGTCATCCATCAGGAGTTTGGAAACACAGGTGGGACAGCTGACAAACACGTTGAATAATATAGAGCAAGGTAACCTTCCTAGTAATACAGTGATGGATCCAAGAGAGAAATGCCAAGCAATCAGTTGAGAAGTGGGAAGCAGTAAAGAGCAGAAGGCACCCCAACCAGTGGTTGAAAAGGAGAAGGGTGTGGGGAAGACAGTTGAGGTAGAAAAGGAGGGGTTACTGATGACCGCCCTATTTTAGAGAAGGCTCCACCCGCAGTGATGAGGGAGTATGCAGACAAAATTCCTTACCCTCAATGACTGCATAAGAAGACTTTGGATAAGCAGTTTTTGAAATTTTTAGAGGTATTCAAAAAACTGAATATCAATCTTCCATTCATCGAAGTTTTGGTACAGATGCCAGCTTATGTGAAATTCATGAAAGACATCCTATTTAAGAAGAGGGAGCTGGCAGATTATGAGATGGTGGTGCTGACAGAGGAGTGCGGTGCTATATTGCAGAAGAAACTTCCCCTTAAGTTGAGGGACCCAGGGAGTTTCACCTTACCTTGCACCATAGGGAGTGTTACATGCAAAAGGGCTTTATGTGATTTAGAAGAAAGTATCAATATTATGCCCCTCTCTGTGTTCAAAAGACTTGGTTTGGGGGAAGCAAGACCAACCACAGTCACTCTGCAGCTAGCTGATCGCTCGATTATGCATCCCAAGGAATTATTGAAGATGTGTTGGTACAAGTGGGTAAATTCATCATTCCTGTTGATTTCCTCATTTTAGACATGGATGAAGATAAAAATATGTCCATGATATTTGGAAGACCATTCCTAGCTACAGGGAGAGCCCTCATTGATGTTGAAAATGGGGAGTTAAAACTCAGAGTGCAATGTGAGGATATGGTATTCAAAGTTTTCAAGCAGTCCATTGAACCTCAAGTCGATATTAGATGTTTTGCTATTGGGTAGTGGATAAGGTTGTGCCTAAGAAAAACCTCATAAGCATTGATGCTCGTGGGATACCACCAAAGCAGCACGAAGAACCTGATGGTAAGATTTATGAACTAGCTATTGATGAAAATGAATTGAACTCTTTTGAAATCAGAACTGTGAAAAATAAGAGAAGGAGGAGAAAGAGAATGGTGCTAAAATAGATATGTGGAGGGGATACTCTACCCCCTTGATTTAGTAAGTAACCTGCGTCCGGCTAAAAGACGTTAAAGACAGCGCTACTTGGGAGGCAACCCAATGTTTTAATTATGTTATTTCAATTTTTATTTAAGTTTGTTTTATTTTATCTTGAATAGTCTCACGATCTGGTATGCTAGTGTTTTTGGATGACAGATGAAGGGCATGACTCACTCCGAATGGCGAATGGTTAACAATGCAGAAGACTGAACACACTGGAATTTTTCAGCAATTAGCACTGCGGTGCTTGGAGCAGAACCGTGGTGCCTCCTGCGGCTTTGTGCAAAGTAATTTGGCCTTCCTCCCAGACCTCCGTTATGACCGCTATGTTGTGTCAATAAGTTGTCCCGTTATTTTTACTCTTCTCACATTGGGGACAATGTGTCGATTAAGTTTGGGGGGGTGTCTTATTTTATTTTTTTTATTTTGAGTCTTTTTTATTTGTCGTTATGTTGTTTTACGTGTTTTGAGTCATAATTTTTTTTGTTTATGGATCATGCATGTTGTAGTTGCTAACGATATTGAGTGGATACAGTGAGATAATGTAATGGAATTGAAAGCAAAAATATGTGTGCTTAAGTTAGATATACTAAAAAATTATGACATCTAATTATTTGGGATATTGGTGCTTAGCCTATGTGTGTCGGTTATGGAAAGAAAGGTTGAAAAACGTCTAGAAAATCTGTTTTCTTGTTATTTGAGGCGAAATAGTTAAGATGTACATATTTAGGAAAATTATTCAGGCATTTCTTTGATAGCCCTTCTTACCATTCATTACATATCCTGACATAAATTGTATCACTAGTCAGCCCCTTTGAGCCTAAAATAAGATCTTTGTTTGACACCCTATGATTCTCTGTTTGTGACATAAGTAATAATTGCAAGTTAGTGGGATGAATGTTGAAAAAGAAACAAGAAGAGAGTGAAAAATTGATGCACCCCAATGAAAAATATGCAAAAGCCTAAGTTTAGGGGTGCTTGTTATTTATAATGTGTCTCAATTTCTCAAAAGAAAAACAGGGGACAAATAGGTATGAGACTAAAAAGAAAGTCAAAAAGAATAAAAAAAAGTTGAATGAAAAATGTTTATGGTACGTAATTTGAGCCTAAATGCCTACTTTTACCTACCTCTGCCTAAGCCTACATTACAACCCTTGAAAGTCCTGATGATCTCTAAAGTGTGTGTCTATGATTAGCGGAGAATAGCAAGTAGACAGATCTATAGCATTTTGGAAAAGATGAAATGAAACTGACATGCATAGGTTAGGTGTTTGTATTTCCAGTGATAATGATCCAAGTGAATTTGCGAAATATCTAACTTGAAATTATAAATTGTTAATAATTCATGCTATTTATGTTCTAACATATTATCCAAACTCTCATCCATGATTTTGAAGAAACATTGTTATAGCTACTTGATCTATTTCATTGAGTTTAGTTGTTATTTTTGGTTTTTATTGTGTTTTTGTTTTGTGCTTTACTCGAGGGCGGGTAAAGTGTAAGTTTTGGGGTGTTTGTTAAGTATATTTTGTATACACTTTTGAGTTCATTTTAGTTAGTATTTCACTCTTTTATTTTGCGTTTAGTATAGTGTTAGGTGTGTTTTTCTTTCATTTTTGTATCTCAGCGATCATAAAGGAGAAGTACTTAATCGAGGATGAAATAAGGTTAATTGAGGTGAAATCTGCACAAGCACATGCCAAGGAATGAAGCCTAAGAAGTGCCAAAAAGAACAGAAGAAATCTGGCACAATCCGGATAGAAATCAGAGAGGCACCGCGGTACCTGGCCAAGTAGCACCGCGGTGCCATGGAAAATTAGCACCGAGGCGTAAAAATTACCGAAAGACCGAAATTGAAACACCGTCGAAGGCACCGCGGTGCCATATTTCCAGGAAACTACAGTTATTTCGGTTGAATAAACACCGCGGTGCCGGACAGCGAACCCGCAGTGCCGACGCGTAAAAATCAGAATCCGAGTAGAAATTGAAGAGGGTTTTTATGGTCCGAAAGACAACTTTTCTCAAGTCCATAAGGTAAGTGTTACACCCCGAAATTTCAGGACATGTTTATAAGAACGTACGTAAGAACTCAAAATGTTAAGATTTGAGACTAGTAAAAATTTATCGGAATTATGGAATTGTCGGAAAACGAAATATTGCGACGAATGGGAGGGTGACACGTGTCACCCCCCTTGGTTGGTCATGGTCGAATGGACCATGGGTTAAATGGTCATTTGACCATAATAAAGATGAGCAAGTCTTGCTAAGGCTAAAGCTTGAGTTAATTGACTTAGTCAAAGGGCCACTTGGCTTGATCTTTAAGTGAAATTCATCCAAGCCACCCATTTGTTCTAATTTTTACCCTCCATAGTGTTATATATACATACTAGTAGCAAGACAAGGCTCTTAACATTTAGAAAAATTTGAAGAACTCTTGTTCTTGCTAGAGAGCTCTCGGGTTAGGGCACTTTCACAAGACAAAAATTTTCGTTTGTTGTTCAATAATCTCCATACTTTAAACCATGGTTCCTAAGGGTATTGTAAGGGTATCTCAATAGAAAGATCCCGGAAAAGTGTCGTTTTTGTATTAGTCGCAAGGTGAAAACCTAAGTCGCTTTCATAGGTTTGGATTGGAAAGTAAAGGAAAGTTGTTTGTGATCTTCTAAGGGCTTCAAGTGGAGGATTGGAGTGTCAAGGAGAGGCTCTAAGTTTCTAGAGAGCGACTTCGGATCTTGAAGTTGGATTAAGGCTCGTCAAGATAACAATATTGTTCTCTTAAGTGTTATAAGATTACATATTGTTGCAGCCTTACATTTTTAACTAGCATGAAGTATATATATTGAAGATTGATAAGTGATATGGATAGTGGAAGCCTAAATCCGAAATGACATTGTGAGCCATTTGAAATTGAATTACAATTTAGTCGATAATTAGAATCGTCGCATGTTATCTACTTGAAGATTGTAGTTGTTATAATCGATTGCGGCTTTATAACATGTTATACTAAACAACTTGAATTGAAAAGGAATTGGAAAGGATGGTATGTTGTTACACCTATTGGCCGTGAATGGCATTGCCTTTTTGGACTAGTTTGATATCAATTGTGGGGCAGAATTTTACACGTCTTGTTAGGCGTGTAATCCCCTATTGTTAACTACATTGTTGAGCCTTAAATGTGACATGTTTGGTTATTGAATTCGGGCCTTGAAAAAGGTGGAAAAGTATGTAGAAACAAAGGAAGTGTTGTCCGATTTTTCGTAGAATTTAGTGACTTTGCACTTAGAATATTCTACGTTTGAAGTTAGAATTTAATAGACGTATTATGGTCATTATATGTTGACATACTACGTACGGCATATTGGACTTAGCAAGTGGATTGAACCAAAGAGGTATGTGGACTTTCTTATCTCTTGAGCATGAGTAGTTGTAAATATATAGTACGGTAGACGTACGAGATTTTGACGAATCTAGTTTCATTTGATATCCTTGACTTGTCTTAAGAATGTCCAAGTTGGTTGAGTTAGGGAATTAACTCACTTGTTTAAATGATTAAGGATATCTTAGTTTCTAAAAGTTAAGAGACTTGAAAGTATATGATATTTGTTTTGTTTTGAAAGTATAAGTCTCTTGGATACAAAGAAGAATGTAATTGCCTAAAGTATAAAGTTAGTATAACGACTTTATGGGAAGTTGGTTATAATAGCTTTATGGAAGGATGAAAGAGTAGTTTACTCTAGTAATGTAAATAATGATAAATGACTTGAAATAATGAAAGGCAAATTGATTTGAAGGCATCAATCGCTTAAGGTTTTAAAAGAAAGAAGTCACTTGATTTAGAAGCCTATAAATGTATTTCTAAAAGGTATTGTGACTTGTCTTGAAAAGTAGATATGACTTGATACTACGGTTATTAGTATCTTGGAAGTTTTATATGAAAAAGAGTCATTTTAAAAGAATAGAAGTACGTAGTACTTTGGGTTAAATTCCCGAATTTTTAAAATGACATGTTAGTGCCTTAAGTAAACTAAAATGAGAGGGTATATAAATAAAGTTAATAAGAAGTTAGGGGATTTCACAACTTGCTTATGTTATGATAAGCCGGTAGTGCTTATGTTATGTATGATAAGCCGGTAGTTCTTATGTTATGTATGATAGCCGGTTGTGCTAGGTTATGTTATTCTTATGGGGTAAAGCCCCGGGTTGCTACTAATTTCATGGATTTGCTACCCATGATGCGAGTGCGGCGTTTGAACTCATTGCGGGCCCACCGGGCCTAAGCGGGTGAAATAGTCATGTGCGGGTGAAATAGTCTCATGCGGAGCGCATCGCTCCATTGCGGGTCCGCAGGACCTATGCGGGTGAAATAGTTCCAGGAGTAGGATTGCTTAATGATACTACGGGCGGGTGACCCTACCTTGATCATGAGCCTCCTATTTTTATGCAGTAAAGTATACACTTGCTCACTCTCATTGTTAGTAAGGCACAGTGTACTGTAATTTGATTATCATACATGTCTCCAGCTTTATTTTAGACTTATGATGTAAATTGCAGTATTTTCCAGTTTTACATACTTGGTACATATCAGGTAATCGCCCCCTTTCTGGGCTGCGTTCATGCCGCAGGTAGGGGTAAGCAGGTGGTGGATCCTCATTCTTAGGATCACTGATCAGGTGTCAGAAGCTCCATTTCTCCGGAGGCTTATCTTTTGGTACGATTTCCCTGATGTTGTAGATTTATGTACATTCAGGGGTATGGCGGGGCCCTGTTCCATCACAGTTGTTATTTTTAGAGGTCTGTAGTCATATATTGTGGATTGGGTTGTAAGAACAGAGATGTAAATCGCTTTTATTTGGGGTTATGTATATTTTCCGGCGGCCTTATCGGTCGACTGTTGGTATTCTTTATTAAGTATTGTATGAGTTTTGTATGTTCCGCCGCTATTCTCTCGATGTATACCGCAGGGTGCCAGTAGTGCACGATCGCGCCCGGCCGGGTCGTGACAAAAGTGGTATCTGAGCGATTATTCCTCTGAAAGTGTCTACTGCATCGTGTCTAGTAGAG
Source organism: Przewalskia tangutica (assembly GCA_029844215.1). Taxonomy (NCBI): domain Eukaryota; kingdom Viridiplantae; phylum Streptophyta; class Magnoliopsida; order Solanales; family Solanaceae; genus Przewalskia; species Przewalskia tangutica. The sequence goes on from CM056732.1 coordinate 29,027,974, forward strand.
TCTTGATTATCGGTGTGTTGTGCACCACATCTATAATCGTGAGGTCGCAGGACATTTAGGATTGGTTTCATTTTTCTCTCTCGAGATCGCAAAGAGAGTCGCCTTATTAGGTTGAATCCTCTCCGACCTATTCTTATGTATCGCTTATGCCTCACGGAAGCGACTGTGGCCCGAAGGGCAAGGCAGCAGCAGGAGCTGCTAGTGGTACACAGAGGATTACTAGGACTCAGGCCCAGACTATGCCTGAGGTTGTGGGCGGGTCGGCGAGTTCAGCCACGCCGGCGAGACAGAGGAGCCGATGCGTAGCTCGAGAGAGGTTCCGATACCGAGCCTCGATTCGCAGCCAGGGGCAGATTATAAAGATTATGGAGAGCAGATCAGGTTATTGACTAGCATAGTGGCAGGGCAGCGCCGACAGGAGCATGTAGCTAACCCTAGAGCCGACAGTTTGCGGATTCGGGATTTTCTGGGTTGTTATCCACCCGAGTTCTATGGTTCGAGATCTGAGGAGGATCCTTAGGAGTTTATTCGGCAGTTACAGCGGACTATGTAGGTGCTTAGGGCCTCGGAGACAGAGTCAGTTGTGTTAGTCTCTTACTGGTTACGTGATATTGCGTTGAACTGGTTTGAGTCATGGGAGCTGTCTAGAGGTGTGGATACTCTTCCAGCTGTTTGGGATGAGTTCACAGAGGCCTTCCTTGATCATTTTTTGTCTCCTGAGATGAGGAGAGCCCGCGTAGATAGATTCTTGACATTGAGACAGAATGGGAGAACTATCAGAGAGTACAACCTGGAGTTTGACTCATTGGCCAGGTATGCGCTCACCATTGTGGCTGACATGACAGACAGAGTTCATCGCTATGTGATGGGGCTAGACCGTCATATAATTACTGCATGCCTGGGGGTGGCCCTTCAGCCAGGTATGGACATTGCCAGGATGCAGGCTTATGCACAGGGAATAGAGGACAGAGAGAGAGGATCGGCCCAGATTCGTGCCACCAAGAGGTCGGGACCGCAGGTTTCTGGTGATTTTGAGGCGCATGGCCTCAAAGAGCCAGTCCACATTTCACCAAGACGAGTGCTCCTTCTCGGTTTTCCGGTAGGAGGTTTGATCGGTCGGGTTATTTAGGGGCAGGTCAGGGCTCCAGGGCTTCGGGTTCCCAGAGGAACCGGGGTTCCAGTTAGATGAGCCACCTTTACCTCAGTGTGGTCGTTGTGGTGATTTCCATCGTGGGGGGTTGTCGTATTCCTCCAGGAGCTTGTTACTCTTGCGGCCAGCAGGGCCATTTGAAGAGAGATTGTCCGACCAGAGGCAGCATGGGTGGTATGGTTCAGCCGACAGGGTCAGTTGCTGGGTTTTCTTCCTCTGTAGTTATGCGCCCCGGAGGGCAGGGTGTTCACAGACCGGCAGGTCGCGGCAGAGGTCGTGTTGGAGGTCCTAGTTCTAGAGGTCCACAGAACCGCATATATTCCTTAGCCAGCCGACAAGATTAGGAGGCTTCCCCGGATGTCATCACAGGTACATTATTGATTTCATGTTGTGACGTTTATGCTTTGATAGATCCAGGTTCTACCTTGTCCTATGTGTCCCCTCTTATTGCCGGTAGAATCGGGATAGAGCCGGTGTCGATAGAGTCTTTTGAGGTAGCTACGCCAGTGGGTGATTCGGTGTTAGCTGAGCGGGTGTACAAAGATTGACCGGTGTTTATATACAGTCGTCAGACCCTAGCAGACTTGATAGAGTTGGAGATGACAGATTTTGACGTCATTATGGGTATGGACTAGTTGGCTTCTTGTTATGCCAACGTTGACTGTAGAGACAGGTTGGTCCGATTCCAATTTCCTGGTGAGCCAGTTATCGAGTTGAAGGGCAACACAGCGTCGCCGAGGGGTAGGTTTATTTCTTACCTCAAGGCCAGGAAGATGGTGCAGAAAGAGTACATCTATCATCCGTTCGTATTCGATACGCAGGCCGAGTGCCGATTCTTGATCGCTTTCGGTGGTTAGAGAGTTTCCAGATGTATTTCCAGATGATCTCTCAGGTATTCCTCCCGAGAGGGAGATAGAGTTATGTGTTGACACGTTGCCAGACACTCGGCCTATATCTATTCCGCTGTACAGGATGGCACCTGCTGAGTTGAGGGATTTGAAGGATCAGCTGAAAGATTTGCTGGAAAAAGGCTTTATTAGGCCTAGTATTTCTCTCTGGGGAGCGCCGGTTTTGTTTGTAAAGAAGAAGGATGGGACGTTGCGTATGTGTGTTGATTACAGGCATCTGAATAAGGTAACCATCAAGAACAGATACCCCCTCCCCAGGATTGATGATTTGTTTGACCAGTTGCAGGATGCGAGATGTTTCTCCAAGATAGACCTGCGGTCTGGTTATCATCAGGTGCGAGTTAGAGAGGCAGATATCCCAAAGACTGCATTCAGGACCCGGTATGGGCTCTATGAGTTCAGGGTGATGTCTTTCGGTTTGACCAACGCTCCAGCGGTATTTATGGATTTGATGAACCGGGTGTTCAAGCCATTTTTGGATACGTTCGTTATAGTATTCATTGATGACATCCTGGTTTATTCGCGCACAGAGCAGGAGCATGCAGATCACTTGAGGACGGTACTTGGGGTCCTCCGGAGCCGGCAGTTGTTCGTCAAGTTCTCCAAGTGTGAGTTTTGGTTGGCCTCAGTGGCATTCTTGAGGCACATTATTGGGGCTGATGGTGTTCAGGTTGATACGGCAAAGATTGAGGTGGTCAAGTCTTGGCCGAGACCTACTACTCCGACGGAGGTGCGCAGTTTCTTAGGGCTGGCAGGTTATTATCGTAGGTTTGTGGAGTAGTTTGTTTCGATATCAGCACCGTTGACTAGCCGACTCGTAGCGGCTAAGTTCCGCCGACGTGCTTGTGAGAAGGGCTTCCAGCCATCAAGGAAAAGTTGACGACGGCTCCGGTTCTTACTCTTCCCGGCGGTTAGAGGCTACATGATTTATTGTGATGCCTCTGTATCGAGCTAGGTGTGTATTGATGCAGACGGCAAGGTTATAGCCTATGCTTCCGACGCTACGGAAGCATGAGAGGAATTACCCTACCCACGACTTAGAGTTGGCGCGATTATTCATGCCTGAAGATTTGGAGTCATTATTTATATGGGGTTCATGTGGATATTTATACGCACCACAAGAGCCTCCGACATCTTCAGCAGAGGAGTTGAACTTGCGGCAGAGACGATGGTTAGAGTTGTTGAAGGATTATGATGTTGATATCCTATACCATCCGGAAAAAGCCAACGTGGTTGCAGATGCTTTGAGTCATAGATCGATGGGGAGTCTGTCAGAGGTACAACCAGAGAAACAGGACATGGTCCGTCAGATCCATCAGATAGCGAGCCTTGGGGTTCTATTGGTCGATACCGATGATAGTGGGGTACAGGTTCGTGAGATTGTCGAGTCTTTCATCGTTGATGAGGTGAAGAGGCGACAGTATGAGGACCCAGTTATGATACGGTATCGAGATACGACTCTTCGAGAGGAGAAGAGTCTATTTGAGGTAACGCCTGATGGGGTGCTAAGATTTGAGGGCAGATTGTGTGTTCCCGATGTTGCGCAGACTTCGCCAGATTCTCGTGAGGCACACCACGCTCGTTATTCTATTCATTCGGGGTCGACTAAGATGTACCATGACCTCAGATGTATGTATTGGTGGGATGGCCTGAAGAGGGGCGTGGCAGGTTTTGTTGCTCAGTGTCCTAATTGTCAGCAGGTCAAGGTTGAGCACCAGAAGTCCGGTGGGCTATTGCAGGCTATTGATATTCCGACATGGAAGTGGGAGGTGATCAATATGGATTTTGTTACAGGGTTACCTCGTACTCAGAGGAAGTATGATTCCATCTGGGTTATTGTAGACAGGATGACGAAATCAGCCCACTTTCTTCCAGTCATGACTACGTATTCGGCTGAGGATTATGTCAGATTGTATATCAGGGAGATTGTGAGACTGCACGGAGTCCCTATATCGATTATATCAGGCAGTGGAACCCAGTTTACGGCTAACTTCTGAAGGTCTTTCCAGAAGGGGTTAGGGACACAAGTGAGTCTCAGTACTGCGTTTTATCCTCAGACCGACGGGCAGGAAGAGTGTACTATACAGACACTTGAGGATATGCTGCGAGCCTGTGTTATTGATTTCAGGGGTAGCTGGGAGGATCATTTGCCTCTTGTGGAGTTTGCTTATAACAACAACTACCATTCTAGTATTCAGATGGCGCCCTATGAGGATTTGTATGGGCGGAAGTGTAGGTCGCTGATTGGTTGGTTCGACGTGGGCGAGGTTCAGTTAGTTGGCCCAGACTTGATTGAGCAGGCTGTGGATAAGGTGAAGCTTATCCAGATGTGATTGTTAGCTTCGTAGTCGCAGAAGTCTTATGCAGATAATCGACGTCGACATTTGGAGTTTCAGGTAGACGATTGGGTCTTCTTGAAGGTATCACCTATAAAGGGTGTGATGAGGTTCGAAAAGAAGGGGAAACTTAGCCCAAGGTACATTGGGCCCTACCAGGTCATCCGTAGAGTAGGAAAGGTTGCCTATGAGTTGGATCTGCCATCATATTTAGAGGCGGTACATCCGGTTTTCCATGTTTCTATGTTGCGGAAGTGTATCGGAGACCCATCGAGAGTTTTCCCAGCTAGAGAGGTCCAGGTGACAGAGGGGTTATCGTATGAGGAGAGTCCCATAGCAATACTCGATCGCCAGGTCAGGCGACTGCGGACCAAGGATGTGGCTTCCGACAAAGTTTTGTGGCGGAATGATAATAGGGAGGAGATGACTTGGGCAGCGGAGGAGGACATGTTGAGAAAGTATCCTCACCTATTCTCTACACCCTCAGGTAATTCATTTCCCTTACTTATCAAGTTTTAATTGAAGTATTTTGCTTAAGTGTTATATTGTGGCCACGTGTGGCATTATTGGTAGGTAGGGGTTGTAAAAGGACTATGTCGCTATTTATAAGGTTGACTCCGAAAGAACATTCGGGGACGAATGTTTCTAAGGGGAGAAGAATGTTACACCCCGAAATTTCAGGACATGTTTATAAGAACGTACGTAAGAACTCAAAATGTTAAGATTTGAGACTAGTAAAAATTTGTCGAAATTCTGGAATTGTCGGAAAACGAAATATTGCGACGAATGGGAGGGAGACACGTGTCACCCCCCTTGGTTGGTCATGGTCGAATGGACCATGGGTTAAATGGTCATTTGACCATAATAAAGATGAGCAAGTCTTACTAAGGCTAGAGCTTGAGTTAATTGACTTAGTCAAAGGGCCACTTGGCTTGATCTTTAAGTGAAATTCATCCAAGCCACCCATTTGTTCTAATCTTGACCCTTCATAGTGTTATATATACATACTAGTAGCAAGACAAGGCTCTTAACACTTAGAAAAATTTGAAGAACTCTTGTTCTTGCTAGATAGCTCTCGGGTTAGGGCACTTTCACAAGACAAAAATTTCCGTTTGTTGTTCAATAATCTCCATACTTTAAACCAAGGTTCCTAAAGGAATTGTAAGGGTATCTCAATAGAAAGATCCCGGAAAAGTGTCGTTTTTGTATTAGTCGCAAGGTGAAAACCTAAGTCGCTTTCATAGGTTTGGATTGGAAAGTAAAGGAAAGTTGTTTGTGATCTTCTAAGGGCTTCAAGTGGCGGATTAGAGTGTCAAGGAGAGGCTCTAAGTTTCTAGAGAGCGACTTCGGATCTTGAAGTTGGATTAAGGCTCGTCAAGGTAACAATCTTGTTCTCTTAAGTGTTTTAAGATTACATATTGTTGGAGCCTTACATTTTTAACTAGCATGAAGTATATGTATTGAAGATTGATAAGTGATATGGATAGTGGAAGCCTAAATCCGAAATGACATTGTGAGCCATTTGAAATTGAAATACAATTTAGTCGATAATTAGAATTGTCGCATGTTATCTACTTGAAGATTGTAGTTGTTATAATCGATTGCAGCTTTATAACATGTTATACTAAACAACTTGAATTGAAAAGGAATTGGAAAGGATGGTATGTTGTTACACCTATTGGTCGCGAATGGCATTGCCTTTTTGGACTAGTTTGATATCAATTGTGGGGCGGAATTTTACACGTCTTGTTAGGCGTGTAATCCCTTATTGTTAACTACATTGTTGAGCCTTAAATGTGGCATGTTTGGTTATTGAATTCGGGCCTTGAAAAAGGTGGAAATGTATGTAGAAACAAAGGAAGTGATGTCCGGTTTTCCGTAGAATTTAGTGACTTTGCACTTAGAATATTCTATGTTTGAAGTTAGAAGTTAATAGACGTATTATGGTCATTATAGGTTGACATACTACGTACGGCATATTGGACTTAGCAAGTGGATTGAACCAAAGAGGTATGTGGAACTTTCTTATCTCTTGAGCATGAGTAGTTGTAAATATATAGTACGGTAGACGTACGAGATTTTGACGAATCTAGTTTCATTTGATATCCTTGACTTGTCTTAAGAATGTCCAAGTTGGTTGAGTTAGGGAATTAACTCACTTGTTTAAATGATTAAGGATATCTTAGTTTCTAAAAGTTAAGAGACTTGAAAGTATATGATACTTGTTTTGTTTTGAAAGTATAAGTCTCTTGGATATAAAGAAGAATGTAATTGCCTAAAGTATAAAGTTAGTATAACGACTTTATGGGAAGTTGGTTATAATAGATTTATGGAAGGATGAAAGAGTAGTTTACTCTAGTAATGTAAATAATGATAAATGACTTGAAATAATGAAAGGCAAATTGATTTGAAGGCATCAATCGCTTAAGGTTTTAAAAGAAAGAAGTCACTTGATTTAGAAGCCTATAAATGTATTTCTAAAAGGTATTGTGACTTGTCTTGAAAAGTAGATATGACTTGATACTACGGTTATTAGTATCTTGGAAGTTTTATATGAAAAAGAGTCATTTTAAAAGAATAGAAGTACGTAGTACTTTGGGTTAAATTCCTGGATTTTTAAAATGACATGTTAGTGCCTTAAGTAAACTAAAATGAGAGGGTATATAAATAAAGTTAATAAGAACTTAGGGGATTTCACAACTTGCTTATGTTATGATAAGCCGGTAGTGCTTATGTTATGTATGATAAGCCGGTAGTTCTTATGTTATGTATGATAGCCGGTTGTTCTAGGTTATGTTATTCTTATGGGGTAAAGCCCCGGGTTACTACTAATTCCATGGATTTGCTACCCATGATGCGAGTGCGGCGTTTGTACTCATTGCGGGCCCACCGGACCTAAGCGGGTGAAATAGACCTGTGCGGGTGAAATAGTCTCATGCGGAGCGCATCGCTCCATTGCGGGTCTGCATGACCTATGCGGGTGAAATAGTCCCAAGAGTAGGATTGCTTAATGATACTACGGGCGGGTGACCCTACTTTGATCATGAGCCTCCTATTTTTATGCAGTAAAGTATACACTTGTTCACTCTCATTGTTAGTAAGGCACGGTGTACTGTAATTTGATTATCATACATGTCTCCAGCTTTATTTTAGACTTATGATGTAAATTGCAGTATTTTCCAGTTTTACATACTTGGTACATATTGTGTACTGGCCCCCTTTCCTCGGGGCCGCGTTAAATCTTTGCGGTAGGGGTAAGCAGGTGGTGGATCCTCATTCTTAGGATCACTGATCAGGTGTCAAAAGCTCCATTTCTCCGGAGGCTTATCTTTTGGTACGGTTTCCCTGATGTTGTAGATTTATGTACATTCAGGAGTATGGCGGGGCCCTGTTAAAATCACGATTGTTATTCTTAGAAGTGCATGTCATATATTGTGGATTGGGTTGTAAACGAGAGATATCGCTGTTTTATTTTGGGGTTATGTATATTTCCCGGAAGGCGGCCTTATCGGTCAGCCTGTTGGTATTTGCTGTTAAGTATTGTATGAGTTTTGTATGTTCCGCTGCTATTCTCTGATGTATACCTGTAGGGGGTGCCCAGGTAGGGCACTAGTTGCGGGCCCGGGGTCGGATCGTGACAGTAAGGCATATCTCGTTGAATCAGTCTTTTTCGCAACATAGGTGCTTTGGGAATTAAACCCAATCCATCGATCACACGCCTTAACATAGCCTTTCTCGTAGGAACATCCACAATAGATCCAGTGCGCTTGACAAGATCTCCTTCTTTAATAGCAGTATCACTACTAAAGACAACAATCCCTACATTCTCATTCTCAAGATTCAATGTTATTCCTTTAACACCGCTGGCAAATTCCACCATTTTCCCAGATTGAATCTTGTTCAATCCATAAACATGTGCAATCCCATCTCCAACTGAGACCACTCGACCGATTTCATCCACTTGAAAATTCGTGTAAAAGTTGCTAATTCGACTTTCTAATAGACTTGTTAGTTCTGCAGCTCGGGGAGAAAGTTCCATAATTCCATTGTTGATAGATAGAAGGGAGAATGCCGCTTTAGAAAAGATGAGCTCTACCACTACCAGTACCAGGCTTATAAAATCCCTAAACCCTGCCATATACCGGAATATATACCATATTCTAAACACAACTTTGGAGATGAGAATAAGGAGGCTACAATTGGAGACTCTAGTTCAAGTTCTTTTTCTTTCTTTGATTTTATTTCAGTTTATGTTGAACTGTAATTTAGTTTTTAACATGACAATGTTTAGGAGCTAAATACTTTAGTAGGGTTTCCATCGAATCTTCTTGAAGCTCTTTCATATAGTTAATGCATTAGTTTTTGAGTTCTTCATCGTATTAAGATCTATTCAATATTGTTATGATTGCTTGATAATTAACTAGCTATTAATTGTCATCACTTATATGATTTTGAATCAAAAGTCTAAAAGGTGAGATTTGAATATGTTGTAATTTTCTAGACATAGGTTAATATCGTGGACGAAAGTACCCCGATACTTGTGTAGTATTATAGGTTATTTTTCTTAATTCACCTGTGTGGTAAAGCTTATCATAGAAATATAGAAGGTTTCTGCATAAGGTTGAGCTCTTGTATGTCCTAACCGGAATATAATGACAGATTAGTTAACCTGCTATCTTAATAAGAAGAAGAATTATTAGCATTGCATTAACACGTAAAAGAGTGGACAGTTGAGGAGATTGGAACCCTATTTCCTTCATAACTGTTATAAACGCAAAGTATTATAATCTTTAGTTTATTTTCTGCACTTAGTCATAATTCTTAGTTATAATTCTTAAACAAAAGAATGATTGTCAAATAGATACCATAGGATAGATAATCGGTACTTAATAAACCAGTCTCTGTGGACGATAAACTCGGTCTTACAGATCTTTATTACTTGAACGATACGTACACTTGCGTAAGCACTTAGAAATATCGCAACAAGGTTCAGTTAAAGAGAGTGATGGTTCACGCTGATAGGTTGCTGGTTCAGCTGATGTTGGAAGCACTCTATTTATTCTAGAGTTGCAGTCTAGTTTTGGTATGATACTTTTGATGTTGTATACTCTTTAGAGGCTTGTAGACAGGTGTCCTGTGGATAGTGGTTTTGTATGGTCGTGTCGCCTTTGGCATGGGCATGTATATATGTATAAGTCAGTTTTCTGGTCAAGAACTTTCAAATCTTTTTCGGCTTAGTCCGTGCTTATTGTGATTATACGGTGATAGGGTGATTAGCGGTACCCGGCGGGTGGGATCCGGATGCCCGTCGCGGTCCTCCGGTTTGGGTCGTAACAAACTTGGTATCAGAGCATGTCTGTTCTAGGAAGTCTATAAGCCGTGTCTAGTAGAGTCTTGTGTATGAGTATGTTGTGCACCATACTTATACGTAGAAGGCTTCCTGGCATTTAGGGATGATTTCTATTTTTTCGTCTTGTAAATCGTGCAGTAGAGCTGAGTTCTAAGAATTCGAGTTTAACTCATGTCTGTTACGGTTTCGATAACGCCTATTACCAAAAATACTTCAGCTAGTTTATACTCATAACTAGTAAATGAGTGATTTTTATCTAGACGATTGATACGCCAGAAGGGCAGTAGTATGTTAAAATTCAATATTATGAGAAGTTGTCGCATTCATACATGGAATACGAAAGAGATAATGCAAGCCTGGGAAGCAAATTCATGCTCGTATATAGTCGTTGAAGTTGATTCAGTGTTGGTAAGTTCTTAAATTAACATGTATGGAAAGTGTGGTGATTTGGATAGCGCGAGCTATATTTTGAGTAGAATGGAGAACCCCGGTAACTTTTCATTATTAGCATCGATATCAACATATTCAAACTGTGGTGGAATGGATGATGCTAGAAAGATCTTCAATCTTATAACTGATCCTTGTATTGTGTTATGGAATTCCATGATAGCAGGGTATGCATCTGATAAAGTGTCAGAAGCATTATTTCTTTTTAAGGAGATGCACAAAGATGGAGTTATAAGGAATTACTCTACATTAGCTAATGTACTGAGTGTATGTGCTAGTTCACATGCCCTAAAAAAATATTGGTTGCAGGTGCATACTTATGGCTCTAAGCTTGGACTATTGGATGACCTTATTGTTGCTAGTACGCTCATTGACACATATGCTAAATGTGGATGTCCTAATGAAGCTTTCAAAGTTTTAACGAACTCAAGATACATGATACTGTCTTGCTAAATTATATGATTACCATTTATTTTTATTGCAACAGAATTGAAGACGCAAGGCAATTATTTGAGTCAATTCCCTATAAGAGCTCAATAATTTGAAACTCTAGGATAATTGGTCTTAATCAAAATGGTTGCCCAGTTGATGCAGTGGATATTTTCTACGGGATGAATAGGATGGATTTTAGGAAATGAACAATATGATATATAGAATGGGATTTGAGTGAGAGTTATCGGTTGTCAATGCCTTGACTAATATGTATGATAAATGTGGCAATACGAAATATGCTCGTTTAGTTTTTAATGTAATGGTTGAGAGAGATTGTATCCTGGACATTAATGATATTTCATATGATAACATAGGGAAAATTGAAGAATCCTTTATTTTGTTTGAAAATATAAGGTTAGAAGGCATAAGGCCTAATGATTTTACTTGGAACGTAATGATCACTGGATATGCTAGGAAAGGAGATTGTGACACAGCTTTTATGTTATTCAATAGAATGAGTAAAGAGGGGTTGCAGGACATGTTGGAAGCTGGAGTTAAGCCTAATGAAGTCACTCTCACTGGGCTTCTCCCTGTGTATGGGTTGATTTACTCTGCGTGTAGGGGGGAAGAATTTCATGGCTTAGTATATATATATATATTAGAGCTCTTTGCTAATATCTTTGTTGCTAGTGCTCTCATTGACATGTACAATAGATGTGGGAGTGTGGAATATGCTTGGAATGTTTCACTTCTGTTCCTTTCAAGAATATTGCATCATGGAATGCTATGAGAGGATGTTATGGAAAGCATGGCAGAGTAGAACAAGCAATCGGACTTTTTGAGAAGATGCAGTATGAAGGAGTGCTGCCAAATGAAGTAACCTTAACTTCTCTTCTTTCTGCGTGTAGTCACGGTGGTTTAGTTGAGAAAGGTTTAAAGATCTTTTGGTATATGAAGGAGTCTTACGGCGTTAGATCAAGGAATGAGCATTATGCATGTGTTATTGATCTTTTGTGTCGTGTTGGGAGGCTGGAGGTGGCTTACGATATAATCAAAGATATGCCAAAAGAAGTTTCAGATTCAATTATTACAGCTTTCTTTAGTGGTTGTAAGGTCTATGCAAGGAGAGATCTTACTGAAACGATGGCTAAGGATATATTACAGATGGATCTAAAGAAGCCTTAAGGTCTTGTAGCCCTTTCAAATATTTATGCTACTGATGAAGAGTGGGAGAATGTTGAGAATGTGAGGAACATAATGAAGGAAAAGGGATTCAATAAGATGACTGGTTCTAGTTGGTTGTAGAGGATATGATGGTACACAGAAATAGATCTAGGAATGTGAAGTTTCTGATAGTTGACTGGGAGATAATACCTGGCTTTATTGATGCCCAGATAGCTGGAATGTGTGGCCTTCTTGTAATACCAATCAATGAGAGAAGGGTTCTTATTATGAGCTATTATAATTGTGCTGACCACAATGGTTGTGAAGATTCATCACGCTCCAGTTGGTCTTGCTACATCTTTCCAGAAGCATCTATGGGATACAGGGATCGTGCTTTTGAGCTCATGAAACGAAAGGAAGTATGAAAGAAAGAGATCATAATGATAAAAGAAACTATACTTCTAAGGAGATATAGTCTGGACACACTCCAAGGTCATGGAAAAAAAACCTTGGAGTTATTTGCAGCCAACAACAGATATAAATGGAAGTCTAATTGCTTATTATCACAAAAGGGATAGGAGGTGGTGGCGAGCTCAGTCAGTGCACTACCTAATGTGGTTTCAGGCGGAGTACACATGCGACTTGCTAAACCATGCACGTCATATAGCATTTGGCTGGGAAGCAGCGAGAATGGTTCTTGAAAAACAACTTAGTGACTTTCCCGGCGGACAAACATGACATTGAAAATTTTGTATAAAGTCATAAACCTTGGACTCCTAGGCCAACGCTGAGCATGCTTGTTTGAATGGGTGAAAAGGCATGCGAGATGAAGATTGTAAGATTCAAAGAATACATGCAGCTTGCTGAGCGCATAAGAAAGCACTTCCCGAATCTTGAGAGCATCTGGCTTTCAATAGAAATGCAGGAAGTTGTAGATCAGTCAAAACTATACCCCCATTAGAAGTTTTACTACACAAATGTGACACGCCAAATGGATATCATGACAATGGCAACGTATGAATCCAGTATTGGCAGGGAGACAAACATGAATTATCCTCTTAGTAATTGTTATTTTTGGCAACTGAAGCCGATTTCTTCATTGGAGCATTGGGCTCCACATGGTGTTTCTTCATAGACGGTATAAGGAATATCGGAGGAAAAGTCATGTCTGGATATTTGGGTGTTACACCCCGTATTTCCAAGAGAATGAGATGAGAACGTACGTAAGGAAATAAAATTTGAATTTGGAAAAAAAGTTGGCAGAATGTTTTGGACAGATTTTTAGACAACTTTGGAGCGGTATATCTCCTAGTATATTAGAAGTTTTTATGTGTTTCAAAAGCCTGAGATGAAGTTCGTCAAGTTTAGTTTCCAACGCAACAAACCGCTCGTCGATAGGACATCGGAGTAGAGAATTATGGACGTTACAAGTTCAGCTGACAGAAGAGAGGGAAAAAGGTTACAGATCAGGTGCCACGGCGCCGTATCTCAGGGTCGTGGCCCCCTAAGTCCTGAAGGCCTCAGCAGTCTCAGGGTCGTGGCGCCAACGCGGGATTTTGCAAAAATTTGACTAAGTCTAAGAAGATATTTATTGTAGGAGCCTATGGGAGGGTGACAAGTGTCCCTCCCAACTTGTAGAACAAACAAAGCCTATATCTTGGCCAAGTCTTGCAAGACTTGGCCATTCTACACAAAAATTCATCCAAACACTTGCTCTCTTCTCTCTAAAATTTTATAAATCCTAAGCTTTGATGAAATTATTATAAAGGCGACAAGAAGGCAATATGTTGGCAAGCTTGTAGAGGGTTCGCGTGGGTGATTTTAACGTGAAGAAGAATTGCGGAAAGAGGGCTAAAGTGGGCGAGATTGTTGGATTGTTTTGGGCGAAATTCCAAGGTAAATTCATTCTCCTTCTTGATGTAAATTATGTCACGTGTTGTAGAAATTGGAGGAGGGTATTGTGATAGGGAAAATGGATATAAGAATTGAATGTTGTCATGTCATAAGTGGAAGTATAGAAGGGCAGTTTTCGAGCCTCTAGTTTCGTTGGATTTATATGATCGTCGTCTTCACATTTTATGTCTGGTTTATTGAAGGGATTTTAGTCGTTTAATTATCGATATGAACTATGTATAAACTTTGGAAAAATGACTTGAATTATAAGGAATTGAAAGGAGTTATGTTGTGGAATTGTTATGGCCGGAATTGACATTAAATTGCTAGGTATATTGGACAGTTTTAAGGATTTTTGTGGACTGATTTTATTGGGCTGTTTTATGTGAATTGTGGGGCAGAATTTTACACGTCCTGTTAGGCGTGTAATCTCCTTTGCTTAGCTGGTTTGTTGTGCCTTAAATGTGGCGTATTGGTTAATGATTTCGGGCCTTGAAAAAGGTGGAAAAGTACGTAGAAACAAAGGAAGTGCTGCCCAAATTTCCGTAGAATAAGAGACCTTACACTTAGTATTATTCTACCTTAAAAAATTAGGAGTTAATAGACGTATTATTGTCATTATAGGTTGAAGTACTACGTGTAGTGTATTCTACTTGAAGGGTGGAATAGCTAACAAGGTTGAAGCACTTTGGAGCGTATTGCTACTTGTCGTTAGTCGTCGCGACGTATGTGAACCTCTTCCTTCTTTTGGCATGATTTTACGTATGAAATATACATGTGGTATTATTTCATGATTCATTCTACTCTTAGAAGTTAAGAAGTATTCATGTTATTGGTTCTATGTTAAAGGTATGTCTAAGTTGTCCTAAGTCCTTACCAAGTCTTATGGGAGACGTTGGTAAGAATTGTTAGAAAGTTATGAGGTTTGATTTAAAGCTATGTGTCTTGATTTATTTGAAGTAAGTTTATTGATTTAAAGAGAATGAGTTGCATGATTCTTCTATAAGTATGCATGTACGTAGTACTTTGGGTTTAGTTTCCCTAATGTTACAAGACATGATAATGCCTTAGTGTTATTTAAAAGGAAGATGTGATAAAATGTCTAAGTTTTCTAAAATGAAAGGTTTTTATAATAGCTTTATGGGAGGTTGTTATAACGACTTAATCAGAAGTAGAAAGATGGTTTAAAATGTCATATGGTTGCATTGATACACCGCGTCCCGCAAACGGGTCGGGTTATGTTATGAGAGCCACTGAGCCCCACAAATGGGTCGGGCTACGTCATATTACACTGAGCCCCACAAATGGGTCGGGTTACGTCATATTACACCGAGCCACACAAATGGGTCGGGTTACGTCATATTACACTGAACCCCACAAATGGGCCTGGTTACGTCATATTACACCGAGTCCCACAGATGGGTCGGGTTATGCCACATATTGCTTCAGTACACCGTGTCCCGCAAATGGGCCGGGTTACGTTATCACATATGGATAATCACATCGAGCTCCAAAATGAGAAGTTCCTCCATAAAGGGTCGGGTTATGTTATGTAAGATACGTTAGTTATGTGTATATGAACTTGAGGATTTTCCTAAGTATGTATGTATGGATATGGTTATAACTCCTATTGAAAGAAGGACAAATAATAATGTATGAATGATTTCATAAGTTGAAATGGCACGGTAGGATCTGGTATTTAATTTTCATACTTGCCCTGTCATTCTTTTGTACAGTTATGATCTTGTTTACTGTACCTTATTTCCATTCCATACTCGGTACCTGTTGTACTGACCCCCTTCGGGGTGTTGCGTTCATGCCAGCAGGTATTAGGTACACAGGTTGGTGATCCTCGCTCAGGATCTCTGTTCAGTTTTTGGGAAAAAGCTTCATTCACTCCGGAGGCTTATCTTTTGGTATGGATCCATGTTGTTGTAGATTTATGTACACTCAGGGGTATGGCGGGGCCCTATCCCGTCCTAGTTGTTATGTTCAACTCTTAGAGGTCTGTAGTCATGTAAGTGGGTTGTACTTTTAAAAGAAATGTAAGTTTTTTTGTTATGTATGTATGTAGAAATGCGGCCTTATCGGCTGGCATGTTTCTTATTTCACATGTTACATGTCTATGAGCTTTATTTATGTTCCGCTGGTTACCTTTGATGTTTACCTGTAAGGGTGCTCAGGTAGGGCACCAGTCGCGGGCCCGGGGTCTGGTCATGACATTGGGTGTTAACAAGGATCGATTTTGGTAGCTACACAATGGAGCTTCTAACTCCATATATGGGTTCAATCTGATTATTTTGGAGATCGGAGACGATCTCGGATAAACATTTAGGAAACGATCTCGGATAAACCTGGAAACAACACCGCGTGCTTACCTCTAACCAAAAGAATTTAGTCAAAAATGCTATGTTTTCTGAGTTGATGTGAGTGTGTTGATATATAGATAAAGAGCCGATGCATAAGAAAAGTAATCACATGGTGCTTGAATGCTACCAGATTAGTTCTAAATGTGAAGTAGCATCTTACATGTAAATTGTTTACTGTAAATAAAGAAATTGCATCACTATAGTCAGAATTCTATGTGATTGTATCACATTTTCTTCAAAAAAAAACTACCTACACAGCCGAGGATTACGCGAAGTTATATATTAAGAAGATTGTTCGACTCCATTATATGCCTGTTTCTATTATATCTGACTGAGGCTCTCAGTTTACAGCTAATTTCTGGAGTCATTTCAGAAAGGATTAGGCACCGAGTTAATTTAAGTACGATTTTCCATCCCCAGACAGACATTCAGGTCGAGCAAACGATTCAGACGCTCGAGGACATGTTACGAGCTTGTGCGTTGGACTTTAAGGGGGGTTGGGATGATCACTTACCTCTTATTGAATTCGCGTACAATAACAACTATCATGCCAACATTAAAATGGCTCCATATGAGGCCTTGTACGAGCGTAGATGTAGATCTCCTATTGGATGGTTTGAGGTAGGCGAATCAGAGTTATTTGGACCAGACTTAGTGCATCAAGCCATAGAGAAGGTGAAGCTTATTCAGGAACGATTGTTAACGACTCATAGTCGTCATAAGTCATATTCAGATGTACGACGGCGAGACTTAGAGTTCCAGATAGATGAGTGGGTAATCCTGAAGATTTCATCTATGAAGGGAGTAATGAGATTCGGAAAGAAGAAAAATCTTAGTCCATGATATATTGGACCATCTCGCATAATTCGACGTATTGGTCAGGTAGCTTATGAATTGGATTTACTGTCAGAATTAGAGTTTGTTCATCCGATTTTCCATGTTGAGAGGATGTGTTGGAGATCCTTATCGGATTGTACCAATAGAAGATGTGCAGGTTACAGAGAATCGGTCATATGAAGAGATTCCTGTTTAAGGACTAAGGAAATAACTTCTATGAAAATGTTGTGGCGAAATAAGAATGTGGAAGAAATGACGTGGGAAATAGAAGATGAGATGAAGTATGATTATATCATTAGTACTTGATGACTATGAGAGTTTCGATGCAGCAAGGTATGTTATATGTCACCCAAACATTTGAGGACGAATGTTTCTAAGGGGGGGAAGGTTGTAACATCTCGTAATTTTAGGTAATAATTTGAGCACGTAAATGAAGGAAATAGATCCGAGTATTGGAAAAAATTTATATTTACATATGCTAATAAGGAATTAGTATACAAAAGTGTGATCCCAAAATAATTTTGGACGTAACAAGTGTGACGATGGAGATTAATAATAATAGTTGTATATCCCCAAATGAGGTGATGAACTAGTGTCATATTATAAGTTATGACGTCGAGTATACGAAGATTTTATAAGTTTTTAGAATTTAAATAAAGTGGGATTTAAAATTACTTATGTGTGTAATTGATAAATTATACGGAGGTATGTCAATTAAATTAAGTGACCGTGCATGTAAAATCAATGTGGCGTGGAATGGGAGCTTCCACCGCCAAGAACATGTGAGGGGGGGACATAATCATGGACATTAATAGAATGTCATTATTCAAGAATGAAATATCTTCTATCCTATTACAGAATAAGAAGCAAGCAACAATTGTACTTCCATTTCTTTTTTCAAACAGCAAACTCGTACTTCAATACTTTCTTTTCTTTTTTTCAGTTCTTTCTTTTCTTTTTTTCAGTTCTTTCTTTTCTTTTACTTCTCTGACGAAGGAAAACCCCAATTGGTTAGGGGCCTTGTTTAAATTCCCTTGGTAAATCTGCAAGGATAGCAGGAGATTATCTAATTCTAAATGAGAAGAACACGTTCTGTTCTTATAATTAGTTGAATTGGGAATCAAAAATCACGGGGTTTTACGCAATTTTGGCTAACCCAGCATAGACGCATCTAAGATTAAGGAGTGTTGTGAAGTGATTACGGTGTCGACGAGTAAATTAACAAAAGGTATGTTAAAGCAAACTATTTCTTCTTTTTGGCATGTTCTACGTATGAAGTATAACCATGATATTGCTCCAAAATTTATTCTACTCTTAGAAATTAAGGAATATTCATGTTATTGATTCCTATGCTAAAAGCATGTCTAAATTGTTTCTAAGTCCTTAATAAGGCATATGGAAAAGATAGTGATGATATTCACAGTGTCGTCAAAGGTACAAAGGTAATATGTCACATGTCGAGATTAGAATATGATTTTGTCATTCGTGCATTTTCATTTGCATTGCATTCGCATACCCTGTACCACTTGTGCTATGCACATTAATATATGGTAAATATTATATATATGTATGGGAATGGAAAAGGAAAAAAAGTGTTATATACGCACACCACCTGCAGCTAGTACAGACTATCACAAAAGAGCCCTAAGAGGCCACATATCGTGCATGTGTTGCCTAAATGGATGCATGTGTAGCCAAGATGATATGATATGTGTTACACCCCGTAATTCCAGGACATGTTTATAAGAACGTACGTAAGAACTCAAAAATGTTAAGATTTGAGACTAGTAAAAATTTATCGAAATTATGAAAATGTCGGAAAACAAAATATTGCGACAAACGGGAGGGTGACACGTGCCCCCCCCCCCCCTTGGATGGTCATGGTCGAATGGACCAAGGTTAGAATGGTCATTTGACCAATGTAAAGATGAGCAAGTCTTGCTACGCTAAGAGCTTAATAATATTGACTAAGTTAAAGGGCCACTTGGCTTGATCTTTTAGTGAAATGCATCCAAGCCATATGTGCTAATCTTGACCCTCCATAGTGTTATTTAAGCATACTAGTAGCAAGACAAGGCTATTTACACTTAGAAAAATTTGAAGAACTCTTGTTCTTGCTAGCATGCTCTCGGGTTTGGGTCAAATTGCAAGACAAAAAAATTCATTTGTTGTTCAATATTCTCCATACTTTAAACCAAGGTTCCTAAGGGTATTGTAAGGGTATCTCAATAGAAAGATCCCGGGAAAGTGTCGTTTTTGCATTAGTCGCAAGGTGAAAACCTAAGTCGTTTTCATAGGTTTGGATTGGAAATTGAAGGAAAGTTGTTTGTGATCTTCTAAGGGCTTCAAGTGGCGGATTGAAGTGTCAAGAAGAGGCTCTAAGTTGCTAGGGAGCGACTTCGGATCTTGAAGTTGGATTAAGGCTCGTCAAGGTAACAATCTTTTTCTCTTAAGTGTTATAAGATTACATATTGTTGTAGCCTTACATTTTAACTAGCATGAAGTATATGTATTGAAGATTGATAAGTGTTATGGATATTGGAAGCCTAAATCCGAAATGACATTGTTAGCCATTTGAAATTGAAATACAATTTGTTCGATAATTAGAATCGTCACATGTTATCTACTTGAAGATTGTAGTTGTTATAATCGATTGTGGTTTTATAACATGTTATACTAAACAACTTGAATTGAAAAGGAATTGGAAAGGATGATATGTTGTTGCACCTTTTGGCCGCGAATGGCATTGCCTTTTTGGATTAGTTTGATATCAATTGTGGGGCAGAATTTTACACGTCCTATTAGACGTGTAATCCCCTGTTGTTAGCTACATTGTTGAGCCTTAAATGTGGCATGTTTGGTTATTGAATTCGGGCCTTGAAAAAGGTGGAAAATTACGTAGAAACAAAGGAAGTGATGTCCGATTTTCCGTAGAATTTAGTGACTTTACACTTAGAATATTCTACGTTTGAAGTTAGAAGTTAATAGACGTATTATGGTCATTATAGGTTGACATACTACGTACATCATATTGGACTTAGCAAGTGGATTGAACCGAAGAGGTATGTGGAACTTTCTTATCTCTTGAGCATGAGTAGTTGTAAATATATAGTACGGTAGACGTACGAGATTTTGACGAATCTAGTTTCATTTGATATCCTTGACTTGTTTTAAGAATGTCCAAGTTGGTTGAGTTAGGGAATTAACTCACTTGTTTAAAAGATTAAGGATATCTTAGTCTCTAAAATTTAAGAGACTTGAAGTATTTTGAAAGTATATGATACTTGTTTTTTTGAAAGTATAAGTCTCTTGGATATAAAGAAGAATGTAATTGCCTAAAGTATAAAGTTAGTATAACGACTTTATGGGAAGTTGGTTATAATAGCTTTATGGAAAGATGAAAGAATGGTTTACTCTAGTGATGTAAATAAGGATAAATGACTTGAAATGAAGAAAGGCAGATTGATTTGAAGGCATCAATTGCTTAAAGTTTTAAAGAAAGAAGTCACTTGATTTAGAAGCCTATAAATTGTATTTCTAAAAGGTATTGTGACTTGTCTTGAAAAGTAGATATGACTTGATACTACGGTTATTAGTATCTTGGAGTTTTATATGAAAAAGAGTTATTTTAAAAGAATAGAAGTACGTAGTACTTTGGGTTAAATTCCCGGATTTTATAATGACATGTTAGTGCCTTAAGTAAACTAAAATGAGAGTGTATATAAACAAAGCTAATAAGAAGATAGGGGATTTCTTAACTTGCTTATGTTATGTATATTAAGTCGGTAGTGCTTATGTTATGTATGATAGTCGGTTGTGCTAGGTTATGTTATTCTTGCGGGGTAAACCCCCGGGTTACTACTTATTCCATGGATTTGCTAACCATGATACGAGTGTGGCGTTTGTACTCATTGCGGGCCCACCGGGCCCATGCGGGTGAAATAGTCTCATGCGAGGCGGATGACCTCTTTGCGGGTCCACAGGACCTATGCGGGTGAAATAGTCCCAGAAGTAGGATTGTTTAATGATACTACGGGCGGGTGACCCTACTTTGATCATGAGCCTCCTATTTTTATGCAGTAAGGTATACTCTTGTTAACTCTCATTGTTAGTAAGGCACATTTTACTGTTATTTGAGTTATCATACATGTCTCCAGCTTTATTTTTAGACCTTATGATTTCATTTCAATACTTTCAGTTTTACATACTTGGTACATCTGTTGTACTGACCCCCTTTTCTCGGGGGCTGCGTTCATGTCGTAGGTAGGGGTAAGCAGGTGGTGGATCCTCATTCTTAGGATCACTGATCAGGTGTCAGAAGCTCCATTTCTCCGGAAGCTTGTCTTTTGGTACGGTTTCCCTGATGTTTTAGATTTATGTACATTCAGGGGTATGGCGGGGCCCTGTCCCGTCACAGTTGTTATTCTTAGAGGTCTGTAGTCATATCTTGTGGATTGGGTTGTAAGAATAAGGATGTAACTGTTTTTTTATTTTTGATTATGTATATTTTCCGGAAAGAGGCCTTATCGGCTAGCCTGTTGATATTTGTTGTTAAGTATTTTATGACTTTTGTATGTTCCGCTGCTATTCTCTGATGTATACCTCTAGGGGGTGCCAGGTAGGGCACCAGTCGCGGGCCCGGGGTCTGGTCGGGACAATATGAATTGCATGTATGGCCAATATAACCAAATGCCCACAGGGGCGGTTATGGGTAAGATGCATGTGTGGCCGTAGTATACCGCATGTGCATCATGCATGACATTTATGTATATTATGCCCACAGAGGTTGTTATGAAAGAAAGACGCATGTGTGACCATCAGTACACTGCATTGGTATTGCATAACATTTAGACATATGTACTAGGGTCCTCAGAGGTATGTAATGTTGGTCAGTATTTCTGTTTCAGATTATGATATATTTTGACTATGTTGTTTCTTATGCCTGACATACTCAGTACATCAGTTGTACTGACGTTTCTTTTGCTGGGGGACGCTGCGTTTCATGCCCGCAGGTTCAGTTAAAGAGAGTGATGGTTCACGCTGATAGGTTGCTGGTTCAGCTGATGTTGGAAGCACTCTATTTGTTCCAGAGTTGCAGTCTAGTCTTGGTATGATAATTTTGTTGTTGTATACTCTTTAGAGGCTTGTAAATAGGTGTCCTATGGATAGTGGTTTTGTATGGCCTTGTCGTCTTTGGCATGGGCAGGTATATATGTATAAGTAAGTTTTCTGGTCAAGAGCTTTCAAATATTTTTTGGCTTAGTCCGTGCTTATTGTGATTATATGGTGATATGGTGATTAGCGGTACCCGGCGGGTGGGATTCGGGTGTCCGTCGTGGCCCTCCGATTTGGGTCGTGACAGTAATGTTTAAGGTTATTGTTCTTAATCCTCTTGTGTGGTAAAATCTATCATAGAAATATATAAGGTTTCTGCATTAGGTTGAGATTGTATATATCCTAACCGGAATATAGAACATCTACGTTAACCTGTTATCTTAATAAGAAGAAAAATCATTAGTCTTGCATTAACAAGTGAAATAGTGTATAGTTGAGGAGATTGGAAACCCTAATTCCCTTCATAACTGTCTAAAACCCAAAGTATTATTATTAGTTATTTCCTGCATTTACTTAGTTTTAATTCTTAGTTAAAAACCCAAACACATGAACGTTAACCAAATAGAAACCAAAGCTTAGATAAATGGTAATTGATAAATCAGCCTCTAAGGACGATAACTCGGTCTTACCGACTTTATTACTTAAGCGATACGTACACTTACGTAAGCACATGGAAATATCGCAAACAAAAGATGAAGTATTTTTTGTCAAAATGACAAATCTCCCTCATTAGTGAAAGAAAGAGAGTTTATGCAATACATAAACTCTAAGTTTGAGTTAGGGTTTGGACCCCAAAAGGTGACTCATGTGTTTAGAAGAGGGAGCACCTAGGTGAGCTTGGGTTCGGAGCTAAGCCCCACACGCGCGTCGCCGCCCGCCCGTCCGGGATTGGGTCTAGGGCTATGGGCTTTCTTCCGAAACTTTTTTTTTGGTTCCTGAAATATTAACTATTTACATTATGGTCCCTGAAGGTTTCCAGAAAGTTACAACAGTTACAAAATATTACAACTTCCTCCCTTTTTACTCCTATAAATTGAATATCTCTGTTCAATTGGAAAAGAATAAGACAGAACACACAACCCAAAGAAATACACAACAGAAGCAGATATTCTCTCTGTTGGTTAGTAAACTCAAACAAGCAATATCAATATGTTCTTATTCATCTTCTTCATTAGAATCAACCGTATTTGTTTTGTGTTTTTGATTAGTTGTTATTTTATCTTGTGAGACTATTATCCTATACTATAAAAGCATTCATACGGGGCAATTTTGTCTTAAATACAGAGAGTCATCTTTCGACTCAGCGTTATTTTGTTTAACCTTTCGAATACTATTTAACCTCATTTCTTTACTTTTAGTCCGATTTTATACCAACAAAAGATTGGCCATCAATCCACGGTTAAGGGTCGAGAATGGCATGGAATATGGGGCGGATTAGGAACCATAACTTAATTGCCTTAAATGGACAAGCTTTTATTTTGTTTTTTTTGTTGGTCTTGGCCGAGACCTTGTATTTATTTTTGTTGTATTTAAATTCTAGGCTAGCTACTAGTTGTATTAGGATATATTAAAATCATGTAATAACTCTTAGCTTACCTTAGAAGCCGAGAAGGAATATTGAAGCCGAGAAGGGACACGACCAAGATGGCACGGACAAGAGGTGAGTTGGCCGAGAATACACCATGGCAAAGACAAGGGATGATTTGGCCAACAAAGTGGCAAGGACAAGAAGATTCCAGGAAGGTCATTCAATAGCAAGTCAACTTCGGCCTAGGGGAGAAGAAAAGTTGGCCAAGAACCATTTTTTGGTGCAAGGCATGGAAGCTTATAAACTAATTCCAAGAAGATGAAGTCTAGAGAAGCCAAATTCATCCCCTCACCTACTCGGTTACTACAATGGGAGTGAAGAAGTTTAGGTTCACCCTTGTCTCCAAAAAAAAAAGATAAACCATTTCCCACTTAGCTCCACAAAGGTCGAGAACCTACTCGGTCCCCAAGCCAAACCCTGTTCTCACTCGGCCGAAAGGTTCAGTTTTGTGTCATTTGGTTGTATTCTAGTATGGTCCTTACTCTACTATAAATAGGACCCTTAGGATGAATGTAAAATTCAGTTTTGGAGTTAAAGAAATATAAACTTTATTGTTTTCAACTTGTGTGTTGATTACATTATTCGGTCCTTGTGTGGATCATGGTTCTTATGTGAACCAACCCCTCCCTTCGGCGTAAGCTTGGTTAAGACTGTGTGACTTGACAAAGCTCAAGCTAAAGGAACCCCCTCGGTGGTAAGTGAACGTCAAAACTTGTGTGATCCGACCTAACCTAAGCCTTGGGTCTATCTTTAAGGTTTCTGACCATCCGTACCTGACTTGTTCACGGGCTTGTACTTAGCAACCCTGGGCTTGACTTTGTGAAATTAGTCACCCTCGTCTTGGTGTCGACTCGGGCATTAAAACCCATGTCTCTATCGTTGACATATCAATCGTACCTCACTTAAACCATAACAACTGAACCAAACACTTAACCAAATCAAACCTCCAACATTTGGTGTGTACTCGGACTTGCACCTCACATTCCGTGTTCATCTCTCATCCAAAAAACTGCAATCATTTCACCACCACGTCCCAAAACACTTCCCTAATATCCACTACAAAGGCCTCCAATCGAAATCCTATAAATACAACCGTCCAAACCCCACAACACCAAATTGGCCGCATAACACACCTTACCGAGAACCTCACTGCCAACCTAGTTGGGTTACTATATTTGACAATGACCGCGTTATACCATTTTAAGGTGTAATTTAGGCGAGATCACCACCTCAGAATGATTTTACCCC
This sequence comes from Przewalskia tangutica, assembly GCA_029844215.1. NCBI lineage: Eukaryota > Viridiplantae > Streptophyta > Magnoliopsida > Solanales > Solanaceae > Przewalskia > Przewalskia tangutica. The sequence continues at coordinate 29,052,811 of CM056732.1, forward strand.
CGATATCATCACCACTGCCAAGTCATAATTACCCAGTTTTTGGATAAAGTGGATCAAAGCAAAGAAGACTTGAAGCAAAAATCAAAAGTTTTGAGTCACAGATACAAGAAGCAGTGACATATTGGATTGTATTGGAGAAATTGGAGTTGTTGATAATTACCCAATTTTTGGATAAAGTGGGTCAAAGCAAAGAAGACTTGAAGCAAAGAATCATAAAATTTGAGTCACAAATACAAGAAGCAATGACACATTGGATCGTATTGGAGAAATTGGAGATGTTGTTTGCATTTTGTTGATGCATTGGTTCAAGCTACAAATTTCAACTTTATTTCTCTTCCTTCTATCTTTTAGGACTATATTATCGGTAGAATGGTTGGTGGTTATAGAGGTTTTGTGGTGGTGGTGCACCGAAGGATGTGTGAAAATGGAGGAAATGGATTTTTGAGGAGGTATACATCTATGTATACCCCTTGTATATGTGTACATTTACCTTGTATATACGTGTGTATCTTGTGTATCATGTATATCTAAATATATTCATAAAATTGTATATGTGATATACAATGATATACATGTGTGGTGTTTTAATGAGTGTCTTGTATTGGTGATGAAATGGGAATGATCGGTTATGTGCTTGAGGTGAATGGTAGTAGGTGTTGTGAGTGTATGTGTATTCTCCGTAGATGAATTGTTTACATTGTGTGTGCATTGGCATGAAGTCAGATTCGGATCCTCTGTAGTGCACTATAGGGGTAGTGCAGTGTTGGACCGTTGGATCATTTGAGACTATAGTAGTGCGCAATTCAGTAATTTTGATAATGTGAATGCTTGAGTGGAGAGTCCTGAATGAGCCATGACTAAACTTGGGATTGAGATGGAAAGTGGTTATTTCATGATGATAGTGTCGGCTAGATTTAGGATGAAGGAGATGAAAGTGTTTGTGAGTTGTGGTATTTCGGGATTTGGTTAAGGCCTACCAATTGTTTTTGCTACAATTGTTAATCTAATCTTGGGAAACTTATCAATATGTACAGTTGGGTCAAACTTATTTACTAATATGGTCGGAATATACAAAATATACACTGATTATGTATATTATATATTATATGTATTATCTACAAAACCTAAGAATTTGATCATATTTTATAAACTAGATCACCCAAAGATATTTTGGCTGTAATTATCCTTCTAATCTTTGACTAAAAATTACTATTAGTTGTTAACAATGTGTGTGTGTATACATATGTGTGTGTATGTATGTATTCATGTCAAATTTCCCATTATATTTTGCTTTTACTTGCCCTGGGGACTAATATGTTAAAGGAAATATAGAGTTATTATTGAACTTTCTAATGTGTTTGGGCCATCACTATCCGTGTAGTCGCTAAATGTCTCCATTAGCACTAAGGAATTCTCTACTTTGCAGTCAATGGCGACTGATTGTATGTCCATTGACATGAATGACTTGTGAAGCTACTGTTTGTTGCTAGTCCGTCAATGTCTCTTTCTTAACTTATGTTAATTTCGCCAATGGTGAAGCCAAGTTTAGATTCTTAGTTTTTGTTTTGTCAAAAAACACAGAAAGAAGGTGGTTGAAGTTTACTAAACTAACCGATTTCTTATAAATGAGGAGTAACTAGAGTTTAACTACTATACGTTCAATTACATTCATCTTCCGTAACAATATTTCACTATAGCAATTATATTTTTTGTGAAATTAATTTTTCATGTTATATATTCTTTATAACAACATTTCATTATAACAGTAAAAGAATATCAAAACAAACACAATGAAGAAAAAACCCGACACTTTTTGGTTTGATTTTAAATTTTAAAAACCGACAAAATTTGGTTTAGTAATTTATGTATTTGCCTTTATGGTAATCCAATTCTTTGCCTTTACTTTTTAGTTTGATTTGTAGTCTTTATTTTGAGAATTTCAAAAATCTATTTCATGTCCAAAATAACATGTGCTTTTTTGGGTCATTAATTATTCATCATTATTTAATTTAATTTAATTATCATCAAAATATCTTGATAAATCACAACTCTTTAATTTTTGCACAAAAAAATTAAATGTAAGAAGTTTTATTAAGTTCTTTGAAAATGACTAAATTTTTGGACAATGAATATTTTTTTCTCGAGAAACCTACATATATAACTTGATTACATACATAGTTCCTTTATTTTTTTTTAATTAATTGATAGTGTTATGATGCAATATAGTTAATCTAATATGTGCTTGGTGTTAGAATTTTCTTATTTTCGGGTTTGCCTCTTTCGACATAACACTTGGAAGACTATTGTCATGTAATTTTAAAAAAAAAAGGAGAAAAAATTGAATTAACCGAAAAAATGACATATTTGGTTTGATTTGGTTTCAATATTTCAAAAACCAACTTAATTGGTTTTTTTTAAGGAAATTGACTCAAACCGATCCATGAACACCCCTAATAAAGAGGTTTGATTGTAAATGCTATCAGGTTAATCAATCTATCTATATTATATTAAAAGCACGAAGAGCCTTAGAAATGTTGATTGAATTGTTTGTCCTTCATTAAAAGACTCTACAATATGCACAATTGTCATTTACTATTTTCCACGAAGAGCCTTAGAAATGTTGATTGAACTTTTTGTTCTTCATTAAAATACTCTACAATAGAAAAAATTATCATTTACTATTTTTCTCAAATTATTATTTAATTATATTTTTTTGGCAAAATAAGATCTGCCTTATTTTCGAACAACAAAAAAAAGGTTAGTCACATTAGGATTCCTTTACCGAAATTGTCGTAAATTACGTACCAAGGAAAGAGATTCTGCAATTAATATAACTTTAGTTTTAAATTCTTTTACCAATTTCAGTTTCCTACTTTAATTTTCTAGAATTTTAAAGCCAAAATTGTTTAGAATTTTACTTCAATTATGACTTCTCTGCAAACTTACTATTTTAATTCGGCAATGCTTCAACGCTTTTTAAATACAAAAAAACTTCACCTTAAAACTAATTCTAAACACTTTCAACCACCACCTATAATATAAAGGGTCGCAGTGCCCGTTCTAAAATATTTTAGCCGCTTTCAACTCCTATTGTTACAAAATTTTAAGTTTATGAGCTAAATTTATCTTTCTTTACTTGGAGTCGGTAGAAATTATTGCATTATTAATTCATTCTTCAATATTCTTGTGGACCCAAAAGAAGATTCGAGTATGTGATTGAGATTTTATGCCGATTAAGATCAAAATTTAAAGGCATGCTTCTTTTTTGAATTTTATTTCTCATTCATATTATTTCTAGTTATTTTGTTAAGTTTTTTTATCACTTATTTGAATATGTAATATGTTCTAGGAATATGTTTCTTGTCTTTCATTGATTATTGTGTACAATATATATAGTGTTACATAATTACAAACTAGGTAACTAAATCTTTTTAATTATAATTAGAATATAAATTTACCTAATATAAAAGATATACAAAATATGGTAATATTCTATCAATGGTAATATACAAGATATGGTAATATTCTATCACACCCGCGCAGTTGAAGCGGGAGGTTCTCGTATGATGAGACTGGCTCGGAAGTCATCAAAGAGTATGCGTGGAAGTTCTTTAGTGAATATGTCATCAATCTGATATCGAGAAGGAACATGAAGAACACGAACTTGTCCACGAGCAACTTTTTCACGTACAAAGTGAATATCAATTTCAATGTGTTTAGTGCGCTAATGTTGAGCGGGATTGCCTGAAAGATATATCGCAGGTACATTATCACAGTAAACCATTATAGCCTTATTGAGTGGGCAGTGAAGCTCGAGTATAAGGTCTTGTATCTAACAAGATTCAGAACAACATTCGATACACCTCTGTATTTAGCTTCAGCACTGGATCAAGGCAGAGTAGGTTGTCTTTTAAAAGACCAAGAAAGTAAGTTATCTCCGAGGAACACACAGTAACCCGACGTAGGTCTACGAGTGTCAGGACATCCACCCCAGTCAGCATCAGAATAAGATGTGAGACCAGAGAATGAGGACTTATATAGGTGTAAGCCGAAAGGAAGAGTATCTTGTACATATCACAAAATACGTTTGAGGGCATTCATATGTTCATCCGTCAAGCTGTGCATATGTAAGCATATTTGTTGCATGGCATAGGATATATCTGGTCTCATAAAAGTGAAATACTGCAACGCTCCTGCTAAACTGCAATAGTGAGTCGGGTCAGCATATAGAGAACTCGAAGAGGCACTGAGTTTGGAATTAGTGTCCACCAGTTGTGGGTCGGTTTGCAAGACGTTATGCCTGTTTGACCAAGGATCTCTTCAACGTACTTATTTTGACAAAGAAATAATTCATTTGCATGTCTCGTAACAGCAATGCCCAGAAAATAGCTTAGAGGGCCCAAATCCTTCATAGCAAACTCAGAGACAATGAGTGACATAATGGATCGCGAAGTGCATCATAAGATGTGATGATGATGATATCATCCGCATATAGTAGGATGTATGTCATTACCCTTGATATAGATAAAAAGTGAATGATCAGATTTGTTATGTGAAAACCCGATAGATGATACAAAATCAGCAAATCGTTGGTACCATGCACGAGGAGTCTATTTCAGTCTATAGAGTGATATCTTTAAAAGACACACATAATCTGGATGAATCGAATCCCTGAATCCCATATGTTGATGTATATATACAGTTTCATGAAGGTCTCCATGAAAGATAACATTTTTGACGTCAAGCTGATGAATAGGCCAAGACTTGGACAAAGCAATAATGAGAACTGTCTGAATAGTCACTGGTTTTACCACCAGGCTAAAAGTTTCATCCCAATCCACTCCCACCAGTTGAGACATGTCATCACCTACAAGACGAGTCTTGTGCCTCTCAAAAGAACCATCAAATTTCTTTTAATGTCGAAAAATCCACATAGAACGAATAATATTAGCATCAAGATAATGGTACTAGATCCCGCGTCTTATTTTCAATAGGAGCATTATATTCGTCAATCATTGCATTTTTTCAATTAGGATCGGACAAGACATATTTCGAATTACGAGGAACAGAGGAAGGGACAACCGAAGTGAACAAGTTAAATAGTTATTTGATTTGGAAATATTGTGCATAACATGTGTTTCCATTGTCCGTGGGTGTGTCGCAGGAGGTTGGACAGGATTGGGATTGGGTTGCCGAGAAGTGGAGGCGGGACTGGGTAGACTGTCGGGAGTAGGGGAGTGGGGCCGAGAAGGGGAGTGGCATCGTGGAGAAGGGGGACTTCCCGCCTCGGGATAGCAGTAGTGGGAATAACTGTCAATGACGACTGATTTTGTAAGTGATGAATTAGAAGGAAATTAAGGCCATCATTTAGGAATTCATAGGAATTTGAGGATTGAGAATTGAGTTTGGAAAATGGGAATTGGGACTCATCGAATATGACATATCGAGAAATTATTATTTTTCAGCTTGACAAGTCGTAACAATTGTAACCTCAATGATTGGGGGTAGCTAAGAAAGACGCATGGGGATGACCGAGGTTGCAGCTTGTTGATTTGTGTAGAGGGATGGATGGGGTAGCACGGACATCTGAAAGTTCGTAAATGCTTATAGGAAGGATCCCGAAGATAGAGAACTTGAGTAGGAGATGGGAGAATGTTCACGAGATAGGTTACCATTAATAGAGCGTAATGCCAAAATGGAGGGGATAGAGTCGTGAGCATGAGGGCACGAACTAAGTTGTTTATGGTTCTAGTTTTTCGTTCGGCTTCGCCATTTTGTGGAGAGGTGTAGGGACATGAAAAATGAAAAATAAGGTCGTGTTTGGTGCAGAAAAGTTTGAATTGATTATTATTAAATTTCCTCCCATTGTCACATTGGAAATATTTAATATTCTTTTTAAATTGTGTCTTAATGAAAGTGTTGAATGACGAAAAAATAGAATAGACTTGGGACTTATTACCAATGGAAAACGTCCATAGGAAGTTTGAATGATCATCTAAAAACAACATAGTGTATCGATGTCCGGTCGTGCTTAAGATAGGAGAAGTCCATAAATTTGTGTATTATATCAAAAGACATTAAAGTACAAGTGGGTGAAGAATAAAATGGCAACTTGACATGTTTCCCGAAAACACAAGATTTACAAACAGGAGGAGAGGGGAGATGTTTGTAAGCAATAATTTTATTTTTACTAAGGGAGTGTAAAACAGAGTCTCATGTATGTCCTAATCTATTATATCATAAATGAGACGAAATTGTTGCAAAGGTTGATGGAGAGGATGTTGGATGGCTGACAGAGGTGGTGATAAGATAAATGTTGCACCCCGTAGTTCCAAGACATGTATATGAGAACCGTAAGTAAGGAATTAAGACTTGAACGTTAGAAGGAAATTATAATTACTTTTTTGAAGGAAATTTCGGAACTTCGTGAAGAAAAAAGGTTTATAATTTGGAATTTGATTCTCAAATTTGGTATATGGAATTATTATAGTACATTGAAGTTTTGGATTTTTAAGTCTCGGATTTTGTCATATGAGGCTCACGGGAAATTTTACGACTTTGTGGGGCCCACGAGATTTTTAGATATTTTGGCCAAGTATGGAAATTATTGGAGAAGAAATAATTTTGGATCAATAGGAGGGTGACACATGTCACCCCCCCACCACTTGTCATTGACTTGGACTTAGATATTTTGAGACTTTAGGACAAGTGGACATGGGTCCCACTCCACTTGGCATTACATTTGGATAAATATCCAAGTCTTGCAAGACTTGGACATTATACATTTATCCATATAGCTCTCATCTTCTCCCTTTGAGCTCGATTTTCGAAAATCTCCATAGCCAAAGATCAACAAGTGTTGACAAGTTTCTTTCTCCAAGATTAGCTCTTAAACCAAGTGCTAAAACAAGTTAACTCTCCAAACCCTCCAAATCTTGTGTTGGCCAAAAATGAGGGTAAAACACTAGGGATTTCTGTCGACTTTTTGGAAGCGAAACGTGAAGTGGATTTGGTTATAAGCTTCTAGAGGATACATATATGTGATTGGAACTTGAAGAAGTGGAGCAAAACGAAAACTACAGGCCAAAATATAGCGGATTGCCTTGGTGCGTTTTTGGGCCATTTTTTAGGTAAAGTTCTTCTTCTCTTGAAGTAATTAGATATTACTTATTGTTATGACTAGTAGATGAACTTGTATTAAGGAAGATATGGAAAATAAGAAGTGCATGTCCCATTTTTTGGGGTTGACCGAGACTAGGCCATTGTTGGGTCAAGTTGATATGGAGTGTATATAAGTATTGAAATGTGAATTTGATTATAAAGAATTTTGGAAAAGGGCTTTGGATTGTTGTAGTTGTTGTGGCCGAGAAACTGCCCGAAACTGTTAGACGCTGTGGTGTCGTTTTTATAGACTTTTTTTGGGTGTTATTATGCTGTAAAATCAGCCCCCAACATTCATGATTAATGTAGTAAAATGACTAATGAAATTCCTAAGGAATAAGGGTGTTAAAGGCTTCACATTGTACCCTTAATGTTGATTAATGGTGGATTGTTTTTATGTGATTGTGCGGAAGAATTCTACATGTCAAATAGGCGTGTAATCCCCTTTGGTTAATTATTGGTTGTGCCTTAAATGTGGTTTGTTTGTTGTTGAATTCGGGCCTTAGAAAAGTACGTAGAAACGGGGGAAGTGTTGTCCAAATTTCCGTAGAATAAGAGGATCATTACTTGGTACAAGTCTTATACTAGTGTGTATGAAGTTGATAGAAGTATTATTGTTGTTATAGGTTGAAGTATTACTTATGGCATTTTCTACTGGGCGTGTGGAATAGCCGATAAGGTTGAAGTACCTATTCGGGGTGTATTCTACTTGTCGTGTCGGTTAGTCGTCAATGAGGTATGTGAACCTCTTCCTTCTCTCTTTTGGCATGTTCTTCGTGTGAACCATAACTGTGGTATTGTTTCAAAAGTTATTTTACTCTTAGAAGTTAAGGAGTATTCTTGTTATTGATTCTATGCTAAAGACATGTCTAAATTATTCCTAAGTCCTTATCAAGTCTTATGGAGATGTTGGTAAGAGATTTTAGTAAACGTTGGAGTCGAATTGATCTTGCTAGTTACAGTACTAATGAGAAAAGGGTATCGAACAAGCCATTGCAGCGTTAATAAAAAAAGGAATCGATAATCTATTATATTGAAATGAGTAGAATTTTCCATCTGCATAGAAGCTAAGATATAACCAACTCGTTTTATACTTTCTAGGTTCACATCTGATTAGATAAGATCATGATTAATATATAGCCTAATGGCTCATAAAATGGATTAATTTGGCAATTCGGATCCGTTATCACCATGCAAAAGTTTCCATAATATTAGACAGAGGAGCGAGACGAATTAGATTATCGAGTTGGTACAAACGACGAGTAGACCCTATACTTGACTTGATCTTTATAACTGAGCGGATCCTAATCCTTAGTGATATTCTATTGATAGTACTTGGAGTTTCTAAAATGAATTTTTTTATATGTGATTGGTACATGATATGTGGTGCCACACATTTCTAAAAGAAAAGTTTTTATATGTGATTGGTACATGCTATGTGGTGCCACACATTTCTAAAAGGAAAGTTTTTATATGTGATTGGTACATGATATGTGGTGCCACACATTTCTAAAAGGAAAGTTTTTATATGTGATTGGTACATGATATGTGGTGCCACACATTTCTAAAAGGAAAGTTTTTTTTTATATGTGATTGGTACATGATATGTGGTGCCACACATTTTCTAAAAAGAGGTTACTTAGATTATTGTGTGCATGATATTTTGGTGCCCGGATTTTCTAAAAAGATAGTTGATTAGATTATTGGGTGCATGATATTTTGGTGCCCAAATTTTCTAAAAAGAGGTTACTTAGATTATTGGGTGCATGATATTTTAGTGCCCAGATTTTCTAAAAAGATAGTTGATTAGATTATTTGGTGCATGATATTTTGGTGCCCAGATTTTCCAAAAATAGGTTACTTAGATTATTGGGTGCATGATATTTTGGTGCCCAGATTTTCTAAAAAGATAGTTGATTAGATTATTGGGTGCATGATATTTTGGTGCCCAGATTTTATAAAAATATAGTTGATTAGATTATTGGGTGCATGATATTTTGGTGCCCAGATTTTCTAAAAAGAAGTTACTTAGATTATTGGGTGCATGATATTTTAGTGCCCAGATTTTCTAAAAAGATAGTTGATTAGATTATTGGGTGCATGATATTTTGGTGCCCAAATTTTCTAAAAAGAGGTTACTTAGATTATTGGGTGCATGATATTTTGGTGCCCAGATTTTCTAAAAAGATAGTTGATTAGATTATTGGGTGCATGATATTTTGGTGCCCGGGTTTTTATAAAAAGTGAGTTCATTTTAATGATTGGTACACGACATGATGGTAACTTGGTTTTATTCCTTTGAGGAGCAAAAGAGTATTTAAAGGCACAGTTGACTCTTATTTTAAAAAGGGTACAATTGAATCATTTTTATAAAGTACAGTGATACAGTAGTACAGTGGTACAGTGATACAGTGATACAGTGGTACATGAGTACAGTGATACAAGGTATAGTTGGCTCTTATTTTTGGCACGGTAGGATCTAGTATTTGATTTTTCATACTTGTCTCTGTCATTCTTTTGTACAGTTATGATCTTGTTTACTGTACTTCATGTTTACATACTTGGTACGTGTTGTACTGACCCCCTTCAGGGTGCTGCGTTCATGCCCGCAGGTATTAGGTACTCAGTTGGGTGATCCGCAAGTTTAGGATCTCCAGTCAGCTTCTATTGAGACAACTCCACTATTCCGGAGTCTTGTCATTTGGTACGGAGTTGTATTATAGTCGTATGTACAGTTATGGGTACGACGGGGCCTTATCCCGTCATAGTTGTTGTCAAACTCTTAGAGGTCTGTATTCATATGTGGGTTGGACTTGCGTGAGTTGTATTTATATTGTTGTACAGTCGTAGTTCTATTCGGGTATTATATATTATGGCAGCCTTTCCGGCTTTGCCTTTGTTTGTTAAAAGAAAATAAATGAATGTTATTTAGCTTCCGCGGGTTACTTGTGTTGTATGGGTAGAAGGGTGCCCAGATAGGGCACCAGTCACGGACCTGGGGTTCGGGTCTTGACAATAAAGGTCCCCTGTGCTATCACATCTCAGTATTCGCATCCCTGTGATAAGGTCTTTCACAGAAAAAATAAAAGGATCAAATTCAAGGGAATTATTATTATCGGTTGTGAAACTATGCACATATATTAGATTTTTGATAAGTTTTGGGGCATGGATGTTACACCCCGTAATTCATGGCTGCTAAGTGAGAACATGATTATGAAAATTAGATTTGAATGTTGGAAGGAAAGAATTTTTACATTTTCTTTACGGAATAATTTCGGATACAACAAATGTGATGACAAGTATTAATATTAAGTACTGAAATTATTTTCAATAGAATTATGGACTTAGTGAAATTATTAAGTCTTGGTATTATGTTGTACATGTCCATCGAAAATTACAAAAAAATATGGCTAAGTGTGAGATATTTTGTGTGAAGGGAAGACTAGTGGACAAGTGGGAGTCCATGGATCCCTCTCCACTTGTGAGGTATACACATTATATATATGCAAGGGCATTACAAGTCTTGCAAGACTTAGAACATTATATCTTCATCTTCAAACCATCATCTCTCCTTCTCCTTCAAGATTCGAAAACTCCATAGCCAAAGAGAAGAACAAGATCAACTTATTTTCTTTCCAAGATTAAGCATCTAGACCAAGTTCTAAACCAAGTTAACACACCTAATAGTGGGGTACGGTACATGGCCGAAAATAGGTGTTGAAACACTAAGCTTGTTGATAAACTTTTTGGAAGTAAAACATGAAAGTAAGATGGTTACAAGCTTGTAGAGGATACGTGTGTGTGATTGTAACATGAAGAAGTGGTGAAAAACAGTGCAGTGGTGCAGTGACTTTGGGACTGTTTTGGGCTAAGATTGAGGTAAGATTGCTTCTTACTCTTGAAGTAATTAGAAGTTACATGAAGTTATAGTTAATAGATGAACTTGTGTTAAGACAAAAGGAGAGTAAGAAATACATGTGACAGTTTTGGGCATGTTAGCCGAAAATTGGACAGTTTTGGTGTTGTTGGATTCGTTGGTTATTGTTGTTAATATCGTCACTACTTACATGTTAAAATGAAGGAAATCATGTTATTACAAGTTGAAACTGTTTATATAAACATGTGGCAATGTGAATTGGATTATAAGGAATTGTGAAAAGGGCTTTGGTAATTGATGTTGGCCGAAAACTGCATAAAACTGTGAGACGTTGTTGTGGCATTTTAGGGACTATTTTATACGGGTATAATGCTGGAAATTCAGTTATCATTATGCATGTTTAATGTGGTAAATCGCTAACGTAAGTCCTAAAGGAATAAGGGTATATAAAGGTGTTGTAAGCTTCACATTTTACCCTCATTGTTGTAGAAGTATGGACTATTTTTACGTGGATGAAGAGGTCGGATTAGCATGAGAAGTAGGTGTGTAAATTACCTTGGTTGATGTGTTGGTTGTGCCTTAAGTGGTGTTTGGTTATTGATGTTATTGGTCTTATTCATAAGGTGGAAAAGTATGTATAAATAGGGGAAGTGCTGCCCGAATTTTTATATGAAAAGATAGTCTTTATGTGGTATAGTATATACTACGTATACTAGTATTCATGAAGTTGATAAGAAGTGTTATTGTTATTATAGGTTGAAGTACCTACTTGAGACGTATTCTACTTATCGTGTTGGTATAGCCGATAAGGTATATGAACTATCTTTTTTCTTTTGGCATGCTTTATATGAAGTGAATGTACGGTGGATGTACATAGTACTTTTGGGTTCAAGTCCCTAATGATACATGATATGACTCTTTTTATAAAATGAATGTACGGTGGACGTACATAGTACTTTTGGGTTTAAGTCCCTAATATTACAAGATGTGATAGTGTCTTGGTAGTTCTAAAATGAAAGCTCATTTTAATGATTTATACAATATGTGATAGTGTCTTGGTAGTTCTAAAATGAAAGTTCATTTTAATGGTTTATGATGCATGACATGATAGTGCCTTGAGTTTTTCTAAAATGAAAGTTCATTTTAAAGATGTATTGAGAGTCAAAAGATGAATTAAATTGCTTATGATAGCTATACATGCAAGTGGTAGTAATTCATTTTACCGTGTCCCTGAAAGGGGCGGGAAATATATGAATATGACTTTACCGTGTCCCAGAAGGGGGTCGGGCAGTATATGTAGATGTTTACCGTGTTCCAGAAAGGGTCGGGCAGTATATGTACATGTTCACCGCATCCTTCACTTGAGGACCGGGCAGTATAGGCATTCGATTCCATGGACAAGCATCCATGATGCGGGTATAGATAACCATAGCAGTACATGATTATATGGGTAGACATTCATGATTTTGGTATGACTCTCAGTTCTAAAAAGGCACAGTTAACTCTCTATGTTTACAAGGTACAGTTGGCTCTTATTTTATATGGCACGGTTGGATCTGGTATTTGATTTTCATACTTTTCTCTGTCATCTTTTGGCTAGTCATGATCTTATTTACTGTACTTATGTTTACATACTTAGTACTTGTTGTACTGGCCCCCTTCTCCGGGAGGCTGCGTTCATGCCTGTAGGTGTAGGTACTCAGTTTGGTGATCCGCGTGCTTAGTATCATTGCTCAGATTTTGGGATAGCTCCATTGTTCCGGAGCTTATCATTTTGGTACAGTTTTGCTGTTACAGGCTTATGTATATTCAGGGGTACGACGGGGCCTTGTCCCTTCATAGTTACTGTTATACTCTTAGAGGTCTGTAGTCATGTGTGGGTTGGACATATGTACAGTTGCAGTTATTTGGATATCTCTATATACAGTGGCGGCCTTGTCGGCTTGCCGTTTTTATTTTAAGAGTTGTCATTACAGATTAGGGGACAGAACCTCTTCGTTATATGATTATGAGTTGTTTTATTAGCTTCCGATGGTCTTATGTGTTGTATGGGTATAAGGGTGCCCAGGTAGGGCACCAGTCATGGCCCGTAGGGCTCGGTTCGTGACAATGGAGGATATTTTTTAATGCTAACGGGGGTGTGGTGGGGAAAGAGATGATTGTCCATAACCTCAAATGAGAATGTCTTGTCCACTACCAATAATAATATTACGATTTAAATTGTTTATAGTGAAATAAAATGAGAGAGTACCTTGGGATGCCGTCATATGAGATCTGGCGTCAGTTTCCATATACCAAATGTTGTCAGGAATGTTGAGAGACATTGTGTTCATAGCTGCCTCAATATCCGTCGGTGCATAGGTTGAAGGAGAAGAAACTTGTGCATTGTATGCCTGATGTGGACGTGTGCCGAGGATGTTGGACTGGGCCTGTTGGCTCGGAGGTTGGGCCTAGGAGGACGTCGGGTAGGGAAAAAGTGGAGCAGCCCATGCCGGTGGGACCCACACAGCCTATGGCGGGTAGGCAGCCAACGGCGGAGGCTGCTAGCCAGCGGGGGCTGCCTCCTGCCTCCACTGCCACTATTTTCGACGTTGTTGCCACTGTTTCCGCCGTTGTTGTCGTGGCTATTCCCAAAATTTCTTCCTTTGTTATTCCGAAAATGTGAGCCACATGTCGGATCGTTGGCTTGTCTGTGGGATGGGGTGGGAGCCGAGCCTCTCGGGTTAGCATGGTTGTCGTCGGTGGCTATGAGGGTGGCATCGGTTGTGCTGACATTAGTCGCTGCCCATTTTTTTCTGGTTTTCTTCAAGAATGAGTCTCAAACTGGCCTCATAGAATGAAGGCAATGGCGTGCTTTGTTGGAGGATGGTAGCAACATCGTCATAATTTTCATTCAAACTCACAATAAATTGCATCACCAATTGTTGATTAGTGACCGGTATACCGACGTTGGATAGTTGATCGGCAATCATCTTAAGTTCTTGATAATAGGCCAGCACGTTAGGAAAATCGTCATGTTGAATGGCCTGAAATTGATTTTCATATACAAGGCACGTTATTTTTTGTTGTTATGAAAAATACTTTCCAAGTGTTCCCACGTTTGTCGTATAGTGGCATCGGTTTCAATGATTATATGTAATAGATCGTTTGAGATTGTGTCGTAGATCCATTGTAGGACAACCACATCTAAGCGGGGCCAAAATTTATCAGCATAATCATTAGGTCTTTCTAGGGGCTTTGATTTTGGAGGGATGATATGGTCGATAACTTTGTATACATGATAATGAATCTTAAATAATTTCGTCCAAGATGAATACTGAACCTTTTCCATCTCAAGAGTTATGAGAATGAAATTCTTGATGTTAATCATGTAGGAATATGTTCCTTGTCTTTCATTGATTATTGTGTACAATATATATTAGTGTTATATAATTACAAACTAGATAACTAAATCTTCCTAATTACAATTGAAATATAAATTTACCTAATATAAAATATATACAAAATATGGTAATATTCTATCAATGGTAATATATAAGATATGCTAATATTCTATCAAAGTTCATACTTTTTTTGTCTGAACCATATTTGTAAAGAAGATAGAGAACTGTTTGCCTGAGTTTAGGTACCCGAAATATACACGAAAAGTACGATAAATACCATCCTTTCTATGCCAACATGGTAAAAAAATATATCTTAAAACATTAATTAAAGCTTATATAGTTTGACTATCGCAAAAGAAAAAGAGACGAGTAATTTGGAAAGGAGAGAGTATAAAGCATCAACCTTATACACAAACGTGTAAAACAATACTGCACGAACAAAAATAAAAGGTTGTAAAATCGTCTAAAGGTATAGATTGAATCCAAGATCATTATATTATACGAATATATAAGATATAAACCATGCAGATTTGATCATAAAAAACGGTAGAAGGAAAATTCGTGCACTTAGAACTCCTCTTAGGTTTATTCTCTACCATTGAATTTTAGGCATTAATTCTATAGAAGAAGCTATCATCCTTTTGGGAATATCACATAAGAAAATTTTGGACTTTTATATTAACTAAAGTTGGGCAAAATCTTTCCTTATTTATAAAGACCCTCTAAAGTGTATTTTCTCAAAAGTGTTTAATAAAAAAAATACAGGAAAAATTACTTTTTTTAGTTTTTGAACAACAACTTTTGCTACTTCAAAAAATATTTTTTTTTTCTAAAAGTTTGATCAAACACTTTACTTTTTAAAAATAAGCACTTTTAACCTCTCAAAAGTTTGGCCAAACAAACTATTAATCTTAATGTACCTTCTTCCGAAAGATCTACGAGGTTATTAATAATTAATAAATACATAAAATTTAATTCTAAAAAGCATTAATGTTTTCTTGCAGATCTACTATGTCGTACCTTAAATATCATTCACCCCTTAATTATATTAGAGTCATACAAAAGAGATTTCTTTTATAAAGAATTTTTTATTTCAATGTTTTTAAATATAGAAATATAATAGTAGATAAATAATTATGGGCTTACTACTTTTTTTTGCTTACAAGTTTAAATTTCTTTTGTGGAATATAACAAAATATAATTTGGTTCTATCCAAGAGATGTTTATTATCTTAATGGTGTATCAAAAGAGTTCAAACAAACAAACTATATATATATATATATTATCTTTTGTGTAAGTGTTCAATTAGACAAATGTTTCTGCTAGAGATATTGGAAGCATTCAAACCATAGTACTCTTTCATAATTTGAAATAATGTAGAGCATGATTAAATAGATAAAAAAGATAGGGTATATATGTGTCACGACCCGAACCCTGGCCCGTGACTGGTGCCTTACCCCGGGCACCCTAGTGATACAACATCAGAGAAAACCAGCGGAAATAAAAACTTAAACATTTTAAATAGACATGGATCAAGATAAAAGAAAATAGGCCAACCAAAACGGTTGTCTTTCAACATATATATATATGACAATTGAACAGTTACAATCCTTACAACCACCGCACAACAACAGGACCTCACTTAAGATTTTACAACAACTATGACGGACGGGGCCGCCATACCACGAATGTACAAGAACCCTACGCACTGGGTAACATACCAAAGATAAGCCTCAGGAAGGCGACTTGATATCTTTGAAAGGTGATCCTATAAGCGGGGATCGACAAACCGATGTAACTCTACTGCGGCGTAGGCATGACGGCCCAAGGAGGTCGATCTGACAGTACCAGTATGTGGCGAAATACGTAAATGAAATCATAATAGTCTATATAAAGCGGGAGACATGTATGATAACCAAACTACAAGACGCAACATATAAACGATTATATCAAGTCGGGACTCACGCTCAAATCATCACTCGTGCGTGGAATTCCTTCCTCACTGGCGATGCATGATATAACAACACCAAGAGTATACATGAACACGGGTCCACCGCGTGTCATAAAAACGATGCGGGGCAAGTATAACTACAGATCCGACCGTACTAATAATCTTGTACAACCATATCACGAAGGCGACACGTGGCAAGTGCAATAGCCTCGCACTCACCGCCACGTGGCGACGGGGCAAGTGAATCGGCACGTGCGGATCACAACCGTAAGTCACGCGGCTCCATCCAAATCTTGACTCGCGGTGACACGTGGCGGTGCAATAACCTATACCGGATCCACTGCGCCACGTGACGGCGGGGCGAAGTAACAGCACGCGACCCTCACAACCGTAAGTCACGATACTTCGCGCGAAGGCGACGCGTGGCGGTGCAATAACCTATACCAGATCCACCGTCACGTGCGACGGGGACAAGTAACAAAGCTACGCGCCGATCACAACCGTAAGTCACGATACTTCGCCATAAATAACCATAATGGTCACATGTCCACATCATCGGTGTAGACATGCCCATGTAATAATAATAATGGAAGCGTACCCGTGGAATCTCCCGTCACTGCCGGTATGTCCAAGTAAGTTCTCAACAAGTCAACCGGCCCTCCATCGAGAGACGCGGTAGAATAGAAACACAATTCTTGCACAACAAGGACTATCTCAATAAGCATAGGCAAGTTATCCAACAACAAGCACAGGCAAGTTACACAACAACAAGCATAGGCAGTTTACACAATAACAAGCATAGGCAAGTTATACAACAACAAGCATAGGCAAGTTATACACAACTCACAGTACTTTCATTTTATGTCAAAATCCGGGTGTTAACCCTAAAGTACTACGTACGTTAAATTCCTTTTAAAGAGATCCATTCCTTTTATAAAAGTCACCCGATACCCGTAGTATAAAATAGAGTGACTCACATTTTTAGGTAAACCAAAACACTTTCCTTTTCAACCACATTCTTTTCCCTAAGGTTCCAGTTTGCCTAATTTCAATTACTCAAGGCTCTTTATTTTAGAAACGTTTCATAGTTCAATGTCTTAATCTCTTTTAAAACAATTGAGTAACATATGTCTTATATGAGTGTAGGTTATTCTTATTCATAATCAATCTTATTAAGCAGCCATGATCTAGGAATTGTAATATCATTTTGTCTCATCTTAGCTTCTATGCGGATGGAGGTTTCTCTTGGTTTTAATAATACTTCATTATTCATTACATTTTCCTTTATTAACGCCGCGATGGTTTGTCGATACTCATTCTGATTTCCGAAATCAGTAAAACGTTATTCCTTTTAAAAACCAAGTACTCATTACTCACGAATGAGGTTTCACACAAAATTCATATTAATTCAATTAAGTTAAGTCTCTTATCTTTTAAGATCAAGTCTCTTAACTTCTAAAATCAGTAAACCATTTTCTTTACCTCTTTTAAGACGTTATACCTAACTCCCCATAAAGCTAGTATAACTCTTTTTAAAACCTTTTAAAACCAAGTGTTACTCTTCTTTCAAAAATGGTTTCTTAACTCATTACTTCAAGTTTCTTATTATTCAGGCTTAAGTCAAAAGACATTGCCGTATAACTACGTTCATTTAACACACGTACGTCTACCGTACTATATATATATACTTTTAAAATACTTCAAGATTCTTATTATTCAGGCTTAAGTCAAAAGACATTGCCACACGTACGTCTACCGTACTATATATATATTCATGCTCAAGAGTATAGGAAGAATCACATACCTCGCGACGATTATCGATTATAAGCAAAACGCTCCACGGCTATAATCCGGCTAGTCTTGTCCACCTTCTAAGTAGCACATGCTACTTGCAGAACATTCAACCAATAAAGGTTATCGATCATCAGTAAATACAATCTAAGTAAGTCTGATTTAAATTTCTACTTATGTTTCTTAGATGTGATTTCGATTCAAGTCTATTACGTAATATCCTTTTATTACGATTCAATTCTCTATGAATCTTATATTCATTTCAATTCAACTACGATATGTAATTCCCAATTACAATAGAAGGGCGATAGTATTTACCTCGATGAGCCCAAAATTATCCAAGTTTAATGTCGCTCCCGAGCAACGTTTAGCTCTACTCGAAAGTGCTCCAATCCGCTCCAAACAACCCTTAGAAGTTCTACGCAACTTCTATTTAACACTTCAACCTATGAAGGTTTTCCTTAGGAGTTTCGTTTTTGTGGTGAGGAAAGTATAATAGTATTTCTGCTCTACGTATAGAGGTAACTTTGGAAAGTACTACAAGGTATATGGGCTAAGGTATTTGGCCATTATAACAATACTAGGAGAGTATTTCTACACCACAAAGGGGGGTATTATACGAAAATAGCAAGGCAAGGGGGGTTTTGCCTCGGCTAGGGCTCACAGAGGGGTATTTCTCTCGGCCAAAGGCCTCACTCGAGGGAGGCTCTTGGACGAGATACTACACTGGGGAGGAAGAGAGCTTTCAAGATTTAGGAAGATTTTAGGATGAAGAAGTCTTCCAAAGGGGGGGGGGGTATTTATAGGTCAAGAAATGGCCAACTAATGGCCAAGATCCATCCAAGTGTTAGGCAAGTGTAGGGCTAGGATTAAGCCATGTGCACCTTATCCATCTACCACACCAACTTGCACAAAATATCCTACCAACTACAAGCCACCTATTTCGTCCACTTTGCCGCCCCTTCTTTCCAATGTGAGGGTGACACTTGTCACCCTCCCGTTGGTCCAAAATGTTTCGTCTCTCGGAAAAATCCGTAAAAATTATAAATGACATAGCCGGAATTTTCCCTTCGCAAGTTTAGTAAAACGTTTCGTCTAAAAACGACTCTTTTCGGCACTTGTGCCCAAATTTCGAACCTAGCCTAACTTTTAAGGCTCAAACTTTCTACGTACGTCCTTACGTACATACTCTGGAAATACGGGGTATAACATTCTCCCCTCCTTAGAAACATTCGTCCCGAATGTTCCTTCTCAAGACGGATAACGATGAAGTTCTTCTAACAAGTTGCCAACGCCACATCCGCCACGCGAAATAACACACGTTCTCTTCCTTTCTTACTCGTCGAGCCCTTCTCGAACACTTGAACTCTTCTAGTATACGTACCACACTTCAGTCATCGCTTTAGTTCCCAAAACTTTGGAGTCACCACCTCCAAACTTGGTCATCTTACTAACCTCAATCTCCCTTAAGACCATTCCCGGCCTTCACGATCTGCTTCTGGTCGAACACATCCACGAACTCATACGATGGTCATCTAAACTTGGGCCTAGCACCCTCGTGACCCTACCACTTGGCGGGACCACCGAGCGACCCACCTCGAAAGCAGTGCGGGTTGGCCCGCAACATGGCCCAACCCGACCTACTTAACGCATCAAGCTCTTGTTCCTCGATACAGAACAATCTTACTAATTCACATCATGAAAGCTACCACTTTCATTTACCCAACTCACGGAATTTTCCCACAATTTTCCACGTATACCTATACGTTCTGACAAAGATCACTCGCAAAAACTTGTACTCAAGGCGGCGCACATCTAAGGTCTCAGTAATATTCTAAGGTTCATCATTTTCTCACCCCCAGGCTTACCCTTTTTCACTAACCAGATTTTTAAATCACATTAGCACAACGCTATCCGAACATAACACTTAACACATCTGCATAACATCAATACATACAAGTCTCTAGAGGGTTAAGAATATACCTGAAAATAGGCGGTTCAAACGACCGCTAAAACTGGGAACTTCCACCGCGACCTCTGCCGTGGCCTGCCGGTGTATGAACATCCTGCCTAGCTATGGAAGGTGAAGAACCCGCAATCGCTTCAGTTCTGTGCTATCCCACGGTGCTACCGCAGTGGACGGATCTCATCAAATGGCCTGTCGCCGCAAGTATAGCAATCTCCCAAACCAGACGACATTCCTCTATGGGCTTTACCACAACGGTCACATCAAATCGGTGGCCTCATCCGCGACACTCTACTCCCAAAATCGAACCACAGGAGCCCCGACCTGCTCTCGAATATTCCAAAGCGTCGACGACGGTGGGGACCACTTGTGCTGGCGGGCGCATCGCGGCTCTTCTTGGCGGTCCGCCTCGAAAGTCACCAAGGACCTGCTCGCCCTCCTGCGATCTCGGTCATTCGCCGATTTCTCGCTCGCCACATCAGTGCATAAGCTGCGTGCGGCAATGTCCATGCGGTGAAGAGCTACACGAACAACTCTGCTAGGTAATCGAGCCTTGTAACATATCGGTGCACTCGATCCTCCATACTAGCTACTAACGCGGGGCGTCGGGGCCAATGAGTCGAACTCACATTGTACTCCCGAACCGTCGCGCTGATTCGCGCCAACACCAAAAATATGTCGGCGAGCCCTCTCATCCGGGAGGCAAGAAATGTGCAAGAAATGCCTATGAAAACTCGTCCCATATAGCTGGAAGTGCATTCTCTCCCCGGGACAGCTCCCACGAATCAAACCAGTCGACTGCGGTATCACGCAGCCGATGCGAACCTAGGACCACCGACTCGGTCTCCGATGCCTTGATCACTCTCATGATCACAGAATCGCTTGATGAACTCCTGCGGATCATCCTCGTGCCTCGACCCATAAAACTCTGGCGGTTTACAACTCGGAAAATCCGTAGCCTCGAACTATCGATCTAGGGTGAACCATCGTGCTCTATCGAACTGCGTCCGGCCTATCCTCAAGTCGCCTGACCACGGCCGTCGCCCAGGCCTCGCGTAACTCATCTCCTGCTCCGGTGCGGTGGAGGCTCGGTCTTGTGGTCTCTGCCATTGCTCTGCTCGCGACTCCTTGCCTTGCCACGGGCGGGTTGCCTTACGCGAGGCATAAGCGGTAAAAGCGGTATGTCGGAGGGTTCATCTTATCACACACGGCTAAGGCACGATCTCGAATGAGAAGAAATGGAAACCAATCCTAAATGTCCTGCGGCCTCACGATTATAGATGTGGTGCACAACCCATCGATAATCAAGACTCTACGAGCCACGGTCTGTAGACACTTTCCGCGGACTAACTGCTCGGATACCACTTTTGTCACGACCGAACGGGCCCGTGGATCGTGCCTTACCCGGCACCCTGGTGATACAACATCGAGAAAACCGGAAATAAAAACTTAAACATTTTAAATAGACATGGATCAAGATAAAGAAAATAGGCCAACCAAGCGGTTGCCTTTCAACATATATATATATGACATTTGAGCAATTACAATCCTTACAACCCGCGTGATTACTACATACCTCTAAGATTTTTAAAACAACTATGACGACGGGGCCCGTCGTACCACGAATGTACAAGAACCTACTGACTCGGGGTAACATGCAAAGATAAGCCTCAGGAAACGGAGCTTCCCAATATCGCTGAAAGGTGATCCTATAAGCGGGGATCGACAATGATGTAACTCTACTGCGGCATGAACGCAGCCCCGAAGGAGGTCGATCTGTGATACCAAGTATGTGGCCGAAAATCAGTAAATGAAATCATAATAGTCTATATAAAGCAGGAGACATTTATGATAACCAAACTACAGTAAACAACATATACACAGTCATATCAAGTCAGGGAATCACGCCTTCCAATTCATCACTCGTGCCCGTGGGATTCCTTCCTCACCGCGATCTATGATATAACAACACGAGAGTATACATGAACACGAGTCCCACTGTGTCATAAAAACCGTCTGGGGCAAGTATAACTACCAGATCCGACCGTACGATAATCTTGTACAACCATATCACGGTAGGCGACACGTGGCAAGTCGCAATAGCCTCGCGGCTCCACCGCGCCACGTGGCGACGGGGCAAGTGGAATCGCCACGCGCGGATCACAACCGTAAGTCACGGCTCCATCCAAATACCGACTCGCGAAGGCGACGCGTGGCAGTGCAATAACCTATACCGGATCCACTGCGTCACGTAGTGGCGGGGCAAGTAAAGCAGCTACGCACCCGATCACAACCGTAAGTCACGATACTTCGCCGCAAGGCGACACGTGGCGAGTGCAATAACCTATATCGATCCACTGCGTCACGTGGCGGACGGGGCAAGTAAGCTACGCGCGCACAACCGTAAGTCACGATCTTACGCCATAAATAACCATAATGGTCACATGTCCACATCATCGGTGTAGACATGCCCATGTAATAATAATAATGGAAGCGTACCCGTGGAATCTCCCGTCACTGCCGGTATGTCCAAGTAAGTTCTCAATAAGTCAACCGGCCCTCCATCGAGAGACGCGGTAGAATAGAAACACAATTCTTGCACAACAAGGACTATCTCAATAAGCATAGGCAAGTTATCCAACAACAAGCACAGGCAAGTTACACAACAACAAGCATAGGCAGTTTACACAATAACAAGCATAGGCAAGTTATACAACAACAAGCATAGGCAAGTTATACACAACTCACAGTACTTTCATTTTATGTCAAAATCCGGGTGTTAACCCTAAAGTACTACGTACGTTAAATTCCTTTTAAAGAGATCCATTCCTTTTATAAAAGTCACCCGATACACGTAGTATAAAATAGAGTGACTCACATTTTTAGGTAAACCAAAACACTTTCCTTTTCAACCACATTCTTTTCCCTAAGGTTCCAGTTTGCCTAATTTCAATTACTCAAGGCTCTTTATTTTAGAAAAGTTTCATAGTTCAATGTCTTAATCTCTTTTAAAACAATTGAGTAACATATGCCTTATATGAGTGTAGGTTATTCTTATTCATAATCAATCTTATTAAGCAGCCATGATCTAGGAATTGTAATATCATTTTGTCTCATCTTAGCTTCTATGCAGATGGAGGTTTCTACTGGTTTTAATAATACTTCATTATTCATTACATTTTCCTTTATTAACGCTGCAGTGGTTTGTCGATACTCATTCTGATTTCCGAAATCAGTAAAACGTTATTCCTTTTAAAAACCAAGTACTCATTACTCACGAATGAGGTTTCACACAAAATTCATATTAATTCAATTAAGTTAAGTCTCTTATCTTTTAAGATCAAGTCTCTTAACTTCTAAAATCAGTAAACCATTTTCTTTACCTCTTTTAAGACGTTATACCTAACTCCCCATAAAGCTAGTATAACTCTTTTTAAAACCTTTAAAACCAAGTGTTACTCTTTCAAAAATGGTTTCTTAACTCATTACTTCAAGTTTCTTATTATTCGGGCTTAAGTCAAAAGACATTGCCGTATAACTACGTTCGATTAACACACGACGCTCACCGTACTATATATATATACTTTTAAAATACTTCAAGATTCTTATTATTGGGCTTAAGTCAAAAGACATTGCCACACGTACGTCTACCGTACTATATATATATTCATGCTCAAGAGTATAGGAAGAATCACATACCTCGCGACGATTATCGATTATAAGCAAAACGCTCCACGGCTATAATCCGGCTAGTCTTGTCCACCTTCTAAGTAGCACATGCTACTTGCAGAACATTCAACCAATAAAGGTTATCGATCTCAGTAAATACGATCTAAGTAAGTACGATTTAAACTTCTACTTATGTTTCTTCCGATGTGATTTGATTCAAGTCTATTACGTAATATCCTTTATTACGATTCAATTCTCTTATGAATCTTATATTCATTTCAATTCAACTACGTATGTAATTCCCAATTACAATAGAAGGACGATAGTATTTACCTCGATGAGCCCAAAATTATCCAAGTTTAATGTCGCTCCCGAGCAACGCGTTTAGCTCTACTCCGAGTGCTCCAATCCGCTCCAAACAACCCTTAGAAGTTCTACGCACTTATTTAACACTTCAACCGACTATGAAGGTTTTCCTTAGGGTTTCGTTTTTGTGGTGAGGGAAAGTATAATAGTATTTCCTGCTCTACGTATAGAGGTAACTTTGAAAAGTACTACAAGGTATATGGGCTAAGGTATTTGGGCATTATAACAACACTAGGAGAGTATTTCTACACCACAGGGGTATTATACGAAAATAGCAAGGCAAGGGGTTTTGCCTCGCTAGGGCTCACAGGAGGGGTATTTCTCTGCCAAAGGCCTCACTCGAGGGAGGCTCTTGGGCGAGATACTACACTAAGAGGGGAGGAAGAGAGCTTTCAAGACTTAGGAAGATTTTAGGATGAAGAAGTCTTCCAGAAGGGGGTATTTATAGGTCAAGAAATGGCCAACTAATGGCAAGATCCATCCAAGTGTTAGGCAAGTGTAGGGCTAGGATTAAGCCATGTGCACCTTATCCATCTACCACACCAACTTGCACAAAATATCCTACCAACTACAAGCCACCTATTTCGTCCACTTTGTCGCTTTCCTTCCAATGTGAGGTGACACTTCACCCTCCCGCTGGTCCAAAATGTTTCTCTCGGAAAAATCCGTAAAAATTATAAATGACATAGCCGGAATTTTTCCTTCGCAAGTTTAGTAAAACGTTTCGTCGAAAAACGACTCTTTTCGGCACTTGTGCCCAAATTTCGAACCTAGCCTAACTTTTAAGGCTCAAACTTTCTACGTACGTCCTTACGTACATACTCTGGAAATACGGGGTATAACAATCTGATTGTACAACATCGTCTATCTATTCAACCATTTTTAGGCGTTTCTTGACTATATATCCTGAAACACAAACGATCTGGAACTTGATATAAGCTCATGGAGAATTGATCTGAGATTAGAGGAAGTGAATTCAGAATTTAAAAATTATGTGCTTGGAGAAGTATATTGTCATATATAGTTTGAGCATATATTCCTGTAAATTTTAAAATTTGAATTTTAACAATGTGTCAAGCTTCTCGAAGTGTTTGTTTAGGTCAAACATGTACTTATTCAGAAGTAGAAACACTTTTTAAAAAAGCCAAAAAATATTTGATAGAAACACTTGAGAAACACTTCTTAGACCAAACATGTACTTATTCAGAAGTAGAAACACTTTTTAAAAAAGCCAATAAGTATTTCTAGATAAGAAGAGAGGCAGAAACACCAATTTGGTGCTTCTCGAGAAGCTCTTTTTGTCCATTAAATGAATTATTTTGACTCATTTACCTTTTTCTTTTCACAAAATCCTTTTAATTTCATATAATATCCCCATATAAAATATAAATTTGAGAATGAGGTAGAACGGGTAAGAAAAAATTCATATTTTTTAATAATTTTATTTTTTATAAAAGTAACAAAAAATATGAAATAGAAATTTGAAGATGGATAGGGAAATGGGGGTGGGGGTAGGTGTGGGTAGGGCGGGGGGTAAGAAAAAAATCATATTTTTTATAAATTGTTTATAAAAGTAAAAAAATATAAAATAGAAATTTGAGAATGTGGTAGGTGGACAGGAGGGAGGTAAGAAAAAAATTCATATTTTCAATCATTTTTTATAAAAGTAACAAAAAATATGAAATAGCAATTTGAGGATGGGGTCGGGCAATGGGGTGGGGTCAGGCACGCGGAGTGGGGGTATGAAAAAAAATTATATTTTTTATAAATTGTTTATAAAAGTAAAAAAAATATAAAATAGAAATTTGAGAATGGGGTAGGGTGGACGGGGTGGGGAGGTAAAAATCATATTTTCAAATCATTTTTATAAAAGTAACAAAAATATGAAATAGAAATTTGAGAATGGGGTGGAGGGTATGTGGGGCGGGGAGGGTAAACAATCATATTTTTTATAAAAGTAAAAAAAATATGACATAGAAATTTGATGATGGGGTGGGGTAGGGCGGGGGTAGGTTTGGACTTATTTAAGTCATTGAATATCATATTGTCGTTACATTTCTTATGTACAATATAATATTATTTTTTGATTAAATGTTGTATTTAAATAATTTTAAAAAAATTATTAAATTGTAACGATATACTAATTTTTAGAAACATAGGATATAAAAAAATATTTTAAATAGTTTTAAATTTATTAAAAAAATATTCTAGTAAATTTGCATAAATCTTGGCCAAACAGAAAGCTGCTTTACATTTTAAGATTTATAATTATAGACCAAACACCCTAACTTTCTGCAACAGCGGTTCTGTAACTACTTCTAAGCGAAACATTTTTCTAAAAGTTTGGCCAAACATAGCCATATCATTTGAGTCATGTAATAATATTATTTTTTATTGAAAAAAATACTGCATTTATTTTTACATTCATTGCTATTTTATATAATTTATTCTTCTTATATATAATTGTTAATTTATTGATACATACAACTCATGTGCGTTTTTAAACTAGTTAAGATAAATGAGGTAATCATCCAAGAAAATGAAATTAATAACCTGAAAAAT
Source organism: Przewalskia tangutica (assembly GCA_029844215.1). Taxonomy (NCBI): domain Eukaryota; kingdom Viridiplantae; phylum Streptophyta; class Magnoliopsida; order Solanales; family Solanaceae; genus Przewalskia; species Przewalskia tangutica. Next base: position 29,079,537 of record CM056732.1, read on the forward strand.
AAAAGCACTTATTGCAATGGATTAAAATATATTAATTATATAAAATTATGTACACTTACATTGTACAATGTAATAAATAATTAAATATTCAATAAACGATTACTTCTCTACAGACAACGTTTCATTCAAGTGACAGACTTTAAGAAGTATATAATCATATTATTTTACAATTTATTATAAATTACCCAGTAATATAGTTATCGATAATTATTATTCAAATAAATTAAATATTCTTTACACTCTTAATCCATACTCACATAATCACTGTAACACCCATATTTTTTGTGAAATTAATTTATTCAAAATATTAAATGAGGTAAATTTGATAAACAAGTATGGCGTAACCTTATGTGAATATCAAATATCTTTGAACAAAAAGTAAAAATACATATTTAATGTAATTGAGAAAAATTTACTCAAAATATTAAATGAGGTAAATTTGATAAAATAGAATTATTATTTTCTTCATATGCAGAATACTACTTATTTTTTAAACGAAAATAAAAGGGTAAAATCACCTAATAATATAGGAGTATAACTTGACCTCATTCTAGAATGCTGGATAGAGTCAACATATCCCTCCGTAGAACATGGTTGTAAGCTGTTACTTTAGACTTTTAAGACCCTTAATTAATTTGACTCATAAGCTCAAAGAACCAAGTTTACTTTTACAAGGAAACTAATTCTAGAAGAAACAATAATTTTTGGAGTCTACAAAGAAAATAATAAATAGTAGTTATCCTAATTAAGTCAAAACGAATTCATATAATTCATGAATTCATACAAAGCAATAACAAGAGTAAAGAAAAGAGAATAAGAATTTTATTGATAGTGAAATGGTAAGTAAAAGGAAAGCAATTACATCCCTTTATATAGGGTATAATACATAAGGTATAAGGATGATTTTTCAATGTGAGATATTTTATCCAAATAACAAATGCTAACATCCCCTCTCAAGCTCGCGATGGTGTAGAGAGAAACATCGAGAGTTTGCCAAGAAAGAACCGGTAACGATGTAAGGTATGCGCTTTTGTGAAGAAATCTGCAACTTGCATCGAAGATGAGACAAATGGCAAGGATAAAGTGCATTGTTGAAGATGATATCGAATAATATGACAATCAATCTCAATATGCTTAGTACGTTCATGAAAGACTGTGTTGTGCGCAAGCTAAATAGAACTATTATTATCGCAGTACATCGGTGTAGGTGAGGAAAGAGAGACCGATATCATCCAATAAACAACGTAACCATACAATCTCACACGTAGTAGAAGTCATAGCACGATACTCTGACTCGGTTGAAGAGCGAGAAACATCTTGTTTCTTACTTTTTCATGAAATGAGTGAATCTCCTAAAAATACACAATAACCAGTAGTGAATTTCTGATCAGTCAGGTTACTAGCCCAATCTGCATCAGAAAATGCAAGAAGCTCCAATGATGAGGTCGATGAAAACAAGAGATTCTGATAAATCGTTCCTCAGAGATATCGAAGAATACGTATAACTGCAACCCAATATACAGATGTAGGAGAACAAACAAACAGGCTAACAATGTGAACAACATATGAAATGCCAAGGCGAGTAATGGTGAGATATTGTCACGCATCGAATCCCGGGCCCGTGACTGGTGCCCTACCTGGGCATCCTTCTATTCATACAACATAAGTAAAACGCGGAAGATAAATACCACTCATCATTTTTTTCTTTTCTTTTTTAACAACAAAGGCAAAGCCGATAAGGCTGCCAGCATAACATATCACGGTATAACAACATACAACCCTCGCAGTCTAACCCACATATGAATACAGACCTCTAAAAGTTTGAACAACAACTATGACGGGACAAGGCTCCGCCGTACCTCTGAATATACCTAGCCATAATGACAAATTTCGTAACATCAGAACTATCCCAAAATGCTGAACAAGGATCCTAAGCATGCGGATCCACAATCTGGGTACCTAATACCTGCGGGCATGAACGCAGCCCCCGAAGGGGATCAGTACAACAGGTACTAAGTATGGAACGAAAAATAAGGTACAGTAAACAAGATCATAACTGTACAAAAGAATGACAGGGGCAAGTATGAAAATTAAATACCAGATCCAACCATGTCATTTCAACTTATGAAATCAATCGTACATTACTTTTTCCTTTCTTTCTTTTTTTCAAAAAAGAGTTATGACCATATTCCTACATACATGCTTAGGAAATCATCAAGTTCATACATACATAACTAACGTATCTCATATAACATAACACGACCCTTTATGGAGGGACTCGATGGACTCATCAATATAACGTAACCCGGCCCATTTTGGGCTCGATGTAATTATCAATATGTGTGACGTAACCCGGCCCATTTGTGGGACTCGATGTATGCTTCAACATGTGACGTAACCCAACCCATTTGTAGGACTCGGTGTAATGATGCAATATGCGATGTAACCAGGCCCATTCGGTGTATTGCATCTATAACATAACCCGGCCCGTGGTGGGACTCGGTGTATCAATGCAACCATATGACATTTTAAACCATCTTTTTGCTTCTCATTAAGTCGTTATAACAACTTCTCATAAAGCTATTATAACAACCTTTCATTTTAGAACTAAGGCACTTTATCACATCTTCCTTTTTAATAACCCTAAGACATTATCATATCTTGTAACATTAGGGAAACTAAATCCAAGGTACTACGTACATACATACTTATAAAAGAATCATGCAACTCCTTCTGTTTAAATCAATAAATTTCTACTTTTTACAACTCAAGTCACATACTCTTTCGAGATCAAGCCTCTTAACTTTAGAAATAATTCAAGTAACCCATACTTTTAAATCAAGTCATTTCCACTTATAAAATCAAGGCTTATAGTCTTAAAACCTCGTAACATATACTCTTTAAAATCATGTCGCTTATACATATAAAATCATGTCATCTATACTTTATAAATCAAGTCCCATAACTTGAAAAATAAAGTTTCATAACCTTTAAAGAAATCAAGTCTCACATACTTCCAAAACCAAGTAACTTATTCTCTTTAAAATCATATAACTTCCACTTATAAAATCAAGTCCCTTTTCACATATAAATTCAAGTCATTTTCCAATATAAAATCAACTTACTTACTTCAAATAAATCAAGGCACATAGCTTTAAATCAAACCTCATAACTTCCTAACCATTCTTACCAACATCTCTCATAAGACTTGGTAAGGACTTAGGATAATTTAGACATACCTTTAACATAGAATCCACAACATGAATACTTCTTAACTTCTAAGAGTAGAATGAATTATGAAATAATACCATATGTATATTTCATACGTAGGATCATGCCAAAAGAAGGAATAGGTTCACATACCTCGCGAAGACTAACGACAAGTAGCAATACGCTCCAATGTACTTCAACCTTATTAGCTATTCCACCCTCCAAGTATAATATGCTACACATAGTACTTCAACCTATAATGACGATAGAACTTCTATCAATATCATACTTTCTAGTATAAGACTTATACTAAATAATGTCCTCTCATTCTACGGAAATTTGGGCAGCACTTCCTCTGTTTCTACGTATATTTCCATCTTTTTCAAGGCCCAATTCAATAACCAATAAGCCACATTTAAGGCACAATCAACAGTTAATCAAAAGGGGATTACACGCCAACCAGACGTGTAAAATTCTGCCCCACAATTCACATAAACAGTCCAATAAAATCAGTCCACAATAACCCTTAAAAATTGTCCAATATACCTAGCAATTTAATGTCAATTCCGGCCATAACAATTCCACAACATAACACCTTTCAATTCCTTATAATTCAAGTTGTTTTTCCAAAGTTTATACATAGTTCATATCGATAATTAGATGACTAAAATCCCTTCAATAAACCACACATAAAATGTGAAGACGACGATCATATAAATCCAACGAAACTAGAGGCTCGAAAACTGCCCTTCTATACTTCCACTTATGACATGACAACATTCAATTCTTATATCCATTTTCCCTATCACAATACCCTCCTCCAATTTCTACAACACGTGACATAATTTACTTCAAGAAGGAGAATGAATTTACCTTGAAATTTTGCCCAAAACAGTCCAACAACCACTTTAGCCCTCTTTCCGCAATTATTCTTCACGTTAAAATCACCCACACGAACCCTCTACAAGCTTGCCAACATATTGCCTTCTTGTCGTCTTTCCAATAATTTCATCAAAGCTTAGGGTTTATAAATTTTTAGAGAGAAGAGAGCAAGTATTTGGATGATTTTTTGTGTAGAATGGCCAAGTCTTGCAAGACTTGGACAAGATATAGGATTTGCTTGTTCTACAAGTTGGGAGGGACACTTGTCACCCTCTCATAGGCTCTTACAACAAATATCTTCTTATACTTAGTCAAATTTTCGCAAAATCTCGCGTTGGCGTCACGGGCCGCGCGGGCGTGGCTGGCGATCGCCGAGGCCTTCAGGACTTAGGGGGCCACGGCCCTGAGATACGGCGCCGTGGCGCCTGATCTGTAACCTTTTTCCTTCTCTTCTGTCAGCTGAACTTGTAACGTCCATAATTCTCTACTCTGATGTCCCATCGACGAGCGGTTTGTTGCGTTGGAAACTAAACTCGACGAAATTCATCTCAAGCTTTTGAAACACCTAATAACTCCTAATATACTAGGATATATACCGCTCCAAAGTTGACTAAAAATCTGTCCAAAAACATTCTGCCAACTCTTTTTTCCAAATTCAACTCTTATTTCCTTACGTACGTTCTCATCTCATTCTCTTGAAAATACGGGGTGTAACAGATACACCAGGCTACCCACAACTGAACGATATAAAGTGGGATCAAGAAGAGGATCCCGTCAATAGGGGTATAACGAATATTGACCTCAAGAGGAGAGTCAACAATACGAGTACCTATGAGACGAGCCCGCTCAAGAATATCTGCAGTGTACTTAGACAGAGAGAGTTCTGGGATTGACCCCCAGAGTATGGCTGTTGTTGCCCTCTATGATATATGTCATTGTGACTTTGACTACGGATGCCTCCAACCCTGCTCTGACTGTGGAGGCTTCCAACTTGAAGTATTTCGTAGCTCAGGACATTGATCCTTCCCGTGTCCTGGTTCCTTACAATAATTACTTATGACAGATATTTTATACTGGTGTGTAGGGGATGCAAAGACCGATGTAGATAAAGAAGTTGTCAAGACGGAAGTAAAAGCAGTATGCACCCCTTTTAGAGTCTTCAAACAAGTTTCTTCGGCCATGAGTTCATTTACCACATCTTCAACAGATGGTAAGGGTTTGCGGTGCAAAAGGCCTGAACGACAATTTTCAAATTCTGGACGAAGACCCATCAATAGTAGAACAAGACGGTCTTCATCTATACATTTAATATAAGCATCACATGTTTGCAATTCAAAAGATTTCGTCAAAGTTAATTGATCCCAAAGAGTAGTCATTGCACAGAAACAATCTTGAATACTCAAATCATTTTGTACTAGTGCACGAATTTTAGATTGTAATTGATATTTAACAGCAAAATTATTATGGACAAACATTTTTGACAAATAATCCCAAATCTCTTTAGCATTTTTGAACTTAGCCGATTGGACACAAATTCTTTGTTCAACATAGTTATTGATCCAAGTAATAATCTTTGAATTATTTGTCTCTCAAATACGAAATAATTCATCAAAATTTTCATCTTCAGTTTTAAGACATTTGGCTTTTTCAGAAATATAGTCCCAAAGTCCATTAACCTTCAAAAAATTTATCATTACATAGCTCCAATATGAATAATTTTTTCCATCTAAATGAACACCAATAGATCGTAATGAATCTTTACCTCTAGCCATCGAAAACAACTTAAATAGAAAAATCTCAAATAATAAGCAGCAATCCCAATTTTCAAATAACAGACGAGAGTGTCCAAAAAAATTAATTATGCAACATCAACATAGAAATTCAGAGTTAGGGCAGAACTCACTAATCAAAATACGGAAGTAGTGGAACCGATCAGAACAAAGACCCAACGTAAGTGTGAGGTGTACGTAGAGGCAAAACTTTCAAAGAGTCCTTTTAGATCCGTCAAAAGGGAAACCGATCCTCTAGAACTCATTCACACAAATATATGTGACTTGAAGTTCGCATAAACTAGAGAAGGGAACAAGTACTTTGTGACTTTCATAGACGATAGCACAAGGTATTGCTACATTTTCTTATTAAAAGGTAAGGATGAAGCCTTTGAAGCATTCAAACGCTACAAATCAAAAGTTGAGAACCAACTAAGCGGACGAATTAAATCAATCGGTAATGATAGAAGGGGAGAATACGTAGTGCCTTTTGAAGAATATTGTGCCCAATCGGGCATTGTCATCAAACGACGACTCCTTACTCACCTCAATCAAACAGTGTCACTGAACGCAAGAGCCGTACCTTGAAGGAAATGATGAATTTTTTGCTCATCAATTTTGGCCTTCCCCAAAACATGTGGGGAGAAGTTATCCTCATCGCTAATAAGATTCTTAATAAAGTTCCACATAACGGTAAGGACAAGACTCCATATGAGCTATGGAAATGAAAGAAACCCACCTACAAATACTTGTGTTATACCCCGTAGTTCAGGCCATGCGTATGAGAACGTACGAAAGGGATTAAGACTTAAAATTTTAGGAAGATATGTTGACGGATTGTTTCGGACGGGTTTTAGTCAACTTTGAGGCGGTTTATGTCCAGTTGCATTATGAGTTCCTAGGTGTTTCAAAGGCCTAGTACGTAGTTCGTTGAGTCTAGTTCTCAATGCAACCAACCGTTCGTCGATAGGACATTGGAGTAGCAAGTTATGGAAGTTACAAGTTCAGTACGCAGTCGGACAGAAAAGTATTTCGGCCGAGCTGGTCACGCGGCCACGGACGCAGGCCGCGACGCCAGATGTTCCGAACGCTGAGCCAGAATGCCACGCCGGAAAGGGTCGCGGCGCAAGTGCCGAGACTTTGCAGATGTTTCAGCGCACACGCGCCGAGGCGGTTCATGAGGTGGGGAAAAATCAGAACTGTTTTGTTTTAAAAGAGGTCATGGGTGGGTGACAAGTGTCCTCCCCCATCTGATTTTGCATGTTCTATTTATTGACCAAGTCTTGAAGACTTGGTCATTCTTCAAGCTCTCCTCTCTCTCTAAAAATTAAAAGCTCTCCCTTCTTTCTAGAAAATCAAGAAGAAATCAAGGCTTGAGAAAAATCTGAAAAAGGTGGCAAGAAGGAAACATGTTAACAAGCTTGTAGGAGGTTTGTGGAAAGGAGGCTAGTGAAATTGTTGGACTAATTTGGGGTAAACTCTAAGGTAACAATCCTTTCTCTTGTTACTAGTAAATTATGTTGCATGTGAAAAAGAAAGGACTTGTAGTTGTCAATATTGCTCTTAGATACATTGCATGTAGGAAATATGGTTTGGATATGAAAGGATTGGTTAAGAATGATATGTAAGCATGTTATAGCCAAGATACTACCTTTAGCTTATTGATTTTGTTAAACATGCGTTGTGGGGCAGAATTTTACACATCCAAGATTAGGTGTGTAATCCCCTTTGTATTGATTGGATTGTTGGGCCTTAAAAGTGGCGTTGGATGTTGAATTCGGACCTTGAAAAGGTGGAAAAGTATATAGAAACAAAGGAAATGCTGTCCAATTTTCCGTAGAATTTAGTGACTTTGCACTTGGGATATTCTACGTTGAAGCTAGAGGTTAATAAACGTATTATGGTCATTATAGGTTGACGTACTACGTGCGGTATATTGGACTTAGCAAGTGGATTGACCCGAAGAGGTATGTGGAACTTTCTTATCTCTTGAGCATGAATAGTTTAACTATATAGTACGGTAGACGTACAAGACTTTGGAATCCTTTACTCGTTTTAAAAGTGTCCAAGTCGGTGGAGTTAGGGGTTTTACTCACTTGTTTCAAAGTAGTAAGGATGTCTTAAGTTTTCAAGGTTAAGGGACTTGAAGTGTTTTTTTTGTATATGATACTTGTTCCGTTTTAAATCTACAAGTCCCTTGGATATAGGAAAATGTAATTTACTTATAGTATGAAGTTAATATAACGACTTTATGGGAAGTTGGTTATATTAGCCTTATGGAAAGTTAAAAAGAGAGATTTACTCTAAGTGAAATAAGTAAGGATAATTGACGCGAATTAATGAAAGGCAAATCGATTTTAAGGCATAAATTGCCTAAGGTTTTAAAAGAGTAGAAGTACACGGTACTTTGGGTTAAATTCCCGGATTTCATAAAGACATGTTAGTGTCTTAAGTAAACTAAAATGAGAATATATATAAACAAGACTAATAAGAGGTTAGGGGATTTCTTAACTTGCTTATATTGTGTATGATAGCCGGTGTGTGCTAGTGATATATTATTTATTACGGGGTTATTCCCCGGGTTGTGGCATTTGCATATTCCGTGGATTTGCTACCCATGATGCGAGGAATACCTCATGCGAGTCCGTAGGGCTCATGCGGGTGAAATAGTCTCACGCGGCGTACACCTACGCGAGAATACCTCACGCGTCCACACGATCCACGGGTGAAATAGTCCTGCGAGTAGGATTGCTTAACGACATCGGGTGGGTGACATTGCTTTGATCACGAGCTTCCTATTTTCATGCAGATAGTATATGCTTGATATTCTCATTATTAGTAAGTCACGCAATCAGTAAATTGATTATCATACATGTCTCCAGCTATTTTAGACTTACGAGGTATTTTCGGATTTCGGCCGCATACTTAGTACATATCATGATCGAATTTCTTCTCTGGATCGCTCATGCCGCAGTGTGGTAAAGAGCGTGGATCCTCATTCTTAGGATCACCGATCTAGTGTCGGAAGGTCCATTCTCCGAGGTCGCTTGTTGCACGCTTTTTCCTCGATGTTGTAAATATTAGGTACATTCAGGTGGTACGGCGGGCCCCGCCACGCTTGTTATTCCTGAGGTCAGAGTCACGTTTGTGGTTTGGGCCGTAAGAACAAAGTTGTACTGCTTACTTTTGATTAAGTATATTCTATGGAAGCGCTTTGGCCAGCCGAATGTTTACTATCTACAGGTTTATGTGTTATGTATGTTCCGCTGCTATTCTCTGATGTATACCTGACGGGGTGCCCTGGTAGGGCACCAGTCGCGGCCCCGGGGTCGGGTCGTGACAACTTGAAGGTGTGGGGTTGTCTGATAAAGGTTGAGGTACCTAAGCCAAAGCAAGTCAAGATTGGGCCTAAGACTGTAGATTATATATTAATCGGATATGCAAACAACAGTAGTGTTTATCGCTTCTTAGTGCATAAATCAGATGTACCAGACATACATGTGGGTACAATTATGGAATCAAAGAACACCAGTTTCTTTGAAGACTCATTTTCTAGAAAGGAAAAAGACATAACCTCTCGCAAACAATGTTATGAACAAAACTCTCAGGATCAAAGATTCGTTGACTGCCCAGATCTAGGCGGTTCAGATCTAGTGAACTCCGAAGTGATTGATTATCCGAAATCTAGTGTTCCAGATTCTCATGACTTGGATGTTCTAGAGATGGAACCAAGATGAAGCAAAAGGGTCAGGATAGATAAGTCCTTCGGTCCGGACTTTGTAGCTTATATGGTTCATGACGAACCACAGACAATTGTTGAAGCATTGTCAACTCCAGAAGCACCACTCTGGAAAGAAGCTATAGAGGGTGAGATAGACTCCATTTTGCACAACCATACTTGAGAATTGGTTGATCTTCCAATGGGAAACAAACCATTAGGTTGTAAATGGATACTCAGACGGAAGTTGAAAGCAGATGGATCTATAGACAAGTACAAGACTAGGTTGGTAGTCAAGGGCTATCGACCAAAAGAGGGCCTTGATTACTTTGACACCTACTCTCCGGTGTCTAGAATGACGTTCATACGAGTATTCATAGCTATTATCGCATTGCAGGATCTTGATATACATCAAATGGATGTCAAGACAACCTTCCTAAATGGTGATTTGGAAGATGAAATCTATATGGACCAACCTGAAGGGTATGTGGTTCCAGGACAAAAGAAGAAGTCTGTCGGCTTGTCAAATCTATGTATGGGCTGAAATATGCCCTGAAGCAATGGCACAAAAAATTTGATAGTACTCTACTATCAAAAGAATTCACCATTAATAAGTGTGACAAATGTGTCTACACGAAAGAAAATGCCAACTCGTTCGTCATGATATGCTTTTACGTAGACGACATGTTGATCACAAAGAGCAGTCCTAGGTTGATCCTAGAGAATAAGAACATATTAAAACAATGTTTTGACATGAAGGATATGGGTGTTGCAGATGTCATCTTAGGGATCAAGATCTCTAAGACATCTGACGGACTGGTCTTATCTCAATCTCACTACATCGAGGATTTGTTGAAGAAGTTTAAGATGTTCGACAGTTCGCCGATAACGACACAATTGGATATAAATCAAAAGATAGATAAAAATCGGTGTGCGCCCGTACGCTATGAGCGATATGCGCAGGTGATTGGCAGTTTAATGTACATCACAAACTGCACTCGATTTGATATCGCTTATGCAGTCAACAAGTTGGCTAGGTTCACCCGTAATCCAAGTGATGATCACTGGAAAGCGTTGACTCAGGTACTACGATACATGAAATACACGCTAGCTTACGGGTTGCATTATTCGAGATATACAGTTGTACTAGAGGGGTATAGTGATGTAAACTGGATATCTGATATAGAGAACACCAAGTCCACCAGTGGGTTTATACTTACAATTGGTGGCGGGGCTGTGTCTTGGAAATCCTCTAAGCAAACTTGCATCGCCCGAACCACGATGGAATCAGAGTTTATCATTTTAGACAAAGCAGGAGAAAAAGCTGAGTTACTTCATGACTTATTAGAGGATGTCCTTTGTTGGGATAAACTCGTACCTTCTGTAATGATCCACTGCGACAGCCAGTCGGCTCTTGGAAGGGCATGAAGTTCTATGACAACGGTAAATCTCGTCATATCCGACGGAGACATAAGACCATTAGGCAGCTGATCACCACGGGTATTATTTCCATCGATTATGTAAAATCTAAGAAAAACATAGCAGACCATTTGACTAAGGACATACCCAGAGATCAGATGTTTTGTCTGTCTAGGAGAATGGGCTTAAAACCCAATCAATAAGAACTGATATGGTGGATACCCAATCTTACTGATTGAAGATCCCAGGAATTAGGTTCAATGGAAAAATTAAGTCGTAGAGGTTTAGTTGAGCGCTTCGGTGGAAGCAAGAGCAATTCGGATGATGATTTCTGCATATAAACATGAATCCAAGGTCATTCCCGTGATAAACATTAAGTGTTATCTGCAGTGTGGGTAAATGTTAAGTTTCCAAAACCTTTAATGTTCCTCGACGGTTGAGGTTAGGTTTGGGGAAACTTTTAATGGTTCCTAACACTCATGAAGTGGGGTATAGCAGAATACCTTGTAGGAGACCACCTATTTAAGTGCGAGGACTGGTCGCCTCAAATGAACGCACTTAAGAATCCAAGACGTGTCCACGACCATAACGGACAAAACCTTAAAGAAGAACAGAGTAAGGAAAGGTATTGTGTTGGTACCGTTGTCTTGGCTTACACTAAACACTGACGGTTCAAGACATCACGTTCATAGCGCAGTAAGTAAGTCTGATGGTATTCTACTATGAAAGGTTCAAAGTCACGGCTACCTATCCAGATGCAACATCAATCCGCTGAAAGATTGTCTTAGTTTCACTTCCTTGAACTGACTGCTAGAAAGACACCATGTGAGTGCGCCAAAATCTCTTTAAAGAGGGGATTGTTGAAAATTTATTAACGTGAAATAAAGTTATTGACTTCGATTAGACTAGACCGCCCCAGAGAAGAACGTGCCCACGAGAATCTTATTAATGAGATTTATACTCCAGTAGAATTCAACTTATTTGAAATTAAAACATAATTAGTATTATTGTTATCACAAGTTGGTTCTAGAATTTGCACCCTCTCACAAAAATAGTACTAGTGGAGATATATATTCATTGCACCAACAAATTTGGGAATTCCTTTGATATTTGTTAACACGTTTTAATCATAAACATTGCAATCATGTTCGTGTATTTTCTTTGACCACATTTAGTTAAAAGAAAGAAAATATTGGCGGGCAATATTGACAAAAACCAAAACCAACGCTACAAGTTAGGCTAAGGCTAGAAAAAGACATTATTCTAATATTGTTACTCCTATATAGTCCATTATATTATATATAACATATGATATTGTCATATCCCCTCTTCAAGTATTGACTTCCTTGGTCTTCATCAATTACTGCCCAATGCCCACAATCTTTTATCATATTCTATTTATAAATTAATTGTTAGAACATCACATGTCACTCTCATCTTTCACGCATATGTGTCACGCACTATATATATTCCGTCTTTCAGTATATTAATGGGGGAAGTATTAGTGTTATACTATAACACGGGCGTCTTAATCTTACACGAGTAGTGATCAACTATATGACTTTGAACTATCATACTTTAAATTTAATAATTTCATATTATACAAAATAAAGTAGAAGTACAAAAAACTCTTTGTGCATTATTCTAATGAGTTTCTACTAACATAAAATTTTCGGGTATGACTAAAAGACTTCTAAAAAATTTACGATCTATAGTAAATGCACTAACATAATTAAAATATATTTTTAACTAATTAATTGATATTGCCTATGTAGATTTTTTTTTGTTGCGTCTAACTTTCTAATAGTTTGTATGAATTTTCAGTCATGTGATTTTAAGTCTACCTGACACCTTTTAATACTTACACTAACCATGGATGCACACCTATGATCTGATGCATCTAGAAGTCAATGGAAGAGGTGACTGAACCATCTCACTCAAGCGATATTTCTTCATTTTATCCTCAATATGTGTTACTTAAGAATATTAATATTATCATTAATTTTATATGACCACACATATTATGTTGAAAAAATGAATTTTGAACGTAACTCAACTAAATTAGCTCATGAGAAGAGAATTGTACAAAAGCATATAACGAGGTCTCCTACCCCATTAAAGGGACGATTTGAGACTCTTAACATGTTATTTTTTTGATTTTAATTTATGTGAAACAATTTGATTTGACATGAAATTTAAAGAAAAAAAAGTTTTGAAATGTGCGGTAAAAAACAAGTTCTTATTCTTTTTCGGACATATCAAAAAGAAAATTGTATAACATGAGATAGAGGGAATAATATCCAAATCTCTAAGACGCTCCTGTTATGAATATGTTACTTTCGAGAAATATCACATCAACCTCAAAACATTAATTACTATTTGGTGTATTTCCTAATTTATTTATTGATACTATAATCGTCACAATTCCTTTTTAATTAATACTTAGAAAAGAAAAGAATCCAACTCTTTCTTTCAGAAAAGTAAAAAGCATGTGAGAAAGGGAATAGACATAAGTAATTGCAAATCTCCTTATTATGTTAATTCAACATATATGAGCTCACTAGTGCTGTAGTGCAAATTCAGGGGCGTCCCTGGGGCTAAGGCGAACCATCACACACAGCCCAGGAGGCGCTTTCTTCCCGACGAATTTTATTTTTTTTATGAATACTTCAAATATTAAAATATGTATTAAAAATGTCTCTAATCTTATCAGTGAGATTTTTTGCTAAGTGGTTGGGGCTCTTCTCAAAAGTTATTTTCTATTGAGATGTCGCGAGTTCGAATCCAATGAGTAACAAAAGATTTGTTTGTTTAAAACACAAAAAACAGGGTCCTCCCTCTTTAAACAAATAAGTGTTTACTATACATTTTGTTAGATGTTTTGATCAATAATTTTTTTAATATTGATTAATTAGTTAATTTTAATTTTTAATGTTTATAAAAATGATCCCTTTTTTTTCTCGCACAGGACTCTTAAAAGTATTGGAACGGCCCTGAGTGCAATCATATAAAATGTATTATATAATGATATCCCAAAAAAAGGTAAGCATATTATCTAGAAAATGTCGTTCAGAATCATGCAGTTTCATAAATTTTGAAAAATATTCATTTTCATTATCACAAATAAAAAGTGGGATGTGATTGGGTCAATGAAGTCAAGCCTAATCGAAATTTCGAATCACTATAATTCTTTAACCTTATTTTAACAAAGAGAAGTAAATGTCAACAAAGAAATATACTTTCTAGAAAAAGTTTGATAATTGAATTAATGAAATTATTGTAATGTCCAACGGTCTCTTTGAATTAAAATCCAAAGCAAAGAAAAAAAAAAGAGAAGTAAGTCAATTATCAAAAACCTTAAATGAAAACATTTTGCTCTAAAATCCAAAGCAAAAAATCGGTGCATTTTTGTTCAGAAAACTACTGTAAAGGTTCATAATTCGCATGTCTTAACTCAATTATAGTTAATAATGTATCCAATTATCAAAAAATTCGCATGTTCAGAAAAAAATTGCCCTTTGTTTAAATTTAACTTCAAATATACCCTTATAGTTAATAATGTATCCAAATTTGTCCATTTAAGATATATTTTAGTTCTGAAATACAATATCACCTTGAAAGACAATAATCATAACCCTAAAAAAATTACAAAAACAATTTTAATCCATGAAATTATACAGAGCCAAAAGCCAAGATGGTTAAAATAGTTGGCTTACATCTAATTTCTCATCATCACCCATTAAAAAGATTTTACTCTCTTGAAGTTTAACAACAATTAAATAAAACTAAACATTTTTTTATGAAAAAGTAAATAGGAGTAATCTTTAACAACCCAATCTTGAAGTAAAATTTTTAAATATGTGAGAAATAATTGAAAGTAAATAAAAAAATGGGAAGGAGTTATTATTTACACTTAAAAACAAATTAATCTTATTAAAGAAATTGTAATTGTTGTCACACCAAAAAGAAAATAATTAATAAGATATTAATTTTATTTTTTGATGAACTATTTTTTTTTTTATAAAATCACAATTATAAATATATTCTTAAACTTCTCATCTATGAGATTACACTGAATATATTATTGTATTCTTGAGTTTATAGTTAGCCTCTTGCAGGAGGTTATGAAGCTGAAATGTGAGGTAAGACTTCGTACACTAAATCATTGTGATCCGTTCCTTCTCCGAACTCCGCTTATAACAAGAGTTTAATGCCCTTTTTTAATTCTTGAGTTCATAGTGAATGAAATTAGATATGTAAAATGAAAACAAGCAAACACCCATGAAGCGCGTGCGAGCGAAGAAGGTGATAATTGAGAAAAAAAGAGGGAAAAGAAGAGAAGCATAGACCATAATATAACATACCAACACGAAAACAAATAAACCAAAGAGATGATTTCATCTTCTTCATCGTCTTCATCTTCTGTTGGTGTTGAGAAGGCAACGAGCGAGTTCTTGATCGGTCCTGATTGGACTATCAATATTGATATTTGTGATACTATCAATTCCAACCACTCGTAATTCTCTCTTGTTTTTTTATATCTGCCTTTTTGTTATCTTGTGTGTGTGTTTCTTTTAAGTTATTTGGGCTCATGTAGGTTTGTGTTTCAGTATCTATTGATTATGTATTAGAAATTAGGGTTATCTTGTGGTTTTCTGAATTCTGATAGTTTGGACTTATCAGCCTACAATTCAACTTTATTGTGTTCTATTCACCTTTTGGGAGTTTTTGAATGTTAGAGAGAACATGTAGGACCTAAGTCACATATTCATGTTTATATTTTTAGGTTCAAAGTTACTCGTGTATTCAAGAATTCCAAGGGAACCACTTCTTCGTTATTTTTTTAAAGATTTTTCTAGGTGTTGAGTTGTTACTTTGTGTTGTCAAAGATTTACCATTGGGAGATTGAATTGTTTTCTACTACCTACCTCAATTCCAAACTAGTTGGGGTAGTCTCTGTGTTTATTCTGCTTGACTCATTCCCACTACTAAATTTATTTCAAGGAAGCACCCAAGGGTGTGTCCTAGTGGTCAATGAAGTAGGTTGGGAACCATGAGGTCTCAATTTCAAATCCCGACAGGTACAAAAACACACTAGGTGATTTGTTCCCATTAGACTTTAGCCTTGGTAGATAAAATTACCTGATATCTGTTGCCGCTTGGAGGTGATAGGTATCCGGTGGAATTAGTCGAGGTACGCACAAGCTGGTCCGGACACTACAGTTATCAAAACACACACACATATATATATTTCTTTGAACATCAAGGGAAGTAGGGAGTCTTGATAATTAGTTCTTTGAACATCAAACTTATTCCCCACATGGATATACAAGTCTCTAACCAGAATTAAAAGACTCTGACAAACACTGGGCCGTATGATGTGTTGTATTATCATCCTAGTTTCAGTTACTGTGTTCCATTCTCCATTGCTTGAAGTTGATGTAAACTATATGCATATATCACTAGAACAAGTGAAAAACAATTTAATTTAATTGTCCCTACTCTATACAGGTTAGCAAAAGATGTTGTCAAAGCTGTGAAGAAGAGGTTGCAGCACAAGAACCCAAAAGTTCAGTTACTTGCTTTAACAGTACGTATGTTGGAACCTCTCCTTTATTTATATAATTTACACTCAGTTAAATTGCATTAGCCAGTAGGGTAGGCCCTTCCCCGGACCCCGCGCATAGCGGGAGCTTAGTGCACCGGGCTGCCCTAGTAGGGCAGGCGCTTCATCTCACTTATGTTGCGCCTCAGTGTATGCTAGGCACTACGGCGTTCGCCTCATTTCCTTGAATAGAGCCGTACTAAATAATAAATATGAAATCCGGAGATATATATTACTCGGTGTTAAAAAATCATTATGAATGAAGTTATTACTTTTTTTTAGTTGTTACTCTTTTCTTTTATTGCATATATATTTTTTTCTTTATTATTCGATGCACCTTTTTAAATGAAGTCCACACTAAAAGTGGTATTAATATCCATTCTGTTTTTAAGGTTGTCAAGCTGCGGTAAATTTTGATGGTTCTAATGATTCTTCTTCGTGTCCTCCCCCTACAGCTTCTGGAGACAATGGTGAAGAACTGTGGCGATAATGTGCACTTTCAAATTGCTGAAAGAAGCATATTGCAAGACATGGTCAAAATCGTAAAGAAGAAGGCAAGTTTCTGATAAAAATACTACACTTCTTTCTGATTAGATGCACATATCATCTCAAGCTGAATTTGCATATGATATAGTAATATATGGCATAGTTTCTTGTTATACTTCACAATGATTGCATTTTTATAACGGAAGTGCAATTGTTACCCATGTATACCTTTTAAGCTAGAAATGTGTACTTTGTGCTGCTTGGGACCATTATCGAATATTATTAGTTTTTTGGTCATTGGGATTTGTGCGTTACTCAATCTCAGTTTTGACTGTGCACTTGACCCGTTTGTTTAATACTTTCTCTGCCACTCTTTTGATGGTTTTGCAGACTGATATGCATGTGAGAGATAAAGTTCTAGTACTGCTGGACTCTTGGCAAGAGGCATTTGGTGGCCCTGGAGGAAAGTATCCCCAGTACTATTGGGCTTACGAAGAATTGAGGGTTAGTAACTCCATGTAATGTTTTAGATATAAAATCATTTTTTACGAGTTATAGGCGTGTGATTTCATTGAGATGCTCGTAATGAGATTGAGTTGTTGGCTTGATAAATTACTTTTGGGATTGATGATCTCTTTAGGAATTATGCAGTTTCATTTTCAGATGTTCTCTTTTTGGTTCTTTTGTTTGTTTGTTGTTCTTTCCTATGGGGTGGATGGGGTGTCGCTAACCTTCAAGAGAAACCTTGTCTAAGGAGTGAAATGCGATGCTTTAACGTTTATTGGAGAAGTTTTCTTTTCTAGTAACCATGTTGGTGTCATGATTATGGCAGCATGCTGGCGTTGAATTTCCCAAGCGTTCGTTTGATACAGCTCCAATCTTTACTCCTCCTGTTACTCATCCTGCACCAAGGCAAC
Organism: Przewalskia tangutica; assembly: GCA_029844215.1. Taxonomy (NCBI): domain Eukaryota; kingdom Viridiplantae; phylum Streptophyta; class Magnoliopsida; order Solanales; family Solanaceae; genus Przewalskia; species Przewalskia tangutica. The sequence continues at coordinate 29,097,543 of CM056732.1, forward strand.
CCCAACCTGGTTATGGAATGCCAAGCAATTCCTCAACAAGACTTGACGAGGCAATGGCAGCAGAGGTGGGAAACTTAAGGTAAGTTAATTAGGCCTTTGCACACCTATTGATCGTATGTTTATGGTGGTTTGTGTTATAATTCACACTATCATATCTTTTATTTTTTGCCTTGCAGCTTGTCCAGCATAAATTCTATGAGGGATGTTGCTGATCTGTTGGCTGATATGCTACAAGCTGTGACCCCAGGCGATCGTTTGGTATATAACTACTCTTAGTCTTCCTTCATGCACCTCATAATAAAAAATAATTAACCCTTTGTTATCTTTCTCTTTCTAGGCTGTAAAAGACGAAGTTATAGTTGATCTTGTTGACCGGTGTCGCTCTAACCAGAAGAAGTTGATGCAAATGTTAACAACAACGAGGTAATTCTGTCTTTTGCTTCTTATGGTGTTCATGAGAAAAATGGTGATGCAAATGTTAACTAGACTGGTTCAGTATGTTTTCTAGTGTTAAAATTTGTTTTGATTTGTCTTAGGGATGAAGAACTTCTGGCCCAGGGACTTGAATTAAATGATAACCTCCAAACAGTACTGGCTAAACATGATGCAATAGCTACTGGTTCTCCACTCCCAACTCAAGTCCCAAACGAAAACCTCGCAGCAAGAGAAATGCGTGATCCAAGCCTCAAACCTGCTGAAGTTAAACCACCTAGTCCAACAGCAGCAGATGCCAAACCTTCTGCACCAGTTCTTGCAGCAACCGCAGGTCAAATTGATGAAGAGGAAGATGAGGAAGATGACTTTGCCCAATTAGCTCGAAGGTAAATATCGAAATAACAGATAATTGCTTTTAGTCGCACCACATTGCACGTATGTAGAGCCATGACAATATGACAGTAAGATATCAAGATTAGCAGGTTATTACACTTTCATGTGAGGGAAATTTCAAAATACTCGTCACTGACTCATTGTTAATAGTACTTTTTAATTGTCGTGTTGATTTTCCTAAAAGTTCATCTGGATGAAGAGAGGAAAGTTAAGGGGGTGGGTTGTGCTCAGTGGAAAGATTAGTGATTTTTATTTGGATTTGGTAAAAGTTATTGGAAATCAAAAATTGTTCTTTTTGCGACTGTATGGCTGTAATTTGTCCTCTCTAATGACGTTCATGCTTGTGCTGATGCAGACATTCAAAAACAAGTCCAGCAGCAGCCCAAACAAGTGTAGGAATGGTATCTGCCAATACTAGCAATTCTACAGGAGAAGCATTGGATCCTGTCGCAAACAATGCATTGATTCTTCGTGATCCACCTGCCACGAAAGAACAAGACATAATTGACCTCTTGAGCCTCACCTTGTCATCAACAAGTGTATATCCCGAAACACCACAAAATTCTGCTTCAGCCAACACTCAAAACACGCATCAGGAGCCGCTTTCCTCCTCAACCACACAAGGGAATCCATACGCATCTCAAGCTTATCCTGGGTATCAAGATCAGAGCTATAACAGTTATGTAGCTCCTTGGGCTCAGCCCCAACCCCAACCCCAGCATCAGTTTCATCCTCAATATCAACACCAAGGCCAACCTCAGTACCATCCTCAATTTCAACACCCAACCCAAACACAGTTCCAGCCCCAGCCCCAGCATCACCCACAGCAACAACCTCAATCACAAGTTCATCATCAATCCCGACCCCAACCATCCACTCAGCCTCAACCGCAGCAACCCCAAGAATCTTCATTACAATCTCAACATACATCACAACAGCTTCCACGATCTCCTCCATTGCAACCTGAACAACCTAGAACTCAGCTAGAACTTCATCCTCAGTCACAACCACGCGCTCAGACTCAATTCCCGCAGTACTCTGCTTATCTACCTCCTCCTTGGGCGGCAACTCCAGGATATCTTACCAATCCAAGTCCGTCGTCTAGACCATCCTACATGTACTCAACTCCACAAGCAGCCACAAATACATCTGTGAGACCCATACAGAATGTTAATTTGTTCCCTACTATGGGAAACAATGGTTTAGCTATTAATGGAGACACTCAAGTTCGTCCCAACCCCAAGACAACAACAACCCCTGCTCCTGCTGGGCAAAAAACCTTCATTCCATCTTATAGGTTGTTTGAAGATCTTAATGTTTTCGGCAACGGGGATCAAAGACACAACTCATCTTCTGGTTTATCAGGAAATAACAGCCAAAGTATGGTTGGTGAACGAAAATGAAAAGTATTTGTGGCACATCTTCTAATAGCATGCTGTCAAATATGATGTACATGATTGGACCTTCCCCCGCCCCCACCCTCACCCTCACTTTATTTGCTTTTTTGGGAGTTGCAGGCAGAATAGTGTTATAAGATTGATTTAATTCTGGCCGTTGGCTATTACATCATCCATGTTTATGTTATGCTACAGTAAAATAATCTCTTAGGGTGATGACTAATGAGGTCTGAAATTTGCTACTGAAGTTACCATGGAGTTTATTTATCTTCCCTCCCTCCTTTGTTATGGGATTAGGTTTATATTTCTATACTTGTCGCCAATCACTTGCATTGGTGAGCTTGACATCCTCTTAGATGGAAGTATATCCTTAAATCGATATTGCCATTTGTTGAAAGATTGTTCTTCAGCACAATAATCTCCAATAAGGATTTGATTCTCTTCAAAACTTAATACTGATAAATTTACAAATTCATTTTTACTTTATAGATGGCCTATTTAGCGGATTAATTTTAGAATTAAAACATTTTTAGTGGAGTTAAGTGAAACAATCATATATTCATATGTCATCTTCATCTGTTGCCTTATTCCCTTTTTGTGCTTGTCTTTTCTTTCGAGCTGAGGTCTACTGCAAACCTCTCTACTCGTAGGCAAGGTCTGCATACACATACATTCCCCAGATTCATATCTTTCTCAGACCCCACTTGTGAGATTAAACTAGATATATTGTTATACTCAAGGTTACTTGTAGCTAAAGGTTTAACTGCAGAGGAATAATATTATTGTTTATTTCTTTGTTCTTTCTTGGACCACAAAAGTTATTTTTTCTTGAGACATGAATGTTATTTAATGCCCACTGCTTGACTACAGCGCATAGTATAATATTTGCAACAAAATTTGTTCCATTAACACATTAATTGGCCATTCAGCTTCGTTTAATGATTGTAAGTAAAACAATGGAACACAAGAACACAGCTTGCCAACAACACATAAATTATGTAGTTCATCTGTACAGATTGAACCAAGGGGTGAGATAAGAAAAAGAAAAGTAGAGGGGGCTGAACTAAAGCACACCGTGAAAAAAAAGGGGGGGGGGGGAGAGAATTACAAAATAGAAACAATTGAATAACGGATATTTACACCTTTCTTTACCTATTTATCAAATTATTTGCTAAAGCCTCCCATATGTTGAATTTTTCCCAACATGGCAACACTCGTCGCTGCAGAGGCTCAATGAATAAGTAGCACAAGACCTCAATGAGCTGATCAATGTTTCATAGATGTCAACAGTCCAATTGTTGCAGCTGACCACCTCAACTTAAGTCTGTAAACATTTTTGTTTCTCAATCTTCAAGAGAATTATCTTGTCGGGGCGATTTCATCAGCATAGATTGAAACACAAGCATCTGCTGCTCCAGCAGCAAGTAGCACTTGATAGGGGTGGAAGGTAAGGCATCTCACAGAACCGATCTTCTGAGCCATGAAGGTGGACAAATATCTTATGGTGCCTAATTGCTCACCTTCCAGGTTGAAGACTTTGATAAGCTGTTTAGCCGAACCGCTTGCTATAAGGGGTGCATGACGATGAACAGCTAGGGCCGTTAGCGATCCCCTATGAGCATCAATTGTTAAGTAAGCCTCCTTGAGATTTCTCATATCAAGGAACTGAATATCACCAGCTTGAGAGGCACTGACAATCTAAGAAATGAAAGAAACAGTTACAGACATCCTTTTCTTTCCACATAATATATATCAAAAGGATAAAATATTTGTTAACACAGAAACCTAAAAGTTCTACTTTTATTAAGAATGATAACTGGTGTGCCGAAATAGAAAAGAAGATCAAAGAGTAAATGTGAAGAAGATAACAGCGGCCACCTTTGCTGGTTCAAGTCCAGGCTGAAGGCCGATCCCAACAACTCTTTCTACTCTTTGGGTGTGCGGTCGTGATGCAGAAACAGGCCTAAATACAATTTGAGCATTAAATGAGAAATGATACAAGTATTTCATGCAACAACAAAAATGTATGCATGTAAATCGGTCTGCTAACATACAAAACAAATTACTAGAATGGATACCATCTTGGTGTACCGAAGGCAAACCCATGGAAATTACCCAAATATAAGATAAATGGACACTACGTAACTTTATTGCACTGGAAAAGACTATTATATGACTATCCTAAAAAAAGTTGTGAACTCACCGCCTAATAAAATAAGATGGATGTCTTCTAAAAGACCTACAAATCATACTCCAAAAGACAAGCTTCTCCTACACCACCCCCTCTCACAAAAAAAAAGGAGAACAGACCTAAAAGTTGGACAATGTAATGCCCATGCCATCACATCAATTATCCTATAGACCTGTGTAGCAAGAAAGGAGAAAAGAAAATCACCCAAATGTAGTATAAGCTTCAACTTACAGTTCAGGCACTCGAATATCAAATAGTTTGACACATCCATCCACAAAGCCAGCAGCAAAGTGTCCAGCGTGAACTTGAGAAGCTGACTGCAGAACATCAGAGAGATATAAAATGTAAACATCCATCAGAAATAGAATCAATACACATTCAAATCCTAAGCAACATATGTCGTCGCCTAGTTGGGAAAGCGCAAAAAAATCAGGAGTGCTGCATAATAGAGCCTGTGGATAACTGAAAAAGGGGGAAAAGGGAATATCCACGAACATCTCCTTCAGGAGACTAGCCGTGCCTATTTACTTAATGCAGGACTCAGCAGGACCATCCTAACCTCTCTTTCATCCAACCCTAAGCATAACAAATAAATCTGTATGACTTGTTCTTTTATAGCCTTAAAAGTTTATTTGGCTAACCATATTACAAGGCAGTTCAATACAAGAGGCATACACACCTCTGACCAAACCTGAATCATCGTGTGTTTCAAGCTATGCCTTTTAGACGGCAGTATCAAATCTTGATGCCATCTCTATTCTCAAACTATTTTTTGATAAGGATGCCATCTCTATTCTCAAACTTAGCTGATGATATCAAACTAAATTTAGCATGAACTTAGTAGAACAAGTCAAAGTTATTCCCTGTGCAATGGACAAGACCACAATTTTTTCCACATACCAGCTTCCCATACAACTATACCTTCCTAATTAGGGATATATTAACTATAACACTTAATGTTCAAAGAGTTATCTATTACTCAAAATTAGTGCAGACCTAGAGCATTAGAATCTTACTGGTTAATCATATATATTAATGCCATAAAATCTTAGGGGAATTGCCGAAAACTCACCAATGCTGAGATGCTGCAATCTGAGGATGTTGGAATTGCATTAACAAGCTGCTCTTTGTCAAGATCCCAAGCCATGATTGACGAAACTTCACCAGATGAAAACTGGTAAAGAATTGAAAAAGTTGTATCAGAACTTAATAGTACAAATGTGCCAGACAAGGATAGAGTACAGAATAAGAATTAATCCACAAGGATGAACTACGTTAAATATGTTAACACCAAACAAATGGAAAACAGTGCAATTGTAATACAAGGGTATGTTGTGTCACAAAATGGGAAAATTGCAATTATAATCCATAGGCATTTTTAAGAATATATCATATAGATAGTCTTGTTCAGTTATTTCTTTGGTTGTTGAGTTTCTTGTTTTGGTCTTCTATGCATGAATTTATTACGGATCCCCCATTGATGTTTTCTTTTAATAACCTACTTACCTATCAAAAGAAATACATCTAACCAAAATAAAAATTAAAGGTACTTGTGCATTCATATATTAATGTCTGAAATAACTAATATTACACAGTATTACCAGATATCCAGACTGCTGCTGCCAATCCACAACAGCGTTCACACTACGGACACCAGGTCTGTGACCTTGAATGGAAGGGAATGCAGAAACTAGTCTTTGTCGACCTCTTACAGTATAGTCTTTCCAAATCCGGATGTTCCCATCACCTTTTATAAACGGAAGTTTGTTAAAATTTTAGGCATCAATGAAAAATATAAATTAAAAGTTTGTTGCAGCAAAGCTTTACTTGAAGCAACAAGGAGCAGACTCTCATCTAGCTCATTCAGAAGGCAGAGCTTTGAAATTCCTTTATCAGGGTAACCATAGTTATCAAAGCTGTTAAGAAGGGTAGCCTCCTCGTAATTCCATACCCTGTTCATAAAGACACAAGGAGCATGATATTTTATGCATCACATAAACTTAATGGCAAGAAACATTAGAAGATTTGAGACAACACAGTAAAAGATATCAGACTGATGAGAACGACAAATATAAACAACTGAAACAGAAAATTCCATGAACTGATACAGGTATAGTGAAGCAATGAATAGGAATAATTTCCATCACAAATCACCCTCCTTTATATTAACACATTAAATTCACAACGAGGATGCCTCTGATTGAACAGATGAAAACATAATTAACCTTTTATCTGTGAATTTGCTATAACTAAGGCTGGCCAGTGGGCCGGGCCGACCCGACCCCGTCCCGGTCCCGACCCGACCCCGACACGACACCGGTATTAAAAAAAAAAAAAAAAAAGCGGGACCGGGGCTCGAACCGGGGCGGGACAGGGTATGGTCCCGCCAGGCCCGACCCCGCCCCGACCCCGCCCCAAATCCCGCCCCAGTTCGACCCTTTGCACAAAATAGCCGTTGTCCAACGGCCATTTTACATTTTGGCCGTTGGACAACGGCCATTTTAGGCCTCCCCCCCTCCCCCAACCCCCCTACCCCCTTTATATTTATTTTTAACCCCTATAAATACCTCATTCCTCTTCTTATTATTTTCACAAATCTTTCTACTCTCTAATCTCTCAATCAATCTCTAATTCTCTATACAACATTGTCTACATATTCAATCTATTTATTAATTTGAGAATTGGGAGTGAAGTTGGCAACTAGCTTGAGGATTATCTATCGAGCAAAGTTTCAATTTTCAACCTCTCGATTACACGTCGACTCTACGTCGGCGTTTGGTACATTCGTTCTCTCATTAAATTATTATTTTGTCTTTATTTCATTTAGCACATTTAATTTCATTATCTTTAACTATTTATTAGCATAATTAAAATGAAAGGACTAAGAGGCATGTTGGGTAAGGGTAAAGTCGCTTCTTCAGTAGGGGTGGTAACAAGGGCAAAGTACTTCTTCAGTATTCTGTTCGATTATTCCTAGACAAGATGATTTTATAGATCCTGAAATGTTTCCTGAAATACCATATGATCTTGACACAAATGATTATCCTGAAATTGAAGAAGAATTTAATTTAGATGACACTCTAGTTGATGATACACCTATTAATGAAGATGATGATACACCCACTAGTGAAATGCCTCCTATCCCCCCTACTATGAGACGAGGTCCGGCAAAACGACCATTAAAATCAGTTGTATGGAAATATTTTGACAAGGGCGTAGCTAATCAATTAGCTGTATGTAAAACTTGTAAAAATGTTTATTCTTTTAAAACTGGACAAGGTCATGGTGGGACGGGGGGTTTAGGAAGACACCTGTTGCAAAAACACAAAGTCTTGCATGCCCAATACATGATTGAAAAAACTGGTGAGCAAACGTCCTCTCAATCGGGACAAGGTTCACATATTCGTCCGGAGAAATGCGGTCAAATTAACCTATGACGGGAGTTGTAGGCCACAAATATGATAAACATAAAGATAGGGAAGCTAGCAAAATTAGTTCTTTGTGGAGGGTTTGCCTTTTTCATTTCTGAATCTCTGGTTTTATTCATTATATTAGAGATATGTATAATCCTCGCTTATAAAGGTTTTCCTAGATCAACTTAAAAGAGATGTATTTAAATTTGCACATGAATATCAACGATATTTACGTTATGCATTATATCATTTAAATTGCAAAGTTGCTTTAACTTCGATATAGGTCGTAGTACTAACTGCCATGATTATTTAACGGTAACTTTGTCATTGGATAGATTATAAATGGTCTATGCAAAAACGTATTTTAGCATATAGATATATATATAGATAGTAGGCCTTTGGTGAGTTTATTTGAAAATATTTATTCGATCGTAGATTATTACGGAATAACCGATAAAGTTATGAGTATTACATTAGATAATGCATCTTAACAATTACGCTATTAGTATTTTAAGAAATGTTTTAACTCCGTCTTTTCCAAAACATTTTCATATCAAATGTGGTGCCATATTTATAACTTAGTTGTAAAGGATGGTCTTTCACTTTTCAAGATATTCTTGAAAAATACAATTTGCTATACACTTTATTTTTAAAAATAATAGAATTCAACAAAGAAAAGAATATAAAAACTTGCCACGATTGTGGACTATCTTCTGAAAAATTCAGAAGAAGTACCAACTAGGTGGAATTCTTTATATGACCAACTAGTTGTTGCTTATGACTATAGAAAACCTATTACTTTATTTTTAACGCCCATAATCAAAATCCAAATGATATGATTGTGGATACCGATTGGGAGAAAATTAGAGAACTTATTGTATTTTTAGAAAATTTTCAACGAGCAACAAAAGAATTTTCTACTTTATATTATCCTACTATTTCAACTATGTTGTTTTATATAGCTATAATATTTTTACTTCTTAAAGAATATATGGAAAAACACCTTATCTGCGACTATTAAAAAATGTTTATGAAATTAAAAATATTTTATTCTTATTCCCCTATTTATATTATTGGTGTTGTATTAAACCGACTATTAAAGTAGAGGTTGTAAAAGTCTTATTGAAAATATATATAACTGTATGGACGTACTACCACCTCCAACTCCCAAAAATTTAAATGTTGAACCACCTATTGAACTAACGCTAGAAGAAGTGTTGAATAGCGTAGAAGATAAATGCAAAAAAGTATATCGGTATTACGTGAGAAAGTGCTAGTAACCGACTTTTGTATCATCTTCTTCTTCAACACAACCTAAAAAAGACAAGCGGTTTACGTGGCTAGGCCTAATATTAATTCTATTGAAAGCCTCGAAATAAAATGTGCGGTGGTAGCGGTGCTAACCAAATTAGTGAGTTCGATGTTTTTGTTTTGCGGGATAATTTACCTTACAGCGATTATCAATGAAGGAAAGGAAGACTTCTTTGAAATATTGGAGCGAATGAGAAGACATTTCGACACTTTCAATGATGGCGAGATATTTTGAACATTGGCGTCGTCGATCGCACGAAGTGCTTTTCTGCAGCGATTTCAAATAGGAGAGCACAGACACTCATTAGCGGAGACGGCTTGGAGATGGCGGTACTATTCGAGAGATTGAATCGATACGAGCGGAGCGAAGGAGGTCTGATCGACGAGATTAACGAAGAAGATGGCGACAACTACAACGACATTTTATCTGAAGGCATGAGTAGCGGCGTGGAACAATTTGATCAAGATATACCAATTCCAACCAAGAACCACGAAATTATAAAGAAATTAGAAAAATATTTTCAAATTGGTAATTTATTTCATTGCAATTTTTAAATTTTTCTATGTCTTTCACTCTTTTGCAATTTTTTTCAACAACAGTACACTACAATGTAATTTTGAATCTTGTATATTTGATATTTCAATGAAATTAATAATATAAAAGGCATAAAAACAGCCTTGGGATGTTTTTTTACACTATTCTTGTCTTTGTTTAATTATTTAGTTTATAACTTTATACTTTATACTTTATAGTTTATAGTTTATAGTTTATAAATATATTATATATATGAGTATAATACTATAATACTATAATTATAAATTATAATACTATAAGTCTATAATATTATAGTATATGTATATGACATTATGACTATATGACAAGTATATGTTAATGTTACTGTGTTAGTACTTAGTAATTTATTATTTTTAATGTAGTGTAAAATGTAAAAAAAAAAAAAAAAACCCGCCAACCCGTCCCGTCCCGACTTCTACCTAACGGGATCGATCGGACGACATGGTATGGTCCCGCCCGACCCGACCCTCCAGCCCGCCTCACCGACCGCCTTTTCTCCGCCCCGACCCCGCCAAACCCGACCCCGGTGGGCCCGTCCCGGCCCACTGGCCAGCCTTAGCTATAACTGAACGAGAAAACCTAACTCAAGCACCAACCGTAAGACAAACATTTCAACGCTATGACACACTCCAAGAAATGTTGACCTGATGTTTTTTTTGGGGGGGTGGGAGCATATTTCCAGTTCTTTTAGATTGACTTGCATTCAAGCTTTCACTTGATATTGACTGTTTACTGACAGACAACTAGGTCGAAATTGCAGATTATGCAGCTCCAACTAAGATAGCACCTGAACCACAGTTTCAAAAGGCGAGCGCCTTGTCGCCATGGCGAGGCTTTTGCGCCATCAGTAGTGTCAAGGCGGCAGATTCCCGAAGGCGTCGCCTTTTTGTCGCCATGCTCGTCTTTTGCGCTGTGGCGAGGCGACCAAATGGCGCGCCTTTAAGAGGTTTTTGTGGCTGCTTTACTTATGGGTATTTTCGTCATTTTAAGTGTTTTTTTAAACCCTAATGTTACATAACAGCCGATTTTTAGCCATTCCCCAACATTCTTCTACTTCTTCATTCTCCTACTTCTTTCTTCTATAATTACTTCAATTTCATCAACAAATCGTGAAGATTTCATCAAGAAATTTTAAAATTGAATCTCCTCAAGGTAAGTTCTTTCTTCTTAAAATGTTGTAATTTGTAAAACAAGCTTGATCATTATTGGAACCCAAATATGGTTATAACTTAAGATATAGGCGAAATGATGCATACAACGTTTAGAATGGACTGTTTTTTTTGGAATAAACTGATTTTTTATAAGGTCCCAAACTGAGTTTTCAAAATCGACACAAAGATAAACATTTATACTTTGCTTAAATGAATAAACTGGTTTTTTATAAAGCCTTGGACTTGGACCGAATTTGGGTATAAAATCTGGAGTCTGGACTGTTTTATTTATACATAAACAGACTAGTACTATTTTATATAAAATTGGATTGTTTGGAAAGAAAAAGAATCTGGAATGTTAATTTAAAAGGAGTATGATGAAGACTATTGATGTATTTGTTAAGTTGAACCTTGAATTGTAATTGGATGGTTAAAAAAACTTAAGTTATTTGCATCTTATATTGTTTGTAAGACTAAATTTTATTACAATTGAAGTACTTAACTATTTATAGCAAATTAGTCTTTATAATATTTTTATTTTATTATATATTTCATTATAATACTATTATTCAGGTAAATAGCGCCACAGTCCAAAAGGCGAGCGCCGCGCCGCTAAGGCAAGGCGACACTTCCTCGCCGCGGTGCGCCACACGCCATTTAAAACTATGACCTGAACCAACCTCTTTCCAGTATTTTTCAAAATTAAACTGAACAGGTTATTACAGCAACAATGGATTATTCAGGTCGTTGAGATTCTTCTACCTGATTCTTTCACTCTCATCTGCAGCAATAACAATAGGTGAGAAGGGCTGCAGCAAAGCAGTTTTGGTGCCAGTCTCAAACTTAGTATCCCAACTAGCGATTTGATTGTGTAGTTTGCTTACTGCTGAGACAGAAAAACATAGCTCATATTAGAATTTCAACTTCGTTCTACATAGTATAATTTGGTAAGGATTTTATTATTTATAAATTATGAGAAATGTAAAACAAGAGAAGGGATGGATAGAAACGGAATGTGAACAGACTCACAAGAGTGTTGGCACTTTGCAATGAGGTCAAGGGCCAACTTTTCCTTATCTTCCCTTCTAGCAATCACCTCTTCACCATCATCAGTTGCAGTAAGAAGTGGCTTTGAGAAGTGGCCACAACTCCAGTTGTAGATGGTTGATTGGGGAAGAAAACTGCGTTCTGAAGCTCCAGAAGATCCAGCAGACCCCAACAGTGGGTCAGCTAGTCCCGAGTCTTGAGAGTGCAATAGGTGGGGCCTGAACTCTAAAGAACAAACTCTTCGCATTCCTGTCAAGTAACTAGGCCGTGGGGGACTAACAGGAGGAGTTCTAAAAGTCAGAGGTAAATGTCCTGCAACAGTATAATTAAAAAGGGGTATTAAACGAGTCCAGAGTCACTTCAAGAAAATTATTAAAAAGGTACTATAGGTGTTGTGTTAGTGGACCATGGGTGCAGATAGACTGTTGCAATTTGGACCATAATCACATTCATCCAAAAAAAATGGCCCAAATCTCCCCAAAGCCCTAATTTACCTCCATTCATATCAAACCAAGATGAAGATCGAGCCAATCCGGCATAACCAGTCTTTGGAGCTGTTGTGGATTCACCAGTTGACTTAACAGATTTGGCAACAACCTGTTCAACCCCGATAATGGAAAGGACTCTCCGGCCAAGACCTGCAATACGTGTTGACGGATCCTTTGCCAAGGCACACATAGCCAGTACACATTGAGAATAGAGTGCGTTGTCTAGAGGCCTTGATCTTGTATGATTTACAACACCATTGGTAACAGCATCATTCAAGATTCCGGAATCAGAAAGTTGAGAGGGATCATCAGATAAAGGAGATCCATGTATGACGCCGGGTGTTGCAAGGGGGCTGCTAGTCGAGACTCTCCCATCCCGGGATATGGACTGACTGTCACCCCCCACTCTCAATAAAGGAGCAATAGGAGACGGAACTCTACTTCCATGTGGAATACAGTGAGTTGGGGTTGTATACCCACTACCTGAACTCTTGACCGCGAAAGAAGGCAAGGAAGTTAGCAAGGAATTAGACTGAGGCTTCCAATATGCAGCGGTTACTGATTTCAGGTGCTTGTTATGCCCAAAGGCAAAACATGCCAAAGCTGCAAAAGATGGGAGAACATGAACCCAACTCCTACCGGTGTTAGAATTCTGTGCATAGCAGTGATTACACTAAAAAGCCACAATACTAAGGGTGTATACACAAGAACAGAAAAGGACTAATGACGGGAAATCAGAGAACTAGACATGATTGTAAGGCAACTATATTCACATCCAAGAATCAGAACTCACCAAGAATGAAAGGAGAAACATTCAGCCTGAACCACTTGCACTACTAAGAATACAATTGAGCAACCACGGTAAAGTTTCACCACTTTGACACGGATATCACTTTTTCTGCTCTTCTATTTTAAAGCAAATCAGAGATTTTTGGACAAAGAAGTGACATGACAGCAAAGAATGATATCTTTGGCATCAGGTTCCTCCTTCAAAGTGAAAAATAAACAAAATTCATAATTGAGACAGATAACATGCATAAGGCACCTCATCATACAGAACTGAAATATCAGGTCGCTATAGGCAAAAACCTTTCAAATAATACTCCAACAAAAATATTTTTCCTTCTAGGAATAAAGACCAAATATTGGGAACTGAGGGTGTGAAAACAGTAAAGTGTATCGAAGAAGAACAGTCTTCAGGGTGAAGATTCAGCAAAAGCATACCTGCAGCAACCTCTGCTCGAACCAAAGGGCTTCCATCAGAAGCAACACTTAAAAGACTCTTAATTATACTGACTTCAGTTCTAACCTTCTCCTCATCATGACAATCTTCATCCCCTCCAACACCATCCCTAGCTGAGTCAAATCCAACATCAAGTAAAGTCCCTAGTGCAAAAACAGCTGCAGCACGCACCTGAAATAATGAATTTTTAATCTAATAGTCAAAATCTGAATATTTAATTGAGGACCCACTTGCAACCACTCAACACAAAGTTAAAGTTAAACAAACCTCAGGTTGGGGCTCAGACAGCAGAGACGCAAATATTGCGGGTGCATCTGCCTGCACACCTGATACTTGTGCCTCTGTGAAATCCTCCCACAGTTTTCCCAGACAAAGGCACAGCCATTGAAGAAAAAGTGGTTCAGTTTGTGCATCATTAGGCGTCGATCCCTGAAGATGCTTCAAGCAGACATGTATAAGACCCGCATCAGTACAGGCCTCCTGACCCCGTCTGTGACCATCCACAATGACTGCCAAAACAAATGCAGTCATTGCCCTTTGCTCTGGATAAGCCTCCACACTGTCAAGAAATCTAATGAAATAAGTATGTCCTCCATCCTTTACAAGGTCTACCTGGCAAGACTGTTGACTCAAAGGAAAACAATAATCTTATTAGTACAGAAGTAAATAATCAATACAGGTAAAATCCTAAGACAAAGTAAGTTAGCACGACACAAACAAAAAAAAACTTTTACATGTTCTAGAGTTTATAATATCATAACTTATAAAAACAGAAAATAACAAGTATCAATATGAAGACATACTCTACAGGTGTAACAGAATCCAAAATTAGAACTGCTAAATTCAGGTAAAATAGGAATAAAGACTAACCAATTCAAAGTAGTTTGAAATATTGGGGGAAAAAAATACAAAACTAACAGAAAACTGCAGCAAGATCTCCACCTCTTGGTCTCTAATTAGCACTTGGTTCAATAAAAGAGGATCGAGATTATAGGTCTATCACAAGTTTCATCACAGAAAAACTATCACTCCATTCTTTCAAAACTCTACTTTGTACACCAAAGAAAAGAACTTTAAATGTTTAAATAACACAAAAGTTGCAAACCATGTCCTATTGGTCTCCAGAAACATGGCAAAGAGTCCCAACAGAAACAAAATAAAAAGAGGAAAACAATGGAGTCCGCGGGAGTCCAACCACTGTCCAATAGGTGTTTGATGTATAAAGCCAAATTCGGTGTGCATGCTCTTATATAGTAATAAAAGAAAAGAGAACGGAGAACTTTGTATAAGAAAGGAATAAACACAAAGATGAAATATACGGAATGAAATATTGGACAACATAGATGATGAGTTACAGCCAAATCATGTACCTTATCGAGTGCAAGGATCTTCGTCCAGATGAAGACAAGAATTTGTCTAAGTTCTGGAGTGGTGGTTTGCAAAAGCTTTAGAACATAAGGAAATATTCCTACAGACAAGGCCTGGGATGTTGACTTAGATATTAGTCACGAAGTAGATGCCACAACCAATTACGGGAAAATGGAAATCTGAAGTCAATTTGTAAGTACCAGATCTACAGCCCAAGGTCCCATATCGAGAAATCTTCCAAGAAGTACAAGTGCACGGAACCTGTGGCAATGACTAAGTAACACCTAATAACAAAGTAGATTGGTTACAGAGGCATGCAAGAGGGAAAAAATGCACGAAGGTAGCAAGACCACCAAATGTAAAGAAACCCTAATATAACCAGCAAAAATAGCAGAGACTACTAGCAGCTCATATTTGAGGGAACTATGGTTTCCTGTTTCTGTATATATCTCTAGTGTCATGAGGACAATCATCAAGTAAATCAAACCTACTTCATAATTCAAATAAATAAGCAATGAGCAAACAGTACCAACAGCAATATCTACTCCGACAGATATGATGCATCTTTATTACCACAACAAGTTCACTACAAAAAATTTACCGCTACTCCAAAACCTAAATAACTTACTTCTTTGTACATACAAGTAAGATTCACCATAATCATAAAAACAAATTAAAAAAAGTACACTAATAAATGATAGATCACTTCCATTTATCAGGAGACATGGGAAGAAAGTCAAAAAATTCAACTAGGAAAAAGCCTATGAAAAAAATGAAGAACGCATGATATGCCAAGAATATTAAACCAGCATTACGAGGCCTTAGAAGTGACAACAGGAAAAAATTTAATCATTCCGACATCTTGACCTAATACGAGGGATGGTTCAAGCACTCCTCAGCATCATGCCAAAGCATTCGTGTCACAGTTTTCTTTCAAAAAATTCTTTTATAGAATTCAGTAAATTAGATCTTTAGCATGATATGTAGCTAACTATTTTCCTAAAAACTGCTTCTATCAAACTCGGAAGACAGCAGCCAATGCTTTATCAAGTCACATGTTTTCTTGATAAGTAGGGAACGACAAAAGCTATTGACCAAATGGTTGATGAATTTGACTACAGCATGGGATATCCAATATTTTTGTTCCACCTTTTCATTCAAATTCAGATTATTAAAGAAACAGGAGTTGACAGGAGATGCCGGATGGATGGAACCTACATCGCAGAAAATTTACTTAAAATCACCACAAGATGGCAAGAACCAAGGACAGTCCCTCGTTTGATATGGACCGTGAGAAATTTCCTACCTGTAATACTATGGGCAACTGCTCTGGAGGCTTTTTATCCTTTGATCCGTGGTCAAGCCATACTTCAAAAGCTGTCAGCTGCTCTGTGAAAAATGGACTTGGCTGAAGACATACAAAACACAGGTAATATTAATCTCTGTATAGCATTCTTGAGGTTCTGGAACAATGAGTACACATATCAAACGGATGGTTACGCATTACACCGACCTGAAACTCTGCATTGGGATCCTCAGCTAAAGTTGGAAGCTGCGAAAGACAGATTTCTGCTGCCATGTCCCATGCATCCCTTCCGTACATGTAAACCACAAGTGAGAGAAAGGTAAACATGAATTTTCTACAACGTGGAAATTTTCTAATGTAGTTACCACATATGATGCTGATGAGTAGGTGGTAGCATTGGGTATGAAATTGGTGAACAATTTGCAGAGCGCATGATTCTTTCGGCAAGTAAGAAGTTTCTGAATAAACTAGCAACTAATAGATCTTGCCTGAACAATCTCTGAAATAGATCTGCAGGTTTGAAGCTCATACATAAAAATGCATAAATTGTGATATTTGTATCAATCTAAATAATCTATTCCATTACCATGTGGTAGAACATTCCAGGCAATTGTGTCAGTAACTGCAGTAAAAATCCAATTCAGTTCGCCAAGAAGCGTCTTTCGATCAGTTTGCCGGCCAGGAATTCTATCAATCAGAGAGTAATCCAGTGACTCGTGAAGCAATGAACGAGTGCAAAACCTAGAAGCCAAACACACGAGGAAGAGAGATTTAAATGGTTAACAACTGTTGCAAGAAAACAATTAGCTATTACACTTAACAAATACGAGAAAAAGAAAACTAAAATCAACTTATTTGATAGAAAATCTATAAATGTAAAAAAAGAAAGAAGTAGCATATTAGGTTTAAGGACTTAACAACACAAGCACACATATGCAAGTAAGACTATATGGAAACTCACTAAGATAGCATTACCTATTACACAGATTGGCACGAGAGATGGCCATTATTTTCGAGTTCTTTTTCTCTTCTTTTTTTTTTGGCTAGAGAAGCTATTCATTAACATTGAACATGGGGACGACCCCTAAATTTTTTTAAAGGGAGAGAGAGAGAGGAGAGAGAAACTATGTAACATCATAATGTGAAAATTCCAAGTGAAACTATACTGATTTCCATCACTCAAGAATTGCAGATATGCCTTCTCCATCGAAGAATTGGACAAGCGTAGGAGAGAGGCAGAAAGAGAAAAGGAAGAAAGGATAAACAATTGTTGAGAGCAAATCACCATCTCAATGCCATTTTGATGGGTGTTGTGAGGCAGGAAGTGAATATATCAGCTGGAAACTCAGCACTCTGAGGAAGCGTCTCATGTGCTTCACAAGCAGCAAGCAGAATACAATCCCTTGTAGAAGTTCCGGAAGAACCAGAAGCAGTCCAGTCCTGGAGCTGATCAAACAAATAGCATCAAAATTAATTAGTGTGATTAGGAACAGATAGATCAGCACCACATCATCAAGTACATATATGACGTGAAGTGCAATTAAGAGTATACCTCTATGAAGGCATTAACAATCATCCCAGCAGCGGAACAGTCAAACACATAGATCGATGGTGTCTTCAACCAGGAATCCAGGTCGCTGATTGGCAAAGGGATATACTGCGTATAACTCTAAAACAAACACCAAATAAGAAAAGACAGAAACCGCCCACAGCCCTGAGAAAGCAATCTGGCTAAGAAAGTAAACCTTATTAAATAGCCAAACTTCACCATTGGCCGTAGGTTTAGGAACACCATGTCCATTATAATGGAATAGAACTCGTTCTGACTTGGCATACTTTCGACAAGTTGTGCAAAGTTTCTTGACTTCATCAACAGTAGGATCCAAGGAAATTTTATACTTAGCCTGCATATTGTGTTTGGTCATCATAACTACTCGTTCACTATAAACAAGGCTAAGATCTTATCAACTATAAATATCAAATTGGTGGCAAAAACATTTTCTTACCCTAGGTTGCCACCTCTCATATTGTTGGTTCAAGGTTCTCCCAATTGTCTCAAGTGCTTTTTGAGGTGTCGTAAAAAATGGATCTGTCAAATAAGAGACAGGAATTAATACCATTAGTAATTATTACTCTACTGAAGAATCTCAAGCATTAACCTTTGAAAACTAAGCTGGAAGCAAACAAAACAGTCTTGTTATCGGATTATATCTCATAAGCGCCCCCTCCCCCCAAGATGACACCAACACCATGAATGCTGAGATAAAAATATTCAGATTGTTTTATGTAAAACGGACACTGCCAAAAAGAACCGTGATCAATTATTATTTTTTATTGTTGTTTCCGAGGTTCTATTGCACACAGCCTCTCTACCACTCGAGGTAGGGGTAACGTCACTCTACCCTACCCTCCCCAGACCCCACTTGTGGGATTACACTGGGTATGTTGTCTCTGCTAAAGCAATAACCTATGCTGCACAGATCCTTCACTTACCAAAATCAGATGTTTCATTTAACCCCCCTACCATGATCGAACAAGACAGGAAGCTGATGCCAACAAGAGACTAACTGGATCCAGTTAAAGTCCGGCAAATGCTTCGACCAAATCGAAGAAGACAGAATGGCGGAGACATGTTGAGAAGACGAAGAAGACAAACTGAACCAGATGATGGAGGAAAACTAAGGAAAAGGCAGAAAGTTACAAGATTAGGAACCAAAGTCCAGGTATCTGTTGTTTTTCTTCCTTAGCTTTTTCTCTGAGCGAAGCCAACCAGAGACTCAGCTTGAGGTAATCATTTCTGTTCCACTCTAGATACTAAAAATGTCTTCTTCAATTGAAGTATGTCATAGGTACAAAGCATTTTTTTAGACAGACTTACGTTGAGACTTTATGTCAGCCAGCGGAAGCAAAACATTGCTAGGAGAAGCCTAGATTAGGTGGTTTTGAAATTTCCCAGGGTAAGTGGAGCTGCTTGAGAGACTGATGAATCTTACTTATCAATGATGATACTTCTCTGAGCCACTGAATGACATCATCATCATATGAAATTATGGTTTGGTGTAAGGCTTCTGCTTATATTTCAAAGGCAAATGTCATTAGAACAGTTCTAAAGCATGGATAAAGTTCAAGCAAAGATGAAATTTAGTCCCTGCGCTGTAAGCGAACTAAGTCGAGTACTTAAGTGGAGAAGGGTAGTGGGGCAGGCCCATCATCCCCCGAGTTTCGAAGGAGCTGCAGTTGGCCAAAGGGATGGCTCCAGGCGGATTTCTCGGTCATCTAAAACAAAAGAAAGATGAGGTTTTAGACTGATCTGTAAATTTGGCTGTGTCCATGACATATTCAACTATTGCTGGCAGAAATGCCGCAGAATGTGAACAGTCTCGACTGGAAAAGCAGATATTCTTGATGGCATGTCACATCCACTGCGCAGACTCCCCCCCCCCCTTTGGTACGCAGAGATTTAGGTAGATCTCACAGTGCTTTAGCTGAGGTGCTAGATGGTTAAACATTGCACTTTGCATTCAAAGATTTCTACGAGTGTGGAGATCCTACCATCAAGTTTTCGGTTCATTATCAAGGAACAAAAGGAAATTTTGAAGAATGAAACTTCCATGGCTTCATGATTAGTATATCCTGAAAGTCCAGATTGCTTTTCTAACAAGTCCTCACATAGCATATCAAATTCAAGTCTCCTTTGTGCACTTTATCATTAGCTAATTCTTGAGAAGTTGTATCTATTGTATCTGTCTTTTCAACAACTATCTCAATCACAATGCAAGTGAGAAGATTGAAAAGTTATAATCCTTTAGAAGAGTCTCACTTCAAAACAAATTTACCACCTACATTTTTTTCCTTAGGGGAAAAGGGGAATTTGTGGACAATCATCCTTCAGTCCTTTAAACGAAATATTAGCAAAAAGAAGAACAGTAGCTGATTATTTTACAAGTAGAAAAAGAAGAAGAAGAAGAAACATACCAACCCAACACTCCATTCGAGCACAAGGAGATATCTTTATTACATCAGGTGGATCAACGCTGATGTTTAAACACAAAACAAGGGCAACACATCCCGTCTTCATCTGCAGAAAATTGTGCATGCTAAGATGGACAAGGTAAAACATTGGGCATGTTTACTGCATGGAGGGTAAGTTCCCAATGCAGGTTATATTAGCGACCTTGCGAAATACAGTTGAAACACATTGGTCATCAAGCATTACACGTGTCAAGTAATACTTTGCAGATTAACAAGCAAAAACAAATTTTATCAAGCATCTGACAAATCCAAACTCATTTTGGGACTCCTTTGCAAAACTGCTGTTTCAATCTACCAGCACTAAGCTGTCTCTTTCTGCAAAGAAGAAAACAATCACATCCGGATACCAGTAACTAGCATACAAGGGTACACCATTCCCAATATATTATTCAAGGAATACACTTTATCATAGTGCCTGGACTAATCTAAAGATGCAAATAAAAAATAAAAAATGAAATTTGGTCCATAATAACCTCCACTTCTCGTAGAGAGCCTACATTCAGATTAGAGGGGAGGTAATACCTTAGTTAATTCACAAACTAAAGAATACCATGGATAACCCTAGTGCAGTCCATTTAAATATACCTTTTTTATACTTTGTATAAGGAGAGTAATACTTTCTTGTATAAATGGTCAATCTTAATAGATGACTGTGGATGACTATAGTGCAGTCCTATACTCATCATATACATACTTTTGATGCCGACATGGTATTTTTCACCGTACTCCCTTTTTGTTATCCAAAAAACTAATGAAATGTTCTACGTGCTTAAAAGAAAGTAATGTTTGTTCAGAATTTAGGTAATGGCACTCTTTTTATTGTAAACTTGATAAACCCCCAAATATATAGATAAACGTCATTCCATCACAATGCTTGTATTATCTATAAAAGATTGGGCAAATCAAAATCCAAACCGAAATCCGAATATTATGGATTGAACTTTCGTATGTGACCTACACGGGTTCGAGCTAGAGAAGTAGTGGTGCATTACATTAGAATGTCTACATCACACCCCTTGGGGTGCGTTCCTACCCAGACCCTGCCAACGCGGGATGCTTCGTGCACCGATCTACCCTAAGAGTTTGGCTATAACAAATTTTAGGAGAGGTAGAGGCAAACCAAAGAAGAACTGGGGAGGTCATCCGATAGGACATGGCACATCTCATGCTCACTGAAGGCATGACCCTTAGGAAGGTTTGGAGGTCGAGGATTAGGGTAGAAGGGTACGACGTAGCAGTGTGTTGTAGCACATTTATGAGGGTGAGGGGAACTAGTCTCCTCTTCTCATCTTCTCTTTATTTAGTAGTCTTACCTAGTATTCACATAGTATCTTATTGTTCATTTTTACTACTACCTGTTACTTCGAGTGCGTTGTTTATTTTGTTGTCATACTTTTCTTTTCTATCTTGCTTTCATTATATTTCTTTTGAGTCGAGGGTCTATCAAAAACAGTCTCTATACCCCACAAAGGTATGGGTAAGGTCCGCGTACATCATACCCTCTCCAGACCCCACTTGTGGGATTATACTAGGTATGTCGTTGTAGTAGTTGAAAGGGCATAATAAACAATTACATCTTGAAACTATACTCCATTGCATTTTAAATGTCTAGATTAACACTAAAAAAGACCTCACAAAGTTTCTGAGGACTTCGACAATCATTGTTGTTTAACTTTTGGCCTTTTTTTATAACCGTGGTGTCCAAGACATCTTGTGCGCACCTCAATTAATTCCATGGGATACTTGCCATCTCCCACCAACAATGCTAATAGGTGATTGTCCACAAAGGCTAGACAAATGAGAAATAATCACCTAGTATTTTTGTCTCTGCTGAACTTGAACCTGAAACCTCATGGTTCTCAGCTCACTTCATTGACCACTAGGTCACACCCTTGGGTGCGTTTAAATTTTGGCCTTTGATACAACTACTTAAATTTTGGCCTTTGATACAACTACTTCTACTATTACACTATTGAAACGTAATAGTAGTAGTTATTGTTTCTGAAACAACTAATCTCATTGTCCCAATTTATGTGACACTTTTTCCTTTTTAGTCAGTCCCAAAAAGAACGACAGCTTTCAATATTTAGTAATAATTTAACTTTAAACTTTCGAGTTTAAAGTTAATATCCATAACAATTATATATTTGTTTTTTTTATGATGGCTATGTTTTAAAAGCAAAAAGTGCAAAGGAAGCAACAAGGTCCGAGGAGCTTGAATAGAAAAACAAAAAGTGAAGCACGTGCTCTTTAAGGTAAAGTGCACAATTACACAAAATTAGAGAGCACCAACAAATATGAAATTTAGTACTATGCTAATTAAATTGCAATTAATATAACTCTTCAACATCCAATATACAATAATATCAATATTAATCCAACTTCAAAGTTGAGATTAAAGAACCGACCCCTTCTCATTTGGATCACATTGCCACTCATTGTTTGAAGCACACATTTCACTGAAGCATATAGCTTCACCAATGAAGCGATAACTCCTAGTTTCGCTGCTTCAATCGCCTTTAAGCGATGGAAGTGATAACTTTTAACAACACAAGATAAGAGTAGTGTCCGGGCAAGCTTGCACACACATCAACTATACCATGGGGCACCTGCTACCCTGTCAACACAGGTATCGGGAAGCTCCGGCCATCAAGGCTTAGACGGAAAAAATCACTTGGTGCTTTCTCTCCTTTGAACTGGTGTTTCAAATGATTTTCACTCACTTCATTGAAAGCTAGACCACAACCTGGGTGCTTACAATGTAACATTTGCTTATGATATCAAAATATGTTAAAGTCATGAGTTCTTCCTATGTTCTTTACTTTCCGGGTATTTCTAATAAAATCCATTTATCCCATTTTGCATCAAATTGAATGTCTATATTTCTCTATTAATCCCTTTAAAGACAATATCCATATAGCAAGAAAGTTGTGTTCAACCACAAATTGTACTCTTAAACAAATTAAAACATACTATACTTTCAGTCTTACCAGAAGGCCTTCCCACTAATCCCTCCCATTAAATCAACAAATGGCTTGATTGACACATCAGGTCTCCGTTTCTGGAAGCTGGTACCCATTAGGGGAACCCCATCTATGAGAAGGAGGTGAGAACCGAGAAGAATGCTGATCAGAAATTAATAAGCCTCTTGAAGTCCAATGTGTTAAGCCTTAAAACTTGAAAGCACAAAATGACCCAATGAGTTCCCCCACTTATAATTCTAGCCCCATTGACTCCTTAATATCCTACATTTTGGAAGTCAAAACATGACATTTCAACAGAAACTGAGGAAAATTATTAAGAGACCCACATAAACATTTAATCTCATAGCAGAGTCACTTAAACCTCCTACTCTTTAAGCAATTGTATGTTGAATGTCTGAATCAAGAATGATATTGATTAAGGTGTTCTGCAACTTTGGAAGACACTACTGACATGTTCAAAGTGCTCTAATCAAAGTAACAATAAAGTAATTTTCAACATAAGTTCATGGCAAACACATCCAATAAGAGCAAAATAAGCAATTAGTTTTAACGGAAATTATCATGTCTAGCTCCCCAAGTTAACATCCAAGATGAAAACAAGCTTCAGCATTACTTTGGCACACAAAGAACGGTACTTCTTCTGCAATGATGATATATGAGGATTCAAGCTCCCATACAGTACTAATCTTCACCGTGAACCACGAAACGTTAAATTAATCTAATATCCGAATTCCGACAATTCCTTGCAGATCACAGAGTAGTCATACCAAAATCACTAACTGCAAAGGCTGGAATTTCTTGTTCAAACCTCCATCTTCGAACTGGCTGTTAGAAACAAACTTGTTTTATTAAATTAAATCTCAGGATACCCAATTTAAAATGACATTGACGTCTACTTTTTCTTCCAACATTTGAACTATAAGCGGATCCTAGAATAAGATTCACTCTAGAGAAACAAAGAAAGCAGGCTATCTTACAGTTGCATAGTAACATTCAACTTCAGAGGAAAACCAGCTAACAAATCGAGCAACAAGTATGATGCTTTACTGCACCACTAACCACCTTACTTACACTCCTTGTGTAACAATCAAGCAACTACTCATCAATTCAACAATATAAATCCTCATGTTCATGCTCATTTCATTCAAATACTGGTAAGTAATTTTAACCAAGGACATTGAGATACAGAAACGAAAATGACACGAAAAGAGCACAACTTACTCGGTCCCTAGGCCGCCATTTAGAGACCAACCCGGTATCAGCCGGACCAGAAGGAACACAATCCTCAAAACCATCATGTCTAAGCTCACACAACACAATTGTCTGAGGCAAATAAGCCATACTTGTTGTCGTATTCATCGCATTATCAGCAGCAACCCCACCACCACCAACATAACTACTACTAGCAGTGTCTGAATCTCTAACATTACTACTCCTTTCTCCATCCTCATTACCAAACTCATCCAAAGCTGCTGATGATGATTGCGACAACCTCGACGCCATCAAATCCCCCAATGCCATTCAAATTGAAATCTGTAAAATTTTCCTCTAACCTTGCCCTAATCGAACAGATTTTGGAGTGAAACTCATAACCCAGATCGACCCAGAAACCAAAAAACACTACAGTTACCGTTTTTATCCGGTAATTCGCAGTAAAAATCAGGGCTTCAGTAGCGATGGTAAAAGGGGGTTGTTTCTTGAGGATTAATTAATCAATGAAACCGATGAACCAACGACGGTGGGAGATGGGAAGAAGGAAGGAAGGAGAGAGAGTCCAGATTGGTAAAAGCTTCGAGAAGGTTCTGGAAAACCCTAGAAGATGGTGGTGGTGATGAAGAGGAAGAAGGCCAGTGCGGCTATTGAAGCAACAAAACAAGAAAAATGAGTGTGTGTGTGTGTTGTTTTGTATAATATAAAAATGAAAATATAGTAGTAAGCAATTTGCCAAAATATACCAAAAGCCAAACATTACATACTCGACTACAAGCCTATTTAGACTGTGTATCAGATCATTGGAGTAACTGATAAAGTTATTGTCATAATATCAGGATATATTGGGTTCAAGTTGTGAAAATAGTCTCTTGCAGAAATGTTAGTTAAGACTGCGTATAATAGACCTTTGTGGTCCGACTCTTCCTCGAACCCGCGCATAGCATAAGTTTAGTGCACTAAACTGCCTTTTTTTACTAGGGTTGTTCAAAACCTAAGCCAATTTGTATTAAGTTATCGAATTAACGGTTGAAAAACAGAGATTTAAATTTTATAGTTAATGATTTATCGGTGTGAATTACTCACACCGACTATGTTGTATAGGACGAAATGTTGGTCAGTCAAGGTGTCACACACCCAAATGATGAGAGTGGCGGAGATGAGGTTGTTGAGATAGATGTGTGGGCATACAACGAAGGATAAGATTAGAAATGAACATATTTGTCGCATGGGCGTAGCTCAGTTGGTTCCAGGGTGGTAGATTGCCCCCAAGAAATGAAGATATTTGGGGCAGAGTGGAAGTGGCTTTGATGGAGGATAAGATGGTGGGAAGCGAGGTTGAGATGGTTTGAACATGTGCAGAGGAGAGACACAAATGCCCAGGCGGAGTGCGAGAGGTCACATGGATTGGTTCATGAGGTAAGAGTCAAGAAATATTGGGACGAGGTGATTAGACGGGATATGGAGCAGACGAGACTTACTGAGGACATGACCTTAGATAGGGGTTGTGGAGGTCACAGATTATGGTATAAGTGTAGTAGGTAGTTGAGCGTAGTCCTACTTACGCTTACAAACTGGTAGGTGTAATGTTATTACTGTAGGCATGCTTAACATATCATACTAATAGGCGTAGTATCACTTTATAGTCTTTTGTAATTTTATTTTTTCTGCTATGTGTTCTTTAATGTACTTGATTTATCTCATTTATTTGCGTAGTTACTGCTTCTTTTTACGATGCGCTATCATGATGTATTCGCGTTTGCTATCAACATTTTCTTACTGTTCTAAATTTTTGATCGGATCTGACTTTTTTTTCTGTTTTGCTTGTTCTGAGCGTAGGGTCTCTTGGAAACAATCACTCTACCTATCACGGTAGAGTTAAGTTCTGTGTACACTTTACCCTCCTCAGACCCCACGTTGTGGGACTTTAATAAGTATGTTATTATTATTGTTGGTGTGAATTACTCAAATTTTTTATTAGATAAACCGTTAACTCGTTAAGAATTATCATATTTTTATTTTCACTTCTAAGTATACAAAGTATCTATTGTAAACTCTGCTTTAGTATCTATTGTAAACTGCTAAAGTCCAATTCAATATTCTATTAACTTCTTAGCTTAGGAAATAATGATCCACTCCTCGTCACTTGTTGAATCTGAAATTTCCATTCAAACTCAAGTTCAAAAAACGAATGGCGTCAATAAATTAGCAATTGTATATACATTCATACTAGTTATAAACTTCTAGGTCCAAAAATAGAATGATACAAAATGCAAAGGAGATTAAAGTATTAAACTGAAAGTTTGACAACATTATATTGGAAATTTATTAAACATGAAATAAAGTTAATCTTATTATTTATGACTCGAACATAGGGACTCCACACGTCGGAAATACTGTTTTCACACACGTGCACACATAGTACCAAGGATCGTAAATCTCCTTTGTGGAAGAGATATTGGTACATATACAAAATGTTTGGGACATGAAATGATAGACGGTTATTGGCCAAGTAACAATGGTTTCACGTTGGTAAATGAAGGAAGACGTGTACAATGTGTAAAAGATGAAACGAGTCAGAAAAATGCGTAAAGGGTCGCGGCGCTAATGACGATAAAATTCACTGAAGGTTACTGGAACTTAGGCGCCGCGGCTCCTTCCCGAAGGGCCGCGTTGCCTCGGTTCGATAAGCCCTGCTGGGCGTGGTATGGCGGCGCCGAAAGACGCGGCGCTCGGTGCGGTGTATATTGGAGACGAGATTTAACTGATTCTTGGGCTGACTTTGGAGCATTAATTTTTCATTATTTGTCTCATGAATTCAGCCATTATTTGGTTGAATTGTAACCTCAAATTAAAGGTCATTATATGGCATTGAATACCATTACTTGTCCATTTGAGAAGACATCTTGATCACACTATAAATTGATGTCATTGGCACATTTGAAACACACTCAGATTTTCTACATCTTATTCCTCTCTTGCAATCTTCCACACACTAAAAAATCCTTCTTTAATAGTAAACTTTTGAGCTCTCCTTTACTCACTTGTTTGTTCGCTGTTTTATCTTGGGAGACAAGTTGCCAACATACCATTAAAGGAGCAATACGAGGCAATAATGTCTTAAGGACAGGGTGCTAACACCCGACTCAGCAAATTCTCTGTAGAAGAATTATTTTGTTTTCCATTTCCAGATTGTAATAGTTGTTGTTGTTGTTCATTCTCATTTCCTTGTAACCGCATCTCTTACTCACAACTTAAGACAATATTTGTTGTTTCAACAACAACATGACTGGACAAGATCAATTCAACGCTGAAATTTCTGTCGCTGCTCAAGACACTCCCATTGTCTTCACCACCACTGCTCAAGGCAATCCTAATGCCTTTAACACCACTGTTTTTGGCACAACTAGTGTCAATCCTACTGCTGCTCAAGGCGTTCACAATGTCTTTGCTACTGCTCAAGGGAGCGCCACTACTCCAACACCCGCCAGATTCCACCATGAACGCCCCGAGAAGTTCATGGGTGCACATTTCAAAAGATGGAAGCAAAAGATGTTGTTCTTCCTGAAGGTTATGGAAATGTCACGTTTCCTAACCGAAGACCCTCCACAAGTTGGGGAAGAC
This sequence comes from Przewalskia tangutica, assembly GCA_029844215.1. Lineage (NCBI taxonomy): Eukaryota > Viridiplantae > Streptophyta > Magnoliopsida > Solanales > Solanaceae > Przewalskia > Przewalskia tangutica. Next base: position 29,125,709 of record CM056732.1, read on the forward strand.
ACGGACCCTCAACCAAATGAAACAACGGGAGGGGCCAAGGTATCCATGTCGTTAACGGCATGGAGATGGGTCGCGATGCATAGATTTATCATAGTGATTTCATGTGCAGAAACTATATCTTGAACAGTTTGTCCGATCCTCTCTACACGGTATACTGTACCGTTGAAACTACCAAGCAGTTATAGGACAAACTGCAGAAGAAATACAACACCCAAGATGCGGATAGTAAAAAATTCATCGTTGGGAAATTTCTGAAATTTTAAATGGTGGACAACAAAAGTGTGTCATCCCAAGTTCAGGAGTTTCAAATGATTCTACATCACCTGGATTTGGAAGGATTGAAGCCCAACGATCAATTTTTGGTTGTGTCGTTGATTGAGGAGTTGCCTCCCTCGTGGACTAAGTTTATGAATTACTTGAAACTCAAGACGAAAGAGATGACCTTAGATGAGCTTATTATCAAACTCCAAATTGAGGAAGATAATAAGAAGGTCATGCCAAAGGGGAAACAACCCGCTGAGGCTAAGGCAAACCTGGCGGAAGTCAAAGGGAACCCAAGCAAGAAGCGAAAGTTCCAGAAGATTGGTAAGTCCCAAACAACTAAAAAGTTTAAGGAAAATTGCCATCACTGTGGTAAAATTAGTCACATGGCTAAGGACTGCCGCAAGCTCAAAAACTAGAATAAAGAGAAGGTTAAGGCTAACATCATCGAGGACACGCTCCTAGATGATATGATTGAGGAGTTCTCAGCGGTGGTACTTTAAACTAACATCGTTGAGAATCCGGTGCAGTGGTGGTTGGACACGGGTGCTACCCGTCACATTTGTTCCAATAAATACGCCTTCTTCACATATACACCAGTCACAGATAAGAAGTTGTTCATGGGCAACAATTCTTCGTCAGAGATGCCGGGGGTAGGAAAGGTTATCCTAAAGATGACGTCCGAAAAGGAGATGACTCTGAAGGAAGTGATGCATGTCCCGGAAATTCGAAGAAATTTAATTTTCGGACCTTTGTTGGTGGATGCTGATTTTAGGCTAGTGTTAGAGGCCAATAAATTTGTAATCACTAAAAACGAAACTTTTGTAGGAAGGGGCTTCGTCTGTGAATGTCTCTTTAAGTTTAATGTTGCACCTGTAATGCCTTATACTTTAACTATCAATAAAATTGAGTCTTCTACTTATTTGCTTAAGTATTCTAATTTATGGCATCATAGATTAGGACATGTAAACTATGAATTTATCCAAAGATTGGTAAAGTTGGTGTTATTTCCATCTATCAATGTAAACGCTCAATGTAAGTGTGAGGTGCGCGTAAAGGCAAAACTTTCAAAGAGTCCATTTAGATCCGTCGAAAGGGAAACCGCTCCTCTATAACTCATACACACCGATATATGTGATTTAAAATTCACTCAAACTAGAGGGGGAATAAATACTTTGTGACTTTCATAGATGATAGCACAAGGATTTGCTACATTTACTTACTTAAAAGTAAAGATAAAGCCTTTGAAGCGTTCAAGCGCTACAAAGCAGAAGTTGAGAACCAACTAGGCGGATGGATTAAATCAATTTGTAGCGATAGAGGGGGAGAATATGTAGCGCCCTTTGAAGAATTTTGTACCCAATCGGGTATAGTTCATCAAATGATGACTCCTTACTCACCTCAATCAAATGGTGTTGCTGAACGCAAGAACCGAACGTTAAAAGAAACGATGATGATTTACTCATCAATTCAGGCCTTCCCCAAATCATGTGGGGAGAAGTTGTCCTTACCGCGAATAAGATTCTTAATAGAGTCCCACATAAGGGTAAGGACAAGACTCCATACGATCTATGGAAAGAAAAAAAACCTACCTACAAATACTTAAAGGTATGGGGTTGTCTGACCAAGGTAGAAGTACCTAAGTCAAAGCAGGTCAAAACTGGGCCTAAAAATATGGATTGCATATTTATCGGATATGTCAATAACAGTAGTGTTTATCGCTTCCTAGTGCATAAGTCAGATGTACCGGACATTCATGTAGGTACGATCATGGAATCAAGAAACACAAGTTTCTTTGAAGATTCTTTTCCTAGAAAGAAAATAAACATAACCTCTCGCAAACGAAGCTATGAGCAAACCTCTGAGGATCCAGGAGTCGTCGACTGCCTGAATCTAAATTCGCATCAAGTGATTTAAGTGGTGACTATCCTAATCCAAGATTCCGCACTCTCGACTTGGAAGATTCAGAGATGGAACCAAGACGAAGCAAAAGGGCCCAGAAGGACAAGTCCTTCGAGCCAGACTTTGTAGCTTATCTGTTTCAGGACGAACCACAGACAATCGCCGAAGCATTGTCAACTCCAGAAGCACCGCTCTGGAATGAAGCTATAGAGAGTGAGATAGAGTCCATCCTTCACAACCACACCTGGGAGTTGGTTGATCTTCCTCCAGGACACAAACCTTTGGGTTGTTAGTGGATCCTCAAACGGAAGTTAAAAGCAGATGGATCTATAGACAAGTACAATACCAGGTTGGTAGTCAAGGGTTATCGCCAAAATGAGGGTCTTGATTACTTTGACACCTACTCTCTGATGTCCAGGATGACATCAATACACATGTTCATAGCGATCGCCGCATTGCAGGATCTTGATATACATCAAATGGATGTCAAGACAACCTTTCTAAAGGGTGATTTGAAAGAAGAAATCTATATAGACCAACCCGAGGGGTATGTGGTTCTAGGACAAAAGACAAAAGTCTGTCGTCTTGTCAAATCTTTGTACGGGCTGAAATAGGCCCTGAAGCAATGGCACGAGAAATTTGATAGTACCCTACTATCGAAAGGGTTCGCCATTAACGAGTGTGACAAATGTGTTTACATGAAAGGAAATGTCGATTCATTCGTCATGATATGCCTCTATGTGGACGACATGTTGATCACTTGGAGTAGTCCTAGGATAATCCTAGAGACTAAGAACATGTTAAAACAATGTTTTGACATGAAAGATATGATTTCACAGATGCCATCTTAGGGATCAAGGTCTCTAAGACATCTGACGGACTGGTCTTGTCTCAGTCTCACTACATCGAGGATGTACTGAAGAAAATTGGGATGTATAACAGTTCGCCAGTAACGACACCACTGGATGGAAATCAGAAGATTGACAAACATCATGGTGCGCCCGTACGCCAGGAGCGGTATGCGCATGTGATTGGTAGTTTGATGTATATCACAAACTGCATCCGACCTGATATCGCTTATGCAGTCAATAAGTTGGCTAGGTTCACCCGTAATCCAAGTGAGGATCACTGGAAAGCATTGAATTGGGTACTACGATTCCTGAAATACACGCTAAGTTACGGGTTACACTATTCGAGATATCCAGCTCTACTAGAGGGGTATAGTGATGTAAACTGGATATATGATATTGAGAACACCAAGTCCACCAGTGGGTATATATTTACAATTGGTGGTGGGGCTGTGTCTTGGAAATCCTCTAAGAAAAATGACATCGCCTGATCCATGATGGAGTCGGAGTTTATCGCTTTAGACAAAGCAGGGGAAGAAGCTGAGTGGCTTCACAATTTCTTAGAGGATATCCCATGTTGGAATAAACATGTGCCTTCTATAATGATGCACTGCGATAGTCAGTCGGCTCTAGGAAGGGCATGTAGCTCCATATACAATGGTAAAGCTCGTCATATTCGAGGGAGACATAAGACCGTTCGGCAGCTGTTCACTACGTGTATTATTTCCATTGATTACATAAAATCAAAGAAAAACATAGCAGATTTCTTGACGAAGGGCATATCCAAAGATCAGACAGCCTGCCTGTCTAGGGGAATAGGCTTAAAACCCAAACAATAAAAACTGATACAGTGGATATCCAACCTTAAAGACTGGATATCCCATGAATAAGGTTCAATGAGAAAACTAAGTCGTAAAAGTTTAGTTAAGCGCTTCGGTGGAAGCAAGAGCTCTTCGGATAATGATTTCTTTCTAGAAACATGAATCCAAGGTCGTTCCCGTGATAGAAATTAAGTACTATCTGCAGAGAGGGTAAAGGTTCAGTTTCCAAAACCGCTTATGATACTCAACAATTGAGGTTAGATTTGAGGAAACTTTTAATGGTTCCTAACACTTGTGAAGTGGGGTATTACAGGATACCTTATAGAAGACCACCTATTTAAGTGTGAGGACAATCCGCCTCAAATGTACGCACTTAAGAAACCAAGATGTGTTCCATGACCACAATGGACACAACCTTAAAGAAGGATAGAGTAAGGAAATGTGTTGTGTCGGTACCATTGTCTTGGATTACACTGAACACTGACGGTTCAAGACATCATTTTCACCACGCAGTGAGTAAGTCCAATGGTATTCTACTATGGAAGGTTCAAAGCTACGACTACATATCCAGATGCAACATTGATCCGCCGAAAGGTTGCTAGAATGGCACCATGTGCGTGCACCAAAATCTCTTCCAAGAGGGGATTGTTGGAAATTTATTAAACGTGAAATAAAGTTAATCCTATTATTTATGACTCAAACATTAGGGGCCCCACACGTCGGAAACTCTATTTTCACACACGTGCACACATAGTACCAAAGATCGTAAATTTCCTTGTGGAAGAGATATTGGTACATATACAAAATATTTTGGACATGAAATGATAGACGGTTATTGGTCAAGTAATAATGGTTTCACGTTGGTAAATGAAGGAAGAAGTGTGCAACGTGTAAAAGATGAAACGAATCAGAAAAATATGTGAAGGGTTGCGGCGCCTCGATGCCAGAGTCGCGGCGCCTCTCCGGAGGGCCGCGACGCTAATGATGGTAAAATCACTGAAGGTTACTGGAACTTAAGGACCGCGACTCCTTCCTGAATGGCCGCGACACCTCGGTTCCAGTGAGCTACTGGATGTGGGGCACCGCGGTGCCTTCCCGAAGCGCCGCGACACCTCGGTTCCAGTGAGCTACTAGACGTGAGGCACCGCGGTGCCTTCCCGAAGGGCCGCGACGCTCCAGTGCCAGTGTGACCATTGGAGACGAGATTTAACTGATTCTTGGGCTGACTTTGGAGCATTAATTCTCCATTATTTGCCTCATGAATTCAACCATTATTTTGCTGAATTGTAACCTCAAATTAAAGGTCATTATATAGCATTGAAGGCCATTACTTGGCCATTTGAGAAGACATCTTGATCACACTATAAATTGATGTCATTGACACAATTGAAACACACTCAGATTTTCTACATCTTCTTCCTCTCTTGCAATTTTCCACACACTCAAGATTCTTCTTTTATAGTAAACGTTTGAGCTCTCCTTTACTCAATTGTTTGTTCGGTGTTTTATCTTAGGAGACAAGTTGCCAACATACCGTTAAAAGAGCAATATGTGGCAATATTGTCTTAAGGACAGGGTGCTAACACCCGACTCAGCAAGTTCTTTGTAGAATAAGTATTTTGTTTTCCATTTCCATATTGTAATCGTTGTTGTTGTTGTTCATTCTCATTTACTTGTAACCGCATCTTTTACTCACACATTAAAAGTCTAAAATTTTAGATAACACACATGTATTTCATTGTCTTTGTAAGATATTGGAATAATTTCACTTAGAAATTTCTTTAATTAATCACAATATATATAGTTGTACAAAGGTGATTCCTAATACAGTAAGAATTCTAAGTTACTTTAAATACATGAAAATAATAATTACAATATATACTGTGAATATTCAGAGAATATCCGCTAATACTCCCTCTCAGACGGAGCGGGAGGAGGCCGAACACTAAGGCTGTGTCACGCCCCGAATCGACGGGTCGCGACTGGTGTCCTACCTGGGCACCCTTGTACCCATACATCACATATAACCAGCGGAAGCTTAATAAAAACTCATAATAAAAGGATCATATCCCCTGAACTGTCATATAATAAAATAGGCAAGTCGACAAGGCTGCCATTATATACACAAACCCGAAATGAACTACAACTGTACATGTCCAACCCACATATGACTACAGACCTCTAAGAGTATAACAGTAACTATGACGGGACAAGGCCTCATCGTACCCCTGAATGTACATAAGCCTGTAACGGCAAAACTGTACCAAAATGATAAGCCCCGGAACAATGGAGCTATCCCAAAAGCTGAGCAATGATCCTAAGCACGCGGATCACCAAACTGAGTATCTACACCTGCGGGCATGAACGCAGCCCCCCGGAGAGGGGGTCAGTACAACAATGTACTAAGTATGAAAACATAATGTACAATAAGTAAGATCATAATTGGCCAAAAAATGATAGGGACAAGTATGAAAATCAAATATCAGATCCAACAGAGCCATATAAAATAAGAGTCAACTGTACCTTTTTAAAACTGAGAGTCATATCAAAATCAGGGACACCTGCCCATAGAATCATTATGCATATCCTATTCATGGGACTCGAACCCGCATGAGTATCTATACTCACATCACGGATCTTGTCCGTGGAATTATATACATATAATATTCATGGGACTCGAACCCGCATGGGTATTTATACCCGCATGAGTATCTCTACTCTCATCACGGATCTTGTCCGTGGAATCATATACATATAATATTCATGGGACTCGAACCCGCATGTGTTTTTATACCCGCATGAGTATCTATACTCGCATCACAGATCTTGTCCGTGGAATCATATACATATAATATTCATGGGACTCGAACCCGCATGGGTCTTTATACCTGCATGAGTATCTATACTCGCATCACGAATCTTGTCCGTGGAATCATATACATATAAATATTGTCGGCCCATTATGGGACTCGGTGAAATGGAATAATAACACTTGCACGAATAGTTATCATGAGCAACCCTATGCACTTTAAATCATCTCTGACTCTCAATAATATCATTTAAATTAAACTTCCATTTTAGAAAAGCCAAGACACTATCATATCATGTATAAATCATTAAGATGAACTTTTATTTTAGAAAAGCCAAGGTACCAACATATTATGTACCAATCATAGATAATGAACTTTCATTTTAGAAAAGCCAAGGTACCAACATATTATGTACCAATCATAGATAATGAACTTCCATTTGTAACATCAAAGACACTTATCATATCATGTAATGTTAGGGACTTGAACTCAAAAGTACTATGTACGTCCACCGTACATTCATTTTATAAAAAGAGTTATATCATGTATCATTAGGGACTCAATGAAATCACGTACGTCCGCCATACGCTCATTTCATATAAATATCACGCCAAAGAAGAAAGGATAGTTTCACATACCTTATAGGCTATACCAACTTGATAACTAGAATACGTCTCAATGTACTTCAACCTATAACAACAATAGCACGTATATCAACTCATGCTTACTAGTGTAAGACATATACCAAGTAATGACTCTCTTTTCTTTATAAAAATTTGGGCAGCACTTCCCCTATTTATACATACTTTTCCACCTTACAAACAAGACCAATAACATCAATAACCAAGCACCAATTAAGGGCATAACCAAAACAGCAACCAAGGTGATTCATACACCTATTTCTCACATAAAACATCCCCTTAATCCTTACTTAAACAGTCCACGAAAACAGTCCATATTCCAACAACAATGAGGGTAAGATATGAAGTTTTTCTACACCTTTCTACACTCTCGTTCCTTTAGGACATACGTTAGCAATTACCACATCTAAACATGCATAAACAGTGACTAAATTTCCAGCATATACACGCATAAAACAACCCCTAAAAACAGCACAACAACGTCCCACAGTTTCATGCAGTTTTCGGCCAACAACCAAACCAAAGCCCTTTTTCACAACTCTTTATAATCCAATTAGTTACAACACATTCATGTAAACAGTTTATACTTTCAATAACAAGATTTCCTTCATATAATAACATGTAACAAATGGTGATAACAACAACAATAACTAACGAGTCCAAGTAAGGAAAATAGTCAAGAATCGGCCAACATGCTAACAACAACATGCATTTTCTTACTTCCAATCCTTCTAAATACATGTTCATCCATTAACTATAACATCATTTATCTACGAATAACTTATTAAGAGGAAGAACTCTTACCTCAACTTAGCCAAAACAGTCCACAAGTTCTCGGCTCACAGTTTTCTCTTTGCTCCACTTCTTCAAGTTACAAGAACACACATGAATCATCTACAAGCTTGTAACCATCTTACTTCCTTATTTTCCTTCCAAAAAGTTCATCCCAAGCTTAGAGTTTCTTGGACAAAATCTGTCCAAAACCGTGACCACCATTAGGAGTATTAACCTTGGTTTAAAACTTAGGTAGATGGCTTAATCTTGGAAAATAAGTTGTCTTTGATCTTCACTTTTGTTATAGCTTGGTTTGAAATTTAGAGGTCAAGGGAAGAGAGAAGAGAAAGTTGGAGGAGAAGATATTATTTTTTGTGCAAAGTCTTGCTATACATATCTCTATATGGTTGTCAACTTGCAAGACAAGTGGGGGAGGGACACATGTCACCCTCTCATTGGTCATAATTATCTCTTCACAAAAATATCTCTACACTTAGCCAATCTTGCAATACATATATATATAATTAGAGTTTTGTTACACAAGTGGGGAGGGACATGTGTCACCCTCTAATTCGCCCATAATTCTCTTCACAAAAATAATTTCATACTTAGCCCAAAATTCTTAAAATTTCGATGGCCCCACAAAATTGTGAAATTTTCGGTGGACCTCATATCATCAATGTCAAGACTTCATAATACAATACTAAGTCCATAAATCCATTGGAAAGAATTTAACTACTAGTTAATAATTTTCGTCGTCACATTAGTCTCGAAATTTTTCCATATAAGAGAATGTAAAAAATTCTTTCCTTCCAACATTCAAATCTTATTTCCATAATCATGTTCTCACTTAGTAGCCATGGAATTACAGGGTGTAACAGGCTGGATCTGAAGTCGATGAACAGCTGTCTGGGTAGTCCTTTTGTGAAGATGTCTGCATATTGATAAGAGGAGGGCACATGAAGTATTTTGACTTGACCAAGTGCTACCTTCTCACAGACGAAGTGGATATCCATCTTAATATGTTTGGTCTGCTGATGCTGGATCGGATTATGAGACATATAAATGGCAGAAATATTATCACAATACACTATAGATGCTTTACGCATTGGACAACGGAGCTCCAAGAGAAGATTTCGGAGCCAACAGACCTCAGCAATTACATTAGCAACACCTCTATACTCTGCTTCAGTACTGGAGCGGGATAAAGTGTCTTGCCGCTTGGCAGACCAAGAGATTAGGTTATCCCCTAAAAAGACACAATATCCGGAAGTAGAGTGTCGCGTATCCGGGCATCCTGCCCAATCAGCATATGTGTAAGAGAGCAACTTGGTCGGAGCGAAGGGGTATAGATGCAACTCATAGTCATGAGTACCCTTAATGTATCTGATAATACGCTTAAGAGCAACAAAATAGGGTTCCCTCGGGGCATGCATAAACAAACACACCTGCTAAACTGCATATGCAATGTTGGGTCTTGTAAATGTGAGGTACTGAAGAGCACCTGCAAGACTCCTATAAAGAGTAGGATCAGACACCGGATCACCATCAGAAGCACTGAGCTTAGATTTTGAATCAACCGGAGTAGCATAGTGTTACACCACGTAATTCCAGGGCATATAAGTGAGGAAAATGCGTGCTGTGAATTTCAGGCATAGCACCGCGGTGCCAAAGAACAGGATCGCGTTGCTGAAACTTCAGAGAGCTGCATGAATTTCGGAACCGCGGTGCCATTCTGCAGTACAGCGGTGCCAAAGAAGCAGATCGCGTTCTTGAAACTTCGTAGAGTCAGAATTTGAACCGCTGCCATTCTCGCGATCTGCGCCGATGCGGGAATTTCCAAATCAGATATTTTAGTGAAGGGAAAGACAAGTGGACAAGTGGGGTTCATGGGTCCCCCCTCCACTTGTGCTACATACACCATATGATACAAGTGTAGCAAGACTTGGATCACAAAAATATCTTCATCCTTCAACCCTTATCTCTTTCTTCTCCTTCAAGTTTTCGAAAACCCTAAGCCAAGTGAAGAACAAGATTAAGTTATGTTCCAAGATTAAGTTTCTTAACTAAGTTCTAAGCCAGGTTAATACTCCAAATAGTGGGTCATGGTTTTGATAAGAAAACTGTCTTGAAACCCTAAGCTTGGAAATAAACTTTTTTGAAGAGAAACAAGAAAGTAAGATGGTTACAAGCTTGTATAAGATACATGTGTTGTTGTAACTTGAAGAAGTGGAGCAAGGAGAAAACTGTGAGCCGAAACTTGTGGACTATTTTGGGCTAAAAATAAGGTAAGATTTTTTCTTCCTCTTGAAGTAATTGGAAATTACATGTTGTTATAGTTAAGGGATGAACTTGTGTTAAGTGAAATGGAGAATAAGAAGTGCATGTGACAGTTTTGGCAAGTTAGCCGATTTATGGATTGTTTTGGTTATATTAGATTCGCTGGTTGTTATTATTATTATCGTCACTAAGTGCATGTTATAAATTGAAGGAAATCTTGTTATTGAAAGTTGATATAGTTTATATAAAAGTGTTGAAATATGAATTGTATTTTATGGAGTTATGGAAAGGGCTTTGGTTTTGGTTACTGGCTGAAACTGCATGAAACTGTTGGATATTGTTGTGCTGTTTTAGGGATTGTGTTGTGAAGTTATAATGATGGAAATTCAGTTATAATTATGCATGTTTAATGTGGTAATTGTTAACGTATGTCCTAAAGGAATAAGGGTATAAAATGAGGTAGAAAGACTTCACATTTTACCCTCGTTGTTGATTAGAATATGGATTGTTTTATATGGGTTAAGTGGTCGGATTATCATAAGAAGTAGGCGTGTGAATCACCTTGATTGCTGTTTTGAACTACCCTTAATTGGTACTTGGTTATTGATGTTATTGGCCTTGTTTGTAAGTTGTGAATGTGAGTATATATAGGGGAAGTGCCGCCCAAATGATTATATGAAAGGAGAGTCATTATGTGGTATATGATTTACACTAGTATTCATGAAGTTGAGAGAAGTGTTATTGTTGTTATAGGTTGAAGTACCTATTTGAGACGTATTCTACTATCGTGTTTGTATAGTCGATAAGGTATGTGAACTATCCTTTCTCTTTTGGCATGTTCTACGTGTGAACTATAACTGTGGTATTGCTCCATAGTTTACTTTACTCTTAGAGGTTAAGGAATATTCATGTTATTGATTCTATGCTAAAAACATGTCTAAAGTGTTCCTAAGTCCTTATTAAGGCATATGAGACAAATGTTGATAAGAGTTTTAGTAAGCATGGGAGCCGAGTTGACTCTGTTTACTTAAAGGAAATTGTTAAGTATTAAGTGCTGAAACTGGTTTAATAAATAAGTAAGTATGTTATTAGTAGACGTGTTAAAACAAGTCATTGCAGCGTTAAGTGAAAAAGGTATCAACAAACGATTATTATATTAAAATGATTAGAATGTCATCTGCATAGAAACTAAGATATAACCAATTTATTTTACATTTGCTAGTTCACAGCTGATTAGATAAGATCTTTATAAAAAAAAATACTCACGACCCATATAAGCATTAATTAGGCAAATTCAGATCTGTTATCGTCATTCAGATGTTTCCATAATGTTAGCTAGAAGGGCGAGACAAATTTAGATTATCGAGTTGGTACAGACGACAAGCGATATGTGAAACTCTTCCTTCTTTCTTTTGGCATGATTGTTATAAAGTGAGTGTACGACGGACGTACATAGTTCTATTGGATTCTAATCCTAAATGATACATGATGTATAGTGCCTTGGATTTTCCAAATGATGGTTTCGAAAGGATACATAACATGATAGTGCCTTGAGTTTCTAAAATGAAGGTTATTCCATTTATTCCATTGAGAGTCGAAAATGATTTTACCGTGTCCCAGAAAGGGCCGGGCAGCATAAGATATTATTGAGAGTCCAAAGATGATTTAAACTGCACATAGTTGCTCATGATAGCTATTCATGCAAGTGTTATAATTCCATGTTACCGCGTCCCAGAAAGGGTCGGGAAGTATATGACTATATGATTTTACCGCGTCCCAGAAAGGGCCGGGCAGTAGATGACTTTGCCGCGTCCCAGAATGGGCCGGGCAGTATACCCTAGATGACTTTACCGCATCCCAGAATGAGCCGGGCAGTATACCTTAGATGACTTTACCGCGTCCCAGAATGGGCCGGGCAGTATACCTTACATGACTTTACCGCGTTCCAGAATGGGTCGGGCAGTATACCTTATAGGTTTACTGCGCCCTTCACTAGAGGGCCATGCAGTAAATGATTAAGAGTTTAATGCGCCCTTCACTAGAGGGTCAGGCAGTATATGACCAAGAGTTTACCGCATACTTCACTCGGCGTCGGCAAGATACGACCATATGACTATCGTTCCGTGTCCCGAAAGAAGCCGGCGATATATGACCAAGTGTTCATCACGTCCTCCATTAGAGGGTCGGGCAGTATATGTATATGATTCCATGGACATGTATCCATAATGCGAGTATAGATACTCACGACAGTATATGATTCCATGGACATGTATCCATAATGCGAGTATAGATACTCACGACAGTATATGATTCCATGGACAATGTATTCATGATGCGAGTATAGATACTCATGAAAGTATATGATTATATGAACATACATTCATGATTTGGACATGACTCTCACGTTTTTATAAGGCACAATTGACTCTCCATTGTTACAAGGTACAGTTGGCTTCTATTTTTATATGGCACGGTTGGATCTGATATTTGTTTTTCATACTTGTCTCTGTCATCTTTTGGTCAGTCATGATCTTATTTACTGTACTTTATGTTTTCATACTTGGTACCTTGTTATACTGACCCCCTTCGGGGGGCTGCGTTCATGCCCGTATGTATAGGTACTCAGTTTGGTGATCCGCGAGCTTAGGATATTCGCTCAACTTTTGGGATAACTCCATTGTTCCGGAGCTTTTCATTTTGGTACAGATCTGCCATTATAGAATTACATATATTTAGGAGTACGGCGGGGCCTTGTCCCGTCACATTTCATTATCAAACTCTTAGTGGTCTGTAGACAGGTGTGGGTGGTAAATGTGTATTTGGACGTGTATATATTGTAGTTCGTTTTGGACATATTCTGTGTATAGTGGCAGCCTTGTCGGCTTACCTATTTTTATAAAATGAGTTTACTATTACAGTTCAGGGGACATGATCGCTTTGTTATGAGATGATGAGTTGTTCTTAAGCTTTCGTTGGTTATATGAGATGTTTGGGTAGAAGGGTGCCCAGGTAGGGCACTAGTCGCGACCCGTCGGTTCGGGGCGTGACACATAGCTTTGCAATTCGACATCTTAGCCCTGTACACAATTTCCTCTGCATACTTACGCTGACACAAGAACATATTATCTGCATACCTAGTCACTGATATACCTAAGAAATAACTCAGCTTGCCCAAATCAGTTATAGCAAATTCAGTTTTGAGTAGAACAATAATGTCATTTTTCAATTTGTCAGAGGAGGCATTGAGAACAATGTCATCCATATATAACAGTAAGTAAGAAATGTCACTACCATGATGAAAATGAATAGATATGTATCACACCTGCTACATATAAACCCAATCTGCATAATATACCTGGAAAAGCTATCATACCAAGCACGGGGTGCCTGCTTAAGGCCATAAAGTGACTTCCTGAGATGATAAACATAATGAGGGACTGCAGGATGAACAAAACCTGGTGGCTGATGCATATAAACAGTTTCTTTCAAATCACCATAAAGAAAAGCATTTTTGACATCAAGTTGATGAATAGGCCAATGCTTGCCCATAACAATACTAAAAACAGTACGAATCGTAGCTGGTTTAACAATCGGGCTAAAAGTCTCACCACAATCAATCCCCTCCTCCTGATTTGTACTATTTGCTATAAGTCTTGCCTTATACCACTCTAAGTCACCATTGTGAACTTGTGATGAAATAGACACATGCATCAGATTACATTGACCCCATCCGGTCTCGGTACCAAATCCCAAGTATGTTGCTTAGTTAGAGCATTAAATTCCTCACACATGGCCGCATTCCAATTGGGGTCCAGTTTGGCTAGTTTTGGGTTTTTGGGAATATGTGAAAGTGTTTGAGTACCCAGATTAAAGTGGACCTTGGGTTTGAAGATCCCGTGCTTTGAACAAGTTTCCATGGAATAGGTGGTTTGTGGTGTGGTATGTGGGACCTGAGTGGTCTGATGTACGGGGTGTACAACAACTGGACTGATCGATAACAGTGGATTCGACATTGTCATAAACACTGTAGGGATCTGGTCTGGGTGATGGGCAGACGAAGATGGGTGGGGTTGTGGTGACTGTGATGGTTCAGAGACTCGGAGACCAGTGACTGGTTGTGACGGGTTAGGTAAGAGGAGTGTTGGTAGTGATGGGTCAGATGTGGATGGATCTGACGGAGTTCCAGAGTCGATAGTGTTACACCCCGTAGTTCTGGCCATGCGTATGAGAACGTACGAAAGGGGTTAAGACTTAAAATTTTAGAAAGATAGGTTGACGGATTGTTTCGAACGGGTTTTAGTCAACTTTGAGGCAGGTTATGACCCGTTACATTGAGAGTTCCTAGGTGTTTCAAAGGCCTAGTGCGTAGTTCGTTGAGTCTAGTTTCCAACGCAACCAACCGTTCGTCGATAGGACATCGGAGTAGAAAGTTATGAGAGTTACAAGTTCGGTCTTGTGATCGGACGTAGGTGTTTGCCGGGAGCCACGCAGGCGCGGCCGGATGCGGTCGCGGCACGGATGATCTGAGTGTTCGCTGAGTTGCAGGCGCGCCGGTGGAGTAGCGCGCGCGGAAAGTTCTCGAGTCGGCCGAGGTTTGGCCAGCGCCGAGGCGGGTTCTGCGAAGTTGAGTGGAAAAATCTGAACTGTTTTGTTTTAAAAAGGGCCATGGGAGGGTGACAAATGTCCCCCCCCCCCCATCTGATTTTGCATGTACTACTTATTGACCAAGTCTTGAAGACTTGGTCATTCTTCAAGTTCTTCTCTCTCTCTAAATTAGAAGTTCTTCCTTCTCTCTAGAAAATCAAGAGGAAATCAAGGTTTGAGAAAAATCTGAAAAGTGTGGCAAGAAGGAAACTTGTTGGAAAGCTTGTGGGAGTTATTGTGGTGGTGTTTGTGGAAAGGAGACTAGCAAATTTGTTGGATTAATTTGGCTAAAGCTCTAAGGTAACAATTCTTTCTTTTGTTGATAGTTTTTGGTGTTGCATGTGAAGAAGAAAGAACTTGTAGTTGAAAATATTGCTCTTAGATAAATTGCATGTAAGAAATATGGTTTGAATATGAAAGGATTTGATAAGAATGATATGTAAGCATGTTGTAGCTTAAATACTACCTTAAACTTGTTAAGTTAGTTTTTATACATTGTGGGGCAGAATTTTACACATCCAAGGTTAAGTGTGTAATCCCCTTTGAAATGTTTGGATTGTTGGGCCTTAAAAGTGGCGTTTGGATGTTGAATTCGGCCTTGAAAAAGGTGGCAAAGTATGTAGAAACAAAGGAAATGCTGCCCAATTTTCCATAGAATTTAGTGACTTTGAACTTGGAATATTCTACATTGTAACTAGAGGTTAATAAACGTATTATGGTCATTATAGGTTGACATACTACGTACGGTATTTTGGACTTAGCAAGTGGATTGACCGAAGAGGTATGTGGAACTTTCCTACCTCTTGAGCATGAATAGCTTTACCTATATAGTGCGATGAGCGTCTGAGGTTTTGATATCCCTTACTTGTTTTAAGGATGGCCAAGTTTTGTGAGTAAGGGGGGATTAACTCATTTCTTTAAAAAGTATTAAGGATGTCTTGAGTTTTCAAAGTTAAGGGACTTGATGTGTTCAAGTATATGATTCTTGTTTCTTTTTAAAAGTGTAAGTCCCTTGGGTTTAGGAAAATGTATTTGACTAAGGTATAACGTTAATATAATGACTTTATGGGAAGTTGATTATATTAGCTTTATGGAAAGTTAATAAAGGAAGATTTACTCTAAGTAAAATGAGTATGGATAAATGATTTGAGGTTGTGAAAGACAAATTGATTTTTAAGGCATTAATTGCCTAAGGTTTTAAAAGAGTAGAAGCACATAGTATAGTACTTTGGGTTAAATTTCCGGATTTCTTAAAGACATGTTAGTGCCTTAAGTAAACTAAAATGAGAAGGTGTATGAACAAGATTAATAAGAAGTTAAGGGGTTTCTTAACTTGCTTGCATTATGTATGATAGCCGGTTTGTGCTAGTGATATATTATTATTTATTACGGGGTCATTTCCCGGGTTGTGGCATTTGCATATTCTGTGGATTTGCTACCCACGATGCGAGGAATACCTCATGCGAGTCCGTAGGGCTCATGCGGGTGAAATAGTCCCATGCGGGTGAGTACAACCTATGCGAGGAATACCTCATGTGGGTCCACATGACCCATGCGGGTGAAATAGTCCCAGGAGTAGGAGTGCTTAATGATCTTTGCAGGCGGATGACTTTGCTTTGACCATGAGCTTCCTATTTTCATGCAGTATAGTATATATTTGATATTCTCATTATTAGTAAGGCACATTGTTCTGTAAACCGATTTTCATACATGTCTCCAGTTATTTTAGACTTATGAGGTATTTTCAGTATTTTCCAGTTTCACATACTTAGTACATATTGTGTACTGACCCCTTCCTCGGGCTGCGTTAAATGCGCGGTAGGGTGTAGCGGTGGTGGATCCTCATTCTTAGGATCATTGTTCAGTGTCGAAGCTCCTTCCTCCGGAGGCTTGTTTTGTTAGTGCGGTTTTCCCACGATCTTTGTAGGTATTTTGTACATTCGAGGTATGGCGGGCCCCGTCATACGATTGTTATTCTTGAAGTGCGTAGTCACGTTTGTGGTTTTGAAGGTAAAGACATGGTTGTCTTGTTATACTTTTGATTAAGTATATTTTTATGGAAAGCAACCTGCCGGCTTGCGATGATGTTTACTTTATACGAGTTTATGTGTTATGTATGTTCATTGCTATTCTCGATGTATACGACGGGGTGCCGGTAGAAGCACGATCGCGGCCAGTCGGTGCGTGACAAAAGTGGTATCGAGCGATTAGTCCTCGGAAAGTGTCTAAAGGCCGTGTCTAGTAGAGTCTTGATTATCGGTGTGTTGTGCACCACATCTATAATCGGGAGGCTGAGATATTTAGGATTGATTTCCATTCTTTCACTCTAAGATCGTGCAATAGAGTTGTGTTATAGGTTGAACTTCCTCGATATTTTCCTTTATGTATCGCTTATGCCTCAAGCCGAGCAACCGCGCCCGAAGGAGCAAAGCGGTGAGAGGCTGCTAGTAGGGCCGGAGAGTCACGTGAGCACAGCCCGATCTTTACGAGAGATGATGTTTGAGCGGCGAGTTCCACGCGGCGTCGCCTCAGCGGAGTTCGGCGGCGGCGTAGCTATCGAGACCGATGCGGTGCCTCGGTCCCACCAAAGTGAGTATAGATTACGAAGCGAATCGATTATTGACCAAAGATAGTGGCGAGCGTGGCAAAGCGAGCGCATAACCAACCCTAGAGCCGACGGTTCTGGATTGGGATTTCTGGTTGTCATCCACCCGGAGTTCTATGGATCGAGATCAGGAGGATCCTCGGGAGTTTGTTCGGCGATTCTGACGGACTATGCAGGTGCTTAGGGCCTCGGAGACTGAGTCCGTCATGCTAGCCTCTTACCGGTTACACGATATTGCGTTGAACTGGTTTGAGTCATGGGAGTTGTCTAGAGGTAAGGATGTTCTTCCAACTGTTTGGGAGGAGTTCACAGAGGCCTTCCTGGATCACTTCTTGCCTCCTGAGATGAGGAGATCCCGCGTTGATAGATTCTTGACCTTGAGGCAGAACGGGAGGACTATCAGAGAGTACATCCTAGAGTTTGACTCCTTAGCCAGGTATGCGCACACCATTGTAGCTGACATGGCAGAAAGGGTTCATAGATATGTGATGGGGCTAGACCGACACATGATTACCGCTTGCTTAGGGGTGGATCTTCAGCCAGGGATGGATATTGCCGGAGATGCGGCGTATCGCGAGTATAGAGGGCGAGAGAGGAGGATCAACTAGACTTAGGCGGCCAGAGGGCGGGGCAGAGTCTCGAGCGATTTGGCGGGCGGCCTCGGCGAACTAGGTCTACTTTTCGGCCGGCCTGAGTGCTCCTTCTCGATTTTACGGCGGGAGTCGTCGGTGGTCATTGAGGCGGTCGAGCTCGAGACTTGAGGTTTCGAGAGCGAAGGCGCTCTGCGTCGAGACCACCCCCGTCTTGGTGTGCTCGATGCGGTAGGTCTCACCAGCGAGTGTCGTGTTCCTTCGATGGCGGTTACTCTTGTGGCGCGGGGCCATTTGAAGAGATTGTCAGACCAAAGGTGGCGGGAGTGTCATGGTTCAGCGGCGAGTCGGTTCTTTGAATCTTCGTCTTCGGCGGTTATGCTCCGGGCGGGGTGTTCACGGGCGTGCCGCGGCGAAGGTCGTGGTGGGTCCCGATTCAGTCCTCCTGAACCGCATTTATGCTATGTCGGCCGTCGGGACCGGAGGCGTCACGGATGTCGTCGCAGTGCATTATTGGTTTCATCTTTGTGATGTATATGCTTTGATAGATCCAGGTTCTACCTTGTCCTATATATCTCCTCATATTGTTGGTAGAATAGGGATAGAGCCCGAGTCCATAAAACCTTTTGAGGTGGCTACGCCAGTGGGTGATTCGATGGTAGCTGAGCGGGTATATAAGGCTTGCCCAGTGACTATAGACAGTCGTCAGACTCTAGCCGACTTGATAGAGTTGGATATGACGGACTTTGATGTGATTATGGGTATGGATTGGCTAGCGTCTTGCTATGCCAATGTGGTATGAGAGAGACTTATGCGATTCGGTTTCTGGTGAGCCGGTTATCGAGTGGAATGGGAATACTGCATCGCCGAGGGGTAGGTTTATTTCTTACCTCAAGGCTAGGAAAATAGTGAGGAAAGGGTATATCTACCATATGGTTCGAGTATTCGATCACGAGCGAGATACGGACCTTGATCGATTCGGTTGTTAGAGAGTTTCCAGACGTATTTCCAGACGAGCTTCCGGGTATCCCTCCTGAGAGGGAAATTGAGTTTTGCATTGATTTGGCGCGGACACTCGTGATATCTATTCGCCATACGGGATGGCTTTCTTGAGTTGAAGGAATTGAAAGACCGGTGAAAGATTTCTTTGGAGAAAGGCTTTATCAGTCAAGTGTTTCTCCCAGGGAAGCGCCAATGTTATTTGTAAAGAAGAAGGATGGGGCCATGCGTATGTGTGTTGATTACGACGGTGAATAAGGTAACTATCAAACAGATATCCCTCCCAGTTGATGATTTGTTTGACGGTTGCGAGTGCGAGATGTTTCTCCAAGATAGACTGCGATCGGTTATCATCAGTGCGCAGTTAGAGCGGATATCCCAAAGCGCATTCAGGACCCGGTATGGGCACTATGAGTTCAGGGTGATGTCTTTCGGGTTGACCAACGCCCCAGCAGTATTCATGGACTTGATGAACAGGGTGTTCAAGCCATTCTTGGATATGTTCATTATAGTATTCATTGATTATATCCTGGTTTATTCGCGCACAGAGCAGGAGCATGCAAATCACTTGAGGGCAGTATTGGGAGTCCTCCAGGACCGGCAGTTGTATGCCAAGTTCTCAAAATGCGAGTTTTGGTTGGCCTCAGTGGCTTTCTTAGGGCATGTTATCGGGGCCGATGGATTTCGGGTTGTCTGAGAAAGATTGGCGATCAGACTTGGCCCGGACCACTACAAGCGGAGTGCGCGACTTTTGGGCCTTGCGGGTTATTATCGGAGGTTTGTGGAGAAGTTTGCTTCCATTTCAGCATCTTCGACTAAGCTGACTCAGAAGGCAGCTATGTTCCGGTGGACGGATGCTTGTGAGGAAAGTTTCCAGTTGCTAAAGGAGAAATTGACGACCGCCCCAGTTCTTACTCTTCCAGAGGGTTTAGACGGATACGTGGTTTATTGTGATGCGTCAGGTGTCGGGCTGGGGTGTGTACTGATGCAGCATGGTAAAGTTATAGCTTACGCATCTCAACAGCTTAGGAATCATGAGAAGAACTATCCCACACATGACTTAGAGTTGGCAGCGGTGATTCATGCCTTGAAGATCTGGAGACATTATTTATATGGAGTTCACGTGGATATTTACACAGACCACAAGAGTCTCCAATATATCTTCAGCCAGAGGGAGCTGAACTTACGGCAGAGACGGTGGTTGGAGCTACTTAAGGATTACGATGTCGATATCCTATACCACCCAGGGAAGGCCAATGTAGTTGCAGATGCTCTTAGTCGCAGATCGATGGGTAGTCTGTCAGGGGTGCAGCCAGAGAAGAAGGGCATGGTCCGAGAATTACATCAGCTAGCAAGCCTTGGGGTTCGTTTGATTGGTTCTGATGGTGATGGAGTTCGGGTTCGAGAGGTTGCCGAGTCTTCCATCGTCGAGGAGGTGAAAAGGCGACAGTATGAGGATCCGATTATGGTACGGTATTGAGATACGACTCTTCGAGAAGAGAAGAGTCTATTTGAGGTAGCACCGGATGGGGTGCTAAGATTTGAGGGCCGGTTATGTGTTCCCGATGTGACAGGACTTCGTCAGCAGATTCTGGGGGAGGCACACAGTGCTCGTTATTCTATTCATCCGGGGTCAACTAAGATGTACCATGACCTCAGATGTGTGTATTAGTGGGATGGCCTGAAGAGGGACGTTGCGGAGTTCGTGGCGCAGTGTCCAAATTGTCGTGGTCGAGTTGAGCACGAGCGGTGGGCATTGCGGTATTGATATTCCGACTTAGAAGTGGGAGGTGGTAAATATGGATTTTATTACAGGGTTACCTCACACTCAGAGGAAGCATGATTCCATTTGGGTTATTGTCCACGGTGTGAAATCGCCCATTTTCTTCCAATCGGGGCGACTTTTTAGTAAATTATGTTAGGCGTATATCGTAGAGATTGTGAGGCGCGGAGTTCCTATATCGATTATTTGACGGAGGAGCGATTCGCGGCTAACTCGAGGTCTTTCGAAGGATTAGGGACACATGTGAGTCTCGATCGCGTTTCATCCTCGGGCCATCGACGGGCGAGCGCACTATCCGCATAACTTGAGGATATGTTGCGGGCTTGTGGGATTGATTTCAGGGGTAGCTGGGAGGATCATTTACTTCTTGTGGAGTTTGCTTATAACAACAACTACCATTCTATTATCCAGATGTCGCCTTATGAGGCCTTATACGGGAGGAAGTGAAAGTCACCGATAGGTTGGTTTGAGTTGGGAAGTTCAGTTGGTCGGGCCAGACTTGATTCAGCAGGCAGTGGATAAGGTGAAGCTTATCCAGGAGCGGTTATTATGGCTCGAGTCGGCAAGTCGTATCACGGATCATCGCGTCGACAACAGGTTTGAGGTAGATGATTGGGTCTTCCTGAAGGTATCAACCATGAAGGGCGTGATGAGATTTGGGAAGAAAGGGAAACTTAGCCCAAGGTACATTGGGCCTTATCAGATTGTCCGTAGGGTAGGCAAGGTTGCCTATGAGTTGGACCTGCCGTCCGGTCTGGAGGCAGTACGTCCAGTTTTTCACGTGTCTATGTTGCGTAAATGTATTGGAGATCCATCTAGAGTGCACCCGATTCGTGATGTCCAGGTAACATAGGGGTTATCGTATGAGGAGAGTCCCATAGCGATACTCGATCGTCAGGTTAGGTGACTTTGAACAAAGGATGTGGCTTCCGTCAAGGTCTTATGGCGGAACGAGAACAGGGAGGAAATGACGTGGGAAGCGGAGGAGGACATGATGAAGAAGTATCCTCACTTGTTCCCTACACCCCAGGTAACCCACTTTCCTGCTTGTTAGTTTTAATTTGGCAATTATGCTTAAGTAATGTTGTGGCAATGTGGAACGTCTTTATTTGCAAGAAGAATAGTTAAGAGGGTCTATGTCGAGATTGTGAATTGAGTAAGCCTACTAGGAACATTCGAGACGAATGTTTCTAAGGGGGGGAGAATGTTACACCCCGTAGTTCTGGCCATGCGTATGAGAACGTACGAAAGGGGTTAAGACTTAAAATTTTAGAAAGATAGGTTGACGAATTGTTTCGAACGCGTTTTAGTCAACTTTGAGGCAGGTTATGACCAGTTACAATGAGAGTTCCTAGGTGTTTCAAAGGCCTAGTGCGTAGTTCGTTGAGTCTAGTTTCCAATGCAACCAACCGTTCGTCGATAGGACATCGGAGTAGAAAGTTATGGGAGTTATAAGTTCGGTCTTGTGATCGGACGAGAAGGTGTTTGGCAGAGCCACGTAGCGGCGTCGGATGCGAGGACGCGGCGCGGATGATCTGAGTATTCGCTGAAGTTGCAGCGCCATGGCCGAGAGCAGGTCATGGCGCGAAAGTTCTGGTAGTCGCGAGGTTTTAGCCATGCCAGCGCCAGTGGCCAGGCTGCGCGGCGAGATTGCAGTTAGTGGAAAAATCTGAACTGTTTTGTTTTAAAAAAGGCCATGGGAGGGTGACAAGTGTCCCCACCCATCTGAATTTGCATGTACTACTTATTGACCAAGTCTTGAAGACTTGGTCATTCTTCAAGTTCTTCTCTCTCTCTAAATTAGAAGCTCTTCCTTCTCTCTAGAAAATTAAGAGGAAATCAAGGTTTGAGAAAAATCTGAAAAGTGTGGCAAGAAGGAAACTTGTTGGAAAGCTTGTGGGAGTTATTGTGGCGGTGTTTGTGGAAAGGAGGCTAACAAATTTGTTGGATTAATTTGGCTAAAGCTCTAAGGTAACAATTCTTTCTTTTGTTGATAGTTTTTGGTGTTGCATGTGAAGAAGAAAGAACTTGTAGTTGAAAATATTGCTCTTAGATAAATTTCATGTAAGAAATATGGTTTGAATATGAAAGGATTGGATAAGAATGATATGTAAGCATGTTGTAGCTTAAATACTACCTTAAACTTGTTAAGTTAGTTGTTATACATTGTGGGGCAGAATTTTACACATTCAAGGTTAAGTGTGTAATCCCCTTTGAAATGTTTGGATTGTTGGGCCTTAAAAGTGGCGTTTGGATGTTGAATTCGGCCTTGAAAAAGGTGGCAAAGTATGTAGAAACAAAGGAAATGCTGCCCAATTTTCCATAGAATTTAGTGATTTTGAACTTGGAATATTCTACATTGTAACTATAGGTTAATAAACATATTATGGTCATTATAGGTTGACATACTACGTGCGGTATTTTGGACTTAGCAAGTGGATTGACCGAAGAGGTATGTGGAACTTTCCTATCTCTTGAGCATGAATAGTTTTACCTATATAGTACGATAGACGTACAATGTTTTGATATCCCTTACTTGTTTTAAGGATGGCCAAGTTTTGTGAGTAAGGGGGGATTAACTCATTTCTTTAAAAAGTATTAAGGATGTCTTGAGTTTTCAAAGTTAAGGGACTTGATGTGTTCAAGTATATGATTCTTGTTTCTTTTTAAAAGTGTAAGTCCCTTGGGTTTAGGAAAATGTATTTGACTAAGGTATAACGTTAATATAATGACTTTATGAGAAGTTTATTATATTAGCTTTATGGAAAGTTAATAAAAGAAGATTTACTCTAAGTAAAATGAGTACGGATAAATGATTTGAGGTTGTGAAAGGCAAATTGATTTTTAAGGCATTAATTGCCTAAGGTTTTAAAAGAGTAGAAGCACATAGTATAGTACTTTGGGTTAAATTCCCGGATTTCTTAAAGACATGTTAGTGCCTTAAGTAAACTAAAATGAGAAGGTGTATGAACAAGATTAATAAGAAGTTAAGGGGTTTCTTAACTTGCTTGCATTATGTATGATAGCCGGTTTGTGCTAGTGATATATTATTATTTATTACGGGGTCATTCCCCGGGTTGTGGCATTTGCATATTCTGTGGATTTGCTACCCACGATGCGAGGAATTCCTCATGCGAGTCCGTAGGGCTCATGCGGGTGAAATAGTCCCATGCGGGTGAGTACAACCTATGCGAGGAATACCTCATGCGGGTCCACATGACCCATGCGGGTGAAATAGTCCTAGGAGTAGGAGTGCTTAATGATACTGCGTGGCAGATGACCTTGCTTTGACCATGAGCTTCCTATTTTCATGCAGTATAGTATATATTTGATATTCTCATTATTAGTAAGACACATTGTTCTGTAAACTGATTTTCATACATGTCTCCAGTTATTTTAGACTTATGAGGTATTTTCAGTATTTTCCGCCGCATACTTAGTACATGTGTATCATGCATCGACCTTCCTCGGCTGCGTTCATGCGCAGTAGGGGTAGCGGTGGTGAATCCTCATTCTTAGGATCACTGCTCGTGTCGGCTCCATTCCTCCGAGGCTTATTTTGTTGATGCGGTTTTTCCCCGATCTTTGTAGGTATTTTGTACATTCGGGGTATGGCGGGCCCGTCCCGCCACGCTTGTTATTCTTAGAGTGCGTAGTCACGTTTGTGGTTTTGGGTCAGAAGACATGGTTGTACTGTTATACTTTTGATTAAGTATATTTTTATGGAAGACAACCTTGTCGGCTTGCCAGTGATGTTTACTTTATACAGGTTTATGTGTTATGTATGTTCCGCTGCTATTCTCTGATGTATACGGACGGTGCCCTTAGGGCACTACGATGCGGCCGGTCGTCGTGACAGATAGGGAGTTCGGAGACTGTAGCTCGAGGGACACTCGATGAAATGGACAACCGATGGTGAGGTTCCGACGAGATGGGCAAGCCTTCGTCGAAATCTGACGCTGTTGCAGCGGGACTGTGGTGGCGTAGGTGGTGGACAAGAGGTGATATTTATGACTCATCGAGAAATGTATAATTAGTGTTTTGGAATTTTTGGATACTGGGAAATGGAAAACTTGTCTCGTCAAAGGTGACGTGATGAGAAACAATGATTTTACGTAATGATAAATCATAGCACAGATATCCCCTATTATTTGGTGGAAAACTGTTACACATCGTAATTTTGGGTAATGGTTGGAGCACATAAACGTAGTCAAGTAGATTCGGACCCTGGGAAATTTCATTATATTTACACATACTAATAGGAAATTAGTATACAAAAGAATGCGATCCCAGAATAATTTTGGATACTACAAATGTGGCGATGACAATTAATACTAATAGTTGTATATTCCCAATGGGGTTATGGACTAGTGTCGTATTATAAAAATTTTGACATCGAGAATACTAGGTCTTATGAAATTTTCAAAATATAAATGAAGTGGGATCTAAGATTAATTAATTGTGGGATTAATTTTAGTGGAAATGATAATAATAAGTGGGAACTAGTGGACAAATTGTGGAGACTTGTGCCCTCCACCACGTGGAGAGCATGCAAAATCCCACCAGCTCACTTATACCCATGATCCTCACATTTCCTCACTTTTAATTCAAAATTTCTCCTTCACTTATCCCTCATATCTTCCTCCAACAGATTTTCCACCATCTTTCATAGCTAAGTGAAGACTAAATCAACTCCCCCTTCCAAGATTACGCTCTTCTACTAAGTTCTAAGCCATGGTAAACTCCTCACCAGTGGGTCACGGTAATGCTGGCTGAATTTAGCCCAGAAACTTTAGCTATGGAGATGAGCTATTTGGAAGAAAAACATGTAAGTAAGATGGGATTAAACTCGTAAGGAATGCATGCATATCATTGTAACTTGAAGAAATGGTGCAAATCGGTGCAGAGGATAGTAGGAGTTGCTCTAGCTAAGTTAAGGTAAGATTCCTTCTTCTTATAGAGTAATGGGAGTTAAATGATGTTGTAGTTAAAAGATGAACTCGTGTTAAGAGAAATTGTAAGTAAGAAAATGCATATGATTGTATTGGTGTTGTAGCTGAGCCTATTGGAGTTGTTTCTACTAATTTGGGTTCGGTTGTAGTTGTTGTTATTATCATAATTAATTATGTGTTAAAATTGAAGGAAATCTTGATATTTAAAGTTTTAGTTGTTTATATGAAAATTTTGAAATATGAATTGGTTTTTAAGGAATTATGAGAAGAGCTACGATATTATGTATTGTGGGCTGTGACATCCATGAAATCGTTGGGCGTTGTTGTATTGTATTTAGGGGTTGTTCTTGTTGAGTTAGAATGCTGAAATTTTAGTTATGAATATGCATGTACATTGTGGTAGTTGCTACTATATGTCCTAAAGAAATAAAAGTATAGAAAAGTTTTACATTACAAACTTTAAGACGAGCTTGCCGCTCGATACACCACCCATTGCATTCTTGTTGTTGCTGGAGTATAGACTGTTCTTAATGGCTGTTTTAATATGGTTAGAGGGGCTGAATTAACATGAGAAATAAGTGTATTAATCACCTTGGTTGCTGTGGTTGTTGCATTCTATGGATGTAAGGAGAAAGAAGGTATAACAATGGTGTATATACGGTATATAGGACTGATTTTGTTATATCCTTGAGTTGTGTCTTGTTATTGACGTTATTGACCTTGTGTGCAAGTAGTGGAAGTGTTGCCCAGTTGTTTTTATATAAAAAGAGAGTTATTTTCGATATATAACGTATACTAGTAATCATAGAGTTGACGGACATGTTACTATTGTTATAGGTTAAAGTGCTAATCAAGACGAAATTAAATTATCGAGTTGGTATAGACGACAAACGGTATGTGAAACTATCCCTTCCTTCTTTTTCGCATGAGTCACATAAAATGAGCGTACGACGGACGTACATAATTCCAATGAATCCTAATTCTTAGTGATACTTGATATGATAGTTGCATTTGATTCTCCAGTGATAGTTCATTCTAATTATTCCATTGAGTCTCAGATGATGATTTAATATATGGTTGCTCATGATATTCTATTCGTGCATAATGTGATTTTATCATTTCACCGAGTCCCGGGCCGGTTATGTTCGTGCACAGCTTCATTGCATTGTTCACTGAGTCCCTCACTAGAGGTCCGGGTACGGTATGTATATATATGATTATTTCACCGAGACCCACACTAAAGGGCCAGGTACGGTATATATATGCATATGACTTCATTCACCGAGTCCCATAATGGGCCGGGTACGGTATATTATATGGAAATATATGACTCTCATTTCATAAGGCACATGTGCATTGGTATCTTTTATTATCATACTTGTCTCCTTTCATCTTTTGGCCAGTGATGATATTCTTTATCGTACTTCATGTTTTATATACTCGGTACATTTTTCGTACTGACCCCCTTTCTTCGGGCGTCTGCGTTTCATGCCCGCAGGTACAAACACTAAATTTGGTGATCCTGTATCTTAGGACTTCTGCTCAGCTATTTGGAGAGTTCCATTGTTCCGAAGCCTAGTCATTTTGGTTCAGATCCTTTGTCATAGACTTATGCATATTCAGGGGTACGGCGGGGCCCTGTCCCGTCATATTTCACCGTTATACTCTTAGAGGTCTGTGGACATGCGTAGGTTGGATATGTGTGGGTTGTAGACGTGTTTTGGTCAGCTATACAGTTGTAGTTCGTTTTGGATATTTCCGTGTATAGTGGCAGCCTTGTCGGCTTGCCTATTTTGTTATGTTTGATTCGCTGTGACTCCTTGGGACACATGTTCATTCTGATATGTAGCGTTATGAGTCTGCTGCATATTTTTACAGATTTCTACATTGTCCTTGGTATCAGTCTGATTATATTTAACAGGTTCGTATATGAGTGTCCAACTAGGGCACCAGTCATGGCCCATCGGTTTGGGTCGTGACTAAACCAATGATTACACACGGTGTAGTTCGGGTAGCTAATTTGTGAGGGGTGGTGGAGCTCAGATTGGAGTAGCACAGACAACCAAAAATTCGTAAGTGGTCATAGGAAGGTGTCCTACGGTATAGAATTTCGGTAGGGGTCTTGTTTTGTAGGGTGCTAGTTGGTTAAAATTTAGGAGGTATTATATTATTTTAACAGCATAGGCCCAGAAAGATGGTGGCAGACAGGCATGAAAGAGGAGGGTACAGACCATGTTATTAATAGTACGGATAATTCGTTCAGCTTTTTCATTTTGAGGGGATGTGTGGGAACAAGAGAAACGGAACACCATGCCCTATTGGGAGCAAAAATTATGGAATGCTGAATTATTAAATTCACGTCCGTTATCACACTGAAAGAATTTTATGGATTTTTCAAATTGGGTTTTAATAAATTTGTGAAACTCAAGAACTTTAGCAAAAACCTCAGTGAACTAATAACAAGAGATGTCCACAAGTCAGCATGAACAATATCAAATGGTGAAACTGTAATACTCAATGAAGATATAAACGGAAGACGAGTATGCTTGCCAAGAGGGCAAGAAAAACAATTTTGGGCAAATTTCCCATTATTACATTGAATGTGCAAATTATTTCTAAGAAAAGAAATGACATGATCTCCTGGATGTCCGAGCCTATTGTGCCAGGCGGATGGAGACAATGCAGAAAGGTAGACATGTGGTTGAGTTCTGATAGCGGAAGATTAAGTGAAAGGGTAGAGGTCTCCCACACCATTGCAGCGCGTAAGAATTCTCCCCGTATTGAGATCCTTCGCAAAGAAACCAAAAGGGTCAAAATCGACAGACACCCAATTATTACGAGTGAATTTTCTAACAGATATCAATTTTTTAATGATTTGAGGTGCGTGGAGGACATGGTTAAGGGAGAAGGGTGGATGGAGATGTTTGATGTGTGTATTACCGTAACCTGCAATTGGAATGCGGTGACCATTGCCGACAATAATGTATTGTGGATACTTTAACCGAAGCAGTTAAGAGAAATTACCTGAAGAGCTGGTCAGGTGTGATGTGGCTCCGAAGTCCATATATCAATTATTGTCGGGCTGTTGAAGGTTGAGAGTGTTGAAAGCTTGACCCAAATCAGTGGGTGCCATCTGCTGGGCTGAAGGGAACTGCGGGGCCGACATTAAATGGGCCTGTTGAGGCGAAGGTTGGCCCATGCGGGAGCCTGGTCGTGCTGGACCGAGAATACTGGGCCTCCACTACGGCTAGAGCTGGGCCCTCTTGGTAGGTGACAGCGAGGCGGCGAGGCCAGTTTGCGTTGGGCCAGCCTGTTGGAACAACCCACAGGTAATAACCATTTTGTGGAGTACCTGCTGTTTGCTGGGCATTTTGATCTTTGTTGCGGCCCTTCCCCTTGTTACCTTGCCCTCTGCCCCTGCCGCCACGTCCTCCGCCGCGGCTCTGCTGCTGGTGGTGGTCCGACGGTGGTGGAGTGGTTCTTTTGGCCGGCGGTTGAGTGTTTTCAACGGCAGGTGGTTTTTTATTGTGCTCATCCTGTTTAGCACGTCGTGTTTCTTCCAATAACAATTGTAAACACGCCTTGTTGAAAGTTGGAAGTGGATCAGCCTGTTGAATCATTGTTGTATTGTATTTAGGGGCTGTTCTTGTTGAGTTAGAATGTTGGAATTTTAGTTATGAATATGTATGTACATTGTGGTAGTTGCTAATATATGTCCTAAAGAAATAAAAGTATAGAAAAGTTTTACATTACAAACTTTAAGACGAGCATGCTGCTCGATACACCACCCATTGCATTCTTGTTGTTGTTGGAGTATAGACTATTCTTAATGGCTGTTTTAATATGAAGGGGCTGGATTAACATGAGAAATAGGTGTATTAATCACCTTGGTTGCTGTGGTTGTTGCATTCCATGGATGTAGGGAGAAAGAAGGTATAACAATGGTGTATATAGGGTATATGTGACTGGTTTTGTTATATCCTTGAGTTGTGTCTTGTTATTGACGTTATTGACCTTTTGTGCAAGTAGTGGAAGTGCTGCCCAGTTGTTTTTATATAAAAAGGGAGTTATCATTCGATATATAACGTATACTAGTAATCATAGAGTTTATGGACATGTTACCATTGTTATAGGTTGAAGTGCTAATCAAGACGAAATTAAATTATCGAGTTGGTATAGACGACAAGTGGTATGTGAAACTATCTCTTCCTTCTTTTTGGCATGAGTCGCATAAAATGAGCGTATGACGGACGTACATAATTCCAATGAATCCTAATTCCTATTGATACTTGATATGATAGTTCATTCTAATTATTCCATTGAGTCTCAAATGATGATTTTAATTTGTATATGATTGCTCATGATATTCTATTCGTGCATAATGTGATTTTATCATTTCACCGAGTCCCGACCGGTATATGTTACGCCTTCCTTCCTCAGATTGTCATCGAGTCCTCACTGTAGGCCTGCACTGTATGTATATATATGATTATTTCATCGAGACTCACTAGAGGTCGCATAAGATATGTTATACCCCGTAGTCAGTGGTATGTAAGTGATGACGCACGTCGCAGTACGCAGTAAATTTTGAAAAGAAAGAAAGATGTGAGTTTTCGACTAAAAGTTTCCGCTTTTGTGAAGAAAAAGGTTCGTTAATGGGAATTGGATTCCCGTGACGGTATTTGGACTTCATAGATTATATTAGAATTTTGGGATTTTATTTTCTAAATGGTCACGTTGGGCCCACAGGAGAAATTTACGGTTTGTGGAGCCCGCTTGTTTTTGAGATTTCCTATTTTGGATATTTTCTAAGACGAAATATTTTGACGACCGGGCGACACAAGTCACCCCACGTGGCACCTCGCCGAAATATGTTTGTGCACAACACTTGCTAGAGCCGTTTCGACTAAACGCTTTACAAACTTTGGGCGGAAAATTCCGCTATGTCATTTAGTATTTTTGCGGATTTTTCCGAGAGACGAATGTTTTGACCAACGAGAGGCGACATTTGTCACCCTCAAGTCAGTGAAAGCGCGCTTTTGGACGATTTTGGAGGCAAGTTGGTAGGATATTTTGTGTAGATATTTGTGAGGTTTTAAGGAGTAGGGACTAGGGCACTTGGGCATATCTCGCCCTCCACTTGCCCCCACATGGCTTGATCTAGTCCATTAAACTCCCTATAAATACCCCTCCTCGTGAAGACTTCTTCATCCCAAAACTTCTAAGTCTTGAAAGCTTTCTTCCTCCCCTTTAGTGTAGTGTCTTGCCGAGAGTCCCTCCCCTTTGTGAGGCCTTTGGCCGAGAGCACCCCGTCCCGCCGTGGCCGAGAGTACCCCCTCCTGGTGGGGTTGGCGAGGGGTACACACCCCCCTTTGTAGTGTTGTTTCGTATAAATACACCCCCCTCTTGGTAGAAATACTCTCCAAAGTATTGTTACTATACCCAAATTACCTTAGCCGTATACCTTGTAGTCTTCCAAAAGTTACCTCTATACGTAGAGTCCTAAATACTACCTTATGTCCTTTTTGTCTCAAACCAAACCCTAAGGAAAATCTCCATAGTTGGTGGAGTATTAAGAAGTTGTGTAGAACTTCTAAGGGTTGTTTGGAACGGGTTGAGCGCACGAGTAGAGCTAAACCTTGCTCAGATCGACATTATAACTTGGATAATTTTGGGCTTATCGAGGTAAATATTCTTCTCCCTTGTTGTAATTGGAAATTATATGTTGTAGGATTATATAGTCAAGTATACTATATATAGATCTGAACATAGCCATGCGGCAATGTCTTTGGACTTAAGCTGAATAAAGAAGAGAATCGAACAGTAATTACATAGGATTGTATTACGAGACTTGTGTGGTATTATCGTGTTGTAGAATTGTATACGTCCGGTTAGACGATAAACCCCTGGTTGGCTTGGTAGCCACCTCGATGAAGGAGGAGATTTCTGCCATTGGGGAGGCTTGCGAATTTTCTGTAGAATATGGGACCGAGTGTTAATAGACGTTTGTGGCCTATATAGGTGGAAGTACTACGAGTAGCGTATTCTACTTGAAGATTGGAAAAGGCTAGCAGGGGTACAGTACTGTGGAGCGTATTGCTTATTGTCGATAATCGTCGCGAGGTATGTGAACCTCTTCCTATCCTTTCTAGCATGATGTTTTGTAAACTATGTAGACGGTGAGCGTACGTGTGCTAAATGATTTTGGTTGGTTCAAAACATTGGGTGTTATAATAGCTTTATGGTAAGTTAGTTATAACGACTACATGAGGTAATGTAACGGTTTATTTATTGTAGAAGTTAAGAGACTTGATCTTGAAAGATAAGAGACTTAACCTAATTGACTTGATGTGTAACATTTTGTTAAAAATGTTGTAAAACCTCATTCGCGAGTAATGAGTATTTGATTTTAAAGAATAATGTTTTACTGATTTCGGAAATGAGAATAAGTATCGAACAAACCACAGCAGCGCTAATAAAGGGAAATGTATTGACTAATCAAGTATTATTAAAACCAGTAGAAACTTCCATCTGCATAGAAGCTAAGATGAGACAAAATGATATTACATTTCCTAGATCATGGCTGCTGTTATAAGATTGTTATAAACAAGAATAACCTACTCACACATAAGGTATATGTTTCTCAAATTGTTATTAAGTGATTAATACTATGAACTACAAACCTTTCGAAAATGAGAAACTTGAGTAATTGAAATTAGGCAAACTTGAACGTTTGGAAAGGAATGTTGTTACTTGAATTTACAAAGAGTAGTGTTTTGAATCACTTAAAAAGATAGTCACTCTATTTTTATACTACGGGTATGGTGTGACTTTTGTGAAAGGAACGGATCTTTAAAGAGTTAATGTATGAAGTACTTTGGGGATAAAAACCCGAACTTGTTAACATAAAAAAGAATGTACCTTGCGTGAATAACTTGATTGTATTGGTTTGTGATAGCCTTGTAATACCTTCTTGTTGAGTTGATAAGTAAACATATTAGGATACTACGTGTGTTAGTATTTTGTGATATTTGTAGCCGGTTTCCTTGTCAGGCTTATGTTGTTTAACGGTAGCCGTTGTGCTAGTAGTACATCACTCACCTCTTGACATGTTTCCGGGTTGTCGCCTCCGACGCGGGTAGACTCAGCGGTCCAGGACCATGATTCGAGAATACCTCACGCGGTCCCGGGGCCTATGCGAGCTACGAGAGTTCCGTTAGTTAGCGACCTTTATGGTCACGCGGTCTCGCGGCCACGCGGATCGCGAGTCCAGGCGACGCCGGAGTAGCTACCGACGCGGAATACTCACGCGCCATCTGAATGGCCTACGCGAGTCGCGGAAGTTCGTGGCTAGACGCGCACATTTGATATCGCAAGCGAGTGACCAACTTTGATCATGTGACGGCCCGACAGATATCATGATACGCTTTATGACCTTGTTAGTACTGCTGGTGTTAGTAGCTCGGCTATGCCTTCGCATTTACCCGTGATCGCTTTATTTGGACACAGCGGACCCGTGTTCATGTGTATTCTCGTGCTTTTCTATCATAGATCGCCAGCGGCGGAAGGTATTCCACTGCACGATCGATGTCATGCGCGAGACCCACGGTTATATTTGAGTGATGACTTGAGGCACGAGTCCTCGACTTGACATGATCGCTATTTATCAGGAACTATAGTTTGCAATCATACATGTCTCCTGCTTTATTTAGATCGCTATGATTTCATTTACGATTTTCGCCACATACTTGGTACCGCTTGCAGATCGACTTTCGGGCCGCGCTCACGCCGCAGTCGAGGTACACCGCCATCGATCCTAGCTCTCGTGGTCACAGCCATTGCTGGAAAGCTCCGCTTCTCCGAGGCTTATCGACGTATAGTCCCCGTCGTAGAGTGCCACATTCGTGGTATGGCGGGCCCCGCCCCGCCATTGTTGTCATGTCACTCTAGAGGTCCGTAGTACTGCGTAGGCAGAGTTGTAAATGGGATGTAATCGTCGGTTTTAAATTGATTTATATATGCCGAAGGCAAGTTTTCTCAGACATCGTTTACTTCATAATATTTTTCATGTCTTGTTTTATATTCCCGATTACTGATGTTGTATCACTAGGGTGCCCGGTAGTAATCCACGGGCCCGTTCGGTCGTGACAAAAGTGGTATCGAGCGCTTAATCCTCTGGAAAGTGTCTACATACCGTATCGATGAAGTTCTTGATTATCGCATGCGCACCACACCAATAATCGTGAGGCTATAAGATATTTAGGATTGGTTTCCATTCTTCTCACTCGAGATCGTGCCTTAGAGCCGTGTTATAAGTTGGACCTCTAACGTATTTCTTTCCTTACCGCTATGCCTCCGCGTAGGCAACCCGAGCCTGTGAGGCAA
The DNA here is from genome assembly GCA_029844215.1 of Przewalskia tangutica. NCBI lineage: Eukaryota > Viridiplantae > Streptophyta > Magnoliopsida > Solanales > Solanaceae > Przewalskia > Przewalskia tangutica. The sequence goes on from CM056732.1 coordinate 29,160,004, forward strand.
GGCACCAAGGAGTCGCGAGTAGAGCACATAGGTTACTAGGGCACAGCCCAATCATCACCGACGGTGCTTCTTAGGAGTTCTGCGACATCACCACCCAAAGCAGAGTTTAACACGCAGCGAGCCTATCGCGCCATGATATATGAACCTTCACCCACACGGGGACAGAGAATATAGATCGCAAAGAGCGACTTACATTAGCTATGGATTTGGCTACCGAGAGTATATTGATGTACCGCGAGTCTTGATGACTATCTAAGAGAAGGTTGTACAAGAGTAATTCTTCCGTTAGGTTGAGCATGGCCCGTATGCGGGCTTATGACAACAGCCGAGAAACGTAGATCGACGCGTTAACGGGCGACAGCAGACGGCGGTCGAATAAAGAAGATCCTTTGGTAACTTTCGAGTCGAGTCACCTCACCAAGAGATTAGATTATGCACATCCACCAAGCGCAGAGGTCCTCCGCGTGGTTCGGGACGTTCGGGTACGCAGGAGTTGGTCGAGCTCCAGAGCTTCCGCTCACGCTACACGTAGGTTCCACCACCGGATTCGCCCCGCATGTGACGGACGCCATCCCGGAATGTCGCTTTGTTGGTACTTGTTTTACCCGCGCCGTCGTGGCCATGTGTCGAAAGGATGTCCTAGTAAGAGGACTCACCGCAGGATCGGTGGGTAGTTCGTCATCTTCCCTATGCGCCTACGGTAGGTTTGACTAGAACGACGAGGAGCAAGCAAGAGATACAGTGTATATCCTTAACCCTCTGAGATATAGTTGTGTGATAAGATGGGTATATCTTAAGAGTTATGTTCGTATGACATAATGTTAATTGTGATTAGAGAAAGTGTAAGCCTTAGAGCTTTATACGTAGAGACCTTGTAGAAAGGCCATCTCGAGTAAAAGATTTATATTTTTTTTACGTTTAAACCTTGTCGGAGTGCATGATGCACGTGAGCTATGCTTATGGGATAAGTCCCTGAGTAGTGTGGAATGAAAGAGGGTAGTTGAGCTAAGAAGACCGCTAGGTTTTCGTAACGTGGATTAGTGAGATTGTACCGGATCGGGGAGCTAGTGTTTTGCGCGTTGCCGGGTCGGGTTGAGGCCATGTTGCGGGTCAACCCGCGCCGTATGGTGGTCGGGCCAGGTGGTCCCTCCGTGATAGTGGTCACGAGGGTGTTAGCCCAGTTTGGTTAACCGGTACGAGTTTGTGGATGCATTCGACCGCAGTCGGCCGATGAGGTCGATCCTCTTGTCTTTTAGTCGATCGCTGACTCGGCGATGGGTTACGCGAGATGATTATATCGGGGAATGTTGTAAGTCGCACGGTGTGCCCGCTTTCACCTTATGTCGAGGCAATGGAGCCCGTGTTACGCTTATTTTTGTTTTCTCGAAGTTTTACCAGCAGGTTAGGAACTCAAAGTGAGTCTCGCAAGACGCATTCGCCGCCGTTGTTCGATTTCGTGGTACTTGTGAGGATTGTTGTCTCCTGTTAAGGAAGTGTCTAAGCTACCATTTCAAGTTGGATGTCGCCACGGCCTCGTAGGGCGGAAGTGTAAGTTGCCGGCCGATTGGTTCGATGTTGGCAAAGTTCAGATAAGGTTCATATTGCTTTACAGGACGGGATAGGTGAAGCGGCTATCCGTGAGAGGTTATCGATAGCGAATCAGAAGTCGCGGCGGATGATCGGCGACGACGCTTGGAGTTCGTGGATGACGGTGGGTTTTCAGAGTACCACCCTGGCGGCGGTGTGACGAGATTCGAAACGAGGAAGCTTAGCCCGAGTTACTTGGGCCTTTTCAGTCATGTGAAGAGTAGGCGGGTTGCCTATATGTTAGCTTTGCCATCCGACTTAGGAGGCGGATGTCCGGTCTTTCATGTTGTTGGGTTCGGAAAAGTATCGGAAATCCATCCAGAGTGTTCCCTGTTAATGATGACCAAGTTGGAGATAGTAACCCAGAGATTTCGGAAACGGAAGCAGTAACAGAAAGGTGGTAAGTTATGAGAAAGAGTTCGAGTGTACGAGAAGAGTACGACGCGTAAGGGAAGAAACGAGCATGTATTGCGAGCATAGGGGTGATCATTTCTTTTGTAAGGAGAAGGTGCGAATGAAGTATATTTTAGACCTCGAGTAAGGGCTTTTGTGATGTCAGAGGTGTTTTCTCGTGGACTTGGATGTAAGTATTTGCGCAGGTGTTTCTGTGGCCAGGTATGGCAGGATTGTTTTCGTAAGTATAACAGTGAAGACTATACTGGCGCATGTTTGTTTGAGACTTAGAAGGAACATTCGGGACGAATGTTTCTAAGGAGGGGAGAATGTTATACCCCGTAGTTGCAGGGTATGTAAGTGAGGACGTACGTACGAGAGTACGGCAGAAATTTTGAAAAGAAAGAAAGATGTGAGTTTTCGACTAAAAGTTTCCGCTTTTGTGAAGAAAAGGTTCGTTAATGGGAATTGGATTCCCGTTTGGTATTTGGACTTCATAGATTATATTAGAATTTTGGGATTTTATTTTCTGAAATGGTCACGCTGGGCCCACAGGAGAAATTTACGGTTTTGTGGAGCCCGCTTGTTTTTGAGATTTCCAGATTTTGGATATTTTCTAAGACGAAATATTTTGATTTAATCGGGGCGACACGTGTCACCCCCATGTGGCACCCTTGGCCGAAATATGTTTGTGCACAACACCCGGTTAGAGCCATTTTTCGACGAAACGTTTTACAAACTTTGCGAAGAGAAAATTCCGGCTATGTCATTTAGTATTTTCGGATTTTTCCGAGAGACGAATGTTTTGGACCAACGAGGCGACATTTGTCACCCTCAAGTCAGCGGCGCGCTTTTGGACGATTTTGGAGGCAAGTTGGTAGGATATTTTGTGTAGATATTTGTGAGGGTTTTGGGCGAGTAGGGACTAGGGGCACTGGGCATATTGGCCTCCACTTGCCCCCACATGTCTTGATCTTTTCCATTAAACTCCCTATAAATACCCTCCTCAGGAAGACTTCTTCATCCCAAAACTTCTAAGTCTTGAAAGCTTTCTGCCTGACCCTTAGTGTAGTGTCTTGGCGGAGAGTCCTCCCCTTTGCGAGGCCTTTGGCCGAGAGCACCCACTTCCCCGCTGTCGAGAGTACCTCCTAGTGGGGTTGGCCGAAGTACACACCCCCTTCAGAGTGTTGTTTCGTATAAATACACCCCCTCTTGGTAGAAATACTCTCCAAAGTATTGTTACTATACCCAAATTACCTTAGCCGTATACCTTGTAGTATTCCAAAAGTTACCTCTATACGTAAAGTCCTAAATACTACCTTATGTCCTTTTGTCTCAAACCGAAACCCTAAGGAAAATCTCCATAGTTGGTTGGAGTATTAAGAAGAAGTTGTGTAACTTCTAAGGGTTGTTTGAGCGGGTTGAGCGCACTGAGTAGAGCTAAACCTTGCTCAGGATCGACATTATAACTTGGATAATTTTGGGCTTATCGAGGTAAATATTCTTCTCCTTGTTGTAATTGGAAATTATATGTTGTAGGATTATATAGTCAAGTATACTATATATAGATCTGAACATAGCTTCATGGCAATGTCTTTGGACTTAAGCTGAATAAAGAAGAGAATCGAATCGTAATTACATAGGATTGTATTACAAGACTTGTGTGGTATTATCAGTGTTGTAGAATTGTATACGTCCTGTTAGACGTATAAACCCCCGGTTGGCTTCGTAGCCTACCGATAGAGGAGATTTACGCTGTTGCATGTGTGTACGAATTTTCTATAGAATATGGGACCGAGTGTTAATAGACGCCAGGCCTATATAGGTGGAAGATTACGAGTAGAGTATTCTACTCAAGATTGGAAAAGGCTAGCGGTACAAGATCGCGAGCGACGCTTATCGTCGATAATCGTCGCGAGGTATGTGAACCTCTTCCTATCCTTTCTAGCATGATGTTTTGTAAACTATGTAGCAGAGTGACGCATACGTGTGCTAAATGAGTTTGGTTGGTTCAAAACATGTGGTGTTATAATAGCTTTATGGGAAGTTAGTTATAACGACTCTACGAGGTAAATGTAACGGTTTATTTCTCGTAGAAGTTGAGAGACTTGATCTTGAAAGATAAGAGACTTAACCTAATTGACTTGATGTGTAACATTTTGTTAAAAATGTTGTAAAACCTCATTCGCGAGTAATGAGTATTTGATTTTAAAGAATAATGTTTTACTGATTTCTAAATGAGAATAAGTATCGAACAAACCACAAAGCAGCGCTAATAAAGTGGAAATGTATTGACTAATCAAGTATTATTAAAACCAAGAGAAACTTCCATCCGCATGTAAGCTAAGATGAGACAAAATGATATTACATTTCCTAGATCATGGTCATTGTTATAAGATTGTTATAAACAAGAATAACCTACTCACACATAAGGTATATGTTTCAAATTGTTATTAAGTGATTAATACTATGAACTACAAACCTTTCGAAAATGAGAAACTTGAGTAATTGAAATTAGGCAAACTTGAACGTTTGGAAAGAAATGTTGTTACTTGAATTTACAAAGAGTAGTGTTTTGAATCACTTAAAAGATAGTAACTCTATTTTTATACTACTGTACGTGTGACTTTTGTGAAAGGAACGGATCTTTAAAGAGTTAATGTATGAAGTACTTTGGGGATAAAACCCGAACTTGTTAACATAAAAAGAATGTACCTGCGTGAATAACTTGATTGTATTGGTTTGTGATAGCCTTGTAATACCTTCTTGTTGAGTTGATAAGTAAACATATTAGGATACTACGTGTGTTAGTATTTTGTGATATTTGTGTAGCCGGTTTCCTTGTCAGTGCTTATGTTGTTTAACGGCAGTCGTTGTGCTAGTAGTACATCACTCACCTCGACATGTTTCCGGGTTGTCGCCTCCGACGCGGTAGACTCGGGCGTCCAGGACCATGATTCGAGAATACCTACGCGGTCCCGGGCCTACGCGAGCTACGAGTTCCAGTTAGTGTGCGACCTTTATGGTCATGCGGTCTCTGGGCTACGCGATCGCGAGTCCGGGGCGACGCCGGAGTAGCTACCCTCGACGCGGAATACTCACGCGCCATCTGAATGGCCTACGCGAGTCGGGAAGTTCCAGGCTAGACGCGACATTTGATATCGCGCGAGTGACCGCCTTTGATCATGTGACGGCCTGACAGATATCATGATACGCTTTATGACCTTGTTAGTACTGGCGTGTTAGTAGTCGGCTATGCCTTCGCATTTACCTGCATCGCTTTATTTGGACACAGCGGACTGGTGTTCATGTGTATTCCTCGTGCTTTTCTATCATAGATCGCCAGCTGGCGGGAAGGTATTCCACGCATGACCGATGTTGTGGCGTGAGACCCATGGTTATATTTGAGTGATGACTTTGAGGGCACGAGTCCCCGACTTGACATACGATCGCTTATTTATCGCGAATCGTAGTTTGGTAATCATACATGTCTCTGCTTTATTTAGATCGCTATGATTTCATTTACGATTTTCGGCCACATACTTGGTACCGTTGCATCGACCTCCTTCGGGCCGCTCACGCCGCAGTCGAGGTACACCGCCATCGATCCTAGCTCTCGTGGTCACGTCATTGGGAAGCTCCGTTTCTCCGAGGCTTATCACGTATAGTCCCCGTCAGAGTAGCTTACATTCGTGGTATGGCGGGCCCCGCCCCACCATTGTTGTCATGTCACTCTTAGGTCCGTAGTAATCGCCAGGCAGAGTTGTATATGGATGTAATCGTTCGGTTTTAAATTGATTTATATATATGCCGAAAGGCAAGTTTTCTCAGACATCGTTTACTTCATAATATTTTTCATGTCTTGTTTTATATTCCGATTACTGATGTTGTATCACCAGGTGCCCGGTAGGCACCACCACGCCCGGTTCGGTCGTGACAAAAGTGGTATCGAGCGCTTAATCCTCTGAAAGTGTCTACGCATCGTATCCATGAAGTCTGATTATCGTGTTGTGCACCACACCAATAATCAGGAGGCTATAGGATATTTAGGATTGGTTTCCATTCTTCTCACTCTGAGATCGTGCCTTAGAGCTGTGTTATAAGTTGGATCCCTCTAACGTATTTCTTTCCCTTATCGTTATGCCTCCGCGTAAGGCAACCCGAGCCCCGGAGGGCAAGGCAAATGGCGGAGTCGCGAGCAGAGCACGAGGGTTACTAGGGCACAGCCCAATCATCACCGATGGTGCTTTTCGGGAGTTCTGCGACATCACCAAATTTCAACAGAGTTTAACACGCGGCAGCAGCCTACTGCGCCATGATATATGAACCTTCACCCCACGACGGGGACAGAATATAGATCGCAAAGAGGCGACCATTACTAGCTATGGATTTGGCTACCGAGAGTATATTGATGTATCGCGAGTCTTGATGACTATCTACAGAAGGTTGTACAAGAGTAATTCTTCCGTTAGCTTGAGCATGGCTCGTATGCGGGCTTATGCGCAGCCGAGAAACGTAGAGATCGACGCGTTAACCAGGGCGACAGACGAGGTCGAATAAAGAAGGTCCTTTGGTAACTTTCGAGACGAGGGTCAGTCTGATTATATTTAACAGGTTCGTATACGGGTGTCCAACTAGGGCACCAGTCTTGGGTCGTGACAAAATCAACGAATACACACGGTGTAGTTCGGGGAGCTAATTTGTGAGGGGCATCACAGATAACTAAAAATGCGTAAGTGGTCATAGGAAGGTGTCCTACGGTATAGAATTTCGGTAGAGGTCTTGTTTTGTAGGGTGCTAGTTGGTAAAAATTTAGGAGGTATTATATTATTTTAACAAAGATAGACGTAAAGATGGTGACGCATGTGCATGAAAGAGAAGGGTACAGACCATGTTATTAATAGTACGGATAATTCGTTCAGCTTTTCCATTTTGATGGGAGGTGTGGGGACAAGAGAAACGGAACACCATGCCCTGTTGGGAGCAAAAATTATGGAATACTGAATTATTAAATTCACGTCCGTTATCACACTGAAGGATTTTATGAATTTTTCAAATTGGGTTTTAATAAATTTGTGAAACTCAAGAAATTTAGCAAAAACCTCAGTGAGCTAATAACATGAGATGTCCACAAGTCAGCATGAACAATATCAAATGGTAAAACTGTAATACCTAATGAAGACATAAACGGAAGATGAGTATGCTTGTCAAGCGGGCGAGAAAAAACAATTTTGGGCAAGTTTCCCATTATTACATTGAATGCGCAAATTATTTCTAAGAAAAGAAAATACATGATCTCCTGGATGTCCGAGCCTATTATGCCAGATGGATGGAGACAATGCAGAAAGGTAGACGGGTGGTTGAGTTCTGACAGCGGAAGATTGAGTGAAAGGGTAGAGTGTCCACACTATTGCAGCGCGTAAGAATTCTCCCCGTATTGAGATCCTTCACAGAGAAACCAAAAGGGTCAAAATCGACAGACACCCAATTATTACGAGTGAATTTTCTAACAGATATCAATTTTTTAATGATTTGAGGTGCGTGGAGGACATGGTTAAGTGAGAAGGGTGGATGGGGATGTTTGATGTGTGTATTATCGTAACATGCAATTGGAATGCGGTGACCATTGCCGACAGTAATGTATTGTGAATACTTTAACCGAAGTAGTTGGGAGAAATTACCTGAAGAGCTGGTCAGGTGTGATGTGGCTCCGGAGTCCACATATCAATTATTGTCGGGCTGTTGAAGGTTGAGAGTGTTGAAAGCTTGGCCCAAATCAGTGGGTGCCATCTGCTGGGCTGAAGGGAACTGCGGGGCCGACACTAAATAGGCATGTTGAGGCGAAGGTTGGCCCATGTGTGAGCCTGCTCGTGCTGGATCGAGAATACTGGGCCTCATCGCGCCAGAGCCGGGCCCCGCTTGGGGTAAGGCGAGGCGCGAGGCCAAGTTCACGCATCGGGCCACCGTTGTAATAACCCACTGGTAATACCCATTTTGTGGAGGGCTCGCTGCCGGGCATTCGACCTTGTCGCGCTCTTCCTCGTTACCTTGCCGCCGCCGCCACGTCCTCCGTCGCGGCTCTGCTGCTGGTGGTGGTCCGACGGTGGTGGAGTGGTGTTTTTGGCCGGCAGTTGATTGCTTTCAACGGCAAGTGCTTTTTTATTGTGGTCATCCTGTTTAGCACGTCGTGTTTCTTCCAATAACAATTGTGAACGCGCCTTGTTGAAAGTTGGAAGTGGATCAGCCTATTGAATCATTGTTGTATTGCATTTAGGGGTTGTTCTTGTTGAGTTAGAATGCTGGAATTTTAGTTATAAATATGCATGTACATTGTGGTAGTTGCTAATATATGTCCTAAAGGAATAAAGGTATAGAAAAGTTTTACATTACAAACTTTAAGACGAGTTTGTCGCTCGATACACCACCCATTGCATTCTTATTGTTGCTGAAGTATGGACTGTTCTTAATGGTTGTTTTAATATGGTTAAAGGGGCTGGATTAACACGAGAAATAGGTGTATTAATCACCTTGGTTGCTGTGGTTGTTACATTTCATGGATGTAAGGAGAAAGATGGTATAACAATGGTGTATATAGGGTATATGGGACTGATTTTGTTATATCCTTGAGTTGTGTCTTGTTATTGACGTTATTGACCTTGTGTGCAAGTAGTGGAAATGCTGCCAGTTGTTTTTATATAAAAAGAGAGTTATCATTCGATATATAAAGTATACTAGTAATCATAGAGTTGACGGACATGTTACCATTGTTATAGGTTGAAGTGATAATCAAGACGAAATTAAATTATCGAGTTGGTATAGACGACAAACGGTATGTGTTATACCCCATAGTTCTGGCCATACGTGTGAGAGCGTACGAAAGGGGTTAAGACTTAAATTTTAGAAGGATAGGTTGACGGATTGTTTCGGACGGGTTTTAGGTCAACTTTGAGGCGGGTTATGAACCGTTACATTGAGAGTTTCTAGGCGTTTCAAAGGCCTAGTGCATAGTTCGTTGAGTCTAGTTTCGAACGCAACCAACCGTTAGTCGATAGGACATCGGAGTAGAAAGTTATGGGAGTTACAAGTTCAGTGCACAGTCGGACAGAAAGGTGTTTCGGTCAGAAGCCACAGGGCCGCGGCACCGGATGCAGGGCCGCGACGCCAGATGATCTGGGTATTCACTGAAGTTGCAGCACCGCAGCGCCGGGAAGTAGGGCCGCGGCGACGGAAAGTTCTGGGAGTCGGCAGAGGTTTCAGCGCCGCGGCGCCGGATGCAGGGCCGCGGCGCCGAGGCGGGTTCTGCGAAGTTGAGTGGAAAAATCTGAACTGTTTTGTTTTAAGAAAGGCCATGAGAGGGTGACAAGTGTCCCCCCCCCCCATCTGATTTTGCATGTACTACTTATTGACCAAGTCTTGAAGACTTGGTCATTCTTCAAGCTCTCATCTCTCTCTAAAAATAAAGCTCTCCCTTCTCTCTAGAATTTCAAAAGAAAATCAAAGCTTGAGGAAAATCTGAAAAAGTGTGGCAAGAAGGAAGCTTGCTGGCTAGCTTGTAGGAGTTATTGTGGTGGTGTTTTTGGAAAGGAGGATAGCAAACTTGTTGGAATAATTTGGCTAAAGCTCTAAGGTAACAATTCTTCTCTTGTAGCTAGTTTTTGGGTGTTGCATGTAAAGAAGAAAGAACTTGTAGTTGGAAATATGACTCTTAGATAAATTGCATGTAAGAAATATGGGTTGGATATGAAAGGGTTGAATAAGAATGATATGTAAGCATGTTATAGCCTAAATACTACCTTAAACTTGTTAAGTTAGTTGTTGTACATTGTGGGGCAGAATTTTACACATCCAAGTTTAGGTGTGTAATCCCCTTTGAAATGTTTGGATTGTTGGGCCTTAAATGTGGCGTTTGGATGTTGAATTCGGCCTTGAAAAAGGTGGCAAAGTATGTAGAAACAAAGGAAATGCTGCCCAATTTTCCATACAATTTAGTGACTTTAAACTTGGAATATTCTACGTTGTAGCTTGAGGTTAATAAACGTATTATGGTCATTATAGGTTGACGTATTACATGCGGTATTTTGGACTTAGCAAGTGGATTGACCCGAAGAGGTATGTGGAACTTTCCTACCTCTTGAGCATGAATAGTTGCATCTATGTAGTACGGTAGACGTACAAAGGCTTTGGTATCCCTTACTTGCTTTAATGATGTCTTAAGTTTTAAAGTTAAGGGACTTGAAGTGTTTTAAGTATATGATACTTGTTTCGTTTAAAAGTATAAGTCCCTTGGATATAGGGAGATGTGTTTGACTAGTGTATAATTGTAATATAACAACTTTATGGGAAGTTGGTTGTATTGGCTTTATGAAAGGTTAACAAAGGAAGGTTTAAACCAAGTAAAAATAGTACGGATGAATGGATTGAATTTGTGGAAGGCAAATTGTTTTTAAGGCATTTATTGCCTAAGGTTTTAAAAGAAATGAAGTCACTTGATTTAGAAGCCTATTGTATTTTTAAAGGTAAACGTGACTTGTTTTGAAAAGTTGTCGTGACTTGATACTACGGTTATTAGTATCTTCTGAGTTTTACATAAAAATGAGTCATTTTCTTAAAAGGTTTATGGTACGTGGTACTTGGGTTAAATTCCCGGATTTTCTTTTAAAATGACATGTAGTGCCTTAAGTAACTAAAATCAGAGGATATACTAATAATGTTAATAAGAAGTTAGGAGATATTTTTAACTTGCTTACGTTATGATAAGCCGGTAGCGCTTATGTTATGTACGATAGTCGGTTGTGCTAAGTTATGTATTATTATTATTATCATTATTACTACTTATGCCATGGATTTGCTACCCATGATGCGAGTGCGGTGCTTGTACTCATGCGGGCCCACCGGGTCCATGCGGGTGAAATAGTCCCATGCGGGTGAAATAGTCCCATGCGAGGCGGATGACCTCACGCGGTGAAATAGTCCCACGCGGTGAAATAGTCCCACGCGAGGCGGATGACCTCACGCGGGTCCACAGGACCTACGCGGTGAAATAGTCCCGAGTAGGATTGCTTAATGATACTACCGGGAGACCTGCTTTGATCATGAGCCTCCTATTTTATGCAAGAAAGTTTATACTTGTTACTCTCATTATTAGTAAGGCACGATTATCGTATTTTGATTTTCCTCCACGACTCAAATTATTTTAGACTTATGATATTATTACGATTTTCCGCTTTGCATACTTGGTACATATCGTAATCGACCCTTCCTGGCTGCGTTCATGCCGCAGGTAGGGGTAAGCAGGTGGTGGATCCTCATTCTTAGGATCTTGCTCAGGTGTCAAAAGTTCCATTTCTCCGGAGGCTCGACTTTTGGTACGGTTCTCCCTGGTGTTGTAGATATTTGTACATTCAGGGGTATGACGGGGCCCTGTCCCGTCATAGTGTTTACACATTCTTAGAGGTCTGTAGTCCTGTTATAACTTGGGTTGTTAAGGATGTAACTGTTCAGCTTTGTTATATTTAGAGGTAGCCATTTTGGGTTAGCCTGCTTACATTCTATATGGGTTCTTGTTGTGAGTTTATTTTCCGCTGGTTTTCTCTGATGTTGTATCACAAGGGTGCCCGGGGTAAGGCACCAGTCACGGGTCCGGGGTCGGGTCGTGACAAAAAGTGGTATCAGAGCAGTTAATCCTCGGAAAGAATCTACAGGCCGTATCTAGTAGAGTCTTGATTATCGGTGTATTGTGCACCACATCTATAATCAGGAGGCTACAGGATATTTAGGATTGGTTTCCATTCTTTCACTCTAAGATCGTGCAATAGAGCTGTGTTATAGGTTGAACTTGCTCTGACATATTTTTATGTATCAGTTATGCCTCCACGCAAGGCAACCGCGCCTGGCGGCAAGGCCGAGGCTGGAGCCGCTAGTAGGACACGTAGGTCACGAGGCACGTGCCCGCCCCACCGAGATGATGTTTCGGCGAGAGTTCCACGACGCCGCCACCCCGTAGAGTTCGGGCAAAGCAGCCGGCTATCGAGACCGCAGACCGAGCCCCGCCATACGTACCGAGCAGAGAGATGGGTTACGCGAGATGGGCCCGATTATTAGCCAGATCGTGGCTGGCGGGAGACAGACGGAGGCGGTTCCGGTTGTACCGTGGCCCACCCAGATCCGATAGCTTGAGATCGCGGGACTTTTGAGTTGCACCACCGAGTTCTATGGGTCGAGACCGAGGATGATCCTCGTGAGTTTATCCGAAGCGATTCTGGATCGAGAGTGATCGTGGCTTCGAGACGCAGTCGGTATTATCGGGTTCACATCGGCCGCGGATACCGCAGCTTGGATCGTATGATTCATGGAACTATCCCGGGAGTATGCGCTTCACCGTGTGGGACGAGTTCTTACAGCGTTCTTAGCCATTTCTTGCCTCCGCAGATGAGAGAGCTCGGCCGATAGATTTTTGACATCGAGGCAGAGTGGGCGACGGTCCGGAGTACAACGTAGTTTGACTCGTTGGCTCGGTATGTACCGCTGGTAGCGCATACATGGAGGACAGTGCACCGCTATGTCACGTGGCTCGATGATTACTTGGCCGAGTTGCACGAGTAGCTCTTCACCGGGTATGGACATTGCCCGCACGCAGCATATGCACTGCGCGGCGAACGCAGGCCGACGATTGACAGTATCGAGAAGAGGCCGTGACAAGCAGGTCCTCTGGTAGTTTTCGAGGTAGACAACCTCAGCAGCAGACCGAATTTGCTCCTCAGCCGGTTCAGAGCCCTCCTCCACCATCTTCCGGACGTCAGGCATTGAGGCGGGACAGGTCCCGTGGCTTCGGTTCTCGGAGGACGAGTTCCGATGACGAGGTCACCTATACCGGTGTGGCGTGGCGATTGCCATTACGTGGTGTCGTGTTCCTCCGTGAGCTTGTTACTCTTGTGGCGCAGGCCATTTGAGGAGAGATTGTCCCACGCAGGCGACGGAATGTTATGGCTCACCGGTAAGCGGTCGATGGTCGGATCTTCGTCTTCGGTGGTTATGCGCCCCGGAGGGCAGGGTGTTCACGGACCAGCAGGCCGCGACAGGGGTCGTGGTAGGGGTCCCAGTTCCAGCGGTCCTCAGAACCGCATTTATGCTATGTCCAGCCGTCAGGACCAGGAGGCGTCACCAGATGTCGTCACAGGTACATTATTGATTGCATGTTGTGATGTATATGCTTTGATAGATCCGTGTTCTACCTTGTCCTATATATCTCCTCATATTGTTGGTAGAATAGGATAGAGCCCGAGTCCATAAAACCTTTTGAGGTGGCTACGCCAAATGGTGATTCGGTGGTAGTGCCGGGTATATAAGGCTTGCCCGGTGACTATAGGCGATGCGTCGGACTCTGCCGACTTGATAGAGTTGGATATGACGGACTTTGATGTAATTATAGGTATGGATTGGCTAGCGTCTTGCTATGCCAATGTGAATGTAGAGAGATCGCACGGTTCCGCAGCTCGTGAGCCGTTATCGAGTGGAAGGAATATCGCGTCGTAGAGGTAAGTTTATTTCTTACCTCAAGGCTGGGAAGATGGTGCGGAAGGGGTATATCTACTATATGGTTCGGTATTCGACATCGAGGTGAGATACCGACCTTCATCGGCCCATCGTTAGAGTTTTCGCACGTATTCCCGCACGAAGCTTCCGTATCCTCATGAGAGGAGATTGAGTTTGCATTGATTTGGCGCCGGACACTCGACCGATATCTATTCCGCCATACGTGATGGCACCGCCGAGTTGAGGGAATCAAAGACCACCAAAGATTTTCGGAAAAGGCTTTATCGGGCCAAGTGTTTCTCCCGGGAGCGCCATGTTATTTGTAAAGAAGAGGATGGACGCCAGATGTGTGTTGATTACAGGCAGCTGAATAAGGTAACTATCAAGAACAGATATCCCCTGCCCAGGATTGATGATTTGTTTGACCAGTTGCAGGGGGCGAGGTGTTTCTCTAAGATAGACCTGCGATCTGGTTATCATCAAGTGCGAGTTAGAGAGGCAGATATCCCGAAGACTACATTCAAGACCCGGTATGGCCACTATGAGTTCAGGGTGATGTCTTTCGGGTTGACCAACGCTCCAACAGTATTCATGGACTTGATGAACAGGGTGTTCAAGCCATTCTTGGATATGTTCGTTATAGTATTCATTGATGATATCTTGGTTTATTCGCGCACAGAGCAGGAGCATGCAGATCACTGGCGGCGTGATTGAGTCCTCCAGGACCGGCAGTTGTATGCCAAGTTCTCAAAATGCGAGTTTTGGTTGGCCTCAGTGGCTTTCTTAGGGCATGTTATCGGGGCCGATGGAATTCGGGTTGATACAGCAAAGATTGAGGCAGTCAAGACTTGGCCCAGACCCACTACACCGACGGAGGTGCGCAGCTCTTTGAGCCTTGCGGGTTATTATCGGAGGTTTGTGGAGAAGTTTGCTTCCATTTCAGCACCTTTGACTAAGCTGACTCAGAAGGCAGCTATGTTCCGGTGGACGGATGCTTGTGAGGAAAGTTTCCAGTTGCTAAAGGAGAAATTGACGACCGCCCCAGTTCTTACTCTTCTAGAGGGTTTAGACGGATACGTGATTTATTGTGATGCGTCAGGTGTCGGGCTGGGGTGTGTACTGATGCAGCATGGTAAAGTTATAGCTTACGCATCTCGACAGCTTAGGAAGCATGAGAAGAACTATCCCACACATGACTTAGAGTTGGCAGCGGTGATTCATGCCTTGAAGATCTGGAGACATTATTTATATGGAGTTCACGTGGATATTTACACAGACCACAAGAGTCTCCAATATATCTTCAGCCAGAGGGAGCTGAACTTACGGCAGAGACGGTGGTTGGAGCTACTTAAGGATTACGATGTCAATATCCTATACCACCCAGGGAAGGCCAATGTAGTTGCAGATGCCCTTAGTCGCAGATCGATGGGTAGTCTGTCAGGGGTGCAGCCAGAGAATAAGGGCATGGTCCGAGAATTACATCAGCTAGCAGGCCTTGGGGTTCGTTTGATTGGTTCTGATGGTGATGGAGTTCGGGTTCGAGAGGTTGCCGAGTCTTCCATCGTCGAGGAGGTGAAAAGGCGACAGTATGAGGATCCGATTATGGTACGGTATCGAGATATGACTCTTCGGGAAGAGAAGAATCTATTTGAGGTAGCACCAGATGGGGTGCTATGATTTGAGGGCCGGTTGTGTGTTCCCGATGTGACAGGACTTCGCCGCCAGATTTCGGGAGGCACAGCGCTCGTTATTCTATTCATCCGGGGTCAACTAAGATGTACCATGACCTCAGATGTGTGTATTGGTGGGATGCCGAAGAGGACGCGTTGAGTTCGCGCGCGATGTCCAAATTGTCAGCAGGTCAAGGTTGAGCACCAGAAGCCCGGTGGGCTGTTGCAGGCTATTGATATTCCGACTTAGAAGTGGGAGGTGGTAAATATAGATTTTATTACAGGGTTACCTCACACTCAGAGGAAGCATGATTCCATTTGGGTTATTGTCCACAGGCTGACGAAATCAGCCCATTTTCTTCAAGTCAGGACGACTTTTTCGGCCGAGAATTATGCTAGACTGTATATCAGAGAGATTGTGAGACTGCACGGAGTTCCTATATCGATTATTTCGCATGCAGGAGCCCGCCACGGCTAACTTCTGGAGGTCTTTCCAGAAGGGATTAGGGACATATGTGAGTCTCAGTACTGCGTTTCATCCTCAGACCGACGGACAGGCCGAACGCACTATCCAGACACTTGAGGATATGCTGCGGGCTTGTGTGATTGATTTCAGGGGTAGCTGGGAGGATCATTTACCTCTTGTGGAGTTTGCTTATAACAACAACTACCATTCTAGTATTCAGATGGCGCCTTATGAGGCCTTATACGGGAGGAAGTGCAGGTCACCGATAGGTTGGTTTGAGGTGGGAGAATTTCAGTTAGTCGGGCCAGACTTGATCCAACAGGCAGTGGATAAGGTGAAGCTTATCCAGGAGCGGTTATTGTCAGCTCATAGTCGATATATGTCGTATGCAGATCATCGGCGTCGACACTTAGAGTTTAAGGTAGATGATTGGGTCTTCCTGAAGGTGTCACCCATGAAGTGCGTGATGAGATTTGGGAAGAATGAGAAACTTAGCCCAAGGTACATTGGGCCTTATCAGATTGTTCGTAGGGTAGGCAAGGTTGCCTATGAGTTGGACCTGCCGTCCGATATTGAGGTAGTACATCCAGTTTTTCATGTGTCTATGTTGCGGAAATGTGTTGGAGATCCGTCTAGAGTGCACCCGATTTGTGATGTCCAGGTGACAGAGGGGTTATCGTATGAGGAGAGTCCCATAGCGATACTCGATCGTCAGGTTAGGCGACTTCGGACAAAGGATGTGGCTTCCGTCAAAGTCTTATGGCGTAACGAGAACAGGGAAGAGATGACGTGGGAAGCAGAGGATGACATGATGAAGAAGTATCCTCACTTATTCACTATACCTCCAGGTAACCCACTTTCCTGCTTGTTAGTTATAATTTGGAAATTATGCTTAAGTATTGTTGTGGCATGTGAAGCGTCTTTAATTGCAAAAAAGAATAGTTAAGAGGGTCTATGTCGATATCGTGATTTGAGTAAGCCTAGAAGGAACATTCGGGACGAATGTTTCTAAGGGGGGGGGGGGAGGGAGAATGTTATACCCCATAGTTCTGGCCATACGTGTGAGAGCGTACGAAAGGGGTTAAGACTTAAATTTTAGAAGGATAGGTTGACGGATTGTTTCAGACGTGTTTTAGGTCAACTTTGAGGCGGGTTATGGCCCGTTAAATTGAGAGTTCCTAGGTGTTTCAAAGGCCTAGTGCATAGTTCGTTGAGTCTAGTTTCCAACGCAACCAACCGTTCGTCGATAGGACATCGGAGTAGAAAGTTATGGGAGTTACAAGTTCAAGGCGCAATGACGTAAAAGTGTTTCGGAAGCCGGTTGTGGCCGCGACGGAAGCAGGTCGGCCACGACCCGACCACGGACCCGTGACTGGTGCCTTACCACGGGCACCCTTGTGATACAACATCAGAGAAAACCAGCAGAAAATAAACTCACAACAAGAACCCATATATAAAATAAGCAGGCTAACCCAAAATGGCTACCTCTAATACAACAAAACTGAACAGTTACATCCTTAACCACCCAAGCTATAACAGGACTACAGACCTCTAAGAAAGAGTAAACACTATGACGGGACAGGGCCCCGTCATGCCCCTGAATGTACAAATATCTACAACACCGGGGAGAACCGTACCAAAAGTCGAGCCTCCGGAGAAATGGAGCTCCTGACACCTGAGTAAGGATCCTAAGAATGAGGATCCACCACCTGCTTTCCCTTACCTGCGGCATGAACGCAGCCCCCGAGGAAGGGGGTCAGTACACAATATGTACCAAGTATATAAAACTGGAAAATACTGTAATAATAGCATAAGTTTAAAATAAACTGGAGTCATGGAAGAGAGTCAAAAATACCGTACACTGTGCCTTACTAACAATGAGAGTAACAAGTATAAATTTTACTGCATAAAATAGGAGGCTCATGATCAAAACAGGATCTCCCGCCCGTAGTATCATTAAGCAATCCTACTCCTGGGACTGTTTCACCCGCATGGGTCCTGTGGACCCGCATAAGGTCATCACCTCGCATGAGACTATTTCACCCGCATGAGACTATTTCACCCGCATGAGGTCATCCGCCTCGCATGGGACTATTTCACCCGCATGAGACTATTTCACCCGCATGGACCCTGTGGGCCCGCATGAGTACAAGCACCGCACTCGCATCATGGGTAGCAAATCCATGACATAAATAGTAATAATAATAATAATAATAATAATACATAAATCAGCGCAACCGGCTATCATACACAACATAAGCGCTACCGGCTTATCAAAACGTAAACGTAAGCAAGTTAAGAATATCTCCTAACTTCTTAATAACATTTCTAGTACATCCTCTCATTTTAGTTACTTAAGGCACTACATGTCGTTTTAAAAGAAAATCCGGGAATTTAACCCAAGTACCACGTTCCTTAAACCTTTTAAGAAAATGACTCCTTTTTGTGTAAAACTCCCAAGATACTAATAACCGTAGTATCAAGCCACGACAACTTTTCAAAACAAGTCCCGTTTACCTTTAAAAATACAATAGGCTTCTAAAATCAAGTGACTTCATCTCTTTTAAAACCTTAGGCAATTAATGTCTTAAAAACAGTTTGCCTTCCACAAATTCAAATCCTTTACCCGTACTTATTTTACTTGGAGTAAACCTTTTCTTGTCAACCTTTCATAAAGCCAATACAACCAACTTCCCATAAAGTTGTTATATTAGCATTATACACTAGTCAAACACATCTCCCTTTAACCAAGGGACTTATACTTTAAAATGAAACAAGTATCATATACTTAAAACAAGTGAAGAATGTCAAATCTTTGTACGTCTACCGTACTACATAGGTACAACTACTCATGCTCAAGAAATAAGAAAACTCCACATACCTCTTCGGTCAATCCACTTGCTAAGTCCAAAATACCGCACGTAATATGTCAACCTATAATGACCATAATACGTTTATTAACCTCTAGTTTCAATGTAGACATTTCCAAGTTCAAAGTTACTAATTTCTATGGAAAATTGGGCAGTATTTCCTTTGTTTCTACATACTTGCCACCTTTTTCAAGGTCAAATCCAACATCCAAACGCCACTTTTAAGGCCCAACAATCCAAACATTTCAAAGGGGATTACACAACTAAACTTGGGTGTGTAAAATTCTGCCCCATAAGGTACAACAATTAACTTAACAAGTTTAAGGTAGTTTTTAGGCTACAACATGCTCACATAACCTTTTTAACCAATCCTTTCATATCCAAACCATATTTCTTACATGCAATGAATCTAAGAGCATTATTTACTACTACAAGTTCCTTCTTCTTCACATGCAACATCAATAACTAGCTACAAGAGAAGAATTGTTACCTTAGAGCTTTAGCCAAAATTATTCCAACAATTTTGCTAGCCTCCTTTCCAAGAACACCACCACAATAACTTCTACAAGCTAGCCACAAGCTTCCTTCTTGTCCTAACTTTTCAGATTTTCCTTAAGCTTTGAATTCCTCTTGGAATTCTAGAGAGAAGTGAGAGCTTTAGCTTTAGAGAGAGGTGAGAGTTTGAAGAATGACCAAGTCTTCAAGACTTGGTCAATAAGTAGTGCATGCAAAATCAGATGGGGGGGGGGACACTTGTCACCCACCCATGACCTCTTTTAAAACAAAGCGAGCAGAATTTCCCACTAAACTGCAGAACCGCCGGCCAGCGGGCCTGCAGCGGCCGCGGCCTGCAACTCCCGCCGACTCCCAGACATTCCGGCGCCGCGCCTGCTTCCGGCGCGCTGCAACTTCAGCGAGCCCTCGATCTTTCCGGCCATGCCCGGCCGCGCGCTGCCCGTGGCTCCCGCTCAAACACCTTTCGTCTGTCACAAGACTGAACTTGTAACTCCCATAACTTCCCACTCCGGTGTCCTATCGACGAACGGTTGGTTGTGTTGGAAACTAGACTCAACGAACTACGCACTAGGCCTTTGAAACACCTAGGAACTCTCAATTTACCGGGTCACAACCCGCCCCAAAGTTGACTAAATCCCGTCCGAAATAATCCGTCAACTTATCTTTCGAAAATTTTAAGTCTTACTTCTTTCGTACGCTCTCATACGCATGGCCAGAACTACGGGGTATAACATTCCCCCCCCTTAGAAACATTCGTCCCGAATGTTCCTTTTAGGCTTACTCAAACCACAATCTCAACATAGACCCTCTTAACTAATCTTTTTGCAATTAAAGACGCTCCACGAGCCACAACATACTTAAGCATAATTGTCAAATTAAACTAACAAGCAGGAAAGTGGGTTACCTGGAGGTATAAGGAATAAGTGATGATAATTCTTCATCATGTCATCCTCTGCTTCCCACGTCATCTCCTCCCTGTTCTCGTTTCGCCATAATACCTTGATGGAAGCCACATCCTTGGTCCGAAGTCGCCTAACCTGATGATCGAGTATCGCTATGGGACTCTCCTCATACGATAACCCCTCTGTCACCTGGACGTCATGAATCGAGTGCACTCTATATGGGTCTCCAATACATTTCCGCAACATAGACACATGGAAAACTGGATGTACCGCTTCCAAATCGGACGGCAGATCTAACTCATAGGCAACCTTGCCTACCCTACGGACAATCTGATAAGACCCAATGTACCTTGGGCTGAGTTTCTCTTTCTTCCCAAATCTCATCACGCCCTTCATGGGTGACACCTTCAGGAAGACCCAATCATCTACCTCAAACTCTAAGTGTCGACGCCGATGATCCGCATATGACTTCTGTCGACTCTGAGCTGACAACAACCGCTCCTGGATAAGCTTCACCTTATCCATCGCCACGAACCAAGTCTGGCCCGACTAACTGCACTTCTCCCACCTCAAACCAGCCTATCGGTGACCTGCACTTCCTCCCATATAAGGCCTCATAAGGCGCCATCTGAATACTAGAATGGTAGCTGTTGTTATAAGCAAACTCCACAAGAGGTAAATGATCCTCCCAACTACCCCTGAAATCAATAACACAAGCCCGCAGCATATCCTCAAGTGTCTGGATAGTGCTCTCGGCCTGTCCGTCGGTCTGAGGATGAAACGTCGTACTGAGACTCACCTGTGTCCCTAATCCCTTATGGAAGGACCTCCAGAAGTTAGCCGTGAACTGGGCCCCTCTGTCTGAAATAATCGATATAGGAACTCCGTGCAATCTCATAATCGCCCTGATATACAGTCTAGCATAATCCTCGGCCGAAAAAGTCGTCCTGACTGGAAGAAAATGGGCTGATTTCGTCAGCATGTCGACGATGACCCAAATGGAATCATGCTTCCTCTGAGTGGTAGGTAACCCTGTAATAAAGTCCATGTTGATCACCTCCCACTTCCACATCGGAATATCAATAGCCTGTAATAGCCCACCGGGCTTCTGATGCTCAACCTTAACTCGCGACAATTAGGACATCAGCAATAAAACCGGCCACGTCCCTCTTCAGGCCATCCCACCAATACTTACACCTGAGGTCATGGTACATCTTATTTGACCCCGGGTGAATAGAATAACGAGCACCGTGCCTCCTGAATCTGCGACGAAGTCCTCGCTACATCGGGAACACACAACCGGCCCTCGAATCTTAGCACCCCATCAGGTGCTACCTCAAATAGACTCTTCTCCTCCTGGAGAGCTGTATCTCGATACCGTACCATAATCGGATCCTCATACTATCGCCTCTTCACCTCCTCGACGATGGAAGTCTCGGCTACCTCTCGAACCCGAACTCCATCACTATCAGAATCAACCAAACGAACCCCAAGGCTCGCTAGCTGATGTAACTCTCGGACCATATCCCTTTTCTCTGGTCAGACATCGCATGCACTACCCATCGATCTGCGACTAAGGGCATCCGCAACTACATCGCCTTCCCCGGGTGGTATAAAATATCAACATCATAATCCTTAAGTAGCTCCAACCACCGCTCGCCGCAAGTTCACTCCTCCGTGAAGATATACCGAAACTCTTATGGTCTGTGTAAATATCCACATGAACTCCATACAAATAATGTCTCCAGATCTTCAAGGCATGAATCATCACGCCAACTCCAAGTCATGTGTGGGATAGTTCTTCTCATGCTTCCTAAGCCGCCGAGACGCGTAGCTATAACTCGCCGTCTTTGCATCAACACGCACTCCAAGCCCGACACCTGAAGCGTCAGAATAAACCACATATCCATCTAACCCCTCTGGAAGAGTAAGAACTGGGGAGGTCGTCAACTTCTCCTTTAGAAACTGGAAACTTCCCTCACAAGCATCCGCCCACCGGAACATAGCCGCTCGAGTCCTTAGTCAAAGGTGCCGAAATGGAAGCAAATTTCTCCACAAACCTCCGATAATAACTGCAAGGCCCAAAGTCGCGCACTCCGTTGGTGTAGTGGTCCGCCAAGTATTGATCGCCTCAATCTTCGCAGACAACCGAATACCATCGGCCCCGATGACATGCCCTAAGAAAGCCACTGAAGCCAACCAAAACTCGTATTTCGAGAACTTGGCATATAATCGCGACCCGAGGACTCGATACCGCCTCAAATGACCAGATGCTCCGCTCGCGCGAATAAACCAAGATATCATCAATGAAAACTATCACGAACATATCCAAGAATGGCTTGAACACCCGGTTCATCAAATCCATGAATACTGTTGGGGCGTTGGTCAACCCGAAAGACATCACCCTGAACTCATAGTGCCCATACCGGGTCCTGAATGCAGTCTTCGGGATATCTGCTCCTCTAACTCGCACCTGATGATAACCAGATCACAGGTGTATCTTGGAAAAACATCTCGCACCCTGCAACTGGTCAAACAAATCATCAATCCTGGGGAGGGGATATCTGTTCTTGATAGTTATCTTGTTTCACCGTCAGAATCAATACACATACGCAGCTGGCCCCATCCTTCTTCTTTACAAATAACACCGCGCTCCTGGGAGAAACACTTGGCCTGATAAAGCCTTTCTTCAGCAAGTCCTTCAGCTGGTCCTTCAACTCCTTCAACTCGGCAGGTGCCATCCTGTATGGCGGAATAGATATCGGTCGAGTGTCTGGCGCCAAATCAATGCAAAACTCAATTTTCCTCTCAGGAGGGATACCTGGAAGCTCATCTGGGAACACGTCTGGAAACTTTCTAACGACCGGAACTGACTGAAGGTCCGGTATCTCAGCCTCAATATCGAATACTCGAACCATATGGTAGATATACCCCTTCCGCACCATCTTCCTAGCCTTGAGGTAAGAAATAAACCTACCCCTCGGCGATGCAGTATTCCCCTTCCACTCGATAACCGGCTCACCAGGAAATTGGAACCGAACTAATCTCTCTCTATAGTCCACATTGGCATAGCAAGACGCTAGCCAAATTCCGGAACCAGAACGGCGCGTGGAATGGGCTCCATACCCATAATCACATCAAAGTCTGTCATATCCAACTCTATCAAGTCGGCTAGAGTCTGACGACTGTCTATAGTCACTGGGCAAGCCTTATATACCCACCTAGCTACCACTGAATTACCTACTGGCGTAGCCACCTCAAAAGGTCTTATGGACTCGGGCTCTATCCCTATTCTACCAGCAATATGAGGAGATATATAGGACAAGGTAGAACCTGGATCTATCAAAACATATACATCACAACATGCAATCAATAATGTACTGCGGACATCCGTGACGCCTCGTCCTCGACGGCCGACATAGCATAAATGCGGTTCGAGGACCGCGAATCGACCCTACCACGACTTCGCCGCGCTGATGGTCCGTGAAGACCTTTCTCCGGGCGCATCTCCATCAAGACGAAGATCCGACCATCGACCGCTACCGGTGAGCCATAACATTCCGCGCCTCTGGACGGACAATCTCTCCTCAAATGGCCCTGCTGGCCACAAGAGTAACAAGCTCCTGGAGTACCACGACACCCTCCATAATGGCAATCGCCGCATCGACCACACCGAGGTATAGGTGGCCTCATCTGACTGGAACCCTGGTCCCTCTGGGAACCCGAAGCCCTAGAGCCCTGTCCTGCTCCTGAATGCCCTGTACGTCCGAAAGATGGTGGAGGAGCGCTCTGAACCGGCTGAGGTGCAATCGGTCTCGCCGAGGTTGTCTACCTCGAAACTACCACAGACCTCGCCCCGGCCTCTTCTCGCCGATACTGTCAATCCGGCCCTGCGTTCCTCACACCCAAGTGCATATGCCTGCATGCGGGCAATGTCCATGCCCGGCTGAAGAGCTATTCCCGTGCAACTCTTGGCCAAGTAATCATCGAGCCCTGTGACATAGCGGTGCACCCTGTCTTCCATGTCTGCTACCAAAGCGGGTACATACCGATCCAACGAGTCAAACTCTATGTTGTACTTCCTGACCGCCCGCCCACTCGCCTCAAGGTGTCAAAAATCTATCGGCGAGCCCTCCTCATCTGCGGAGGCAAGAAATGGCCAAGGAACGCCTCTGAGAACTCGTCCCAAACAGCTGGAAGCGCATGCTCCCCCCGGGATAGTTCCCATGAATCATACCAGTCAACCGCAGTATCCCGCAGCCGATGGGAGCCCTACAATACCGACTCTGTCTCTGAAGCCCTAATCACTCTCATGATCTGCAGAATCGCTTCGGATAAACTCGAGGTCATCCTCGTGTCTCGACCAGAACTACGGTGGATCGCAACTCAAAAGTCCCGCAGCCTCGCTATCGCCCGTGAGGCTACGGTACAACCGGAACCGCTGCCTCCCGTCTATTCTCCTGCCTAGCCACGATCCTGGCTAATAATCGCCATATCTCAGAGCCCATATCCTCCGCTCCAGTGTAATGGCGAAGGCTCGTGTATCGTGGTCTCGTGATGGCTGCCGCCCCAAACTCTGCTGGAGTTGGCGACGTCGTGGAACTCGCCGTCCGAAACATCTCTTCTGGTAAGGACTGGGCCTGTGCCCTGGTAACCCTCGGTATCCTACTAGTAGTTCCCTCCGCTGCCTTGCCCTTCTGGGCCGCGGTTGTCTTGCGTGGAGGCATAACTGATACAGGAAAATATGTCAGAGGGAGTTCAACCTATAACACAGCTCTATTGCACGATCTTAGAGTGAAAGAATGGAAACCAATCCTAAATATCCTGCAACCTCCTGATTATAGATGTGGTGCACAACACACCGATAATCAAGACTCTACTAGATACGGCCTGTAGACCCTTTCTGAGGATTAACTGCTCTGATACCACTTTTGTCACGACCCGACCACGGACCGGATCGTGCCTTACCCCGGGAACCCTTGTGATACAACATCAGAGAAAACCAGCGGAAAATAAACTCACAACAAGAACCCATATATAAAATAAGCAGGCTAACCCAAAATGGCTACCTCTAACACAACAAAACTGAACAGTTACATCCTTAACCACCCAAGCTATAACAGGACTACAAACCTCTAAGAAAGAGTAAACACTATGACGGGACAGGGCCCCGTCATGCCCCTGAATGTACAAATATCTACAACACCGGGGAGAACCGTACCAAAAGTTGAGCCTCCGGAGAAATGGAGCTCCTGACACCTGAGTAAGGATCCTAAGAATGAGGATCCACCACCTACTTTCCCTTACCTGCGGCATGAACGCAGCCCCCGAGGAAGGGGGTCAGTACACAATATGTACCAAGTATATAAAACTGGAAAATACTGTAATAATAACATAAGTTTAAAATAACTGGAGTCATGGAAGAGAGTCAAAAATACCGTACACTGTGCCTTACTAACAATGAGAGTAACAAGTATAAATTTTACTGCATAAAATAGGAGGCTCATGATCAAAATAGGATCTCCCGCCCGTAGTATCATTAAACAATCCTACTCCTGAGACTGTTTCACCCGCATGGGTCCTGTGGACCCGCATAAGGTCATCACCTCGCATGGGACAATTTCACCCGCATGGTGTTATACCCCGTAGTTCTGACCCTACGTATGAGAGCGTACGAAAGCATGTAAGACTTAAAATTTTCTAAAGATAGGTTGACGGATTATTCCGGATGGGTTTTAGTCAACTTTGAGGCGGGTTATGACCCGATACATTAAGAATTCCTAAGTGTTTCAAAGGCCCAGGGCGTAGTTCGTTGAGTCTAGATTCCAACGCAACCAACCGCTCATCGAGACAGACGCCGGAGTAGAAAGTTATGCGGAGTTACGCAGACGACATAAATGCGCCGCGCGCTGAAATCTACTGAGGCCGCTGAGGTTGCTGGCGCAGCGCCGAGGCTACAGCGCGGAAGTTGAAGAAGGCGTGGAGGTTTCAGCGCCGTGGCGCCGGGAAGAAGGGCCGCGCGCCAGGCGGGATTCTCGCGAAAAACTTAGGAAAAGTCAGATTTTTCTTTAAAAGACCTTGGGAGGTGACAAGTGTCCCCCATCTGATTTTGCATGCACTATATTGACCAAGTCTACAAGACTTGGTCATACTTCATCTCTCTTAGACAAAAGCTCTTCCTTCTCTTAAAAGTTCAAGCTCCTCCTTCTCTCTAAAATCCCAAGAGAAATTCTAGCCTTAGGAAAAATCAAAAGTTAAGAACAAGAAGCTTGTGGCTAGCTTGTTAGTGGTGTTCTTGGCAAGGAAGCTAGCAAAAATATTTGGAATAAGTTTGACTAAAACTTTAAGGTAACATTTCTTCCTTTAGAATTAGTTTCTAGTGTTGCATGTTAAGAAAGAACTTGTGGTAGTGAATAATGCTCTTAGAGTCATTGCATGTAAGAAATATGATTTGGATGTGAAAGAATTGGTTAAGAAGATTATGTGAGCATGTTGTATCCTAAAAACTACCTTAGACTTGTTAAGTTAATTGTTTTACCTTTTGGGCAGAATTTTACACACCCAAGTTTAGGTGTAATCCCTTGAGATGTTTGGATTGTGGGCCTAAGAAGTGGCGTTTGGATGTTGAATTGGACCTTAAAAGGTGGCAAAGTATGTAGAAACAAAGGAAATCTTGCCCAATTTTCCATAGAATTTAGTGGCTTTGAACTTAGATTATTCCTACATTGAAATTAGATGTTAATAAACGTATTATGGTTATTATAGGTTGGCATATTACTTGCGGTAGTTTGAGCTTAGCAAGTGGATTGACCAAGAGGTATGTGGAAACTTTCTTATCTTTTGAGCATGAGTAGTTATAACTATATAGTACTGAGACGTCGTGTTTTGAATGAAGTAAATCCTTTTGTTATACTTGACTTGTTTTAAGGAAATGTCGAAGTTGGTTGGGTTAAGAAGTTAACCCGCTTGTTCTTAAGGAATGGTTTATCCTAAATAAGGTAGACAAGGATTTCTTGACATAATGAAGTATAGAGTACTTTTGGTGTGAAAGTATTGAATATTGAATTATTCTAAAAGATAAGAGACTTAAATTTTTGAGGTAAGAAACTTGTTTTCTAAAGGATAAGAGGCTTGAAGTATTTTGAAAATTGTATGAATTTGTTTGAAGTATAAGTCTCTTGGTTAGTAAAAGAACGAAATGGTTTATAAGGAGTTATAACGGCTTTATGGGAAGTTAGTTATAACGGCCTTATGAATGGATAAGGATGTCGTAAATTTCTAAAGCATAAAGTTAGTATAACGGATTTATGGAAAGTTGGTTATAATAACTTTATGGAAGGTTATGAAAGTTGTCTATTTTGATTAATGAGCATAAGTTGTCTAGATGGTGGAAAAATTGAAGTTACTTGGTTTCAAGCTTTGAAATGAGTTTTCTAAAGGTGTAGTAACTTACTTTGAAAAATAGACACGCCTCGATACTACGGGTGTTAGTATCTTGGATTTTACATAAAAAGGAGGCTTTCGAAAAGAATGTACGTACATAGCACTTTGGCTTGTTTAATTGAGAATTATTCTATGTGTGCCTTGATAAGTACTTTGGCTTGCTTAAATAAGAAATTCTCTTGGGTTATGTGAAAAGAAGGCATGGTAATTGTCTTGGTTTATATAAAGGCATGGTATTGCAATTCGAATTAAAAGCATGTAATTATGAGTCTATTTGGGCGTACCGTCAGTGATGGGGGATTCCACGGGTATGCGGCCATGATGAGGTTCGTTCCTGTTGTGATATTATTCCATGGATTAGCTCTCCATGAGGTCTACTGATGCAGGGTGGATCTAGTAGTTAGCCCTCGTACTTGCCCCGGTCAGAGACGTGATGCACGGTGGATCTGGTAGTTGGCTTTCGTACTTGCCGGTCGGGGGTTAGAGGCGAAGTGGTGTGATCTGCAGGTGGATCGGTGGTTAGCTCGCGTACTTGCCCCGATCGTGATGTGATGCGGTGGATCTGGTAGAGGCTATCGCACTTGCCGGTCGGCTTTGTGATTTCGATTATAGTATTGTAGTGCACGTGGATCAGTAGCCGGCTTTCGTACTTGCCGGTCGATTGAGGATGCGAGGTGGATCGGTAGCTATGCCTTCGCACTTGCCTCGCACGTTCTTATGATACAGTGGGATCTAGTATTCATGTACTCCTTAGTGTTGTTATATCATGAGGCGGCGGTGAGGAAGGAATTCCACGCACGATTGATATTATGGGCATGAGACCTATGGTTATATTTGAGTGATGACTTAGAGGGCGTGAGTCCCTGACTTGACATGGATGCGTATATGTTGTGTACTGTAGTTTGGCTATCATACATGTCTCCTGCTTTATATATATATGCTATTATGATTTCATTCTGATATTTTGATTTCACATACTCGGTACTGTTATCGACCTCGCCCGAGGTGCGTTCATCCGCAGTCGAGATCGTAGCTTCTTTGGTCGCGCTCTTGTGATCACTGTTCATTTCTTGGGAAGCTCCATCTCTCCGAGGCTTTGTCTTTTTGGTATGATTCACGAGGTTATAGACTTTTGTACATTCGGGGTATGGCGGGGCCTGTCCGCCACGATTGTTATTCCTGAGGTGCGTAGTCACGTTGGTGGTTTGGGCTGTAAGAATAAGTTGTACTTCTGATTAAGTATGTTTTTATGGCAGGGAGCCTTATCGGCTGGCCAGCGATGTTTACCTTTTTATAAGTTATGTGTTATGTATGTTCCGCTGCTATTCTCGATGTATACTGACGGTACCCGGTAGGTACTAGTCGCGACCGAGTCGGGTTGTGACCACGTGGGACTATTTCACCGCGTGAGGTCATCCGCCTCGCATGAGACTATTTCACCCGCATGAGACTATTTCACCGCATGGACCACGTGAATCGCGTGAGTACTAATGCCGCACTCGCATCATGGGTAGCAAATCCATGGCATAAATAGTAATAATAATAATAATAATAATAATACATAAATCAGTATAGCCGACTATCATACACAACATAAGCGCTAGAACATCAAAGCGTAACGTAAGCAAGTTAAGAATATCTCTAACTTCTTAATAACATTTCTAGTACATCCTCTCATTTTAGTTACTTAAGGCACTACATGTCGTTTTAAAAGAAAATCAGAATTTAACCCAGTACCACGTTCCTTAAATCTTTTAAGAAAATGACTCCTTTTGTGTAAAACTCCCAAGATACTAATAGCAGTAGTATCGTACCACGACAACTTTTCAAAACAAGTCACGTTTACCTTTAAAAATACAATAGGCTTCTAAAATCAAGTGACTTCATCTCTTTTTAAAACCTTAGGCAATTAATGCCTTAAAAGCAGTTTGCCTTCCACAAATTCAAATCCTTTACGTACTTATTTTACTTGGAGTAAACCTTTTCTTGTCGACCTTTCATAAAGCCAATCTGACAACTTCCCATAAAGTTGTTATATTAGCATTATACACTAGTCAAACACATCTCCCTTTAACCAAGGGACTTATACTTTAAAACGAAACAAGTATCATATACTTAAAACAAGTGAAGAATGTCAAATCTTTGTACGTCTACCGTACTACATAGGTACAACTACTCATGCTCAAGAGATAAGAAAGCTCCACATACCTCTTCGGTCAATCCACTTGCTAAGTCCAAAATACCGCACGTAATATGTCAACTTATAATGACCATAATACGTTTATTAACCTCTAGTTTCAATGTAGACATTTCCAAGTTCAAAGTTACTAATTTCTATGGAAAATTGGGCAGCATTTCCTTTGTTTCTACGTACTTGCCACCTTTTTCAAGGTCGAATCCAACATCCAAACGCCACTTTTAAGGCCCAACAATCCAAACATTTCAAAGGGGATTACACAACTAAACTTGGGTGTGTAAAATTCTGCCACATAAGGTACAACAATTAACTTAACAAGTTTAAGGTAGTTTTTAGGCTACAACATGCTCACATAACCTTTTTATCCAATCCTTTCATATCCAAACCATATTTCTTACATGCAGTGAATCTAAGAGCATTATTTACTACTACAAGTTCCTTCTTCTTCACATGCAACATCAATAACTAGCTCTGAGAAGAATTGTTACCTTAGAGCTTTGGCAAAATTATTCCAACAATTTTGCTAGCCTCCTCAAGAACACCACCACAATACTTCTACAAGCTAGCCCTGAGCTTCTTGTCTAACTTTTGATTTTCCTTAATCTTTGAATTCCTCTTGGAATTCTAGAGAGAAAGTGAGCTTTAGCTTTAGAGAGAGGTGAGAGTTTGAAGAATGACCAAGTCTTCAAGACTTGGTCAATAAGTAGTGCATGCAAAATCGGATGGGGACACTTGTCACCCATGACCTCTTTTAAACAAAGCGGTGAATTTCCCATTCAACCCGCGAGAACCCGCCTCGCGGCCTGCGCGGCGCGCGGCGCTGCCTCTGCCGACTCCCGGGACATTCGGCGCCGCGGCTGTAACCAGCGAGCCCTCGGATCTTTCGTGCGCGCCACGGCGCTCGCCCGAAACACCTTTCTGTCCGTCTGCGCACTGAACTTGTAACTCCCATAACTTCCCACTCCGGTGTCCTATCGACGAACGGTTGGTTGCGTTGGAAACTAGACTCAACGAACTATGCACTAGGCCTTTGAAACACCTAGGAACTCTCAATGTACCGGGTCACAACCCGCCCCAAAGTTGACTAAAACCCGTCCGAAACAATCCGTCAACTTATCTTTCGAAAATTTTAAGTCTTACTTCTTTCGTACGCTCTCATACGCATGGCCAGAACTACGGGGTATAATAGCCGCGGCGCCGGAAAGTTCTTGGAGTCGGCAGAGGTTTCAGCGCCGCGGCGCCGGATGTAGGGCCGCGGCGCCGAGGCGGGTTCTGCGAAGTTGAGTGGAAAAATCTGAACTGTTTAGTTTTAAAAAAGGCCATGGGAGGGTGACAAGTGTCCCCCCCCATCTGATTTTGCATGTACTACTTATTGACCAAGTCTTGAAGACTTGGTCATTCTTCAAGCTCTCATCTCTCTCTAAAAATACATCTCTCCCTTCTCTCTAGAATTTCAAAAGGAAATCAAAGCTTGAGAAAAATCTGAAAAGGTGTGGCAAGAAGGAAGCTTGTTGGCTAGCTTGTAGGAGTTATTGTAGTGGTATTTTTGGAAAGGAGGATAGCAAACTTGTTGGAATAATTTGGCTAAATCTCTAAGGTAACAATTCTTCTCTTGTAGCTAGTTTTTAGGTGTTGCATGTAAAGAAGAAAGAACTTGTAGTTGGAAATATGACTCTTAGATAAATTGCATGTAAGAAATATGAGTTGGATATGAAAGGGTTGGATAAGAATGATATGTAAGCATGTTATAGCCTAAATACTACCTTAAACTTGTTAAGTTAGTTGTTGTACATTGTGGGGCAAAATTTTACACATCCAAGTTTAGGTGTGTAATCCCCTTTGAAATGTTTGGATTGTTGGACCTTAAATGTGGCGTTTGGATGTTGAATTCGGCCTTGAAAAAGGTGGCAAAGTATGTAGAAACAAAGGAAATGCTGCCCAATTTTCCATAGAATTTAGTGACTTTAAACTTGGAATATTCTACGTTGTAGCTTGAGGTTAATAAACGTATTATGGTCATTATAGGTTGACGTATTACGTGCGGTATTTTGGACTTATCAAGTGGATTGACCCGAAGAGGTATGTGTAACTTTCCTACCTATTGAGCATGAATAGTTGCATCTATGTAGTGCGGTGAGCGTCTGAAGGCTTTGGTATCCCTTACTTGCTTTAATGATGTCTTAAGTTTTAAAGTTAAGGGACTTGGAGTGTTTTAAGTATATGATACTTGTTTCGTTTAAAAGTATAAGTCCCTTGGATATAGGGAGATGTGTTTGACTAGTGTATAATTGTAATATAACAACTTTATGGGAAGTTGGTTGTATTGGCTTTATGAAAGGTTAACAAAGGAAGGTTTACTCCAAGTAAAAATGGTACGGATGAATGAATTGAATTTGTGGAAGGCAAATTGTTTTTAAGGCATTAATTGCCTAAGGTTTTAAAAGAAATGAAGTCACTTGATTTAGAAGCCTATTGTATTTTAAAGGTAAACGTGACTTGTTTTGAAAAGTTGTCGTGACTTGATACTACGGTTATTAGTATCTTGAGAGTTTTACATAAAAATGAGTCATTTTCTTAAAAGGTTTATGGTACGTGGTACTTGGGTTAAATTCCCGGATTTTCTTTTAAAATGACATGTAGTGCCTTAAGTAACTAAAATGAGAGGATATACTAATAATGTTAATAAGAAGTTAGGAGATATTCTTAACTTGCTTACGTTATGATAAGACGGTATCGCTTATGTTATGTACGATAGCCGGTTGTGCTGAGTTATGTATTTTTATTATTATCATTATTACTACTTATGTCATGGATTTTCTACCCATGATGCGAGTGCGGCGCTTGTACTCATGCGGGCCCACCGGGTCCATGCGGGTGAAATAGTCCCATGCGGGTGAAATAGTCCCATGCGAGGCGGATGACCTCATGTAGGTGAAATAGTCCCATGCGGGTGAAATAGTCTCATGCGAGGCGGATGACCTCATGCGGGTCCACAGGACCTATGCGGGTGAAATAGTCCCAGGAGTAGGATTGCTTAATGATACTACGGGCGGGAGACCCTGTTTTGATCATGAGCCTCCTATTTTATGCAGTAAAGTTTATACTTGTTACTCTCATTGTTAGTAAGGCCACGATTATCGTATTTTGATTTTCCTCCATGACTCAAACATTTTAGACTTATGATATTATTACAGTATTTTCGGTTTTGCATATTTGGTACATCTGTGTCGACCCTTCCTGGGCTGCGTTCATCTGTGCGGTAGGGGTAAGCAGGTGGTGGATCCTCATTCTTAGGATCTTGCTCAGGTGTCAAAAGCTCCATTTCTCCGGAGGCTCGACTTTTGGTACGGTTCTCCCTGGTGTTGTAGATATTTGTACATACAAGGTATGACGGGGCCCTGTCCCGTCATAGTGTTTACACATTCTTAGAGGTCTCTAGTCCTGTTATAACTTGGGTTGTTAAGGATGTAATTGTTCAGCTTTGTTATATTTAGAGGTAGCCATTTTGGGTTAGCCTGCTTACATTCTATATGGGTTCTTGTTGTGAGTTTATTTTCCGCTGGTTTTCTCTGATGTTGTATCACAAGGGTGCCCGGGGTAAGGCACCAGTCATGGGTCCGGGGCCGGGTCGTGACAGTATGTGAAACTATCTCTTCCTTCTTTTTGGCATGAGTCACATAAAATGAGCGTACGACGGACATACATAATTCTAATGAATCCTAATTCCTAGTGATACTTGATATGATAGTTGCCTTTGATTCTCTAGTGATAGTTCATTCTAATTATTTCAATGAGTCTCAGATGATGATTTAATTTGTATATGGTTGCTCATGATATTCTATTCGTGCATAATGTGATTTTATCATTTCACTGTGTCCCGAGCCGGGTATGTTCATGCACAGCTTCATTGCATTATTCACCGAGTCCCTCACTAGAGGGCCGGGTACGGTATGTATATATATGATTATTTCACCGAGACCCTCACTAGAGGGCCGGGTATGGTATATAAATGTATATGACTTCATTCACCGAGTCCCATAATGGGCCGGATACGGTATATTATATGGACATGTATGACTCTCATTTCATAAGGCACATATGCATTGGTATCTTTGATTATCATACTTATCTCCTGTCATCTTTTGGCCAGTTATGATATTCTTTATCGTACTTCATGTTTTATATACTCGGTATATTTTTCTTACTGACCCCCTTTCTTCGGGGGGCTGCGTTTCATTCCCGCAGGTACATACACTCAATTTGGTGATCCTCCAGCCTAGGACTTCTGCTCAGCTATTTGGAGAGTTTCATTGTTTCGGAGCCTAGTCATTTTGGTACAGATCATTTGTCATAGACTTATGCATATTCAGGGTTATGGCGGGGCCCTGTCCCGTCATATTTTACCGTTATACTCTTAGAGGTCTGTGGTCATGCGTGGGTTGGACATGTGTGGGTTGTAGACATGTTTTGGTCAGCTATACAGTTGTAGTTCATTTTGGATATTCCCGTGTATAGTGGCAGCCTTGTCGGCTTGCCTATTTTGTTATGTTTGATTAGTTGTGACTCCTCGGGAGACAGGTTCATTCTGATATATAGCGTTATGAGTCTGCTGCATACTTTTACAGATTTCTACATTGTCCTTGGTATCAGTCTGATTATATTTAACAGGTTCGTATACGGGTGTCCAACTAGGGCACCAGTCACGACCCATCGGTTTGGGTCATTACAAAGAGTGGTATCAGAGCAGTTCGTCTTCGGAATATCTACAGACTGTGTGTGGTAGAGTCTTGTTTATCGGTGTAATGTGCACCACATCTATAAACAGGAAGCTATCAGACATTTAGGATGTCATCTTTTCTTCTTACTCTAGATCGTGCGATAGAGCTATGTTATTAGGATAATCTCTCTGTAACGAATTATTGTGTTTTCAGCTATGCCTCCTAAGAAAGCGACAGCTACCCAGAAGGGAAACTCAGTAGCAGGAGATACTTGTCGGATCCAGAGAGTTACTTGGGCCCATGCCCAGTCTATGCCTGAGATTGTACTCCAGTCGGCGAGCTCTGCTACACCGCCACCTCCAGAGGAACTTAGAGTAGCAGCAACTCCAGTTTAGGGGGCAGCATCACCGCCAGCTCCCGAGGCCCCAACACCTGAGCCTCCAGCTCCTCAGCCAGGGTCGGAGGATAGTGTTACACCTCGTAATTCCAGGACATGTTTATAAGAACGTGCGTAAGAACTCAAAAATGTTAAGATTTGAGACTAGTAAAAATTTATCGGAGTTTTGAAAATGTCGGGAAATGAAATATTGCGACGAATGGGAGGGTGACACGTGTCACCCCCCCTTGGTTGGTCTTGGTCGAAATTGACCATGGATAGAAAGGTCATTTGACCAAAGTTAAGATGACCAAGTCTTGCAAGCTAAGAGCTTGAGTTTATTGACTAAGTCAAAGAGCCATTTGGCTTGATATTTAAATCCCATGCATCCAAGCCACCCAATTATTCTAATCTTGACCCTCCATATTGTTATATAAGCACACTAGTAGCAAGACAAGTCTTCCAACACTTAGAAAAATTTATAGAACTTGTGTGCTCTTGTGATAGCTGTCGGGTTTGCCCCTCTTTTCAAGACAAAAATTTTCGTTTGTTGTTCAATAATCCCAATACTTTAAACCAAGGTTCCTAAGGGTATTGTAAGGGTATCTCAATAGAAAGATCCCGGAAAAGTGTCGTTTTTGCATTAGTCGCAAGGTAAAAACCTAAGTCGTTTTCTTAGGTTTGGATTGGATATTGAAGGAAAGTTGGTTGTGAACTTCTAAGGTCTTCAAGTGGCGGATTAGAGTGTCAAGGAGAGGCGCTAAGTTTCTAAGGAGCGACTTCAGATCTTGAAGACGGATTAAGGCTTGTCTAGGTAATAATCTTATTCTCTTAAGTGTTATAAGATTTCATATTGTTGTAGTGATGATTATAAACAAGAATGAGATATGTATTGGAGATTTATAAGTGCTATAGATATTGGAAGCCTAAGATCCGAAATGACCTTGTTAGCCATTTGAAATTGAAATACAATTTGGTCGATAGTTAGAATCGTCGCATGTTATCTAATTGAAGATTGTAGTTGTTATAATCAATTGCGGCTATATAACATGTTAGACTAACCAACTTGGATTGAATAAGGAATTGGATAAGACTTTGTAGTATGATACATTATAGCCGAGAATGGCATGAAATTATTGGATTGTTTTGTATTATTGTGGGGCAGAATTTTACACGTCATGTTAAGGCGTGTAATCCCTTTTGGATAGCTGAATTGTTGGGCCTTAAATGTGGCATGTTTGGTTGTTAAATTCGGGCCTTGAAAAGGTGGAAAAGTATGTAGAAACAAAGGAAGTGATGTCCGATTTTCCGTAGAATTTGGTTACTTTACACTTAGAATATTCTACGTTTGAAGCTAGAGGTTAATAGACGTATTATGACCATTATAGGTTGAAATACTACGTATAGCGTATTCTACTTAAAGGATGGAATGACTATCAAGGTTGAGGTACTTTGGAGCATTTTGCTACTTGTCGATAATCGTCGAGAGGTATGTGAACCTCTTCCTCCTTTTGACATGATTCTATGTTTGAAATATACATGTGATATTATTTTATGATTCCTTCTACTCTTAGAAGTTAAGAAGTATCCACGTTGTTGATTCTAAGTTAAAGGTATGTCTAAGTTATCCCAAGTCCTTACCAAGTCTTATGGGAGATGTTGGTAAGAAGTGTTAGGAAGTTATGAGGTTTGATTTAAAGCTATGTGCCTTGATTTATTTGAAGTAAGTAAGTTGATTTTACGTTTAAAATGACTTGAATTTATATGTGAAAAGGGGATTGATTTTAAAAGTGGGAGTTATACGATTTTAAAGAGAATAAGCTACTTAGTTTTGGAAGTGTATGAAACTTTATTTTTCAAGTTATGGGACTTGATTTCTAAAGTATAGATGACATGATTTTATAAGTATAAGTAAATGGACTTTAAAGAATGTATGTTATGAAGTTTTAAGACTATGAACTTTGATTTTCTTTAAAGGATTATGAAACTTTATTTTTCAAGTTATGGGGCTTGATTTCTAAAGTATAGATGACATGATTTTATAAGTATAAGCGACATGATTTTAAAGAGTGTATGCTACGAGGTTTTAAGACTATAAGCCTTGATTTTATAAGTGGAAATGACTAAATTTTAAAAAGGTTGGCTTCTTAATTTATTTCAAAAGTTAAGAAGATGATTTCCAAAAGAGTATGTGACTTGAGCTTTAAAAAGAAAGGAGTTTTATTATTCTTTGTAAGTATGTATGTACGTAGTATTTTTGGGTTTAGTTTCCCTAATGTTGCAAGAATAAAAGTGTCTTAAGTTCTCTAAAATGAAAGGTTGTTATAATAGCTTTATGGGAAGTTGTTATGACGACTTAAGAAGAAGTGAAAAGATGGTTTAAAAATGTTATGTAAGGAAAATCACACCGAGCCTACAAATGGGCCGGATTATGTTATGA
Source organism: Przewalskia tangutica (assembly GCA_029844215.1). Taxonomy (NCBI): domain Eukaryota; kingdom Viridiplantae; phylum Streptophyta; class Magnoliopsida; order Solanales; family Solanaceae; genus Przewalskia; species Przewalskia tangutica. The sequence continues at coordinate 29,197,114 of CM056732.1, forward strand.
GATACACCGAGCCTACAAATAGGCCGGATTATGTTATGAGATACACCGAGCCTACAAATAGGCCAGATTATGTTATGAGATACACCGAGCCTACACATAGGCCAGATTACGCCATATTACCCCGAGCCTACACATAGGTCGGGTTACGTCATCTTACACCGAGCCCCACAGGCGGGCCGAATTATGCTACGTCATTCCACAGTACACCGAGCCCCACAGGCGGGCCGGATTATGCTACATGATTCCACAGTACACCGAGCCCCACAGGTGGGTCGGATTATGCTACATGATTCCACAGTATACCGAGCCCCACAGGCGGGCCGGATTATGCCACATGATTCATCAGTACACCGTGTTCCGCAAATGGGCCGGATTACGTTATCACGTATGGATAATCAAAGTAAGCTCTCAAATAAGAAGTCCCTCCATAAAGGGCCGGATTATGTTATGTAAGATATGTAAGTTATGTGGAAAAACTTGATTAAATTCTTATGTATGTATGTAAGAATATGATGTTAATTCTTATTGAAAGAAGGAAAAGAACGGTTAATATACGATTGATTTCAGGAGTTAAAATGGCACGGTAGGATCTGGTATTTCATTTTTATACTTGCCTCGCCATTCTTTTATACGATTATGATTTGGTTATCAGACCTTATTTACATTCCATACTGCACTGTTGTTATCGACTTCTTCGGGCTGCGTTCATGCCCGCAGGTGTTAGGTACACAGGTTGGTGATCCTTGCTCTTAGGATCTCTGTTCAGTTTTTGGGAAGAAGCTTCATTCACTCCGAAGGATTATCTTTTGGGTACGGTTTCCCTGATGTTGTAGATTTATGTACATTCAGGGATATGGCGGGGCCCTGTCCCGCCACAGTTGTAATTCTTAGAGGTCTGTAGTCATATCTTGTGGGTCGATTTGTAAAGAAAAATGATGTAACTGCGTTGGTTAAGTATATGTATATGTGTCCAGGGAGGTAGTCTTATCGGCTAACCTGTTGTTTATTTCTTGTTGATTTATTTTATAAGTTTCATGTATGTTCCGCTGATTATCTCTGATGTATACCTGTAAGGGTGCCCAGGTAGGGCACCAGTCGCGGACCCGGGGTCGGGTCGTGACAGATAGTGCCATGAGAGATACAATTCAGTTGCTGACCAAATTAGTGGCAGGGCAGACTCGCAGGCATGGACTAGGAGTTGACTATAGATCTGATAGTTTGAGGGTTCATGACTTCTTAAGTTGTAATCCTCCAGAATTTTTCGGGTCAAAGCCCGAGGATGATCCGCAAGAGTTTATTCGGCAGATACAGCGTACATTGAGGATAATCAAGGCTTCTGAGTCTGAGTATGTTGAGTTGACTTCGTATCGATTACGGGATGTAGCTATTAATTGGTATGAGTCTTGGGAGTTATCTAGGGCGAGGTTGCTCCTCCAGTAGTATGAGATGAGTTTTGCAGAGGCCTTCCTTGGCCACTTCCTGCCTCCAGAGATGAGGAGAGCTAAAGTCGATAGATTCCTACATTTGAGGCAGAATGGCAGGAGCATTCGAGAGTATAGTCTTGATTTTGATTCGTTGGCTAGATATGCGCCTAATATTGTAGCTGATATGGCACGTAGAGTGCATCGTTATGTGATGGGACTAGATCGCTATTTGATTGATGGTTGTATGGCAGTGGCTCTTCAGCCAGGTATAGATATTGCCCGGATACAGGCCTATGCACAGGAGGTAGAGAATCGACACAGAGGACGTTAGCCAGATAGAGATCACGACAGAGGCCATCATAAGAGGGCCAAATCAGTTGGTTATCCTGGTGAGTTTAGATATTCTTCCCAGCCAGCACAGAGTGCACCCCCACAGTTCACAGGTAGGAGATTTGATCGCACAGGGTATTCAAGAGCTGGTCAGAGCTCCAAGGCTTCAGGTTCACAGATGAACAGGGGTTCGAGTCAGTCGAGGCCACCTTTTCCTCGGTATGGTAGGTCCCATTTTGGGGAATGCCGTCTTACTACAGGTGCTTATTTTTCTTGCGGTCGTCAAGACCATATGATGAGAGAATGTCCTTATAGAAGTGGTACAAGTGGTATGGCTCGGCCTACTGGATCAGTTGTTGGTTCATCTTCTTCTATAGCTATGCGCCCCACAGGGCAGGGTATTCATATGTCAGCAGACCGTGGTAGAGGTCGTAGCGGAGCTTCCAGTTCTAGCGGTCCCTCGAACCGCATATATGCTTTGGCTAGTAGGCAGGATTAGGAGGCATCACCAAATGTGGTTACAAGTATATTATCGATTTTTTCCCGAGACGTATATACATTGATAGATCCAGGTTCCACCTTATCATATATATCTCCCTTTATTGCTAGTAGAATCGGAATATAACCTGAGTTTATAGAACCATTTGAGGTAGCTACACCGGTAGGAAATTCTGTCATAATTAAGCGAGTATATAGAAATTGTTTGGTGGTTATATATAGTCGTCATACCATGGAGATTTGATAGAGTTGGACATGACTGAATTTGATGTTATTATGGGTATGGATTGGTTGGCTTCTTGTTATGCTAATGTCGATTGTAGAGAGAAGATAGTTCGATTTCAGTTTCCAGGCGAGCCAATTATAGAGTGGAAGGGGAATACAGCATTGCCGAGGGTAAGTTTATTTCATACCTCAAGGCAAGGAAGATGGTTAGGAAAGGTTTATTTATCATTTGGTTCGAGTGCATGATATGGAAGCAGAGGTACCGGCTCTTCGGTTAGTTCCGGTAGTTAATGAATTCCCAGATGTATTCCCAGATGACCTTCCAGGTCTTCCTCCAGAACGGGAGATAAAGTTCATTATAGATGTACTACCAGATACCCAACCCATATCTATTCTTACTTATAGAATGACACCTGCAGAGTTGAAGGAATTAAATGAGCAACTGAGAGACTTGTTAGAAAAAGGCTTCATCAGGCCTAGTACATCACCTTGAGGAGCACCGGTACTATTTGTGAGGAAGAAAGATGGGTCGTTGTGGATGTGTATTGATTATAGGCAGCTGAATAAAGTAACAATAAAGAACAGGTATCCCCTCCCCAAGATTGATGATTTACTTGACCAGTTGTAGGGTGCTAAGTGTTTTTCGAAGATAGACTTGCGGTCAGGTTATCATCAGGTGCGGGTAAAAGAGGCAGATATTCTGAAGACAACATTCAGGACCCGATACAGGCATTATGAATTTAGAGTGATGTCTTTTGGGCTAACCAATGCTCCAGCAGTATTTATGGATTTGATGAACCGAGTATTCAAGTCATTCCTAGATATGTTCGTTATTATATTCATTGATGATATTCCGGTTTATTCACGTTCAGAAGAGGAGCATGCATACTATTTGAGGGCGGTACTTAGGGTACTCCAGCACCAGAAGTTGTATGCCAAATTTTCTAAATGCAAATTATGGTTGACTTCAGTAGCATTCTTGGGGTATATTATCGGAGCTGACGGTATTCGGGTAGATACGCAGAAGATTGAGGCAGTAAAGACTTGGCCCAGACCTACGACACCTACCGAGGTACGCAGTTTTCTGGGGCTAGCAGGATATTATAGGAGATTCGTAGAAAAGTTTTCCTCGATTTCAGCGCCTTTAACAAGGCTAACTCAGAAGACATCTAAGTTCCAATGGACTGATGCTTGTGAGTAAAACTTTCAGTTGTTGAAAGACAAATTGACCACGGCTCCAGTTCTAACTCTTCCTGAGGGACCAGATGGTTATGTTATTTATTGTAACGCTTCAGGTATTGGACTAAGTTGTGTGTTGATACAACATGGCAGGGTTATAGCTTATACCTCCCGACAGCTCATAAAGCACAAAAAGAATTATCCTACTCATGATCTGGAGTTAGCAGCAGTGATTCACGCTTTGAAGATATAGAGGCATTATTTATATGGTGTTCATGTTGATATTTATACAGATCACAAGAGTCTCCAATATATCTTTAAGAAGAAAGAGCTAAATTTACGACAAAAACGGTGGCTAAAGTTATTAAAGGATTATGATGTCGATATTCTATACCATCCAGGGAAAGCAAATGTTGTAGCAGATGCTCTTAGCCGTAGATCTATGGGTAGCTTGACGGATGTGCAATTAGAAAGAAATGAGATGGTTCGTGAGATATACCAGCTAGCTAGCCTTGGAGTCCATTTGGCTAATTCTGGAGATAGTGGAGTTTTTGTTCGAGGAGTTGCTGAGCCCTCTATCATAGAATAAGTAAAGAGAGATCAGTATGAGGACCCTGTTCTGGCACAGTATAGAGATGCAACTCTTCGAAAGGAGAAGACCCTATTCGAGGTTGCACCTAACGGAGTGCTACGGTGTGGCAACAGATTGTGTATACCTGATGTTGCAGGGCTACGACGACAGGTTATGAGAGAGGCACACAATGCCCGTTATTCTATTCATCCAGGGTCAACGAAGATGTATCATGACCTCAGATGCTTATATTGGTGGGATGGCATGAAAAATGACATAGCGGAGTTTGTTTCTCAGTGCCCGAATTGTAAACAGGTTAAGGTCGAGCACCAGAAGCCTGATGGATTACTGCAGGAAGATAGAGATCCCAACTTGGAAATTGGAATTGATTAATATGGACTTCATTACAGGCTTACCTCGTACTCAATGAAAGTATGACACTATATGGGTTATTGTGGATACGCTGACAAAATCAGCCCATTTTCTTCCAGTCATGACTACGTATTCAACTGAAGACTATGCGAGGTTATACATCAGGGAGATACTGAGACTTCATGGAATTCCCATATCTATTTTATCGGATAGAGGAGCTCAATTTACAGCTAAATTTTGGAGATCATTCCAGAAGGGATTGGGGACACATGTGAGTCTTAGCACATCATTTCATCCTCAGGCTGAGCGTACTATTCAGACGCTAGAGGATATATTGCGAGCCTGTATTATTGACTTCAGAGGTAGCTGGGATGATCATTTACCACTTAGTTTGCTTATAATAATAGGTACCATTCTAGTATCCAGATGGCACCATACGAGGCCTTATATGAGAGGAAGTGCAGGTCACCTATCGGTTGGTTCAATGTAGGCGAGACTAAGTTAATCGGCCCAGACATGATTCAGCGAGCTGTTGACAATGTGAATCTTATTCAGGAGAGAGCAGCCCAGAGTCGGCAGAAGTCATACGCAGATAATCGACGCCGACACTTAGAGTTTCAGATTAGTGATTGGGTATTCCTGAAGGTATCACCCATGAAGGGTGTGATGAGATTCGGTAAGAAGGGGAAGCTTAGTCTGAGATACATTGGGCCTTATCAAATTTTTCGTAGGGTAGGCAAGGTTGCCTATGAGTTGGACCTACCATCTGATTTAGAAGCGGTACATCCAGTCTTTCATGTATCGATGCTACGTAAATGTATTGGTGACCCTTCTAAAGTATTCCCTATAGATGATGTTCAGGTAACAGAGGAGTTGTCTTATGAGGAGAGCCCCATAACTATACTTGATCACCAGATTAGAAGGTTACGTACTAAGGATGTGTCTTCCGTCAAAATATTATGGCGAAATAATAATAGGGAAAAGGTGAATTGGGAAGTAGAAAACGAAATAAATAATAAGTATCCTCACTTGTTCCCTATGCCTGCAGGTAATTCAATTCCTTACTTGACTATGTTGATTAGTAAATAATATATGTGATTTATTGTGGCCCTGTGAGGCATATTTGGGTTTGCTGAATATATGTTGGTAGGTATAGTTATAGAGGAGACTCTGTCGAATTTTTTATAGCATAAGACCTATTATGAACATTCGAGGACGAATATTTCTAAGGGGAGAAGGATGTTACACGTAGTTTTGGGTAATGGTTGGAGCACATAAACATGGTCTAGTAGATTCGGACCCTGGGAAATTTAGTTATATTTAGACATGCTAATAAGAAATTAGTATACAAAAGAATGTGATCCCGGAATAATTTTGGATACTACAAATGTGGCGATGGGAATTAATACTAATAGTTGTATATTCCCAATGGGGTTATGGACTAGTGTCGTATTATAAAAAATTTGACATCGAGAATATGAGGTCTTATGAAATTTTCGGGATATAAATGAAGTGAGATCTAAGATTAATTAATTGTGGGATTAATTTTAGTGGAAATGATAATAATAATAAGTGGGAACTAGTGGACAAATTGTGGAGACTTGTGCCTTCCACCACGTGGAGAGCATACAAAATCCCACCAACTCACTTATACCCATGTTCCTCTCATTTCCTCACCTTTAATTCATAATTTCTCCTTCACTTATCCCTCATATCTTCCTCCAACAGATTTTCCACCATCTTTCATAGCTAAGTGAAGACTAAATCAACTCCCCCTTCCAAGATTAAGATCTTCTACTAAGTTCTAAGCCATGGTAAACTCCTCACCACTGGGTCACGGTAATGCTGGCCAAATTTAGCCCAGAAACTTTAGCTTTGGAGATGATCTATTTGGAAGAAAAATATGTAAGTAAGATGGGATTAAACTCGTAAGGAATGCATGCATGTCATTATAACTTGAAGAAATGGTGAAAATCGGTGCAGAGGATAGTAGGAGCTGCCCTAGCTAAGTTAAGGTAAGATTCCCTCTTCTTATAGAGTAAGTGGAGTTAAATGATGTTGTAGTTAAGAGATGAACTCGTGTTAAGAGAAGTTGGAAGTAAGAAAATGCATGTGATTGTATTGGTGTTGTAGCTGAGCTGATTGGAGTTGTTTCTACTGATTTGGGTTCGGTTGTTGTTGTTGTTATTATCATCATTAATTATGTGTTAAAATTGAAGGAAATCTTGATATTTAAAGTTGTAGTTGTTTATATGAAATTTTTGAAATATGAATTGGTTTTTAAGGAATTATGAGAAAAGCTACAGTATTATGTCTTGTGGGTTGTGACATCCATGAAATCGTTGGGCATTGTTGTATTATATTTAGGGGTTGTTCTTGTTGAGTTAGAATGCTGGAATTTTAGTTATGAATATGCATGTACATTGTGGTAGTTGCTAATATATGTCCTAAAGGAATAAAGGTATAGAAAAGTTTTACATTACAAACTTTAAGACGAGCTTGCCGCTCGATACACCACCCATTGCATTCTTGTTGTTGCTGGAGTATGGACTGTTCTTAATGGCTGTTTTAATATGGTTAAAGGGGCTGGATTAACATGAGAAATAAGTGTATTAATCACCTTGGTTGCTGTGGTTGTTGCATTCCATGGATGTAAGGAGAAATAAGGTATAACAATGGTGTATATAGGGTATATGGGACTGATTTTGTTATATCCTTGAGTTGTGTCTTGTTATTGACCTTGTGTGCAAGTAGTGGAAGTGCTGCCCATTTGTTTTTATATTAAAAGAGAGTTAATATTCGATATATAACGTATACTAGTAATCATAGAGTTGACGGACATGTTACCATTGTTATATGTTGAAGTGCTAATCAAGACGAAATTAAATTATCGAGTTGGTATAGACGACAAGCGGTATGTGAAACTATCCCTTCATTCTTTTTGGCATGAGTCACATAAAATGAGCGTACGATGGACATACATAAATCCAATGAATCCTAATTCCTAGTGATACTTGATATGATAGTTGCCTTTGATTTTCCAGTGATAGTTCATTCTAATTATTCCATTGAGTCTCAGATTATGATTTAATTTGTATATGGTTGCTCATGATATTCTATTCGTGCATAATGTGATTTTATCATTTCATCGAGTCCCGGGCCGGATATGTTCGTGCCCAGCTACATTGCATTTGTCACGACCCAACCTAGGGCCATGATGAGTGATCGAGCTTAACCTGCCCGATAACCCAACTTATGTTACATGTACTCACACATAACATTCAATAGGGTCTTTGTAACTAAGTTTGGAAGCTGTAAATAGAATACCAAAGTCTAACTGTAACTCAAAACATCTCAAAACATACTTATATATACGTAACATGTCACAAGGTAAGCCAACGAGGCTGCCGATACTTCTGTACAACAAAACAATGGTCGGCAAGGCCAAACAGTACCCATGACACCCACGCTGTCCGCAGACTACTAGAAGAGTATTACCGTGCATAAGTGAGGGGACAGGGCCCCGTCAGACCCAGGATGTATACAAACAAAATTATACCAAAACAGGAACAATCTCCGAAGTAAGTGGAGCTGTCTGACTCCCAATGTTGACTCCTCCTAGGTGGCTGGATCGTGTAACTGCATCCCTGAACCTGCGGGCATGAAACGCAGCCCTCGATGAAAGGGGGTCAGTACGGAATATGTAAGGCAATACTGAATCATAAAATAAGGAAAAGCGTAACAGTAAGCAAGTTTAAGGCAATACTGAATCATAAAATAAGGAAAAACGTAACAGTAAGCAAGTTTAGAAAGCAACATGGGAGTAACCTGGAACAACACTTTGAACCATGTCATATGGTCCCTTACACAAATTCTGGCATACTCAATATAAATATAGAATATCCTACTCGTAGCCGCTTCCGACTAACAACACAAAAGTCCCTTCGGACGGCCGCTTCCGGCGTAGTCATGATGGCCCCTTCGGGCAGCCGCTTCCGGCTTATCTTGGGTGGCCGCTTCCGGCTTAAGAATATCATAATCTAGCTGATCAGGTGGAACAATAACAATACACATGATATAAAGTATGAATATGTAATGAAGTTACAAAATGTTGCACCCCTTTCAGAGTGGTTTCGATTACAACTCCCTTTGGAGAGATTTTGAGAACAAGTTTTAGAGTTTCCTTCATTTACCATTTGCTTTGTAGTGAAAGTGTAAGTATAATGTATCACAGAAGCTTTCTTCGAATTATCAACAAGAGTATAACATGAACGAAACAAGACATTGGATATCGACTCCACATCCAACTAAGAATAGAGTACTTATGTTTCACATTCTTTAAGTGTCATATAAAAGGGATCATGCCAAAATATGAAAGAAGGGTTAGTCTTACATACCTTATTTATGCCTCAAGCTAATCCTCGAGTCCCTTCCCGAGCTTAATCAACTAAAATACCATCAATAATATAGGGATTAAGACTAGGCCAACAAGATTATTCTAACTAATCATTTATTTTGTCGCCTAACGGGATTTAGACAGCATCTTCCCCATAATCCTACCAACCCAACAATTCCAAATTAAGCTAATAACCAACAACAACAACAAATCTAACAATTTACAACAATAATATGACTAAACTCATCTTACAATTCTATCCAAAACAGCCCTAAACCAAAACACATTAATATTCAGTATACGATAATTATAACTATATTCCTAACACTTTAATCCGTTAAATCTCCACGTAATCATCTCAATAACAATGATGAGAAAATAATACATACCTTAGCAGCAGCTCAACCACGAAAATATCATCCCCCAAGTTCAATATTTAGCTTGAAACGACGACGACAACTCGTATTACACTTTATCCTTCACGAGCCGGGATTCGGGGCCTCGAACTTGATCGAACCCTTGCTTTATCTCTCTAACGCTCCTCACTCTCTCTCTATCTAAAATATTCTAGATCTTTTGGCATGCAATGAGGAAGATAATGGGTGAAATTTTTCCTTAAATAGCCAAGGAAGTGGGCCTGACCCGACTTGGAGTCGGGTTGGGCCGAGTCTACTGCCAGTATGACTTTTCCTCCTTAAAACGTCCATAACATTTTATTACTAGGTCGCATTAAGGCCCACGACCTACGGTTGGAAAGTTATTTCAATTATCTACATCTTTAGTTTTTTGCGTTTTCCCAAATTCGCAACGTATAATGGTGTGTTGGTCTCGTAAATCTATATCACCCGAAAACGTATCCTTAAATCATCCTTTTGGAGTGCTTACACTCATATTTGACTTAAGTGTCCCTCTTAAGATTTTCTAAACTTCCTATGTACTATTCATATTACTTGTCATATGCCCTTTATAAAATCCCGACATGTGGACCCCACCTTAACTTACGGTTACGAGGGCTATTTGTCAAGTAACGTATTAACCAACTTACACCATATGACCTCCACTGTCGTCTATATGTTATTCTTATACATATATAACAGAATCTTCATCCCTAATCCTTGTATATCTTTACCCTTCTCTGAGCCCATACTAAGTCGTCTGCAGTCTCGGTAACACGAAATTTTTTCCGAGGTGTAACATCCTCCCCCCTTAGGAACATTCTTCCTCGATTGTTGGAAATATGTAACTTATAGAAGTTTTATGGATAGTTAAACAATAGAGTAAAACATGACGGTACTATTTAAGGTCAAATTAATCGTATCTAATATCGCCAGTATGATGTTATAATAACTAAAAGGTTACATATCAAGGGTAGTCTTCTATTCGTTTACCCCAGTGCCGATTTATAGCTATGGTCTTGCTATGCTATGGGCACTTCCCCCTTAAGGTTTCAACTAAGTTTTTCACTAAGTCTTTTGTCTCGATTTACCCCATTAACTTCTATGCTTGCATCCTAACTTATATTGTAATACATCATGTCATAGTGGTAAGGGATAGTTCGTATATAGCTTAAACCCATCAATAAATAATCTGAAGAAGGGTATACCTGATGGTGCATCCTGCAGTGTCTCTGGACCCGGTCTCCCACCTAGAGTGTAGATACGATGCGACCCAGTACTGGAGCTAGATGCTCCACCTCTGCCTCTACCTCGGCCGGAAGAAGTATGGAGTCCTATATCTGGGGCTCTTACTGAGGGTGACGATTCTGCTACCGAATTCTCAGGAACAATACTACCCACTCTTTGTGGGCAATATCTAGCATAGTGCCCCGGATCACCACAAATATAGCATACACCCTGACGACACCGTCTTATATGACGTTTCCCACAAGTCGCACATCGAGGAGGGGGCATCACCTCCTGCCCTGACCCCGCCTGCTGCTGAGAACCCGATGCATAAAAACTTTGTCTCTGCCTAAGGGAAGTCTCCCTACCCCTTGATAATCTCCATGAGTGAAACCAATTAATCGTTATACCTTGCAATCTATAAGCAACTAACTCAACAGATTCTGTAGCTGATGCCTTCGTCACATTTAAACTACGCTGCATACTATCTGTGAACTCCTGCGGATCAGCATTAGGGTCCATGCCCTTAAACTCTGGGGGATCTAATGTAAGAAAATCTCGGGCCCTGGCACTAGCAGCCCTATCTGGATACTCATGACCCCTATCTTGCCGTCCAGCCTGGGTAGCAAGTATCAGAGTCAACAAACAGATATCATCTCTCATCTCTCTCATCTCCTGACCCTTAGCATCCGGCTGAGGGTGGAGTCTGATCTTAGTCTTTGAGTGGGTGGATCGAGTGCCCTCTGAGCTCTTCCGGAGGTGGGGAAGTAGGAGAACTCTGGGAATGAATGTGTATCCCAGTATAAGTCTGGGCTCTGGTAGACATTGGGGCTTGGCTAACTGCCTCACCCTCAACTGATTTGCCCTTCTGAGCTGTTGTCGCTTTACTCTTCCTAGTCATCGTTGAAATCATGCAAGATTATTAGATTAAGGACCTCACTTATGACACAGCTCTATTCGCACGATCTCTAACATGAAAGAAGGAATGACACCCTATTAATGTCTCGTAGCCTCCTGTTTATAGATGTGGTGCACAACACACCGATAAACAAGACTCTACTAGACACCGAAAGCTTTTGACAAAATAAAGGAATACCTCAATTCAAGTGCCTACAACGCCGTTCAAATAATAGTTGTACCCGTACAGAATTCTTCTATTTTTCAGGGGTAGAGAAAATGCCTCTAGCCAATGTTCGAATACCAGGCGCTACGGCGATGCGAACATGCCGAGGACTGAACTGCTCTGATACCACTTTTGTCACGACCCAACCTAGGGCCATGATGAGTGATCGATCTTAACCTGCCTGATAACCCAACTTATGTTACTTGTACTCACACATTGTATTAAATAGGGTCTTTGTAACTAAGTTTGGAGGCTGTAAATAGAATACCACAGTCCAACTGTAACTCAAAACATCTCAAAACATACTTATATATACGTAACATGTCACTAGGTAAGCCAACGAGGCTGCCGATACTTATGTACAACAAAATAATAGCCGGCAAGGCCAAACAATACCCATGACACCCACGCTGTCCGCAGACTACTATAAGAGTATGACCGTGCATAAGTGACGGGACAGGGCCCCGTCAGACCCAGGATGTATACAAACAAAATTATAACAAAATAGGAACAGTCTCCGAAGCAAGTGGAGCTATCTGACTCCCAATGCTGACTCCTTCTAGGTGGCTGGATCGTGTAACCGCATCCCTGAACATGCGAGCATGAAACGTAGCCCCCCAAAGAAAGGGGGTCAATACGGAATATGTACTGAATATGTAAGACAATACTGAATCATAAAACAAGGAAAAACGTAACAGTAAGCAAGTTTAGAAAGCAACCTGGGAATAACCTGGAACAACACTTTGAACCATGTCATATAGTCCCTTACACAAAGTCTGGAATACTCAATATAAATATAGAATATCCTACTCGTAGCCGCTTCCGGCTAATAACACAATAGTCCCTTCGGACGGCCGCTTCCGGCGTAGTCATGATGGCCCGGGCGGTGATCTGTGATGCATGCTTTAAACGCAAGTGCGTTATCGTGACAAGTAGTATAGTCTTGATAAGACCGAATATATCGCGAGGATTAGGGTTCAATTACCAACTATCTATTTTCTAGTATCTATTTGGTGAATTGATAATTGATTTGTTGTTTATAACTAAGAATTATGCAAGCTATTTAAATATAAAGATTTACTTGATGGTGATGAGAATAGGGCTTCCATGTATCCTTACTATCCGCATGCTACTCATTTAATGCATTAACTTATGGTATTCTTCTTTTGGAGAAAGCGGGTTTCTGAAATCGTTTTATACTCCGTTAGGGTTATATAAACACTCGACCCGATGTCGCACCTTACCTACCTTTCGGTGATAAGGATAACTCTATAGGAGGATTAAGAACAAAAATCTAGTTGGCCGTCGCACAATGCGCAAAATTAGGGTTGTTAAGCCTCATCAACGCTACATAAATAATTGAGGTATTTTCATCCCCAATCCAAGAATGTCTACCAAACTTACGAGATATTCACAATCCCCCTTTCTAATCGATTAGAAATCATATAGTGATAATTAGTTGTCAATTAATTACCAAGAATTCAACTCAATTATTGGATAGATCTCACAATAAGAAGAATAACCATAAGCATGCATTAATTTATAACATAAGTTTCTAGCAATTCAACATGGAAAGCCCTATAAGAGAATTAGTTCCTAGCCATAAATATGACAAGAACTAATTCAAAGTTCATCATATAAAACTGAAATAAAGAACAAGAAAGGGAAAGAAATTACTAAACTAATGGTATCCAATCTCCAAGCAAAAGTCTTGAGTTGTGCAAGAAGGGAAACCCTTAAAAACTGCCTAGAGTTCTCCTTTTAGAGGCTGCAAACCGCCTCCCTCTTTTCCTTCAGGCCTGGCCCATATTTTCGTCAAAAGACCTAATTTTTCCGCGTCGGCACCGCCTGCGCACGGCGCGGCCAAAGTTCTGTCCGTCGGGTGTTTGGCACCGCGGCCACGATGTCTGGCATGCGAGGCGCGCGCGCTGGAACTCTGTAGCTTCTCGGATGTTTAGCGCCGCGACCTGCATCCCAGTGTGAGCGCGCGTACTGGATCTTCTGACCTCTCGAATAGTGGCGTCGCGGCCTCGCATGCGAGTGCGCGGCCTGGTCCGATTTACCCTCGTTCGCCACTTTCTCTGTTTCCAGCTCTGGCATCTCCTCTTTTGCCCTCTTTTTGCTCCTTTTCCGCCATTTGGCCATTTTAACCACTTTGACTCAAAAGAAAGAAAAGCTATCCTAATACGACACTTATATGTGCAAAATGGGACAAAAGATTAACTAAAACTGACTCAAAAGGTGTATATAAAATACACCGATCAAATACCCCAAACTTAACCTTTGCTCGTGTTGACACCCAATTTTGACCCTCCCGTCCAGTCATTAACTATAAAATTACACTAATTTTGTAAAATAATTTTTTATGATTTTTATAATAAAATGCAGCGAATAAAACATAAATGCCGGCATAAATAAACAATTTAATAATGGCATCGCGTCTTACGTAGAGTTTTAAGCACTTAGAGTCCCGCGCCCGCATTAACTAATTGTAAGCTTTGTCGTAATTCTTAAATAATTAATAAATGCATAAAATAAATAATTTAGCGATAACGTCGTGTCAGGTAGCATAGCCGCATTTATTAGTAATCATTTGTAATTTAAAATCAATTTTAATCTGATATATGCATTTAATAGCCCAGTTATAAAGCTTTAAACGATTCTTAAATATCATACTCGCATTTAGCATTTAAATAATTTAATCTAAACTCAATTCAATTTTAATTTAACTTCGCAATAACGCATAATAATAAGATTTTTAATAGCGCCGCATTCTAAAGCATTAAACATTAATTAAATAGCACGCCCGCATTTATTTTTTGATAACAATTAGATTAATGGAGCACCTAAATAATTTAAGCACAATTTATTAAATTAATTTATCACTAATTAAAAGCCTAAAACTATTAATTAAATAGCATATTAATTATAACACTAACCTAAAATTAATACCCAATACCTAATTAATACTCAGCCCACCTTTTAATTTTTGCCCAGCCCAAACCCGCGACCCGCGACCCGCAGCCCAACTCCACGCCCAGCTTTTATTCCTCCTCCCACAAAATCAGAAGCCCACAAAAAGACTTCAGCCCTCTTCATCGTTTTCACAAGCAACGAAACCTAAACCCTAAACCTAAGCTTCCAAGTATGACACCCACCTCATCGCGAGATTCTACGAGAATCGGCGACTTTCCTCCTTTACTGCACACACTTCTCCAACGATACCTTACCATATAAACCCGTTCGAATCGAACCAAATCAGCACAAATATCTTACGAAATATCAGCACCAAATCTCGTCCCAATCAGCCTTTAATTGCTTACCAGTGTTAGAACCTAGAAGGAGGGCTATATAAGCACATGCAATAGACCAATCGAGGGACCCTTGGCAGCAGTGTCGAACATAGGTCAGAGGGGCAACAACACGATGAGAGTGGAAAGTGAGGTCGAGAAAAGGAGAGAGTAGAGCGAGAAAGGAGAAACCCATAAGCATCGACACACTTTAGCGGCGGTTAGGATACCCATAGCATCGACACACTTTAGCGGCGGTTAGGAGACCCATAGCATCAAACAGAGTTGAGTCGTCGGGCAACCACATAGCAATTTAGGGCATCAATTCGGGGCGATGAGGCGATTCTGAGAGTGAGTAGCGAAAGAAAGAGTCATCTGACAAAACAAGAGTAGAAGCGAAAAGGGCATCGATCGAACCCTTCTCTTAATTCCAGCCAAAAATCAGCAAGTAGTTTTACCCTTCTCATTCGCGCCATAAACCCAAAGCCCGTCAGGCGGACGCGACTTGATCTGACGCCGGTGTCGCCGGAAGAAAATCGAATGCTTACGTTCCTTTTTGTATCTCTCGTTCTCTTATGTTTAATGTGTGTTCATTCATGTTTTGTGTTCATAAATGTCTGAATAAGATCGAGTCGCTTTAAATTAACTGAGACATATTCTTGCCACGATTTGTCGATAAAAACTCATATCTAATGCAATATGTTGAAGATAATGAGTGATGGATCTCCGAGTTCATAATCCTATTACGATTACATTAGCGGGCCCGAGTTTGTATACCCTCTGTTATCAATCACCAAACATTGGGCTACATCATGGAATCTGATAGCTGGTTATGTCCTTTTACATATTACATGGTCTAGGGTGTTTATGTGTTGGTTACTAAGTGTAAAGATAACAAGAGGAATTTGTTTGAATCTCCGCTAAGTTGTATTATGAGGCATTATGTCAAGCTTTATGAAAGCTTATTTAATATGTAGTGACTGTATAAAGGCGGGCACATTTGGCATAAACCGACCTATTCAAGTCACTTAGGTATCATGCTAGGTCTATTGGAAATCGGTCTAGTTAGATAGTGAATCGTAAAATGGATCAAGTTTGCCTAAGTTAAAATGGTACAATGCCTTATCTATGCCCATCGTGTTTGTCTTACTTTCGCTGACTTACTTATTTGTCTGCCCATAATAAGAACGTCGCCATGTTAATATATAAGCTACCTGGCTCCTGTTGCGTTAGGAAGAATACTTAGCTTGGTTTATGTAACCCACAAGTTTGCACAATGTCGCTTCCAAATGGATTAAATCTTATGCAAAGAGGTTCATTAATTTGATTTATGGGTCTGCGTGGGTCCTGAATAAAACTACTAATGCTCTGTCTTATATATCCCTTTCTATCTATCATTGCTACCTTGTGATTCTGCCTTGCATACATCTATCCATACTAATCATCTCATATAGGCCTGTACTTAGGATATTCATGCCCAGCTGCGTTACTTGAATCGCCTGCCAAGATGCATATGTTTGTCTTACTTGGATTTCTAAAAATTGCATACCTAGAAAGTCTCATAAGCCATCAGAATAATTGGTTAACATTAGTGCTGCCATTGCTGTTCTGTTAGCGTCAGTGTTACTATTGCCGCTGTTTTGGTGATGTTGTCGTTACTTGTGTTATTGTTATTGTTAAGTTCGTCCCGCCCTCGGATTTCTTTTTTTTCTTACTTGCTGATCTGGGAATCAATTCCCCCTTCCCTGCATACTGCTCGGCATCCTGTCCATATGGATATACATCTGGCTCGGCTCCCCTTATTGCTCCTTGCCTATTTCGTTATCCCGCAATTCAATCATGCATACCTGTTTCAAATCATGTGGGCTAATTCTTATACCTAGTGTTTGTTTATTATTATTTGGGGCTCGTACTAATCTTTATCTCCTCTTATTTTTGCATGAAACGCATCGGAGCAACAAAGAGTCTCATGGCGAGACTCATCGTAACAAACGTGAAAACCCGCATCCATGTGCATTTATCCTCGCATCAGGAATTCTAAGCCGCAGGCGAAAGACATCGCCATTCCTCGAGTCCTTTAAATTATCTTCTACCCCGCCCCATTCATTTGTTTATTGTAAATTATGTGACTAACGCTATTCTAATTAATAGGATATCTAGAGTAATTAGTCTTTGAATATATAAGTGGGGAAGGTAATTTAAAGTTCATCGCTTAACTCACTTGTTTTTTTTAAGATTTGTCATGCATGTCTAAATAATTTAACTTGCATCACATTTGTTTCTTACTAAAATCCATAACAGATTTCTTCCTAAAAAATCATCTTAAAGCATCTCTTATACAATATTGTACGCAGGTTAAGCAAGATTAATTTAGCTAGCAGTATACCTAACTAGTTCACAAATAACCTTTGCATGAACACATAATCAGTCCATAAAGCACCCTTTTAGCATTCTTTAGCATTTCTAGCCCTTTTAGCACTTTAAATCACCTCTGGGCGTTTAATACCTTTAGCATTTTAGCATTTAGCACCCTTTAGCATTTTTAGCACCTCTTTTAGCATTTTTGCACTTTTAGCACCCTTTACTTTTAAAATTAATCCCTTAGCACCCTTTTAATATGTAAGCACCCTAGCACTACTTTGTTTACACTTAGCACTTTTAAATTGCTAGCACTTTTTAAGCGTCTTTAACCCTTAATATTTTAGCACCTCTTAGCATTCTTTCGCATATAGCACCTTTTGCCCCTTTTAGACTTAAGCACCTTTAAACATTTTAACATTTTAGCATTTATTTTATTTTCTAACATTTTATTAAGCAAGAGGAGCGTTTATTTTGCATTTTTCTTAAATATAATAATTACCCTAGGTTTGGCAGGACAACCGCAAGTTAGCGGATCTTAGAGGGTGCCTAACCCCTTCCCTCTAGATTAATAAGGAACCCTTACCCAAAATCTCATTAAGTTTAGCAGACCATAAAAATGGAGTTAGTGTTGACTTTAACCTAGTTGACATTTAGGTGTCCTAATTCACCCAATTAATTAGGTGGCGACTCCGCGAACCCTTAGCATTCTAGCAACCCTTTAGCATTTTAACACCCTTTTAAACTTTAGCATCTTTTGCAATTTTAGCATCCTTTTAGCATTTTAAAAAACCTTTGAGCCTCTTAAACTATTTAGCATTTTATTATTTATTTTCTAACATTTGCATTTTGAGCAGGGTTCGCTATTCTTAAAATGCCGCGGCCGAAAAAGGGCGCGACAGAAATGGCGACTCCGCTAGGGATTTTAGGTTCTTAACCACAACAGACCTAGGGTTATTATTTGGCATTATTTTTGCATTTAATTTTCGCGTGCTGTATTTTGTTTTATTCATCTTAATTGCTATTTGCTTTACTGCTTTCCTTAAACTGGCATTCCGCTCATATTTCTTCCACTCTGGAAAATTCACACAATCACACACTCACGCGCTGGTGTGCTCCGCGCACCCGCAAATTTCTTTCAAAATATCCAAATTTTAAGAGAGTTGGCGCCTGCGCGGAGTTAGATCGGTTCGTCTGATCAGCCGCGTAGCCTTCTCACTCGAGTTGTCCGCTCGGGAACCTTGCGTCTAGAAAAGCCAATTCTTAGAAACTTAAGATAGAGCTATACCACCCTTTATTTTAGGGCATGCATGCATTTACCTTAGGTGGGTTGGTCCTTGGCATCGACACCACAATTAGGAAGACACCAAACTTGTCGACGGGTTTCTCAACCCAACGACCAACCAAAGATATTATGTGTGGCGTGGCAATGACAGACAAATCCAAACCCAATCATGACATGCTGAAATTGGGAAAAGTGCACCGTCATTTGGTCGCCATTTCCAACAAAGGCATTATAGTTGGGCGACTTGGACAAATCCGTCATAATCTCGCATAAGTGACGTTTAGGCTTACCTCTGGCATAAAGAGGCCCCTGCGTGCTAGGAAGCGTTTGAATATGCTATGCAATATATCCGCTACATACCGCAAATTATGTGCTTTATGCTAACACCGTTTGTTGCATTTTTAGAAAGATTTATCATCCCCCCAAAAGGTCGATTTGTATTTGACTAAGCAATGATAGAGCGGCAATATTTCGCAAGATCAAAGGCACGACCCAACGACATGATTAACCGACAGGGCATTTGAGCAAAATGAGTCGGAACTTTGTCTTGGTTCCTATAAGCAAAGCGGTCTCGAAAGAAAAGCAACAGATCCGATCAAGCGGCTCGGCTACCACAGAAAATGGCAACCATGCAGGCCGAACTCAGAAGGCCCAGAAACATAACATACAAGCAACTACAATCAAGACCCACGTTAGGCGGACACCTTTTAAAAGCGGGGCGGTGTAGGAAACTGCATGGGGTTGCAAGTCCAAACAAGCGCACGCAGATATCAAGGAACAAGGCGTAAGTCAAATATGAATCGACCCCCAAAACTCACAAATTTTTCTTTGGCGCAGTCTTTTAATATTAAGCGAGAAAGTGCAATGTACCAAGCGAAAATACGATTTAAAAGTCTCTTCGAAGGTGAAAGCGAAGCAAGGCAGAGGATGACAACAATCCAAAGTCCGCAGCAAGAGCAGCAGCAGCAAAAAGGGGCATCAACAATCGGCAATCAAAGTTCAGAGTTCCGCAACAAAACCTAGCGCATCAACTCGAGCATAAAGTCAAATTGGCAACCCACGCATCGCACACAGCAAAGGCATCATGGCAATTCGTCAGCTGCAACGTTCAGCATGTCCGTGCAAAGACAACATCTCAGGGATGACATCTCTACCCATAAAATTACACTTCTCATATGTATTTATCATTTCATTTAAACAGGTATACACTAACGTCTTTTCTCAAGCTTAGCTTGCAGGAGCATTTATTCTACAGGAGCAGCAGCAACACGTCCAGACAACGACGTAATCAACAAGTCCACGCAACGGCGCCAGCAGCAACACGTCCAGACAACGACGTAATCAACAAGTCCATGCAACGACGCCATCAGCAACACGTCCAGACAACGACGTTATCAGCAAGTCCATGCAACGACGCCAGCAGCAACACGTCCAGACAACGACGTAATCAGCAAGTCCATGCAACGACGCCAGCAGCAACACGTCCAGACAACGACGTAATCAGCAAGTCCATGCAACGACGCCAGCGGAACACGCCCGCATAACGGCGTAATCGGCAAGTCCATGCAACGGCGCCAAGCGGAACACGCCCGCATAACGACGTAATCGCAAGTCCACGCAACGACGCCCAGAAGAATACGCCCGCATAGCGGCGTTATCGACAAGCAGTCACGCAATGACGTCGAAGAACACGCCCGCATAACGGCGTGATCGGCGAAGTCCACGCAACGACGCCGCAGAATACGCCCGCATAATGGCGTTATCGACAAAGAAGTCTACGCAACGACGCCAGCAGCAACACGTCCAGACAACGACGTGATCAGCAAGTCTACGCAACGACGCCAAAGAAGAACACGCCCAGTAACGGCGTTATCGACAAAG
This sequence comes from Przewalskia tangutica, assembly GCA_029844215.1. Lineage (NCBI taxonomy): Eukaryota > Viridiplantae > Streptophyta > Magnoliopsida > Solanales > Solanaceae > Przewalskia > Przewalskia tangutica. The sequence continues at coordinate 29,217,668 of CM056732.1, forward strand.
AAGTCCAAAACGACGCCATCATCGCGATATCGCATCTACAGTGGACGACTTTCTCTCTTCTCAAAATTGCATTTTTTCTCATTCATGCTTTATTATTCGTCTTAACGCTATGCACTAACTCTTTCTTGAGCTTTAGTCCACGGGCAATTGCGGCAAGGACAACGTATCGCATTCACAATCGCAACACGCCCGTGCAAGAGGCGAAATCACAAAGATTCGCAGCATCGCATCAACACAACAGGCATCACATTTTGCAGGATAACCTTTTCTACTCACAGTTGCATTACTTTTAAAATTATGCATCATCATTTTGCCTTAACAGTTATGCACTAACCGTTTGTTTGAAGTCTTAGCATGCCGGAGCAGGAGCACAACGTGGATTTTCTTACAATGACCGGCAACTGTTGGGCCAACCTTCCCAACGATGGCGTAAGCGCCTCAGCGTCGGTCCACTCGCTCCACATCACCGTAGAACCCAAAGACCACAAGCCATAGCGACACCTGTGTTCAAGCCGCTTATATTCTTTTACTTTTTACACCATAGCCCAAATGTCATCATAACTCGACATCGGATTTTAAGTCGCGCTTAGCCCGCGGTGTTTTGACCATGGTAGCCCAGTTGTCGCCATAACTCGACATCGACAGCTTTTCAGTCCGCGTTAGCCCGCCAGTGTTTTGACCATGGTATCCCGGTCGTCGCCATAACTCGACATCGACGCTTTTTGATTTTCGTCACCTTGTCTACACCGCCCAACATTTCGCAGTGCAAGATCGAGACAAAATTGGCTATGAGTCAACGTCTTTGTCCGAAGATTCTTCCATCATCTCCATACAAAGAGGGACAGCTGTTGACACCCAATTTTGACCCTCCCGTCCAGTCATTAACTATAAAATTACACTAATTTTGTAAAATAATTTTTTATGATTTTTATAATAAAATGCAGCGAATAAAACATAAATGCCGGCATAAATAAACAATTTAATAATGGCATCGCGTCTTACGTAGAGTTTTAAGCACTTAGAGTCCCGCGCCCGCATTAACTAATTGTAAGCTTTGTCGTAATTCTTAAATAATTAATAAATGCATAAAATAAATAATTTAGCGATAACGTCGTGTCAGGTAGCATAGCCGCATTTATTAGTAATCATTTGTAATTTAAAATCAATTTTAATCTGATATATGCATTTAATAGCACCGCAGTTATAAAGCTTTAAACGATTCTTAAATATCATACTCGCATTTAGCATTTAAATAATTTAATCTAAACTCAATTCAATTTTAATTTAACTAAATAACTAATAATAATAATATTTTTAATAGCGCCGCATTCTAAAGCATTAAACATTAATTAAATAGCACGCCCGCATTTATTTTTTGATAACAATTAGATTAATGGAGCACCTAAATAATTTAAGCACAATTTATTAAATTAATTTATCACTAATTAAAAGCCTAAAACTATTAATTAAATAGCATATTAATTATAACACTAACCTAAAATTAATAATACCTAATTAATACTCACCACCTTTAATTTTTGCCCAATTTTGACTCCAGCCCGCGACTCCACGCCCAGCTTTTATTCCCCCTCCCACAAAATCAGAAGCCCACAAAAAGACTTCAGCCCTCTTCATCGTTTTCACAAGCAACGAAACCTAAACCCTAAACCTAAGCTTCCAAAGATGCAACACCCACTCACGCCGCGAGATTCTCTTTGAGAATCCGGCGACTTTCCTTTCCCTTTACCTGCACACACTTCTCCAACGATACCTTACCATATAAACCCGTTCGAATCGAACCAAATCAGCACAAATATCTTACGAAATATCAGCACCAAATCTCGTCCCAATCAGCCTTTAATTGCTTACCAGTGTTAGAACCTAGAAGGAGGGCTATATAAGCACATGCAATAGACCAATCGAGGGACCCTTGGCAGCAGTGTCGAACATAGGTCAGAGGGGCAACAACACAGACAGTAAGAGAGTGGAACAGAGGTCAGAAAAGGAGAGAGTAGAGCAGAAAGGGGGAGGAAACCCATAGCATCGACACACTTTAGCAGCAGTTAGGATACCCATAGCATCGACACACTTTAGCAGCAGTTAGGAGACCCATAGCATCGAAACAGAGTTGAGTCGTCGGGGCAACCACATAGCAATTTAGGGCATCAATTCGGGATGCATGTGAGGCGATTCTGAGAGAGTAGAGCAGAAAGAAAGAGTCATACAGCAAAACAAGAGTAGGGCAGAAACAGGGGCATCAGTCGAACCCTTCTCTTAATTCCAGCCAAAAATCAGCAAGTAGTTTTACCCCTTCTCATTCGCATCGCAAACCCAAAGCCCGTCGGGCGGACCGACGACTTGATACGCTGCCCCGGGTCGCTGCCCGGAGAAGGTAAAATCGAATTCTGTTCTGTTCCTTTTTGTATCTCTGTTCTCTTATGTTTAATGTGTGTTCATTCATGTTGCTGTGTTCATAAATGTACGAATAAGATACTGAGTCGCGCTTTAAATTAACCCCGACATATTCTTGCCCTGATTTGTCGATAAAAACTCATATCTAATGCAATATGTTGAAGATAATGAGTGATGGATCTCCGAGTTCATAATCCTATTCTCGATTCTCATTAGTGCCCAGATTTGTATACCCTCTCATATCAATCACCAAACATTGGGCTACATCATGGAATCTCGTTAATCGGTTATGTCCTTTTACATATTACATGGTCTAGGGTGTTTATGTGTTGGTTACTAAGTGTAAAGATAACAAGAGGGACTGTTTGAATCTCCTGCTAAGTTGTATTATGAGGCATTATGTCAAGCTTTATGGAAGCTTATTTAATATGTAGCTGACCTGTATAGGGCAGGCCTGTTTGGCATAAACTGACCTATTCAAGTCACTTAGGTATCATGCTAGGTCTATTGTAGGAAATCAGTCTAGTTAGATAGTGAATCAGAAAACTGGATCAAGTTTGCCTAAGTTAAAATGGTACAATGCCTTATCTATGCCCATCGTGTTTGTCTTACTTTCGCTGACTTACTTATTTGTCTGCCCATAATAAGAACGTCGCCATGTTAATATATAAGCTACCTGGCTCCTGTTGCGTTAGGAAGAATACTTAGCTTGGTTTATGTAACCCACAAGTTTGCACAATGTCGCTTCCAAATGGATTAAATCTTATGCAAAGAGGTTCATTAATTTGATTTATGGGTCTGCGTGGGTCCTGAATAAAACTACTAATGCTCTGTCTTATATATCCCTTTCTATCTATCATTGCTACCTTGTGATTCTGCCTTGCATACATCTATCCATACTAATCATCTCATATAGGCCTGTACTTAGGATATTCATGCCCAGCTGCGTTACTTGAATCGCCTGCCAAGATGCATATGTTTGTCTTACTTGGATTTCTAAAAATTGCATACCTAGAAAGTCTCATAAGCCATCAGAATAATTGGTTAACATTAGTGCTGCCATTGCTGTTCTGTTAGCGTCAGTGTTACTATTGCCGCTGTTTTGGTGATGTTGTCGTTACTTGTGTTATTGTTATTGTTAAGTTCGTCCCGCCCTCGGATTTCTTTTTTTCCTTACTTGCTAATCTGGGAATCAATTCCCCCTTCCCTGCATACTGCTCGGCATCCTGTCCATATGGATATACATCTGGCTCGGCTCCCCTTATTGCTCCTTGCCTATTTCGTTATCCCGCAATTCAATCATGCATACCTGTTTCAAATCATGTGGGCTAATTCTTATACCTAGTGTTTGTTTATTATTATTTGGGGCTCGTACTAATCTTTATCTCCTCTTATTTTTGCATGAAACGACGGAGCAACAAAGAGTCTCATGGCGAGACTCATCGTAACAAACGTGAAAACCCGCATCCATGTGCATTTATCCTCGCATCAGGAATTCTAAGCCGCAGGCGAAAGACATCGCCATTCCTCGAGTCCTTTAAATTATCTTCTACCCCGCCCCATTCATTTGTTTATTGTAAATTATGTGACTAACGCTATTCTAATTAATAGGATATCTAGAGTAATTAGCCTTTGAATATATAAGTGGGGAAGGTAATTTAAAGTTCATCGCTTAACTCACTTGTTTTTTTTAAGATTTGTCATGCATGTCTAAATAATTTAACTTGCATCACATTTGTTTCTTACTAAAATCCATAACAGATTTCTTCCTAAAAAATCATCTTAAAGCATCTCTTATACAATATTGTACGCAGGTTAAGCAAGATTAATTTAGCTAGCAGTATACCTAACTAGTTCACAAATAACCTTTGCATGAACACATAATCAGTCCATAAAGCACCCTTTTAGCATTCTTTAGCATTTCTAGCCCTTTTAGCACTTTAAATCACCTCTGGGCGTTTAATACCTTTAGCATTTTAGCATTTAGCACCCTTTAGCATTTTTAGCACCTCTTTTAGCATTTTTGCACTTTTAGCACCCTTTACTTTTAAAATTAATCCCTTAGCACCCTTTTAATATGTAAGCACCCTAGCACTACTTTGTTTACACTTAGCACTTTTAAATTGCTAGCACTTTTTAAGCGTCTTTAACCCTTAATATTTTAGCACCTCTTAGCATTCTTTCGGATATAGCACCTTTTGCCCCTTTTAGACTTAAGCACCTTTAAACATTTTAACATTTTAGCATTTATTTTATTTTCTAACATTTTATTAAGCAAGAGGAGCGTTTATTTTGCATTTTTCTTAAATATAATAATTACCCTAGGTTTGGCAGGACAACCGCAAGTTAGCGGATCTTAGAGGGTGCCTAACCCCTTCCCTCTAGATTAATAAGGAACCCTTACCCAAAATCTCATTAAGTTTAGCAGACCATAAAAATGGAGTTAGTGTTGACTTTAACCTAGTTGACATTTAGGTGTCCTAATTCACCCAATTAATTAGGTGGCGACTCCGCGAACCCTTAGCATTCTAGCAACCCTTTAGCATTTTAGCACCCTTTTAAACTTTAGCATCTTTTGCAATTTTAGCATCCTTTTAGCATTTTTAAAAACCTTTGAGCCTCTTAAACTATTTAGCATTTTATTATTTATTTTCTAACATTTGCATTTTGAGCAGGGTTCGCTATTCTTAAAATGCCGCGGCCGAAAAAGGGCGCGACAGCTCGCCCTCGAGCAAAGATAGAAAGAAATAAAATAAAAGACTCAAAGGAACGAAAAATAAAAGACTCACTGCCATTGATCACTTTTGCTGCATTAGTGTTAACTAGAAAAACATGAATGTTAGCAAAATAATATGCAGGAACATATAACATGAAATTTCGGCACACTAAACACATGAAGCTAAATATTTCGCAAACTCATATTCATCATGCTTAATGGAAGTCAATATACTAAACCATGCATATAAATTCAAGAATTCCTATGGCATGCTTACTTGTTATTCTCCACTAATTCTGGATATGCATAGAAGAGATCTTCAGGACTTTAAGGGTTGAAATGTAGGCTTAGGTATAGGTATGTAAAAATAGGCAATTTAGGCTCATTTCGTGTACCATAAGCTCTTCAGCTTTTCAGTATTTCCTTTTTTTTTCTTTTTGTTCTTTTCTTCATTTCGATTCTATCTTTCCCCTCTTTTGTTTTGGGAGAGTGAAGTATATAATAATGATAAGCACCCCCAAACTTAGGCTTTTGCCTATTTCTTATTACTTTTGTATTGGGGTGCAACAAACTTATTCACTCTTTTTGTCTCTTTTTTAACACAATGTATTCCACTATTTCATATTTTCACTTATGGTACAATTTGTGGGAATATAGGGTGTCAAAGAAGAAGTTTCAAATTTAGGCTCAATGGGGCTGACTAGGGATATTTTTAAAGTACGGGATATAAAAGAATGGTAAGAATTGGCTATCAAAGAAATGCCTGAGTCATCTCCCTAACATGCATATCCTAACTATTTCGCCTCAAATAGCAAGCAATCATAACACATAAGCATTTATCATTTAACATGCATAATTTAAGCAAGAAACTCCAAATAGACAGATTCAGTGAGTTTTTGGCATATCTAACTTAGGTGTTTAGATAGTTGCTTCAATTCCGTTACATTATTCCACCTTACTTCACTAGGTGTTTCTAGCAACTACAACATACATGATCTTTGACAGACAATTATGACTCAAAATTCAAAAAAATTTGGTGACTCCAAAATAAACATAAAAACAATCAAAAAGACTTAAATAAAACATAACATGACACAAATAAAACACCTCCAAACTTAAATCACACATTGTCCCCAATGTGTGTAGACTCAAAGACAGTAAAAGAAATAAGACACTTACAAACTTTGACTAAAATGGTGGTGGTGGCGGTGGATAATGCATCGACCATTGGTTGAACAAGGAACTCAACTCGTTGATTTGTTGCCTTGTTTCTTGCTGTCCTTGTACTACTGTGTCCAAGGTCTGCATCATCCTTATTTGATTTTGATACAATTGCTCCATTGTGGGCGTTGGAGGTTCTGCTCCTGTAGTTGGCCGGTGGCTAGGTCCTGCCTCATATTGAGCCCCTATTTCAGGCTCATCTTCGTCCATGGCGGCCTCTGCTGCTGGTTGTACTCTCCGTCTGGCTGCTGGGGGGCTTGGGTCCGGGAAAGAGTGCACTATCCCATAGGACACGGGCAGTTGGTTTCTCTCATGAGTGTCAGTGGGTAGTTTTTGGACCGCACTCATGTGACATAGCTTGGTGATAACTGAGCCATGTCCCAATCCGCCTGTTGTTACCAACCTGCTGATTTCCTCAATGCTCTGCACTATTTCTTTCCCCATATCAATCGTCAACCCCCTCATAATTCCATATATCAGTTTAATCCTATCATCTGGCACTCTGGTGAAGTGCGTGGATGGAATCATGCGGGCGCTGATGAAATATAGCCAACCTTTGGCTACTTTGTTGAATTGGCACCTGTTCAGTGCTCTTGACCCATTTCTTCCAATATCAAAAACAGCCCCATGGTAGCTCACGATGTCTGCAACGGCATTCCAGTCGATGTGGTCAATGCTTCTAGACCATGTTCTAAAGTGATTCCAATCACTTCTTTCTTCAACATCAACTGTTTTCAATTGTATATTTATATCTTCACGTCACAGCACATAGCCCCTTACAAAGCATCCCCTTTCCACCTTCTCCTGAAAGTTGACATAAAATTCACGCACCATTGTTGTGTTTATCGTGCTATCTTCTCCTGATTCACAAATTTCCTCCACTTAACTTTCAATCATCGCCCGAATGGGCTCATAAACATCTTCTTCCCATATGACTCCTCTGTAGTCCATTCCCTTCTCGTATTAAGGGTCCGTATCGCTTTTTGTATCTTTGGTAGGCTTGGTAGCTCACAAACCTGTTTTCATCGTATTGTGGGGTTGGGGTGGATGTGGAGCCTCTTCTTTTCCTGGTGGCCATGGTTAAAACAGTTTCTGGAGCTTACAATTTAGTGGCACAAATTTTTCCTACACAATTGACAACTAGCAGCGAACACAACACCCCCAAACTTCAACTTTTCTACCCAATACCCACACTCCTTTTCTACTCCTTTATCTAAACTTCACAATCAACTTTTCAGTACCCAATTACTTCAACTACAATACTCCTTCAAACTACTACCTCCTGTGACTTCAGTAAAGGATTCAAGAACTAAAAAAGATTACCTTTTTATGAGAAGTTTCAAGCTTGTTCTTGTTTCAATTAGTGGTTTGAGGCTATGGAATGGAGCTTTGTTGTTTGAGATAGCTAAGGATTTTTAGGAATTTAAGAGTTTTGATTGTGGTTGGGTTAGATTTATGGAGGATTTGTGGGCGATTTTTCGGATTTTCGTGGGTTTTGGAAAGGAAGGGTTAGGTTTTTGAAATTGGATTTGGGGAAAATCTGATTTTCTGGGCGTTTTAAGTTCTGGATTCCCGCTTTGTCGCGCCGTTCGCTTTAGCCGCGCGCCAATCTTCTGCTCTTTCGACTTCGCGCCGCGACCAGCATTGGCGCCTAAACTTGGCAAATTTTCTGGGATTTTGGCGCCGCGCCTGCCATGGCGCCGCGCTTAAACTGCGCTGCTCGATTCTTTTAGCGCCATGCTCCTGGCGCCACTACGCTACCCGCTTTTTCTGAAATTCGCTTTTCTTCGCGATTTCGCCTTGATTTATTTCCACAGACTATCAATCACAAAGACAAACACAAGAACCCAAGACCGTGAGATCGTTTCTTAGACAAAATAAAATAAACTAAAGATGTAAATTAAAATAACATAATTGAAAACGTTGGTTGCCTCCCAAGTAGCTACTGTCTTTAACGCTTTTTAGCCGGACGCAAGTTCCTTAACCTTAATAACCAGGGTGGATGAAGCCCCAACCTATCCATTTCTTCCACATTTGGCGTTTTCTTTCTTTTCTTCTTAGCATTATCGATGGGGAGTTCAGGAATACTTACCTCCTTTAGTGGCATTTCAGCAAACCATGCTTGCTTTCTTGGGCTCATCGCTCTTTGGTTGACTTGTTTTGGCTCGCATGGGGGTTTGATGGTGTTGATTGCAAAGCACCCACTCATTGTTGGTGGCTCAATGACGTGTTTAAAAACTTTAAACACCATTTCTTCAGACTCCACCCTTAGTGTTAATTCTCATCTTTCAACATCAATCAAAGCTCTCCCCGTTGCTAGGAATGGCCTCCCCAATATGATAGGGATTTCCGCGTCTTCTTCCATATCAAGAATGAGGAAGTCTGCAGGAAAGAAGAATTTTCCTACTTTCACAATCACGTCCTCAATCTTACCTTGGATGAACCACCGTCCCGCGGCTAGTCAGGAGCTTATCGTGGTTGGTTCGCCTCACCTAACTCCAATCTTTTAAATGCGATAGGGCATTAGATTTATACTTGCCCCTAAATCACATGGAGCTTTGTTGCAAGTTACCCCCGCCCACTGCGAGGTAGTGTAAAGCTCCCGGATCTTTTAGCTTTGGTGGCAACTTTTTCTCGCAAGATAGCACTACACTCTTCATCGGTGCTACTATTTCAGATTCTCGCCTTCTTCTTCTTCCCCAATATCTTCTTCATAAACTTGAAATAGGAGGGCATCTGCTCTAATGCTTCTATGAAAGGTATGTTGATATGCAACTTTCTGAATGTCTCCAAAAATTTGGAGAATTGTTTATCAACCGCCTTTATTTGTAGTCTCTGGGGAAAGGGATCTTCTCAGATACTCCTTCTCCGAGTTTTCTCTCTTGTTGGGCTAGGCTCAATCACCTTCTTTTTCTAACTCGCTTCCTTCTCAACTATTGGTGAGGTGATCGCCTCCAATGTCTTCTACTTCTCAACCGCATCGCTCGACATCGCTTCCTTGATTTACCTCTGTATTGCTTGGCAATGTCCTCGTGGCTCTGCTTGTTTGCTTTTGCTACCGACCCACCGTGTCCAAGTTTCGAACGAGGATCTAGCTTCGCTATGAATCGCGTGCAGGCGTTGGCAGTCTTGTCGCTACCGCCACCATCCGCTTTTCTTGCCGAACCGTGCATTAATCGCTGAGGTTGTGGGGCTTGAATGAAGGGTTGCTGATTCTCGCTCACTGCTCGCATCGCCCCTATACCGATTCTCGCCGCTTCGACATCGCTCACGCCATGGTATCGATTCTGCTGGTTCTGCCGCTCGGTCTCCTCTCATGAGAAATTTGGTTCCTCCACCTCGGATTATAAGTGTTGAGTAGGGGTTGTTCATTGCCTTTGATAATTACCTATGGCACGACACTCACCGCTTCCATGGGTATATTGTTGGGATCCATTGAAGGACACCTATCAAATGTATGTGGCCACCACATATCTCATGACTTTTAGGCATCTGCACCGCATTTATCGACACCGTATGTTGCCGCAATCGCTTTCTAGAAGGGCCACTGGGCATTCAAGGCAGAATAACATCTATTTCGTGGACTCCCACCGTTTCTTCTCCCATTTGTCGACCTCTCTTCCGTGACATGGTTGTTAGTGGCCATATCTTCTAATAACTCATGGCGTCGTGGGTCGCTTTCCTCATGAATGCTCCACCCACGGCATCTATGATGGTTCTGGTTGTACCGCCAAGTTGTAGAAGATATGGACCAAGTTCCACAACTCAATGCAATGGTGTGGCACTTTCTCTCAGAGATCTTTGAACCTTTCCCAAGCTTCATATAAGGACTCTCCATCCGCTTGGTAAAGTTGTTCAACTCCTCTCAATTTTGTTGCTTTACACTGGGAAGAACTTGGCAAGGAATTTACTGCGCTCTTGCCATGTAAAAATCGAATCGTGAAGGAATTCAACCATACTTTTGCTCTATCCCTAAGTGAGAAAGGAAAGAGCCTCAATCTGACGGCATCATCAGTAACGCCGTTATATCTAAACGTTGCGCATAGCTCCAAGAAATTAGCTATGTGCATATGTGGATCCTCCGACGATCCTCCGAATCGCATCAGGCCGTACTCATGCCTGCCGGTTTATCTCAAAGTTGTTAGCCTTATGCAGGAGCCTAATGCATGTATGTGCTCCATTTACTCTTGGCGCAAGACATAGTCTCCCAAACTTCGCTCCGCCGGACTTGGACTCTCTCTTCCACGTCTATTGGCGCTTGCCTAGGTATTCCTGGATGGGGTTGATTCTCTCCTAACCCTTCTCCCATCCCGTTGTTGTTCTGAATGCCGTTCATCTCTAACAAGGTTGCAATCCGCTGATTCTTTCGCTCGCTTGCAAGTTTTCTCAATTTCTGGATTGAAGGGAACAAGAGTGTCTGCTCCTCTTCTCCTTCGCATAAACTGACTTCCTGAAATAGATCAAAAACAGACAATAAATCACGGCACCTCGAATTTTCAAAAGAAAAAAAACGTAAAAATTTAAAATTAAAAACCAAATTAGAAATTAAAAATAGACAAATTTGATATTGAACTATTGCCTAATCCCCGGCAACGGCGCCAAGAACTTGATGCGCGGTAAGATGCACACACTTTAAACGCAAGTGCACGTTATCGTGACAAGTAGTATAGTCTTGATAAGACCGAATATCGTCCACAAAGATTAGGGTTCAATTACCAACTATCTATTTTCTAGTATCTATTTGGTGAATTGATAATTGATTTGTTGTTTATAACTAAGAATTATGCAAGCTATTTAAATATAAAGATTTACTTCAGTGGTGATGATAATAGGGCTTCCATGTATCCTTACTATCCGCTTATGCTACTCACTAATGCATTAACTTATGGTATTCTTCTTTTGGAGAAAGCAGGTTTACGAAATCGTTTTATACTCCCGTTAGGGTTATATAAACACTCAACCTCAATGATCGCACCTTACCTACCTTTCTGATAAGGATAACTCTATAGGAGGATTAAGAACAAAACCTAGTTGGCCAATCACGCACAATGCGCAAAATTAGGGTTGTTAAGCCTCTCATCAACGCTACATAAATAATTGAGGTATTTTCATCCCCAATCCAAGAATGTCTACCAAACTTACAGCATATTCACAATCCCCCTTTCGAATCGATTAGAAATCATATAGTGATAATTAGTTGTCAATTAATTACCAAGAATTCAACTCAATTATTGGATAGATCTCACAATAAGAAAAATAACCATAAGCATGCATTAATTTATAACATAAATTTCTAGCAATTCAACATGGAAAGCCTATAAGAGAATTAGTTCCTAGTCATGTATACGACAGAACTAATTCAAAGTTCATCATATAAAACCGAAATAAAGAACAAGAAAGGGAAAAGAAATTACTAAACTAATGGTATCCAATCTCCAAGCAAAGTCTTGTGTTGTGCAAGAAGGAAATCCTTAAAACCGCCTGTGGTTCTCCTTTTATAGTGAAAACCGCCACTCTTTTCCTTCAGCTGGCCCGCATTTCGTCAAAAGACCTAATTTTTCCGCGTCGGCGCTGCCTGCGCAGCGCCGCGCGCCAAAGTTTCTGCAGTCGGGTGGCGCAGCCGCCGCCGATGTCATTGCTCGGTAGCCGCAGCCGCTGGAACTCAGTAGCTTCTCGGATGTTTAGCGCGCCGCGCCCCGTGGTGTCTGAGGGCGCCGCGTACGCTTGATCGCAGGCCGCGGCGCTGGTGCAGATTTTACCCTCGTTCGCCACTTTCTCTGTTTCCAGCTCTGGCATCTCCTCTTTTGCCCTCTTTTTGCTCCTTTTCCGCCATTTGGCCATTTTAACCACTTTGACTCAAAAGAAATAAAAACTATCCTAATACGACACTTATATGTGCAAAATGGTACAAAAGATTAACTAAAACTGACTCAAAAGGTGTATATAAAATACACCGATCAGCAGCCGCTTCCGGCTTAGCTTGGGTGGCCCCTTCGGGCAGCCGCTTCCGGCTTAAGAATATCATAATCTAGCTGATCAGGTGGAACAATAACAATACACATGATATACAGTATGAATATGTAATGAAGTTACAAAATGTTGCACCCCTTTCAGAGTGGTTTCTATTACAACTCCCTTTGGAGAGATTTTGAGAACAAATTTTAGAGTTTCCTTCATTTACCATTTTCTTTGTAGAGAACGTGTAAGTATAATGTATCACAAAAGCTTCCTTCGAATTATCAACAAGAGTATAACATGAACGAAACAAGACATTGGATATCGACTCCACATCCAACTAAGAATAGAGTACTTATGTTTCACATTCTTTAAGTGTCATATAAAAGGGATCATGCCAAAATATGAAAGAAGGGTTAGCCTTACATACCTTATTTATGCCTCAAGCTAATCCTCGAGTCCCTTCCCGATGTTAATCAACTAAAATACCATCAACAATATAGGGATTAAGACTAGGCCAACAAGATTATTCTAACTAATCATTTATTTTGTCGCCTAACGGGATTTGGACAGCATCTCCCCCATAATCCTACCAACCCAACAATTCCAAATTAAGCTAATAACCAACAACAACAACAAATCTAACAATTTACAACAATAATATGACTAATGTCAGGACTCACCGGCCATGATCGTACTTACCTAGGGTACCGTCAGTATATGTCGAGAATAGCAATGAACATACATAACACATTACTTAGAGAAAAGGGTAAACATTACTGGTCAGCCGATAAGGCTGCCTTCTATAAAACATACTTAAGCAAAAGTATTTATAATACAACTGGTTCTTATAGCCCAAAACATATAGGTGACCACGCACTTCTAAAGATAATAATCGTATGGACAGGCCCCGCCATACCTGAAGGTACAAATACCTAGAGCATCAGAGAATATCCGTACCCGATAGACAAGCTTCCGGAGGATGGAGCTTCGACCGGAGTAGTGATCCTAAGAACGAGGATCCTCGATGCCTTACCTGCGGCATGAACGCAATGCCGAGGAAAGGGGGTCGATCACAATATGTACCAAGTATGTAAAGCCGAAAATCCGTAATAATGATATCATAAGTCTGAAAGTAAGATGGAGTCATGGATGTCAATAAAATACCTTTTACTGTGCCTTACTAACAATGAGAGTGACAAGTATATATATATATGATACTGCACAAAATAGGAGACTCATGATCAAAACGGGGTACCTCGCCCGTGGTATCAATAAAACCATCCTACTCCGGACTATTTCACCCGCACGGGTCCCTGTGGACCCGCATGAGGTACTTCCTCGCATCGGTACCGCCCGGCGTGGGACTATTTCACCCGCATAAGCCCCAAGGACTCGCATGAGGTATTCTCGATCATGGGTAGCAAATCCACGGAACAGGTGGTATAACGATCTTGGGGACTTTCCCCTCAGATATACTCTTACCCTGAAGCATATGGTATAACGATCTTGGGGCTGTAATCCTCAGATATACTCTTACACTGGAGCAGATGGTATAACGATCTTGGGGATTGCCCCTCAGATATACTCTTACACTGGTGCAAATGGTATAACGATCTTGGATCTGCCTCGATATACTCTTACACCGGAGAAGGTGGTATGGCGATCTTGGCTTACCCTCGACATACTCTTACCCTGGAGGAGGTGGTATAACGATCTTGGGGCTTACCCCTCAGATATACTCTTACCCTAACTCAAACTGTCATCATATCATAATCATAAATAAGTTAAGAAAACTCATAACTTCTTATTAGTCTTGTTCATATACCCTCTCATTTTAGTTTACTTAAGGCACTTAACCATATCTTTAATAAAAGAACACCGGGAGTTTAACCCAAGTACTACACACTTCAACTCTTTTGAAAATGACTCTTCTTTATACATAAAAACCTTTGGGCAATTGATACCTTAAAATCAATTTGCCTCTCCATATACTTATCTTATTTAGAGTAATTCTCTTCTCATTAACCTTTTATGAAGCTAATAAATCAACTTCCCATAAAGTTGTTACATTAACTCTACACTTTAGTAAAATCATACTTTTCCCCTAACTAAGGGAATTATACATTCTTAAAATGAAACAAATCATTATATACTTAAAACAAGTAAGAATACCAAATCTTGTACGTCTACCGTACTACATAGCTTCATCTATTCATGCTCAAGAGGTAGGAAAACTTCACATACCTCTTTGGTCAATCCACTTGCTAAGCTCAACTACCGCAAGTAATATTTCAACCTATAATAATCACGATACGTTTGTTAACCTCTAATCTCAAAGTAGAACAATCTAATTTCAAGGCCACTAAATTCTATGGAAAATTGGGCAGCATTTCCTTTGTTTCTACTCACTTTGCCACCTTTCTCAAGGCCGAATTTATCATCCAAACACCACATTTAAGGTTCAATCAATCCAACAATTCCAAGGGGATTACATACCCAAAATTCTGCCCATAAGTTTGCAACAATACACTTAACAATTCTAAGGTAGTTTTTAGGCTACCACATGCTCATAATCTCTTCTTAACCCATTCTTCATATCCAAACAACATTTTCTAGCATGCAATGAATCTAAGAGCATTATTTTACTACCACAAGTTCTATCTTCTAAGCATGCAACACTAGAACTAATTCTAAAGGAAGAAATGTTACCTTAAAGTTTTAGCCAAAACTTATTCCAAATATTGCTAGCTTCCTTGTCAAGAACACCACCACAACAATGCCAACAAGCTAGCTACAAGCTTCCTTTTTGGTTCTAAACTATTCAGATTTTTCTTGGGTTTTTAGAGAGAAGGAGGAGCTGATTTTTAGAGAGAGGAAGGTGTTTGAGAGATGACCAAGTCTACAAGACTTGGTCAATATAAGTCATGCAAGCAAAATCAGATGGGGGGGGGGGACACTTGTCACCCTCCCATGGCCTTTTTAAAAGAGAAATCAGACTTACCTAAGTTTTTCCGCCCAAAAATCCGCCTGTGCGCCATGCCCTCCACGGCCACACTTAAACCTCCGCAGGCTCTCTGAACTTTCGGCGCCGCGGCCCTGCTATCCCGGCGCTGCAACTTCAGCGACTCCTCAGATCTTCCGGCGCCGCGGCCCTGCTTCCCGGCGCCGCGGCGCTGCAACTTCAGCGACCTACAAGATTTTTAGGCGCCATGCGCCTTGCCGCCTGCTCCGAAACACATTTCGCCCGATCACACTGAACTTGTAATTCTCATAACTTTCTATTCCGACGTCCTATCGACGAACAGTTGGTTGCGTTGGAATCTAGACTCAACGAACTACGCCCTAGGCCTTTAAAATACTTAGGAACTCTCAATGAATCGGGTCATAACCCGCCTCAAAGTTGACTAAAACCCGCCCGGAATAATCCGTCAACCTATCCTTTGAAAATTTTAAGTCTTACATTCTTTCGTACGCTCTCATACGTAGGGTCAGAACTACGGGGTATAACAACTAAACTCATCTTACAATTCTATCCAAAACAGCCCTAAACCGCAACACATTAATATTCGCTATACGATAATTATAGCTATATTCCTAACACTTTAATCCATTAAATCTCCACGTAATCATCTCAATAACAATGATGAGAAAATAATACATACCTTAGAAGCAGCTCAACCACGAAAATATCATCCCCCAAGTTCAATATTTAGCTTGAAACGACGACGACAACTCGTATTACACTTTATCCTTCACGAGCCTCGGGATTCGGGGCCTCGAACTTGATCGAACCCTTGCTTTATCTCTCTAACTCTCCTCACTCTCTAAAATATTCTAGATCTTTTGGCATGCAATGAGGAAGATAATGGGTGAAATTTTTCCTTAAATAGCCAAGTAAGTGGGCCTGACCCGACTTGGAGTCGGGTTGGGCCGAGCCTACTGCCAGTATGACATTTACTACTTAAAACGTTCATAACATTTTATCCCTAGGTCTCATGAAGGACCACGACCTACGGTTGGAAAGGTATTTCAATTATCTACAACTTTAGTGTTTTGTGTTTTCCCAAATTCGCAACGTATAATGGTGTGTTGGCCTTGTAAATCTATATCACCCGAAAACGTATCCTTAAATCAACCTTTTGGAGTGCGTACACTTATATTTGGATTAAGTGTCCCTCTTAAGACTTTCTAAACTTCCTATGTACTATTCATATAACTTGTCATATGCCCTTTATAAAATCCCGACATGTGGACCCCACCTTAACTTACGGTTACGAGGGCTATTTGTCAAGTAACGTATTAACCAACTTACACCATATGGCCTCCACTGTCGTCTATATGTTATTATTATACATATATAACAGAATCTTCATCCCTAATCCTTGTATATCTTTACCCTCCCCTGAGCCCATACTAAGTCGTCTGCAGTCTCGGTAACACGAAATTTTTTTCGGGGTGTAATAACATTATTCACCGAGTCTCTCACTAGAAGGCCGGGTACGGTATGTATATATATGATTATTTAACCGAGACCCTCACTAGAGGGCCGGGTACGATATATATATTTATATGACTTCATTCACCGAGTCCCATAATGGGCCGGGTACGGTATATTATATGGACATGTATGGCTCTCATTTCATAAGGCACAGGTGCATTGGTATCTTTGATTATCATACTTGTTTCCTGTCATCTTTTGGTCAGTTATGATCTTCTTTATCGTACTTCATGTTTTATATACTCGGTACATTTTTCGTACTGACCCCCTTTCTTCGGGGGTCTGCGTTTCATGCCCGCAGGTACAGACACTAAATTTGGTGATCCTCTATCTTAGGACTTCTGCTCAGCTATTTGGAGAGTTCCATTGTTCCGGAGCCTAGTTATTTTGGTACAGATCCTTTGTCATAGACTTATGCATATTCAGGGGTACGGCGGGGCCCTGTCCCATCATATTTCACCGTTATACTCTTAGAGGTCTGTGGACATGCGTGGGTTGGACATGTGTGGGGTGTAGACGTGTTTTGGTCAGCTATACAGTTGTAGTTCGTTTTGGATATTTCCTTGTATAGTGGCAGCCTTGTCGGCTTGCCTATTTTATTATGTTTGATTAGCTGTGACTCCTCGGGAGACATGTTCATTCTGATATGTAGCGTTATGAGTCTGCTGCATACTTTTACAGATTTCTACATTGTCCTTGGTATCAGTCTGATTATATTTAACAGGTTCGTATACATGTGTACAACTAGGGAACCAGTCACGGCCCATCGATTTGGGTCGTGACAAAACCAACGAATACACACGGTGTAGTTCGGGGAGCTAATTTGTGAGGGGTAGCACAGACAACCAAAAATTTATAAGTGGTCATATGAAGGTGTCCTACGGTATATAATTTCGGTAGGGGTCTTGTTTTGTAGGGTGCTAGTTGGTAAAAATTTAGGAGGTATTATATTATTTTAACAGCATAGACCCAGAAAGATGGTGGCAGACAGACATGAAAGAGGAGGGTACAAACCATGTTATTAGTAGTACGGATAATTCGTTCAGCTTTCCATTTTGAGGGGAGGTGTGGGGACAAGAGAAACGGAACACCATGCCCAGTTGGGAGCAAAAATTATGGAATGCTGAATTATTAAATTCACGTCCGTTATCACACTGAAAGGATTTTATGGATTTTTCAAATTGGATTTTAATAAATTTGTGAAACTCGAGAAATTTAGCAAAAACCTCAGTGAGCTAATAACAGGAGATGTCCACACGTCAGCATGAACAATATCAAATGGTGAAACTGTAATACTCAATGAAGACATAAACGGAAGACAAGTATGCTTGCCAAGCGGGCAATAAAAACAATTTTGGGCAAGTTTCCCATTATTACATTGAATGCGCAAATTATTTCTAATAAAAGAAAAGACATGATCTCCTGGATGTCCGAGCCTATTGTGCCAGGTGGATGGAGACAATGCAGAAAGGTAGACAGGTGGTTGAGTTCTGACAGCGGAAGATTGAGTGAAATGGTAGAGGTCTCCCACACTATTGCAGCCCGTAAGAATTCTCCCCGTATTGAGATCCTTCACAGTGAAACCAAAAGGGTCAAAATCGACAGACACCCAATTATTACGAGTGAATTTTCTAACAGATATCATTTTTTTAAATAATTTGAGGTGCGTGGAGGAGATGGTTAAGTGAGAAGGGTGGATGGGGATGTTTGATGTGTGTATTATCGTAACCTGCAATTGGAATGCGGTGACATTGCCGACAGTAATGTATTATGGATACTTTAATTGAAGCAGTTGGGAGAAATTACCTGAAGAGCTGGTCAGGTGTGATGTGACTCCGGTGTACATATACCAATTATTATCGGGCTGTTGAAGGTTGAGAGTGTTGAAAGCTTGGTTCAAATCAGTGGATGTCATCTGCTGGGCTGAAGGGAACTGCGGGGCCGACATTAAATGGGCATGTTGAGGCGAAAGTTGGCCCATGCGGGAGCCTACTCGTGCTGGACCGAGAATACTGGGCCTCCACTGCGGCTAGAGCTGGGCCCCTGCTGTTGGGTAAGGACAGGCAGGCGAGGCCCAGTTCGCTGCATTAGGCCAGCCTGTTGGAACAACCCACTGGTAATACCCATTTTGTGGAGGGCCTGCTGCTGCTAGGCATTCTGACCTTTGTTGCGGCCCTTCCCCTTGTTACCTTGCCCTATGCCCCTGCCGCCACGTCCTCTGCCACGGCTCTGCTGTTGGTGGTGGTTTGTCGGTGGTGGAGTGGTGTTTTTGGCCGGCGGTTGAGTGCTTTCAACGACAAGTGCTTTTTTATTGTGCTCATCCTGTTTAGCACGTCGTGTTTCTTCCAATAACAATTGTAAACGCGCCTTGTTGAAAGTTAGAAGTGGATCAGCCTGTTGAATCATTGTTGCAAGAGTATCACATTCCCCTTTCGATAAAACTGCAACTAGTTGTAGGACCATTTTAGTCTCAGAAACAGTTGTCCCAACGTTAGAAAGTTGATCGACGATGAGTTTCAGTTGTTTGCAATATTCAGACATGTTGTAAATTCTCAAGACGCGTGTTGTTGAACTGCTCCTCTAAATACACCGCCCGAGTATTTTTATTGTCTTGAAATATTTCCTCCAAACGTACCCAAAGTTCGTGCGCCGAAGCACCGGTTTTCATGATAGTACACAATAAGTCTTTTGAGATAGTACCATATATCCATTGCTTGACAATGGCGTCAAGACGGCGCCATGTCGAGTCTGCAATCTCAGAGGGACGGGGGATTGAATCATCAATGTGATCGAGCACGTTATACGCGCAAACATGGATATAGAACAATTCTAACCACATAGAATATTGACAATATTCTTGATCAAGAATTATAGGGATAAAATTCTTGATGTTTGTGACAACAAACGCCGGATGAAAAGAAGAAGTTGACGAAGGAGGGGGTGTGTCAATTATACCGGAGGTAGAACCAGTGGTTTTAGGGGAGGTAGGAAGAGACATGGTAGTCACAGGATTTGGAGTTTAGAGAGGGAAGCGATCGCGTCGAGAAGGGGGTCGGCGGTTTCAAGAAATTTTAGGGTTTAGGGAGTTTAGGCTACTGATACCATGAAAGATATTGAAATAATTTTCCTTAGGGATTTCTTTCATTAATCACAATATATACAGTTGTACAAAGGTGATTCCTAATACAGTAAGAATCCTAAGTTACCTTAAATACATGACAATAATAATTACAATATATACTGTGAATATTCGGAGAATATCCGCTGATAGTCTCTTATATTTAACTGATACATTGCTCAATAACCTTTCGATAATTGCAAATTCAATATCGAATCAACCGCTATCTTATCGGTTGGCTAGTATATTTAAAAATCGATAACCGTTGAGCGTAATTATTCGTCCGATAATCAACCCTACAGTGTACCACTCCACATAATCTTTCTCTTATTCTTCTTGAGTCATGTTTATCATGAAATATGACTAAAACAAGATTTTTGTTCGTAATAGTCTGGTGCGGATTGTGATTTTTCATTCACCAACCAATCCTGCTAGCATATCTTTTATTATAACTGTTTTTGAGGACTTTGATTTTTTACATTTTCAGTAAATGAAAAGGAAAATATGAATCTTTTATTTGAAGAGGTGGGATTTTCATTATTTAAGATCAGTTTTCAACTGCCATAGCAGTTACGGTTAGTTAAAGCTATATGCATGTTCTTATGGACTCATTTGTTTTCATGCAGTCTTCTATCCACTTTCTTTTCTTTTTAACTATTTTTATTTAAAAAAAAAATTAAACTCTATTTTTTTTACAATTAAAGGAATTATGAAGTATTGATTAAGTTGAGGAGTATAAAAACTTAAAATTTAAAGTAGTTGGAGGCATATATGACTTATATGGAAAATTTAAAATTTAAAGTAATTGGAGGTACATATGACTTCTTTCTAGTCAGATTGATAAATGATTGGTCTCATTTTTAAAATTACTGAATTGTTATATAAAAATGAAAGAAATTGATATTTTTTGAATTAATATAGTAGTATCTAATAACATTTAGATAGGGAATTACGAGTTTATTATCCTATGTTATTCATGTTTTAAAGAAATTTTTAAACTTTTATGATTATTATGCACAGTGAAATTAATTAAAGTAGATCATACATTTCTTCGACTTGTCTCTCAAAAGTTGCTATAGAGCCAGTTATCTACTAACGAAATACTAAACTTTTCTATTTTGGTTCTTGTATTCTCTTTAACATGCCTCAATTGTTTGTGTTAATTTGTGGACTAGGAACTGAACCGTCCCACATAAGTAAATTTATCGAAACCCACAAGAATAAGGTTGTGTTCAAGTATACAGATCAAGAGCTCAGTGTGTAATAGGATGAAGTCTGAAAAGATTCAAGTTCTTAAAGTGCGACAACAATGATTAAAAATAATATTGGGCATGCCTAAGGAGGCTACATACTTATATTATATCATATGGTCATAATAATGTAATGACTCATTTGGTCGTTTTGAACTTTTGGACTTGTTTTTTCAAGAATATTCTTCCCGTAGTTTTATCTCAGTTGTTATGACTTGTGGGGATGGTTGACATGGTTTTCGAGGTGATCGGGTAGGTTTTGGACTGTTTTTGGTAAGTGCGGAAAATGTTAAGTTAAGAGAATAGAGGAATTTGACTCATAGTTGACTTTTAGGTAAACACATTCTTTTCCTAGTTTAGTCAGTTCCATTAGCTCCAGAATGACATTTATGACTTAGTTAAGCCTTTGATTCAGTTTCCGAGGCAGTCGTGTGTGTTTTGGGGGTTTTGGTTGTGAAAATAGAAGTTAAGAGTTGACTTTAATCAAACCCGAGCTTCAGAGACCTTTTCCAGGACTTTCGAGTATACGAGCAGGTCTATAATGTATTTTCTAATAGGAATGCATGTTTGGTTTGTATCTGGTAGGTTCCGGGAGTGTTTAAGATGGTTGACGAGGAGTTGGATGGTTTTGGCTCTTCTTTGGTGTCCGTGTTCGCCCGATGGCGCTTTCGCCTGCGTGCTGCCTCTGCAGGTTTGGCTTGCAGATGTGAAAATTGACCAGATGGTGAGTGTCCGCTTATGTGGATGACTTCCTCGTAGAGGCGAGCGCACCTCTACGGAGTCACACTTCACCTCAGCGCATATCAGATAGGGTAAGTGATCTCGCCTCGGCGGATACCTTTTCCATCGAAGCGCATCCGCGCCAGCAGAGTCGATTCCGCTGAAGCGGGATCACTGTTCAGATTATACATGTTCAATGACTTAGGAGCTATTCTGATTCCCCAAATAGTCTCCTCCGGATTGGAGCTCGAGCAGTAGGGTCTTTCTTGAAATTTTGAGGAGAGTTCATCAATAGAGGTATAATCTTTCCCCTTTTTAATTATATTGTGTAGTAATTAAATTTTTATCATAAGTATGATCTTTAATTGAGGGAGGGATAACTTAGATTTTGTTGAGAATAAGAGAGTAAGACTTGGGATTTGGGCATCGATTATTGAATGATTGTTGTTGAAATCGTAAACTAGTGTTATATTATGCTAGTGTGTGATGTTTAATTGATCAATTCGATGTTCGAAACCCTTTTGGGAATTAGGAAAAATTCCAGGGTTAGAATTGAAGCTTTTTTCTAATTCTTGAAATTGAGGATCCAATCGGGCTTAGTTATTAAATTAACTTAAGGATATGATTATCTAGCATGTTATGGTACTAGTTGAGTAATAAAATTCATATTTTGATATTGTGGCCCCATGGTTCCTTTGTAAATCAACTTGGGGATTCTAGTTTTACTTATAGATATGAATACCGTTAGACTCGTGATCTCATGTAGTTAATATAAATGACCAACGTGGGCTCGCGAGGAGGTTCAACGGAAAGGGAAAGCTGTTGCGTGATTCTCCGGCTTTGAATCAAGCAAGTTGAGACTTACTAGACTCTAGTATAGCGTTACATATTGATATGCTACTAATGATTTAATAAAAGTAATGGGTATTGTGGGTCCCATATTAGTGAGGCGACGAGCACTAATATGGACATTAGTGAACTTAATTTGGGCAATTAATAAACTAATATGATATATTTGAAGGAGATTATGTGTTTAGCCTTTGGGCCATGAGCGTGGTGCATAAATTCGATTAGGTTTGGTATGATTGTTGATTACTTGGGCTCGTAGCCATGTCTTATATTTCTATCCTTGATTTCACTTGTCATGCATTCATCACTCTACATCTCGTCTAAATACTTGACAATGAAGTTATAATACTAATTGTATTGATTATGCTAATTGCATATTGTACATATATCCATATCATTCATACATATTACATTGACATTTAACTATTGAGATACTATTGAAAAGGGGCTTAGGAAACATGTTATTGGATATGGTACATGATACGAAAATGATGGCTGATGAAGACATTTTAGCCACAGAGCTGGTATCCGATGGGATCGGATGAGTATATGGACCTCATGAGTCCATATGGGTCACGTGGCAACTACTGCAGCAACATGTGTATACCAGAACATATGACCATTGCATTGCATACATATCATCTGCATAACATTTCATTCATACTTCTTTATGTGTAATTATTGCTATGCATACTCGATAATGTAAAGTTGTAGACTTTATGATCATAATACTTTTAAGGAAAGAAATGCTGACACTTTTGTCACGCCCTTTTTTTACCGCAACATTATTTCAGCGAATCCTGTCTGTTAAAAATAAAATGCAAAAATGGGTGCTAAAATGGTTCACGGAGTCACCACCTAATTATTTGAGTGAATTAGGATACCTAAAAGTCAACTAGGTAAAGTCAACACTAACTCCATTTAACGGTCTGCTAGACTATGTGAGGTTATGGACAAAAGTTCTTTATTATCCTGAAGGGAATGAGTTAGACATCCTTTAGAATCCTCTAACTCGTGGTTGTCCATTCAAACCTAGGTTAATTATTATGCTAGAAAAATGCATGTTAGGAAATATTCAAGTAAAAGATAATGTGAGTGGTTTATAAAAATGCATTCTTATAGGAATTATTTAAAATACATGTAAGCTAATTTTTAGATGTAAATATGCATTTATAAGACATTGTAAAATATGTATTGTATAGCATAGTATATAAAAATAATGCAAGAATCATTTTTGGTAAAATGACGTGATTAACAAATATGAGCAAAAGAGGACCACATTAGTTTTATGAAATGGTGATCATGCATGATGGGCCTAAACTAAATAAACTAGAGACAAATTTATAATATCAAACTACTTTCTATTCATTCAAGGTTTAACTATTCTAAGGGTTCTACTAATTAGTATAGCATTAGATAATTAATTACAACAAATGAATAGGGCGGGGCAGAAAATCAATAAAGATGACTCAAAGAAATGGTGATGTCATTTCGCCTGTGGCTTTGGAATTTCCGATGTAAGAGAGATGCACACAGAGGCGGGTCTTCATTTGATGAGATTCATGATGAGTCTCGTAATGAGACTCTTCATTTTGCTCCGATGCATTTCATGTAAAAAGAATAAGAATATATAGGATTAGTACATATCCAAATTTTATCAAATAATAAATAAACATTTGGCATAAAATTAAGCACATGTATACAGAGACAACATCCAGATTATTATTTTTTGTTAACCAAGCTATCGAATCCTATATGATCTATCAAGTTGACGTGGAGGAATGATGGCTCCTTGCTATTATTTTGTAGCTTAACTAAAAATATGATGACACCAGATATTATTCAAGGTTTAGATTATGTACCTGCAACCGAGATCCGACATTTTAAACACGACGAACACAATCTTACTCTAGCCACACTTCATTCAAGCAGTCAACACACCAAGACTGAATGAGTAACGAGACGGGACATTAGTAGAGAGATCATTCATATGTTTCTACTATCTTCACCAGACAGACTACGTGTAAACATAAGGCCCTACTAATCCTATATACATATATAAAGGAGGAAATAGACATGATATCTAGCATTATCAATTTCACATGATTCCAGCATATAGAGGGTCATATAAACAAATCCACATTCATGCAGCGCCGTTAACTGATTATCAAATCTCTGAAACTAACATCCCATTGATAAACATACAAGTAAACACATTAACCCTCATTTTATGGTCTTTAGATGCTCCAATATTCTAATTTATCTAAACACCAACATGTATGGGCACAAGATTAATCAAGCACAACTAGGGATGTCAGTAGGGCGGGTAAATGCGGGTATCGCCCCGCACCCGCTCCAATTGGGGCGGGTATGGGGGATGGTTTGGTGGGTGGTGGGGCGGGTATGAGTATCAAAAGTGCTACCCGCCATGGGTAGTGGGGCGGGGGTGGATTTCATATAAGACCCGTTCCGCACCCGCCCCGCCCCACTACCCGCACCGTACCCACACCGACCGTACCCGCACCGCCCATATCCGTATCGTCTATTAGTTTAATTAGGCTATTTACGAATTTATTTGGCCCTTTCTTGATTTAAAATGTGACTTGAGCTAACCCTCACCGTAATGCACCACGTTTCTTTTTCTTATTCTCTTTGTTCTCCTTTTTTTTGTATTTTCATCTTTACTGTTTTTTAATATTCATAATATTTTGGAAAGGTTTTAGACTTGATATTCGATACACCATAGTGGAAAGGTTCATTTTTTTCCTTTTTCTTATATAGCTTTCATTTTGGTGACTAAAACAATTGCTGAACATTATTTGAGCATTTTATTAATGGGTATCTACCGGGTAAGTGGGTATCCGCGTGAAGTAAGTGGGGCGGGGGCGGGTGGAAGAATTACTACCCGTGATGGGTGGTGGGGTGGGGTGGGGATGTGTTTTAGGTGGTGGGTACGGGTATGGGATACCCTTCCACCTCCCCCGCCCCGCCCCATTGACATCCCTAAGCACAACACATTGTGGATTACCTCATTGAGATAACATGCAGAGGATTAAACTACAGTCGATAAATCAGCCTTCAAATTCATGAGTCGGGGCTCTTAAAAGGAAAACAAACATTATCCAACTAAACTTGGTTATCAAATTAGTTCTTAAGTGACCCACAAGTTTAGCTCCCCAATATAGACATGATATCTAGCATTATCAATTTCACATGATTCCAGCATATGAAGGGTCATATAAACAAATCCACATTCATGCAACGCCGTTAACTGATAATCAAATCTCTGAAACTAACATCCCATTGATAAACATACAAGTAAACACATTAACCCTCATTTTATGGTCTTTAGATGCTCCAATATTCTAATTTATCTAAACACCAACAGGTATGAGCACAAGACTAATCAAGCACAGCACCATGTGGATTACCTCATTGAGATAGCATGCAGAGGATTAAACTACAGTCGATAAATCAGCCTTCAAATTCATGAGTCGGGGCTCTTAAAAGGAAAACAAACATTATCCAACTAAACTTGGTTATCAAATTAGTTCTTAAGTGACCCACATGTTTAGCTCCCCAACATAGACATGATATCTACCATTATCAATTTCACATGATTCCAGTATATAGAGGCTTATATAAACAAATCGACATTCATGCAGCGCCGTTAACTGATTATCAAATCTCTGAAACTAACATCCCATTGATAAACATACAAGTAAACACATTAACCGTCATTTTATGGTCTTTAGATGCTCCAATATTCTAATTTATCTAAACACCAACATGTATGTGCACAAGATTAATCAAGCACAGCACCTTGTGGATTACCTCATTGAGATAGCATACAGAGGATTAAACTACAGTCGATAAATCAGCCTTCAAATTCATAAGTCGGGACTCTTAAAAGGAAAACAAACATTATCCAACTAAACTTGGTTATCAAATTAGTTATTGAGTGACCCACAGGTTTAGCTCCCCAACATAGACATGATATCTACCATTATCAATTTCACATGATTCCAGTATATAGAGGCTTATATAAACAAATCCACATTCATGCAGCGCCGTTAACTGATTATCAAATCTCTGAAACTAACATCCCATTGATAAACATACAAGTAAACACATTAACCCTCATTTTATGGTCTTTAGATGCTCCAATATTCTAATTTATCTAAACACCAACATGTATGGGCACAAGATTAATCAAGCACAGCACCTTGTGGATTACCTCATTGAGATAGCATGCAGAGGATTAAACTACAGTCGATAAATCAACCTTCAAATTCATGAGTCGGGACTCTTAAAAGGAAAACAAACATTATCCAACTAAACTTGGTTATCAAATTAGTTCTTAAGTGACCCACATGTTTAGCTCCCCAATATAGACATGATATCTAACATTATCAATTTCACATGATTCCAGCATATAGAGGGTCATATAAATAAATCCACATTCATGCAACGCCGTTAACTGATAATCAATTCTCTGAAACTAACATCCCATTGATAAACATATAAGGAAACACATTAACCCTCATTTTATGGTCTTTAGATGCTCCAATATTCTAATTTATCTAAACACCAACAGGTATGGGCACATGATTAATCAAGCACAACACCTTGTGGATTACCTCATTGAGATAGCAAGCAGAGGATTAAACTACAGTCGATAAATCAACCTTCAAATTCAAGTGTCGGGACTCTTAAAAGGAAAACAAACATTATCCAACTAAACTTGGTTATCATATTAGTTCTTAAGTGACCCACATGTTTAGCTCCCCAACATAGACATGATATCTAGCATTAGCAATTTCACATGATTCCAGCATATAGAGGCTCATATAAACAAATCCACATTCATGCAGCGCCGTTAACCGATTATCAAATCTCTGAAACAAACATCCCATTGATAAACATACAAGTAAACACATTAACCCTCATTTTATGGTATTTAGATGCTCCAATATTCTAATTTATCTAAACACCAACATTATGAGCACCCGATTAATCAAGCACAACACTTTTTGGATTACCTCATTGATATAACATGCAGAGGATTAAACTACAGTCGATAAATCCGCCTTCAAATTCATGAGTCGGGACTCTTAAAAGGAAAAACAAATATTATCCAACTAAACTTGGTTATCAAATTAGTACTTAAGTGACCCACAGGTTTTGCTCCCCAACAATAAATAATAACAAAGCATAACTGGTAAGACAAAACTCTAACACTGATTTACCTAATACCGTCGTATAAATTTTGTACTAAAGACAATCTTATATTCAAGTTCATTTAAACTTGGATAATGATCTGTTGTTAACAATGGTCATACATCTTTAATCGGATGCGAATGTGAATATACTGTAATGGATTCAGACAGACACTTAGAAGCAAAACATCGATATCTTAAAGCAACATACACAAATATTTATAGGCTTCAACAACAATCTGGATAATAAACTCAATGAAACTAAGTAAATCAATTCAAACTAACAATGCAATAAGCCATGTTTAAAGGCAAAGAGATTGATTTTACCTTCTTCGGGCAGCGAACCGAGGCAGCGTTTTATAACAAGAGCGTAAATGAATAGTTGTAAAGGAAAGGAAAGAAGAAGACAATATATTTATATTTTGATAGATGGATCGAGAATACATAGAATGACTGTATATAATAGCCTCACACTGCTTTGTTCTATCTATAACTCCAAGTACTAAAAGGTAAATAACATAACTTAAGGGAAACTTAAAATATCAAGGGCTAAAATAAACTACTTAAATACTTTAGGGGTAAATATGGCTAATTAAATAAGGGGTCACAATGTAGTATTGTAACATTCCATCCTCCTTGAGAATTTTCTCATTCTTTCAGAGCTCTGTAATTGCTCTTTCCTTCAAAACTATGCAAAATCAGAGAACTATGACTTCATGAAGTGGTAATCTTCCCAAGTAGCCTCTTCTGGTCGTAAGTTAGACCAATGGACCAGAATTTGAGTAGTTGCCTTGTTACCCTTCTTTATCAGCCTTCTGTCTAATACTGCAACTGGTTCTACTAGCACTTGGCCTTCTGCTAAACAGAAAGGAGGATCCACAGATGGTATAATGTGATCTCCTATTCTTTTCTTGAGTTGGTAAATATGAAAAACTGGGTGTATCTTTGCAGTAGCTGGTAAAGCCAACTTATAGGCCACTTGTCCAATCCTCTGAAGAATCTTGTAGGGTCCATAAAATTTTGATGCTAGCTTGGGCTCTTCCTTATGGCTATAGATGTTTGTCTGTGAGGATGTAACTTCAGGAATACCCAATCTCCCACGCTGAACTCTCTTTCAGTTCTCCTCGTGTCTGCATTGATCTTCATCCTATTATGTACCTTAGTCAAGTTTTCTTTCAATACTTTTGGCCATTATCTGCCTCTCTCTAAGCATCTGATCCACACTTTCTATCTTGGACTGAATAATGAGTTCAAAAGTCAACTGAGGAGGATCATAACCATACACTACCTTAAATGGGGTCATCTTCAGAGATGTATGGTAGTTGCTATTATACCAAAACTCTGCTTGTGAGAGCCATTTATGCTAATCTTTAGTTTTATGGCTAGCCATGCACCTCAAGTAGTTCTCCAAATACCTATTGAGCCTTTTAGTTTGACCATCTCTTTGTGGATGATAGGCCAAACTATAACAAAGTTGGGCTTATAGAAGTTTAAATAACTCTTTCCAAAAGTTGCTGATGAATATTCTGTCTCCGTTTGATACAATACTCTTGGGCAGCCCATGTAGTTTATAATTGTTGTCTAAGAATAGTCTAGCTATTTCTGAAGCAGTGAAGGGATGTGAAATAGCTATAAAATGTGCATATTTGTTGTACCTGTCCACTATCACTAGTATAGTATCCCTTCCTTCAGATTTAGGCAGTCCCTCTATGAAGTCCATTGAAATGTGCTCCCAGGCTCCTTCAGGAACAGGAAGAGGTTGTAACAGGACTGGATATGCAAATTGTTCATCTTTGCATCTTTGACACACTTCACATGATTTTACCACAACCTTAACTTGCTCAATCATAGCAGGCTAATAGAACACTGCCTTCAGCCTCTGGTAAGTACCCCATACTCCTGAGTGTCCTCCTAATCCAGACTTGTGTATGTTCTGAACTAGTTGTTGTCTTAGAGTTCCATTTTGTGTAACCCAAGCCTTCCCTTTATATCTCAACATTCCTTATTGTAAGGAGACATTCAGCTCATCATCATCAGGATTGGTACTTAGTATTGTAAGAGCCTGCAACACTTCCAGATCCCCTGTATAGCTATCTAAAATTTCCTCAATCCACTTAGGTTGCACTTGTGTGATTACTGCACATTGTGTGGTACCTGCTTCTCTATTGCCACTCCCTGCAAAACTGTATTTCCTTGATAGGGCATCAACAACCACATTTTCCACTCCTTTCTTGTATTTTATTTCAAAGCTCAATCCCATAAGTTTAGTCAGTCCTTTATGCTGTAATGCGGTGGTGATTTTCTGATCCTGTAGGAACTTCAGACTAAAGTGATCAGTCTTATTTATGAAGTGGTGAGGATGCAAGTAATGTCTCCACTTCTCCACAACTTGTAACAATGCAATTAATTTTTTTCATAGGTAGACATACCTTGATGTTTTTTACTCAAGGTTTGACTCATAAAAGCCAACGGTCTCTTATCTTGCATTAGAACAGCCCCAACTCCATTGTTGCAGGCATCAACCTCCAATACAAAGGTTTTACTGAAATCAGGTAGTGCTAACACTGGGGTGCTGGTCATAGCCACTTTGAGCATATTGAATGTTGTCTCAGCTTCAGAATTCCATAAGAACTCTCCCTTTTTTAACAGATTGGTCAGGGGTTTACTTAAATGAGCATAATTTTTGACAAAATTTCTATAGTAACCAGTGAGCCCTCGGAATCCTCTCAATTCTTTAATAGTTTTTGGATATGGCCAATCCAGCATAGCAGCCACCTTGTTAGGATCAGTACTCACCCTTTTTTATTTATAATATACCCCAAGTATTCCACCTGAGATTCCGCAAAAGCACATTTGCTCTTCTTGGCAAATAGATGATTCTCCCTCAACACCTTTAAAACAGTTTCCAAGTTTACCAGGTGTTTCTCCATACTCTTTCTATAAACCAATATGTCATCAAAGAATACCAAAATATATTTTCTGAGTTGTTCCTTGAATACATAGTTCATGAGAGACTGAAATGTTGCAGGGGCATTGGTTAAGCCAAAAGGCATTACCCTGAACTCCCAAAGCCCATGATGTGTTCTGAAATCAGTTTTATGCTCATCCTCTTCCTTCATTCTGACTTGATGGTAACCAGCCCTTAAATCAACCTTAGAGAACACACTTGCCCAAAATAATTCATCTAGCAGGTCATCTATCATATGTATGGGGTATTTGTTCTTAACAGTTAAGCTATTTAACCTCTTGTAGTCTACACACATCCTCCAAGTGGAGTCTTTATTTTTAACCAAGAGTGCAGGAGAGGCATAAGCTGATTGGCTGGGTACTACAGTGGCAGCTTTGAGCATGTCTGAAATAATGGATTCTATGGTATTCTTTTGATCATAAGAGTATTTGTATGGCTTTAAGTTAAAGGGTTGGGCACCTTGAACTAAAATGATTCTATGATCACAATTTCTTTTGGGTGGTAATTTAGTAGGTTCTAGGAAGATGGTTTGGTATTTTTGTAGGAGTTTGTCAATAGCAGGGTGCATTGATTGTGTATTCTGGATTCTCACTTCTGGTTGAATTGGGGATATTTCAGCCACTACTTCACAAGTGCCACAGTACAACATTCTTCTAAATTCTTCAGGATTAAGTGTTGCAATCCCAGGACCCTCCTTTCTCCATATAAGGTGACCATTTCTTCCTTCATACATGAAACTGATGCTATGTGGCCTAGTATGTAAAATCACTGGAGCCACTTGATCAATCCAATCCATTTCCAAGATCATATCACATCCTCCAACCTTTAATAACCTCAGCTTGAAACTGAATTGTTCATTTTGCATCTTCTATCCAAAGGCAGGACTCTCCACTTGACATACCATTTCTTGACCATTAGCTACCATTACTCTCATAGGTTTAGTCATTGGTTGTATAGCTTTCTTTAGCCTCTTGACAATGAAAGGATCAATGAAAGAATGAGTGGATCCACTATCTATCAAAATGGTCATAGGAATCTTGTCGGCATACCCTATGATTTTGATAGTGGAAATCTGCCCTTTAGAGGAACTTAAGCCCAACAGTGCATTGACTGACACCTCAGCCTGCTCTTCTTTAGTTTCTTCTAAGGTTTCCCCAACATCCACAAATTCTTCTTGGTTTTCACCTCCTTCAGCCCCTTCTATTCCTTCCATAGCATGCAATGCCATTGTTTTACATTGGTGTCCAGGAAAGTATTTGTCCATACATTTGTAACACAATCCTTGTTCTTTTAGAGCTTCTAGATTTGGTGGAAGAATATTTGGTTTATATAGTGCTTTGGTTAGTGTTTTTTAGTTAGGGTAGGTTATGTGAAGTGGTCTGTTAGTGGTTGCAGGTTGTATATTTTTGGGATAAGGTATAGTTGATGTCCTTGTGTTGTTTGGCTGAGAGTTTCTGTGAGGAATAAAGGGTATAAGGGCATTGAATGATTCTTCATAAAGCTTAGCAGTCTCATAAGCATCTAAGACTGTGATGGGGTTTGTTATCTTCACTAAGGGTTTCAATTCAGGTTTTAACCCACTAATGAAACTTGCTACATAATGGATTTCATTTAGAAAAGGGTTGATAAGGGTCATGTATCCGGTGAGTTCCTCAAATCTATTCTGATATTGGTCGACCGTACCAGTTTTCATGATTTTGTTGAACTCGTCCACAATATCTTGTGGTCTAATAATCCCAAACCTCCTACACACTTCAACACATAATGTAGGCCAATATATTGCTCCCTTGTGATTTACCACATAACTATCCAACCATATGTCTGCCTTTTCTCCAACATGTACTGATGCATAGCTTAATTTTTCATGCTCAGGTATATTGTATAACTCAAAACAATTCTCACATTTTCGAAGCTAGATTCTCGGGTTAGTCCCATCAAATTAAGGGAAATTAATTTTTGGTTTTAGGGTTTTGTGGTGGTTGACTGTGTCAGGGATATGGATTATCTGATTTGGAGATGTGGGGGTTATTGAGGTAAAATTAGGGTTGTTAAAATTAGGGTTTCGATAAATAGGGGTGAACTCGAGAATAATGGTGCTGGTGGAAATGTGAAACCCCTTCCCGTAGGGAACGTCGAGGGGGTGTAAATATCTTGAGTATTAGTGACTGGAGATTTGTTACCTGAAGAAGTTCCCACGTTACTAGGACTGAAGTTCGTTGGTGTTCCTTCCGGTGGTGTCCTTGTGGTAGTTGTTACTCCTACTGTTGCCGGTGAACTTGGAATCAAACTACCCAAGGGGTTTGAGCTTGTCGGCGCCGATAATTT
This sequence comes from Przewalskia tangutica, assembly GCA_029844215.1. Taxonomy (NCBI): domain Eukaryota; kingdom Viridiplantae; phylum Streptophyta; class Magnoliopsida; order Solanales; family Solanaceae; genus Przewalskia; species Przewalskia tangutica. Next base: position 29,250,922 of record CM056732.1, read on the forward strand.
TGATAGAAACAGCTCTATTATCCTGTTAGTTTCCCTTGAATCTTCCACTCGTGATTCTAGGGTTTCCAGTCTCTTACCAGTGTTATCGACAAAGGTTGCTAGTTGATTCCGCAAAGCACGCATTTCTTCTTGTAGATCGATAATTTCTGGTAGTGGCGCCGCTAGCACAGGTGGCTCTGATGCCATTTGTAACAAGAGCGTAAATGAAAAACTGTAAAGGAAAGGAAAGAAGAAGACAATATGTTTATATTTTGATAGATAGATCGAGAATACAGAAAATGACTGTATATAATAGCCTTACTGCTTTGTTCTATCTATAACTCCAAGTACTAAAAAGGTAAATAACATAACTTAAGGGAAACTTAAAATATCAAGGGCTAAAATAAACTACTTAAATACTTTAGGGGTAAAGATGACTAATTAAATAAGGGGTCACAATGTAGTATTGTGACACGTTTCGAACGTCGACGACACTCGAAGAATTTGTGCTTATGCGATGAAGAGGAACGAGATTTCTGCTTTGAAGATGAAAATAAAGAATGATTTCGAAGAATAACGTGGTTGTGGGTTCTTGGACCGTAAAAAAAGATTCTTGACTACAGGTATTCGAATGATGTTTCGATTGTTGATGGATACCCATTACATGTGTAGAAATCGGTATTTATAGTTCTAATCGTGGGTTCCAAATTTGGTAAATTGACTTCGTGATTTCGGGTATGATTTAGGGCGATTATTAGTGTTAATTTTGGGAGGATTTGGTATATTCCTTGGCACGATTTTTGGTCAATCTTACTAAAACTGATATAGGAATTTTATGGTATAATATTTCTGAGTATTTGTTAAGGTAAGTTTATATTTTGGAATAGTTTTTGGGAGAGTCATTTTCGGGGATTTGGTGTGATATTCGGAAGGTATGATTTTGGTACGAATTCATGAAAGGAAAATATTTGGGAGTATGACTCGTTGCGCCGAATTTTTCAACCGGAAAATCCGGCGAGGATTCCGGGCATGGCGGCGACGGGGTGGTCATAGGGTGTGATGGTTTGTGAGGGTTTTGTTTTAGGTCTAGAAAGAGAGAGGCTGAAATAAGGTTTGTGGGCTGGAGAAGGGATTGGGCTGCGGGTGTTTTGGGCCTGTTTTGTCCGAAAATAACAGGGGACAAGGGATTGGGATTTGGGAATTATCTTTGGGTTGGGTAGAATTTTAAGTGTTATATTCTTGAGTAATTTTAGCTTGGGCTCAAATTATAAATAGTATTTATAAAATTATTTTGAATATTATTAAAAAATAATAAATGCGGATATGATATTTAAGGAATGCTTAATGCTCTATATAAAATGCGATGTCATTATTAAATTCCTTTGTGTATGTATTATTATTATTAAAATTATTTTTCTGTGTTAAAAAAAGTAGTTTAATTTTACGGATAAATGACCGGAGGAGAGGGTCAAAATTGGGTGTCAACAACCTTGTAACCTGTTCTTGATGTAATATGAAATATGAGACAGTATGGTGGTGATATAAATGGGATCTTTATGACCTTGATATCTAGAATGTTAATAAAGATGAGATCTTATGACTTGGATTGTTAGGAACAATATAAAGACGAGATCTTTACGTGTTCCTTAGTAGAGGAATCAAAAGATTAAACCTTTAATGGTAAACTTATTTATTTGGATAGAAGATTGAGTCTTGATAGTGATTGTTCCTTAATTTGTTAATGGGTCGGACATTTATGAGTAGAACTTAGTACTTAATGAAAATATGCAATCTTTTGAGGACATAAATGCCGATTTAGCAAAAGTTGGAAATTTATTACCATATCTGTCCTAATTGTGGTAAAATTAGAAACTTTATGATGTTCTTGAAGAGCAATGGACCTTATGACTTAGTGGGGTTCTAGAATGTTTACTTTAATGGTATGAATTAATTATAAACCATTCATTTAACTAACCAAGAAAGAAGAGGAGTATTGGGAGTATCAACTCACGCTATAGTTAGGGTCGGTCGATGATGATGTTGTGTACACATGATTTCCGTACTCACTCTACACTTGATGCACTATATATGCAGGTACTGAGTCGGATGTCAGCGGATGATCTTGATGTTGAGCTTGGAGATTCTTCTTGGGAGTTCAGGGTGAGCCGTAGATTTTATCCCGACACTGGAACTCTTTATCTTGTTATTTTTTTGTCCTATATCTCTGATAGTAATTGTATTTGAAGTTCCAAATTTGTATTTCAATTAATAGTTCTATACTCATGAAAACCAGGTTTTGGGGGATATTTCTAAGGTTTATGCTTTAAGTGTTAAGACTTTGTCAGTAATTCTGTTGTTATCTACTTCTTTCACATTTACATTTATATAATTTTGTCATGTATGATTAGTGGCTTGCCTATGAGTTATGTAGGTGCCCTCACGTCACAAATAAAATTTTGGATCGTGAGAATAATTATAGGAGGTGTTTTGAAGTTAATTAAGATATAAGGAGAGTCCTAGCATAACATCAAGTTAGAAGTTACACTACAAACTCGTGCTTTATCTTCAAACAAGCATATCTTGAGTTAAGTGATGAATTACCTTCATATTAAAGGTATTGAAGTCTAGTTTGCAACACAATAAATTATTCGTCAATCTAATCTCGGTACAAAGAGTTACGCGTGTCTTACTACAGACTTTGTGCAGCGCCCAAGTGAATGCGGGACACGTGGCACATCCAAGGGTGCCATATATGAACCCCAATTACAACTTTTAATTTATTTTCCAAATTTTCTTCACTTAGAACTGACCCCAAGCAGACCAAATTCCTCTTACTCATCCAATAATATTCAAGGTAAGTATATTTCTTCATCAACCAAGGTTATGCCCATGTGAAGTACACGATTCTATAGCGAATTTGGACATTTTCTCGAATACTCTTTTAGTGAAGAAGTTCTTTGAGATTCCTTCAAGCTGAGTTATGTAAAGTTTTTACTTCATCTTCATCTATGAGCTTTTCTATGTATTTTTCATCTATTTTATGGTTAGGACTCATGGGATGGTGATCGGAAGACGCAAGTCTAAATTTTATTGATTGTATGAGTTGTGTTGGGTGATGTGGGGGGTTTTCATGGATGATAAGTCCCTCTTTGGACCCGTGCGAGGTGTGCTACCGCACAAGGCCCCCGAAAAATGAAAAAATTTAGGGCATTTTTTTCATTTTTTATTAAGTAGTATTAGCCAGAATTTACTGTAAAGACTCATAATTCGCAGGTTTTAGCCCAATTTAGGGCTCACTATTATGAATTAATATTTGAGACGACCCTGATGGGTGATATAATATCCCGGGTGATATAATATCCCGGGTGATATAAGGTGCGGGGAGTAATCATTTGTGTAAACGTGTATAGGTGTAACATAAAGATCCCCGCCCATAATTAGAATATTTGTGTAAATATAATTATGGTAAGACTAGGATTTCTCTTGTATATGAGACTAGAATTCCTATTGTAATTGAGATGAACATTGTACACATATATATATATATATATATTTGATATTAATGAGAAGACTCCCAAAGAGAGATTAATATCATCTTACATGGTATCAAGAGCCTAAACCAAAAACCTAGATTTTTTTTCCTGCAGCAGCCGCCGGCCCCCCTCGGGCTTCTCGCCGCGACACCTCCCTCCTCCTCCCTAAATTCTTGGTTTTTTCTCTATTCATCTATTCTCTAAATGGATGCTCAGAATTCTTCCAATACCTCTAACGTTTCAACCTCCACCAATCCCACCACCATGTCGTCATCATCTTTTCACCCCGCCCTAACTGTTACCAATATCAAGAACTCTATTCCATTCTTCTTGATCAAGAAAACAGTCAGTATTCTCCTTGGGTTGAACTGCTTCATAATCATACATGTCTCTATAATGTGCTTGATCATATCGGTGAAACTATTCCGTGCCCTCCGGAGGTCAATGATTCTACTTGGCGTCGTCTAGACGCCGGCGTCAAACAGTGGATTTATGGTAGTATTTCTCAGGATCTTATTCTTACTATCATGAAATCTGGCGCTACAGCACTTGATTTATGGAACCGCTTGGAGGAAATCTTTCAAGATAACAAGCACACTCGTGTGGTGTATTTGGAGGAATAATTTAATAATACACGCCTTGAAAATTTCTCCAACATGATTGAGTACTGCAGACAGTTGAAACTACTGAAGGATCAACTCTCCAACGTCGACACTCCTGCCTCGGACACTAAAATGGAATTGCAATTGATTGCAAGCCTTCCCAAAGGCGACTATGATACGTTAGCAAACATGATTCAACAGGCAGATCCGTTACCCAATTTCAACAAAGCTCTCTTGCAGTTGTTGCTTGAAGAGACCCGTCGTGCTAAACAGGATGAGCACAATCAACAGGTGTTAACCATAGGCATGCAACCCCAAGACCAGACGCCACCAGAAAACTCTCAACTACGGCAGGGCCTTGGTGGCAAGGGTGGCAAGGGCCGCGGCGGCAGAGGAGGCCGTGGTCGCGTTCAGCAGAACCAACAACAGCAGCAGGGTCCGCAGAACAACTGGGCCGCAGCCTCCGCAACATCAGTACATCGCTGCGGCGCCTCAGTACAGAGCCACGACGCAGGCCCCTTTCCAGTACCCACAACCCTACAACCCGTATTCTCAACACGGGTTTTTAGGCACAGCTCCAGCCACTCGGCAAGCCCAGTACCCACAATAGGCCCACTTCATGCAAGGACATTTCCAGCAGCCCGCTTCCGGTATGGCCCCATCTGAGTTGGGTCAAGCTTTCAGCAGCCTCAATCTGTAACAGCCCGACAACAATTGGTACATGGACTCCGGAGCCACATCTCACCTCACTCAGTCTGCAGGTAATATTCCCAAACTGTTCAGTTTAAAGCATCCTCAATTTATTACAGTTGGTAGTGGCCACCGCATTCTAGTAAAGGGTTATGGTACATCATACACACCACCTCCTCATCCATTCCCCCTTAAGAATACCCTATATTCCCCACATATAGTTAAGAACCTAATCTCTATCTGCAAATTTACTCGTAATAATTCTGTCTCTGTTGATTTTGACCCTTTTGGTTTCACTGTGAAGGATCTTCATACGGGGACACCTCTTACGAGATGCAATAGCATGGGGGATCCCTATCCATTGACTCCCACCTCTACTGCCAGATCTTGCTCTCACATCTTTATAGCGGCTAATTCTTCTTCAACATGACACAATAGGCTTGGTCATCCAGGATCCCCGGTTTTTAATTTTCTTAGAGGCAATAATTTTATTACTTATAATGGAAAGCTTGCCCAAAACAATGTTTCTTGTTCTTTAGGCAAACATACTCGTCTTCCGTTTCAATCATCTACTAGTGTTACCTTTGCACTATTTGATATTATACATGTCGATTTATGGACATCACCTGTTGCTAGTTCTCTCAGTCATAAATACTATCTTATCTTACTAGATGATTTTTCTCACTTTGCTTGGTTGTATCCTCTCAAAATTAAATCAGAAGTGTTTGCCAAATTTCTTGAGTTTCGAATATTCATTCAAACACAGTTTGAAAAAGGTATAAAAATCTTTTCAGTGCGATAATGGTCATGAATTCAACAACTCTATGTTTCACCGTTTTTATACAAATAATGACATGGTCTTTCGCTTCTCCTTCCCCCACACCTTCCCTCAAAACGGTAAAGCTGAAAGAATCATCCGCACCATTAACAATATGATTCACACTCTATTGATTCATGCCTCTCTACCTCCATCCTTCTGGGTTTATGCTGCTAAAATGTCAGAATACGTTCTCAATATTCTCCCTACTAGCACCCTTCATAATATCACCCCTACCAAATCCTATATCATAGAGTCCCCTCTTATGACCATCTACGGATATTCAGCTGTCTATGTTATCCTAACCTTGACTCTACTGTCCCTCACAAACTAGCTCCCCGATCCACTCCTCGTGTCTACCTTGGCTTCCCGCCTAACCATAGGGGTTATCTCTGATATGACTTGTCAACAAGTTAAATCCACATCTCCCTTCACGTCACATTCAACGAGACTACATTCCTGTTTTCGAATCTTCAGAAATTCCAAAAACCGGACTACTCCTTTCTTAATGAGCCTGCCATCTCTCCAATTATCCTTAATCAGCTCACTAACTCATCCCAGACGTCAGTGCCGCGGCTCATCGATGAAGCGCTGCAGCTCCTCTCTTCCAGTGAGCAACATATTTCTTCCAGGGAATTAGTGTCGCAGTCCCTCGGGGATGCGCTGCGGCGCCTCTCTTCTAGTGAGCACCCAGTTCTCGAAACACTTTTAGAGCTGTGACCCCTCAGTAGTGGCGCAGCAGCGCCTCCGACGGACTCTCCGCCTCCATCCCCGACAATGTCTTCTGCTCCCGCAAATCATACTCCGCAGCCACTAAATGTCCCCACTCACCAAATGGAAACTCGTGCCAATCAGGGAATCTTCAAACCCAAAGTCCAATTTAACTTGTCTGCCCAAACCATTTCTCGAATTCCCAAGAACCCTAAATTTTCCAAACAAGACCGTAATTTGAATGCAACTATGTATGAGGAATTCAATGTTTTAACTAAACATCACACATGAGACCTAGTACATAGACTTGAGGGGGTGAATGTGATCCGTTGCATGTGGCTATTTCATCACAAATTCAGAGATAGTCGATATCTTGAGAGGTATAAGGCATGACTTGTGGCTAATGAGACAAATCAACAGGAGGGCATTGATTATGGTGAGACCATCAGCCCGGTTGTCAAACCGACTACTATTCGCACAGTTTTGAGCATTGCCATGGGCAAATACTGGTCGATCCGTCAACTTGATGTGAATAATGCATTTTTATATGGGGATCTGAGAGAGACAGTCTACATGCATCAGCCGTCTGGGTTCACCCATCCAACAGTTCCTCACTATGTGTGTCATCTCCGTAAGTCACTATATGACCTGAAACAGGCCCCCCGTGCGTGGTATGATCACTTTGTTAGGTATATCTTGTAGATTGGGTTTTTATACAGTAAGAGTGATACATCACTATTCATTTTTCATCGAGATAGTAGCACTGCTTACTTATTACTTTACGTGGATGATATTGTTCTTACTGTTTCCTCCGACGGGTTGAAAAATGAGATTATTGCCTTTCTTAAGTCCGAATTTGCAATGGCTGATTTATGGAAGCTAAGTTACTTTTTGGGGATATCAGTGACCAGGTATGCCAACCACATATTCTTGTGTCAGCGTAAGAGTGCAGAGGAGATCGTGTACAGAGGGCTAAGCTGGCGAATATAGGGCTAAAATGGCGAATTGAAAAGTTTCACCTACTCCAGTTGATTCAAAATCTAAGTTCAGTGCTATGGATGGTGCTCCAGTCTCCGATCCTACTCTGTATAGGAGTCTTGCAGGTGCACTTCAGTATCTCACATTTACAATGCCAGACATTGCTTATGTTTTTCAGTAGGTATGCATATTCATGCATACCCCAGAGAGTCTCATTTTACTGCTCTTAAACGTATCATCCGATACATTAAGGGAACACTTGATTATGATTTGCACCTATACCTCTCTACACCAAACATGTTGCTCTCTTATACAGGTGCATATTGGGCAGGGTGTCCGGACATGCGATGCTCCACCTCCGGCTTTTGTGTATTTTTAGGGGATAATCTGGTTTCTTGGTCTGCCAAGTGACAGGCTACCCTATCTCGTTCCAGTGCCGAGGCTGAGTACAGAGGCATTGCAAATGTGGTAGCTGAGATTTTTTGGCTCAGAAATTTACTGTTAGAACTTCAGTGTCCTTTGCGTCAGGCATCTATTATGTACTTTGATAACATCTCTGTCATCTATCTGTCTCATAATCCGGTTCAACATCAGCGAACCAAGCACATTGAGATAGACCTACACTTTATTCGCGAGAAAGTTGCGCTAGGCCATGTCAGAGTGTTACATGTTCCCTCATCCTATCAGTATGCATATATATTTACCAAAGGACTTCCTGCATGCTTATTTCTTGACTTGAGATCAGCCTCGCCGTCAGCCGCCTCCCGCTCCGACTGAGGGGGTGTGTAAACGTGTATAGGTGTAACATAAAGATCCCCACCCATAATTACAATATTGTGTAAATATAATTATGGTAAGACTAGGATTTTTCTTGTATATGAGACTAGGATTCCTATTATAATTGAGATGAACATTGTACACCTAGATATATTTGATATTAATGAGAAGACTCCCAAGGGAGATTAATATCATCTTACAATTTGTTCTCGTAGAAAGTTTGTGGGTTATTGTTGATAAGAAGAAAGGTTGGATGTGGATAAACATCGTTGAATTCAAATTTCGGGAGCTCGTCACTTTTTTAATATTTTATAAATTGCTTATATGGCTGAAGTTTGATGTTGGGCTATTATCATCTTCTACATTCTTGTAGATTAAAAGCTTAAGTGTGACGTTATAAGTGTAAAGTATGTAAGATTAACATCTCAATTTTGGAATTCCTAATCGTTTTGCTAAATAATGTGTTTCTTCTACTTGATGTGATCTCTTGACGAATCAAGATGTGCTCATATGGGAATTGCTGGTTATTCTTAATATATTGTACCTAGTATCCTCGAAGTTTGTATGTTAAACTTCCTACGATCAGAACGTCATAAAGATTTTAAGTTCCTAGGGGATTAAGTGTTGGCATGGTTTTGACCTTAGGCTTGAATAAGTCTTCTCATATGTTTCTCAAGCCTAAGTTCCATATTGATAGATATTCTAAGTCTCTAACTTCTTAGATGAGAAAGATCCATGTAAGTATTCTCCAAGTTATGTGAGTTTCTTGTTGTCATTGAGGCCTATCAGTTAAGAGAATTTTCTATGATTTCATTTATTTTTCACATATGTTCTCAAGGTTTCAAGTTCGATAAAGTTTTGTGAAGCTTCTTATGATATTCTACGAGTCTAGACACCAACTAAGCTTATGCTACTCGACTCGGTCGTCTCACGACATGTCATGATCTTATGAGTTGTTTTAATGTTATTACTGAAAAACAAGGCAAAGCATCGTTAGTGCGCAAAAGCATGTTATATATAGATATATAGATAAATAAATAAATACATAAAGAAGTTGTTTTTGTGTAAACTGAGGCATTTTATTGATTTGATAAAAAATATAAATTGTGGTCCTAACTCGGATCAACATCGAGTCATTCCAATTTTTGAACAATACGTAAGAAAGTAAAGACATAAATAATGGGTGTTCGAGCCTCAACCGATCTCCACCGATTTTGGAAAAACATTTAAAATTCTCTCTCTACTGATGTGCAAAAAGTGGGGTAGTAGTCCAGTTGGACAATTGCTCATCTGGATCAGCGTCGCAGATTATGGGTGTTTCGAAGCATTCCTCTAGTATAGCAACACACTCTTCCTCTTGGAAAAACATCTCAAGCCTTATTTTGGGTCCCCACTGTTATGCATGGGCATGCAGACCAAAATTGACTAGTACAAACCTAGAAAAGGCTTTCTCATTTGTGGAAGACCTCTTTTTTCTGTTCAGCATCAAAGGCTTATGTGGATCTTGGTATATAACTAAGGGCGAAGTGATTCTCCTTACCCAAAATTGACACTAGTTATCGAATGTCTTGGAGCTCTCATCCTAGACCTTTGTAGGGCTTAAACCCGTTTTGGAGCATAATTGCAGCCACTATATTATAGGCCGACAACATCGAGATTTCTTCATCGTTCCATCAGTGGGTAGATCCCACAAGTTCCACTATGTGGAAGTCCGTATCTGTCGGGACTGCTTCTATTACGGGCACAGAGTTGTTGGAATAGTTGTGAATACTACTCGTTCCATGGACTACAACCTCATGGTATTTACCGACAAACTTCATTGATTGGTGGAGTGATAATGGCACAGCTCCGACCATATGTATACATGGTATCCCCATGAGGAGATTGTAGATGGCACTGATATCCATGATTTGAAATTCGGTGGTAAATTTAGTGAGCCCCAGTTGTATGTTGAGGCCCAATTTACATGTGGGGTCATGTTATGCCCCATAAAAAGCTCTCACATTGGTATGAATTTGGTGTATCTTTCCAATGTCATAGCCTAACTGCTTCAGTGTTGATACAAGGAATATATTAAGTCTAGCCCTATTATCGACGAGTACTCGGGAGATAACCTTATCTCTACACTTGATGGTGACGTAGAGAGCCTTGTTATGAGTTGTTACTTCTTTCGGTAATTCATCAGCAGTGAATGAAATCTGATATGCCCTGATGATGTGGCCCACTATGTCGGCCAATGTTTCACTACTTATCCCTGATGGGACGTGGACTTCATCTAGCACCTTCATCAGAGATTGGTGATGTTGTGTATTGCTCATAAGCAGTGACATCACTGAAATTCTAGTTGATGTTTTCTGTAGGTGTTCTACAATGGAGTAATATTTTGGTTGCATCCTGCGCTAAAAATCATCGGCCTATCTATTTGTGATGGGCCTTCTTGAGTTAGTCTCTTTGTGGGGAATTTCTTACGCTTGTTCTTCGAGAGCATAACACCTTCTCGATCTCGTCATCCCCTAAGCAATGGCTGTGAGTTCTTTTCTGGGAGATATGATGACTACTTGTGCTGTTTGAATCAAGAATGACTTCTTTGGAGTTGGGATCAATACTTTAAATTTAGGACGCTCTTGCAGCATGAGAGAGGTAACTGTGTGCTCTAGGCTTTCAATACCCTCTTAGGCTAACAATTGGCATACCGCCCAATCTTCTTCATTTTAATCATATGTATATGATTAGTACTATGATTTGGAAGGGGATTTTCATTCACGTTCTGCGCTACGACATCCAAAATGATATCTCATTTGTCTATCAGATCTTGAAACTTGTGCTTTAGGTTGATGCAGTCTTCTGTTGAATGCCCATCCCCCCCCCCCCTAGAATAGTAAGCACAAGTTTGGCCAGGTCTGTAAAAAGCGAATTCCTGGGTTGGCAGGCTTTGGCGGCACGACTCTGATGAGACTAACAAGGTTCAATTTGGCAAACAGACTGGTTTGCATTTTTGAAAGTGGGGTGAATATCCGAGGAGGTTTCTTCTTAAAATTTAGACGTGGAAAATCGTATGTGGCCGGAGGTGGCTGATCGTGGTAATTTTTCTACTTTTAAGGCTCTTGATATGTGGGCGTGTGAATATGGTAATTTGGAGATGGAGCTTGGTAGATGGGTATATATGTTTGGCAATTTGGTTTTGGAGGTTGGTAGTTGGGTTGTGCGTAGTATACTGGCAGATGGATGTAGGGTGATGATATGTAATTTCTCGGAGGAGGATATTAGTATGTGTTGAAGTATGATTGCGATCCTTCCTTTTTATGATTCCTCGGACTAAGGGTGTGAAAGATGTTTTCCACGTCTTCTTTCTTCTTATTTACGGCTCTAGTGGAGCTTGATGCAATTTTGTTGATAATACTGATGATCATTCAACTTTTAAGGCCATTTTCGATCGCCTCTCCCATTCTGACTATATCAGCCAACGACCTTTCGCCCATAGAAGTCCAACTCTTGTGATTGAATGAACGCTGAAACTAGTTTTTCCTCGCTCATTGGAGATTGTACATATATATCTTCGTCCCTCCACCTACTTGCGTACTCGTGGTAGGTCTTTGTTGATTTTTTCCTAATCTTCTCCAAAGAGTAGCGGTCAGGCACATTTTCCATATTGAATCAGAATCTATTCATGAAGGCTTTTGCCATTTCGTCCCATGAGTCCCAACGGATAATATCTTACACTATGAACCGTTCAGATGATTCTTCTGTGAGGCTTTATCTAAAGAGCCTTATTAGCAATATTTCATTCCCTTTGGCGTCGACCAGTTAGTCGTAGTAAGTTCTCAGATGAGCCTTAGGGTTTCTCGTGCCATTGAATAGTTCAAATTTGGGCACTTTAAAGCCCTCTAGGAAGTCCAAAACTGGGTGCATGCATATGTCGCCGTATCTTAATCCCGTTATTTTTCGGGAGACTTTATTCGCTATCTCGAACATATCCAATATTTTTTGTTCTATCTCTTTGTCCCTTAGGTCCTGCTCAACCTTCCATGCCCTTTCCATCTTCTCATAGTGGTCCAATTATGGCGATGAGTCATATGAGTGACTGGAGCATGAAAAGATTCAGTGGGGTGCGCGGGGCAACTTTTAGGAGTGCCCGCGGCTCTGGGTGTAGTATGAGTAGTGGTGTTTTGGTGGATGCTGGAATTAGCATAAATATGTGGTGCCTAAAAATCAAACGTTGAATGAGAAGTCCCAACTATGTGGGTGGTATTTAATGGAGGTCGTGTTTGGTATGAAGTACCACCATATGTTCTTGGGAAGTGTTCGGGTACGGGTGAATTCAAAGATAGAAAGGGTGGTGGAGATCTTCTTGCCTCAGTAACAATTGCTTCTCTGGCAGCGTTGATTGCTTTATTTCTCCCGACCTATTCTTGGAGGTCAATGGCTTTCATAAACAACAGAGTGATCACGTCCTCGGAGTTCGAGGCATTCTAGAGGTCTTAAGGCATAACGTCCTCAATCAGAGCATTCTTGTTACGAGCATCCTCGGGAGTAGCTGTCATGTTTGCTTAATTTTCTTGGTTTAGGGATGCTGCCGTGGCTTTAGATCTGATGAAGTATGCCAGTGTATCGTAACAGATCGATCATTTCTATAATAAAAAACAACTCAAAAGCAAACGACGTTAGTACATTAGTCAAGAATCATAAATACAAGATATCACACGTAAGTTTCACACAAAGAACATAGACTCATGTACTTGATCCAAATTTCTTGATTGATTGTACCATTCTGGGGGTGTTTTGGTCATTTTGGCCAATTTTGGTGTTTTAGTGTTTTGGTTTGAAGGTTCGTAGTTGATTTGCCACCGTGCCGTTATTAAACTAGAAAATATCCTATAAATAGGGGGATTATAATTTATATATTATAGGAACTAAGTCTTATATATACTTCCTACTTATCCCTTCGCGAAAAATCAGGCCCTTCCGTAGTTCGAGTTATATAGAAATTATATCCTAATTTTTTCTACTTGAATCCTAATCTTACCCTGACTAGGCCTGATATAGGCTTCCCATGTATCCCTCCCCGGGGCATCAGGTCGGACGTTGTTTCATTTATAAAAATATGGGAGGGGGATAACATTTGATTGAAGCTGAAAATGGGGGTGCCTAAACTACCCAAAAGATGACTTCTCCTAGAAACCATGACGGGTCATCATTCTTATGACCATACATTTCCAGATCTAACTGATGTTAACCAAATGATCCAGTTCGAACTTGAAGGATTCACACTCCTCCATGTCATGTCCGAGAGCCCCTGAATGGTACACACATATCTTCATCCTCGAAATGCTTGTGAAGAGTTTCCAGGTGGTATTGAGTGGATGAACCTTGTCGGTGCATCACAAAAGTGAGAAGATGTCAGCGTATGAATTGTCAAAGGTAGTGAAGTCTTAGCGCCAGAACCGTGTGTCCATGGTGATTCCTTCACCAGGCATAATTGAGTCATAGACTAGTAGGGAGTGAGGTCCCCACAAGTTGCGAATGACTTTCTCATCAATTAGTCTAACAACTCTTCTCTTGAAGGCCATACATTCATCGATGTCATGGCCAGGTTGTCTTCTATGGTATAAGCATATTTTGTGAGCAAAACGAAGTGCATAAGGCAGGAGGACATGGGAGCCACTATGTGCCAGTCTGGAAGCTTTCATCCCATCGAAGACCTCAATGTTTCACACTTCTCTTGGTTTGACTCTGAAATGAGAACCATGAGTTTTGAGGGTGATTTCCCACCACAGTGGAGATGTTCTATGGGGAGGCCTTTGTGGTGTCCCGTAGTGATTAGCAGGTTCGTTGATGTTACACCCCGTATTTACAGGATATGTTTTAAGAACGTACGTAAGAACTCACAAGTGTTAAGATTGGAGACTTGTAAAAATTATCGGAATTATGGAATTGTCGGAAAAATGTAATATTGTGACGAATGGGAGGGCGACACGTGTCCCCCCCTCCTAGTGCCTTGGACGAATTGGCATGGCCTAAATGGTCATTGGACCATAGTCTTGGATGACTAAAGTCTTGCAAGTTGTAGCTTGAGTTCTTTGACTAAGTCAAAGGCCCCACTTTAGTCTTGATATTTAACTAGAGCTCATCCTAACCACCCAATTGTGTGTATCTTGACCCTCCATATCCCTTTATAATACTAGTAGTAGTATGACAAGTTCCATACTTAGCCAAAATTACAAAAAATTGGAAGAACCACTAGAAGAGCTCTGGGTTCCCTCTTGGAAAGGAAGAATTTTTTTGTTTCTTGTCCATTTAACTCCACACTTTAAACCAAGGTTCCTGAGGGTAGTGTAAGCATATCTCAATAGAAAAATCCCGGAAAAAAAGAGTTTTCGTATTAGTCGCAAAGTGAAAACCTAGTGGCTTTCTAGGTTTTGGATTGGAAGTTTGAAGGAAAGTTGTTGGTGTGGTTCTAAGGGTCTCAAGGAGCGGATTGAGGTGTCTTGATGAGGCTCTAGGTTGCTAAGGAGCAACTTCGGTTTTAAAGATTGGATTACAATTCGTTGAGGTATAATCTTGTTCTTTGAAAGTGTTACAAGATTATTTTTATTGTTATTGTTAGCTTTACATGTTGCTAGCATGAAGTGGTTAAGTTGAAGTTTATAAGTATTTTGGAGTGCTTGTAGCTAAATTCGAAATGTTATATAAGCCACTTGAAAATTGGATTACTAATTGGTCGTTTATTAGAAATCGTCGCATGTTACCTACTTAGAGATTATGGATTGTTATAATCAAATGCGACTTGATATCATGTTATGCTACCAATTTGGATTGAAATGGAAATTTGATAAGAATTGGTATGGTTGAACTCAAGGTGGCCGAATTTGGACTTTTAGTTTATTATTCATTTGTATTGAACTACTTTCTAAATTGTGAGCCAATTGGGGTTTAGTTATTCATTTGCATTGGAATACCTACTATATTGTTGTGAGCCAATTGAGGCTGTTTGGTTATTGTATTCGGCCTTGAAAAAGGTGGCAAAGTTAGTAAAAACAAAGGAGGTCTCTTCCGATTTTCCGTAGAATTTAGCGACTTAGCACCTAGAATATTCTAATGAAGTAAGAGGTTAATGGATGTATGGTGACCATTATAGGTTGATGTACTAAGTATAGCGTATCCTACTTGAAGAGTGGAATAGCTCAGTGGAAGTACTTTGGAGCTTTTGCTACTTGTCGATAATCGTCGCGAGGTATGTGAACCTCTTCCTTCTTTTGACATGATTCTATGTATGGAATATACATGTAGTACTATTTCATGATTCCTTCTACTCTTAGAAGTTAAGAGGTATGTATGTCGATTTACTCTACGTAAAGGTTATGTATAAGTTATCCTAAGTTCTTACCAAGTCTTATGGGGGATGTTGGTAAGAGTCGTTAGGAGGTATTTTGGAGCCAAGTTGACTTGGCTAATTTACGGCACGAATAAGAATAAGTATCGAACAAGCCATTGCAGCGTTAATAAAGGAAAATGTAATGACAATTAATTGTGTTAAAACAAGTAAAATTCTCCATCTGCATAGAAGCTAAGATAAGACAAAATTTTATTACATTTTCTAGATCATGGCTACTTGATTAAGATAGTTATAAATAAGTATAACTTATTCACAACGCACCAAGTATATGTTACTTAATTTATAAGAATTTACGTATGAAGTTTTAAGACTATGGACCTCAAATTGTTAAAAGGTTAAGGGGCTTTATTTTTCAAGTTATGAGACTTGATTCTTAAAGGGAGAAATGAATTGATTTAAAAGTATAGAATACTTGATTTGGAAAGTATTGATTTCTTGCCATTCTAAGTTAAGAAACTGGTTTTCCTAAAAGTTAAGAGACTTGAAGTAT
Organism: Przewalskia tangutica; assembly: GCA_029844215.1. Lineage (NCBI taxonomy): Eukaryota > Viridiplantae > Streptophyta > Magnoliopsida > Solanales > Solanaceae > Przewalskia > Przewalskia tangutica. The sequence continues at coordinate 29,266,892 of CM056732.1, forward strand.
TTTGAAAGCTATGTGATTTGAATTGAAGTATAAGTTTCTTGGTTATCAAATGAATGAATTGCCTAAGAAATAAAGAGTTATAACGGCTTTATGGGAAGTTGGTTATAACAACTTTATGGAAGATTTAAAAGAATGGTTTTCTTCAGTATTGTAAGCAAAGTAATGATTTGAAATAAAGAAGGGCAAAATTGTTTTAAAGGTACCAATTGCTTAAGGTTTTAAAGAAATAAGTCACTTGATTTAGAAGCCTATAATTGTATTTTTAAAAAGTATTGTGACTTGTCGTGAAAAGTAGATATGACTTGATACTACGGTTATTAGTATCTTGGAAGTTTTATTTGAAAGAGAATCATTTTAAAGGAGTAGAGGCACGTAGTACGTTGGGTTAAATTCCCGGATTTTATAATGACATATTAGTGCCTTAAGTAAACAAAAATGAGAGTGTATATGAACAAGCTAATAAGAGGTTAGGGGATTTCTTAACTTGCTTATGTTATGTATGATGGCCGGTTGAGTTAGGGTAAGAGTATAAATGAGGGGCAAGCCCCAAGACGTTATACCACCTTCTCCAGGGTAAGAGTATAAGTGAGGGGTAAATCCCCAAGACGCTGTACCACCTGCTTTATGTGTTATTTGACGACCGGTCGAGATAGGGTAAGAGTATAAATGAGGGGCAAGCCCCAAGACGTTATACCACCTTCTCCAGGGTAAGAGTATAAATGAGGGGCAAGCCCCAAGACGTTATACCCCCTGCTTTACCACCTTCTCCGGGGTAAGAGTATAAATGAGGGGCAAGCCCCCAGACGTTATACCACCTGTTTTGATTGATTTTATGGGCGTGAGACCCATGGTTATGTTTTACACTTTTAGCTGTCGACAGTGATGGGGGATTCCACGGGCATGCTTTGATATTGGTGTGACTGATCGCGTCCCAGTTTGGGCCGGGTAGTATATGTGTCCCTCCGTAGTGGGTCGGACTATGTTATGAAAGATAAGTAAGTTAGATAGAAATGAACTTAATGACTTCTCCTAAGTAAGTACGTAAGATATGGCTATAACTCTTAATGGAATGGAAAAAGATATTGATGTGAAATTAAGTTCATAAGTGGTAATGACACGGCAGGATCTGGTATGTATTTTTATACTTGTCCTTGTCATTCTTTTGTACAGTTATGATCTGTTTCATGCGTTATTTCGCTCCATATTCGTACTTATCGATTTCTTGGCCCCTTGCTGCGTTAAATGTCCGCAGTTTAGGTATTACGGTGTGGATCCGCGAGCTTAGGATCCTGGTTCAGCATTTTTAGATGGCTCCGATGTTCCGGAGTTGTCATGGCTATGTATATTCAGGGGTATGGCGGGGCCCTGTCCCGCTACAGTTGTAATTCTTAGAGGTCTGTAGTCACATATTGTGGGTCTGTTTGTAAAGAAAGGAGGCAACTGCTTCGTTTATGTATGTACGTCGGGAAGGTAGCCCTATCTACCGACTTTTGTTTTACTTCCGTTGTTTTATTTATAAGTTTCATGTATGTTCCGCTGATTATCTCGATGTTTACCGTAGCGGTGCCTGTGTAGGGCACGATCGCGATCCCGGGTCGGTCGTGACAAAAGTGGTATCGAGCGATTAGTCCTCGGAAAGTGTCTACGCACCGTGTCTAGTAGTCTTGATTATCGGTGTGTTGTGCACCACATCTATAATCGGAGGTCGCGGGACATTTAGGATTGGTTTCCATTCTTCTCACTCTGAGATCGCGATAGAGTCAGATTGTTAGGGTCGTCCCTCCCTAACGAGTTATGTTGATTGCAGCTACGAGAAAGGCAGCAGTGACCCAAGAAGGACTATGTGGATTGCGTATCCAGGTTGGTAATGATTGTAGTATAGTTGGTATTGTGATATACATCTATACGGAGTTATGCGACGGGTCGACGTGTTGCCTAGAATGATTTTAGATTACCGGGAATGGTAAAGACTAACTAGATACCGGAAGGTATGGAATAGTTAATGAATTTTCGCCAAGGTTTTGTGTTTTATTTTGAGATAATTGGGAAAGGATGAGTTGTGCGATAGGGTGGTTAACCCCAGAAGCCGTGTTAAGAACCTAACTAATGTCATGTTAATAGATTAAGCTGCGTAGTAGGCTTAAGAGAAGTGTACGGATGAGGTCCGTATAGAGTGAGTTATGGTTGTTGTGATCAACGACACGATTATGGTATTATGAGAAGTTTTTGTACCCGTTTACGGGGAGACTGGTAAGGTAGGCTTGGAGAATGGAAATTGCGAGCCTAAGAATGTCGATAACTGCCGAGACCTTAGATGTATAAGGCTTTCTCTGGCAATAAGATTTTAAGTCAGACCAAGGATAAGAGTTAAGTGCGACGCTGAGTCGGGTTGAGGACCTGTTACGGGTCTCCCCATACCCTGGAATGGAGTGGGATCAGTTGGTAGTAGTTCCGCTACGTGACGGGGTCACGAGGGCGCAAGGCCCAAGTCTAGTTAATTGTTTTACGGGTTCGTGGACGCGTTCCACCGGAACCAGTCATGGCCGAAGTGGCCTTATATTATTTTATAGAGTGACTCCAAAGATTTGAGGCCGAGTCGGTATGGAAGTTATGTATGTATGTTAGAAGGAGTTGGAAATACGAAAAGATAATCTCTTTTGGGCTTATGATGACAGATTATGCGTGTGCGGTATTAGGGCTATGTGTGGCATTATTAGTATGTCGGGTTGTGAAAGAAATTATGTCGCAAATTATAAAGATTGACTCGAAAGAACATTCGGGACGAATGTTTCTAAGGGGAAGAATGTTACACCCAGTATTTACTGGATATGTTTTAAGAACGCACGTAAGAACTCACGTTGTTAAGATTGGAGACTTGTAAAAATTATCGGAATTATGGAATTGTCGGAAAAATGTAATATTGTGACGAATGGGAGGGCGACACGTGTCCCCCCCTTCCTAGTGCCTTGGACGAATTGGCATGGCCTAAATGGTCATTGGACCATAGTCTTGGATGACTAAAGTCTTGCAAGCTGTAGCTTGAGTTCTTTGACTAAGTCAAAGGCCCCACTTTAGTCTTGATATTTAACTAGAGCTCATCCTAACCACCCAATTGTGTGTATCTTGACCCTCCATGTCCCTTTATAATACTAGTAGTAGTATGACAAGTTCCATACTTAGCCAAAATTACAAAAAATTGGAAGAACCACTAGAAGAGCTCTCGGGTTCCCTCTTGGAAAGGAAGAATTTTTTTTGTTTCTTGTCCATTTAACTCCACACTTTAAACCAAGGTTCCTGAGGGTAGTGTAAGCATATCTCAATAGAAAAATCCCGGAAAAAAAGAGTTTTCGTATTAGTCGCAAAGTGAAAACCTAGTGGCTTTCTAGGTTTTGGATTGGAAGTTTGAAGGAAAGTTGTTGGTGTGGTTCTAAGGGTCTCAAGGAGCGGATTGAGGTGTCTTGATGAGGCTCTAGGTTGCTAAGGAGCAACTTCGGTTTTGAAGATTGGATTACAATTCGTTGAGGTATAATCTTGTTCTTTGAAAGTGTTACAAGATTATTTTTATTGTTATTGTTAGTTTTACATGTTGCTAGCATGAAGTGGTTAAGTTGAAGTTTATAAGTATTTTGGAGTGCTTGTAGCTAAATTCGAAATGTTATATAAGCCACTTGAAAATTGGATTACTAATTGGTCGTTTATTAGAAATCGTCGCATGTTACCTACTTAGAGATTATGGATTGTTATAATCAAATGCGACTTGATATCATGTTATGCTACCAATTTGGATTGAAATGGAAATTTGATAAGAATTGGTATGGTTGAACTCAAGGTGGCCGAATTTGGACTTTTAGTTTGTTATTCATTTGTATTGAACTACTTTCTAAATTGTTAGACAATTGGGTCTGTTTAGTTATTCATTTGCATTGGAATACCTTCTATATTGTTGTGAGCCAATTGAGGCTGTTTGGTTATTGTATTCGCCCTTGAAAAAGGTGGCAAAGTTAGTAAAAACAAAGGAGGTGCTGTCCGATTTTCCGTAGAATTTAGCGACTTAGCACCTAGAATATTCTACATATGAAGTAAGAGGTTAATGGACGTATGGTGACCATTATAGGTTGATGTACTAAGTATAGCGTATCCTACTTGAAGAGTGGAATAGCTCAAGGTGGAAGTACTTTGGAGCTTTTTGCTACTTGTCGATAATCGTCGCGAGGTATGTGAACCTCTTCCTTCTTTTGACATGATTCTATGTATGGAATATACATGTAGTACTATTTCATGATTCCTTCTACTCTTAGAAGTTAAGAGGTATGTATGTCGATTTACTCTACGTAAAGGTTATGTATAAGTTATCCTAAGTTCTTACCAAGTCTTATGGGGGATGTTGGTAAGAGTCGTTAGAGGTATTTTGGAGCCAAGTTGACTTGGCTAATTTACTGACGAATAAGAATAAGTATCGAACAAGCCATTGCGGCGTTAATAAAGGAAAATGTAATGACAATTAATTGTGTTAAAACAAGTAGAATTCTCCATCTGCATAGAAGCTAAGATAAGACAAAATTTTATTACATTTTCTAGATCATGGCTACTTGATTAAGATAGTTATAAATAAGTATAACTTATTCACAACGCACCAAGTATATGTTACTTAATTTATAAGAATTTACGTATGAAGTTTTAAGACTATGGACCTCAAATTGTTAAAAGGTTAAGGGACTTTATTTTTCAAGTTATGAGACTTGATTCTTAAAGGGAGAAATGAATTGATTTAAAAGTATAGAATACTTGATTTGGAAAGTATTGATTTCTTGTCATTCTAAGTTAAGAAACTGGTTTTCCTAAAAGTTAAGAGACTTGAAGTATTTTGAAAGCTATGTGATTTGAATTGAAGTATAAGTTTCTTGGTTATCAAATGAATGAATTCGTCTAAGAAATAAAGAGTTATAACGACTTTATGGGAAGTTGGTTATAACAACTTTATGGAAGATTTAAAAGAATGGTTTTCTTGATTGTAAGCAAAGTAATGATTTGAAATAAAGAAGGGCAAAATTGTTTTAAAGGTACCAATTGCTTAAGGTTTTAAAGAAAGAAGTCACTTGATTTAGAAGCTATAATTGTATTTTTAAAAGTATTGTGACTTGTCGTGAAAAGTAGATATGACTTGATACTACGGTTATTAGTATCTTGGAAGTTTTATTTGAAAGAGAATCATTTTAAAGGAGTAGAGGCACGTAGTACGTTGGGTTAAATTCGGATTTTATAATGACATATTAGTGCCTTAAGTAAACAAAATGAGTGTATATGAACAAGCTAATAAGAGGTTAGGGATTTCTTAACTTGCTTATGTTATGATGGCCGGTTGAGTTAGGGTAAGAGTATAAATGAGGCAAGCCCCAAGACGTTATACCACCTTCTCGTGGTAAGAGTATAAGTGAGGTAAATCCCCAAGACGCTGCACCACCGCTTTATGTGTTATTTGACGACCTCGAGATAGGGTAAGAGTATAAATGAGGCAAGCCCCAAGACGTTATACCACCTTCTCCAGGTAAGAGTATAAATGAGGCAAGCCCCAAGACGTTATACCCCGCTTACCACCTTCTCCGGTAAGAGTATAAATGATGGCAAGCCCCGACGTTATACCACCTGTTTGATTGATTTTATGGGCGTGAGACCCATGGTTATGTTTTACACTTTTAGTTGTCGGCGGTGATGGGGATTCCACGCATGCTTTGATATTGGTGTATCGATCGCGTCCCGATTTGGCGGGTAGTATATGTGTCCCTCCGTAGTGGGCCGGACTATGTTATGAAAGATAAGTAAGTTAGATAGAAATGAACTTAATGACTTCTCCTAAGTAAGTACGTAAGATATGGCTATAACTCTTAATGGAATGGAAAAAGATATTGATGTGAAATTAAGTTCATAAGTGGTAATGACACGCGGGATCAGTATGTATTTTTATACTTGTCCTTGTCATTCTTTTGTACGCTTATGATCTGCTTATCACGTTATTTGCTCCATATTCGTACTGTTGTTATCGACCCTTCGGCCGGCGTTCATGTCCGCAGGTTTAGGTACACAGTGTGGATCCGCGAGCTTAGGATCCTGGTTCAACATTTTTAGATGGCTCCGATGTTCCGGAGTTGTCATGGCTATGTATATTCAGGGGTATGGCGGGGCCCTGTCCCGCTACAGTTGTAATTCTTAGAGGTCTGTAGTCACATATTGTGGGTCTGTTTGTAAAGAAAGGAGGCAACTGCTTCGTTTATGTATGTACGTCCAGGAAGGTAGCCCTATCGGCTGACCTGTTGTTTTACTTTCGTTGTTTTATTTATAAGTTTCATGTATGTTCCGCTGATTATCTCTGATGTTTACCTGTAAGGGTGCCCAGGTAGGGCACCAGTCGCGGTCCCGGGGTCGGGTCGTGACAGTTGAGGACTGGGGTGACTTCTTCGGGTACCTATTTATTTCTCCATACGGTATTAGGTCATCCTCAGGTGGGTGTGTCAGAGAGACATAGTCATCCACCATAGTATTGACCTCTTCAGGGAGGTTTTGATATTAGAGTTTTCCCTCGGGAGACTCTTCGATTAGTTTCTCCCTCGTTGACCTCTTTCATTTTGGCATTTGCCAAGTCAGTCTTGTGGTTAACTTCCTTCATTTTGGCTCTTTCCAATTCAATACTTGCATCTATCTTGTGAATCTTGGCCCGAAACGACTCCTAGGTCTCTTCATCGCTGACCAGGTCGATAACTGGTAAGGTGTCACTTTGGTTGTCTAGAGTTTCCATTGGTAGCAAATCAAACTTTAAGAGGAGGTTAATTTAGTCTGCTTTGGTATTTTCTTTTGGGTTAGTGTCCGGAATATTGGACCAATCAAAAGTTTTATATGGAACACATGAAAATACATAAGCAGTTTATATCACAGAAGCACATAAACAATTATAATATTCATATTCCTATACATCGTTACTCTAAGACTTTCTAATCGTCTGAAGCATTAATGTGTCAAATGTTAATTAAAACCATTGCCCCATAATCACTTCATTAATAATAATAATATCTTCCCCTATTGGGTTACAAAGCATGAATAGAAAGCAGTAAAAATCAAAAGAAGTCTCTTCTAGTGGATGACGATGAAGTTCTGTCAGTGCGAGCTCTCTTGGCCCTTTGAAGGGCGGACTGGATCCTGAGATGAGTAAATACCATAAATGAGCTAACCAACTGACCCTTCTCTGTAGGGGTCATCTGTGCAGCGTCATCCATAGTCTCCTTCATACGAGTGTCTAAATTCTCCAGTCACTCGTGAGTGAAGTCGACCTCATCGTTCAAGCGGTCATACAATATCTTTTCCAAAAATTTGGCATCTCGATCATCCGCTTCTGAATGCGACGGGCTTTGATCTCGGCCTTTGAATCCTGATCCTTCTTGGACTTATAGAGGTTGGGCCCCATCATGAGAGTACCTTGTTAATGCGCTCTCAGCTAGTCTACATAATCTTCATCACGACCCAAATGAAGGGGATTGTCAGCTAAATTCTTTGGACCCCACCTAATTCGGTCATTACACTGTCGGACAATATCAAAAACTCTTCTGATCTTGCTGCCCTCATAGTCAACCACATATTCCCTATTTGGGGGATTACTCATTCCCTTCCGAACTGTCTTAGGACCCTAAGAGGTGTGTATGGTCGGACTCCCCGGATCCTCATAAGTGGTAGGAAATGACATTTTTTCCCTCACACAAATATGGTCTCGGATATAAAGTTGGGAAATCTCCACTAAATATTATCCTCTCGGAGCCTAGAAAATATGAAGCCCAGCCCCCTTTGGATTGGGTACCGAAGTTTGGATAAGTGACTAGGAGGTCGTCTTTTCAACACTCAGGGTCTGGGTATGATTGAACCTCAATTTTGAGGAGATACTTAATGATCCACCATTAGACTAAAAGGTTACAACCTTAGAAGTATCTATGCAGGTTTCAACATTGATCTAAGGCTCGGTAAATATCAGATATGATGACTGGAACTAGGTCATAGTATTTGATTTCCCTGTTAGTGGTTATGCCATGAAAGATAACATAGGTGACGAATATGTGATCGGTGTATTTTATATACACATTTTGAGTCATTTTTAGTTAGTCTTTTGCCCATTTTTGTACAAATATGTATCGTGTTAGGATAAATTTTATTTATTTTGAGTCACAATGGTTTAAAGTGGCACATTGGTGAAAAAGAGCGAAAAGAAGGCAGAAACAGAGGTTCCAGAGCTCAAAAAGCTGAAAAGTTGGCAACCCGGCGAGAAATGTGGCGCAGTGGCGCTGCATCATCAGCAGCAGCGAGGCCACGCGCCAAGAAGCGAGCGGCCGCAAAGTTTGGCGCCACGAGCCGCAGGTGGCCGTGGCGCCGACGCGGGGAATCTGCCAAATCCGAATAGGATTGGGCCAAGGCCGAAGAGGAAAAAGTTTTACATGTTTTGGGTGATATAAAAGGACCTTTTTAGGTCAGTTTTGGGAGTTCCACACCTTTCCATTCATCACAACATTAGATCAAAATTTGAGACTTATTTTTGAGTAATTTCTTGTTCTTTACTTTATTTCTTTCTAGTATATGTTAGATACTATTTTAGTTCTTGGCATGTCTATGACTAGGAACTAACTTAATTTAGGGATTTTCATGTCGAATCACTTGAACCTTGTTTTATGAATTAATGCAAGATTTTGGTTTCTTCTTATTATTGTTGAGATTTATTCAATAATTGTTTTGATTGCTTGATATTAATTGATCACTAATTATCATCACTTATATGATTTCTAATCGAAATCCGAAAGGGGAGATTGTGAATATGCTATAGTTGAATAAACATATGTTTAAATCATGGACGAAAGTACCCCGATACTTGTGTAGCTTAATAGGTTATTGCTCTTAATCCTCCTTTGTAGTCAATTTTGTCATCGAAAGATAGAAGGGTTCTACATTGGGGTTGAGTGTTTATATTACCTTAACAGGAGTATAAAACGGCTTAGTTAACCTACTATCTCAACATAGAAGATGTCACGCCCCGAACCCCGGGCCCGTGACTGGTGCCCTACCTGGGCACCCTTCTACCTAACTGACATAAGTAAACCGCGGAACTAAATAACACCTCATTTTTTTTTTAAAACCAACGAACATGCAAGGGCAAAGCCGACAAGGCTGCCATATAATATACATAATAAAAGGTACTACATTGTATATGAGTCCAATCCCACATATGAATACAAACCTCTAAGAGTTTTACTGAACTATGACGGGACAAGTCCCCATCGTACCCATAACTGTACAAAAGCCTGTACTGAAGGATCTATACCAAAATGATAAACTCCTGAACAAATGGAGCTATCCAAAAACTCTGAGCAGGGTCCTACACCTGCAGATCACCAAACTGCGTACCTAAACCTGCGGCATGGGCGCACCAAGGAGGTCGATGAAGAATGTACCATGTATGTGAATCAAAATATCAGAATGAAATCATAAGTCTATACAAAGCAGAGACATGTATGATAGCCAAACTACAAGACACAATACATAAGCGATCATATCAAGTCGTGACGATGCGCCTCAAAGTCATTACTCAAATATAACCATGGGTCTCACGCCCATAATATCAATCATGCCCGTGGAATCCTTCCTCACTGCCGGCAGTCCATGATATAATATCACATCAATAAGCACACTGAACCTTGCAATCATGAGAGTAATGCAATCATTTTTACCTTTTTAAGTTATGTCTTTAACAATGAGATCAACTGTTCCACCTTAAGTCATAAACATACTGCACCCTTTCATTAATGAAATCACTACCGTTTCAAAACATGAAGGCCGTGCCATTGCCAGGGTCAACCACCCTATGTGTTATAATGCAACCTATCATGAGACTATTTCACCCGCAAGAGACTATTTCACCCGCTTAGGTCATGTGGACCCGCAATGAGTCATCGGTACACGATACTCGCATCACAGATAGCTAATCCATGACTTATATATATCCCGGGAATTTAACCCGCCCGAGTCAAATACCGACCCGCCGTGAGTGTGTACACTCACCACCATGGGAAGCTACCCCATGATATCCTTGAAACAAGTTGCCGGCCCTTTATGGAGGGACGCAGAGATGTTGAAATATGACACTTGCACGAATGTCTATATGAGCAACCCATATGCAAGCAAACCAATACAATACCATGCCTTTACACACCAAGATAATACCATGCCTTTCTTTTTTTTACATAAACCAAGACAATTATCATGCCTTATTTTTACATAAACCAAGACAATTACCATGCCTTCTTTTTACAACCAAGAGAAATCTTTATTTAAGCAAGCCAAAGTACTATCAAGACACAAATAAGATAATTCTCATTTAAACAAGCCAAAGTACTATCAAGGCATAAAATGGAAAAATTCTCATTTAAACAAGCCAAAGTACTATCAAGGCATAAAATGGAAAAATTCTCATTTAAACAAGCCAAAGTACTACGTACGTCCATTCTTTTCAAAAGACTCCTTTTTATATAAAATCCCAAGATACTAACACCCGTAGTATCAAGGCATGCCTATTTTTTAAAATTTAATCTACTACACCTTTAGAAATTCATTTCAAGGCTTTGAAACTAAGTAACTTTTTAATTACACAACCTAGGCAACTCATACCTATCCATCAAAATAGACAACTCTCTTGACCTTCCATAAAGCCGTTATAACCAACTTCCCATAAAGCCGTTATAACCTTTTATGGTTTTAGACAAATTCATTCATTTTATATCCAAGAGACTTATACTTTTAAAACCAAGTATCACATACTTTCAACTCAAGTTTCTTAACTTTCAAAATACTTCAAGTCTCTTAATCCTTAGAAATCAAGTTTCTTAACTTTAGAAATCAAGTTTCTTCTACTTTTAAATCTCAAGTAACTCACACCTTTAAAACAAGTTACTTCTCTTTAAATCATGTCATTTCTCCTCTTTTAAATCAATTAAGTAAATCACTCCTTTGACTCCCCTAAAGTCATTATAACAACCTTTAGGTTTTGGAACTAAGGCACTAGCCAAAAGATTTGGAAACCACTTCCTTTTCAAGACTCTATGTACTTCAAGTAAAATACTTTCACTTTTGAAAATCCAAACTTCATTAAGGGAATGGATTATAACAACTTCCAATTTAAACATCCAAAGTACAATAAAGGAAGTATATAGAACAACTTCTATATTAGACAATCCAAGTACAATCAAGGAGTGGATCATTTAAGGAGTAGGACTTACTTTCTTTATCATAAGGAATCATGCTAGAAGAGAGGAGATGGTTCACATACCTTTTCGGCTAAATCCACAGGATAAGTCGAATACGCCGCACGTAGAATTGTCAACCTATAATGACCACAACACGACTATCAACTTCTAGTTTCTAACGTAGAATAATACTAAGTATATGGTCTCTTATTCTACGGAAAATCGGGCAGCACCTTCTTTGTTTCTACATACTTTTCCACCTTTTTCAAGGCCCGATAATCAATAACCAACATGCCACATTTAAGGCTCAATACAACACCCAATCAAAGGGGATTACACGCCTTACAATACGTGTAAAATTCTGCCTCACAATTAATACCAACTAGTTCCATATTCAAAGCCATTCTCGGCTAACTTGTACAACAACAAAAGTCCTTTCCAATTCTTTTTCAATCCAAGTTCTTAGGTCTAACATGTTATATAGTCATAAACAACTTCAACAACTACAATTTCTTCTTTATATAACATGCGACGACTAAACTAATAACCAAATTGAATTATAATCTCAAGGGCTAAACATACTAGTTTTCGGATTAGGGTTCCAATAGTCAATACACTTATCAAACTTCATGATATATGCCTCATGATTGCTAATACCCATAACTACAACAATAGTAGTCTTTAGCTACTAAAACGATAAGATTGTTACCTTGTTAAGCCCTTATAAATTCCAAGATTCAAAGTCGCTCCTTAGCAATTCTTAGCTCCTTTCCTTTACGCTTAAATCCGCTATTTGAAGCCTTTAGAAGTTCACAACCAACTTCTCTTCCATTTCCAATCCAAACTTATGAAAACGACTTAGGTTTTCGCCTTGCGACCAACGTGAAAACGTCGTTTTTCTGAGATCTTTCTATTGAGATATCCTTACAATACCCTTAGGGACCTTGGGTTAAAGTCTTGTGAATAATGAACCAAAATTGCAAAATTTTCTTGTGAGAAAATGCACAAAGCCGAGAGCTCACTTGAAGAACAAGAATGTTGTGAAAATTTCTAAGTGTTGAAGACTTGGTCTTGCATCTAGTGTGTATATATAATATAATGGAGGGCTTAGATCACAACACTTGTGTGGCTTGGATGGAGGAGATTAAGTATCTAGCCAAGTGGACAAGTTGACTTAGTCAATTATCTCAAGCTTGCAAGACTTGATCATCTACAATGGTCAATGACCATTACACCCTTGACTAATTTCGTCCAAGACCATGTGGGGGGGGGGGGTGCCACGTGTCTCCCTCCCATTCGTCCATAAAATTCTGTAACCCTCGTGGGCCCCACAAAACGTAAAATTCCTTGAGTGGGTCCTACATGACCAAATCCGTAAAAATAAATTTCCACAATGTTAATAAGTTCCATACTCCTCAAATAATGCATTTTGAGAATCTAATTCTCATCAACGAACATTTTTCCTTTCCGGCATTCGGAAAAACAATTCCTTCTTTCGTACCAATTTTTCAAGTCTTGATTCCTTACGTACATTCTCTTATACATGTCCTGGAATTACGGGGTGTAACAAAAGAAGAACCTTAATTATTTGCATTAACGAGTAAAGCGAGCGGATAGTCGAGGAGATTTGGAAGCCCTATTTCCACCATATCTGAAGTAAAGTAAAGTAATTTAGTTAGCGTCTATAATCATAGCTATAAACAAACCATCAAATTATCGGTCACCAAATAGATACTACAGAATAGAGGTTGGTAATTGGACACTAATCCCTGAGGACGATAACTCGGTCTTCTAGACTATATTACTTGTCACGATACGTGCACTTGCGTTTAGCGTGTGTATAAATCGCGCATCAAGTTTTTGGTGCCGTTGCTGGAGATTGGCGTAGTTCAATATCATTCTATCTATTCTTAATTTCTAATTTGGTTTTTATTTTTGTTTTATTTTATTTCATTGTGGAACCGTGCGCCGTGATCCGTTTGTTAATTTTGATTCATCTCAGGGATCCTGCAAACATGGATTACTACTATCAAGGGTTACAGAACTATCAACAGCAATGTAACCCCCATGCCCCACAGGAAGAGCAGGATGGGCTACAAGCATCCATACTCAGGCTAACTAGGCACCAAACTCAGTTCATGGATGAGACGAGAGTGTCCCTAAATAATTTGGAAACGCAAATAGGACAACTCGCGGGCATGCTAAGCAACAGAATACAAGGGAATCACCCTGAACTTGGGGAGAATATAAAAGAGCAATGTCAGGTGATTGACCTGAGAAATGGCGAACCAATGGAAGCAAACTCACCACCACCGTGTCCAGAAAAGAAGGGCCCAGATTTCTCGCAGAAGTTGCGGCGCCACGACGCCGATAATATTGAGACATTGCAGAAGTTTGGTCGCCACGACGCCGAATCTCAGGGTCGTGGCGCCCAGGGCTCAGAAGGTGCAATGATTTTGGGAGCAGTTGTGGATGCACCCCAGGTGAAGATACCATACCCCCAGAGGCTAAAAACGAGTTCTCTTGACAAACAGTTCTCTAAATTCCTGGAAGTCCTCAAACAATTGCAACTCAACATCCCGTTTGCTGAGGCACTAGAGCAGATGCCGAGTTATGTAAAGTTCATGAAGGAGATTCTCAGCAAAAAGAGGAGGATAGATGACTATGAAACAGTGGTGTTGACTGAAGAATGCAGTGCCATCCTACAGAGAAAGCTACCTCAGAAGTTGAAAGATCCGGGGAGTTTCACAATCCCATGCACTATAGGAAAGTTTGAGTGTCAGAAGGCGTTGTGTGATCTGGGAGTAGGTATAAATTTGATGCCCTATATGGTGTTTTGAAAACTTGGAATGGGAGAAGCCAGACCTACAAACATCACTTTGCAGCTAGCTGACCGCTTCATCGTCCACCCTAGAGGAGTCATTGAGGATGTGTTGGTTAAGGTGGACAAGTTCATCTTTCCCGCTGATTTCATCATCTTAGACATGAGAGATAATAACATGATCCCCATTATCCTTGGCAAACCCTTCCTAGCCACAGGACAAACACTCATTGATGTTCGAAAAGGTGAGTTGAGACTTCGTGTGGAAGAAGAGGTGGTTTTCAATGTTTTTCGAGCAGCAACCTTCCCAGAGGCGAGTGGCAACTGCTTCGCCATTGATGTGATCGAAAAAGCAGTGTCGGAAAATGGGTTCAGAAATACTGATGCGCTTGAAGAAGTGCTGACACGATGGGATGAGAGTAGTGGCAATGACCCGAATCTGATGGAGTATGAAAATTGGATGAATTCTTATGAGCAGTGTGATAAGAAGAGATATGAAGAGCTTGGGCAGATGCCAGAGAGATCAGTACCATCCACAGAAAAAGCTCCAGAGTTAGAGTTGAAGACTCTACCAGATCATTTGTAGTACCGATATCTAGGTGAGAATCAATCTTTACGAGTGATTATCTCATGTCATCTATCCACAGTGGAGGTTGAGAAGCTGCTGAGAGTACTGAGGGCTCACAAGCGTGCCATTGGGTGAACATTAGCAGACATAAAGGGGATAAGTCCGTCAACAGTGATGCATAAGATCCGTCTAGATGAGGAGAACAGACCCTCCATTGAGGCACAGAGGAGACTGAATTCAAACATGAAGGAGGTAGTCAGAAAAGAAATCATGAAATGGCTTGATGCTGGGGTAATTTATCCTATCTCTGACAGTGCATGGGTGAGTATGGTGCAAGTGGTGCCCAAAAAGGGTGGTATGACAGTAGTGACCAACGAAAAGAATGAACTCATTCCATCTAGAACAGTTACTGGGTGGAGAATTTTCATTGACTATCGCAAGTTGAACAAGACAACCAGAAAATACCACTTCCCATTGCCATTTCTAGATCAGATGTTGGATAGACTTGCAGGGCACAATTACTACTGCTTCTTGGATGTTTACTCAGGGTAACATCAGATTGTCATAGCACCAGAAGATCAGGAAAAGACAACATTCACCTGCCCTTTTGGTACGTTTGCATTCAGAAGGATGCCATTTGGGCTTTGCAATGCACCCGCGACCTTTCAGAGGTGTATGATGGCAATTTTCTCTGATATGGTGGAGAGGACTATAGAGATTTTCATGGATGATTTCTCGGTCTTTGGGTCCTCGTTCGACGAGTGTTTGAGGCACTTGGAAGCAGTGTTGAAACGGTGTGAAGAGTCCAACCTTGTACTGAATTGGGAGAAGTGTCACTTCATGGTAAAAGAAGGGATTGTCCTTGGACACAAAATATCTAACCAAGGTATTGAGGTGGACAAAGCAAATATTTCAGTAATCGAAAATCTACCACCTCCAGTATCAACAAAAGGGGTCAGAAGTTTCCTTGGACATGCCAGTTTTTATAGAAGATTCATCAAGGACTTCTCAAAAGTCTCAAAACCTCTTTCCACCTTGCTAATGACTGGGGTTGCTTTTGAATTCAATAAGGAATGCATGAACGATTTTCAGACACTCAAGGAGAGGCTTATCTCAGCACCCATAGTCATTGCACCAAACTGGGAGCTCCCCTTTGAACTAATGTATGATGCAAGTGATTATGCAGTGGGAGCAGTGCTTGGGCAGAGGGTCGATAAGGTATTCCGATCCATTTACTATGCTAGTAAAACTCTTAATGAAGCACAGTTGAATTATGCCACTACAGAAAAAGAATTGCTAGCAATAGTATATGCATTCGAGAAATTCAGGCCATACTTAATTGGGAATAAGGTGATAGTATACATCCACCACTCGCCATAAAGTACTTGATGACAAAGAAGGATGCAAAACCTCGCCTTATCCGATGGGTTCTCCTATTACAAGAATTTGACATGGAGATCCGTGACAAGAAGGGGACAGAGAACTCAGTTGCTGACCACTTGTCGAGGCTTGAAAACATAGAGAGCCAGAACACCAAGGATGTGCAGATAAATGATCACTTCCCAGATGAGAAATTATTTCAAGTAAGTGTTGTCTTTAAGTTACCTTGGTACACTGATTTTGTTAATTTTCTCGCAACCAAGGTAGTACCCCCAGGATTGACAAGACAGCAAGTAAAGAGGTTCTACTCTAAAGTAAAACACTACTATTGGGAGAAGCCAATGCTATACAAGCATTGCGCCGATCAAGTCATCAGGCGATGTATACCAGAGGAGGAGATGCACCAGGTTATCACCCATTGTCACACCTTACAATGTGGTGGACATTTTGGGGCATCAAGAACAACTGCGAAGGTACTGCAAAGTGGGTTCTATTGACCAACTCTCTTCAAGGATGCCCACACCTTTGTGAAGAGCTGTGATCGTTGTCAAAGAACATGGAACATATCAAGACGAAATAAAATGCCTTTGAATGGGATCTTGGAGGTGGAACTATTTGATGTATGGGGGATCGACTTCATGGGTCCATTCCCGTCGTCCTTTGGGAATCAGTACATTCTTCTTGCAGTGGATTATGTGTCCAAATGGGTAGAAGCGGTAGCCACTAAATAAAATGACAGTAAGATTGTCCAAAGGTTCCTCCAAAAGAATATATTCACAAGGTTTGGTACTCCCAGGGCCATCATCAGTGATGAAGGAAGCCACTTTTGCAACAAGCAGCTTGATACACTGCTTTCCCGATATGGAGTCTACCAGCACACCACATTGCCCTATCACCTCGCGAATAGGCGGTAAGTTTCAAACAGGGAAGTGAATAGCATATTGGAAAAAACGGTGGATGGCTCAAGGAAGGATTGGTCTATCAAATTGGATGACGCACTATGGGCATACAGAATAGCATTCAAAACCCCAATTGGAATGTCACCATATAAGTTAGTTTTTGGTAAAGCATGCCATCTGCCAGTAGAGTTAGAACACGGGGCTTATTGGACAATGAAGAAGCTGAACATGGATGCCAAGGCAGCAGGGCAGAAGAGGTTGCTACATCTGAGCGAGTTGGATGAATTTAGACACAATGCCTATGAAAATGCAAGGATCTACAAGGAACGAACCAAAGTATGACATGATAAGATGTTGATCCCAAAAGACTTCCAAGCAGGACAATAAGTGCTTTTATTCAACTCAAGATTGAGGTCGCCCGCACAAGCTCAAATCGCGTTAGTCGGGACCGCATAATCGTAAAGAGCATTCCCCTATGGTGCAGTTGAAGTGAGAGGGAGAGAGAGAGCCCCTTTCAAGGTAAATGAACAGAGGTTGAAACCCTATTTGATCAATGAAATGGAATACATGAGCCTAGTAACCCATCTCATTCCAAAATGAATGGGAACTTGCGTCCGGCTAAAAGACGTTAAAGACAACGCTACTTGGGAGACAACCCAAGGTTTTTAAATTTATGCAATTTAGTTTTAGTTAAAATAGTCTCACAGAAGGTATTGTTTACATGTTGTGATGACAGGTACAGGGCTAAAAAGTGGAGGACGAAAAACGTGAGAGAGGAAGGAATCCCACATCACTGCCGACAGCCGTAGGTCTAACATATAACCATGTGACGCGCCCGTGGCATCCTACCTCACTGTCGGCGTACACATATACAACATATATATATATATATATATATAACGTGGCCGCATGCCCTAATCCTCATCGTATAAGCATGGCCATAACGTTCCTCGACATCCTCATCGTAGGCGCAGTCTTCACGGGAGCTAACCCATGGAGTAATAATATAACATGCCACCGGAATCCCTCATCGTGGGTACATGTCTTCATGGGGAGCTAGCCCATGGAGTAATAGTCGTACATAGCATGGTCGCATGCCCCGGAATCCCTCATCGTATAAGCATGACCATGGGTAATAAAACAAATCCGGGAATCTAACCCGCCTCCTGGTCACATGCCCCGGAATCCCACATCGTATAAGCATGTCCCAGGATCAATCATAATGGAAGCATACCCGTGGAATCCCACATCACTGTAGGTACGTCCAAGTAAACTTACAACAAGACAGCCGACCCTCCAACTGAGAGTCACGACAACGTAACATATAATACTTGCACTCAAGCTATCACAAGCAAACATAGGCAAGTTCATTAAACCTTTAGACTTTCATTTTTATAAACTCATGGCACTTTCGTTTCACATATAAAAATCCGGGAATTTAACCCAAAGTACTACGTGCTTACATTCCTTTCAAAAGACTCATTTTCATATAAAACCCCAAGATACTAACACCCGTAGTATCAAGGCTTGTTTACATTTTACCTAAGTCACTACACTTTTAGAAATACATTTTTCGGCTTCTAAATCAAGTGACTTCCTTCCTTAAAACTTAAGCAATTGATGCTTTTAAATCCATTTGCCTTTCTTTATTTCAAAACATTTATCATTACTTAGAGTAAACCACTCTTTTAACTTTCCATAAAGCTATTATAACCCACTTCCCATAAAGTCGTTATACTAACTTTATACATTAGACAAATACATTATTTTTATAACCAAGAGACTTATACTTTCGAAAACCAAGTATCGTATACTTTCAAAATACTTCAAGTCTCTTATCTTTTAAAATCAAGTTTCGTAGTTCATAGTCTTAACACTTCATAACGTAAATTCTTTAAATTAAGCAACATATGCCTTATATGTGTGAATAGGTTATACTTGTTTATACTGATCTCATTAAAGCAGCCATGATCTAGAAAATGTAATACAATTTTGTCTTATCTTAGCTTCTATGCAGATGGAGAATTCTACTTGTTTTAATATAATTTATCGTCATTACATTTTCCTTTATTAACGCTGCAATGGCTTGTTCGATACTTATTCTCATTCGTGCCGTAAATTAGCCAAGTCAACTTGGCTCCAAATACCTCCTAACGACTCTTACCAACATCCCCCATAAGACTTGGTGAGAACTTAGGATAACTCAGACATAACCTTTACATAGAGTAAATCAACATACATACTTCTTAACTTCTAAGAGTAGAAGTAAACATGAAATAATACCACATGTATATTCAATACATAGAATTATGTCAAAAGAAGGAAGAGGTTCACATACCTCGTGACGATTATCGACAATTAGCAAAATGCTCCAAAGTACTATACCCTTGCTAGCCTTTTCCACCCTTCAAGTAGAATACGCTACTCGTAGTACTTCAACCTATGATGGTCATAAAATGTCTATTAACCTCTAGCTTCGAAGGTAGAATATTCTAAGTATAAGGTCACTAAATTCTACGAAAAATCGGGCAGCACTTCCTTTGTTTCTACATACTTTGCCACCTTTTTCAAGGCTGAATTCAATAACCAAACGCCACATTTAAGGCTCAAACATTTCAGCAAATACAAAGGGGATTACACGCCCTACAATACGTGTAAAATTTCGCCCCACAATTACTACCAACTAGTCCACAATACAATGAAATTCTCGGCTACAACAACACAACTTCTCTTTCAATTCCTTTTCAATACAAGTTGTTATTCCAACATGCTACATAGTCATAAACAACTTCAACAACTATAATTTCTTCTTTAAATAACATGTGACGACTTAAACTAATACTCAAATCGAATTGTAATTCTTAAGGGCTAAACATGCTAGTTTTCGGATTAGAGTTCCAATATCCATAACACTTATCAACTTCATAATATAAACACCTGCTAATATCCATAGCTACAACAATAAGTAATCTTAATTACTAAAACGACAAGAATTATACCTTTACAAGCCCTTAAAATTTCCAAGATTCAAAGTCGCTCCTTAGCAATTCTTAGCTCCTTTCCTTACGTTCCAATCCGCTCCAAGCACTCCTTAGAAGCCTATGAAGAACTCATCTTCAAGTTCCAACTTCAAAGTGGAAGAACTCCTTAAGTTTCCGCCTTGCGACTAATACGAAAACGCCACTTTTCCGGGATCTTTCTATTGAGATATCCTTACAATACCCTTAGGGACCTTGGGTTTAAGTCTTGTGAATAATGGATCAAAACTACAAAATTTTCTTGTGGATTAAACCTTGAACCCGAGAGCAAGTCTATAAGAACAAAAATGGTGTGATTTTTTTCTAAGTGTTGGAAGACCTTGTCTTGCTACTAGTGTCTATATATAACACAATGGATGGCTTAGATTATAACACTTGTGGGCTAGGATGAAGAGCAATTAATTAATTGGCCAAGTGGACAAGTTGACTAGTCAATAAACTCAAGCTTTGAAGACTTATCTTCCTTGATGGTCAATGACCATTTTACCCTTGCTTCAATTTCATCCAAGACCAATGTGGGGGTGCCATGTGTCGCCCTCCCATTCGTCCATAATATTCTGTAACCCTCGTGGGCCCCACAAAACGTAAAATTCCTCGGGTGGGCCCCACGTGACCAAATCCGCAAAAATAAATTTCCAAAATGATAATAGGTTCCATACTCTTCAATTAACGCATTTTGAGAATCTAATTCTCACCAACGAACATTTCTTCTTTCCGACGTTCGGAAGATTTTTCGTCGGAAAAACAATTCTTCCTTTCGTACCCTTTTCAAGTCTTGTGTTCCTTACATACATTCTCTTAAACATGTCCTTGAACTACGGGGTGTAACATTTATCAATTGGCAAAGATGGCTAACACCAGCCAAACGTCCTCTGTGTTCGACTCCTTCCAGCAGCTTCCTAATGGGGCTAAGGGTCCTTTTCAGTTGGACAAAAACCAACTGCCTTCCATTACACTCAAATATGACGGGCCAATATACTTGTTGGCTAATTTACTTGCTTCATGATTGAAAGAAATAAACTCTTATTACTTTTATTAATTAAAAGACAATATATACACTTTACATATTTTCATAATAGAATTCTTTTTCTATTCTACTACCTAAAACTTTATTCTATTTGAAGACTAACTATACAATTATGGAAAGAGTATAAGACTAATTACACTACAATAATACAAAACACAATTGTACAATAATTTGGGCAGTCACGAGTTGGGCCGAGAGCCAGTTGGCTTCGGAGAGCCATTGGGGTCCAACCGTGATATTCAATATACATACAATATACTTGTATATTGTATGTATATTTAACACCCCCCCGCAGTCATAGCGGACGGTCTTCGAGGTTTAGTATCAACTGTCCCTAAAATTTTCAAAAATGACCGAGGGAAGACCCTTTGTAAAGATGTATGCAATTCGATACCTGGAAGGGACATGGCAGACGCGTACTTGTCCACAAGCTACCTTTTCTCGAACAAAATGAATGTCCATCTCGATATGTTTAGTGCGCTGGTGTTGAACCGGATTACCAGAAAGACAGATGACACTAACATTATCACAATAAACTAAGGTAGCTTTCTCAATAGGACAATGAAGCTCTAAAAGAAGATTACGTAACCAATATGATTCAGAGACCACATTAGCTACCCCTCGATACTCGGCCTCTACACTGTAACGTGATAAAGTCGACGCATTTGAGCGCATTCATGTGCTCAATCTGGGATCATGCATTAACAAACATACATGTTGTACGTCATATGTAATATCAGGTCGCGTGAATGTAAGATACTGAAGGCCCCCTGCAAGAATGTGATAGCGGGTCAGATCCTCGTATGGGGAGCCAGCTGCAACACCCTGTTGACAATCAATTTTGACCCGTTTTTCGTATATTTGTTGCAATTTTATGTGTTTTAGGACACCACATTCTAATCATCATTTTTTTTTGCATTTTTATCTTTTTATTTTAAAATTAAGCATTATGTCTTTGTTAATATTATGTTTCTATTATTATTACACAGTCGTTTATTTTAATAATATTTGCATCTCTTTAAATAATTAATTGACATTCCGTTTTAATTTTTAATTAGACCTTAAACATTTGTTAAATATTGTATTTTATTATTATTGCATCGGCATTTGCATTTTAATAATCTTGCATCTTTTTAAATAATTTTTCTTTTAAATAATTAACCCGTTTTGCATTTTTGTCAAACCAGTCCAGTCCGAGGCACAATCCGGATCAGTCCAGTCCACCATTCCATAAGCCCAACCGCCCATTTTTAAATTTCAAACACCCATTTATTTTCCCCCCAAAACCAAAACCTAAAAACCAAAACAAACGCATGTCCCTTCCTTTTCTCTGAATCAGCCGACAACACCCATACCAAAACCTGCGAAATCTGAACCCCATCAACTCCCACCTACCACGAACTACTCCCAAAACCACCCGTCCGTCACCAGCAACCCCATTGTCTGCCGGATAATCGCCTCATCCCTAACATCCCCGAAATCCCGCTCCCTTTACCACCTAAAACCTGCAAAACGCAGACCCTACTTCCCCATACCCCTGCGCACATCAACTCCCATCACCGACAACACCCATACCTGCTATCAACACCCATATCTCTGTCCCAAATAACCCCCTGACACAACCCACACCTCTTTGAACCAACAAATCGTCCAAAATCAGACCTCTAACAGCTATTTTTCGAATTCAAACTTAGTTTTTGCCTATAAAAAACCCCCCTTCATTCTTCATTGAAAAGGGGGTCCGAATTGGAGAATTAATCTTAAAAATCATCTCTTGTTCTTCATTTAGAAAGAGAATCGGCTTCTGGGTTCGAAAAGGCCAAGAACAAAACAAGAAAAAAACAAATTCTCACTACTGTGCAATCGTCGCAAAATTGCCCTCAAGTTTCGAATTCAAAAAAAGGGAGAACCAATATCCAGTTCGTTCACTATCGATTCACTGTTTTCCGGAATCAAGAACAAAACTCGATTTTACTACTTTGAAAGCTATCGAAACTCAGAAAGAAAGCTTTGTTTTTTTCCTCTCTTATTCCGAATTAGAATAGCCACAGCATCCTAAGCTTTACCCTTTCTTAGTCGCATAAAACAAAAACACCTCCGAGCGGAATCGACGAGTCAAAACACGCCTCGGTTCGCTGCCCGAAGAAGGTAAATTCATCACCCCTTCAGTTTTAGATTTCGTTTGATATTAGCGTATGATATGTATTCACATGACTGATTAAACATGTATTAAGTTGATATTAAAGGTTGTTTATATTTATTAAGTTGACTGGTGAACATGTTTAAGTAATATTGATTGCTATTTATTCACTAATTATTGGCTGTCATGTGCGATTAGGTTAATAAAATGCTTTTCATGTCAGTTTAAGGACATATTTAATGATGTGTATTCTGTTTGGTTCATTAAATTCTCAGTCTTGATGTTTTAAGGTTTGTTTATTATAGTTGAACTAGGTGAGCAATGCTAGGATGATTTGGGTGTTCATTTCAAGGTTTGTTAAACATGTGTGTTTAGCTTAGTCGAAACAGCTTTACACCCCCCTTTGAAATATGATTTTGAAAGGTTATTGCTTCGTCTCAATATCTTGATACATGTTTTCCTGAATCAGTTGTCCATCTGTATTTGTATGCCCGAAATGTTAAAACCTGTCCATTATGATAGGTGTCTTTTAGGTCCTTTAGTTGCTGTATCAGTAGGTTGTTTGTCTGAGCATTAAAGTGTCCCATGTTGGCATCATATTGACCTCTGAACCCTTTTATGCCCGTGGAGAACATGTATACCCTGCATAGGCTAGGGTGCTTACCCGCTAGTTGAGCATTTATCTATTTGAGGGTCATAATGTTAAATATGTGCCTATAATATGAGAAGTCAGCTTAGCCTACTGTTTCTGTTTTATACTTATGATATACCATGCCTAACCCTTTCTATGACTTAGTTGATACCTAAGTTATAGACCAATTCATGTGAAACATATTTGTTTATGAGAATACTGAATGGGGCACCTTACCCATGTACCGTTTATGTGCTCTGTGTGATTAACAACTGCCACAACGCCACACCTGTAAGGTGGCGTAAATTTCTTCTAACAATTCTTTTCCTTTTGCGAGGAGTTGCTATCCATGGAGCCTACCAAGAACTTGTTATTCAGAGAGTGATCAATGGGAATCCTCGCATATAGTGCAGTTATTGCATATGATCGAGTGGAGTTATTGTCCCAATGGGAACAGTCACGATGATGTATGTCATAGCCAATGCGCGAAGCGGAGCTCAAATGGAATCGTCACCCTAGGTGGGGCTTAGGTACGAGGTATATGATGCTAACGGTAGGCTAGTGACTTCTTGAATGAATTACATAACTTTACCAAAAGTAAAGCAACATTACTTCCTCATTTCTCAAAATTGATAGATCATTCTTTTAAACGTTCCAAGGACTTGACGACTTGCATTAATTTTCTTAAAAAAGAAACACCTTTGATACACTTTGCACTTTCATCAAAATGGAACACAAACCATTTTTAGCTAACATTCTTCCAGAAAATAAGGTACAAATCATTTTCTTTGTAAACTTTACACTACTTTAAAAAATGGGAAACAAACCATTTTAAAACTTCTTTTTCGTCTTGTCTTAAGAATGTTAAGAGATTCGATCATATACAAGGTGAAATGAGGTAAAGTAAAATCGCATTGGGCCCGTTTTGTCTCGCCTTTCTCTGATCCCTCTCTCGACATATTATATTCACTTATTGGTTGATTCCGTATTTATTTACTTGAGTCACTTTAATTACTACACTTTGGCATCTCATTTCGAGAGTAATTCGCTGCTGCATTTTTTCCGTTTTGCTGCTGTATTTTCACCTGTTAACTGCTGCATTATTGACGATTTTGCTGCCATGTTTTGGCCCGTGAGCTGCTGCATTCTTGGTCGTTTACTGCTGCACTTTAGGCAGATTTAAGGCCAAATTGCTGCTGTGTTTTCTTGGCCAAATTTGAACAAGTCGCTGCAACGTTTTGAGTTACACCACTGCTGCATTTATGGCCCATCGTTACGCATATTGAGCTAAGTTATTGCTACATTTCGACCTTAACCATTTCTGCCCTTGGAGGTAAGTAACTGGTGCTCTTTGCTACATTCTCGGGGCCTGTTTCTTTGGACACATCAGCTGTTCCCAAGGCCTCCCTATTGTTGTTATATCTTAGGTTTTTGGTTCTGAAAAGCAGAGGTTGCACTTGAGCTTTTTTCTACATCTTTGTTGCTGCACTTTTATACTTCTGTCTTTAAAAACACTGCTTTTGGAATAACAAAATACCGTCTTTGAAAGCTAGTTACTGTTACAGTAATATGAACAATTTTGGGCATATGTAGTGTTCATTTTGAGATTAAATTTGAGGCAAATAGGTTGATACAATTAGGCCATTGTTGTCATGTTTGGATGTTCCGCTATGTCTGAAGAGTAAATAATCCTCCAAGTTTTCTGCATTTAATGAGGGCTGTTGTTGTGTTTCTTAAGGCTGGAAGATTTGCCATTTTTGCTTATTGCTGCCCTTCAGCCACTTGCTAAGGCTGGAAGATTTGCCATTTTGCTTACTGCGGCCCTTCAGCCACTTGCTACTACCCTCTTTACATAAAGAACAGATGTTGCACTTAATTTACTAGTGCATATTGATGTCCACTACTCCTATGTCCCTGTAAAGTGCTTGCTACATTTGGTTTCAAAGACACAGGTGAAAGCCAAGACAATCTTTGGGTTTGGTCAGCCTCCCCGGTAGCCTGCCATGCCTAAGGTTCCTGAAACCTTTTGATCTTGTTGCGGCACCGGAATATGAGGTTGTTGCTACCCAGTTACTACCTTTGAAGAGTAAATTATTGTTTGGTATTGGTGCTTGCTATGGCTGCTTACTGCAGCATATGGTTGTTGTGTTCGTTTATTATGGCATTCAAAATGCTATCATATGCTACTGTTGGGATGCTATCTGTTGTTTCTCTTTGATGGCTAATTAATTGCTACATTTTGGCCAACAATTTGTTCTCTTTAAAGCTTTCCAAGCCTGCTATTATACTGGTCATTGTTGTTGCATCGTAAACACATCTGGTCACTGCATTTCGGTTCACTTTGATGATCTTACTGGTACACATTATATGTGCATCTTGGGCTGAAAACTCTGCTGGATTCTGGCTAAATTACTACTGGTTTTTGACTATTTTCGTACTGATTCCTGGCCATGTTGCGACTGATTTTCAGCCCTGTTGGCCATTGGTATTGACTATTTTAGGACTGATTTTTGACAATCTTCGGACTGATTTTCAGCCCTTTTTGGCTACTGGTTTTGACCATTTTCGGATGGATTTTTAGGCCAATGTAGCTGTTGGTTTTGGCTTTATGTCGGACAGATTTCGATCATCTTTTGGATACTGTTTTGGTCTAAAATCGGGACTATTTTGGCCCAAATTTGGGACTATTTTGGCATTAAATATGGGGCTGTTTTGGCCTAAATTCGGGACTGTTTTGGCATTGAATTTGGGGCTGTTTTGGCCTAAATTCGGAACTGTTTTGGCATGAACTTGGAATAATACTCTACTCCACCCATTGCATTGAGAAGTCTGACACGTATCTTGGCAGGGCAATCTAGTTTGATATTTGCAGCCATGACGAGTGTCATCTTCTCTTTATATTGTTCACTTGTGTTGATTCATTTCACATTCAATGAGAGCATTTGAGAGCAATACTGCTCTGCTTCGGTGATTTCACCCGGAAATGCAATTATGGTGTTCGCGTATACCCCTAAAATCTCGGCAATGCTACTCCTTATCATTTTTTAGTTAAACTGTGTTGTACATTAGCACACTTATCAGATTGCACTCTGATTCCATCATGATACTGCACTCGCAATGGCCAAAGAATGATTTATCCGTCGATCTGGAGGCCTCCATAGTAAGCGAGACGGAATATGTGGGCGGGGAGGAAAGTGAAAAGATTAGACGAGAATGCATGGTATCGTTCACCGGGAGGTGAGTCGACCGCAGCCGAAGCGATATTGGCTTCTCATGTCTTAGTATATTTGGCATAATTCTAGCTGAGCCCACACTATATAAAAATATATATTTACATGCACATATCTATATATATATATATATATACACTACGTTGTGTTTATTTGATAATTTATTTTATTAGTTATTAACTCTTCTACTAAGTGTCTTTGCAGGTACCCGGAGGCGCATCCCAAAGTTAAAGCATTCACATAAAAGGAAAATAAAGCGAAATACCGCTAAGTTTTCTTCACCTCCTCTTTATATGATTATTTGCTTTCATTACAGTCTTGTTAAATATATATCTATTTTTAATGTTTGCATAGTTTCTTAGTTAGAACACTCTTAGAATTGCATGATACATTTAGAACAATAATACCAACCTAAGTTTGAACGGATAACCGTAAGTTAGCGGATCTTAGAGGGTGCCTAACCCCTTCCCTTTAGGATAATAAAGAACCATTACCTAGAATCTCACATAGCTTTCGCAAACCTTTAAATGGAGATCATTTGTAGCATTTTTATGCTACATTTTTAGTGTCCTAATTCACTATAATAATTAGGTGGTGACTCCTTGAATAAATTTAGGAATGAACCATAAGTAGTATCCCGTTTTCGACACCGGTTGAAATGGGGTGTTACACACCCAACTTTAGTTTAGTATCAACTAGAGTGGAAATGGACTTACATGATGACATCACACCCCTCTCAATAATCTTAGCTGCATACTTCCTCTGTGATAAGAACAACCCACCAGCATGACGAGTGACATCAATCCCCAAAAAGTAACTCAAGGGCTCAAGTTTTTCATAGCAAACTCAGAACTGAATATTGTCATGATAGACTGGCGTAATGCATCATATAAAGCAGTCAATATAATATCATCCACATATAAGAGTATGTAAGCCAATGATGAACCACGACGATATATGAATAACGAATTATCAGACCTGCTGTGAGAGAATCCAATAGTCGACAAATAGTCTGCAAACCTTTTATACCACGCATGTGGAGACTATTTAAGCCCATCCAAGGACTTCTTCAACAAACAGATATGATGAGGATATTTGGGATCCCTAAACCCCAAGGGTTGATGCATATAAACTGTCTCATTGAGATCTCCAGGTAATAAAGCATTTTGCACATCCAACTGATCAATGAGCCATGTTTTTCATAGAGCCAAGCTGAGCACTGTGCGGATGGTAGCTAGCTTGACCACCGGACTAAATGTCTCACCAAAATCAACACCAATCTGCTGAGTCTTACCATCACCTACAAGACGAGCCTTATGCATCACAAAAGAGCCGTCAGAATTATTGTTATGAGCAAAAATCCACATAGACCGAATAATATTAACACCAGATGGACGGGGCACCAATTCCCACGTCTTATTATCAATAAAATCATTATATTCATCGGTATTAGCAATTTTCCAATTTGGGTCGTTTAAAGCAGACACAGGTTTACGGGGTAAGAGTGATTTAAAAATATTATAATTTAAATAAAAATGTCTTTTTGGTTTAAAAATACCTCATTGACTACAAGTGACTGACCTTTGAATCGGGAGATAATTGGGCGGATTTTGGGAAATACCAGGACTTGGGACGGACTGGCCAGCAAGTAGTAGGGCCTGCAGGCATCAAACCGTATGAATTGGGCGAGGCGAAGCAGATTTGGGGTCCTGAAAGCAGAGACACTAATCGGGCAGGCCGAGGTGGAAAGATGGCCCGATTCTTGGACCCGGTCGAGGAGACAACGTTACGGGAGGACCAGCGGGCAGTGGGCCCGCTGGCGGATTTGGGGCGCGGGTATGAGTATCTACCGGTTCAATCCGGACCGGATCGGTTGACCAGTACCAGATTGAACCGGTTACTGATCGGTTATCGGGCCTACCGGACTGGTCCCTTATCGGATTTCCGATCGGCCCGTGGGGTTCCGGATCAATCCGGTCGGACCGGTCCGAATATATATATTTTTTAAATTTTTTTATTCCGAAAATTTTAACTAAATTCAAATTAAATATTTAATATAATATAATTTTATATTTTATATTTTAAAGTTAACTTTGTGTGTTATAGACTTATAGTTTATAACTTTATATTTTATATTGTAGTTATACTTTTAATCATTTATTAATTTATTAAATTAGTAGACATAAGTAACAACTAAAGAAATAATAAAATAAAAACTAATGATAAGATGTAAATTTCGAACTTTCATTATTCATAATGTGAAAAAGAGTACATAATGAAGTAATAATAATTTTATTTATATATTATGCATCATTCTAACAAGTTCTTTGTAATTTATAAATTCATTGAATTGTTGTGGATCCATAGCCGCTAAATCTGGAGTATTCATTCCAATTCCGCTTCCGCCGTAACTTGTGCTCCCGCTTTCAAAAATATTGTCGATTTCTTCATCTTCCGGATCGTCAACGTCTACGTATCCTTGATTTCTTCTCTCTGATCTGATCCAATCCCTTAAGCAGACTAAGTTTTCTAATGTTTCTCCGCTCAATGAGTAACATGTGTCTCCTATTTTGTCTCGTGTTTGGCTGAATGCACTTTCAGAAGCCACTGTTGAAATAGGCACATTAAGAACATCCTGTGTCATAGCTCCAAGTACCGGAAATTTTCTTCTGTTATCATGTCACCATTGTAAAGGTTGATAGTTCTTCTTCGACTTCGTTGGCTTTTGTAAATAAAATTGCAGCTCATCACAATTTCGACTTGTGGTTGGTTGTGTTGTTGTAAAAGTGCTCCAAATGTCTAAAGATTCATTATTATCATCGTCTTCATTGAATTCTGTAGATGTAGACATAGAAGCAGAACTAGAAGGAATATTAGTAGCAGAGTTATTATCATGTAATGTAGCATAATATTCATATAATTTAGTTAAATTAGTATCAGGTTTACTTATGCAATCAATTGAAGATGGAGTTTATGTTGCACCTACTTCCATATAATTATATAAACTAAATATTAAATTATAACAATCTACTTTTTTAATAGAAGGATTTAAGACTGCACCAATACAATAAATATCAGGAATAGAAAAACATATTTTTTAAACTTTTCAAACATAACTGTAACTGCAGCTTTATATTTTATATTTGATTTTAAACCATAAAGTAAATATGGAATTTCAGCTATATGAGCTAAATCATTACAAACTGTTGGGTAATAAGATCCTGAAAATTCAACAGTAACAGTGTAAAATTTACGTAATTTTTTTAAAAGTTTAGAAATTGATTTTCAATGTTCGTCGGTTAACATATGAATCATGTTCTTTCAATGAGCATTTTAAACATGTGTTATGGAGTCTTTATACTTGTAACATTCTTTTAAAAATAAATAAGTATAATTCTACCGTGTAACAACCTCACTTGACATGAATTTTGGTCTCAAATTAAATTGTTTACATTTTTCTTTAAATTCTATTATTCTACTTTTTCTATTATTACCCTGAATAACTCCAACAGCTCTCTGGACAAGAGCTAGTTCAGTTGCAAATAAATCAAGACCTCTTTGAACAATTAAATTATAAATATGACAAGCACAACGAACATGAAATATATCAGGAAGTGGCGGTTGTAATCCCGCTTTTAAAAGATCTACATCAACATTATTATTAGATGCATTATCGAATGATATAGTAAGTATTTTTTGAAAAAGATTCATACATTTTGCAACAACACAAATAGATTCGCTTATATATTTTCCAGTATGACTTTGATCCTCGTCATACAGAAAAGAAATAATACGTTTTTCCATTCTAAAATTTTCATCAATTCAATGACAAGTAATTGTTAAATAATCTCTACTGTTTAAAGCATGTTCAATGTCTGAAGTAAAGCTAACTAGACATGGAAGGTTAGCGAACAAATATTGCAAATAAATAACATGCTCAGTATAAATTTTAAAAATATCGGCTCTACAAGTAGTACGAGGAACAACTTTAAATAAAGGATTATATACTCTTTGAATATATGTAATTAAATATGAAGAAGAAGCAAAAGAAAAATGTAAACAACCTCCGACAACCATTTTTGCTAATTCAATGTGATCCTTCTTTGGATCATAGTTAATAAGCCCCCCCATTAATGGATTAATTTGTTGTTGACCGGGTTCTAAATCAGGGACAGAACCCCACTGTATCGGATGATCTTTCGTTAAATGTCTACCTATAGTGTCCGTCCCCCGTCACCACCCCCTCTCTTATGTTTATAAGTTTTCCCATAAATATTACATCTAATTCTATCAGTGTCTCCAATTCTATCATAAAACTTCCACACTTTACTCCATTTTCTCCTAATTGCTACTTCTGGTTCTGGTAAAGGAGGTCTATTACTAGTAGTACTAACATTGACAGTGTCACGACCCGACCCCGGGACCGCGACTGGTGCCCTACCTGGGCACCCTTACAGGTAAACATCAGAGAAAATCAGCGGAACATACATGAAACTTATAAAATAAAAACAACAGTAATAAAACAACAGGTTAGCCGATAGGGCTACCTTCCTGAACGTACATACATAAACGAAGTAGTTGCCTCCTTTCCTTTACAAACTGACCCACAATATGTGACTACGCACTTAGGAATAATCGTGGCGGTGGCCCCGCCATACCCACGAATATACATGAATCTTCTACTCGGGAAAACCGTTCAAGAGATAAGCCTCGGAGCAAGTGGAGCTTTCTCAAATCAACCGAGATCCAAGAGCAAGGATCACCAACTGGTACCTAAACTCATGGCATTTAACGCACGCGGCGGTCAAGATAACAACAATTTAATATGGAATGTAAATAACGTCAAGAAATGATCATAATCGTACAAAAGAATGACAAGGACAAGTATAAAAATACATACCAGATCCTGCCGTGTCATTACCACTTATGAACTTAATTTCACATCAATATCTTTTACATTCCGTTAAGAGTTATAGCCATATCTTACGTATTTACTTAGGAGAAGTCATTAAGTTCATCTCTATCTAACTTACTTATCTTTCATAACATAGTCAGGCCCATTCTGAGAGGGACACATATACTACACGCCCCAATGCGGGGCGATCAAATCACAAATAGCAAAGTGTGCGTGGAATACCCCATCACCGCCAACAACTATAAGTGTAAAATATAACCGTGTGCGCGTGGCATCCCACCTCACCGCGTGCACATACACAATACATACATATATCTCGCCGTGGAATCCCACATCACCGCCGACTATAAGTGTAAAACATAACCATGGGTCTCACGCCCATAATACCAATCAAAACAGGTGGTATAGCGTCTTGGGGCTTGCCCCTCATTTATACTCTTACCCTGGAGGAGGTGGTAAAGCAGGGGGTATAACGTCTTGGGGCTTGCCCCTCATTTATACTCTTACCCTGGAGAAGGTGGTACAACGTCTTGGGGCTTGCCCCTCATTTATACTCTTACCCTATCTCAACCGTCCGACAATCAACACATAAAGCAGGTGTTACGTCTTGGGGTTTACCCTCACTTATACTCTTACCTGGAGAAGGTGGTACAACGTCTTGGGCTTGCCGCTCATTTATACTCTTACCCTATCTCGACCGACCATCAACAAGACATAAGCACTACCATGTCTTCTATAAAAATCCGGGAATTTAACCCAAGTACTACAAGTAACGGAAGCATACCCGTGGAATCCCACATCACTGTCGGTACGTCCCAGTAACTTACAACAAGACAGCCGACCCTTCAACCGAGAGTCGCGACAACTTAATAAAACATAATACTTGCACTCAAAGGCTATTACCAACACATATAGGCAAGTTCTCAATTAACCAAGCCAAAGTACTTATCAAGGCATACATAGAATAATTCTCTTTTAACAAGTCAAAGTACTTATCAAGGCACACTTAGACAAATTCTCAATTTATCAAGCCAAAGTACTAATCAAGGCATACATAGAATAATTCTCTTTTAACAAGTCAAAGTACTTATCAAGGCACACTTAGACAAATTCTCAATTTATCAAGCCAAAGTACTAATCAAGGCATACATAG
Source organism: Przewalskia tangutica (assembly GCA_029844215.1). Classification (NCBI taxonomy): domain Eukaryota; kingdom Viridiplantae; phylum Streptophyta; class Magnoliopsida; order Solanales; family Solanaceae; genus Przewalskia; species Przewalskia tangutica. Next base: position 29,299,958 of record CM056732.1, read on the forward strand.
AATAATTCTCTTTAACAAGTCAAAGTACTTATCAAGGCACACTTAGACAAATTCTCAATTTATCAAGCCAAAGTACTAATCAAGGCATACATAGAATAATTCTCTTTTAACAAGTCAAAGTACTTATCAAGGCACACTTAGACAAATTCTCAATTTATCAAGCCAAAGTACTAATCAAGGCATACATAGAATAATTCTCTTTTAACAAGTCAAAGTACTTATCAAGGCACACTTAGACAAATTCTCAATTTATCAAGCCAAAGTACTAATCAAGGCATACATAGAATAATTCTCTTTTAACAAGTCAAAGTACTTATCAAGGCACACTTAGACAAATTCTCAATTTATCAAGCCAAAGTACTACATACGTACATTCTTTTATAAAAGACTCCTTTCTATGTAAAGCTCCAAGATACTAACACCCGTAGTATCAAGTCCTATTCACCTTTCAAGACAAGTCACAATACCTTTTTTAGAAATGCAAATACCGGCTTCTAAATCAAGTGACTTCTTTTATTAAAAACCTTAAGCAATTGGTACCTTTAAACCAATTTGCCGTTCCTTAATACAAGTTATTTCTTTGATTACTTTATTAGAGAAAACTATTCTCTTAACCTTCCATAAAGCCGTTATAACCAACTTCCCATAAAGCCGTTATAACCCTTTATGGTTTAGACCAACACGTTCCTTTTATAACCAAGAGACTTCTACTTTTTGAAACCAAGTATTAAATACTTTCAAATCAATTCTCATACCTTTCAAAAATACTACTAGTCTCTTAACCTTTAGAAAACAAGTGACTCATTTTATATAAAACCTTAGGCAATTAATGCCTTAAAAACAAGTTGCCTTTTCACTAAAATCAATTCATTTATCTTTCCATAAAGCAAATATAACTAACTTCCCATAAAGCCGTTATATTCACTTTATATCTTAGCCAAAAACAATTTCCTATCCAAGGGACTTATACGTTTAAAACGGAACAAGTATCACATACTTTAAAACTCTTCAAGTCCCTTAACTTAATAAAACTCAAGACATCCTTTATTCTTTCAAAGAAGTGAGTTAATCCCCTAACTCACCCGACTTGGCTATTCATAAAATTAGTAAAGGATATCTAGGTGTTATACGTCTTCCGTACTACATACGTGCAACTAGTCATGCTCAAAGATAGGAAAAGTTCTACATAGAGTAGATCACACAACTACCTCTTAACTTCTAAGAGTAGAAGGAAACATGAAATGATACCACAAGTATATTCCATACATAGAATCATGCCAAAGGAAGGAAGAGGTTCACATACCTCGCGACGATTGTCGACAAGTAGCAAAATGCTCCAAAGTACTTCAACCTATAATGGTCACAATATGTCCATTAACCTCTTACTTCAACGTAGAATATCCTAGGTGCTAAGTCACTAAATTCTACGGGAAATCGGACAGCACCTCCTTTGTTTCTACTTACTTTGCCACCTTTTTCAAGGTCGAATACAATAACCAAACAGCCCCAATTGGCTCACCACAATCTATAAGGTAGTCCAAAACAAATGAATAACAAACTACAAGTCCAATTTTCGGCCATAAAGAATACAACAATACCAATTCTTATCCAATTTCCATTTCAATCCAAATTGGTAGCCTCAGATGATATCAAGTCGCATTTGATTATAACAACCGTAATCTTCAAGTCAATTACATGCGACGATTCTAACAACGATTAAATTGTAATCCAACTTAATCATGACTTACATGTCATTTCGGATTTTAAGCTACAACAATCCATAATACTTATAAAACTTCAACACATATACTTCATGCTAGTAAAAATGTAAGGCTAACAACAATTACATAATCTTGTAACACTTAAAGAGAACAAGATTATACCTCCACGAATTGTAATCCAATCTTCAAAACCGAAGTTGCTCCTTAGCAACCTAGAGCCTCTTCAAGACACCTCAATCCGCTCCTTGAGACCCTTAGAACAAATGCAACAATTTTCCTTCAAACTTAAACAAAACCTAGAAAGACAACTAGGTTTTGCTTTGCGACTACTACGAAAACTCTTTTTCCTGGAATTTTCTATTGAGATACACGTACATAACACTCAAGAACCTGGGTTTAAAATGTGCAGCTTAAGAACAAGCAACTAAATGTTTCCTTTCTTCTCCATGGTGAACCCGAGAGCACCATTAGTGTAGTCTTCAATTTTGTGAAATTTTGCTAAGTGTTAAGTCCTCTCTTGCTACTAGTATTAAATATAGGGACATGGAGGGTTAAGATGCAACCAATTGGGTGGTTTGGATGAGCTCTAGCTAAATATCAAGACTAAGTGGGGTCATTGACTTAGTCAATTTACTCATGCTACTACTTGCAAGACTAAATCATCCAACCAAAGGTCAAATGACCATTGTGCCCATGCTTCAATTCGTCCAAGACAACATAAGGGGGTGACACGTGTCGCCTCCCATTAAATCCTGATAATACGTTTTCCGACAATTCCATAATTCCGTTAAAAATTTTTACATTCTCAAATTTTAACACTTGCGAGTTCTTACGTACGTTCTTAACACATGTCCTGTAAATACGGGGTGTAACAGACAGAATGCACACTAGTAGGTGTATGAGTTTTAGTTTCAACAATATTATCTATATGAGCATTACCATATTAATTATCTTCTATTCTAAAATCTTCTTGCATTTGATCATAATCTATATTTTGATTAGATGATGAACCTTTAGATTTTTTACCCCTTGAACTAGAACTAGATTTACGCATTCCCCTTAGCAAATTCATTATAAAATATTTAATTTAAAATTTAATTTAAATAATCAACAAATAAATATGACAATTTAATAAAATAATTAGAGAATGAAACGAGTGTACCAAACTTCGAGATTCAGAATTCAATTGATTGAAAGTCGAAGCTCGAAGTCTTGCGTCTTGCTACTTTAAAAATTAATAATAATAATAATAATAACTTGAGAATTGATAATGGAGAGAATTAAGAGAGTATGAGAAAGAATTGAGAAAATTATAGAAATAATTGTGTGATAAAATGAGAAGAATATAGAGTATTTATAGATTTTTTAAAGAATAAAAATGTATTTAATAAAGAAACAATAAAACAAAACAAAAATAAAAAAGGGCCAAAAAACGGTCAAATGACCGTTTCCCCCCACAACGGTAATGTTACCGTTGGGGCCAACAACCCTTTTTTTATTTTTTTATTTTTTAACGTTACCGAATCGGACCGGACAAGACCGGTTAACCTGTAACGTTACCGGTTCAAACCGGTCCGGTCCTTACAAGTTTTGCTATAACCCGTGGGGGTTGGGGTAGGGGCCAAACCAACCCCCCAATCCGTTAAAGCTTATCGGTCCGGACCGGACCGGGTTCCTTATCGGGTCGACCGGTCCGATTACTGGTTAACCCAGACCAGTTGATAGGTTTAGGCGCGAGACATGTCCGATTAATGGTGGATAATAAACGGGGAGATATTATCATCCAAAAAATTATACGAACTAGGCACAAGACTACATACTTTATTAAATAGAAATTGAGACTCATCAAAAATAGCATGACGACTAATGATGATTTTATTAGACGATAAATCAAAACATTTGTAACCACAGTGATTATATGGATAACTTGTTTGCGATATTTCCGTGCTTACGCAAGTGTACGTATCGCTTATGTAATAAAGATCTGTAAGACCGAGTTATCATCATCAGAGATTAACTTGTCAATTACCTATAGTCTGATTTTTAGTCTCTATTTGGTTATCGATAATTTGATGAAATTATTAATCTAAGAATGCAGTAAAAATATGGACAGTAATCACTAATTAGAATCACGTATGGGAAAGAATAAAGATTATCACCTTCATCAACTATCCACCATATTATTCCATTAATACCTAGTCTTCCTTCTTCTTCCTATTGAGATAGCAGATTAACTAACATGTTCTATATTCCGGTTAGGACATATAAAAACTCAATCTAAGTAGGAACTTTCTATATTTCTATGATAAATTCTACCACATAGGAGGATTAAGAACAATAACCTTAAACACTACATAAGTATATGGGTACTTTCGTCCGCGATTTTTAACCTATGTCTAATCAACTATAGCATATTCAAATCTCCCTTTTCATATCTCAATTTGAAATCATATTAGTTATGACAATTAGTGATCAGTTAATTATCCTACAATCATCACAAGTTGAATAGATCATCAATAACCTAGAAGAAGAAATCAGACTATAACATTAATATCATAATGAGGGGTTCATGTGAATCCGACTTAAAACCCTAACAACGTAATTAGTTCATAATAAAAGAATTACAGACTAAAAATTCCATACATACACTAATACTGAAGAACAAAGAAGAATTGGAATTGCAAGAATCCTTAAGCTCCAAATCTGCTCTCAACAGGTGATTTCTGGTCGCTGAATAATGAGCCAAAACCTTCTATTTATACTTGTCACAAAACCCTTTCTAAGTCTTAGGGTTTCTGACTGAAATTCGACCCATTTTTCTCAAATTCCCGCGTCGGCGTCGCGGCCCTGCATCCAGGCGCCTTGGCGCTAATCTGACAGAACCCAATTTATGATCTCTGGAAATATGGAGCCGCGGCTCAGCTAGAATGGCGCGCCAGGCACTGATGATGTGGCGCCGCGACTTCAGATAGGTAGGCCACCGGCCGCTGTGCAGAACTCTTTTCTGCTCTGATTTACTCTTTTGCTCAAAATTCAACCCCTTTTCATGTGTATTTTCTCTACTTCTCCTCCTTAGGACCGCTGTGACTCAAAATAAAGAAAAATAACCCTAACACTATACAGAACACAAAGAAAACAGGAAAAATATTAACTAAAAAGGACTCAAAAGTGTATATAAAATAGACTCAAGAAACACCCCCAAACTTAAACTTTACTCGCCCTCGAGTAAAGCTCTAAACAAAAATAAAACAAAAAGAAAAACAATTCTAAGAAGTGAATCAAATAGTTATATCAACATTGCCTCGAAAACCATGAATAAAAACTGGAATAATATTTTAGAACATACATATCATGAATTTTTGACAATCTAGAATTTTAAGTCAGATATTTCGCAAATTCCATGATAATCATGGATAGATCATGCAAATCATAATCACTGGAAATACAAGTACCAAACCTATGCATGTCAATTTCATTGCATCTTTTCCAAAACTCTATAGACCTGTATACTTGCTATTCTCCACTAATCATACACATACATGTTAAAAATCTTCAGGACTTTTCAGGGGTTATAATATATGCTTAGGCAGGGGTAGGTAAAAGTAGGTTTTTAGGCTCAAATACTACCATAAGCAATTTTTATTCCATCCTTTTTGTTTCTTTAATATCCTTTCAAGTCTCATACCTATCTTTTCTTTTCTTTTCTTTCTGAGAGAATAAAACATACAATTCAAGAACAGACACCCCCAAACTTAAGCTTTTGCATATTTTTCATTAGGGTGCATCAAATTTTCACTCTCTTTTTCTTACTTTTTCAACACTTTTCATCCCAAGAATTTTTCAATTATCACTTATGGCACAACAAGGGAATCACAAGTGTCAAACAAAGATACTATTTTAGGCTCAAAGGGGCTGACTAAGGATTCAATTTATGTTAGGGTAGGTAATGAACAGTAAGAAGGACTATCAAACAATGCCTGAATCACTTTCCTAAACATGCATATCCTAGTTATTTCGCCTCGAATAACGAACAAACATGTTTTCTAGATATTTTTGAACCTATTTTCCATAATTGACAATGCAATAAGCTAGACACAAGTATCCCAATAATTACATGTTCAAAGAATTTTTGGTATATCCAACTTAAGCACACAAATTTTTGCTTATAATTTCATTACATTATCCCAATTAATTCACTCAATCTCATCAGCGAATACAACATACTTGATTCATAAAAAAATAACTCAAAAACACATAAAACACGAATAAATAAAAAATACTCAAACAAATAAAGTAAGATCTCCCCCTAAAATTAATCACTCCATTGTCCCTAATGTGTGAAAACTAAAATAAATATAAAAGGGAAAATTTACAAACACAAAAATAGCAATCCAAAAGGATTGGTCTAGGCGGTGAAGAATCTTCAAGTGTCTGATAGAGCGGAGGGCATCTCAGATTAGGTGTTGGCAGTGATCCAAGCCTTTACGATTCGAGAGGGGAAAGAGTTAGAAACCTATTTTTTAAAATTCTGAAAATTTGTAGTGGCACCGCGGTGCTGACCTTCCAGAGAATTGCTTCTGTAATTCGCAATGTTGGCGCCACGACTCTGCTTCTGGGCGCCGCGGCACTGACCTGAATTTTTTTAGTTCAGTTCTTATTCCGAGTTTTCAGTCCATGTTTGGTCTCAAATCATCTTTTCATTGGCACATGTTCCCTCCTACACACACAAGAAACAACACATGTCGTGTAATAGAAAAACAATTTGCTCATTACTTCTTGTTCTTCAAAATTATAACTAAAAATTTAACTAGACTGAAAGAAGAAAATAAATAAAATAAATATTATGGGTTGCCTCTCATAAGCGATGTCATTAACGTCATTTAGCCGGACACATATAATCTTAACTAGTACCCCGTGGATACTCTACCAAATGGTCTGCAATCCGAACAGTAATTATTGTAGGTCTCACTTCACTTACACCAATTCTATAAAACATAGAAAAGGTTAGTACTTTTATGCTTGCCCCCAAATTGCCCAATACTTATTTGCATTCAAAATTTCCTATAGTGCAGAGAATAATGAAGCTCTATGGATCTCTAGACTTCTGGGGGTTCCTTTGAAGGTATGGACTTTCTGTTTGGGGATCAGCAATGACATCTGATGGTGTCTCTTCTGCAGTAGGGAGGTCCTCAGTGACCTCTTCTTTCTCTTCACCAACTATCTCTCCTAATTTCTCAACAGCTTGCTGTGTTTCAGGTTCCTCAATTTGCTTACCACTTCCCACAGTCGCTAGACAGATTTTCTTGAGTTGTATTGATTATATTATCCATCAGCTGTCCTATTTGTGTTTCCAAATTTTTGAGGGGCAACATTGTCTCAGCCATAAACTGAGTGTGGTACTTGGTAAGCATGAGTGTGACTGCCTGCAACTCATTTAGATCTTCATGTGGAACTTGTGAGTTATGCTGCTGTAGATGATTCTGATGCCCCTGATAGTAGTAGTCCATTTTTTTAAACTAACTTTACCTACAAACTAAGAAAAACAACAAAATTGATAAAAAGATACTCGCATAACAAGTTAGAAACTTATTCATGGAGCAACCAAATTAAAAATAAAATTAGATAAACAAATATTGACAATAAATTAATCCCCGACAACGGCGCCAAAAACTTATTTGCGATATTTTTGTGCTTATGCAAGTGTACGTATCGCTTAAGTAATAAAGATCTATAAGACCTAGTTATCGTCTTCAGGGATTAACATGTCAATTACCTATAGTCTGATTTTTAGTCTCTATTTGATTATCACTAATTTGATGAAATTATTAATCTAGAATGCAGTAAAGATATGGACATTAATCACTAATTAGAATCATGTATGAGAAAGATTAGGGATTCTCACCTTCATCAACTATCCACCCTATTATTCCATTAATACCTAGTTTTCCTTCTTCTTCCTATTGAGATAGCAAGTTAACTAACATGTTCTATATTCCGGTTAGGTCTTATAAAAACTCAACCTAAGTGGGAACTTTTTATATTTCTATGATAAATTCTATCACATAGGAGGATTAAGAACAATAACCTTAAACACTACATAAGTATCGGGGTACTTTCGTCCGCGATTTTAACCTATGTCTAATCAACTATACCATATTCAAATCTCCCTTTCCAGATCTCGATTTGAAATCATATTAGTTATGAGAATTAGTGATCAGTTAATTATCATACAATCAACACAAGTTGAATAGATCATCAATAACCTAGAAGAAGAAATCAAACTATAACATTAATATCATAATGAGGGGTTCAAGCGAATCCGTCTTAAAACCCTAACAACGTAATTAGTTCATAATAAAAGAATTACAAACTAAAAATCTCATACATACGCTAATACTGAAGAACAAAGAAGAACTGGAATTGCAAGAATCTTTAAGCTCCAAATCTGCTCTCAACAGGTGATTTCTTGTCGCTGAATAATGAGCCAAAACCTTCTATTTATACTTGTCCCAAAACCCTTTCCGAGTCTTAGGGTTTCTGACTGAAATTCGGCCTATTTTTCTCAAATTCCCGTGTCAGTGCCGCGACCCTACAGCCAGGCGCCGCGACGCTAATCTGCAGAACCCAATTTATGCTCCATGGAAATATGACGCTGCGGCTCAGCTAGGGTGGCGACACGGCGCTGTGCATGGTGATGTGGCGCCGCGACTCAGATAGGGTGGCGCCGCGGCGCTGCTTCGGCAGAACTCTTTCGGGCTACGGGTTTGCTCAAATTTCAACCCCTTTTCATGTATATTTTCTTTACTTCTCCTCCTTAGGACCGCTGTGACTCAAAATAAATGAAAACAACCCTAACACTATACAGAACAAAAAGAAAACAGGAAAAATACTAACTAAAAATGACTCAAAAGTGTATATATAATAGACTCAACAATGGATAACCCAAAACACACAATGGGTAGAACGAGCCTGAAGTTTGTTAATTGTGGATGACGAAAATAACGGATATCATAAGCACCCAAAGACCCTAAGATGTGAATACGAATGAGTCTTATTATATAAAATTTGAAGAGGAGATGAATATGTCAAACCTTTGGAAGGAAGAATGTTAAGAAGATATGTAGCCATTTGTAGAGCATGATGCCAAAAAGATGGGGGAACGAAAACATGAATTAATAATGTTCGGATAATGTTATTAATGATACGAATTTTGCATTCGGCTTTCCCATTTTGTGACGAGGTATGAGGACACGAAAACGAAAATGGATCTTATTATTAGAACAAAATTCCCGAAATACCCCATTATCATATTATTTGCCATTATCACATTGAATAGTTTTTATTTTCCGTTCGAATAAATGCTCTAAATTTTAGGAAGATGAAAAAACTTGAGATTTTTTCACTATCGGAAACGTCTATAAAAATTTAGAATAATCATCCAAAAAAAGAACGTAATATCGATGACCCAAAGAACTAAGAAGAAGAGACGTCCACATATCACTATGAATAATATCACATGATATTAAAGTATGAGAATTAGAGTCTACAAATGACAACTTAACAATTTTTCCTAAACAGCAAGCTTGACAATTCAGAGTACTACGCGTACTCTTACAAAAAATAAAATTGTTTTTAGCTAAGGAAGACAAAATAGATGACCCCGGATGACCGAGACGTGTATGCCACACGGAATGAGCAATAACTATAAAAGTAGATAGCAAGACTTGACGCAAAAAACTGGATGTGGGTGTGATAGGATAAAGATCTCTCCTACTATCACATCTCATGAGAGGAATCCCCATCTTGAAATCCTTCACAGAAAACCCAAAAGGATCAAAATTAACAGAAACCCAATTATCAGTGGTGAATTTACGAACATACACCAATTTTTCATCAATTTAGGGGCGGCATTTTTTTAAGACTAGGGGTGGATGTGGAGGAGAAAAGTTTATGACCATAACCCTGAATTAGAATTGAATTATCATTACCAACAATTATACCACTATTACTGCTCAAATTGGAATAAGACGAGAGAGTACCTTGGTCGGATGTCATGTGGGTGGTTGCACCAGTGTCCATGTACTAATTACCTTCTGGCGGATTTATCCAAGAGTGTGCATCGCAGCCTCAACGTCGGTTGAGGTGGGGCCCGCTGTGTAATGGGCCTGAGGAGGCCGGGGTCCAAGCACACCTGCTTGCTGCTCCGACCCAGAAGGATGTCGGGTCGCTGCTGAAACATTACTGCTGGGCCAAGGCGAGTTGGGCCTGGAAAACTGCTAGGCAACCCAACTCGCTGGCGTTATTGGAACAGTGCTGGACTAGTGGCTGTTGGGCCACTGCCCATTTGTCTAGGCCCACAACCAGTTGGCCCAAGGCTGAGACAAGTTGGGTGGTGGCCCACTGCTGCTCGGGCGGGACCCACAGCCGTCTTTACTACCGCGTTTGCCGCCACAATTTTTCCTGTTGTTTTTACGATTATTTTTGCCACCACCTTGAGTACGGTTTTGACCCGAATTATCAACAAAACCTGGATAATTTGTGGAGGACATCATCATGACTACAGAGCTAGTACATGTAGCCGCCTTCTTAGCCAAACCGACTTCTTCCAAAGTAATCATGGAGCGGGATTGATAGATATGCGGTAGGGGGTTACTTTGACGAAATATCGAAGCAACTCCGTTATAGGCCTCAGACAGGCCTGCAACCATCTGTAGAACAAGATGACTATTGTTAACAGGAGTACCCACGTTGCGAAGTTGGTCCGCCAATTCCTTGAGTCGTTTACAATAGGATGAAACGTTCGAAAAATCCTCCATAGCGACTTGGGAAAATTCCTGTTCATGGGGGACAATGCGGAAATGACTGTTATCTTGGAGAGAGATATTGGCAAAAATCGACTGGAGAACCTTAGCATCAAGCGTAATCTATAATTTAGGATTTTCCTCCTTGGTGGGCACTCCCTCCGTACCAGGAGCTGGAGGGATTATGTGATGGAGGACTTGATGTGCTAGTGCATGAATTTTGAACAACTCTGTCCACGTTCCGTATTGAACGTTTTCTAAGTCAAGAACAATAGGAAGAACGCTTTGATGTTAGAAACTGTTAGGGTAGGATGAAACATGTTCTTATCAGTCATAGTGAATAAAACAAAAAAAATTGGAGAAGGGAATTTTACGGAGGGTCTTGGGTTGAGGAAGATAACCGAGAAGGTCTCGGGTTTAGGGAGAAAAATCGAGAGAAGGATATATGCAGAAACAAGGAAAATTACCTAGACTTGTGATACCATGAAAGAAATAATCCCTTGATTATTTTCATTAATTGAAAGACAATATATACACTTTACATATTTCCATAATAGGAAAATCATTTTTCTATTCTACTACATAAAACCTTATTCTATTTGGAGACTAACTATACAATTATGGAAAAAGTACAAGACTAATTATACTACAATATTACAAAACACAATTGTACAATAATCTGGGTAGTCAAGGGTTGGGCCCAGAGCAGTGGGCTTCCGAGAGCCATTGGGTCCAACCGTGATATTCAATATACATACTATATACTTGTATATAGTATGTATATTTAATAATGATATATAACACCCCTACTGAGGTAAGACCGAGCCCCCCTCTTGTATTTATTCTCATGATATATAACACCTCTACTAACAATGAAAAATTTAAATAAATAAAAAATACCTGGAACACAAGAGAACAGATTGATTAGATGGTTTAAAGGATTCAAAGTTCACTTTGAGGTTTCAAATTTAAATCTATCCCGGTACCGCCACTGTATACGGAGGCAGTAAGTATTAATGCTGCAAAATTCGACATTCACGCGGAAAATTGTACAATAAACTAAATTTGTGTCGACCATAGAAAAAAATATTGAAATCTAGTCACGCTAGATCCAATGGAATTGCATCTACATCAGACATTTATAGCATGGGACATGCCTATGACGACATATTTCACTTGAATTCTATATATTTATTTGTACGGACGCTCTAAGTCGTGCTGGTCGAGAGTAAAATGAGTTCATTATGTGCTCATTACTTAATTTTCTCCTACCTGTCAGACATCCTTTGATTTTTATAACATTATTGGCCCTTTATCTCCTACATAAAAAGAAAAAGAAAAACAAAAACAAAAAAGAATGATAGCCAAACAACTCAAGTGAATATAGATGGATTAATTTACCACACGGTAGAAAATAATCCAACTTCAATAGTTAATTTTTACTCCATCTGATTTCCATCAAGACTAGCTATTTGAAATTCATAAGCTCTCTAAGAGTTACAAGAAACTAAAGATGCATGGAAGTGGTTGCTTTTCTTGAAGGAGTAGAATTGATCATTTCTATTCAACTACTACATGACTTTCACAAGTAGTGAGAAGCTTTTACAAGTTAAAAAAAAGGGTATTTAAGTAAGTCCACCATGCCCTTTAGTACTTCTTCCTTTAGAGTTTTGATATAATTAATGTCAAATAATTGATAGTAGACTATATAAGTTATTACTCACATAAGTGCTACTTTCATTCATCCAAAGATCCAAAAGAAAGAAAAAGAGAAGAGAAAATTGAAAAGAATGATTAGATTTGGAGATGCAATGACAATAGTGATGCATGTAATGTTAAGGAAAAGCATGAGTATATACGACGAATTGGCATATGTTTTGGGAGACATATTTTGGATTCTAAATTCAGTGGTTCGATTTTCGGGCATGTTTGTGTCGCGAAGGTCCAATTCAATATCTAGTCGCCACTACTCACCTATGTCCTCCATGCTTGTCCGGCCCGATCGATAAAGTCCAGCCGCTCCGGTTTGTCTGCCTATGTAATGTTGATGTAAGCTAATTGTCTCTCGATCGATCCCTTGTTTCCCTTTGTGTAAGATTTTTGAGTTAAGAATAATGATCATCTCCATCCTCTTCATTAGTGTTTGTTTTTCTATGAATAATTTTGGATCGTTCATTCTCCCTTTTCTTTTTTGTGAGTGTGGAGGGGGAGGGGGGTTAGTGGATTATGTTAGGAGATTACATTTTCATTATTTTGTTGACTAGTTATGGAATTTCATTGCCCTAACAAATCCCACATGCTTCGAATTGGTAATTATGTTTTGAAATATCATAGGTTAAAGTTCCATGATAAATATGATAAAGTGCAACCTAGGGCACCTTATTTTTATTTCAGCAGCCAATTTCTGATGAACTTTCCAAATATAATTTTACTGCTATACCTCAAAAGCAGGCTAACCCTAGATTTACTTCAACTTTCTCAAATACTAGGTAGACAGAAATTCATATGTTGTACAAATTCTTTCAGTGTATTTGTATTTATCAAACTCAAAAAGGTTGATCTTTCTAAACTTAAGAACGTAATTGATAAGCATTATCTGTTGGTGATTTTCTGGGTATGAATAGGGGTGGAAGAACTGAAAAGGATAGACAAAATAATGTTAGCAACATTTGTCGAGTCGAGTGATGACACTCTTTTTAAGACAAAATTATCCCGTATATATTGGCTTACGGATAGTGGATAATAACCTCTCAAGATAAAACATCAATATCTTTCACAAGTACAAGCCAACACTTGTGAAGAAGAAGTAAGAACTCAAGATTGCTAGAGGAAGAAGAAGCACTCAAGTATTTTTCCAGACTTTGGATTATGTTTCAAGAGTGATTAATTGAGGCTTCTATTTATAGTGCAAACATGACCATTCACTTGCTATGTGAATGCACTGAATGGGGATGTATTGAACATTTCAAAGGGTGCCTAGAATCTGCCAAATGACCTCTAAATGAGTTCACACTTTCAGAAAATCCTTTGAATTCTGAGGTCACTGTACGCTTAGCGCCGCGGCTTTTCCCCAATTTTCGTATTTTGCACATCTCTTCTTTTCTCATACCGTCGTGAGAGACTCATTAATTTGGCCAAATAAGCGTTCATCCTTACATGCCTTAAGAACACTTAAGATGTGTACCAACATCTCTTTCACTACTTGAAATTTAGCGAGACGTTGTACGACGTATGCATGTGTATAGAAATAATATTTTCGACATGCGGGTCCCCATATATTCAAGTCATTAAGGACGGAATAGACTCAATCTCACAAGGTAAATTTCCAACATTATTGCCTTCTAAACTAGCTAGCAAAAGATGTTTTTGTCTTAGCTTTACATCTGTTAAGGTATTTGACGAATTTTTTCTTACATTTTAGCATGAATATTAATTCGGTCTCAATATCATCAATCTGAATAAATCTGCAATGCCGAGGTGGTAGAAAAATAAGTAAACATAATCTAAAAAGAAATGTCTTTTAGGCGTGAATAAATCGACTTTTCTTAAAGAGATATTGCTCGTATATAAATTGAAGAAAATACAAGCAATTTCCTTCCGGATACAACAAAGCATGTGTTATACCTGTAATTTTTTTATATGCTACTTCATGAAGGAAGAGTTAAAAGTGACTGTTCTTAATAGTCATCTTGTTTCATGAACATACATGTCCATTTAAATTTAGATTATAAATAAAAGACTTTTAATATATAGTCTTCAAACTATTTTTTGCCTTTTGTTGTGGGACAATCTCACTTCATATTGTAAACGTGTGAATAGTGGGTATAGTCAAAGTAATAATATTCCCTACCCATAATTCGAATATTTTCATATATTGTGTAAATATAATTATGGTAAGACTAGGATTTCTCTTGTGATTAGGTTTAGAATTCCTATTGTAAAAGGGATGAATATTGTACACTATATATATTTTGATATTAATGAGAAGACTCCCTAAGAGAGATTAATATCATCTTACATGGTATCAAGAGCTTAACACAAAACCCTAGAATTTTTTTGTGTGAAGCCGTCGCCGCCCAGCCCCCCTTCTCGGGCAGTTCTGCGGCGGCTCCTCCCCCTTCTCCTCCCAAAATTCTTGGTTTTCTTCTTCTTCTTTCCTCTTTTCTCTAAATGGATACTCAGGATTCCTCCAAAACTTCTGACGCTTCTACCTCCACAAATCACACCACCATGTTGCATCCCCCTTTCATCCCGCCCTAACTGTTACCAACATCATGAATTATATTCTCATTCTTCTTGACCAAGAAAACAGTCAGTATTCTCCTTGGGTTTAACTGTTTCGTAATCACGCATGTCTCTATAACGTGCTTGATCACATAGATGACACTATTCCGCGCCCTCCGGAGGTTGATGAGTCTACTTGGTGTCGTTTAGACGCCGGCGTCAAACAATGGATTTATGGTAGTATTTCTCAGGATCTTCTTCTTACTATCATGAAATTTGGTGCCACAGCCCGTGATTTATGGAACCGCTTGGAGGAAATCTTTCAAGATAACAAGCACACTCATGCGGTGTATTTGGAGGAACAATTTAACAATACACGCCTTAAAAATTTCTCCAACATGACTGAGTACTGCAGACAGTTGAAACTATTGGCGGATCAACTCTCCAACGTCGACACGCCTGTCTCAGACACTAAAATGGTGTTGCAGTTGATTGCAGGCATTCCCAAAGGCGACTATGATACATTAGCCACCATGATTCAACAGGAAGATCTGCTACCCAATTTTAACAAAGCTCGCTCGCAGTTATTGCTCGAAGAGACTCGACGTGCTAAGCAAGATGAGCATAATCAGAAGGCGTTAGCTGTCGAAACGCGCCCCCAAGATCCAGCGCCGCCAGAAAACTCTCAACCTCAGCAGGGACGCGGTGGCAAGGGTGGCAAGGGCCGCGACAGAGGAGGCCGTGGTCGTGGTAAGGGTCGCGGACATCAGACTCAGCAGCAACAACAGGACCGCGAGACCGATTCGTAGCCGCGGATTCCGTACCGGAACCTTTCAACGGTACTTCCACCACGGGTTGTTGGGCCTGCCGACCGCCCGGCAAGTTCGATGCCCGCAACAAGCCCACTCGTACGCGTCGATTCCATCAGCCCTCGTCCAACATGACACCCACTGAGTTAGGCTAGGCCTTCAACAGTCTCAATATGCAACAACCTGACAATAACTGGTACATGGACTCCGGAACCACTTCTTACCTCACCCGGTCTGTAGGTAATATTCCCAACTTGTTTGGTTTAAAGCATCCTTAACTTGTGACAGTTGGTAGTGGCCACCGCATTTTAGTATAGGGTTATGGTATATCCTACACACTACCTCCTAAACCATTCCCCCTTAAAAATACCCTATATGGCCCACATGTGATTAGAAATCTAATCTTTATCCGCAAATTCACTCGTAATAATTCTGTCTCTGTTGATTTTGACCCTTTTGATTTCACTGTGAAGGATCTTCATACGGGGACACCTCTTACGAGATGTAATAGCACGGGGGATCTATATCTATTCACTCCACCTCCGCTACCATATCTAGCTCTCCTGTCTCTCTAGCGACCATTTCTTCTTCAACATGGCATAATAGACTTGGTCATCCAGGAACCCAATTTTTAATTTTCTTAGAGGCAATGTAATGGGAAGCTTGCCCAAAACTGTGTTTCTTGTTCTTTAGACAAACATACTCGTCTTCCGTTTAAATCATTTACTAGTGTTACTTTTGCACCTTTTGATAATATACATACCGATTCATGGACATCACATGTGGCTAGTTCTCTCGGTCATAAATACTATCTTATCTTACTAGATGATTTTTCTCACTTTGTTTTGTTGTATCCTCTCAAATTTAAATCGGAAGTGTTTGCCAAATTTCTTGAGTTTTGAACATTCATTCAAACACAGTTTGAAAAAAAGTATAAAATCTTTTCAGTGCGATAATGATCGTGAATTCAACAACTCTATGTTTCACCATTTTTGTACTAATAATGGCATGGTCTTTCGCTTCTCCTGCCCCCACACCTCCCCTAAAAATGGTAAAGCTGAAAGAATCATCCGCACCATAATATGATTCACACTCTATTGATTCATACTCTCTACCTCCGTCCTTCTGAGTCTATGCTGCTAAAATGTCAGAATACATACTCAATATTCTCCCAACTAACACCCTTCACAATATGACCCCTACCGAAATCCTCTATCATAGAGTCCCATCTTATGATCATCTCCGGATATTCGGTTGTCTCTGCTATCCTAACCTTGTCTCTACTGCCCCTCACAAACTAGCTCCTCAGTCAACTCCATGTGTCTACCTAGACTTTCCACCAAATCATAGGGGCTATCTATGCTATGACTTATCCACTTGTCAGATCCACATCTCTCGTCACGTCACATTCAACGAGAACACATTCCCGTTTTGAATCATAAGAAGTTCCAAAAACTGGATTATTCTTTTCTTGACGAGTCTGCCATCTCTCCCATCATTCTCAGTCAACTAGATCATAACACTTCCACATAATCACCGTCTTTTCCAGGTAGGTGTTCTTCAGTGTCAGCGTCGCGGCGCCCAAACTTCAAAGAGGACTGTCAGTCGACGGCGCCGCGGCCCTGTGATTTGGTGCCACGACGCCAAATCTTCTGCGAGCAGCTTTCCTCCGGCGTCGCGGCCCTTGATCACGGCGCCGCGGCGCCTCTGACAGCGTCACCTCATCCTTCTCCATATCCAACCGATCCCCCAGTCTCGTCTCTTTCCACTCAGCCGACACAACCTCCCACTGTCTCCACTCACCAAATGGAAACTCGTGCCAAACATGGAATCTTCAAACCCAAAGTCCAATTTAACTTGTCTGCCCATACCATTTCTCTGATTCCCAAGAACCTTATATTGGCTAAACAAGACCCTAATTGGAATGCGGCTATGTCTGAGGAATTCAATGCTTTAACTAAACAACACACATGGGATCTAGTACCTAGACCTGAGGGGGTGAATGTGATTCGTTGTCTGTGGCTATTTCATCACAAATTCAGAGATAGTGGAGATCTTGAGAGATATAAGGCATGACTTGTGGCTAATGACACGAATCAGCAGGAGGGCATTGATTGTGGTGAGATCTTCAGCCCGATTGTCAAACCGACTACTATTCGCACAGTCTTGAGCATTGTCATGGGCAAACACTGGTCGATCCATCAGCTTGATGTGAAGAATGTATTTTTACATGGGGATTTGAGAGAAATAGTCTACATGCATCAGCCGCTTAGGTTTACCCATAAAACAGTTCCTCAATGTGTGTGCCGTATCCGTAAGTCATTATATGGCCTAAAGTTGGGCCCCCGTGCGTGGTATGATCGCTTTGCCAAGTATATCTTGCAGATTGGATTTGTATGCAGCAAGAGTGATACATCACTCTTCATTTTTCATCGAGGTAGTAACACTGCTTACTTATTACTTTACGTGGATGATATTGTTCTTACTGCTTCCTCCGACGGGTTGAAATATGAGATTATTGTCTTGCTTAAGTCCTAATTTGCAATGACTGATTTGGGAAAACTGAGTTATTTTTTGGGGATATCAGTGACCAGGTCTGCCGACCACATATTCTTGTGTCAGCGTAAGTATGTAAAAGAGATTGTGTACAGGGCTAAGATGGCGAATTGCAAAGTTTCACCTACTCAAATTGATTCAAAATCTAAGCTCAGTGCTATGGATGGTGCTTCAGTCTCTGATCCTACTCTGTATAGGAGCCTTGCAGGTGCACTTCAGTATCTCACATTTACAAGGCCAGACATTGCTTATGTTGTTCAGCAGGTATGCCTATTCATGCATGCCCCCAGAGAGTCTCATTTCACTTCACTGATCTTAAGTGTATCATCTGATACATTAAGGGCACACTTGATTAAGGTTTGCACCTACACCCCTCTCCACCAAACAAGTTGCTCTCTTATACGGATGCAGATTGGGCAGGGTGTTCGTACACGCGATGCTCCACCTCCGACTTTTGTGTATTTTTAGGGGATACTCTGATTTCTTGGTCTGCTAAGCGACAGACTACCCTATCTCGTTCGGTCACGGTGATACTGAGGCGTTGCAAATGTGGTAGCTGAGATTTTTTTGCTCAGAAATTTACTGTTAGAACTTCAGTGTCCTTTGCGTCAGGCATCTATTATGTACTTTTATAACATCTCTGTCATCTATCTGTCTCATAATCCGGTTCAACATCAGCGAACCAAGCACATTGAGATAGACCTACACTTTATTCGCGAGAAAGTTGCTCTAGGCCATGTCAGAGTGTTACATATTCCCTCATTCTATTAGTATGCATATATATTTACCAAAGGACTTCCCAGACAGTTATTTCTTGACTTCAGATCCAGTTTCAGCGTCCGGCCTCCTCCCGCTCCGACTGAGGGGGTGTGTAAACGTGTGAATAGTGTGTATAGTCAAAGTAACAATATTCTCTACCCATAATTAGAATATTTCCATATATTGTGTAAATATAATTATGGTAAGACTATGATTTCTATTGTGATTAGGTTTAGGATTCCTATTGTAAAAGGGATGAATATTGTACACTATATATATTTTGATATTAATGAGAAGACTCCCTAAGTGAGATTAATATCATCTTACACATATATATTATAAACTATCTAAAACGCGATTCTGAGACACTGTAGTATATGCATATATGCGTATGTGTGCAAGTGTATTATACATTTGTAATTACTACATGGTGCTATCTCCATTCTAGTTTATGTGAAACTATTTAACTAGACAGAGTTTTGAAATGTTGATTACTTGTATATCAAAATAGAAGTGTTAGTAAATGATATAGTAGTATATACCACCAGGGGGAACTGTCCCTGCAACTTTTCTTACTCTTCCTCTTCTTCCTTGATCAGACAAGTGGTGCTTGAGGCGAATTGAGGGCTAGTTTTCTTTTTTAAATTAGTAAATAGAATAATTTTTTAATTAATCTTCATAAAATGTGTATTTTTTTGTTTTATCTTTCATTAATTAATTCTATGGGTTTAGGTTTCGCAAAGTAAATATTATTGAGACATGTAATGTAACTAAGCTCATGTATGTCGGACGCTGAGACTGGATCTGAAGTCAAGAAATAACTGTCTGGGGAGTCCTTTGATAAATATATCTACAATAGGATGATGGAACATGTAACACTCTGACATGGCCTAGCGCAACATTCTCGCGAATAAAGTGTAGGTCTATCTCAATGTGCTTGGTTCGCTGATGTTGAACCGGATTATGAGATAGATAGCTGACAGAGATGTTATAAAAGTACATAATAGATGTCTGACGCAAAGGACACTGAAGTTCTAACAGTAAATTTCTGAGCAAAAAAATCTCAGCTACCACATTTGCAACGCCTCTGTACTCAGCCTCTGCACTGGAATGAGATAGGGTAGTCTGTCGCTTAGCAGACCAAGAAATCAGATTATCTCCTAAAAATACACAAAAGCCGGAGGTGGAGCATCGCGTGTACAAACACCCTGCCCAATCTACATCCGTATAAGAGAGCAACTTGTTTGGTGGAGAGGGGTGTAGGTGCAAACCATAATCAAGTGTGCCCTTAATGTATCGGATGATACGCTTAAGATCAGTGAAATGAGACTCCCTGGGGGCATGCATGAATAGGCATATCTGCTGAACACCATAAGCAATGTCTGGCCTTGTAAATGTGAGATACTGAAGTGCACCTGCAAGACTCATATAATAGTAGGATCAGAGACTGAAGCACCATCCATAGCACTGAGCTTAGATTTTGAATCAATTGGAGTAGGTGAAACGTTGCAATTATCCATTCTTAGCCCTGTACACGATCTCATCTGCATACTTACGCTGACACAAGAACATGTGGTTGGCAGACCTGGTCACTGATATCCCAAAAAAATAACTCAGCTTCCCCAAATCAGTCATTGCAAATTCAGACTTAAGCAAGACAATAATCTCATTTCCAACTCGTCGGAGGAGGCAATAAGAATAATTTATCCACGTAAAGTAATAAGTAAGCAGTGCTACTACCTCGATGAAAAATGAAGAGTGATGTATCACTCTTGCTGCATACAAACCCAATCTGCAAGATATACCTGGCAAAACAATCATACCACGCATGAGGGGCCTGTTTCAGGCCATATAGTGACTTACGGAGATGGCACACATAAGAATTGCTGGATGGGTGAACCCAGACGGCTGATGCATGTAGACTGTCTCTCTTAGATCCCCATGTAAAAATGCATTCTTCACATCAAGATAATAGATCGGTCAGTGTTTGCCCATGGCAATGCTCAAAACTGTGCGAATGGTAGCCGGTTTGACAACCGGGCTGAAGGTCTCACCACAATCAATGCCCTCCTGCTGATTTGTGACATTAACCACTAGTAGTGCCTTATACCTCTCAAGATCTTCACTGTCTCTGAATTTGTGACGAAATAGCCACATGCAACATATCACATTCACCCCCTCATGTCTAGGTACTAGATCCCATGTGTGATGTTTAGTTAAAGTATTGAATTCCTTATACATAGCCGCATTCTAATTAGGGTCTTGTTTGGCCAATTTACGGTTCTTGGGAATTGGAGAAATGGTTTGGACAGACAAGTTAAATTAGACTTTAGGTTTGACGATTCCATGCTTGGCACGAGTTTCCATTTGGTGAGTCGGGACAGTGGGAGGCTCCAAGACTGAGGGATTGGTTGGATATGGAGAATGAGGGGGTAACGCCATCGGAGGCGCCGTAATCAATGGCCGCGGAGCTGTAGGATGCCGTCGGAGGCGTCGCGGTGCTGGAGGACTGACAGACCTCTCTGAAGTTTTGGCGCCGCGGCGCCTCAACACTGGGTCGTGGCGCTGTCGATAGTGAATCAAGACTCTGCTCGCAGGAATTTAGGTGCCGCCTCTTGGGGACGCGGCGCTGACGCTGACGAAGAACCACTGGGCAGAGAAGGTGATTTTGTGGTAGTGCTATGATATAGTTGACTGAGAATGATGGCAGGTTTGTCAAGAAAAGAGTAATCCGATTTTTGGAACTTTTTAAGATTCGAAAATGAGAATGTGGTCTCGTCGAATGTGACGTGACGAGAGATGTGGATCTGACAAGTGGACAAGTTATAACATAGATAGCCCCTATGGTTCGACGGAAAACCTAGGTAGACACATGGAGTGGACTGAGGGGCTAGTTTGTAAGGGGGCAGTAGAGGCAAGGTTAGGATATCATACACAACCGAATATCCGAAGATGATCAAAAGAGGGGAATATACGATAGAGGATTTCGGTAGGGGTCATATTGTTAAGGGTGCTAGTTGGGAGAATATTGAGAACGTATTCTGACATTTTAGCAGCATTGACCCAGAAAGATGGAGGTAGGGAGACATGAATCAATAGAGTGCGAATCATATTGTTAATGATGCGAATGATTCTTTCAGCTTTACCATTTTGTGGGGAGGTATGGGGGCAGGAGAAGCGAAATACCATGCCATTATTAGTACAGAACCGGTGAAATATAGAGTTGTTGAATTCACGACCATTATCGCACTGAAAAGATTTTATACCTTTTTCAAACTGTGTTTGAATAAATGTTCGAAACTCAAGAAATTTGGCAAATACTTCCAATTTAAATTTGAGAGGATACAACCAAACAAAGTGAAAAAAATCATCTAGTAAGATAAGATAGTATTTATGACCGAGAGAACTAGCAACGGGTGATGTCCATAAATCAACATGTATAATATCAAATGGTTCAAAGGTAACACTAGTAGATGATTTAAACGGAAGACGAGTATGTTTGCCTAAAGAATAAGAAACATAGTTTTGGGCAAGCTCCCCATTACAAGTAATGAAATTATTGCCTCTAAGAAAATTAAAAATTGGGGCTCCGGGATGACCAAACCTATTATGCCATGTTGAAGAAGAAATGACCGCTAGAGAGATGGGATAGTAAGATCTGACAGCGGAGGTGAGAGTGAATGGATAGAGATCCCCCGTGCTATTTGTCACGATTCAACCCCGGGCCCGCGACTGGTGCCCTACCTGGGCACCCCTTACCGGTATACATCAGAGAATAGCAGCGGAACATATAAAACTCATAAATACTAAAACAGTAAATATCAACAGGTTAGCCGATAAGGCCACCTTCCGTAAAATATACATGATCCAAAATAAAATAAACAAGTACATTTCTGTTCTTAAAAACCCAATCCACAATGTGACTACAGACCTCTAAGAATAACAACTGTGACGGGACAGGGCCCCGCCATACCCCTGAATATACAACAACCGACCATACCAGGGATCTGAACCAGGGATAAGCCTCCGGAGTAAAGGAGTTTCCCAACAACTGAACAGTGATCCTAAGAGTGAGGATCAACAACCTGTATACTCTACTTGCGGCATGAGCGGCCCGAAGGAGGTCGAGACAACATGTTCCAAGTATGTGGCTGAAAATCTTGTAATGAAATCATAAAGTCTAATATAAAGCGGAGACATGTATGATAACTCAAATAATAAAGACACTGTGTCTTACTAACAATGAGTAACAAGAGTATACTTTCGCGTAAAAATAGGAGGCTCATGATCAAAGTAGGGCCACCCGCCCGTAGTATCATTAAGCAATCCTACTCCTGGGACTATTTCACCCGCAAGGGCCGTATGGACCCGCATGAGGTAACTTCCTCGCATAGACTGTATCCGCCCGCATAGATCGTATAGACCCGCATGAGGTATTCCTCGCATAGGACTGGTCCGCCCCGCATAGGACTATTTCACCCGCATAAGCCCTTACGGACTCGCATGAGGTATTCCTCGCATCATGGGTAGCAAATCCACGGAATGTGCAAATGCCACAAACCCGGGGAATGTCCTCGTAATGAACAATATATCACTAGCACAACCGGCTATCATAGATAACATAAGCACTACCGACTTATCATACATAACATAAGCACTACCGGCTTATCGTACATAACATAAGAAAGTTAAGAAATCCCCCTAACTTCTTATTAGTCTTATACATATACACTCTCATTTTAGTTTACTTAAGGCACTAACATGTCATTATAAAAAAATCCGAGAATTTAACCCAAAGTGCTACGTACTTCTTACTCTTTTAAAATGACTCTTTTTCATATAAACTTCCAAGATACTAATAACCGTAGTATCAAGTCATATCTACTTTTCAAGACAAGTCACAATACCTTTTAGAAATACATTTAGGCTTCTAAATCAAGTGACTTCTTTCCTTTAAAAAAAATCTTAAGCAATTGATGCCTTAAGATCAATTTGCCTTTCATTATTTCAAGTCATTTATCATACTTACATTACTTAGAGTAAACCACTCTATTAACTTTCCATAAAGCTATTATAACCAACTTCCCATAAAGCCGTTATACTAGCTTTATACTTTAGACAATTACATTCTTCCTTATATCCAAGGGACTTATACTTTTAAAATACATCAAGTCCCTTAACTTTAGTAATCAAGTTTCTTAACTTTAGAAAAGCTCAAGGGATCAATACTTTCCAAATCAAGTATTCTATACATTTTCAAGTCAAGAAATCTTTGTTTACCTTATTAGAATAAACCATTCTTTCTTTTCTTTCCATAAAGTTATTAACCAACTTTATACTTTTGAAACCAAGGCATTTCTATCCTTTAAAACAAGTCAAGGATATCAAATGAAACTAAATTCATTTAAATCTCGTACGTCTACCGTACTATACATTTACAACTACTCATGCTCAAGAGATAGTAAAGTTCCACATACCTCTTCGGTACAATCCACTTGCTAAGTCCAATATGCCGTACGTAGTATGTCAACCTATAATGACCATAATACGTTTATTAACTTCTAGTTTCAACGTAGAATATTCTAAGTGCAAAGTCACTAAATTCTACGGAAAATCGGACAGCACTTCCTTTGTTTCTACATACTTTCCACCTTTTTCAAGGCCCGAATTCAATAACCAAACACGCCACATTTAAGGCTCAACAATGTAGTTATCAATAGGGGATTACACGTCTACAAGACGTGTAAAATTCCGCCCCACAAATTAATATCAAACTAGTCCAACATACAAAGTCATTCTCGGCCAAAGGTGTAACAACATATCAACCTTTCCAATTCCTTTTCAATTCAAGTTGTTTAGTATAACATGTTATCAAGCCACAATCGATTATAACTACTACAATATTCAAGTAGGTAACATGCGACGATTCTAATTAACGACCAAATTGTATTTCAATTTCAAATGACTCAAATGTCAATTAGGATTTAGGCTACTACAATCCATATCACTTATCAATCTTCAATACATAAACTTCATGCTAGTTAAAATGTAAGGCTACAACAATATGTAATCTTGTAACACTTAAGAAAACAAGATTGTTACCTTAGTGAGCCTCAATCCACTTCAAGATCCGAAGCCGCTCCCTAGCAACTTAGAGCCTTTCCTTGACACTCCAATCCGCCACTTGAAGCCCTTTAGAAGATCACAAACAACTTTCCTTCAATTCCAAATCCAAACCTAGGAAAGTGACTAGGTTTTAACCTTGCGACTAATATGAAAACGCCACTTTTTCGGGATCTTTCTATTGAGATACCCTTACAATACTCTTAGGAACCTTGGTTTAAAGTATGGGGATTATTGGACAAAAATTGAAAATTTTCCTCTTGAAAAATATCCAATTGCCGAGAGCTCCTCCTTGAGTTCTTCAAATTTTTCTTGAAAAATGACTAAGTGTATAGCCTTGTCTTGCTAGTAGTGATACTATATAGAAACATAGAGGGTCAAGATTAAAACAAATGGGTGGCTTGGATGCATTTCACAAGGATCAAACCAAGTGGCTCTTGACTAAGTCAATAATGTCAAGCTTAAGTCTTTGCAAGACTTGATCATCCTAACATTGGTCAAATGACCATTTTATCCATGTACATTTCGTCCAAGACCAAATAAGGGGGTGACACGTGTCGCCCTCCCACTCGTCGCAATATTTCATTTTCCGACATTTCCATAATTCCGATAAATTTTTACTAGTCTCAAATCTTAACACTTGAGTTCTTACGTACGTTCTTATAAACATGTCCTGAACTTACGGGGTGTAACACTATTGCATCTCGTAAGAGGTGTCCCCGTATGAAGATCCTTCACAGTGAAACCAAAAGGGTCAAAATCAACAGAGACAGAATTATTACGAGTAAATTTGCGGATAAAGATTAGATTCTTAATTACATGTGGGGCATATATGATATTTTTATGGGGGAATGAATTAGGAGGTGGTGTGTAGGATGTACCATAACCCTTTATTGGAATGCGGTGACCACTACCAACTGTCACAAATTGAGGATGCTTTAAATCAAACAGTTTGGGAATATTACCTGCAGACCGGGTGAGGTGAGAAGTTGCTCCGGAGTCCTGCTACCAGTTGTTGTCAGGTTGTTGCATATTGAGACTGCTGAAGGCCTAACCCAACTCTGTGGGTGTCATACTGGACGAGGGCTGCTGGAACTGGCCGTGCATAAAGTGAGTTTGTTGCGGGTATTGGACTTGCCGAGGGGCTGGAGCAGGGCCTAATAACCCATGGTGAGATCTTGGTTGAAGAAATGCTTTGGTCTGGGCGCGCGCGCCCAACGCCATCTTGGTATTGTTGGGCGCCGCGACGCTGAAGCGGTCTGCGGGCCTGTTATTCTTCTTGATGATTCTGTCGTGACCCTTGCCACGACCACGACCTCCTCTGCCGCGACCCTTGCCACCCTTGCCACCGCGTCCCTGCTGAGGTTGAGAGTTTTCTGGCGGCGCTGGATCTTGGGGGCGCGTTTCGACAGCTAACGCCTTCTGATTATGCTCATCTTGCTTAGCACGTCGAGTCTCTTCGAGCAATAACTGCGAGCGAGCTTTGTTAAAATTGGGTAGCAGATCTTCCTGTTGAATCATGGTGGCTAATGTATCATAGTCGCCTTTGGGAATGCCTGCAATCAACTGCAACACCATTTTAGTGTCTGAGACAGGCGTGTCGACGTTGGAGAGTTGATCCGCCAATAGTTTCAACCGCGATGCTCGGTCATGTTGGAGAAATTTTTAAGGCGTGTATTGTTAAATTGTTCCTCCAAATACACCGCATGAGTGTGCTTGTTATCTTGAAAGATTTCCTCCAAGCGGTTCCATAAATCACGGGCTGTGGCACCAAATTTCATGATAGTAAGAAGAAGATCCTGAGAAATACTACCATAAATCCACTGTTTGACGCCGACATGTAGACGACGCCAAGTAGAATCACAACCTCCGGAGGGCGCGAAATAGTGTCATCGATATAATCAAGCACGTTATGGAGACATGCATGATTACGAAACAGTTCAACCCAATGAGAATACTGACTGTTTTCTTGATCAAGAAGAATGAGAATAAATTTCTTGATATTGGTAACAGTTAGGGCGAGATGAAACTGGGATGACGACATAGTGGTGGGATTGATGGAGGTGGAAGCGTCAGAAGTATTGGAAGAATCCTGAGTATCCATTTAGATAAGAGAGGAGAGGGGTAGGCGCGAGGCGTGCGCAAAAAATTCTAGGATTTTTCGTTTAGGCTCTTGATACCATGTAAGATGATATTAATCTCCCTTAGGGAGTCTTCTCATTAATAGCAAAGTATATATAGTGTACAATATTCATCTCTTATACAATAGGAATTCTAAACATAATCACAAAGAAAAATCTTAGTCTTACCATAATTATATTTACACAATATATGTAATATATTCTAATTATGAATATGAATACAATTGTTACTATATACACGTTTACAGTGATTCTCTTTAAGATAAATGGAAGTTTATTACTTTGGTGGCAAAGGTGACTCAAAAATTGTTCTAGGTCATCGGTTTGATTCGCAATTGTGACATTATATTTTACATTTTTAAAATATTTTTATCAGAATTTCTGGCAACATGTTGTTCACTTAAAAGCACAACAACGATTTGATAGAGAACTGTTTGAATCACTTTTCAACATTCAGCCTAACAATGTTCATTCACTACTAAAAACAGTAAAACGTCTTTATTTTCTCCCTGAATGTTTTACTGAAAAATATTGAATAATTATTTTTTACTGAATGTCGGTGAGAAAACCTAAATAATAATGTTTTCTCATTAAAAAATTAAGAGATTTTCCAGCATTTCAATGGGAATCTGTCACTACAAGAAGAAAGACATTTGACAATATTTTTTGTTGGCATATGTGATTGTTGTTGCCAAGTATTTTTCACAACAACAAAAAATATTGCATGCCGTTGCAATAACCTCTTACGCGAAATTTTTTCGCAACAACAACATATTCAATTTGTTGATATTTACGCTTTTTAGCAATAATATATTAAATTTTTATTGTTATTTACATTTTTTAGCAACAACAACATATTCAATTTGTTGATATTTACGTATTTTAGCAATAATATATTAAATTTTTATTGTCATTTACATTTTTTAGCAACAATATATTTATTGTTGCTAAAATTTTGTTGCCAATTCTATATTTTCTTATAGTGTATTTTTCATAATGCGTTTTTCAGTGAGCTAATTCGATAAAAATAAAGTAAAAAATTATATTTTATAGCATAAATTTCAATATCTATTTCTGGGAGTGAATTCTTCATCATGACAAGTGAACATGACCTAATTAAGAGGACTAGTGTTGGTTTTGCGTCTATGTCAAAACATGGGTCCACCCTCAGCGAAAGGAAATGCTCTCAAAGATAAAAAAGACTTGGTTTCCATAATTCAACATACTGCATGATAGGACGGTTTTGGGATCCATGCGAGGTGTGCTACCTCATAGGATCTCCGAAAAATTTAAAAAATTAGGGCCTATTTTTTATTTTTTTATTTTTGATTAAGTAGTATTAACCATAATTTACTGTAAAAATCCATAATTCGCAGGTCTTAGTCCAATTAAGGGTCCACTTTTTCGAATTAGATTAGTGCCCAAAATATTTGAGACGGCTCTGCTGCATGATCACTCGTGCAAGTCTTGATCGAGAAAATATTTCCATAAAGACTTCATAGAGACGGCCACCGGTAGAGACTAAAATCACATTTTAAGCTAAAATGAAGAAATTAAAAATTAAGCTTCACAGAATGTGGTTTGGTTCTAGGCGCACAAAATTAAAGGATACCCAAGATGGACGAAGAGACAGCGCGTTGTTGACTCATTATATACTGAAGCAGGCCTTACAAATTACTCTGGGTTGCTATTAATTTTCAATAGACATATTGTATGTAATGTCTAATCTTGAACGCATGCCATGTAATGGAGTAATGGAAGCTTTCACAATATCATTGACATTTCATAGTCCATAATATCTGCTAGAAAGTCTGCAAGAACCAGTTTTATTATTAGGTTTATATATAAGTTTCCCAAGTTGTAATTATTAAGTTAGGAGAGCATAGAAAAGAAAAGAAGAGAGATTAAAGCACATGTAAGTTAATAGTATGAAGTTACCTGCATCCTCTTTGGAAAACCAATGTGGAGGTGAAAATTCTGAAAACATTTACATAAAATCCACCCTTGTCAATTAATTACTTTAATGTGAATATGTTATAAAATAATACAATTAAAAGAAGAATATGATAGAGAAAGGTAGAGAGAAGAGAGATATTATTATTTCTCTTGAAGGAGTAAAATACAATCAATGAGAACCTTTTTATTTATTGAAAAAAATTAACTTGGTTTCAAAAGTAACTAAGCCTAACTTTTCTCCAAAGAAATAACTAGACATTCACAATAATATATAAAATATATTTATAACATTCCCCCTTATATGTCTATTTGATAGATAATGTGTCTCATTAAGTCCTTACTAAAAAACAGTGGAAAACTTTCTGTGAAAAAAAGAGAGTACATATATCAAATAATACATATTTTGGCTATCTCATTAAAAATCTTATAAGGAAAATCCAATGAGACAAAACTTTGTAGGGGGAAAAGACTATAACACGTATTAACACTCCTGATGAGATCACTCCGAAAATTTGAATCTTCGCATCCCAATCTTGTATACCATCTTCTCGAGAATTGTAGTTTGTAGAGATTTGATGAATAAACTAGTCATGTTATCACTCAAACGAATTTGTTGCATGTTGATATCATCATTCTTTTGGAGGTCATGTGTGAGAAATCTCTTCGATGAAATATGTTTTGTTCTATCTCCTTTTATGAATCATCCCTTTAGTTAGGCTACGTATGATGCATCTACATACTTTTGATAGAGTTGCATCATCAACATGTAATATTGTTGGAATCACACCAAGTACATCCCTGACATGTTTTATAAATTAATGTTAATTTTGTATGATTTGAACGTAATCCCTCATTGGATAGCACTACTAAAAATCTGTTAAACCGAGGAAAGAAAATCGACAGACTGTGTCATCAAGAAAAAAATGACCTAAAACATTCACAATTTGTCAGTTTAGGTTATTTATTATTAGTTTTCAATTTTTTTAATTAAAAACTGATGAAAGACGTCAGTTTTTTTCGCAGAATTTTGTGTCAAAATTTTGCAAAACATAATACAATGAAATCGACATAGTCCGTCAACTTTAGTAAAAATAAATAAAAATTTAAAAATAAAATACCGACGTAATTCATCGTATTTTGTTAAAATAATAAAATAATTTATAATTCTTTTTTTAAAATATTAATAAAAATATTTTAATT
Source organism: Przewalskia tangutica (assembly GCA_029844215.1). Classification (NCBI taxonomy): domain Eukaryota; kingdom Viridiplantae; phylum Streptophyta; class Magnoliopsida; order Solanales; family Solanaceae; genus Przewalskia; species Przewalskia tangutica. Next base: position 29,330,248 of record CM056732.1, read on the forward strand.
TATAATTCTAATTTATTTTATTTTTTTGGTCAAAACACCGGTCAATTATTCAACAAAACCGACGGACTTGGTCGATTTTTATTTTAACCAGACCCGGTCGGGTCTTTCTCTCCACTTCACCATTCTCTCCCAAACAACCCCATCCCTACCGAAATTTCTCCCAAGAAAATCCCATCCTCACCGCGACCCCACTCCCGTCACAGGCGTCAAGCATCACCGTGACCCCCCTCCCACCGCGACCAAGCCCCGCAAATCAAGGTTAAATTTTAGGATTTTTTCTTGAATTGCTTTGTGATTCTTTGATTATAGGTTTAATGTTTATGTATTAATTTATTTACATAATATTTCTGATGTTATTGATGTGTATGCATTTGAATTTGATAAAAAAATACACTTTATTTGTCAAAAATGTGTAAGGTTAGTTTTTAGGGATTTTTTTCTTGAATTGCTTCTTCTCGGTGACCGAATAAGAGAGGTTTTTACCGCTGGCGTCTTTTGGAACCCATATTATAACTAGCAAATCAATTTAAAAATAAGATAACATCTTCGAAAGGGCATGAGTTCTAGTATCATAAGAGTTTACTCATAGGAACGTCCGCGAATTTGATCAATTACTCTTCGTGCTTTGTCAAAGAAAGAACTTCAATTTAATTAATTCATTTTTCTCTTTACAAAGAGGTTTCCTTTCATCCAAAAATTGACTCCAGTTTTTTACATTGGTTTCGTTGCACCCTTCCTTTGGCTTGCTAACTAGAAGGCGAAGATTGCAAAACACAATAAGGTAAGGTATAGGAACCGATTGACGCTGAAAAAGACTAAAGACGGGAGAGCACGTACATACATCCTCGGGAAAGGAACCTTGTTACTTTATTGTTGTCTTTTCGCCCGAGGCTTTCGGACAAGACTACTTACTCCAGTAGATTAGTAAGCTACCTCTTCCGCTTTCAGGAAATGGTAGCTCTAAAAGGCATAAGGAGAAACAATCTCTATTGATAGTTCCCATTCTAGGAGAACGCCAGAAGGACAAAGTCTGGATTGACGAGAAAGTGAAAAGTGATCTGCACTATAACTTCTCCCATTCCATTTCTTATGTTTGCTTTTAGTGCTTAGATAAGTTTGTTTGTTTTGTAGCACGGGGGGATAGAAATTGATTTTTCCCGCAGTAGGGTGTTTTCGAACCTTCTCTTTAAAATTCAAAGTGGATATTCGTGCGCGAATCTCAGCAATTACTTGTTCTAATTCTACATATTGATCGTTTTGAACTAAAAGTTTTTTTTTCAAGCGTGGAAATCTCAAAACCAGAAGTATTGATTCTCATAATAATAAAATAAATAAATATGTCAAAATGTTCATCAGGATATATATGTATAGGAAACAATCATTTTCCACGAGAATGGAGGTAATAGCAGAACTTTCGCTAAAGCAAAAATGCAAAGAATGACATAGAGGTTATACCCACGTTGGTTTTATTTGGATGATAGCAAATCAGAGGTTTCTTCATAGTGAAGTAAGGTGTAAAGAGATTAGTTTTTGTCGTTCAAGATTAACTTGTAAAGGAAGTTTATTTCTTCATCAACGTTGCAAGTTCGGTTCAAAGGTATGTAGTGACGATTCTTTTTTTCTTGGCAGGGTTCTGAACGAATAACTGATTTCAAAAGAAGCATCCTGTTCTTGCTATTGTTTGTCCCTTGTTGAGAGTACTTTCATGTTATAGAAACTTCTCTTGTCTTTTCACGACCTCTTTTAAGGAATCGTGGTGGCACCTACATTATTCCATCTTCTAGGCGAACCATTTCCCGATTATCCTACACAAATAAATACGAAATGCGGAAATAACAAGATACTTATAAAAGAAAAAATAAGTCTGAGAATAAGTTATACAACCCCTAAAATCCTGGTCAATAATACAAGAATCCAATCGAATAGTAACCTAGTCTGAAATTGTAGAAATGTCTCTCGAATAAGTAAAAGACAGTAATAAAGATAAGAGTATTCAGGGCTGTTATACCCCGTATTTCCAGAGTATGTACGCAGGGACGTACGTAGGAAATTTCGAACTTGAGAATAGGCTTGGCCGAATTTTTTTTGTGCACAACACCCGATTAGAGTCGTTTTTCGACGAAACGTTTCCACAGCTTTCGTAGGGGAATTTCCGGCTATGTCATTTTTAATTTTTACGGATTTTTCCGAGAGATGAAACGTGTTGGGCCAACAAGAGGGCGCCACTTGGCACCCTCTCATTGGCGGACGTGAGTGGGCGGTAAAGGGAGGGTTGGACGAATTGGCCTTGTTGGTCGAGGGAGTTGGTAGGATATTTTTGTGTGTTAGTTGGTCAGGACACGTGGGTGAATCTTGGCCTACACTTGCTTGCACTTGGCAAGATCTTGGCCATTGGTTGGCCTTCACTTGACCTATAAATACCAGCTCCTTTGAAGACTAATTCATCCATAAATTTGCCTAAGTCTTGAAAGCTCTCCTTCTCCCTCCCTCAGTGTTGAGTTCGGTAGGGCCTCCCCTGTGGCCGAGAGCACCCCCTCTAGGGGTGCTAGCCAGAGTGTACCCCACTAGCCTAGTTGCTTTAGATAATACCCCTTTGTGGTGTAGAAATACTCTCAAAGTATTGTTATAATGCCCAAATTACCTTAGTAGTATACCTTGTTGTATTCTAAGGTTATACCTATCTGAAAAACCAGAAATACTATTATACTTCCTTAGTCACAAAACCGAAACCCTAAGGAAAATCTCCATGGTTAGTTGGAGTAATAAGTAGAAGTTGGTTAGAACTTCTAAGGGTTGTTGGAGCGGGTCGGGCCTTGTGAGTAGGAGCTAAACCTTGCTCGGGATCGACATTTAAACTCGGATAATTATGGGCTTATCGAGGTAAATATCTTGTCCTCTATTGTAATTGGAAATTACATGATTGTTAGACTATATAGTTGAAGTATACTATATATAGAATCGAACGTTGTTATCGGCAATGTCTTTTGACTTAAGCCCGAATTATAAGAAACCTTTTGAAAGAAGAGTCTTGAATGCTTTTACATAGGGTGTATTACATGAGACTTGTGTAGCTTTTACGTGAGGTAGAATTGTGCACGTCGGATTAAGCGTATAACCCCCGGTTGGCTTGGTAGCGGCCTCGATAGAGGAGGAGATTTACGCTGTTGCGGGGAAGTCTTCTGAATTTTACGTAGAATGTTCTACGAAGGGATCTAAATGTTAATAAGCGCCTTGTGGCCTTATAGGTTGAAGTACTACGTGTGGCGCGATCTACTTGGCTTAAAGGAGTAGAGCGGTTGGAAGTACTTGGGCGTTTTGCTATTAGTCGATACTGCGTCGAGGTATGTGAACCTCTTCCTATCTCTTCTAGCATGATATGTGTGAACTATGTAGTACGGTAGACGTCATGTGCTAAATGTATTTGATTGGTTTAAAACATAAAGTGTTATAACGGCTTTATGGGAAGTTGGTTATAACGACTTTATGTTGGTAAGAAAATACTTGTGGCTTTTAAAAGGTAACGATTTGAACTATAAGCGGCTTGTTATGTGTTAATAAAGAACTTGAAGTATTTCAAAGGATTTTGAATCATTTTGAAAGAAGAGGTAATACTTGATTTTTTTAGAAAACTTAAGAGTTATACTAGCTTTATGGAAAGTTAGGTATAACGGCTTAAGAATGTTTCTTGATTTTGGAAATCGAATGTGTATCGACAAACCAACTGCGGCGTTAATAAAAGGAAATGTTTTTAATAATTAAGTATTATTAAAACCGGTAGAAACTTCCATCTGCATGAAGCTAAGATGAGACAAAATGATATTTCCTAGATCATGGTCTTTGTAATAAGATTGTTATAAACAAGAATATCCTACTCACATATAAGGCTTATGTTTCTCAGTTGTTTAAAGGAGAATTATATTCTTAAATGAATAAGACTATGAATCTGAAACCTTTCTAAAATGAGAAACTTGAACATTGGAAATTAGGCAAACTTGAACATTGGAAATTAGGCAAACTTGAACATTGGAAAAGAATGTTGCTACTTGATTTTACAAAGAGAAGTAATTGATTTACTTTAAAAAGATAATCACTCTATTTTCATATACTACGGGTATTGTGTGGTTTTGGTGAAGTAACGATCTTTTAAAGATTTAATGTATGAAGTACTTTGGGGATAGGTACCCAAACTTGTTAGTAGAAAGTACCTTGTGTGAATAACTTGATTGTATTGGTTTGTGATAGCCTTGTAATACTTTCTTGTTGATTTGATAAGTAAGCATGTTAGGATGCTACGTGTGTTAGTATCTTGTGATTATTATGTAAGTGGTCACTCTTGTTGTGCTTACGTTGTCAAGCGTTAAGCGTTGTACTATTATTGTATCACATACCCTCGACTTATTATACAGGGCTTGCCACCCTTGATGCGGTCTATACGGCTATGCGATCCTCGTGACTACGCAGTCGCGGGAGCTCGGGATTGATCATTCCGGTGTTTAGCCCGATGCGGGATTCCTATGCGGTCTGTTGAGACTATGCGGTCTTTTGAGACTATGCGGGATGCGGGAGCCTAGGCGGATACCGAGGTTAGCGCCCGATGCGGGGTATACCTCGGTGATGCAGGACCATGATTCGAGAATACCTCACGCGGGTCAGTGTGTGACCTATGCGGAGTCTGCGGGAGTTCGAGGATAGACGCGCACAATGATATTGCGGGTGAGTGGCGGCCGATCGTGTAGTGCGGTCTAGAAAGACCTCGTGATATAATTTATGGCATTTTTGGTACGTGGGTCTTAGTAGTCGGCTATGCCTTCATACTTACCGTATGGTTCTATTGTGATGGCTTGAGGCGTGAGTCACGACTTGACATATTTCTGATTTATTGTGAATCGTAGTTTGGTTATCATACATGTCTCTGCTTTATTTAGACTACTATGATTTCATTTCTGATTATGTATTTTGATTTCACATACTTGGTACTGTTGTCTTGACCTCGCCGAAGTGCGTTCATGCCGCGGTAAAGGTACACCGATCGTTGATCCTCGCTCTTAGGGTCACGATTCAGCGTTTGGGAAGCTCCGTTCCTCGGAGGCTTATCTTCGTATAGTCCTGCTGATTGTAGATGCTTACATTCGGGGTATGGCGGGCCCTGTCCGTCGTTGTTGTCATATCATTCTTAGAAGTGCAGTAATCTTGTTATGGGCGAGTGGTAGAAAGGGATGTAATCGCTCAAATTGTTATTTATATATCTTGTGATAACCGTTTTGCTTGCTTTGTCTTATTATTTCACTTTGTTATTACATTGGTTTCATGTATTGTCTTTATGTTCCGTGATTACTCGATGTTGTATCACTAGGGTGCCCGGTAAGGCACGATCACGGGCCGGGCAGTCGTGACAAAAGTGGTATCGAGCGATTAATCCTCGGAAAGTGTCTGACCGTATCGATGAAGTCTTGATTATCGGTGTGTTGTGCACCACGATAATCGTGAGGCTATAGGATATTTAGGATTGGTTTCTATTTTCTCACTCGAGATCGTGCCTTAGAGTCGTGTTGTAAGCTGGACCTCTAACGTATTTCTTTCCACTTAGCTATGCCTCGCGTAGGCAACCGGGCTGGGAGGCAAAGCGGCCAGGAGGCTGCGAGTAAATCTGAGAGGGTTACGTGGGCACAGCCCAATCATCACCGGTGGTGCTTCATTCGGGAGTTTTGCGGCGTCACTAGCCCCAAAGAGTTTAGCACGGCGGCGATTCCTCTGCGGCCATGATGTTTGAACCTTGTTCCACGGCCGAGAATAGTGAATATAGATTGCAAAGGCGACCTGTTACTAGCTATGGATTTGGCTACGGAGAGTATACCGATGTACCGCGAGTCTTGATGACTATCTAAGAGGGTTGTGCGAGGGTAATTCTTCGATTAGGCTTGGCATGGCACGTGTATGGGCTTATGCGCGTGGCCGAAAGCGTAGAGATCGACGGGTTAACGAAGGGCGACGCAGAAGAGGGCGAGCAGCGAGTCCTTTGGTAACTTTCGAGTCGAGTCACCTCGCGTGGATTAGATTATGCACATCCACGGTCACGAGAAAGGTCCTCCACGGGTTCGGGGCGTTCGGGGTATGCAGGAGTTGGTGAGCTCGAGCTTCCGTTCCACGATCCGCGAAGGTTCGGCCATCCGATTCAGTTTTCTCGGTGTTCACGGTGTGGCAGCGCCATCTCGGGAATGTCGTCTTTTAGTTGGTACTTGTTGTACCTATGACCGTCAGGGTCTGATGTCGAAAGAGTGTCCTTGCGGGAGGACTTAGCCTTCAGGATCGGTGGGTAGTTTGTCATCTTCCTTAAGCTATGCGCCTACGGGCGTGTTTGATTAGACGACTAAGGAGTGAAGCGATGGATCGGTATATCTTTAACCCTCTAGAGCTTTGTATACGTGATAAGGTGAGTATACCTTAAGTGTTATGTTCAGATAACATGAGTGTTTTTTTTTTTTTGTAGAAATCTTGGTTAGTTAACCAAGTAAGGTTTGGGGGATAGAGAAGGTGTGAGCCTTAGAGTTTTATACGTAGAGACCTTAGAGGTAAGGCCATCTCGAGAAAAAGACGTATGTTTATGTTTGACCCTTATAGGAGTGCATAGTGCACGTGAGCTATGTTTGCGGGATAAGTCCCTGGGTAGTGTGGAATGAAAGAGGGTAGTTGAGCTAAGAAGACCGCTAGGTTTTCGTAACGTGAATTAGTGAGAGTTTTCCTTCGGAGAACTAGCGTTTAGCGCGTTGCCGGGTCGGGTTGAGGCCGCGTTGCGGGTCAACCCGCGGCATGTTTGGTGGTGGTCGGTTGTGGTGGTCGCCTTGTGGTAGGTCACGAGGGTGTTAGGCGAGTTTAGTTAACCAACGTCTGCAATTCATGGATGCGTTCGACCGATGAGTCGGGCCGAGGAGGTCGGTAGTCTTGTCTTAGCAAAGGCCGTTTACTCGGCAGAGGGTTATGCGAGATGATATATCAGAAAGGTTGTAAGGCTGCACGAGGTGCCTACCTTCACCTTATGGCAGACAGTGGAGTCCAGGGTACGGCTGTTTTGGTTTCTGGAAGTTTTTACCAAGCAGGGTTAAGAACTCAGGTGAGTCTCGAACCGCGTTCGCCCTCGGGCGGTGTGTGGATTTGGGGTAGTTGTAGGGATTGTTGTCTCTGTGGAGGAGTGTTTAAGCTACCATTTCGGTGTTCGGATGTCGCCTTATAAAGCCTTGTAGGGCGGGTGTGTAAGTCGCCATCGATTGGTTCGATGTTGGCAAGATTCAAATGGTTGGTTCGTGTTTTTGTTCCAAAGAGTGTGGATAGGGTAAAGCTTGTCTAGAAGAGGTTCGGCGGCTCGGAGAAATCGTGCGGATAATCGGCGGCGCTTAGAGTTCGAGTTGACGGTCGGTCTTCTTGAAGGTACCACCGGTTTGGGTGTGTGAGTTTTGAAGCAGAGGAACTTAGCCCGAGTTACTTTGGGCCCTTTGAGTTCATGTGAAGAATAGGCGGGTTGCCTATATGTTAGCGATTCTTGCCGTCCGACTTAGGAGGCGATGCGTCCGATCTTCGTATTGTTATGTTCGGAAGTATCGAAGATCCATCCAGAGTGTTCCCGATTAATGATGACCACGTTAGGGATAGTAACCCGAGTTTTGAATCGGACGATGTAAATGTAGTAAGAGTTCGAATGTCACGACTTGATGATCGCACGCGGCCGGTACCATTTGTTGGGTCGCCTGAGAAGGTTAATGCCTCAGGCAAAGTGACAAAAGTGGTATCATTTTGGTGATGTTAGAGGTGTTTCCTCGTGGACTTGGATGTAAGCATTTTGCGCAAGTTGTTTCTGTGGCCAGGTGTGGCAGGATTGATTCTCGTAAGTATAGTAGTGAAGACTATCTTGGCGCTTGTTTGAGACTTAGAAGGAACATTCGACGAATGTTTCTAAGGAGAGGATAATGTTATACCCGTATTTCCGAGTATGTACGCAGGGGCGTGCGTAGGAAATTTCGAACTTGAGAATAGGCTTGGCCGAATTTTTTTTGTGCACAACACTCGATTAGAGTCGTTTTTCGACGAAACGTTTCCACAGCTTTCGTAGGGGAATTTCCGGCTATGTCATTTTTAATTTTTACGGATTTTTCCGAGAGACGAAACGTGTTGGGCCAACAAGAGGCGCCACTTGGCACCTCTCATTGGCGGACGTGAGTGGGCGGTAAAGGAGGTTGGGCGAATTGGCCTTGTTGGTCAAGGGAGTTGGTAGGATATTTTTGTGTGTTAGTTGGTCAAGGACACATGGGTGAATCTTGGCCTACACTTGCCTTGCACTTGGCAAGATCTTGGCCATTGGTTGGCCTTCACTGACCTATAAATACCCACCCCTTTGAAGACTAATTCATCCATAAATTTGCCTAAGTCTTGAAAGCTCTCCTTCTCCTCCCCTTGTGTTGAGTTCGGTGAGGCCTCCCCTTGTGGCCGAGCACCCACTCTAGGGTGCTAGCCGAGTGTACCCCACTGCCTAGTTGCTTTCGTATAATACCCCCTTTGTGGTGTAGAAATACTCTCAAAGTATTGTTATAATGCCCAAATTACCTTAGTAGTATACCTTGTTGTATTCTAAGGTTATACCTATCTGAAAAACCAAAATACTATTATACTTCCCTTAGTCACAAAACCGAAACCCTAAGGAAAATCTCCATGGTTAGTTGGAGTAATAAGTAGAAGTTGGTTAGAACTTCTAAGGGTTGTTTGGAGCGGGTCGGAGGCCTTGCGGAGTAGGAGCTAAACCTTGCTCGGGATCGACATTTAAACTCGGATAATTATGGGCTTATCGAGGTAAATATCTTGTCCTCTATTGTAATTGGAAATTACATGATTGTTAGACTATATAGTTGAAGTATACTATATATAGAACTGAGCGTTGTTATCGCAATGTCTTTTGACTTAAGCACGAATTATAAGAAACCTTTTGAAGAAGAGTAATCTTGGCTGTTTTACATAGGGTGTATTCTGATGAGACTTGTGTAGCTTTTACGTGAGGTAGAATTGTGCACGTCCGATTAAGCGTATAACCCCCAGTTGGCTTGGTAGCGGCCTCGATAGAGAGGAGATTTACGCTGTTGTTGCGGGGAAGTCTTTGCCGAATTTTACGTAGAATGTTCTGAAGGGATCTAAATGTTAATAAGCGCCTTGTGGCCTTATAGGTTGAAGTACTACGTGTGGCGCGATCTACTTGGCTTAAAGGAGTAGCCAAGCGGTTGGAAGTACTTGGGCGTTTTGCTATTAGTCGATACTCGTCGCGAGGTATGTGAACCTCTTCCTATCTCTTCTAGCATGATATGTGTGAACTATGTAGTACGGTGAGACGTCATGTGCTAAATGTATTTGATTGGTTTAAAACATAAAGTGTTATAACGGCTTTATGGGAAGTTGGTTATATGACTTTATGTTGGTAAGAAAATACTTGTGGCTTTTAAAAGGTAATCGATTTGAACTATAAGCGGCTTGTTATGTGTTAATAAAGAACTTGAAGTATTTCAAAGGATTTTTGAATCATTTTGAAAGAAGGTAATACTTGATTTTTTAGAAAACTTAAGAGTTATACTAGCTTTATGGAAAGTTAGGTATAACGGCTTAAGAATGTTTCTTGATTTTGGAAATCGAATGTGTATCGACAAACCACTGCGGCGTTAATAAGGAAATGTTTTTAATAATTAAGTATTATTAAAACCGTTAGAAACTTCCATCCGCATGAAGCTAAGATGAGACAAAATGATATTTCCTAGATCATGGTCATTGTAATAAGATTGTTATAAACAAGAATATCCTACTCACATATAAGGCTTATGTTTCTCAGTTGTTTAAAGGAGAATTATATTCTTAAATGAATAAGACTATGAATCTGAAACCTTTCTAAAATGAGAAACTTGAACATTGGAAATTAGGCAAACTTGAACATTGGAAATTAGGCAAACTTGAACATTGGAAAAGAATGTTGCTACTTGATTTTACAAAGAGAAGTAATTGATTTACTTTAAAAGATAATCACTCTATTTTCATATACTACGTATTGTGTGGTTTTGGTGAAGTAACGTATCTTTTAAAGATTTAATGTATGAAGTACTTTGGGGATAGGTACCCAAACTTGTTAGTAGAAAGTACCTTGTGTGAATAACTTGATTGTATTGGTTTGTGATAGCTTGTAATACTTTCTTGTTGATTTGATAAGTAAGCATGTTAGGATGCTACGTGTGTTAGTATCTTGTGATTATTATGTAAGGGGGTCACTCTTGTTGTGCTTACGTTGTCAAACGTTAAGCGTTATTACTATTATTGTATCACGCATGTCACGACCGACCGGGATCGCGATCGTGCCCTACAGGCACCCTACAGTAAACATCGAGAAAATCAGCGGAACATACATGAAACTTATAAAATAAAAACAACGATAATAAAACAACAAGGTTAGCCGATAGGGCTACCTTCACGAGCATATACATAAACGAAGCGGTTGCCTCCTTTCCTTTACAAACCGACCCAAAATGTGACTACGCACCTCTAAGAGTGTTAACATAACCATTGTGGCGGGACAAGGCCCGCCGTACCCTGAATATACATAGCCATGACAACTCCGAACATTGGAGCCATCTCAAATCTTGAACCAGATCCTAAGCTCGCGGACCCATAGCGTGTACCTAAACTGCGGACATGACGCGGCCCCGAAGAAGTCGATTACAACAGTACCGAATATGGAGCAGAAAATAACGTCTGATAAACAGATCAAAGCGTACAAAAGAATGACAAGGACAAGTATAAAAATACATACGGATCCTGCCGTGTCATTACCACTTATGAACTTAATTTCACATCAATATCTTTTCCATTCCATTAAGAGTTATAGCCATATCTTTACGTATTTACTTAGGAGAAGTCATTAAGTTCATTTACATCTAACTTACTTATCTTTCATAACATAGTCCGCCCACTACGGAGGGACACATATACTACCCTACCAAATCGGGACGCGATCACACCAATATCAAAGCATGCGTGGAATCCCCATCACCGTCGGCGGCTAAAAGTGTAAAACATAACCACGGGTCTCACGCCCATAAAATCAATCAAAAGCGGTGGTATAACGTCGGGGGCTTGCCCGCCATTTATACTCTTACCACGAGAAGGTGGTAAGGGGGTATAACGTCTTGGGGCTTGCCCCTCATTTATACTCTTACCCTGGAGAAGGTGGTATAACGTCTTGGGGCTTGCCCCTCATTTATACTCTTACCCTATCTCGACCGGTCGTCAAATAACACATAAAGCAGGTGGTGCAGTCTCGGGATTTACCCTCACTTATACTCTTACCTGGAGAAGGTGGTATAACGTCTTGGGGCTTGCCCCTCATTTATACTCTTACCCTAACTCAACCGGCCATCATACATAACATAAGCCCTATCGGCTTATCATACATAGCATAAGCACTACCGACTTATCATACATAACATAAGCATTACCGACTTATCATACATAATATAAGCAAGTTAAGAAATCCCCTAACTTCTTATTAGCTTGTTCATATACACTCTCATTTTGTTTACTTAAGGCACTAACATGTCATTATAAAATCAGGAATTTAACCCAACGTACTACGTGCCTCTACTCCTTTAAAAGCGATTCTCTTTCAAATAAAACTTCCAAGATACTAATAACCGTAGTATCGGTCATATCTACTTTTCACGACAAGTCACAATACTTTTTAGAAATACATTTATAGGCTTCTAAATCAAGTGACTTCTTTCTTTAAAACTTTAAGCAATTTGTACCTTTAAAACAATTTGCCCTTCTTTATTTCAAATCATTTCTTTGCTTACATTCTTCAAGAAAACCATTCTTTTAATCTTCCATAAAGTTGTTATAACCAACTTCCCATAAAGCCGTTATAACTCTTTATGTCTGAGACAAATTCATTCCTTTTATGACCAAGAAACTTATACTTTCAATTCAAATCACATAGCTTTCCAAATCAAGTATTCTATACTTTTAAATCAATTCATTTCTTCCTTTAAGAATCAAGTCTCATAACTTGAAAAATAAAGTCCTTAACCTTTTAACAATTGAGGTCCATAGTATTAAAACTTCATACGTAAATCCTTATAAATTAAGTAACATATACTTGGCGTTGTGAATATGTTATACTTATTTATAACCATCTTAATCAAGTAGCCATGATCTAGAAAATGTAATACAATTTTGTCTTATCTTAGCTTCTATGCGGATGGAGAATTCTACTTGTTTTAACTTAATTAATTGTCATTACATTTTCCTTTATTAGCTGCAATGGCTTGTTCGATACTTATTCTTATTCGTGTAGTAAATTAGCCAAGTCAACTTGGCTCCAAAATACCTCTAACGACTCTTTACCAACATCCCCATAAGACTTGGTAAGAACTTAGATAACTTATACATAACCTTTGTAGAGTAAATCAACATACATACCTCTTAACTTCTAAGAGTAGAAGGAATCATGAAATAGTACTACATGTATATTCCATACATAGAATCATGTCAAAAGAAGGAAGAGGTTCACATACCGCGACGATTGTCGACAAGTAGCAAAATGCTCCAAAGTACATCAACCTTGAGCTACTCCATTCTTCAAGTAGGATACGCTATACCTAGTACTTCAACCTATCATGGTCACAATCGTCCATTAACCTCTTACTTCAAACGTAGAATATTCTAAGTGCTAAGTCGCCAAATTCTACGGAAAATCGGACAACACTTCCTTTGTTTTACTTACTTTGCCACCTTTTCAAGGCGAATACAATAACCAAACAGCCCCAATTGGCTCACAATTTCTATAAGGTACTCGATACAAATAAAAACTAAATGACCCAATTGGCTCACAATTTAGAAAGTAGTCAATACAAATGAAAAACAAACTAAAAGTCCAAATTCGGCCACCTGAGTTCAACCTTACAATTCTTATCAAATTTCCATTTCAATCCAAAGTGGTAGCATAACACGCTATCAAGTCGTATTTGATTATAATAACCATAATCTTTAAGTAAGTAACATGCGACGATTTTAGTAACGACTAAATTGTAATCCAACTTAACATGGCTTACATACATTTCGAATTTTCAAGGCTACAATCAATCCATAATCCTTATAAACTTCAACACATATACTACATACTAGCAACATGTAAAGCTAACAACAAAATAAATAATCTTGTAACACTTTCAAAGAACAAGATTATACCTCGATTCTTAATCCAAATTCCAATCCAAAGTCGCTCTTAGTAGTTTAGAACCTCTCCAAGACACTTCAATCCGCTTTTGAGACCCTTAGAACAACACCAACAATTATCCTTCAAATCCCCAAACAAAACCTAGAAAGACCATTAGGTTTTCACTTTGCGACTAACCCAAAACTCTCTTTTTAGGGATTTTCTATTGAGATATGCTTACACTACCCTCAAGAACCTTGGTTTAAAGTGGGAATCAAAAGAACAAGGAACAAATTTTCTCTTCTTTTCCTTAGTGGAACGAGAGCTCCCATGGAGTGGTCTTAAATTTTGCAATTTTTCTAAGTGTAAAACTCTCCTCTACTAGTAGTAATATATAAAGCACCTAGGAGGTTATGATATAAACACATGGATGGCTTAGATGTAGTCTTACATTAAAAATCAAGACTTATTGACCCCTTGACTAGTCAACATTCTCATGATACACATGCTTGCAAGACTAAGGTCGATGACCCTCTTGCCCTTGCATTTTTCGACCAAGGCATCACATAAGGGGGTGACACGTGTCGCCTCCCATTCGTTACAATAACACAATTTCGACAATTCCATAATTTCCGATAAATTTTACAAGTCTCAAATCTTAACAACTTGCGGGTTCTTACTTACGTTCTTACACCGTATCACCTGTAAATACGGGGTGTAACATTCTTCCCCTTAGAAACATTCGTCCTCGAATGTTCTTTCAGTCAATCTTTATAATTAGCGACATAGTTTCCTTTCACAACCCGACGTACTAATAATGCCACACATGGCCCTAATACCTGCGCGCATCCGTCCATCATAAGCCCAAAGAGATTACCTTTTGTACTTCCAACTCCTTCTAACATACACATAACTTCCATACCAATTTTTGGCCTCTATTCTTTGGAATCACTCTATAAAACAAAATAAGGCCATTTAAACTTTCACGACACTGGTTCGGTGGAGCGTGTCCTGAACCATAAACAACTAACTAGACTTGGGCGCTTGCGCCGTGACCATCGCGTGGCGGAACTACTACCAACTGATCCCACTCCATTCCGGGCCATGGGGAGACGCATGGTCCTCGGCCCGACTGCGTCGCACTTAACTCTTATTCTTGGTCTATAATAAATCTTATTGCGGAAAGCCTTACATACCTAAGGTCTCGGCGGTAATCAATATTCTTAGGCTCGCAATTTCCATGCTCCAAGCCTACCTTATCAATCCCCGATGCGGTACAAAACTTCTCATAAAACCATAACCGTATGTTGTCTCGATCACAACAACCGTTACTTACTCTATACGGACCTCGTCAGTACAATTCTCTTAAACTCTACGCGACAATCTATTAACATGACATTCAGTTAGGTTCCTTAATATGGCTTCTTAGGGTTCACTACCCTATCAGAGCTCATCCTATCCCGATTATCTCGAAATAAAACCACAAAACCTTGGCGAAAATTCATTTACTATTCCATGCCTTCCAGTATCTAGTTAGTCTTTACAAATTCCTGGTAAATCTAAAATTATTCTAGGCAACACGTGTCTGACCCTCATACATAACTCTGTATAGATGTATGTCACAATACCAACTATACTATAATCATTACCAACCTGGATCTGCAATCCACATAGTCATTCTGGAGTCGCTCTTTGCGCTCTCGTGGCTGCGATCAACATAACTTCGTTAGGGAGGGGCGACCACAACAACACGACTCTATCGCGCGATCTCGGTGAGAAGAATGAAACCAATCCTAAATGTCCTGCGGCCTCACGATTATAGATGTGGTGCGCAACACACGATAATCAAGACTCTACTAGACACGATGCGTAGACACTTTCAGAGGACTAAGCGCTCGATACCACTTTTGTCACGACGACCGGGCCGCTGGTGCCCTACACAGGCACCGCTACGAATAAACATCGGAGAAAATCAGCGGAACATACATGAAACTTATAAAATAAAAACAACGATAATAAAACAGCGAGGTTGCCGATAGGGCTACCTTCGCGAGCGTCTGTACATAAGCGATTGCCTCGCTTTCCTTTACAAATGACCCACAAAATGTGACTACTGGACCTCAGAGTGTTAACATAACCAACGTGGCGGGACAAGGCCCGCCGTACCCTGAATATACATAGCCATGACAACTCGGAACATTGGAGCCGTCTCGAAATCTTTGAACCGGGATCCTAAGCTCGCGGACCCATAGCGTATTACCTAAACTGCGGACATGACGCGGCCCGAAGAAAGTCGATAACAGTGCAGAATATGAAGCAGAAAATAACGTCTGATAAGCAGATCAAAAGCGTACAAAAGAATGACAAGGACAAGTATAAAAATACATACGAGATCTGTAGTGTCATTACCACTTGAACTTAATTTCACATCAATATCTTTTTCCATTCCATTAAGAGTTATAGCCGTATCTTTACGTCTTACTTAGGAGAAGTCATTAAGTTCATTCTGTCTAACTTACTTATCTTTCATAACATAGTCAGGCCCACTACGGAGGGACACATACACTACCCCAACGGGGCGCGATCGATCACGCGATATCAAAGCATGCGTGGAATCCCCAATCGTCGGCGACTAAAGTGTAAAACATAACCATGGGTCTCGCCCATAAAATCAATCAAAGCAGGTGGTATAACGTGCGGGGCTTGCCGCCATTTATACTCTTACCACGAGAAGGTGGTAGCGGGGTATAACGTCTTGGGGCTTGCCCGCCATTTATACTCTTACCACGGAGAAGGTGGTATAACGTCTTGGGGCTTGCCTCATTTATACTCTTACCCTATCTCGGCCAGGTCGTCAAATAACACATAAAGCGGGTGGTGCAGTCTCGGGATTTACCTCACTTATACTCTTACTGGAGAAGGTGGTATAACGTCTTGGGGCTTGCCCGCCATTTATACTCTTACCCTAACTCAACGGCCATCATACATAACATAAGCCCTATCGACATCATACATAACATAAGCACTCTGACTTATCATACATAACATAAGCATTACCGACTTATCATACATAATATAAGCAAGTTAAGAAATCCCTAACAACTTATTAGCTTGTTCATATACACTCTCGGTTTGTTTACTTAAGGCACTAACATGTCATTATAAAATCCGAATTTAACTGACGTACTCGTGCCTCTACTCGCTTTAAAAGCGATTCTCTTTCAAATAAAACTTCAAGATACTAATAACGTAGTATCCGGTCATATCTACTTTTCACGACAAGTCACAATACTTTTTAGAAATACATTTATAGGCTTCTAAATCAAGTGACTTCTTTCTTTAAAACTTTAAGCAATTTGTACCTTTAAAACAATTTGCCTTCTTTATTTCAAATCATTTCTTTGCTTACATTCTTGAAAACCATTCTTTTAATCTTCCATAAAGTTGTTATAACTAACTTCCCATAAAGCCGTTATAACTCTTTATATGCGAGACAAATTCATTCCTTTTATGACCAAGAAACTTATACTTTCAATTCAAATCACATAGCTTTCCAAATCAAGTATTCTATACTTTTAAATCAATTCATTTCTTCCTTTAAGAATCAAGTCTCATAACTTGAAAAATAAAGTCCTTAACCTTTTAACAATTGAGGTCCATGGTCTTAAAACTTCATACGTAAATCCTTATAAATTAAGTAACATATACTTGGTGCGTTGTGAATAAGTTATACTTATTTATAACCATCTTAATCAAGTAGCCATGATCTAGAAAATGTAATACAATTTTGTCTTATCTTAGCTTCATGCGGATGGAGAATTCTACTTGTTTTAACTTAATTAATTGTCATTACATTTTCCTTTATTAACTGCAATGGCTTGTTCGATACTTATTCTTATTCGTGTAGTAAATTAGCCAAGTCAACTTGGCTCCAAAATACCTCTAACGACTCTTACCAACATCCCCCATAAGACTTGGTAAGAACTTAGGATAACTTATACATAACCTTTACGTAGAGTAAATCAACATACATACCTCTTAACTTCTAAGAGTAGAAGGAATCATGAAATAGTACTACATGTATATTCCATACATAGAATCATGTCAAAGAAGGAAGAGGTTCACATACGCCATGACGATTGTCGACAAGTAGCAAAATGCTCCAAAGTACATCAACCTTGAGCTACTCCATTCTTCAAGTAGGATCGCTATACCTAGTACTTCAACCTATCATGGTCACAATACGTCCATTAACCTCTTACTTCAAACGTAGAATATTCTAAGTGCTAAGTCGCCAAATTCTACGGAAAATCGGACAGCACTTCCTTTGTTTTTACTTACTTTGCCACTTTTTTCAAGGCCGAATACAATAACCAAACAGCCCCAATTGGCTCACAATTTCTATAAGGTACTCGATACAAATAAAAACTAAATGTTGATTGGCTCACAATTTAGAAAGTAGTCCAATACAAATGAAAAACAAACTAAAAGTCCAAATTCGCGAGTTCAACCTTACCAATTCTTATCAAATTTCCATTTCAATCCAAATTGGTAGCGTAACACGATATCAAGTCGTATTTGATTATAATAACCATAATCTTTAAGTAAGTAACATGCGTGATTTTAGTAACGACTAAATTGTGATCCAACTTAACATGGCTTACATACATTTCGAATTTTTCCAAGGCTACAATCAATCCATAATCCTTATAAACTTCAACACATATACTACATACTAGCAACATGTAAAGCTAACAACAAAATAAATAATCTTGTAACACTTTCAAAGAACAAGATTATACCTCGTGATTCTTAATACAAATTCCAATCCAAAGTCGCTCCTTAGTAGTTTAGAACCTCTCCAAGACACTTCAATCCGCTTTGAGACCATAGAACAACACCAACAATTATCCTTCAAATCCCCAAACAAAACCTAGAAAGACCATTAGGTTTTCACTTTGCGACTAACCCAAAACTCTCTTTTTTAAGGATTTTCTATTGAGATATGCTTACACTACCCTCAAGAACCTTGGTTTAAAGTGGGAATCAAAAGAACAAGGAACAAATTTTTCTCTTCTTTTCCTTAGTGGAACCCGAGAGCTCCCATGGAGTGGTCTTAAATTTTTGCAATTTTTCTAAGTGTAAAACTCTCCCTCTACTAGTAGTAATATATAAAGCACCTAGGAGGGTTATGATATAAACACATGGATGGCTTAGATGTAGTCTTACATTAAAAATCAAGACTTATTGACCCCTTGACTAGTCAACATTCTCATGCTACACATGCTTGCAAGACTAAGGTCGATGACCTCTTGCCGCTTGCATTTTTCGACAAGGCATCACATAAGGGGTGACACGTGTCGCCTCCCATTCGTTACAATAACACAATTTCTGACAATTCCATAATTTCCGATAAATTTTACAAGTCTCAAATCTTAACACTTGCGGGTTCTTACTTACGTTCTTACACCATGTCCTGTAAATACGGGGTGTAACAATACCCCCTTGACTTATTATACCGAGGGCTTGCCACCCTTGATGCGGGTCTATACGGCCTATGCAGTCCTCGTAACTATGCGGTCGCGGAGCTCCGTGATTGATCATTCGGGTGTTTAGCCTGATGCGGGGATTCCCATGCGGTCTGTTGAGACTACGCGGTCTTTTGAGACTATGCGGTGCGGGAGCCTAGGCGGATACCGAGGGTTAGCCGCCCGATGCGGGGTATACCTCGGTGATGCAGGACCATGATTCGAGGAATACCTCATGCGGTCGTGTGTGACCTATGCGGAGTGCGGGAGTTCGAGGATAGACGCGCACAATGATATTGCGGGTGAGTGGCGAACCGATCATGTGGTGCGGTCTAGAAAGACCTCGTGATATAATTTATGGCATTTTTGGTATCGTGGGTCTTAGTAGTCGGCTATGCCTTCATACTTACCCGTATGTGTCACACCGTAACCGGGCGTGGTGGTGCCCTACCGGCACCTTCTACCTTAACAACTAAGTACATTGGAAATTAGTAATGACTCATTTTTTTCTTTAATATAAACGTCGTGCGAGGGCAAAGCCGCCATATATACATAAACAACAGACACAACATACGAGTCAATCCAACATATGAATACCTCTAAGAGTTAAAGAACTATGACGGACAAGGCCCCGCTGTGAGCAAACTGCATGCATCAAGGATATATACCAAAAGATAAACTCTGAGCAGAGGAGCTATCCAAAACCACGAAGCGATCCTACGCGCGATCACCGAACAGCGTACCTAAACTCGTGGCATGAACGCAACCCCGGGAGGTCGATCGAAGAATGTACCAAGTATGTGAGCAATCGTAATAAAATCATAATAAACAAAGCAGAGACATGTATGATAGCCAACCTACGATACATAATACATAGCGATACACATAGTCGGGACGCAGCCTCTGAGTCATTACTCAAATATAACCATGGGTCTCACGCCCATAACATCAATCATGCCGTGGAATCTTTCCTCACTGATCCATGATATAGTACAACACCAATAGGCATACATGAACACCAAGTCCCACCTGGTATAGCATCTTGGGGTTTACCTCACTTATACTCTTATCACGGAGAAGGTGGTAAAGCGGTGGTATAGCATCTTGGGGTTTACCCTCACATATACTCTACCGAGAAGGTGGTAAAGCAGTGGTATAGCATCTTGGGGTTTACCCTCATATACTCTACCTGGAGAAGGTGGTAAAACAGTGGTATAACATCTTGGGGTTTACCACTCACATATACTCTACTGGAGAAGGTGGTAAAGCAGTGGTATAGCGTCTTGGGGTTTACCCTCACATATACTCTACTGGAGAAGGTGGTAAAGCAGTGGTATAGCATCTTGGGGTTTACCCTCACATATACTCTTACCCTATCTCGTGACCGTCAAACAAGACATAAGCACTACCATGTCTTTTATAAAAAGAATCAGGAATTTAACCCAAGTACTACCAATAACGAAGCACCCGAATCCTACATCATCGCTCAGTGCGTCGATAACTTACAACTGACAAACTCCAACCGAGTCGCGACAACGTAATAAAACATAGTACTTGCACTCAAAGGCTATCACCAGCACATAGGCAATTCCCAATTAATCAAGCCAAAGTACTAATCAAGGCACACATGGAATAATTCTCAATTATCAAGCCAAAGTACTTATCAAGGCACACTTAGAATAATTCTCAATTAACAACGAAAGTACTAATCAAGGCACCAATAGTATTATTCTCATTTAACAAGCCAAAGTACTAATCAAGGCACACTTAGACTAATTCTCAATTAATCAAGCCAAAGTACTAATCAAGGCACACTTAGACAAATTCTCAATTTATCAAGCCAAAGTACTAATCAAGGCACACTTAGACAAATTCTCAATTTATCAAGCCAAAGTACTAATCTTTTCAAGAGACTCCTTTGTGAAAAATCCCAAGATACTAACACGTAGTATCAGCGTGTCTATTTTTCAAAGTAAGTTACTACATTTTTTTGAAAGCTTATTTCAACACTTGAAATCAAGTAACTCAAATTTTCTTTTACAATCTAGGCAACTTATGTCGATTAATCAAAATAGACAACTTTCTAAACTTTCCATAAAGCGTTATAACCCACTTCCCATAAAGCCGTTATAACCCTTTATGGTTTTAGACATATCCATTCCTTTTATAACCAAGAGACTTATACTTATTAAAATCCAAGTATTAAATACTTTCAAATCGATTTTCTTAACTTTTAAAAATACACTTAGTCTCTTAACCTTTAGAAACCAAGTAACTTATTTTATTACTAAACTTTAGGCAATTGATGCCTTAAAATCAAGTTGCCTTTTCATTAAAATCGAGTCATTTATCTTTCCATAAAGCAAATATAACCAACTTCCCATAAAGTCGTTATATTCACTTTATACCTTCGCCAAATACAATTTCCTATCCGAGGACTTATACGTTTAAAACGGGACAAGTATCACGTATTTTAAAACTCTTTAAGTCCCTTAACTTTCAAAACACTTCAAGTCTCTTAATATATAGAAAACAAGTTTCTTCTCTTAAATCATGTCATTTCTCCTCTTTTAAACAATTAAGTAAATCACTCCGACTCACAAAGTCATTTTAATGACCTTTAGGTTTTGGAACTAAGGCACTAGCCAAAGGTTTAGAAACCACTTCCTTTTCAAGACTATATGTACTTTAAGTAAAATACTTTCACTTTTAAGAATCCAAACTTCACTAAGGAAATGGATTATCGACTTACAATTTAAACATCAAAGTACAATCAAGGAAGCACATAGAACAAATTCTACTTTAGGCAATCCAAATACAACCAAGGAATGGATCATTTAGGGAGTAGAACATACTTTCTTTATCTTAAGGAATCATGCTAGAAGAGGAGATAGTTCACATACCTTTTCGCTAATTCCACAAGCTGCCGAATACGCGTATGTGGAAGTGTCAACCTATAATGGTCACAACAAGACTATCAACTTCTAGTCTCGTAGAATAATACTAAGTGTTTGGTCTCTAATTCTACGGAAAATCGGGCAAAACTTCCTTTGTTTCTACTCACTTTGCCACCTTTTCAAGGTCGAATACAATAACCAACACGCCCATTTAAGGCTCCAAACAACCACTAAACAAAGGGGATTACACGCCTACAATACGTGTAAAATTCCGCCCACAATTTAATACAAAGTAGTTCAAACTTCACTAGCCATCCTCGGCCAACATACTAACAATTCAAAGTCTTTTCCAATCCTTATCCAATTCCAAGTTCTAAGGTCTAACATGTTATATAGTTATAAACAACTTGATAACTACAATTTCCTTCTTTATACAACATGCGACTCTTAAACGAATAATCAACTTGAATTGTAGTCTTAAGGCTAACATGCTAGTTTTGATTAGGGTTCCAATAGCAATATACTTGTCCAACTACATAATATATACTTCATGCTTGCTACTATCTATAGCTCTGACAAGTAGTAACTCTTAACTACTAAAGCGACAAGATTATACCTTTATAAGCCCTTATAATCCCAAGATTCAAAGTCGTGCCTTAGCAAATTCTTAGCTCCTTTCCTTAGGTTCCAATCCGCTCCAAGCACTCCTTGAGGCCTATGAAGAACCCATCTTCAAGTTCCAACTTCAAAGTTGAAGAACTCCATAGTTTCGCCTTGCGACTAACGTGAAAATCGTTTTCCGAAATCTTTCTATTGAGATAACCTTAAAATACCCTTATGAACCTTGGGTTTAAGTCTTGTGAACAAAGGGTCACAAACTAAAATTTTTCTTGTGGGAAAGTAACCCGAGAGCTAACTTAAGAACAAGAAATGTTTGTGATTTTTCTAAGTGTTGGAAACTTAGTCTTGCACTAGTAGTGAGCTTATATAAAACATTGGAGGGCTTGTATTATCACAAATGTGTGTCTAGGATGAGTTTCACATGGATTAAGCTTAGGTGGACAAGTTGACTTGTCAACAATATCAAGCTTCAAGACTTATCATCTACTTAGGTCAAATGACCACTTTAGCCTTGCAAAATTTCGTCCAAGCCTTGTGGAAGGAGTGCCACGTGTCGCCTCTCATTCGTCCATAAAATTTCAGAACCCTCGTGGGTCCACAAAATGTAAAACTCCTCGTGGGCCCACGTGACCAAATCGTAAAAATAAATTTCCATAATATTATTAAGTCTCATACTCTTCAAATAATGTATTTTGAGAATCCAATTCTCAACAACGAACATTTTCCTTTCCGACGTTCGGAACATTTCGTCGGAAAAACAATTCTTCCTTTCGCACGATTCCCAAGTCTTGTTTCCTTTCGTACATTCTCTTTTACATGTCCTGGACTTACGGGGTGTAACATTCTTCCCCCCTTAGAAACATTCGTCCCCGAATGTTCTTAGTCGGTTGTCACTCTATACAAACTCCGGCATAATCTCTATACTATGCCTAACAATCAAAATTGCACAAGACCAACGATGCCACACATGGCGTCACCTAACATACGTAAACATAATAATGGACCTTCCGTCGCGACCCCTTCTCACAAAACTCGAAGGTTACGATCTTTCCCAAAACACGGATCCTTAGAGGTTCCTTTCTTTCCTTACTTATCATACTTTCTCGTCTTCCAAACTCATATAGTACCGTCTGAAATCTCAAATTTTGTTTCTATTCTCAATCCTTGGAGTTACTATCCAAACTTGGCCATTTTGTTACTTACACTCCGTTAAGGCTCTTACCGGTCCTTACGACCTAGTTCGGTGGAACGCGTCCACGAACTCGTATAACGATTAACTCAACTTGGGCCTGGCATCCTCGGGACCTATCACATAACGGGACCATTTCTATCTGACATTCACCCGATTCCATACTATCGGTTGACCCGAAATGAGTCTATAACCCGACTCATCGTCACACTTAACTTCTTGTTCTTAGCCTGAAATAAATCTCTCTCTTATCTCAATGTACTTCTTACCCTATCCCTAATTACTAGAGGTTCGTCACATAGGTGAAGTATTTCTACTGTCTGATCTTCCCTATTTGTCTTACACTGTCAGGGGGCAATTACTACGTGTGAACTCTACACAACTATAGTCTCAGTTCACTTACCATTCTTGTCAACATTCTTAACTCCACACCTTAGTAATCAAAGTATTCCTACCTCTGGGGAACTATCACTTATAATCGCTAGCAACACAGGAAAACATATATGCAAAATCTGAATCTATCAAAGCACGTATGATTCAAAGAGTGAAATATACTGTACCCCGTGCGATGTCGCCTCGATCTGTCGATAGTCACGTCATCTATGCGGTTCGAAGGACCGCGAACTATAAACTCCCACGACCTCTACCACGGTGGTGACATCTGAACACCTTGCAGGGGACGCAGTGCGGAGGAAGAGGAACCAACTACAGGCCTCAGGTGAGCCACCCTACGGCGCTCTTCTAACGGCATTCCCACTTCGGCCGGACGGCCACAATAGTAACAACCATATGTGTCATAACGGCATTTCCCGAATGATGCTTACCACATCGATACAGAGGAATAGGTGGCCTCGAGGTCCTCTGCTCCTCTGAGAACCTCGACCGAGCTTGGACCGGCTCCTAAATACCTTGTGGGTCAAATCTCCCACGAGCTGCGGGGTATGTGGTAGGTGGGACGAATACCTCACTCGCGGCTCGTCCAAAACTCACCGGATAACCAACCGTCCTAGCCTCTTACGCCGTTTCTCCGCTGCCCTCTTCCTCTGTACACACATGCACTTGGCGAACAACTCCTCTGTGGATCTGTAGCATCGCTAACTTGGTCAATAACATAATCGCTTCCTCATGACCTAAAGTCTTCTCCTAACCGAATCAGAGGCTCGTGCGGTCTCAAAACTAGAAGAACTTGCGTGGAACAACATCAGGTATACCACAGGCACGAGCCCTATCAACTCTCTGAGTCGACTAGTAGCTCGCTACTCCTTTGCCCTTCTGGTTGCCCTCCTTGGAGACATAAACACAAAAATACGTCGAGGAATCATCTTACTAACACGGCATGATCTCGTAATGAGAAGAATGAAACTAACTCCTAAATGTCGCCTCGTTTATGGGTGTGGCGCGCAACACCGATAAGCAAGACTACTAGACACGGTCAGACATTCCGAGGACCGATCGCTCGATACCACTGGCTACACCGAACCCGGGCGTGGTCGTGCCTACACAGGCACCTTCTACCTTAACAACTAAGTACATTGCGGAAATTAGTAATGTACCATTTTTTTTTCTTTAAAATAAACGTGCGTGCAAGGGCAAAGCCGACAAGTCGCCATATATACATAAACAATGACACAACCATGAGTCCAATCCACATATGAATACTGCACCTAAGAGTTAAATCAACTATGACGGAATGAGGCCGCCGTACCCAGCGTACAAAGCACATCAAGGATATATACCAAAAGATAAACTCACGAGCAGAGGAGCTATCCAAAACCCCGAGCAGATCCTACGCTGCCGATCACGAACAGCGTACCTAAACTCGTGGCATGAACGGAAGGAGGTCAAGACGAAGAATGTACCAAGTATGTGAGCAATCAGTAATAAAATCATAACAGTCTAAACAAAGCAGAGACATGTATGATAGCCAACCTACATAATACATAGCGATCCGCATCAAGTCGTGGACGCAGCCCTCCGAGTCATTACTCAAATATAACCATGGGTCTCACGCCCATAACATCAATCATGCGTGGAATCTTTCCTCACCGCGATCCATGATATAGTACAACACCAATAGGCATACATGAACACAAGTCCCACGGTGGTATAGCATCTTGGGGTTTACCCTCACTTATACTCTTATCACGGAGAAGGTGGTAAAGCGGTGGTATAGCATCTTGGGGTTTACCTCACATATACTCTACCACTCGAGAAGGTGGTAAACAGTGGTATAGCGTCTTGGGGTTTACCCTCACATATACTCTACTGGAGAAGGTGGTAAAGCAGTGGTATAGCGTCTTGGGGTTTACCACTCACATACTCTCTACTCTACGGAAGGTGGTAAAGCAGTGGTATAGCGTCTTGGGGTTTACCCTCACATATACTCTTACCATCTCGACGATCACAAACAAGGCATAAGCACTACCATGTCTTTTATAAAAGAATCCGAATTTAACCTAAGTACTACCAATAACGGAAGCATGCGGAATCCCACATCACCGCTTCTGTGCGTCCTAACTTACAGACTGCATGTACCCTCCAACCGAGCGACAACGTAATAAAACATAGTACTTGCACTCAAAGGCTATCACCGCCACATAGGCAATTCCCAATTAATCAAGCCAAAGTACTAATCAAGGCACACATGGAATAATTCTCAATTATCAAGCCAAAGTACTTATCAAGGCACACTTAGAATAATTCTCAATTAACAACCAAAGTACTAATCAAGGCACCAATAGGATTATTCTCATTTAACAAGCCAAAGTACTAATCAAGGCACACTTAGACTAATTCTCAATTAATCAAGCCAAAGTACTAATCAAGGCACACTTAGACAAATTCTCAATTTATCAAGCCAAAGTACTAATCAAGGCACACTTAGACAAATTCTCAATTTATCAAGCCAAAGTACTAATCTTTTCAAGAGACTCTTTGTGAAAAATCCCAAGATACTAACACGTAGTATCAGCGTGTCTATTTTTCAAAGTAAGTTACTACATTTTTGAAAGCTTATTTCAACACTTGAAATCAAGTAACTCAAATTTTCTTTTACAATCTAGGCAACTTATGATTAATCAAAATAGACAACTTTCTAAACTTTCCATAAAGTCGTTATAACCGACTTCCCATAAAGCCGTTATAACCCTATGGTTTTAGACATATCCATTCCTTTTATAACCAAGAGACTTATACTTATTAAAATCCAAGTATTAAATACTTTCAAATCGATTTTCTTAACTTTTAAAAATACACTTAGTCTCTTAACCTTTAGAAACCAAGTAACTTATTTTATTACTAAACTTTAGGCAATTGATGCCTTAAAATCAAGTTGCCTTTTCATTAAAATCGAGTCATTTATCTTTCCATAAAGCAAATATAACCAACCGCCCATAAAGTCGTTATATTCACTTTATACCTTCGCCAAATACAATTTCCTATCCGAGGACTTATACGTTTAAAGCGGGACAAGTATCACGTATTTTAAAACTCTTTAAGTCCTTAACTTTCAAAACACTTCAAGTCTCTTAATATATAGAAAACAAGTTTCTTCTCTTAAATCATGTCATTTCTCCTCTTTAAACAATTAAGTAAATCACTCCTTGACTCACAAGTCATTTTAATGACCTTTAGGTTTTGGAACTAAGGCCTAGCCAAAAGGTTTAGAAACCACTTCCTTTTCAAGACTCTATGTACTTTAAGTAAAATACTTTCACTTTTAAGAATCCAAACTTCACTAAGGAAATGGATTATACGACTTACAATTTAAACATCAAAGTACAATCAAGGAAGCACATAGAACAAATTCTACTTTAGGCAATCCAAATACAACCAAGGAATGGATCATTTAGGGAGTAGAACATACTTTCTTTATCTTAAGGAATCATGCTGAGAGGAGATAGTTCACATACCTTTTAGGCTAATTCCACAAGCTAAGCCGAATCGCCGTATGTGGAAGTGTCAACCTATAATGGTCACAACAAGACTATCAACTTCTAGTCTCTACGTAGAATAATACTAAGTGTTTGGTCTCTAATTCTCTACGGAAAATCGGGCGACTTCCTTTGTTTCTACTCACTTTGCCACCTTTTTCAAGGTCGAATACAATAACCAACACGCCCCATTTAAGGCTCCAAACAACCACTAAACAAAGGGAATTACACGCCTTACAATACGTGTAAAATTCCGCCCCACAATTTAATACAAAGTAGTTCAAACTTCACTAGCCATCCTCGGCCAACATACTAACAATTCAAAGTCTTTTCCAATCCTTATCCAATTCCAAGTTCTAAGGTCTAACATGTTATATAGTTATAAACAACTTCAATAACTACAATTTCCTTCTTTATACAACATGCGACGCTTAAACGAATAATCAACTTGAATTGTAGTCTTAAGGCTAACATGCTAGTTTTCGGATTAGGGTTCCAATAGCGATATACTTGTCCAACTACATAATATATACTTCATGCTTGCTACTATCTATAGCTCTGACAAGTAGTAACTCTTAACTACTAAAACGACAAGATTATACCTTTATAAGCCCTTATAATCCCAAGATTCAAAGTCGCGCCTTAGCAAATTCTTAGCTCCTTTCCTTAGGTTCCAATCCGCTCAAGCACTCCGAGGCCTATGAAGAACCCATCTTCAAGTTCCAACTTCAAAGTTGAAGAACTCCCATAGTTTCCGCCTTGCGACTAACGTGAAAATGCGTTTTTCCCGAAATCTTTCTATTGAGATAACCTTAAAATACCCTTATGAACCTTGGGTTTAAGTCTTGTGAACAAAGGGTCACAAACTAAAAATTTTCTTGTGGGGAAAGTGGCTAACAGAGCTAACTTAAGAACAAGAAATGTTTGTGATTTTCTAAGTGTTGGAAACTTAGTCTTGCACTAGTAGTGAGCTTATATAAAACATTGGAGGGCTTGTATTATCACAAATGTGTGTCTAGGATGAGTTTCACATGGATTAAGCTTAGGTGGACAAGTTGACTTGTCAACAATATCAAGCTTGAAGACTTATCATCTACTTAGGTCAAATGACCACTTTAGCCTTGCAAAATTTCGTCCAAGCCTTGTGGAAGGAGTGCCACGTGTCGCCTCTCATTCGTCCATAAAATTTCGTAACCTCGTGGGTCCCACAAAATGTAAAACTCCTCTGTGGGCCCACGTGACCAAATCCGTAAAAATAAATTTCCATAATATTATTAAGTCTCATACTCTTCAAATAATGTATTTTGAGAATCCAATTCTCAACAACGAACATTTTTCCTTTCCGACGTTCGGAACATTTTCCGTCGGAAAAACAATTCTTCCTTTCGCACCAATTCCCAAGTCTTGTTTCCTTTCGTACATTCTCTTTTACATGTCCTGGACTTACGGGGTGTAACAGTATGGTTCTATTGTGATGGCTTGAGGGCGTGAGTCCCTGACTTGACATGACTGCTGATTTATTGTGAACTGTAGTTTGGTTATCATACATGTCTCCTGCTTTATTTAGACTACTATGATTTCATTTACAGTATGTATTTTCAGTTTCACATACTTGGTACCTGTTGTACTGACCTCCTTCGGGGGGCTGCGTTCATGCCGCAGGTAAAGGTACACCAGTCGTTGATCCTCGCTCTTAGGGTCACAGTTCAGCGTTTGGGAAGCTCCGTTCCTCCGGAGGCTTATCTTGGTATAGTCCCCTGTTGATTGTAGATGCTTACATTCAGGGGTATGACGGGGCCCTGTCCCGTCGTTGTTGTCATATCATTCTTAGAGGTCTGTAGTACTGTTATGGGCAGAGTGGTAGAAAGGGATGTAACTGTTCAAATTGTTATTTATATATACCGATAGAACTTTTGGTTAGCTTTGTCTTATTTCACTGTCTTATTACATTGGTTTCATGTATTGTCTTTATGTTCCGCTGATTACTCTGATGTTGTATCACTAGGGTGCCCGGGGTAAGGCACCAGTCACGGGCCCCGGAACGGGTCGTGACAAGGGCAATGCTGGAAGGAAACATTCTCACCCTGAATACTGGAAGTTCGCCGACTTAGACTCACCCACGAAGTCCTGAACTTGTGGAAGGCGTTGTTTCTGCATAAAAAAAGAATGCAACAAATGTAGCATGAGTACACAACGTACCCCCGTAGACGTCATAGGCCGACAATAATGGGATATACGTAATAGAGATAAATATCAAGTTAACTCTCAAGTAATCCTATACTAAACAGTTTCATACTCATATAAGTCACCTAGTTCACATAAAGGTTCACTGAATCAATTAAGACACTTTGTTCATATGAGAGTTCATGAATCATGCAAGTCACCACATTTACAGATGAGTTCAATAACCAATAATCCAAGTATCAGGTAATAATGCAATGCACATATCAGGTACCTTTCATCTTCAGTATACATGCGATTAAATTATATGACCTGCACATACATATGGGACCCGCGAAGTCTATATACTAATCTGAAATTTTCTTAACAGATCCCATCTCTTGGCTGTAATATCATCTGCGTGCAACCTGATCCTCTGCGTGTCATCATTATCTCAGTGTTTCCAACCATCTTATAGAACAACTTACTTTTCTGGTCTTATTAGACCCACAATATTTCCATACCACTCGTATTTCAATATCATCGGAATCATGAGTGTATGAATGCAAATGACATTTCAAGGCAAGTAATCAGAATGTATGAGATGCAATCAAGTATAGAGATGAATATCACATGCTTTGGAGAGTCATTAACACATAATTCACATAATTTAGGAGATCATATCAAAAGCTATGTGATGAATAAACACAGAATATTAAGTATGGGGACGAGCTCATATAATGGCGACAAGCCCAAACAGCAACAACCGAAATCACCTTAAGGTTGATTCCCCAAATCACCCATCATCACGTTTCTACACTGGTACCCACCCAAGCGTTCATCACATCTACTAAGGTAGGACCCTCAAACACGTCCAATACCCCTCAACATTTATAAACTAGTACCTACTTCTATCAAAGTCTATAAAAGAGAAATTGTAGCCTACCTCAAAGACGAGGAGGAGCCATGAATGGTTAACCCTCTATGCATGCCTTGTCCTTTCGGAGCGCCTTGTAGTAATCATATTCTAACATACATAGACTCTACGTTAATAATTAAGCTAAAACACATATAAGGACTTAGTCCAAAAACGTACCAAAAGACATCTAAAACTAACCCCATGACCATGGTGCAAAAATCTAAACTTTATTACTCAAGAAGCATAATTACATACTAAGTAGTCATACCCTTAAGTTAATTGGAAAACTAACCCCAATTGAATCCTAAATTGCACGATTTAACCAAAAGCCCAAATTCCAAACCCTAGAATTTCCCCCAAATTGAAAAGTATTTCCATGATGAAATTAAACACCACAACATGATCTTCTAACAATAAGCAATACTAATTTACAATATCAAGATAATCTAATTCATATAACACCCTTAAATCAAGGTTTCATCCGCTCTTATTCTATCATAAAACTTACAATTCATTTTCCCCAAATTATAATCTATACCAAGATTAGAGACCTTAAAATATGAAACATAATAAAAAAGGTGAAGAATTTACCTCTAATGATGAATTCCAGCAAAAACATCAAGAATTTCCCTCTTAACCAGCTCTAATTTCGAGATATGATATTTTGGAAAAGTGAATCATTCTATGGCATTTAAGAAACTGACTGAAATAACAATCCCGCATTGGCAGAATCGATCACGCAGTGGCGGCCTCACCGCAACAGAGAAAGTTTGATGAGGCAGAGACAATAAACTTTCTGCATAGGCGCTGGTGCGAGCGAATCACCGCAAATGCGCCATCGCCTCTTCGAGGAAATCTCCGCAGGGGCGAAAACTCACAATTACACATGGCCCACATCTGCGAGCCAACCTCCATAGAGGCAAGCACACAAAAGCGACCTAATAGCCACTGGTGCGACACACTAGAACCAGCAACTAGAGAATTTACTTAATCTTCCACCAACCACCCGAGACACTCCCAAGACCTCCCGGACACAAATCAAATATGCTATCCGAAGGTAAACGATACTACAAACTAACTCGCACCCTTGAATTTCTCATTTAACTGAGCTAAGACATACTTTTCAAAAGAATCATCCAAAATATCTGAAAATCACAATTTTACAAATAATGTCACAAAGTACATTCCATTTACTCGGAAAGTGAACCAATGACTCGACTAAGTCATAAATGATTCTCTAGAAGTACCGAAAGTGGCGGAACCTGGAAATGAACCCATATACTAGAAAGTCAACTTTGAGTCAAACTAATCAACTCTAAAAAATTTATTTTGAATTTTTCATTTGAAAATCACATAAATAAACCTCGGGATCTGTGCCACACATCCCCACGCATCATAAACCTCACTCAGAGTCTATAAAAAGCACAATATAGTCAACTAAGGGTCTTTAGCTAAAAATATCCGGATGGATCATTACATCAGATATCAATTAAACAAACGTTTGTCCTCGAATGGAGAGAATCCATAAAGAGAAAAGTATCAAAAGTAGTAAACACGTGAGGGTATCATCTCCTCATATCAAACTCAGTCTCCCAAGTCACCTTCTCAACATGACAATACTTCCACTGCACCTTCATAGAAACAATCTTTATGGATGTCAACTTTCTCACATGCGTATCCAAAATGGCCATAGGCTTTTCTTCGAACTCCAATTTTTTATCAAGAAATACGAAGTCCTACTGGATAATGTAAGAACCATTAGCATGGTACTTCTTCAGCATAGAAACATGGAAAATCGGATAGACACCTGAAAGACCTGGTGGTTGAGCCAACTCATATGTCACCTCACCAACCCTATGAAGAATCTCAAAAAGGTCTGATATACCTCGGACTCAACTTTCTTCTCTTGCCAAATATCATCATGCTATTCATAGGTGAGACCTTTAATAAATACATGTCACCAACCATAAACTTCATATCTCAGACCATCCGATCTACATACCCATTTTGTTTACTTTGAGATGCCATGAGCTTGTCTTGAATCAACTTCACCTTCTCTAAGGAATCCCTCGACAGATCGGTACCCCAAGGCCTCACTTCGAATGCATTAAACCGCCTAATCGTAGAGCGACACCTCATACCATACAAAGCCTCAAATGACGCCATATCAATGCTGGAGTAATAAATTTTGTTGTACACTAACTCTACCAAAGGTAAGAACTGGTCCCAATGACCACCAGAATCAATCACGCGAGCTTGTAACATATCCTCCAAAACTAGAATGGTCCGCTCGGACTGACCGTCTGTCTAAGGGTTAAATGTTGTACTGAGATCCAAGTGAGTACCCAATTCCTTTTGCAAAGTTTTCCAGAAATGAGAAGTAAACAGAGTACCCCAGTTTGAAGTTATAGAAATAGGTACCCTATGCAGACGGACAATCTCACAAATATAAATCTTAGCCAACTTCTCAAAATTGTAAGTTTTCTGAATTGGAATGAATTGTGCGTACTTGATCAACCTATCGATAATAACCCAAAGAACATCAAACTTCACCAAAGTCTTGGGAAACCCAATAACCAAATCCATAGCAATCCTCTCCCACTTTCACTCAGGAATGAACATCTCTGAGATAAGCCATCGGGTCGCTGGTGCTCATATTTGACCTGCTGACAATTCAAACACCTAGAAACAAACTAAACAATATCTCTCTTCATCCTACCCCAATAATAGTTCTGCTTCAAGTTAGGGTACATATTTGTAGCACCCGGATGAATCAAATATCTAGAACTGTGAGCGTCCTCCATAATCCATCTCATCAACTCTCCAACACAAGGAACACACACTCACCCCTTGATCCTGAAGACCCCCTCACCATCAGTCATAGCCTTCTTGGCTTCACTACTCATCACCTTATCCCTGATTTTGCACAACTTCACATCATCATATTGGTGTGTCTTGATCGACTCCAAATAAGACGACCTCGCCTCAACACAGGCTAAAATCCTACCCATAATTAAAATATCAAGTCTCACGAAACTATTGGCTAAGGACTGAACCTCCAATGACAATAGACACTCACTCACTTTCAAACACACCAATCTTCCCATACTCAATGCCTTTCGGCTCAAAGCATCAGCCACTACATTGCCTTGTTTGGATGGTACAAAATTGTCATATTATAATCGTTGAGCAATTCCATCCATCGGCGCTGAATTCAAATCCCTCTAATTGAACATATGCTGAAGATTGCGGTGATCAGTATACACCTCATAATGAACTCCATAAAGGTAATGCCTCCAAATCTTCAAAGAAAATACAACGGTTTCCAACTCCAAGTCATGAACAGGGTAATTCTTCTCATGCACCTTCAATTGCCTTGATTAATAAGCAATCACTTTACCCTCCGGTATCAACCTACAGTCAAACCCAATCCTCAAAGCATCATAATATACAGTAAAGTCCTCCTCCATTAGAAGGGCCAAAATCGGGGATGTGGTAAAAAATGACTTGAGCTTTTAAAATCTCTCCTCATACTCATCTAACCACTGGAAAGGCACCTCATTCTGAGTCAAACATGTCAAATAAGAAGCAATAGATGAAAACCCCTTGACGAACTGACGGTAGTAACTTGTAAGACCCACGAAGCTCTGAATCTCTATCACTAAAGTAAGTCTAGGCCAGTCCCGGACTACCTCTATCTTATTTGAATCAACCATAATACCCTCATTAGACACCACATGTCCTAAGAATTCTACAAAACTGAGCCAGAACTCACACTTTAAGAATTTAATATATAACTTCTTCTCTTTCAATAACCTAAGAACCACTCTCAGATGCTTCTCATGGTCCTCTTGACTTTTCCTATAGATCAAAATGTCATCAATGAAGACAATCATAAACGAATCCAAATAAGGCTCGAGTATTTCATTAATCAAATACATAAATATTGTGGGGGCATTGGTAAGCCCAAATTATATCACCAAGAACTCATAATGACCGTAATGAGTCCGGAAAGCCATCACGGGACATCCTCGACCTGAATCTTTAATTGGTGATACCCGGACCTTAAATCAATCTTTGAAAATACAAAAGCACCCTAAAACTGGTCGAACATATCATCAATTCGAGGAATTAGATACTTGTTTTTAATGGTGACCTTATTCAACTGTCTATAATCAATACACATACGTATTGTTGTATCTTTCTTCTTCACGAACAATACAGGAGCACCCCAAGAAGACACACTAGGTCGAATGAAACCCTTGCATAATAAAATATGAAGCTGCTCCTTAAACTCTCTCCGCTATGTCAGAACCATACAATATGGAGGAATAACAATGGGTCGAGTACCCAGCTCTAGATCAATGCAAATATCAATATCTCTATCTGGAGGCTTACCCAACAGATCTAATATAAAGACCTTAGTGACCTCACTAACTACTGAAGCTGACTCGAGGGAAAGAGTCTCTGCACTCGTATCCTGAATATGAGCTAGGTACGCCAAATAACCACTATCTACCAACTTCCTATCATGGATGAAAGAAATAATCTTCTTAGGAGCGGAGCTGGTAGCGCCCCTCCACTTTAACCTCGGAAGACCAAGCATCACTAGAGTGACTATCTTGGAATGACAGTCCAGAATCACATGGTACGGTGATAACCAATCCATCCCTAAGATAATATCCAAATTAACCATTTCTTAACGTAGAAGAAGTCAATCTAATTGTATTAAGAATTGGATAGAGTGGATAGTTGATGATCTTGGAAGCCCTAATTATCCATCATAACTGATTTAATTCAAAGTATTTTTATAATTAGTTTATTTCCTGCATTATTAGTTAGAATTCCAATTCAATTACTTGAATATCCAATCAAATCCCATTTTGGACCACTTTGCCCTTTCAGAATTTGACTTTTCCTCACAGGTTTACACGTCGGCGCCGCGACCCTTCAGCCAGGTGCAGCGACTCTAAATAGTCGAAGAATCACTGTAGCTACTGGCAATCCGGTGCCGCGGCGCTGCTTCCTGGCGTCGCGGTGCTTGCGACGGTGATATTTTCTTCAGCTCTCTGGTATTCTAGCGCCTCGGCTCTGCCTTCTTCAGCAGCGGCTCTTCAGCGCCGCGGCTCAGCACTCATTTCGTCGACATTTCTGCCAGATTTCGTCTATTCTTCTCGGGGCTTCTTTAGTTGATTGCTTGTGCTTTTGTAGTGCATTGTCATCCTCAATATCAGCTCTTTTTAATTGTCAATTCGCCATGTTCCACCTAAATCGCTTATGACCTGAAAACATAAAACAAGACGCTTTATACTGTACAAAACATCTAAAAACACATAAACGACATCCTAAAACAGACTCTACAACAGTCCTAAAATGGACTTAACAGTACCCTTCACAATATGACCCCTATCGAAATCCTCTATCGTAGAGTTCCTTCCTATGATCATTTATGGATATTCGGTTGTCTCTGATATCCTAACATTGCCTTCACCGCCACTCACAAACTAGCACCCCGGACCACTCTGTGTGTCTTCGTAGGCTTCTCGCCTAACCATAGGGGATATCTCTGCTATGACTTGTCCACTCATCAGATTCACATTTTCCGTCACGTCACGTTCGACGAGACCATATTTCCATTTTCAAATCCTCAGCAATTCCGAAAATTGGATTACTCATTTCCTGACGAGCCTACCATCCTCCCATCCTCCCATCATTCTCAGTCAACTCGATCATAGCACCACCGACACATCACCACTGCCACCCGTGTCGACTGTTTCGTGCTCCCAACCGCCGGTTGAACTGCCGGCGTCGTCTCGTCCTCTCCAGTCACTTTCCCTGTCCAGTAGCCCAAAATCGTCGTCAGCGCCGCGGTGCCTACGATGGGTTTGACACCACCATCCTTTCCATATCCGACCACACATCTGTCCCAGATCCCGCCACTCAGCTGCCCGTAATTTCGATGACCAGTCCTCAGCCGCAGCTGACACTGTCCCTACTCACCAGATGGAAACCCGTGCCAGACACGGGATTTTCAAACCCAAAATTCAGTTTAACTTGTCGGCCCAAACTATCTCTCTAATTCCTAAGAGCCCCAAATTAGCCAAACAAGACCCTAATTGGAATGCGGCCATGTATGAGGAATTCAATGCTTTAACTAAACAACACACATGAGATCTACTACCTAGACTGGAAGGGGTGAATGTGATTGTAATACCATATTTTAACCGGAGTCAAAACGGTGTACTACATATGGTTGATTCCTAAGTGTTTTTAAGGAGTCGCCACCTAATTAGTCTAGTGAATTAGGACACTTCTAAATAGCATAAACATGCTACAAATGATCTCCATTTGATGGTCTTCGAAAAATATGAGATTCTGGGTAAGAATTTTTTATTATCCTAAGGGGAAGGGATTAGACATCCTTCAGGATCCACCAACATGCGGTTGTCCGGTCAAACCTAGGTTAAATTATTGTATAAAAGATGCATGTTTTGAAAGCATAAATGTGGCTAATGTGGACAAAATTAGGTGTCAATAGTGATCCATTATATGTGGCTATTCGGTCACAAATTCAAAGACAGTGGAGATCTAGAGAGGTATAAGACACGATTTGTGGCTAATGACATAAATCAGCAGGAGGACATTGATTGTGGTGAGACATTCATCCCGGTTGTCAAACCTTCTACTATTCGCATAGTTCTGAACATAGCAAAGGAAAAACACTGGCCGATACATCAACTTGATGTGAAAAAATGCATTTTTACATGAGAACCTGAAAGAAATAGTCTACATGCATCAACCGTCTGGGTTCGTCCATCTAGTAGTCCCTCATTATGTTTGTCATCTCTGTAAGTCATTGTATGACCTGAAATAGGCCTCCGTGCGTGGTATGATCGCTTTGCCAGGTATATTACGCAGATTGGGTTTATATGCAGCAGGTGTGATAATTTCCTTTTCATTTTTCATCGAGGTAGTAGCATTGCTTACTTACTACTCTATGAGGATGATATTGTTCTTACTGCCTCCTCTGATGCGTTGAAAAATGAGATTATTGCTTTACTTAAAATCGAATTTGCAATGACTGATTTGAGAAAGTTGAGTTACTTCTTGGAGATATCAGTGATCAGGTCTGCCAATCACATGTTCTTGATTACGGTACACGTGATTTAATATATGTATTTAGTTTAAGTAGACAAATATAATATTCATATAATAAAAAATGATTTGTTTGGTAATTGGTGAAAATATTAAGAGAAAATCAATCACCAATGCCGAGATATTAAAATTAATTTGCTTTAATTATAAAACATAATACCCGATATTTAAAAATTATGATGTAATTAGTAAAAAATATTAAAATTACTTATTTTGGAGAATTTTTAACACTGAGAAACATAGTGAAATTAATTAAAGATAAAAAGATGAAATATTCAGTAAAGAGAGGACAAAATTGAGTGTCAACAACTTGTCCCTCTTTGATCGAAGATGATGAAAGAGTTTTCGTACAAAGACGTTGACTTGTAGCCAATTTTGTCCTGATTGTCAAAGATTAGGAAATGCATGAGCTAAAAGAGTTTTCCAAGACGAAAGGGGATCTTTGATGCTAGGAATTTGAGCGAAAAGCTGATGCAGATTCATAATTTTGTCCCAGTGTCGGATTATGATGACACTGAGTCGTTGTGATGGCAAAGTTAAAAACAAAGCTGACGCATATTTAAAATTTATCCCAGTGTCGAATTATGATGACACTAGGTTGTTGTGGCGTTTGGAAAATTAAAGGAAGGCTAATGAAGATTTAAAATTTTATCCCATTGTCGAATTATGATGACATTGGGTTCTGTGATGCTAGAAAATTAAAGACAGAGAGCGGAAGCAGATTTAAAATTTGTCCCAATGTCGAATTATGATGACACTGAGTTGTTGTGATGCAAAAAAATCAAAGATAGTGCGGACGCGGATTCAAAATTTGTCCCAGTGTCGAATTATGATGACACTGGGTTGCTGTGATGATAAAAAATCAAAGACGAGTTGACGCTGAATTTAAAATTGTCCCAATGTCGAATTATGATGACACTAGGTTGCTGTGATGCTAGAAAATTAAGGACAATGCGGATGCAGATTCAAAAATTTGTCCAGTGTCGAATTATGATGACGCTGGTGCCATTGGTGTTGTGGGATGCTGGAGGAGAGCGGATCGACGTTCGAGGTCCAAATTGTCTCGATTCACCGTAAGAGATTGCTCCACGTTGTGCTCCTGCTCCTGTAAATAAAGGCTTTTGCAGGCTAAACTTAAAAAATATTAGTGCATAACTGTTAAAATAAAATGATAAAGCATGAATATATGAGAAATACGATAATGTGAGTAGGAATGTCATGTATAGACGTAATGTGCTGAAGATGTCGTAGTTGCAGATGCTGATGACGTCGTGGTATAAACGCAATGCTGATGACATCGTGGTATAAACGTAATGCTGATGACGTCGTTGGGTAGACGCGTTATAGATATTGTCATTGCGCAGACGAAATAACGACATTATTAATAACCGTAATAGGAGGAACGTCGTTGTGCGGGCGTAATAAGATGAACATTGTTGAATAGACGTGATAGGACGTCGTTGAATAAACGTAATAATAGAGGACGTCATAGAAAAGACGTAATAATAGAACGTCATGATGTAATAGTACGTCGTTGAATAGACGTAATAAGATGAACGTCATTGTGTGGACGCAATAAGATGAACGTTGTTGAATAGACGTGATGAAAGATTTCATTGATAGTCGTAATAGGAGGAACGTCGTTGTGCGAACGTAATAAGATGAACGTCGTTGAATAGACGTGATAAATGACGCCATTGATAACCGTAATATGAAGAACATCGTTGAAAAGATAGATGTAATAGAATGTCGTTGAATAGTCGTAATAAGATGATGTCATTGATGTATGATAAGACAAACGTCGATGAATAGACGTAATAAGAATACGTCGTTGATAGATGTAATAGGACGTCGTTGAATAAACGTAATAATAGAACATCATTGATAGATGATAAGACAACGTTATTGAATAGACGTAATAAAAGAACTTTGATAGATGATAAGACCACGTCATTGAATAGACGTAATAAATCTAACGTCATTGTGCAGACGCAATAAGAATACGTCGTTTATAGACGTAATAAGATGATTTCGACCTGGTGGGCCAAGCTACTATGATGAAATTACCTGCAGAATATAAACCGAGTAAAATAGCTAGAGTCGTAAAGTGATTGAGAAATGAGGATCAGAGTGTGGCCCTGTGAGCCAAATGACGTCTTGGTAGTCACGTGTGATTGTGGTCTTGCGGGATGAGCTGCTATGCAAAATCCTTTTATTTGTTGTTGTCTTTTCTGCTTCTGTTAATATGAAGAACCTGTGCTCAAAGAAAAATTTGTGAGTTTTGGGGGGGGGGGGGGGCGATCGATCCGTATTGACTTTGCAGCTTTGCTTCTTGATGCTCGGACGTTTGGTTTGTTTGGACCTGTAACCCCTGTCTAGTTTCCGGTTTAGCCTAGCTGTTAATAAAAATAATTGCTTATGACAAAGTATGTATAATTTTTTTGTCGGATTTTCGAATATTGACATGTCGTGAAACTAAATGAACATCTTATCCAAATAAAAAATTCTCCCGGTTTTAAGCGTGCAAGAGTGTTTGGTCTAAACGAGTCTTGTAGGGTTGTTTGTCTATCCTATCAAGGTAAAAAGTGTTGTATTTTGTAAAAATAGAGGAAAGTTTCTAATGGTGTGACCGAAGCCGATTTAGGCCGCCTACGTATCCCAACGAGAAAATCAGGTCATAACGTAGTTCGTTACAAGCAAAAGGGGAATTGTATATTTTTTGAAAAGGGGATCGAGGCCCGTATGGACCGCCTACGTATCCCGCAGAGGGAATCAGGTCATAACATAGTTCAAATTACAAAAAAGGGAATGATAGAGTTTTCTAAAAGTGAGACCGAGGCCCGTGTGGATCGTCTACGTATCCCGCCAGGGGAATCATGTCATAATGTAGTTCAGGTTTCAAGCAAAAGTGGATCGTAAGATTTTTCAAAAGTGGGACCGACCCGTATGGACTGCCTACGTATCCCGCTGAGGGAATCAGGTCATAACGTAGTTCAGGTTACAAAAGGGAATGGTAGTTAAACTAATTATATATCTCGGAGGCCCGAGACAGGGGTACGAGTCCACTCGTTCAAAATGTCTCCTTGTTTTGCATCCCAGCTGGCTGGGTCTTTAACGGGTGTATGTTTCATTGTTAGTATCATCTTCTTTTGACTCTTGTGAAGTGCATGTTTTGACAAAAGACTGATTCAGGCAGAGCATGTTTTGACCCGGGAGCATCTCTCTTTCTTTGGAGAGTGGTTGAGGATTCATCCCTTTCCTCTCCCTCGGCTATCCCAAAAATCCTTTCCCGAATGCTTTCTCCATTGATGGTAATCATATTTTGATGGGCAGTGTCAGGATTTGGCAAATGGTTATTATTTATATCGAGGGGAACTCTTTTCGGTCGGATAACTCCTTCTTTGATCAGTTCCTCAATTTTATCTTTGAGCGAATAGTAATTTCCAATGTCATGTCTAACGGCTCCGAAGTGGTATGCACTACTTTTAGTCTCATCGTGTCCCCTGGAAGTAGGTCTGGGGATGTTTCTTGGGATTGGTTGGAGAATTCCTGCCGCTTTCAACCTTCCGTACAACTGTGCTATAGGTTCGGCCAAATGTGTATAGGTTTTGACTGGATTTCTTTCTAAACTCAGGCGGGGTCGGACCGGTATGATGGTACCCTCCAAATTATGATCTTCATTAGCGGCTATCATGTGAACGTCAACATTGCCATGGTTCGGCAGAGGGTTCTCGTGCATATTTGGGAGTGCTTCTTTCAGTTGAATGACCCCATCTTTAAACAGTACTTCAATCTTATGAGGGCATAGCAGTTTCCGGTGTCACGCCCAAGGATACCAGAGTGGTACGCGCATTTCTTGGTCCCGTCATACCATTTTAGAATGGGATCGGGAATTTTCCCTGGAATTGGTTGTAGTATCCCTGTGGCTCTCAACCTCTCGTATAGTTGGGGTAAAGGCTCAGCCAAAGGTGTGTAGGTTCTAGGCCTTCTTTAGACATTTGTATTGGCTCTGTGTGCATTTGGTGGTCGTTTTTGTGGTTGCATTGTATACGGGGGTCGATATTGCTGGGGGTAGGTAGGTGCCCGAGGTATGTTATAGGTTGGTTGAGTATGATATATAGGTAGTGGGGCAGGTGAGTAGATGATAGTGAGGGTGATTTTGATAGTTTTGGCTGTAATAGGAAGGTTTTGGTGAATGGTGTTGGTAGGTTGAGAATTGATTGGGCATGCGTTCCTGAGTGGTCACGACAGAGGACATCACCTCTTTCTTCTTCTGGGAGGCTCCCCCAAATGAGTTTGATTGGATTGCTTTACTTGTCGCCTGCAATGCGGCCAAGTTAGTGATTCTGCCGGTTTTTATTCCTTCTTCTACGAAATCTCCCATCCTCACAACTTCTGAGAAACTTCGATCTATTACACTGATCATCCTTTCGTAGTAGGTGGCGTCCTTCAGGGACTGCACAAATATGGTGGTCATCTCGCTTTCAGCCATCGGAGGCTGAACCTTTGTTCCTTTCGCCCTCCATCTCACAGCGTATTCACGGAAGGTTTCGGTTGTTTTATTCTCAAGCTTCATCAGATAAAATTGGTCTAAGATAGTGTCAGTGTTGAACCGGAATCTGTCTATAAAATCTTGCACCATCATGCTCCAATTGTACCATTTCCTAGGATCCTGACTCGTATACCAATCAAGAGTCTCTCATGTCAGACTCCTAATGAATAACTTTATTATGATTGCTGGATCATTTCCTACCCCGATCAGTTTGTCACAATAGGATCTCAAATGGGCGCGGGGATTTCCCTTCCCATCGAACAAGTCGAACTTTGGTACTTTGTACCCAATGGGTAATTCTACATCTGGGTGCATGCAAAGGTCTTCATACAACCCCTTATGTCCTTTTCCTGTCTGAATGTTCCTGAATGCTTCCTTCAGGTTGTGTATCTCTTTAACCATATTATCATCCGTTATTGCCCTCGACTGCCTCTCCATCTTCTCGTATTGGTCAACCTCCTAAGTGGGTATGTTTGGGATTTGGGCGACAAAAGGTTGAGCCTATGTCGCATATACTGGTGGCACATATTTCTTTTGATGGTTAGCGATGTGTGTCATCAGTATATGCTCGGGAGCCCGGTAATTTGGGTTGGGTAGGCTAGTTTGGATAAGCGGTAGTTGAGGTATATATGGAGCTGATGAGGTTGAAGGGTTGTTTTGTGGAGGGTTTTGTGGAGGGTTTTGTGGAAGGTTGGTTTGTGGATGGATGGGGAGAGGGTACATCTGTTGCGAGCCAGTGTGTCCGTTTGGTGAATTTTGGGGAAGGTGTTGAGATGAGGGCGGATCAGGAGACTGGAAAGTTTGTGGGGCAATTGTACTTGTTCTTTGCTCTGGTAGTGAAGTGTTCATGCTAATGGACAAGTTGGTGAGATTTCAGAGTCGTTCCATTTCAACCTGCATGTCTGCTATTTATCGAAGCAACTGTGCGAGGTATTCATCTTGGCCAGTTGTGTTTCCTCTTTCTGAAGCCTCTGCTTCGTCTATAGGGATAGAGATGAGTCCCAAGTCATTCTGCTCAGATGCCTCCGAATCAGTCATTTCGTTGGCAGATCGTGCTTTTGACCTTGTAAAGTGCGGGTGTTCTGACATCTTCTAGTCAATACGAACCGACCTTTGGGGAATAAGCTGGGCAAAAAATAATCTTCTCAAAATGAAGCAAACCCAGTTAGTATAACATGGATTGCTTTAATAAATAAGTGCGGAATTGCAAATGATGAGCAAATTGCATGCAAATAAAGTTCGTGTTCTAACATGCATGAGACATCTTTTATGCCAGAGGTGAGCCTAAACGCCAGATATGCGAGATTATGATATACTAGTCCAAGCTGTTAAGCAGCCATGATTTTGTTGGAAATGGCGACAAAATGACTCTGCTCTTTTCCCAATTTCGACATGTCATGATTAGGCTTGAATTTGTCTATCATTGTCACGCTACACATAGTATGCAGTTGGTCGTTGGGTTGTGAAACCCGTCGACAAGTTTGATGGATTTATTAATTGTGGAGACGATACCAAGGATCGACCACCTAGGGTATATGCATGCATGATTTAAATGAACGGTGGTTTAGCTCTATCTTAAGTTTGCTAAGATTTGACTTACTAGACGCAAGATTCCTGAGCGGACTACTCGAGCGAGAAGGCTACGCGGCCACCGGTTGGACCGGATTCTCCGCGCAAAACGCCAATTCTCTTAAATTTTGGTATATGAAAGAAATTTGCGGGTGCACAAAGCACACCAGCGTATTGTGTGTGATAGTGTGATTTTTTCGTAAGGGAAGAAATATGAGCGGAATGCCAATTTAAGGAAAACAGTAAAACAAATAGCAGTTTAAAACAATTAAGCATACAAATTTAAAGCAAACAATTTAAAGCATTTAAACAGATAAAAGCAAATAAAGTCAAACAATAATAAACCTAGATTTGCTATGGTTAAGAACCTGATTATCCCCAGTGGAGTCGTCATGCTGTAAAACCCTATTTTAACCGGAGTCAAAACGGTGTACTACGTATGGTTGATTCCTAATTATTTTTAAGGAGTCGCCACCTAATTAGTCTAGTGAATTAAGACACTTCTAAATAGCATAAACATGCTACAAATGATCTCCATTTGATGGTCTGCGAAAAATATGAAATTTTGGGTAAAGATTCTTTATTATCCTAAGGGGAATGAATTAGACATCCTTCAGGATCCACTAACTTACGGTTGTCCGGTCAAACCTAGGTTAAATTATTGTATAAAAGATGCATGTTTTGAAAGCAGAAAGTTAAGAAAAAGGTGTCGCAAACATTCATCTGAAATATATATATTTTCCATAAAATTGCATGATATTTGTTTTAAAATGCATAAAAATGGTTTATTGGAAAGATATGTATTTCATGTAAACTTAGTAGTTTTTAATGAAAGTATGTATTTATATATAGACGGATCTTTATAAGATATTGGTTTTGCAATTGATAATGAGAAAAGACATATATATAAAAATAGATTATCATTTTATGAGTTTAATAAAAATGAGAATTTGTTATTTTTATAAATACTAATGATGCATAAAATGACTACATTGTTTTGAAATCTTAGACATGCATAATGGGCCTAAAATAAGCTAGCGTTGGGTTTCCGATTTTAGAACTACCATTTCTAATTTATTGATCCTAAGTCTACCTATTCTAGATATTTCAATATTTATA
The DNA here is from genome assembly GCA_029844215.1 of Przewalskia tangutica. NCBI lineage: Eukaryota > Viridiplantae > Streptophyta > Magnoliopsida > Solanales > Solanaceae > Przewalskia > Przewalskia tangutica. The sequence goes on from CM056732.1 coordinate 29,375,117, forward strand.
AAATCACATATTGTAACAAGAAGAAAAATGACGGAATTTTAAGAATTGAAGTGACTAGGACGAGTGACAATGTCTTCCCGCCCTATTTGTTTGGGAATCTTGAGGCGGAAAGATGCAATAATTGCGGAACCCGGATGTAATGAGTCTCGTAGCGAGACTCCTTGTTGCTCCCGATGCATATCATGTAAACAAAGAAAAGATAAAGATTAGTACATGTCCAAACTTTGTCGATAAATAAATAATTATGTATATGCATATAATTTAATTATTGTTATATTAGCCCAAGCAGAATGAGAAATCCAAACAGTAAACCCAAAATGCTTTCTAACCCAGGAATTGGCCTCGGGCATAATAGCATGTAAGGCATACGGCAGGCCTAAACAATTCATGGACACTTTAGGGAGAAAAGTGAACAGATTCCAAATCCAAGGGATAATTGCCTATTTTAACAATTAAACGTGCAGGGACAAGTGTTTTAACACCTCCAGGAGGCCAAAATATAACAAGTAAAGTCAAGAGAAAATGGCATTTCGGATATGTTTAACTAGCCATGTATACGCAGTTTAATAGAGGGAGCAAAATGCACTTATTGGGATCCTCTATCCATACTTGAACAAATTCAATGCCAAACTGTATCTTATATGCGTGTTTACTACAAGGGACAGGATCACAGGATATCATGGTTCATATTTTAGACTTGTGTTTAAGAAGACAACATGATGCTGGGAAGATTCAAATATACAAGACTCACATAACATGAAAGACCAATCATTTCATGTAGCTTCTATGTGAAACATACATGATTCAAATCACCCTCTATTTTTAGAGAAGCAAAAACCCAGACATTTAACATGGTAAATCAGATTTAAGACTCTATCTCAAACAGATATTAGGCTAAGTGACTTAGGCTTAAAACTAACGGTTTCAACATGGATATGCAGGTATATGCAGACATGACATCTAATATGACATTATGACACAGTTTCACATCATATTGATGGTTGTTAATAGTCCAACAGTCATGCAACTTAGGCTAAGGTGCAGGCAAATCATTTAACATGGTTCAAATTCATAAGGGAAAGACATGACATAGTTATAGTCTTATAGATGATACTATGGATAAAACATGTGATCTAACATGAAAAAGGAACGCAGTGCAGGGTCTCATCCAGGTATACCAGTGGTCACTTAGTCTAAAATATTTACAGAAGATCTTAAGGTGGACATTTACCAGCCTACACAAGATTAACATTTTAGGCATGTAGTACAATTCGAATCCAGACAGGTTCACAACACATTAAACAGGTCGCTACCGAGCAAATGAGATTTAAACTAATTCAGACCAGTGTTGTCCTCATGTGGACAAAGCTAAAGCAAAGAGGGGTCAGACCTATTCCTAGGTAGATAGTTGCAGGTGCGCATGTAGGTGAAGGGAAGGCATAGAGACATCAAACGGTAGATCTGGGAATACCATTTAAAGCATTCTAGGCATAGATATCAAAGAGAATACACATACTTATTGTTCAAGACCACTTGATGCATTAATTCCTTTGAAAATGTAGAGGATGAATTCAACTAATCCCCATATATCATCAGGGCATGAAGATTTCCATACAAGCAGGAAAGTTTTCTTTCGGTTTCTGATCTAATGCATAGTTAAAGGCTTAAATCACATATAACTATATCCCGATTTTATAGACAGATTCAGAAAACCACCTTCCTAATTATCCAATCATGACACTACGTTGTCCATGTACTCTCGAAGATAAACAACAAACTAGCATATGAATTCAGGGGATTATAAAAACCAGATATTAATGTGAAATACTCGGCTTATGATATTAAAAACAAACCAAATCGATAACTTAAATAATCAGAAACTGCTTAGATAAACTAAGACATGTTAAACACTTACACGATAATGTTAACAAGAACAGTCAATGCGCATATAACAGAAATGCACAGATTTGCATAAAGAGTCGAAATTCGAAAGAGAAAGTAGGTTACCTTCTCCGGGTGACGAACCAAAGCGTCGTCTCGACTCGTCAATTCTGCTCGGAAGTATTTGTGTGTGTACTACTGAAGAGAAGCAAGACTTGATGTTTTCGGATTATTGTTGAAGCAAAATCGAAAATCAGAAAAAGGTGTTTGAGGCTTTGTAGTAAGGAGAGTGTATGTTTTATGAGTTTAAGCTTCCAAAGGATGTGAGCCTATTCTCAATCTTCAAACCAAACCCAGAAATTCGATCCGAAATACAAGAATTTCAAAACAAAAAACAAAAGGAAGGTATTATAAATCTATCTTCGAAATCGGACCCCCTTTATTGAAGAATAATGGGATCCTTTTATAGATAGGTTTCCCATAACATTCACCCCTTCAAAAAATCTGAATTCGAAATTTGAATTGAAGGGCAAGATTTGAAAGTGGATTTCGGGGAACATGGTATGGTGAGATGTGCGATGTGATGTAGGGGTGTGGTAGTGTCAGGGTGGTTAGGAGCAGAGGTATGGGTGTCACGACCCGATCCCGGGCCGCGACTGGTGCCCCACCTGGGCACCCTTCCAAACATACAACACCAAAACAACTGCGGAAAATAAGTAACACATTTTTTTTTTAAAACCAAGGCAAAGCCGATAAGGCTGCCATAATATAAATCACCCAAAAATGGCTTACACTATCCAAAAATGTAATTACAACTCTAACCAGTCCAGCCCACATGTGAATACAGACCTCTAAGATTTGAACACATATTATGACGGGACAAGGCCCCGCCGTACCCCTGAATATACATAGTCATGACAACTCCGGAACATTGGAGCCATCTCAAAATGCTGAACCAGGATCCTAAGCTCGCGGATCCACAACTGTGTACCTAAACCTGCGGACATGAACGCAGCCCGAAAGTCGATCTGACAGTACAGAATATGGAGCAGAAATAAAGTGCGATGCGATCATAACTGTACAAAAGAATGACATGGGCAAGTATAAAAAGTACATACCAGATTCTGCCGTGTCATTACCACTTATGAACTTAATTGCACATCATTATCTTTTCCATTCCAGTAAGAGTTATAGCCATATCTTACGTACATACTTAGGAGAAGTCATTAAGTTCATTACCATATAACTTACTTATCTTTCATAACATAATCCGCCGCTTTATGGGGGACGTATACTACCCGATGCGGGACGCGATCAAGTCACACAAATATCAAAGCGTGCCCGTGGAATCCTCCATCACTGCCGACAACTATAAGTGTAAAATATAATCATGTGACGCGCCCGTGGCATCCCACCTCACTGTCGGCGTACACATACACAATACATATATATACCTCCTGCCCGTGGAATCCCACATCACTGCCGATGTAGTAGGTGTAACATATACAACATATATATATATATATATATATAACGTGGCGCATGCCCTAATCCTCATCGTATAAGCATGGCCATAACGTGCCCTCGGCATCCCTCATCGTTGGTGCAGGTCTTCATGGGGAGCTAGCCCATGGAGTAATAATATAACATGCCCCCGGAATCCCTCATCGTGGGTACATGTCTTCATGGGGAGCTAGCCCATGGAGTAATAATCGTCATAACGTAGTCGCGTGCCGGAATCCTCATCGTATAAGCGTAGCCATGGGTAATAAAACAACCGAATCTAACCCGCCTCCTGGTCACATGCCGGAATCCCACATCATATAAGCATGTCCAAGGATCAATCATAATTAAAGCATACCCGTGGAATCCCACATCACCGCTTGATGCGTCAAGTAAACTTACAACAAGACAGGCGACCCTCCAACTGAGAGTCACGACAACGTAAACATATAATACTTGCACTCAAAGCTATCACAAGCAAACATAGGCAAGTTCATTAAACCTTTAGACTTCCATTTTCATAAACTCATGGCACTTTCGTTTCACACATAAAAATCCGGGAATTTAACCCAAAGTACTACGTACTTCCATTCTTTTAAAAAGGTTCCTTTTCATATAAAACCCCAAGATACTAACACCTGTAGTATCAAGGCTTGTTTACATTTCACATAAGTCACTACACTTTTAGAAATACGTTTCTCGGCTTCTAAATCAAGTGACCTTTATTTTAAAACTTTAAGCAAGTGATATCTTTAAATCAAAACACCCTTCCTTATTTCAAGTTACTCCTTTACTTACATTATTAGAGGAAACCATTCTTTTAACCTTCCATAAAGCCGTTATAACCAACTTCCCATAAAGCCGTTATAACCCTTTATGGTTTTAGACAATTTCATTACTTTTTCAAGGTAGAGACTTATACTTTTAAAACCAAGTATCATATACTTTCAAATCAATTTTCTTAACTTCCAATATACTTCAAGTCTCTTAACTTTAGAAATCAAGTTTCTTTCCTTTTAAATCTCAAGTAACTCACACCTTTAAAAACAAGTTACTTCCCTTAAATCATGTCATTTCTTCCTTTAAGAATCAAGTTTCAGTACTTGAAAATAAAGTCTCTCAACCTTTTAGGAGTCAAAGGTTCATAGTCTTAAAACTTCATAACGTAAATTTCTTTAAGTGAAGTACATATGCCTTATGTGTGTGAGTAGATTATACTTGTTTATAACGATCTTATTAAAGCAGCCATGATCTAGAAAATGTAATACAATTTTGTCTTATCTTAGCTTCTATGCAGATGGAGTATTCTACTTGTTTTAATATAATTTATCGTCAATACATTTTCCTTTATTAACGCTGCAATGGCTTGTTCGATACTTATTCTTATTCGTGCCGTAAATTAGCCAAGTCAACTTGGCTCCAAATACCTCCTAACGACTCTTACCAACATCCCCCATAAGACTTGGTAAGAACTTAGGATAACTTAGACGTAACCCTTACGTAGAGTAAATCAACATACATACTTCTTAACTTCTAAGAGTAGAAGGAAATCATGAAATAATACCACATGTATATTCCATACATAGAATCATGTCTAAAGAAGGAAGAGGTTCACATACCTCGCGACGATTATCGACAAGTAGTATAGTCTTGATAAGACTGAATATCGTCCTCAAGGATTAGGGTTCAATTACCAACTATCTATTTTTTGGTATCTATTTGGTAAATTGATAATTGAATGTGTTGTTTATAACTAAGAATTATAAAAGCTATTTTAACTATAAAGATTTACTTCAGTGATGATGAGAATAGGGCTTCCATGTATCCTTACTATCCGCTTATGCTACTTACTAATGCATTAACTTATGATATTCTTCTTTTGGAGAAAGCAGGTTTACGAAATCGTTTTATACTCCCGTTAGGGTTATATAAACACTCAACCCAGATGTCGCACCTTACCTACCTTTCGGTGATAAGGATAACTCTATAGGAGGATTAAGAACAAAAACCTAGTTGACCGTCACGCACAATGCGCAAAATTAGGGTTGTTAAGCCTCTCATCAACGCTACATAAATAATTGAGGTATTTTCATCCCCAATCCAAGAATGTCTACCCAACTTACAGCATATTCACAATCCCCCTTTCTAATCGATTAGAAATCATATAGTGATAATTAGTTGTCAATTAATTACCAAGAGTTCAACTCAATTATTGGATAGATCTCACAATAAGAAAAATAACCATAAGCATGCATTAATTTATAACATAAGTTTCTAGCAATTCAACATGGAAAGCCCTATAAGAGAATTAGTCTCTAGCCATTGTCATGACAAGAACTAATTCCATGTTCATCATACAAAATAGAAATAAAGAACAAGAAAGGGAAAAGAAATTACTAAACTAATGGTATCCAATATCCAAGCAAAAGTCTTGTGTTGTGCAAGAAGGGGAACCCTTAAAAAATGCCAAGGGTTCTCCTTTTATAGGCTGAAAACCGCCTCCCTCTTTTCCTTCAGGCCTGGCCCAGAATTTCGTCAAAAGACCTAATTTTTCCGCGTCGGCGCGCTGCCTGCGACAGCGCGCTGGCCCCGGAAGTTCTGCAATCCGTCGGGTGTTTTGCGCCGCGGCCGATATCTGGCTGCGAGCGCGCGCGGCCACTGCATCTTCTCTAGCTCCTCGGATGTTTAGCGCCGCGACTGCATCTGCTGTCGAGGCGCCATGCCGAGTCTTCTGCCTCTCTGAATAGTGGGCGTCGCGGCCCCTGCTTTTGACAGCGAGGCGCGCGGCGACTGCAGATTTTACCCCCGTTCGCCACTTTCTCTGTTTCCAGCTCTGGCATCTCCTCTTTTGCCCTTTTTTTGCTCCTTTTCCGCCATTTGACCATTTTAACCATTTTGACTCAAAAGAAAGAAAAACTATCCTAATACGACACTTATATGTACAAAACGGGACAAAAGACTAACTAAAATTGACTCAAAAGGTGTATATAAAATACACCGATCAAATACCCCCAAACTTAACCTTTGCTCGCCCTCGAGCAAAGATAGAAACAAAATAAGACTCAAAGAACGAAAAATAAAAGACTCACTGCCATTGATCACTTTTGCTGCATAAGTGTTAACTAGAAAAACATGAAGGTTAGCAGAATAATATGCAGGAACATATAGCATGAAATTTCAGCACATTAAACTAGATATTTCGCAAACTCATACTTATCATGCTTTGATGGAAGTCAATATACTAAATTATGCATATAAATTCAAGAATTCCTATGGCATGCTTACTTGCTATTTTCCACTAATTCTGGATATGCATAAAATAGATCTTCAGGACTTTAAGGGTTGTAATGTAGGCTTAGGTATATGTAGGTAAAAATAGGCAATTTAGGCTCATTTCGTGTACCATAAGCTCTTCAGCTTTTCAGTATTTCCCTTTTTTTCTTTTTGTTCTTTTCTTCATTTCGATTCTATCTTTCCCCTCTTTTGTTTTGGGAGAGTGAAGTATATAATAATGACAGACACCCCCAAACTTAGGTTTTTGTCTATTTCTTATTACTTTTGTATTGGGGTGCAACAGACTTATTCACTCTTTTTGTCTCTTTTTTTAACACAATGTATTCCACTATTTTCTATTTTCACTTATGGTACAATTTGTGGGAATATAGGGTTTCAAAGAAGAAGTTTCAAATTTAGGCTCAATGGGGCTGACTAGGGATATTTTTGTAAAGTACGGGATAGAAAAGAATGGTAAGAATTGACTATCAAAGAAATGTCTGAGTCATCTCCCTAACATGCATATCCTAACTATTTCGCCTCAAATAGCAAGCAATCATAACACATAAGTATTTATCATTTAGCATGCATAACTCAAGCAAGAAACTCCAAATAGACAGATTCTGTGAGTTTTTGGCATATCTAACTTAGGTGTTTAGATAGTTGCTTCAATTCCGTTACATTATTCCATCTTTCTTCACTAGGTGTTTTTAGCAACTACAACATATATGATCTTTGACAGACAATTATGACTCAAAAAGAAAAAAAAATTGGTGACTCCAAAATAAACATAAAAACAATCAAAAAGACTTAAGTAAAACATAACATGACACAAAGAAAATAAAACACAAATAAAACACCCCCAAACTTAAATCACACATTGTCCCCAATGTGTGTAGACTCAAAGACACTTACAAACTTTGGCTAAAATGGTGGTGGTGGCGGTGGATAATGCATCGACCATTGGTTGAACAAGGAACTCAACTCGTTGATTTGTTGCCTTGTTTCTTGCTGTCCTTGTACTACTGTGTCCAAGGTCTGCATCATCCTCATCTGATTTTGATACAATTGCTCCATCGTGGGCGTTGGAGGTTCTGCTCCTGTAGTTGGCCGGTGGCTAGGTCCTGCCTCATATTGAGCCCCTATTTCAGGCTCATCTTCGTCCATGGCGGCCTCTGCTGCTGCTGCTGCTGGTTGTACTCTCCGTCTGGCTGCTGGGGGGCTTGGGTCCGGGAAAGAGTGCACTATCCCATAGGACACGGGCAGTTGGTTTCTCTCATGAGTGTCAGTGGGTAGTTTTGGGACCGCACTCATGTGACATAGCTTGGTGATAACTGAGTCATGTCCCAATCCGCCTGTTGTTACCAACCTGCTGATTTCCTCAATGCTCTGCACTATTTCTTTCCCCACATCAATCGTCAACCCCCTCATAATTCCATATATCAGTTTAATCTTATCCTCTGGCACTCTGGTGAAGTGCGTGGATGGAATCATGCGGTATTGTAAATATAGCCAACCTTTGGCTACTTTGTTGAATTGGCACCTGTTCAGTGCTCTTGACCCATTTCTTCCAATATCAAAAACAGCCCCATGGTAGCTCACGGTGTCTGCAACGGCATTCCAGTCGATGTGGTCAATGCTTCTAGACCATGTTCTAAAGTGATTCCAATCACTTCTTTCTTCAACATCAACTGTTTTCAATTGTATATTTATATCTTCTGCTGTCACAGGCACATAGCGTCCCCTTACAAAGCATCCCCTTTCCACCTTCTCCGGAAAGTTGGCATAAAATTCACGCACCATTGTTGTGTTTACTGGTGCTATCTTCTCCGGATTCACAAATTTCCCCCACTCCTTTAACTCAATCATCGCCCGAATGGGCTCATAAACATCTTCTTCCCCATATGACTCCCTCTGGTAGTTCATTCCCTTCTCGGTATTAAGTGCAGTATCGCTTTTGTATCTTTGGTAGGCTTGGTAGCTTACAAACCTATTTTCATCGTATTGTGGGGTTGGGGTGGATGTGGAGCCTCTTCTCTTCCTGGTGGCCATGGTTTAAAAATAGTTTATGGAGCTTTTCAATTTAGTGGCACAAATGTTTCCTACACAATCTACAACTAGCAGCGAACACAACACCCCCAAACTTCAACTTTTCTACCCAACACTCACACTCCTTTTCCACTCTTTTCTCCAAACTTCACAATCAACTTTTCAGTACCCAATTACTTCAACTACAATACTCCTTCAAACTACTACCTCATGTGACTTCAGTAAAGGATTCAAGAACATAAAAAGATTACCTTTTTATGAGAAGCTTCAAGCTGTTCTTGTTTCTAATTGTGGTTTGAGGCTATGGAATGGAGCTTTGTTGGTTGAGATGGCTAAGGGTTTTTAGGAATTTAAGAGTTTTGGTTGTGGTTGGGTTTAATTTGTGGAGGATTTGTGGGCAAATTTTTAGAATTTCGTGGGTTTTTGGAAAGGAAGGGTTAGGTTTTTGAAATTGGATTTGGGAAAATCGATTAGGCGTTTTAAGTTACGATTCCCGCTTGGCGCGCCACCTTTTAGCGCGCGGCTGGCTCTGCGCTCGCCGGGACTTTCTGCGCGGCCATTCTGGTAGCGCGCGCTAAATTTGGCAAATTTTAAATTCTTTTGCGCCTTGCGGCTGCTCTGGCCAGCGCTGCGCACCGCTTTACTGAAATTACGCTTTTCTTGATTTCGCCTTGATTTATTTCCTTGTACCTATCAATCACAACACAAACACAAGAACCCAAGACCGTGAGACTGTTCTTAGACAAAATAAAATAAACTAAAGACAGAAATTAAAATAACATAATTGAAAACGTTGGGTTGCCTTCCAAGTAGCGTTGTCTTTAACGTCTTTTAGCCGGACGCAAGTTCCTTAACCTTAATAACCCTGGGGTGGATTAAGCCCCCAACCTATCCATTTTCTCCACATTTGGCGTTTTCTTTTTCTTCTTTTCTTCTTTTCTTCTTAGCATTATCAGTAAGGGGGAGTTCAGGAATACTTACCTCCTTTAGTGGCATTTCAGCAAACCATGCTTGCTTTCTTGGGCTCATCGCTCTTTGGTTGACTTGTATTGGCTCGCATGGGGGTTTGATGGTGTTGATTGCAAAGCACCCACTCATTGTTGGTGGCTCAATGACGTGTTTAAAAACTTTAAACACCATTTCTTCAGACTCCACCCTTGGTGTTAATTCTCCTCTTTCAACATCAATCAAAACTCTCCCCGTTGCTAGGAATGGCCTCCCCAATATGATAGGGATTTCCGCGTCTTCTTCCATATCAAGAATGAGGAAGTCTGCAGGAAAGAAGAATTTTCCTACTTTCACAATCACGTCCTCGATCTTGCCTCTTGGATGAACCACTGTCTTGTCGGCTAGTTGCAGGCTTACTGTGGTTGGTTTGGCCTCACCCAACTCGATCTTTTAAATGCGATAGGGCATTAGATTTATACTTGCCCTAAATCACATAGAGCTCTGTTGCAAGTTACCCCTTGCTGTGCAAGGTAGTGTAAAGCTCTCTGGATCTTTTAGCTTTGGTGGCAACTTTTACGCAAGATAGCACTACACTCTTACATCGGTGCTACTATTTCGATTCTTCCGCCTTCTTCTTCCCAAAATCTCATTCATAAACTTGAAATAGGAGGCATCTGCTCTAATGCTTCTATGAAAGGTATGTTGATATCTGACTTTACAATGTCTCTAAAAATTTGGAGAATTGTTTATCAACCGCCTTTCGCTGTAGTCTCTGGGGGAAAGAGATCTTCTCTGTATACTCCTTCTCCGGAGTTTTCTCTACTACAGGGATGGTCTCAATCACCTTCTCTTTTTCTAACTCTGCCTTCTTCTCAACTCTGCTGCGGTGATCTTTGCTCCAATCGCTTGCCGCTTCTCAATTGCACTGCCTGGCATTGCTCCATTGGATTTACCTCTGTGTTGCTTGGCAATGTCCTCTGTGGCCTGCTGTTTGCCTGCTTTGCTAGCTGACCCACTTGAGTTTCCAAGTTCTGAATGAGATCTAGCCATGCATGGCTGAGTGCAGGCATTGCATTGGCCAACACCTTTGCTTCTCGTCTGGCTTTTGTTGCTGAACCGGTGCATTGAACTGTTGATGTTGTGGGGCTTGAATGAAGGGCTGCTGATTAGGTCTCGGTTCTGATGCGGCCTCGTATTGGATTCTGCTGCCCCGGTATTGATCTGTTGCCCTTGGTATTGGATTCTGCTGGTTACGGTCTTTGGATTCTGCGCCAGTCTCTCTCCAGAAGTTTGGGTGGTTCCTCCACCCTGGATTATACGGGTTGGAGTAGGGGTTGTTCTGTTGCCTCTGATAATTACCTATGGCCTGACACTCTGCCTGCTCCATGGGTGTATTGTTGGGATCCGCTGAAGGACACCTATCAAATGTATGTGGACCACATATCTCACGGCTTTTAGGCATCTGCACGCATTCGACATCGTATCTTTCTTTGCAATTGTTTCGCTAGAAGGGCCACTTGGGCATTCAAGGCAGAATAGCATCTATTTCGTGGACTCATCGTTCTTCTCCCACTTGTCGACTCGCCTGCGGCGTGATGGTTGTTAGTGGCCATATCTTCTAGTAACTCATGGCGTCGTGGGCTGTTTTTCTCATGAATGCTCCACTGTTCTTTGCATCTATGATGGTTCCGTTGTATTGCTCACCGTTGTAGAAGATGTGGACCAAGTTCCACAACTCAACGCAATGGTTTGGGCACTTTCTCGTAGATCTTTGAACCTTTCCCAAGCTTCATATAAGGACTCTCCATCTGCTTGGTAAAAGTTGTTCAACTCCTCTCGATTTCTTTGCTTTACATGGGAAAGAACTTGGCTAGGAATTTACGTCGCCTTGCCATGTAAAAATCGAATCGTGGCGGGAATTCAACCATACTTTTGCTCTATCCCTAAGTGAGAAGGAAATAGCCTCAATCGTGGCGATCATCGATGAACGCCGTTATATTCGAACGTTGCACATAGCTCAAGAAATTAGCTATGTGGATCCTCTGACAGCGATCCTCCGAATTGCACCGTGTCGCACCATGCTCGTAATTGTCGGTTTTATCTCGGTTGTTGGCTCTGTGCGGGGAGCTTAATGCATGTCTGTGCTCCATTTACTCTTGGCACATAGTCTCCCAAACTTCTTTCATTTGGACTTGGACTCTCTCTTCCACGTCTATTGGCGCTTGCCTAGGTATTCTGGATGGGGTTGATTCTCTCTAACCTTCTCCCATCCGTTGTTGTTCGAACGCCGCTCATCTCTAACAAGGTTACAATCCGCTGATTCTTTCATTACGCTTGCGGGTTTTCTCAATTTACGGATTGAAGGGAACAAGAGTGTGCGCTCTCTTCTCCTTCGCATAAACCGACTTCCGAAATAGATCAAAAGCATAACAAATCACGGCACCTCGAATTTTCAAAAGAAAAACGTAAAAATTAAAAATTAAAAGAAAAGTTAAAAACCAAATTAGAAATTAAAAATAAACAAATTTGATATTGAACTATGCCTAATCCCCGACAACGACGCCAAAAACTTGATGCGCGGTAAGATGCACACACTTTAAACGCAAGTGCACGTTATCGTGACAAGTAGTATAGTCTTGATAAGACCGAATATCGTCCTCAAGGATTAGGGTTCAATTACCAATTATCTATTTTTTGGTATCTATTTGGTAAATTGATAATTGAATGTGTTGTTTATAACTAAGAATTATAAAAGCTATTTTAACTATAAAGATTTACTTCAGTGATGATGAGAATAGGGCTTCCATGTATCCTTACTATCCGCTTATGTTACTTACTAATGCATTAACTTATGGTATTCTTCTTTTGGAGAAAGCGGTTTCTTAAATCGTTTTATACTCCGTTAGGGTTATATAAACACTCAACCCCAATGTCGCACCTTACCTACCTTTCGGTGATAAGGATAACTCTATAGGAGGATTAAGAACAAAACCTAGTTGGCCGTCACGCACAATGCGCAAAATTAGGGTTGTTAAGCCTCTCATCAACGCTACATAAATAATTGAGGTATTTTCATCCCCAATCCAAGAATGTCTACCCAACTTACAAAGATATTCACAATCCACCCTTTCTGAATCGATTAGAAATCATATAGTGATAATTAGTTGTCAATTAATTACCAAGAGTTCAACTCAATTATTGGATAGATCTCACAATAAGAAAAATAACCATAAGCGCATTAATTTATAACATAAGTTTCTAGCAATTCAACATGGAAAGCCACATAAGAGAATTAGTTCTAGCCATTGTCATGACAAGAACTAATTCCATGTTCATCATACAAAATAGAAATAAAGAACAAGAAAGGGAAAAGAAATTACTAAACTAATGGTATCTAATCTCCAAGCAAAAGTCTTGTGTTGTGCGAAGGGAACCTTAAAAGCGCCTAGGGTTCTCCTTTTATAGTCGAAACCGCCTCCTCTTTTCCTTCAGCTGGCCTGCATTTCGTCAAAAGACCTAATTTTTCAGCGTCGGCGCCGCAAACAGGCGCGCCCGGAAGTTCTGCAATCCGTCGGGTGTTTTGGCGCCATGCCCGATCTCTGGCATGCGAGGCGCGTGGCCTGCATCTTCTGTAGCTCCTGGATGTTTAGGCGTCGCCGCCCTGCATCTGCTGTCGAGGCGCCGACGCCGAAGTCTTCTGTAGCCTCTGAATAGTGGCGCGCCGCTGATCGCAGGAGGCGCGCTGGTCTGGATTTTACCCTCGTTCGCCACTTTCTCTGTTTCCAGCTCTGGCATCTCCTCTTTTGCCCTCTTTTTGCTCCTTTTCCGCCATTTGACCATTTTAACCATTTTGACTCAAAAGAAAGAAAAACTATCCTAATACGACACTTATATGTGCAAAACGGGACAAAAGACTAACTAAAATTGACTCAAAAGGTGTATATAAAATACACCGATCAGTGCTACAATAAAAAGTCTTCCAATTCTTTTCCAATCCAAGTTCTTGGGTCAACATGTTATATAGTCGAGACAACTTCAACAACTACAATTTCCTTCTTTACATAACATATGACAACTTAACTAGTACCCAACTTGAATTAAAATCTTAAGGGCTAACATACTAGTTTTTGGATTAGGGTTCCAACAATCAATACACTTATCAAACTTCATAATATATATCTCATACTTGCTAATATCCATAGCTACAACAATAAGTAATCTTAATTACTAAAACGATAAGAATTATACCTTTACAAGCCCTTAAAATTTCCAAGATTCAAAGTAGCTCCTTAGCAATTCTTAGCTCCTTTCCTTTACGCTCCAATCCGCTATTTGAAGCCTTTAGAAGCTCACAACCAACTTCTCTTCCATTTCCAATCAAAACCTATGAAAATGCCTTAGGTTTTCGCCTTGCGACTAACGTGAAAACGCCGTTTTTTCGAAATCTTTCTATTGAGATATCCTTACAATACCCTTAGGGACCTTGGGTTAAAGTCTTGTGACTAATGAACCACAAACAAAAAAAAATCTTTTCTTTTTTCTCTTCAGAAACCTGAGAAAGTGTTCCAAGAACTCAAGTTCTTGCAAAATTTTCTAAGTGTGGGATGTCTTGCTACTAGTAGTAGTAGTAGTAGTATATATAAATAAATCAACGGCTAGGATAAATCCAAATGGAAGGCTAGGATGTGGTCAATATTATCAAGCTCTCTTGACTTTGACTTAGTCAATAAAATCAAGCCAAAGTCTAGCAAGACTTGCTCATCTACACAATGGTCAAATGACCATTCTATCCTTGCTCCAATTCGTCCAAGACCAATGTGGGGGGGGGGGGGGGGTGCCACATGTCGCCTTCCCATTCGTCCATAAAATTTCGTAACCCTCGTGGGCCCCACAAAACGTAAAATTCCTCGGGTGGGCCCCACATGACCAAATTCGTACAAATAATTTCCATAATGATAATACATTCCATAATCCTCAATTAATGCATTTTGAGAATCCAATTCTCTTCAACGAACATTTTTTCTTTCCGACGTTCGGAAGATTTTCCGTCGGAAAAACAATTCTTCCTTTCGTACCCTTTTCAAGTCTTGAGTTCCTTACGTTCATTCTCTTAAACATGTCCTAGAGTTACGGGGTGTAACAATGGGCATGAGAGACGTTGGAGGAGATGATGGACAGGGGGAGTATGTCGCTGGTTTTCTGATTTTCTTTGGAATGGCTGTTGGTCGATGGGGATAAAGAGAAAGGGTTTTGGGTCGGGTCGCGGGAATTGGGCTGGACAATGGGGAAATGTTGGGCTGGACGGGAGAGGGAAATAAAATGAGGAAAAATGAAAATGGGGAATTAATTAATCTAATTATGGACTAATATGTAATTAATCCAATTCTCTCAATGAATTAAAATATGCTTCCTTGTCCTAATTAATTCCAAAAATGCACACACACATAAATTACGGTACACGTGATTTAATATATGTATTTAGTTTAAGTAGACAAATATAATATTATATAATAAAAATGATTTGTTTGGTAATTGGTGAAAATATTAAGAGAAAATCAATCACCAATACCGATGCCGAGATATTATAATTAATTTGCTTTAATTATAAAATATAATACCTGATATTTTAAAAATTATGTTGTAATTAGTAAAAAAAATATTAAAATTTCTTATTTTGGAGAATTTTTAAGACTGAGAAGCATAGTGAAATTAATTAAAGATAAAAAGACGATCTGAATGAAATGTTCAGTAAAGAGAGGACAAAATTGGGTGTCAACAGTGATCCATTATATGTGGCTATTTCGTCATAAATTCAAAGACAGTGGAGATCTAGAGAGGTATAAGGCACGACTTGTGGCTAATGACATAAATCAGCAGGAGGGCATTGATTGTGGTGAGACATTCATCACGGTTGTCAAACCTGCTACTATTCGCATAGTTCTGAGCATAGCCAAGGGAAAACACTGGCCGATACATCAACTTGATGTGAAAAATGCATTTTTACATGGGGACGTGAAAGAAACAATCTACATGCATCAGCCGCTTGTGTTCGTCCATCCAGTAGTCCCTCATTATGTTTGTCGTCTCTGTAAGTCATTGTATGACCTGAAATAAGCCCCCGTGCGTGGTATGATCACTTTGCCAGATATATTACACAGATTAGGTTTATATGCAACAGGTGTGATAATTCCCTTTTCATTTTTCATCGAGGTAGTAGCATTGCTTACTTACTACTCTATGAGGATGATATTGTTCTTACTTCCTCCTCTGATGCATTGAAAAATGAGATTATTGCTTTACTTAAAATCGAATTTGCAATGACTGATTTGAGAAAGTTGAGTTACTTCTTGGAGATATCAGTGACCAGGTCTGCTAATGACATGTTCTTGAGTTAGCGTAAGTATGCAGAAGTGATTGTGTACATGGCTAAAATGGAAAATTGCAAAATCATGCTCACTCCGGTTGATTCCAAATCCAAACTCAGTGCTATGGATGGTGCTCCAATCTCCGATCCTACTCTCTATAGAAGCCTAGCAGGTGCACTTAAGTAACTCACATTTACCAGGCCTGATATTGCTTATGTTGTTCAGCAGGTATGTCTTTTTATGCATGCCCTCATGGAGTCTCATTTCACTTCTCTTAAGCGTATCATCCGATACATTAAGGGCATACTTGATTATGGTTTGCACCTATACCCCTCTGCGCCGAACATGTTGCTCTCTTACACGGATGTAGATTGGGCAGGGGTGTCCAGATATGTGACGCTCTACCTCTGGCTATTGTGTCTTTTTAGGAGATAATCTGGTTTCATGGTCTGTCAAGCGACATTCTACCTTATATCGTTCCAGTGTCGAGACTGAGTACAGAGGCGTTGCAAATGTTGTAGCTGAGATTTGTTGGCTCCGAAATTTACTTTTGGAGCTCTAATGTCATTTGCGTCGGGCATCTATTGTGTACTGTGATAATATTTTTGTCATTTATCTCTCTCACAACCCGATTCAATATCAGTGAACCAAACACATTAAGATGGACATCAATTTCGTTCATGATAAAGTTACTCTAGGACATGTACGAGTCTTACATGTGCCCTCATCATATCAGTATGCATATATATTTACCAAGGGTCTTCCTTGACAGCTATTCCTTGACTTCAGATCCAGTCTCAGCGTCCGGCCTCCTCCCGATCCGATTGAGGGGGTGTATTAGTAAGAATATTCATAGAATATTTTATGTATATTGTGTAATTATGATAAATGTATATTTATGATATATTAGGATCCTTACCGAATTAGGATTCATTCAATGTACATAATATAAATATTTGTAATAATGAAAAACTCTCCAAGGGAGATTATTACAAACTTACAATGTTTATATTTACTATCACTTTGAAATGAAATAAGCAATAAAGATATTTCTTAGATGATATCAGATTCTAGTGAAATTTACTAAACCACCGTCGGCCCCCCTTCCTTGTGCGCCGCCGGCCACTTCCTTTCTTTTTCGACAGCCATGTCTGACTTGAAATCAAATTTTCATCCATCCCTAGCTATCTCCAACATCAAATCTCATATCTACATACCATTGATATGGAAAACGTTCATTATGCGACATGGGTGGAGCTTTTTAAAATTTATTGTCGATCACACCGGGTTATCCATCACATAATTTTGCAGAAAAAAAGGTAAGGAGAAGGTGTCGAAATCTGAGGATGAAAAGGAATTATGCTTAACCCTTGATACGACGGACCTCAGGCGGATATATGTCACAATTTCGAGTGATTTATTGCATACGATTCTTGAACCCGGCTCAACGACAATGGAGGCTTGGGATCGCTTACGTGACATATTCCAAGATAATAAAAATTCTTGGGTCGTCACCCTTGAGAAAGAATTCTCCACCATTGACATGTCGAATTTTCTCAATGCATTCGCATAGTGTCAACGGCTAAAGGTTTTATCATACCAACTCAAGAACGTCGGGGCACTGGTAACTAACAATTGGATTGTTTATAAATGGTTGTCGGCCTCACCGACGTATATAGTGGAGTGGGTACGCTTATCTGCCAAAGCAATCATTTTCCGCCATTTTACCAAGCACATTCTATTCTCATCCTAGAAGAAGCGGATTTTGCCAAAAAGACAGCTACTGTGTTGAATTTCGTCATGATTGTCGCTCCATCCGATGATAATTCTTCACAATTTGAAAATTTGTCGTCAAATCGTGACCAAAAGATATGAAATAGCGGTAATGGAGGTAAAAACCGTGGTGGTGTCAAGAGTGGCAGCCACCGACGTGGCGGAGGTGGCGACAATGGCGGCAACCAGTATAAACAACCAACCCAGTGGTAGTCGAGGGCCCAGTGGGGAAATGGACCAGTACTGTGGGCCTAGTAGTGGCCTTGGGTCATGCCTCCTTGCCCCTTTCCCTCTAGAAATTAGGCTAGGCCCATACCTAGGCTAGTACCTAGACGCAGCAGTCTAGCTAGCAACCCGAAATTCTTGGGTCACTACCTAACTAGTAGTAATAGGCCCACTCAGCAGTGGTGACTCTGACTGACATCGAGGGCGCATTGCACACTCTTGGGCTTAATCTGCCCGATGTGAATTGATACATGGACATCGGCGCAATGTCTCATATGACGTCCTCACAAGGTAATCTCTCGTCCTATTTTAATTTGAGCAATAATCGTGGTATAATTTTCAGAAATGATTATTCAATTCCAATTCGTGATTATGGTACTACTAACTTGTCTCCCCTGAATCCACCATTAACTTTAAAGAATGTCCTTCATGCTCATCAATTGATTAAAAACTTGATTTCAGTTAGAAATTTACTACTTAACAATTGAGTTTCTGTTGAATTTGATCATTTTGAGTTTTTCGTGAATGATTTTCAAACGGTGATGCGTCTAATAATAGGACTCCTTACAAGCTTTGTTTCTATCTACTCTTCTTTCTAAAAAAGAAAAAGTCGGAAATGAGATGTAATAGTCGATGAGTTCTTTATCCAATCACCATAACCATACATCAAGCCATGTTACCATCCACTTTTGTAGCTTTAACTCCTTCTTCATGACATGAATATTTGGGTCATCCGGGAGCACCTGTTTTTGTCTCCCTTAAAAATAAATTTATTTCGTGTACTAGAACTCATGATTATCATGATTGTCGTTCATGTCCTCTTGGAAAACATGTTAAATTTCCTTTTGTTGTCTCTAATTCATGCACTGTTATGCCTTTTGGTATTATTCATAGTCATATTTGGACATTTCCTGTTTTGAGCTCTTCGGACCATCAATATTATCTTCTTTTGTTGGATGATTACTCTATTTTTTGTGGACATTTACATTATCTAAAAAGTCACAAGTTTTTTTCCATATTTCTCTCCTTTAGAACATTCATCCGCACTCAATTTGAACGGAAAATTAAAATATTCCATGTGGTAATGGTAGAGAATTTGATAATGGGCCATTTAGGGATTTTTGCAAAGCAAATGATTTATATTTTCATATCTCTTGTCCACATACCTCATCTCAAAATGGAAAAGCGGAAAGAAAAATCTGAACCATTAATAACATTGTTAGAACCTTACTTGCCCATGCCTCTCTACCACAATCATTTTGACATCATGCATTACAAATGACAACCTATCTCCTTAACATACTTCCGAGCAAACAAATAGCCTATAAATCCCCTTTCAAAACTCTATATCTAAGGGATCCATCTTACTCTCATCTACGGATATTCGGGTGCTTATGCTATCCTCTTTTTTCTTCTACTACAATCAATAAACTCCAACACCGATCTACTCCGTGTTGTTTTTGGGATAATCCATTAAACCATCGTAGTTACAAATATTATGAATTATCCTTTAATAAAATAATCGTGAGTCATCACGTAGTCTTTGATGAATCAAATTTTCCCTTTGCCAAATTGCATTGTTCTGTGCATCCTACCTATAAATTTCTTGATGATAGCATGCCCATGTATTTGGTCCATAATTTGGCCTAATTTTTCCCGATGACTCGGCCCAATTACCGAGCTCAGTGGCTGCCAGCCGAGTCTCATTGGCGACCCAGCTCTGAGAGGCCTGCGCTGGTAGTCCTGAGTCACGTCGGCCCGAGCCTGCAGCAGCCCGGCTACTACCAACCCACTCCCGGGGAGTCTGTCCACTTCAGCCTCCGGAACCATCTCCAATTCTGGCCCAACTCCCATTTCGGCCCAACGACCAGTCACTCGTAGGCAACACAGGATTTTCAAGCCAAACAAAAAATACGGTCTTCACACTCATGTACCGTATCATCGTTGCTCCGTAATCATGTGTTTTCCTTTAATGATCAAAATTGGAAAATTTCTATGGATGATGAATATAATGATATTATTAATAATATGACATGAGATTTGGTGCCCCGTCCTCATGATGTTAATGTGATTCGGTCTATCTAGATTTTTAGTCATAAAAAAATCTGATGGTATATTTGAGAGGCATAAAACCCGTCTTGTAAGTGATGGGAAGACTCAACAGGTTGGTGTGGACTGCGGTGAGACTTTCAGTCCGGTGGTCAAACAAGTAATTATCCGCACGGTACTAAGTCTGGCTCTTTCGAAGGCATGGCTGCTTCATCAGCTTGATGTAAAAAATGCATTCCTGCATGGAGAACTTAATGAAATGGTGTACATGTATCAACACATGGGGTACAGAGACCCCACTTATCCTAATTATATGTGCCTGCTAAAGAAATTATTGTATGGGCTCAAACAAGCTCCTTAGGCCTGGTACAAGAGGTTTACAAATTATGTTTCTAATATTGGGTTTCTAACAACATGTCTGATTATTTTCTATTCATATACTGTCAGGGCAATGATATATCTTACATTCTTCTGTATGTGATTACATTATATTAACTGCCTCGTCTGATGCTTTTTTCAAGTATATCATGTCACTATCGCTCAAAATTTACAATGAAAGATCTAGGGCCACTAAGTTACTTCAGACGCTTGAAGATATGTTACGATCTTATCTTTTAGACTTCAAGGGAAGTTGGGAAGATCACCTACCACTTATCGAGTTCATTTATAATAATAGCTATCATTCTAGTATTCAGATGGCTCCGTATAAAGCCCTATATAGATGGAAATGTAGGTCCCTTATTGGTTAGGTTGATGTTGGCGATACAAAATTATTAGGACCGGACTTGGTGCAACGAGATGTGAAGAAAGTGAAAATAATTCGGGTATGATTGTTGGCTCAGAGTCGACAAAAATCCTATTCAGATAACTGGCATTGAGATTTAGAGTTTGTTGTAGGAGACTGGGTATTCTTAAAGGTGTCTCTTATGAAAGGCGTGATGAGGTTTGGTAAAAAGGGCAAACTTAGCCCAAGGTACGTCGGACCATATCAAATTATTCAGAGAATAGGCCAAGTAGCCTATAAGCCTGAGTTGCCCCCAGAGTTAGAAGTCGTTCATCTTGTATTTCATGTATCCATGCTTCATAAATGTATGGGCGATCCCTCCCGCATTACCCCTATTAAAGATGTTCAGGTCACAGAAGATTTATCATAAGAAAAAGTTCCCATTGTTATTCTAGACCGTCAAGTCCATAAGTTACAGACCAAAGAAGTTGCTTCAGCTAAGGTACTTTAGAGAAATGTAGAGAAAATGACTTTTGAGGCCGAGGAAGATATGAAGTCCCGATACCCTTATTTGTTTCGTACTACAAGTTTATATCAATATTCATGTGATACGACTCTTTTGCACCTATTCTATCTATCGATCTTGATTCATATACTTTGTTTAGGTATTAATGTTGAGGAAAATATGGCAGGTGCAGCTCAGAGTACGACGAATGATAGTTAATGTGAGTTATGGTTAACCCTCTTTGATTCTTGTATATATAGACAATTGTGTGAGGACAATTGGATGTTATTATGCCATTATGTAGCCCTGTATGGCATTGGTTATCTATTTGGTTGGTTGGATGGTTTCAGATAGCCTTATTTACAGGGGAAACTCTGCTAAAATTTTCTGGGATCCTAAGTGTTAGAATGATATTCCAACATTCGAGGACAAATATTATTAAGGGAGGAAGGATGTTATGCCCCGTAGTTTCGCACCCGAATGAGAGTATAGTCAGCTGACTTGAGTCGTGAGAATTTGAAATAATTTATGAGGATTTGTATGATGTATACGAATGTTAATGAATGGTTTTGAAAGGTTTGGATTCAACCGGACCAAATGAAGTACAACTCGACAAAGATTGATGAAGTTTCGGCAATACGCTAAACGTTTTATGTTACGGAACCCAATCCGCCACGTGGATCAGGTCACATTTCTAGAGATCAATTTGGACAACTTTCTCCCACCAACTGTGGTGGGAAATGCGGCCACAGATGTTGATCTGAGGTGCATATCCTTCAGCAAAATAGAGGCGGTGGAGTCGGCTATATATATCTCAATCTCGAAAACCCTCCTCATTTTAATTCATATCCACCCCAAATGAAGCCTACCTACTCTCAAACACTTCCTTAAGCATATCAATCAAGGCATTCTTGAAGATTTTAAAGTAAACTTCATCCTTAGGAAGCTTGGATCATCAAGAAAACTCCCGCTAGATTGTTTCTAGAGCTTAGGATTCTTGGAGACTTCGAAGAAGGTGTGAAGTAGGAGTTATTCTGGACATTTAAGGTAAGGTTTCATCCCTATTTGGTTACTTTAACTTCTCTTAGATTAGCTTGATGGAATAATGGAAGTAACTTGGAAACTTTGGGAATTTAATGAATATGATCTGGGAGAAACATCTTATGTGATATAATGTTATGTCAACTTGTTGTTTGGTGTTGTTGGTTGAGATTAAGAGTAAATATTAGTATTGAATCATGTTGGTGAGGTTTTGAAGTTGAATAAATGAGTTAGGATGATGATGGTTTTAATTTGAATAAGAATCCATAGTAGGGTAACTCTAGAACTTCACGCACACTAGTTGCTCGACGAATTGCTTAAGTGAAATCTTCTATGAAGTATGAGATTAATAATGATTCGAATTCCTCGTTTAATGTAGATAATCATTCATACCACGTGCATGGCCCCGCGGAACGTAACTACCTTTATCGATAAGGTATGTAGGGCAACTTTCCTTCTTGGCATGACTTGTGTAATTGTTCCTTTAAATAGAGTTACATCTTGTTAAATCGTATAATGATAAGTTCTTCTTGATAAAATTGATCCTAATCCTTTGGTATTTCTAGTCCCTAGCATCTCTTGGGGTTCTATATGTTCCAAATTAGTTGTATTGAAGGATAATGATGATAGGTCACTCCGGCTCTGATTGTGATGTTTTTAGAAGTCTATCTTGAATTGCACTTATATATATGTATATATTTTCTTACCAAGCTATGCTATAGTCGGTCGGGTACGGAGCTTATATGCGCACACCACTGCAACTGGTTTTGATATTACTGAATCATATTAAGATCGGGTACGACCGAGTCCTCATTGAGGTCGAGTACGATATACTATGATATTATTAGTCCCATTGAGCGGAGTGATTTTTACAAGACAAACATATATACATATATAATTGAGATAGGTTATTCCCTCAGCGGCTTGACATGAGTTCCAAGTTGATTTATGTTTCCATATACTTATTGTTACACCTTCTGTTTACTTAAATCTCCCGCCTTACATATGCAGTACATCTTTCATACAGATGCCCCTTTTTTTGGGGCACTGTGTTCATGCCCGCAAGTATAGATAGGTAGAGTGACGCTTCTTCACAGTAGGTTGCCTATTTCAGCTATTGGTTGTCACACTCCACTTCTCGGGAGTTGCATTGCAGGAGTCGATAGGTACTGTTGTATATATTCATGATATTTTCGGTATGTCGGGCCCTGTCCCGACTTGTTAATGTATTATATCACTCTTAGTGGCTTGCAAACTAGTGTACGATGTGCATATACTTTGTCATGGCCTTATCAGCCCCTTTAGCAGTTATAGTACCCTTCTTATGGCCTTGACGATCTTGGTATCTGTATATACTGTGTTGGAACTCTTCTATTTAGATGTTGTCTTTCATTCTTGTCTTGTTATGGATATACGGATGCCTTGTCGGCCCAAGATTCGTATCACATGTTCCGCTATCGGTGATTCGCTCAAACCTCCAGGTGCTGGATGTCAGAACCAGTTTTGACATTTTGTTCCTCTCAACCCTTCTCCAAGACTTGATAATTTGCTACTTTAGCTACATCTTTGCTGAAGTAGGTATTGCCTTCTGATTTCATCCTCCAATAGCATGTTTCTTACCCCTAACAACAACTTGAGCCGCCCTTTGAGGAGCTTTAGCAAATTCCCCCACTTGGGCTCCCAATCTGCACCCCACTTATGCCTACATTCTATGCAATATTTATCACTTTTGGTTGCCATTTTGTGCTTAACTTCCTTATTTCATACCCTTCTTAGGGATACTTGATTTTGTTTGACTCTGAGTAGTAATAGCATGTACTATCTCATTCATATCCTTCTGGATAGAGATCAATTCTTTTTGACCAGTCTTATTTCTTCTACATCCTTCAGTAGTATGGCCACATAGAGTAGGATTTCAATCACATGTAACATTTTGTTCAACCACATTTCCCTTTTCATTTATAAAATAAACCACTTTTGAAAACTTACGTCCAACCTTTGCCTCAACTAGCAACCAAGCAAAGCTGAGGCCAACTTTCTCTTAGTGTTCTTGTCAACCATTAAAGGCTTCCCCACCAAACTCCCACTTTTACTCAAGTCTATGGCACTCCAGTACTTTCTCAGTAGGATCTGCAATTGTTACATTTCCGCCCTTACTGGTTATTGTTTTATCAACAATCGGTACATTACTCCCTTAGATTGATTTTTTATTACTCACTCGTACTCACCGACCTTTTGAGCTGGATTATAATCAAGGATCAGGGTTCACTCTCCTCGTTGTGGATGATGTAGGTTAGCTAAATGTGTGTCGAGAGTTTCCTTCCTCGTGCCCTCTTTTTCAGATTTTTCAACACTTGATTATTTTAATGTTTTATATTCTATTTTATATAAGACAAAACATATTTTAATAGCTAATACAAACCTTTTTTGCTTTCCACTACTAAGGTCAAATCATTCTATAATTGTAATTCGTTATAACAATATTTCACTATAACGATCTGATTTTCTCCGAAATCGATCTTCCATGTTATATTTTACTTCTCTATAACAACATTCTACCTATAACAGCAGTGATATTTATTATAACGGTGCACTCATGGTAAAGTTACTTCTATATAACTTACATACTCAAATATTGTGTAATAATATTTTGTACTAAATATATTATGTATAAAAATAAAATAGTAAAATATTTATGGTAATGATCATCTATGTAACAAAAGCTTTTATTCTAATAAGAGTCAATTGTTAAACTCTTAGACAACCTTCAAGGGAAAACTATTGAATTCACTTTTGCTGAAAGTTTGGATAAAAATTTTCGTTAATTTAAGCGTTATTTTATCACTGAGAGATTGAAATTTCTGGAATAACCTATAATTGTAGAATTATTATGTCAAATTTGAAATATTTAAATTGTCAATTAATTTTAAATGCATATTTTCCTTACATTTAATTTTTTTTATCGATATGGTACAACAAGTTATGAATTTATTAGTATTTTCCTTATATTTAAATTCTTTATCGGTAATGTATCATGTCTCTGATAGGTATATTTTTATTCCGCAAAAGTAATTCACTAATCTTATTTAATTTAAGTGTCAATAATATCGCTAGCCAGGGACGAAGACTAGTGAAGCCCACTGGGGCTATAGACCCCAACTTTACTATTACTATATTAACAACAATGGCCAAAAGTCCCCACCCACAAAAAAACATTAGCCCCTAACCTTTGCTACTCTTAAATTATCCAAGCCCAATAAATTTGCAAAAGTAAATCCATAAGCCCAACAAAAGAAAAAAAGTACTAGTCTATTAAAGTGATGTACTTCTCTATTAGTGATCTGCTCCCTTTCTCTATTAAAATAAAAAGTACGTTGTCTCAGGTTATTCTCTAAAAGTGTTGCCTCTCAAGTTTTTCAGGTTCTTTTTTTGTGATTTTCTTCAACAGTTTGGTTTTTGCGCTACTCATCTTTATTTAGTACATATGAGATTTTTCCATCACCTATTCAATTTCATTATAATAGTTATTTTTTGTGAACCCTAATTAGTGCAAATTTATTATTTTGAGTTAATTAATATTTGATAAATGATCAAATAGTTTTGGATTTTGTAGAACATTATTATTGTGGATTTATATTGTATTGATGGAGAAATTTTTTAAAAGAAAGTCTGCAATGGTTGATTCTTCTAAATCAAATGCTCAAAAGAGACCTTCAAATGTTAAAATTGACTTCGACAATCTCCCGGCAGACCCTGAAAAGCGACCAACAATAGAGATAGAGTAAGACGATCTTATCTATTAAAGGGTATGTTTCAACTTAGAAACCACAATCATTTGAATTTGCATTCGCTATGCATTTGATGAAAAAGGTATTGGCGATTATCAATGAATTGTCATTAGCATTGCAAAAAAAAGAGCAAGAGATAGAGAATGCTATGAGAATAGTGGAGATTTCAAAGCAAAGATTGCAATATTTGATAGACAGTGGATGGAATTCTCTAGTTAATGAAGTTTCTTTGCTTTATTCTAATCACGAGATTGTTGTCCCTAACATGAATGAAAAGTATGTATCTCCTCGGCGGTCCAAGCGGGGAACTGAAGAAAAGACTAACGATACTTATTTTCGCGTTGAGTGATTTTATGGTGTTTTGGACAAACAACTTATGGAGTTAAATAGCCAATTTTCTGTGACAAATGTTGAATTGCTTCTTTTTGTTGGGTGCCTTAATCCTAGCAATTCATTCTTTACTTTCAACAAGGAAAGTCTCGTTAAGTTTTCTCGATTGTATCCTCAGGAGTTTTCTTCACATGATCTAGAGTTACTTGATAATCAACTTGAGACTTATATTATTGATATGCGTAGTAGCATTGAGTTTTCAGAAATTATTGGCATTGGAGATCTTGCAAACAAGAGGGTGGAAACAAAAAGACTAAGAATCTATCCTTTGGTTTACACGCTTCTTACCCTAGCATTAACTTTGTCAGTTGCTACATCAAGTGTAGAGAGAGCCCTTTCTGCTATGAGCATCATCAAAAATCGACTGCGAAATCGAATATCAGATGATTAACTTAATGATTTATTAGTACCTTATATTGAGAACAAAATTTTGTATGAGATCAGTAACGAAGCCGTTATGCAACGGTATCAAACTATGAAATCTCGTCGAGAAAAATTGTGATTATATTTTCATTATTCTTGAACGATTTGTATTTATGTTATTTAGAATTTAAATTTTTACCTACTTTTTAAAATTTATAATATAGTACTAGCTCCCTCGAAAAAAAATTGGTGCTGACTTCGTCCCTGTGCTAGCTATCATGCAACTAGAGTGAAATCCTCTATATATTCAGAAGCAAATTGTTCAACTGGTTATGGCCTATTCCTACTGTACACTTGAGATTAATTTGAGAACAAGTTGTTATTATTAATAATTGTCAAGCATCACAACGACTTTGATCTTCACTTTTAAGATTATTTAATTAGTTATTACGGCCTAATTGTTGAAAATTTACTAATGTGGAATTAGGATTATCCCAATATTTATGATTGAACTACATATGACCTGTGCATATGCTCATAAAGAAGATCAGTTGAACTAAAGTTCACTCGTGATTATGGAAATGACCAATAGAATGCGTTAAATATGATATGATGACATCTGAACTATTCACTTATCTATGGATTATGGTATTATGGATGTCCAACAGTTCTGGGAGAACTCAGTGATGAAAACTGGACATCAGACTTGAAGAACACCAAAGCCACAAGTAGATGTGCATGACGTGTCTTTGCAAAATCCTCTAAGCCAACTTGCATCGACAGATTCATGATGTAATCAGAGTTTATCGCTTTAGACAAAGCATGATGAGAAGTTGAGTAACTTCACGACCTCTTAGAGGATGTCCCTTATTGGGAGAAACTCGTACCTTCGTCAGTTATACATCGTGACTAGCCAGTTGGCGTCAATAAAGGCACGGATGACGGCGTCTGAACATATCTGGTGTAGACATAAGACCGTATGACAGTTGATCATCTCGGGTGACACATCCTTGATTACTAATCAAAGGATATAGCGGATCCTTTAACTAAAGGGCTACCCAAAGATTAAGATTTCTGTCGGTCTAGGGGAATTGGCGTAAAACCCAAACTATAAAAACTTATATGGTGGAAACACAACCATATTGATTGGAGATCCCAAGAATTTGGTTCAATGAGAAAACTAAGTCATAAAGGTTCAGTTGAGCGCTTCGGTGGAAGCAAGAGCATTTCGGATGATGATTTCTGTAAAGAAACATGAATCCAAAGTCGTTCCCACGATAGACCTTAAAGTGCTATCTACATGGTGGGTAGAGATTAAGTTTTCAAAACCTTTAATGATTCTCACCAGTTGAGGTTAGATTTGGAGAAACTTTTAATGACGTCTAACACTTGTAAAGTGGGGTATAGCAGGACACATTGTAAGAGTTCACTTATTTAAGTGCGAGGACTGGCCGCCTCAAATGAACGCACTTAAGAATCCAATTGTGTCCACGACCACAACGGACAAAAAATTAAGAAGAACATAGTAAGAAAAGTTGTTATGTTGGTACCGTTGTCTTGGCTTACACTAAACACTGATGGTTCAAGACATTACGTTCACCGCACAGTAAGTAAGTCCGATGGTATTCTACTATGGAAGGTTCAAAGCTACGACTACCTATCCAGAATCCACCGAAAGATTGCTAGAAAGACGACTTGTGAGTGCGCCAAAATATCTTTCAAGAGGGGATTTTTGAAAATTTACTAATGTGGAATTAATATTATCTCATTATCTATGACTCGAACAATTAAGATCCCGCATGTCGGAAACGTCGTTTCCACACACGTGCAAACGTAGTGTCAAGTATCGTAAATTTCATTAGTGAAAGAGATATTGGTACGTAAGTAAACGTTTGAGACATGAAATGATGGACGGTCATTGGTTAAATGACACGTGTCCACGTTGGTAAATGAAGAAAGAAGTGTAAGATTGAAACGAGTCGGAAAAAGGGCCGCAACGCCACCACAGAGCTGGGGTGCCGCGACGCCACCACCACAAGGGCCGCGGTGCCCCAAGGGTAGGGCCGCGACGCTTATGTGGTTGTTGGCTATTGGAGCCGAGGCGCCGAGGTGTTTCGGAGGCAGAATGGTCGACAGTTGACGAAAAGTTTCTGACCTTTGGGCTGGTTTTGGAGCATTGAACCTCCATTACTTGACACTTGAATTCAGCCATTATTTGGTTGAATTATAACCCCTCAATAAGTGCAATTATATGGTCTTGATTTCCATTAGTTGGCTAGATGAGAGATCATCTTACACACACTATAAATTGAGGCCATTGGCTCAATTGTAGAACACACTTTATTCTTGTTTGGTTAAGATTTTTCTGAACTTCTTCTTCTCTAGCATACTTTCAAACACTCAAAGGTTCTTCTTGAGAAACACTTGAGTTACCTTTGCTTCATTTGTTTGATGTTGTTTTATCTTGGGAGACAGCTGTCCATAAACGTAAAAGGATATATACGGGGCAATAATGTCTTAAGGGCCAGTCGCGACACTCGACTCAAAGACGCTTGTAACAAGTAGAGAATTAGTATCTCTTGGTTTCAGGATATCAAGATCAAGGAGCTTGTTGCAATAGGAACGAAGATCCTGGACGGCAAATCCAAGATTGATACAAGACAGAAATCAATATCACAAAACTCATTGTTGTTGTCACAACTCCCGTTAGACTTCAAGCCGGTTGTATTGTAATTCATTATTATTTATCTTTTCGAAGTACTAGTAGTAGTTGTATACTTATTCCCGTACACGTAACTCAAATTAATTCCACTGTAAACTTGAGAACAAGTTATTCTCAATAATTATCGAGCACACAATAGCTTCATATTCGGTTTTAAGATCATTCAATTGATGGTCTGGCACATAATAATGAATAGTGATCTAGCATAAAACTCACCCCACCCCAGTGGGATTCCTTAATGACTTCTTTAATCAGACATAAATTTCTGGCCAGCTCAACAAGTTATAAAGATATGAGCCTCCTTCATCATCCTATCTGTAAATTATTTTCATTACCAAAGATAAGTGTGTTTTTTTCAATAACTAATAGATCATTCAATTGATGGCCTGGCACATAATAATGAATAGTGATCTAGCATAAACTCTTCCCCCACCCCAGTGAGATTCCTTAATGACTTCTTTAATTAGACATAAATTTCTGGCCAGCTCAACAATTTATAAAGATATGAGCCTCCTTCATCATCCTATCTGTAAATTATTTTCATTACCAAAGATAAGTGTGTTTTTTTCAATAACTAATAGATCATTCAATTGATGGGCACATAATAATGAATAGTGATCTAGCATAAACTCTTCCCCACCCCTGAGATTCCTTAATGACTTCTTTAATTAGACATAACAATTTATAAAGATATGAGCCTCCTTCATCATCCTATCTGTAAATTATTTTCATTACCAAAGATAAGTGTGTTTTTTTCAATAACTAATAGATCATTCAATTGATGGCCTGGCACATAATAATGAATAGTGATCTAGCATAAACTCTTCCCCCACCCCAGTGAGATTCCTTAATGACTTCTTTAATTAGACATAAATTTCTGGCCAGCTCAACAATTTATAAAGATATGAGCCTCCTTCATCATCCTATCTGTAAATTATTTTCATTACCAAAGATAAGTGTGTTTTTTTCAATAACTAATAGATCATTCAATTGATGGCCTGGCACATAATAATGAATAGTGATCTAGCATAAACTCTTCCCCCACCCCAGTGAGATTCCTTAATGACTTCTTTAATTAGACATAAATTTCTGGCCAGCTCAACAATTTATAAAGATATGAGCCTCCTTCATCATCCTATCTGTAAATTATTTTCATTACCAAAGGTAAGTGTGTTTTTTTCAATAACTAATGCACGGTTCAAAATTTAATGGATGATAGACCCATTCAGAATTTATAGTCAAAATTATCCCTTATCTATGGGAGTAGGTCTATTTTGGTTAATTAAATATAAAATTGAGCATTTTTAGTCCCTTACGTTTGCTAAAGTAGAGCACATTTGATCCAACTAACCGAATGGACTTAAAAATTAACGGTGACTACTAAATATAATACAAAAATCAGTCGAAAAATCGACCTACTTTCACATCAACCGAGCTCGATCAGTTTTTTTGCGCCAAAAATAGGAAAAATTAACACCGACAAAAATAGAATTGACCACCTTTCGGACCTATCGAAAATTCGACTGATTCAACTAGTTTATTCAATCTGCTTTAATTTAAAAAACTGACCGTGCTCGGTCAGTTTTTATTTCCTTGATTTTTGGCGCAAAAACAAATCGATAAAGTTCGGGCAATTTTTCGATCGGTCCTAAAGTTGGTGACTTTTGGCGTATTTTAAGTAGTATTTTTTTATAGTCACCATTAGTTTTTAAGTCCATTCTATTAGTTGGATTAAAGATGCTCCACTTTAGCAAATTTAAGGGACTAAAAATGCTCGGACTTATATTTAAAGAATCAAAATAAATTTACTCCCATAGATAAGGAACAATTTTTTTACTAAAACTCACATATCCTTTTCACTAGAGTTCATAATTGAGTTTTTTTTTTTTTTTAGTAGCGCAATGGTAGCAGGTGAAGAGAGATGGACCGCAAGGTCACGAGTTCGATCCCCTGCATAAACCTTCTTGGTTGAGCCTGTCACACATGACTTGCCAAGTGTGGTTAATCGGCTGACGTGGTTTGCAGGCTATTGCGTCAGTCCGGGGTTTACCCTATGCGCACTCGAAAGAGTAGCGGCTGCGGGTTCCTTCGTCAACAAATAATTGAGCTTTTTTATTTTTTATTTTCGGTGAAACAAATTTCAAAATGGTTTTCCTTGTCACCATACAAGTACTTCTTTCTTTTGAAGGGAGGGAAAATTAGAAGAAATGAGTACTTTGAGCGAAACTGGAATTTCTAAAGTGATCTTTGTTCCGCTAGCTTGTCACAACATTCCTTCGCTCGTTTGATATGAGAGATAATAAATAATTAATTATGAAATTAAATTTAAAATAATTTAATTTCACGTTTGGTTAAAATAAAATCGAGATATAATATTTATGCTGGAATTGTAGTGTTATTTTATCCATGTGGGAGAGTGGGATAACTAACCACGAAATAACTAATCCCGAGATAATTAATTCGGGGATAACTTGTTCAAACCAAACGACCCCTACATGTTGCAAATTAGATTTCCATCTTTTCTTTTCTCATTGGAAATTTTTCTTCTTTGTATGAGGTGAAGTGTTGGCCAACTATATTGTATGGGGCAGAATGTTGGTAGCAATAAATTTCACGTCCAGAAGATGAAGGTAGCGGAAATGAGGATGTCGCGATGGATATGTGGACATAATAGAAAAGATATGATTAGGAATGAACTAATTCGGGACAAGGTAAGAGTTGCCTCGGTGGAGGACAAGATGCAGAAAGCGAGGCTAAGATGGTTAGGACATGTATAGAGGAGATGCATTGAGGCACCAGTGCGGAGGTGTGAGGTTGGCTGCACATGATTTCAGGAGATGTAGGGATAGGCCGAAGAAGTATTGGAGAGAAGTGATTAGTGCAGTTGCAGCTTACCGAGGCATAACCTTAGATAAGAGGTCGTGGTGAACGCAAATTAGGGTAAAAGATTAGCAAATAGAAGGGTGTTGTCTCGCGTATCATTCCATAGTAGTAGGCGTAGTATTATTTCTGTAGTTTCTTATTTTTTGAATTCTGTTACTATATGTTATCTTTTGTAATCTAACTATAGTATTAATTTGCCACAATTAATGTTATCTTTTGTAGTCTAACTAGTATTAATTTGCCACAATTAATGTTCTTTTTTTTCATAATGCTTAGTTATAATATTTTATCACTTTACTTCTGTCAATTATTATTTGACCTTTTTGTCATGGAGCCGAGAGTCTTTCAGAAATAACATATCTACCTCACAAGATAGCGGTAAATCTGCGTACACTCTACCCTCCACCGACTCCCTGTGAGATTATTCTAATAAGGAAATTTCCTTCTTTATTTTGTTTTTCCTTTATGGGAGATTTATAATGTCATTATCACGCCACAAAATCGTCAGCAAAGATTATGGGCATAAAGTATAATTCACAATTGAACCCACGTGGTATCCACAGACCCTACTAATTCATCTCACTCAAACAAAAAGAAGACGTGGGCATGCCACAAAACCAAAAAAGTAATCTAAGAAAACAAGGGGGAGTTTATGGGTCCCTTTCACAATCCATTACTACCTGCCCAGGCCCCAGATATACTGGATGGTGTCTCATTTGAGTACAAACATCCACTGCTTAATCAATTATAATATGGATTAACTTTTTAATTTGACAACCTATAATCCTCTAACAACCACCATAGTACAGTGGAGGATAGTACTGTTACCCTTGCTTGTAAGTAGGGACTGATATTATGTATTTCATCACACAATTTTCTTTTTAGTTTATTCTAAATATAATTTCATTTTTCTACATTTAAAAATAATTTAATGCGATAATTTACAATCACACATTTATAAAAGACTTGTTTGGATCACACATTTCAAAAGTCTTACCGTCTTTCTTAAATTATGTGTCAAATCAAATGATGTCACATAAATTGGAACGGATGGAGTACTAGCTATGATTCATATTATGTATAATATTTTTTTCATATCCCTTAATTAAGAAATATATTTAATAGTCTTAATCACAAGAGTCTTTATCTAAGCTACTATTCATCTCTCCTTTTTTTGGTAAGGTAAGATAAAAGCTAGTCTATTTTTCTTAATTTATGTGACAACTTTCTAATTTAAAAGACATTAAAAATTAGAATAAGAGAACTTTGAAACTGACAGGTATCACATAAATTGGATGAAAAGATATAATTCACTGCTTCTTAAATGTATCGTTTAATTAACAGTCCACTAATTGTTTTGGAAAATAAAAGTAATTGATTTCTTATTTTTCTAAAACGTTAAATAAGAGATATCTTTGATGTTTGATTTACCTGTCAAAAATGAGTACTACCTTTTAAAAGTTTTTTCCCTTTCATAAGTATCATTTATTGGTACAGTGCTAAGTGCTAACCACAAAATCACTACACTTCAATCTAATCCCTATGTTTTCAATTAATACCCCCTCCGTCTTATTTTATGTAAACATATTTGATTGAACACAGAGTTTAAAATTATATTATTATTAAATATAAAAAAAATAGTTTTTTTAAGACCGATTGAAAAGGAAATAGCATCAAATAAATTGAGTGGAGTAGAATAACTTTAAAGTAATATTTAATTCACAAGAAAATAAGAAAAAGTGGAGAGATGAATGTTAAAAAGAAGCATTTGATAATTAAGTCACTATTTGAGTGGGCAGATCAAGACACTACTAATGCTGTGAAATTATAACCATGCCAAGCTTGTTTTTCCTTCATCTTGTTCATATTTTACAAACAAAGGAACCTATCAGCAGAAAAAAAAACAGAGCTGATGTGAAAAGCATATAGTGACATTAATCCACACATGAAAATTTATGTGCTTGTTTTTCTCATTTACTGGTTGTCTCAGGGCTACTGTACTACTTCTGATGTTCCCATTGGTTATGAGGTAAGTCTTGCTATACCAACATCATATTGCAGAGGATTCATAGGCAGGGCTTTTCTAATGCAAACTGACAACCAAATGAGACCAAATTTTAGAGCTGCAATCAGTGTTGAAGCTAATAATGAGAAATACACATGTTCACTTGATGTTTTTCTTGGAGATGTGAAGGTCTGGAGTTCTGGTCACTTGTCACAGTTCTACACAATAGACAAATGCGCAGTTCAGTTAACTCATTATGGAGACTTATTGTTGAAGGGTTCCTACGATAGACTTGGATGGAAAGCTGGAACTTCAGGACAAGGTGTGAAGGTAATTGTGAATCAATTTTTTTATGGCAATTTTCAGTTTAAGACATAAATATTGTATGGCTTTTGATAAATTGTATATGCAACAAACAATTGCCTATTCTTATGAGAAATAACATTGCCTCTGCACTCTGCAACTTTGAGGAAAAACACTTGGGTCGTTTGGTAGGGTGTATAAGAATAGTACTGAATAAGGTGTATTAGTAATGTTGGTATTTTTTTTATTTTTTTAAGCAATCCACGGACTCGCGGCCCGAGGTCATTTTTATTTATCGAAAAGAAAGATACAGGGTGCCCTGAGGATCTACGCCCCTGTTAGTGGTTGTTCGGAAAAAAAAATCAACGCAATGAAGATGTGCTTGTTCAAAAGTGAAAAATAGCACTTCAAAAAAAAATCGCGCTTGTTCGCGCGAACACAACTCATCCTCCCCTGCCCAAGGGGAAAAGTAAAGTACATGAAAAGAAAATCACCTACCTGACTAGTCCGACTGAGGCACGATGTTTAGTAATGTTGGTATTAGCTATGCTGACATTATCTTTTATCGACTGTTTGGTTTGTTGTACGCTCTACCCTCCCAGACCCTACTTGTGGAATTACACTAAGTATGTTGACTAGGTTTGCTGTATTAAATAAGATGCATTGCGTAACTTCTAGATAGTACTGAATAGGGTGTAGAATAGGAATAGCATTGGTATTGTTATGTCATGGTTTAATATGTGTACGAATAATACTGAATATGGTGTATAAGTAATATTGATATTAGTTGTACATTGCAACCGAACATTGTACTAAAATTTAGTACTAACATTATACTACCTAATATACCCTACCAGACGAACCACTAATAACCACTAAGTTATATGTTTTTAGAGGTAAAACTACAAAAGGGCCAAATTATAATGTGCCCTTTGTGGAACTTTTGTAGTGAATACTAATATTTGATTTCTGCTGCAGAGACTGCACTTACTTGGAACAGGTAATTTGGTCTTAGTTGATGCTTTGAACTTGATAAAATGGCAAAGTTTCAATTTCCCAACTAATATTATGCTTTGGGGCCAGAGATTAAGCTCAAGAACTCGGTTAACATCTTTCCCTATCAACTCTAGTTTGTCATATTCTTTTGAAATTCAGTATGACAAGATTGCATTGTATTTATACTCTGGAAAATCGAAGTACTCGTACTGGGAATATACACCTTTGGAATTGGATGGCCTAAATATCACATACGTTGAGTTAACATCCAACGCGCTGGAGATATTCAACAACGAAAACCATAGAATTGGAAGGATAAAATCCGACAAGACAGAGCCACTGAGATTTTTAGCATTGGGAAATACCACAGGGAATTTGGGATTCTACTATTACTCATCTGACAAAGGAAAGTTTGAAGCTTCATATCAATCACTAAACACTACTTGTGATCTTCCTTTGGCATGTAAACCTTATGGTATTTGTACATTTTCTGAAGAGTGTTCTTGCATAAGGCTAATAAAAAGAGGAGACGGGTTGCTTTCTGATTGCACTGCAAATGTAACCGAGGGATTATGTGGAAGAAATGAATCCCAAATGCTAGAACTACAAGGCGTTACAAGCGTATTAAGAAGCAATCCTTATAAGGTCAATGTCAGCAAACAAATATGTGCGAATTTGTGCTTGGATAACTGTACATGTGTTGCAGCATTACATTTTTCATTTGAGAATTTTGAGGAGGATTCCACAAAACCTGGAGAATGCTATTTGTATGGACTAGCTAGAGGAGTTAAACAAATCGAAAGGGATGGACGACTGAGTTATATGGTCAAGGTACCAAATGGAACTGATCAACGTTATGATAAACACTCTCATTGGAAGAAATGGATACCGATTGTGGTAGGAGTTGTTGATGGAGTTGTATTATTACTTGTTTTAGGAGGTATTGGATGCTATATAATCCGAAAGAGAAGAAAGTCGTGCGCAGACACTGGTCACAGCAATTGACATTTATAGCTCAAATTTTGTTTTCAAGATAACATTTTCTTCATGTAAATAGGAAGGATGAAGCTCGAGCAGCAGATACTAAACTTCTATCCAAGAAGTTAATTTTGATAATTTTCAAATCCAAAGGAAAGGAATTTCAGACTCACAAGCAGATAGAAGTGAATTGATTTAACGCCTGAGATTGAGCATAAGTTTTATGAGCCGAGGGTCTATAAAAAACAACATCTCTACCTCCCAAGGTGGGCGTAAGGTCTCCGTACAGTCTACCATCTTCAGACGTCACTTGTGGAATTACACTGAGTATGTTGTTGTTGAACATAAGTTACAAGAAATAGAAGTGTTTAGATATTCAATCTTTTCAGGGATAAAATGTTGTCACTTCACAAGAGATTTTTGCATTGCTAAAATGATATGTTGAATTTTATTAATGTCAAAGGTTGGAGAGAAACGGCTACAATATTCTTGCTCGAAAAATTGAGCAAGCTTGAGTTACAAAATGCACGGAGTATCATTACCCAAATGTACCTAGTATAAATATATAAGTTGTTTTGCTCAATTTGTAAACTAAATTCTTGCAGTTCTCTTTTGATTTTTGCCTTAAGTTCCCAACCTAGACATAAACTTTAGATAGCTATAAGGTAAAATTCATGCATCATCTAAGTTCTTTTTAGCTCAGTGACTATTAGCCTTAAACAAACAACTCTAGTACTCTGCCTATGTCTTGAGCTAATACAGTCATCGACACTAGTCAATGCTACCAACATGCAAACTCATAATGTATGAACATTACTTAAATTATTAAGTAACTTCAATTGCATCCCCATTCGAAACATCAAACATGTATTAGCCAGTTTTTATCAAAATAATAAAACGACAATTGACTGTAATCTAAAAGCAAGCATTATATGATAATTTAACATGATACCTACAACAACAAACAACAACAACATGCCCATTATAATCTCACAGGTAGAGTATGAGAAGACTAGAATGTACGCAGACTTTACCTCTACCTTGGTGAAAGTATATGTATGTCCTAGAGACAATCTGTATTAGGACAAAATGTACTTTATACACATTCGTATTTATATTAATGATGATTAATATTATGACATTTGCATTTATTGAATTATTAGTTGATTGTTTATAATATTCTATAAATGCATTCCTAGAGTTTACGTGTTTATTAATGATGTGAGAATTAATGTTAACGTAACTCTTAAATTACCTCGACTAATGATCATCGAGATTGGATATCGATGATATGTGATACGTCGACATGTGATCTGCATCATATCATTAAGGGATGTAGTATGTCTCACTTGCTACGAGTTATGGCAACTCGTGATGGACACATGGATACTCGTTGAAGTATTGATATACCCTGCTGATGTACTGTTTTGTTATATGTCTATAATGTCATCGGCATGTGGGAGATAGAAGTCCTTAGACTTGAGGTCAATATCACCTTGTTTACGGAGTAATGCACTTTGATCCTGTCCTAAGCTCAAATGTCTTATAGGTTGAGACGCGTATTGTTTTGGGTGTATTACGAAGTAGATTAAAGGTGGTATGTGAGCCAAGATTAGTATTCATTCCTTGAATGTATATTCGAGTGAACGCTCAGATACTCATATGGTATTAGGTTGACTAAGTCATTGGCCAATGCAATGGACATGTCTTTGATATGGTCCTGTTGTCAACTAATATAGATGAGTTATAATGATCAAGTCATTTGGATAGACACTTGAAAAATCCTAAGCTTGATTGAATGTGCCATGCAAGGATTTTATCTTCTCACATAGAGGTTCAGTTCACATGTTTCGTGTAGCTAAACTTTACATATTGAGTTCGTCTTCCGGCGCAGTCTAGGAGTTCCGTGTAGACCCTAATGTTATTCGTGTCAATATGTAAAGGCCTGAAGGGTAACACTAAGTCAATTGTTCCATCGATTCAAGGATATAATCAGAGAGTATATAAATATTCGGTTGATAATCGAGACATTATAATAAAATAAAAACGAAGCAAAAATGGAACAGGGCCACGACACGAGTGAGTCAGGGCCGCGGTGTCACAGCGCCGTGGCACCACTTACTCGCTGGCGCCACGCCCAGATGGTCCGAAATGACCCACTGCTTTGGTTTCGGGCCTGCCTGGCTGGGAAACTCGGTGATATATTCAGCTATATATACAGGGTTTAGCCTCATATTTTATACACTATCTTTTATAAGATTAAACTTTACTGAAACTCTGCTGGAATTCCTAGCTTTCCAAAAGAGAGATTACATCAAAGTTTTAAGAACTTGCAAATCGAGGGACATTGGCGTGCACACCCTCGGACTACACAAAACTTCAACAATCCAGATTGATAACCAATGTAAGTCTTCATTCGAAGTATTACATTACTGCTTGTGTTATTTACATTGTATAATCATCCTACAGTTTGACCGTCGTCGAGTTTGAAACATAAATTTTCAAATTCCGCTGCGTGTACGAACCCGATAAAACCCTTCAGTGGTATCAGAGCCTGAGATGTTTTGTGTTAATGAATATTAATGATAATATGAGTTAGGATTTGTTTAAATT
Source organism: Przewalskia tangutica (assembly GCA_029844215.1). Taxonomy (NCBI): domain Eukaryota; kingdom Viridiplantae; phylum Streptophyta; class Magnoliopsida; order Solanales; family Solanaceae; genus Przewalskia; species Przewalskia tangutica. The sequence continues at coordinate 29,414,494 of CM056732.1, forward strand.
TTATTTATGTCGCTTAAAAGCTTTAAAACCTTGAAATTCCAAGAACACACAGTTTTGTCTCCAGATCTGTTAAATAGTGATGTAATCGAGGAAGTCATTCAGATCTAACTCGTCTAAGTTGATATGTATAATCAGTTCGATTCGAACATGGTGCATTGAGACGAAGAACGAGAAGAGATTTGATGACGGTCGATGAACGTGCTGTAAAATAGTGAAAGGGGTACGAAATAGATCTACAAATCTGAGCCTAAACCAGTTTTAGGGTTTTGGAATTGCAGAAATTGTGTTTCTGGGATCGGGGCACCGCGACTCTACCATGGAGCGCCGCGACGTGTTTGCGGCGGCGCCACGACTCTGTTCAATAGGGCCACGACATTGTTCATCCAGAAAGCTTAAAATAAAATTTTGGACTTTCGGTTTCTGTTCTCTGATCTTTCGGTGCCACGGCGCTGTCGACGATTTATTTTTTGAATCAGAAACTAAAGTTTTAAGAGTTTCAGAATCTGAAAATAAAATTTTAAATTGGATAGGTTTGGTCCTTTCGGACAAATCTGTAATTAAAGAAACTTTCTGAAAATTTGATTTTTAAGTTCTGAAAATTTCAAACAGGTCCCTGAAACATGAAAATATTTTATGAAAGTCAAAATTGTATTTTATGAATTTAATGGGGTTCAAATTGAACATTTAAATTCCTGAGGAACTAAACTGTAAATTTTAAGAGTTTGCAGAATTCCTGAAAATCAGAATTTTAAAAATCAGAAATTGTTTAGGGACTATTTGACATATACATAAATTTAGAGTTTAGACAAATAGACCCATGATTATCATTAATGGTATATTATTCTATAATATACAAATGTGCTAAGTGTTTGAATGTGATACATTTAAATTATTAGCATAGCGTCCGCAATTATTGTCTGGGTAGGCGGCGCCCAGTAATTATTTACTTTCATGACCGCTATAACTGTCTGGGTAGACGGCGCCCAGTATGTGATTAAAATCATCTTATATCATGCCTATTGGGTTTGATGGTTTCACATCTAATGTTTAGAAATTGCATGATAGAATGTCATATGATGTATGACATAATTGTTGATCTTGATTGAAATTCCAAAACTGAAAATGTTCCCCAAACATTAAAATACAAGTCTAATTAAAACACATCGTCCATTATAATTGTTAGGGTGCAAAATCCTTTTCGGCGATACGAGTATTTATGTCAAAGCATTTGCTCTAAGTCTACGAGGATTCAGGATCTTCATAGATGTGTTAAAGTAAAAGTAGAGGATAAACTTTTGTAGGTATTTACACCAAAATGTTTGCTTGCAAAAGCTAAATTTACTTAGGTACTTAAACGCAGTCGCATAATGGGGTTGACTTGTTTAGATGAATTTTGGCGCCAAAGTGTCGGACTAATCTAAAGACGCAAGATCAAAATGAAAGATGTTTAATCAAACCAAGAGTTGTGAATAAGCTTTACAATTGGTTGAGAACCTACCGAAGTGTGCTATTGAAGTTATTAGCCAAAGCAAATGCGGATATAATATATGTTTGGATCTTGGACCATTATGACTTTAAAATATTTTAGGTCCGTATTCTATATTTGGGTCGTAGAAGTATGCAAAATAGTTGGAGCTAATTAAACAAAAGACCATGTTAAATTAGCATATAATGAATGTGTATAAATAGGAGAATGAATTTTGATTGCATTTTCCTCTCTATCTAAATCTTCAAAACTTCAAAATGTCGAACCTATCATTGAAATGAACAAAACTCACCGGACCGAACTATCTAGACTAGCTAAGGAAATCTAAGAATTGTCCTAAAGCAAGAAAAGATAGAATACGTATTGGACAATGTATTCCCGCAGTCCCTGGCGTTGATTCTGCGGAATATGCCTCATTTGATAAGGTATCCTATCATAAGAATCTAAATGACGCCACTTCAGCACAATGCATAATGTTGTCTTCTATGTCTGTGGAGCTTCAGAGACGACATGAGAACATGGGTCCTAACGAGATGCTCGAATATTTGAAGAATCTCTATGACTCTCAGTTCCAAACTTTGGAATTTGAGGTGTTAATAGAACTCTTCAAGTGTAAGCTAAGTGAAGGGAGCCAAGTGTCTCAGCATCTGTTGAAGATGATAGAGCTGATAGAAAGGATGACATCGATTGGTGTAAGGCTGCAGAGTAACGTCGTTTCCACCCTCATCCGGAGCTGCATGATATGCTAAAAACCTTTGAATCTTCAACTTCCAAGAGCAAAGTTGTGCTCATGATGAGATCCTTTAGCCGGCCCAAGCCGAAAGGTAAGGAATGACAGAAGAAGAAAGGCAAGGCAGTCGTTGCGCCCTCAGCTATGAAGCTTAAGGGAGGTGTGAAAAAGAAAAGGTGATTCCGGCCAAGGATGTATGCCTCAACTGTAATAGGAAGGGGCATTGGAAGAAAGGACTGCACTGCACTAGGAGGAAAAGCACCAGATGCTTCTACCTCTAGTGGATAAGGTATGTACATCATTGAAATGAAAGAAACTTTCAATGTACAAAACAAAAGAGCTAAGTTAAGTGAAAGAAATTCTACCTACCTGTGGCATTGTAGACTTGGTCATATCAATCAAACGAGGATAGAACAGTTGAAGAAATTAAATTACCTTGAACCATTTGACTTACAATCTTATGGTAACTGTGAATCCTGTTTGAAAGGTAAGATGACCATTAAACCTCTTTCTGGAAAGGGGATCCGTGCTAATGAGGTGTTTGAGTTGGTACATACTGACGTATGTGGACCATTTTTTACTTAAGCTAGAGAAGATTTCTCTTACTTCATTACTTTTATAGACGACTTATCGAGGTATGGATATGTGTATCTTATGAGACACAAATCCGAGTCCTTCGAGAAGTTTAAGTGTGAAGCTGAGAAACAGCTCTCGAAGAGTATCAAGACTCTCCGATCTGATCGTGGGGGTGAATATTTAAGTAAAGAATTTCTTGAATACTTAAATCTATATGGAGTTCATTCCGAATGGACACCTCCTGGAACACCTCAGATGAATGGTGTTGCCGAGAGGAGAGACCGAACCTTGCTTGACATGGTTCGTTCCATGATGAGTTTTTCAGCTCTTCCAACATACCTTTGGGGATACACCATTCTAACCCCGATATATGTTCTGAACAAAGTTCCTTCTAAATCAGTTGAAAATACGCCATATGAGGTTTGGTGTGGCAAAAAGCCATCACTTAGACACATGAGGCCCTGAGGGTTTCCTGCATATGTCAGGAAGTTGATCACTGATAAGTTAGAGTCTAAAAGTGAGAAATGTTACTTCGTTGGGTATCTAAAGGAAACTAAGGGATATTGTTTCTATCTTCGTGGAGAACATAAGATATTTGTTTCTATGAACGCAACTTTTCTTGAAGATGAATATGTCTACAAGAAAGAGAGTAGCACAGAGACAGAACTTGAAGAAATTCAAGAACAAAGTAACATAGGGGTTGAACCCTTGCCGAGTGAACAAGGAAAGGATTCCGTGGGAGCTTATGGCGAAGATTGGATACTCAAGGTACTCCCTTCAGCCAGTGGGAGTGCTACGAGGAGAGGTGCAAAAATGCAAGATCCTCATGCACAGACCTTGGGAGCAAGTGCACCAGTTGCACCTTCTCCCATTCAAGAAAGACATGAAAATGATATTCTTGAAAGCTCTAATATTGGTGGATCAACCAGCGCATAAGAACCTTCTCACAATCAGAACATACATGTAACTAAACTACGAGACACTCAACTCAACAGGTCTACTAGAACTCATCGTCCTCTGGAAAGACTAAATCTACTTGTGAAAACACAAAATGAGTTAGATAGTCCAGATGATGACGAGCCTAGAACCTACAATGAAGCAATACTAGACATTGATTCGAAGAGATGGCAAGAAGCCATGAAATCCGAAATGAAATATATGTATATCAATCAAGTGTGGAACTTTGTTGATTTGCCGAATGGGGTTAAACCCATAAGATGCAAATGGGTCTTCAAGAAGAATATTGATGCATCTGGCAAGGTTCAGACTTATAAAGCTAGACTAGTGGCTAAAGGTTTTACTCAGCGTCCTGGCGTGGATTATGATGAAACCTTTTCACCGGTGGTTAAGATAAAGTCTATTCAGATTTTGTTTGTTATAGCTGCACATTACAATTATGACATTTGGCAGATGGACGTCAATACTGCATTCCTCAATGGTAATCTAATTGAGGAAGTGTATATGAAACAACCCGAGGGTTTTTCATCCGAGTCCAGACCAAATGCTTTGTGCAGGCTACAGAAGTTCATTTATGGGCTTAAGCAAGCCTCTAGGAGTTGAAATATTTGCTTTGACAAGGCTATCAAATCTTTTGATTTCGTCAAAAGCAAATAGGATCCTTGTGTTTATATCAAACGCAAGGATGATGGTATTGTCTTCATTATTATATATGTTGATGACATATTGATAATGAGAGACAATAAGACTCTCATGCAGTCAGTTAAGGATTGGTTGTCCAAGACCTTCATGATGAAGGATTTAGGTGAAGCCTGCTACATTCTGGAAATTAGGATCTATAGAGATAGACCTAATAGATTGTTGGGGCTGTCACAGTCAATCTACATAGACAAAGTGTTTAGACATTTTTCAATGGAGAATTCCAAGAAAGTCGGTCTTCCAATGGGTCAAGGCATCAAGTTATCTAAGAAGGGTTACCCTTCTAGTGCTGTAGAACTTGAGCGCATGAAGAGGATCCCATATGCTTCGGCTATAAGATAGATCATGTATGCCATGACTTGTACTAGGCCAGATGTGGCCTTTGCACTTAGTATGCCTTGCAAGTTCCAACAGAATCATGGTGAGGAACACTGGAAGGCAGTCAAGAGTATTCTTAAGTATCTCAGACGTACTAAAGATTACCTCTTAGTATATGGTGGAGGATATAAGCTGGTTTCCACTGGGTATATCGATGCTAGTTTCCAGACAGATGTTGATGATTTCAAATCTCAGTCTGGTTACACGTTCATTTTCAATGGAGGAGCAGTGAGCTGGAAGAGTTCCAAACAAGCTACTACTGCTGACTCGACTATTGAAGCAGAGTACATTACTGGATCGAAAGCTGCTAAGGAGCTATCGCGATTTTTGAGTTTCTGAACGAACTAGGGGTTGTTCCAAGTACTAGTTGTCCAATAACCATTTATTGTGACAACACTGGTGCTATTGCATAAGCAAAGGAACCAAGATCAACTAACAGAAACAAGCATGTACCGATGAAGTATCACATTCTCCGAGAGATGGTGAATGATGAAGATATTATGATAGATTATGTTCCCACAGATAATAATCTAGCAGACGTGTTTATTAAACCATTAAGCTTGTGTTGAGTATTTTATACACTCTTTTGAGTCCTATTTAGTTAGTATTTTACTCTTTTATTTTGTGTTTAGTATAGTGTTAGGTGTGTTTTTCTTTTGTTTGTCTCACATCGGTTATAAAGGAGAAGATACTACTTTTGAGGATGAAATTACATAAGAAAATACCAAGAAATGAAGTCTAAGAAGTCCCGGGAAGTATAGAAGAAATCTGACGAAGTCCGAACGAAAAACCGGAAATTGACGTCGCCAGTGCCGCGACGCCAATACTCCTGCAGCATCTGATTTTTCCCCAGTAATTTCAGCGCCATGGCGCCAGCCTGCAGGGCCACGGCGCCGATGCGGGATTTTCAATTTTTGAGCCGAATTTCAGAGGGTTAAAAGGGTCAGAAGCGCGAGTTTTCTCAAGTATAAAACCCTAAAACCCTACTCATTATGTCATACCTTATACCATACCTAAAATCATACTTTGGGAGGTAAGAAGGAGGCAAGACACAATTGGAGACTCTTGTTCAAGTTATTTTTCTTTCTTTTGTTTTTATTTCAGTTTATGTTAGATTTTGTATTAGTTCTTGACATGACAATGTTTAGGAACTAATTACTTTAGAAGGGTTTTCCATCGAATCTTCTTGAAACTCTTTTATATAGTTAATGCATAGTTAATGATTTCCTCTTCAGCTTATTAAGATCTATTCAATATTGTTTTGATTGCTTGATAATTAACTGATCATTATGTCACGACCCAACCTCGGCCGCGATCGTACTTACCGGTACCGCAGAGAATAGCAATGAACATACATAACACATAACTTATAAAAAGGTAAACATCACTGGCCAGCCGATAAGGCTGCCTTCCATAAAACATCCTTAAACAAAAGTATAGTTAGTACAACTGGTTCTTATAGCCCAAAACATATATGTGACCACGCACTTAAAGATAACAATCGTGGCGGGGCCCCGCCATACCCCTGAATGTACAAAATACCTATAGCATCAGGGAATGTCCGTACCAATAAACAAGCTTCCGGAGAAATGGAGCTTCTGACACCGGAATAGTGATCCTAAGAACGAGGATCCACAATCTGCTTACCCTTACCTGCGGCATGAACGCAGCCCCCGAGGAAGGGGGTCAGTACACAATATGTACCAAGTATGTAAAGCTGGAAAATACTGTAATAATGATATCATAAGTCTAAAAGTAAGCTGGGGTCATAGAAGAAAATCAAAATACCTTTTACTGTGCCTTACTAACAATGAGAGTGACAAGTATATATAATACTGCATAAAATAGGGGCCTTAGGATCAAAACAGGGTACCTCGCCCGTAGTATCAATAAGCACCCCTACTCCTGGGACTATTTCACCCGCATAGGTCCTGTGGACCCGCATGAGGTATTCCTCGTGACAGTCAGACTACCGCACGAGACTATTTCACCCGCATAAGCCCATAAGGACTCGCATGAGGTATTCCTCGCATCATGGGTAGCAAATCCACTAATGTGTGGTATAACGATCTTGGGGACTTTCCCCGATATACTCTTACCCCGGATGGTATAACGATCTGGGGACTTTCCTCGATATACTCTACACCAAGCGGTGGTATGACGATCTTGGGGCTTGCCCCTCAGACATACTCTTACACTGAAGAAGGTGGTATGACGATCTTGGGGCTTGCCCCTCAGACATACTCTTACCCTGGAGAAGGTGGTATAACGATCTTGGGGCTTGCCCCTCAGATATACTCTTACCCTAGCTCAAATCACATCATATCATAATCATAAATAAGTTAAGAAAACTTATAACTTCTTATTAGTCTTGTTCATATACCCTCTCATTTTAGTTTACTCAAGGCACTTAATCATATCTTTAATAAAAGAAAACCGGGAATTTAACCCAAGTACTACATACTTCAACTCTTTTAAAAATGACTCTTATTTATACATAAAAACCCTTGGGCAATTGATGCCTTAAAACCAATTTGCCTCTTCATATACTTATCTTACTTTAGAGTAAATATCTTCTCATTAACCTTTTATGAAGCTAATAAACCAACTTCCCATAAAGTTGTTATATTAACCCTATACTTTAGTAAAATCATACTTTTCCCCTAACCAAGGGACTTATACATTCTTAAAACGAAACAAGTCATTATATACTTAAAACAAGTAAGAATACCAAATCTTAGACGCTCACCGTACTACATAGTTTCATCTATTCATGCTCAAGAGATAGGAAAGCTTCACATACCTTCTTGATCAATCCACTTGCTAAGTCCAAACTACCGCAAGTAATATGTCAACCTAAAATAACCATGATACGTTTATTAACCTCTAATTTCAATGTAGAATAATCTAAACTCAAAGCCACTAAATTCTATGGAAAATTGGGCAGCATTTCCTTTGTTTCTACATACTTTGCCACCTTTCACAAGGCCGAATTTATCATCCAAACGCCACATTTAAGGCTCAACAATCCAACATTTCAAAGGGGATTACACACCTAAACTTGGGTGTGTAAAATTCTGCCCCAATAGGTACAACAATTCACTTAACAATTCTAAGGTAGTTTTTAGGCTACAACATGCTCATAATATCTTCTTAACCAATTCCTTCACATTCAAACCATAGTTCTTACATGCAATGAGTCTAAGAGCATTATTTACTACCACAAGTTCTTCCTTCTTAACATGCAACACTAGAAGCTAATTCTAAAGGAAGAAATGTTACCTTAAAGCTTTAGCCAAATTTTTCCAACCACTTGCTAGCTTCCTTTTCAAGAACACCACCACAACAACCTTCACAAGCTAGCCACAAACTTCCCTCTTTCTTTTACCTTTTTCAGATTTCTCCTAAGGCTAAAATATCTCTTGGAATTTTAGAGAGAAGTGGGAGCTTAAGCTTTAGAGAGAGAGAAATTGGAAGATGACCAAGTCTTCAAGACTTGGTCAATATATTGCATGCAAGAAATCAGATGGGGGGGGACACTTGTCACCCTCCCAAGGTCTTTCAAAAGAAAATCTGACTTTTCCTAAGTCTTTCCGCCCAAAAATCCCGCCTCGGCGCCGCGGCGCTGAAACTTCCGCAGCCTCTCTGAACTTTGTTCGCGCCGCTGCATCTGGCGCCATGCGCTGCAACTTCAGCGACCCTCGCATTTTAGCGCCGCGCCTCGCATCCGCGCCGCGTCTTTCGCTTTGTCCGAAACACATTTATGTCCGACCGCACACTGAACTTGTAATTCTCATAACTTTCTACTCCGACGTCCTATCGACGAACGGTTGGTTGAGTTGGAATCTAGACTCAACGAACTACGCCCTAGGCCTTTGAAACACTTAGGAACTCCCAATGTACCGGGTCATAACCCGCCTTAAAGTTGACTAAAACCCGTCCGGAATAATTCGTCAACCTATCCTTTGAAAATTTTAAGTCTTACATGCTTTCGTACGCTCTCATACGTAGGGTCAGAACTACGGGGTATAACATTCTCCCCCCCTTAGAAACATTCGTCCCGAATGTTCCTTCTAGGCTTACTCAAATCACAACATCGACATAGACCCTCTTAACTATTCTTTTGCAAATAAAGAAGCTCCACGAGCCACAACATACTGAAGCGTAAATGCTAAATCAAAACTAACAAGCAGGAAAGTGGGTTACCTGGAGGTATAGGAAATAGGTGAGGGTACTTCTTCATCATTGCATCCTCTGCTTCCCACGTCATTTCCTCCCTGTTCGCGTTCCGCCATAGGACCTTGACGGAAGCCACGTCTTTCGTCCGAAGTCGCCTAACCTGACGATCGAGTATCGCTATGGGACTCTCCTCTTACGATAACTCCTCTGTCACTTGGACATCATGAACCGGGTGCACTCTAGATGGATCCCCAATACATTTCCGCAACATGGACACATGGAAAACTGGATGTACCGCCTCCAAATCGGACGGCAGATCTAACTCATAGGCAACCCTGCCTACCCTACGGACAATCTGATACGGCCCAATGTACCTTGGGCTAAGCTTCCCCTTCTTTCCAAATCTCATCACGCCCTTCATGGGCGATACTTTTAGAAAAACCCAATCATCTATCTCAAATTCCAAGTGTCGACGCCGATGATCTGCATACAACTTCTGCCGACTCTGAGCTGCCAACAACCGCTCCTGGATAAGCTTCACCTTATCCATCGCACGAACTAAGTCCGCCCGACTAACTGAACTTCTCCCACCTCGAACCAGCCTATCGGTGACCTGCACTTCCTCCCGTATAAGGCCTCATAAGGCGCCATCTGAATACTGGAATGGTAGCTGTTGTTGTATGCAAACTCCACAAGAGGCAAATGATCCTCCCACCCGAAATCAATAACACAAGCCCGCAAAGATATCCTCGTTGTCGGATAGTGCATTCGCCCGTCCGTCTGGCCCGAGGATGAAACGCCGCATCGAGACTCACTGTTCTAACCCCTTCAAAAGACTTCAGTTAGCCGAGAATTGGGCTCTCTATCCGATATAATCGACACCGACTCGTGCGCCTCACAATCTCTCTAATATATAATCTGGCATAGTCCTCAGCTGAGAACGTCGTTCTGACCGGAAGAAAATGGGCTGATTTCGTCAGTCTGTCGACAATTACCCAAATGGAATCATGCTTCCTCTGAGTGGTAGGTAGCCCTATAATAAAATCCATATTTATCACCTCCCACTTCCAAGTCGGAATATCAATAGCCTGCAACAGCCCACCGGGCTTCTGGTGCTCAATCTTAACTCACGACGATTCGCATCGTGCCACGAACTCCGCAACGTCCCTCTTTAGGCCATCCCACCAATACACGCACCTGAGGTCATGATACATCTTAGTCGACCCCGGATGAATAGAATAACGAGCATTGTGTGCCTCCTCCAGAATCTGCTGACGAAGTCCTATCACATCGGGAACACACAACCGGCCCTCAAATCTTAGCACCCCATCAGGCGCTACCTCAAATAGACTCATCTCTTTCTGAACAGCGGCATCTCGGTACCGTACCAAAATCGGATCCTCATATCGCCGCCTCTTCACTCCTCGACGATAGAAGACTCGCAACATCTCGAACCCTAACTCAATCACTATCAGAATCTATCAAACGGAACCCAAGGCTCGCTAGCTGATGTATCTCTCTGACCATATCCTCTTCTCGGTGAACATCGCATGCACTACCCATCGACACGCGACTGGCGGCATCCGCAACTACATGGCCTTCCCCGTGGTATAGAATATCAACATCGTAATCCTTAAGTAGCTCCAACCACCGCCTCGCCGCAAGTTCGGATCCTCCGGTGAAGATATACCGAGACTCTTGTGGTCCGTGTAAATGTCCATGAACTCCATATAAATAGTGTCTCCGCATCTTCAAGGCATGAATCACAGCTGCCAACTCCAAGTCATGTGTGGGATAGTTCTTCTCATGCTTCCTAAGCCGTCGAGACGCATAAGCTATAACCTTGCCGTGCTGCATTAGCACGCACCCAAGCCCGACACCTGACGCATCACAATAAACCACATATCCATCTAAGCCCTCTGGAAGAGTAAGAACTGGGGCGGTCGTCAACTTCTCCTTTAGCAACTGGAAACTTTCTCACAAGTATCCGTCCACCGAACATAGCCGCTCGAGTCGCCTTAGTCAAAGGTGAAATAGAAGCAAACTTCTACAAACCTTCGATAATAACTCGCAAGGCCCAAAGCCGCGCACTCCGCTTGTAGCTGGTCCGCCAAGTCTGATCGCCTCAATCTTAGTTGTATCAACCCGAATACCGGCCCCGATAACATGCCCTAAGAAAGCCACTGGTTAACTAACTCGCACTTCGAGAACTTGGCATACAATCGCCGGTCTCGGAGGACTCTAAAACCGCCCTCAAATGATCCAGATGCTCTCGCTCAGTGCGCGAATACACCAAGATATCATCAATAAACACTATAACGAACATATCCAAGAATGGCTCGAACACCCTATTCATCAAATCCATGAATACCGCTGGGCGTTGGTCAAACCGAAAGACATCACCTCAACTCATAGTGCCCATACCGGTCCCGAATGCGATCTTTGGGATATCTCGCTTCTAACTCGTACTGATGGTAACTGCATCGCAGTCTATCTTGGAAAAACACTTTGCACCCGCAATCGTCAAACAAATCGTCAATCCCGGGAGGATATCTGTTTTGATAGTTACCTTGTTCAACCGCTCGTAATCAATACACATACGCAGCTGGCCCCATCCTTCTTCTTTACAAATAACACCGGTGCTCCTGGGAGAAACACTTGGCCTAATAAAGCCTTTCTCCAAAGAAATCTTTCACCGGTCCTTCAACTCTTCATCTCGGCGGTGCCATCCTGTATGGCGGAATAGATATCGGCCGAGTATCCGCGCCAAATCAATGCAAAACTCAATCTCCTCTCGGGAGGATACCCTGCTCGTGCGGGAATACGCCCGAAACTCCCTAACGATCGGAATCGATCAAGGTCCTAGATCTCACCGTGATTTAATACCAACCATATGATAGATGTACCCTTTCCGCACCATCTTCCTAGCCTTGAGGTAAGAAATAAACTTACCCTCGGCGATGCAAGATTCCCTTCCACTCGATAATCGCCACGAAACCGAACCGAACTAATCTCTCTCATACCCACGGGCATAGCAAGACGCTAGCCAATCCATACCCATAATCACATCAAAGTCTCATATCCAACTCTATCAAGTCGGCTAGAGTCCGACGACTATCTATAGTCACAGGCAAGCCTTATACACCCGCCACTACCATCGAATCACCTATCGCGTAGCCACCTCAAAAGGTCTTATGGACTCGGCTCTATCTCTATTCTACCGCAATATGAGGAGATATGTAGGACAAGGTAGAACTGGATCTATCAAAGCATATACATCACAAAGAAGAAACTAATAATATACCGCGTGACGACATCCGTGACGCCTCACGGTCCCGCTGACCGACATAGCATATATGCGCTCGAGGACCGCTAGAATCGAACCCCTACCACGACCTCTCGCGCGCCGGCCGCCCATAAGTACCCTCGCCTCCGGGCGCCTAACCATCGAAGATGAAGATCCAGCAATAGACCCCGTCACGACAGCACTTCCCGCCGCCTGGGGACGACAATCTTCTTCGATGGCCCGCCGCCACAAGAGTAGCACGCCCCAACCCATACGACACTCGCCGGATGAGACCTACCGCATCGAACGCACCGAGGTAGGTGGTCTCGACAGGCCGGTCTCGCCTCGAAATCGGAAGTCCGGAGCCCCGACTGCTCTGAATAACCTCGCTGATCGGACCTCCCGCCGAAATCGTGAAGGAGCACTGCTTCGGGCCGAATGTGACCTAGTTCGCTGCTGAGGCCGCCGCTAAAATCGCCCCGAACTCGCTACATGGTCCTCTTGGCCGCCCAAATCTAGCCGATCTCGCCTCTCGCCTCAATCTCGCATGCGTATGCTCGCATCTCGAAATATCCATCCTCGCCAAGAGCTACCCCAAGCATGCAGTAATCATATGACGGTCTAACCCCATCGCATATCGATGAACCCTGTCTGCCATGTCAGCTACTATGGTGTGAGCATATCTGGCCAAGGAGTCGAACTCCAGGCTGTTGTTATACCCCGTAGTTCTGACCCTACGTATGAGAGCGTACGAAAGAATGTAAGACTTAAAATTTTCAAAGGATAGGTTGACGGATTATTCCGGGCGGGTTTTTAGTCAACTTTAAGGCGGGTTATGACCCGGTACATTGAGAGTTCCTAAGTGGTTCAAAGGCCTAAGGCGTAGTTCGTTGAGTCTAGATTCCAACGCAACCAACCGTTCGTCGATAGGACGTCGGAATAGAAAGTTATGAGAATTACAAGTTCAGCGCGCAGTCGGACAGAAATGTGTTTCGGACAAGGGCGACAGGGCCGCGGCGCCGGAGCAGGGCCGCGGCGCCTAGAGTACTGTAGGGTCACTGAAGTTTCAGCGCCGCGGCACCGGGAAGCAGGGCCGCGGCGCCGGAAGATCCGAGGGTCCGCAGGAGTTGCGGCGCCGCGGCGCCGAGGCGGGATTTTTGGGCGGAAAAACTTAGGTAAGTCTGATTTCTCTTTTAAAAAGGCCATGGGAGGGTCCCCCCCCCCCATCTGATTTTGCTTGCATGGCTTATATTGACCAAGTCTTGTAGACTTGGTCATCTCTCAAACACCTTCCCCTCTCTAAAAATCAGCTCCTCCTTCTCTCTAAAAATCCAAGAAAAATCTGAATAGTTTAGAACCAAAAAAGAAGCTTGTAGCTAGCTTGTTGGCATTGTTGTGGTGGTGTTCTTGGCAAGGAAGCTAGCAATATTTGGAATAAGTTTTGGCTAAAACCTTAAGGTAATGATTCTTCCTTTAGATTTAGTTTTGCATGTTAAGAAGAAAGGACTTGTGGTAGTAAAATAATGCTCTTAGAGTCATTGCATGCTAGAAAATGTTGTTTGGATATGAAGAATGGGTTAAGAAGAGATTATGAGCATGTTGTAGCCTAAAAACTACCTTAGGATTGTTAGGTGAATTGTTGTAAACTTATGGGCAGAATTTTGGGTATGTAATCCCCTTTGAATTGTTGGATTGATTGAACCTTAAATGTGGTGTTTGGATGATAAATTCGGCCTTGAGAAAGGTGGCAAAGTGGATAGAAACAAAGGAAATGCTGCCCAATTTTCCATAGAATTTAGTGGCCTTGGAATTAGATTGTTCTACTTTGAGATTAGAGGTTAACAAACGTATCGTGATTATTATAGGTTGAAATATTACTTGCGGTAGTTGAGCTTAGCAAGTGGATTGACCAAAGAGGTATGTGAAGTTTTCCTATCTCTTGAGCATGAATAGATGAAGCTATGTAGTACAGCAGACGTACAAGATTTTGGTATTCTTACTTGTTTTAAGTATATAATGATTTGTTTCATTTTAAGAATGTATAATTCCCTTAGTTAGGGGAAAAGTATGATTTTACTAAAGTGTAGAGTTAATATAACAACTTTATGGGAAGTTGGTTTATTAACTTCATAAAAGGTTAACGAGAAGAGATTTACTCTAAATAAGATAAGTATATGGAGAGGCAAATTGATTTTAAGGTATCAATTGCCCAAAAGGTTTTTATGTATAAGGAAGAGTCATTTTCAAAAGAGTTGAAGTATGTAGTACTTGGGTTAAACTCCCGGTGTTCTTTTATTAAAGATATGGTTAAGTGCCTTAAGTAAACTAAAATGAGAGGGTATATGAATAAGACTAATAAGAAGTTATAAGTTTTCTTAACTTATTTATGATTATGATATGATGACAGTTTGAGCTAGGGTAAGAGTATATCTGAGGGGCAAGCCCCAAGATCGTTATACCACCTTCTCCAGGGTAAGAGTATGTCTGAGGGGCCAGCCCCAAGATCGTCATACCACCTTCTTCAGCAAAGAGTATATCCGGCGGCAAGCCCCAAGATCGTTATACCACCGCCTGTAAGAGTATATCCGAGGAAAAGTCCCCAAGATCGTTATACCATCCGCCGGTAAGAGTATATCCGGCGGGTGAGTCCCAAGATCGTTATACCACCTGCTCCGTGGATTTGCTACCCATGATGCGAGGAATACCTCACGCGAGTCCTTATGGGCTTACGCGGGTGAAACAGCCCACGCCGCTGGTACATGACCGATGCGAGTACCTCACGCGGTCCACAGACCCACGCGGTGAAATAGTCCCAGGAGTAGGATGGTTTTATTGATACCACGGGCGAGGTACCCCGTTTTGATCATGAGCCTCCTATTTTATGCAGTATCATATATATATATACTTGTCACTCTCATTGTTAGTAAGGCACAGTAAAAGGTATTTTTATTGACTTCCATGACTCCAGCTTACTTTCAGACTTATGATATCATTACTACAGTATTTTCCAGCTTTACATACTTGGTACATATCAGGTAATCGACCCCTTCCTGGTCGCGTTCATGCCGCGGTAAGGTGCATTGAGGATCCTCGTTCTTAGGATCACTACTCCAGGTCGTAAGCTCCATCCTCCTAAGCTTGTTTATTCGTACCGGATACTCACGATGCTATAGGTGTTTTGTACATTCGTGGTATGGCGGCCCTGTCCCGCCACGCTTGTTATCTTTAGAGGTCCGTGGTCACGTATGTGTTTGGGCTACAAGAACTTGTATTATAAATACTTTGTTTAAGTATGTTTATGGAAGCACTTTATCGGCCGCCGGTGATGTTTACCCTTTATAAAGTTATGTATGTTCCATTGCTATTCTCTCGACATATACCGACAGGTACTAGTCGCGCCCGGCTCCGGTCGTGATACCAGATTCCCTGATAGTCCTTCCGTCCTGTCTCAAGGTTAAGAACCTATCTACGCGGGCTCTCCTCACCTCAGGAGGCAAGAAGTGGTCTAGGAACGCCTCCGTGAACTCCTCCCAATCAGCTGGAAGAGCATCCTCACCCCTCGACAATACCCATGACTCAAACCAGTTCAACGCAATATCGCGTAACCGGTAAGAAGCTAGTATAACAGACTCAGTCTCCGATGCCCTAAGGACCTGCATGGTCCGCTCTAACTGCCGGACAAACTCCTGTGGATCCTCCTCAAATCTCGAACCATAGAACTCGGGTGGGTGACAACCCAAGAAATCCCGAATCAGAATCGTCGGCTCTGGGTTGCCGCCGCTTCGCTTGGCCGCTTCGCCACTATGCCGTCAAGAATCAACTGCTCTCGTAATCTTCGTACTTAGACCACGATCGGGATCGAGGCTCGCATCGCGGTCTCAGAATCGCGGCTCACGCCTCGAACTCTGAGGTCGGGCGACGACGTGGAACTCGCCGCCTAAACATCATCTCTCGTAAGGATCGGGCACGTGCTCATGACTCTCCGCCCCACTAGCAAGACTCTCACCGCTTTGCCCTTCCGCCGCTGCCTTGGCGCGAGGCATAATCGATACATAAAGGAAAACATCGAGGAGGTTCAACCTATAACTCACTCTATTGCACGATCTTAGAGTGAAAGAATGGAAACTAATCCTAAATGTCTCGCACTCTCACGATTATAGATGTGGTGCACGACACACCGATAATCAAGACTCTACTAGACACGGTCTGTATATACTTTCCGAGGACTAACTGCTCTGATACCACTTTTGTCACGACCCAACCCCGGGCGCGATCGTACCTACCGGTACCTCGCCAGTATATGTCGAGAATAGCAATGAACATACATAACACATAACTTATAAAAAGGTAAACATCACTGGCCAGCCGATAAGGCTGCCTTCCATAAAACATCCTTAAACAAAAGTATAGTTAGTACAACTGGTTCTTATAGCCCAAAACATATATGTGACCACGCACTTAAAGATAACAATCGTGGCGATGACAGGCCCCGCCATACCCTGAATGTACAAAATACCTATAGCATCGTGGAATGTCCGTACAATAAACAAGCTTCCGAGAAATGGAGCTTCGACACCGAATAGTGATCCTAAGAACGAGGATCCACACCGCTACCCTTACTCGCGCAGATGAACGCAGCCCCCGAGGAAGGGGGTCAGTACACAATATGTACCAAGTATGTAAAGCTGGAAAATACTGTAATAATGATATCATAAGTCTAAAAGTAAGTTAGGGTCATAGAAGAAAATCAAAATACCTTTTACTGTGTCTTACTAACAATGAGAGTGACAAGTATATATAATAATGCATAAAATAGGGGCCTTAGGATCAAAATAGGGTACCTCTCCCGTAGTATCAATAAGCACCACTACTCCTGGGACTATTTCACCCGCATAGGTCCTGTGGACCCGCATGAGGTATTCCTCGTGATAGTCGCACTACCGCACGGGACTATTTCACCCGCATAAGCCCATAAGGAATCGCATGAGGTATTCCTCGCATCATGGGTAGCAAATCCACGGAACAGGTGGTATAACGATCTTGGGGACTTTCCCCTCAGATATACTCTTACCCCGAAGCAGATGGTATAACGATCTTGGGGACTTTCCCCTCAGATATACTCTTACATCAAGCAAATGGTATGACGATCTGGGCTTGCCCTCGCATATACTCTACACCGAAGAAGGTGGTATGACGATCTGGGGCTTGCCTCGGACATACTCTACCCCGGAGAAGGTGGTATAACGATCTGGGGCTTGCCTCGATATACTCTTACCCTAGCTCAAACTGTCATCATATCATAATCATAAATAAGTTAAGAAAACTTATAACTTCTTATTAGTCTTGTTCATATACTCTCTCATTTTAGTTTACTCAAGGCACTTAATCATATCTTTAATAAAAGAAAACCGGGAATTTAACCCAAGTACTACATACTTCAACTCTTTTAAAAATGACCCTTCTTTATACATAAAAACCCTTGGGCAATTGATGCCTTAAAACCAATTTGCCTCTTCATATACTTATCTTACTTTAGAGTAAATCTCTTCTCATTAACCTTTTATGAAGCTAATAAACCAACTTCCCATAAAGTTGTTATATTAACCCTATACTTTAGTAAAATCATACTTTTCCCCTAACCAAGGGACTTATACATTCTTAAAACGAAACAAGTCATTATATACTTAAAACAAGTAAAAATACCAAATCTTGTACGTCTACCGTACTACATAGTTTCATCTATTCATGCTCAAGAGATAGGAAAGCTTCACATACCTTCTTGATCAATCCACTTGCTAAGTCCAAACTACCGCTAGTAATATGTCAACCTAAAATAACCATGATACGTTTATTAACCTCTAATTTCAATGTAGAATAATCTAAACTCAAAGCCACTAAATTCTATGGAAAATCGCAGATTTCCTTTGTTTCTACATACTTTGTCACCTTTCACAAGGCCGAATTTATCATCCAAACGCCACATTTAAGGCTCAACAATCCAACATTTCAAAGGGGATTACACACCTAAACTTGGGTGTGTAAAATTCTGCCCCAATAGGTACAACAATTCACTTAACAATTCTAAGGTAGTTTTTAGGCTACAACATGCTCATAATATCTTCTTAACCAATTCCTTCACATTCAAACCATAGTTCTTACATGCAATGAGTCTAAGAGCATTATTTACTACCACAAGTTCTTCCTTCTTAACATGCAACACTAGAAGCTAATTCTAAAGGAAGAAATGTTACCTTAAAGCTTTAGCCAAACTTTTCCAACCACTTGCTAGCTTCCTTATCAAGAACACCACCACAACAACCTTCACAAGCTAGCCACAAGCTTCCCTCTTTCTTTTACTTTTTCAGATTTCTCCTAAGGCTAAAATATCTCTTGGAATTTTAGAGAGAAGTGGGAGCTTAAGCTTTAGAGAGAGAGAGAAATTGGAAGATGACCAAGTCTTCAAGACTTGGTCAATATATTGCATGCAAGAAATCAGATGGGGGGGACACTTGTCACCCTCTCAAGGTCTTTTAAAAGAAAAATCTGACTTTTCCTAAGTCTTTCCGCCCAAAAATCCCGCCTCGGCGCCGCGGCCCTGTCGCCTTTGTCCGAAACACATTTCTGTCCGACCGCGCACTGAACTTGTAATTCTCATAACTTTCTACTCCGACGTCCTATCGACGAACGGTTGGTTGCGTTGGAATCTAGACACAACGAACTACGCCCTAGGCCTTTGAAACACTTAGGAACTCCCAATGTACCGGGTCATAACCCGCCTTAAAGTTGACTAAAACCCGTCCGGAATAATCCGTCAACCTATCCTTTGAAAATTTTAAGTCTTACATGCTTTCGTACGCTCTCATACGTAGGGTCAGAACTACGGGGTATAACACATTAATTGTCATAACTCATATGATTTCGAATCAAAAGTCTGAAAGGTGAGATTTGAATATGCTGTAGTTGTCTAGACATAGGTTAAAATCGTGGACGAAAGTACCCCGATACTTGTGTATTATTTAAGGTTACTGTTCTTAATCCTCCTGTGTGGTAAAATCTATCATAGAAATATAAAAGGTTTCTGCACAAGGTTGAGCTTTTGTATGTCCTAACCGAAATATAATGACAGATTAGTTAACCTGCTATCATAATAATAAGAAGAGCCATTAGCATTGCATTAACACATGAAATAGTGAATAGTTGAGGAGATTGGTAGCCCTGTTTCCTTCATAACTGTTATAAACCCAAAGTATTATAATCTTTAGTTTATTTTCTGCACTCAGTCATAATTCTTAGTATAATTCTAAAACCAAAGAACGTCAACCAAATAGAAACCATAGAATAGATAACCGGTACTTAACAAACCAGTCTCTGTGGACAATAAACTCGGTCTTACATATCTTTATTACTTGAATGATACGTACACTTGCGTAAGCACTTAGAAATATCGCAAAGTTTTTGGCGCCGTTGCCGGGGACTGGTGTATTGTTAATATCGAATTATCTATTCTTATTTCTAATTTGGTCTTTATTTTCTGTCTTTTTATTATTTTTATTTTAGAACATTCTGCCGTGATCTGTTTGTTGTTTTTTATTAGTTTCAGGAAAGTTGTTTATGCAAAGTAGGAGAGGAGCAAACACTCCTATACCTATGAACCCTGAGATTGAAAGATTGTGCAGACAGAAGATAAAAGATAAAAGAACTGCTGATTTGTTAATAATGGAAGATCAACAGAATCAGAATATGGTGAATGATGAGTTACCAGATGTGATGAGACAAGTCCAACATCCTGCAGAAATGAGCTTAGGGAGCTATGTGATGCCGACAATTACAGGAGTGCATACTTGCATCAGGCTTCCAGCTGTTGAAGACAATAATTTTGAAATCAAACCAGCAATATTGCACATGGTCCAAGGTTCAGTCCAATTCGGGGGGTTACCATATGAAGATCCCCATTTGCATCTAGCAAATTTTCTGGAGTTGTGTCCAACTTTTAAGTATAATGATGTTACTGATAATGTCATTCGGTTGAGGCTCTTCCCATTCTCACTCAGGGATAGAGCAAAGAACTGGTTGAACTCATTGCAGGCGAATTCCATTACCACATGGCAATACTTGACTCAAAAGTTTCTTGCCAAGTTCTTTCCTCCAGCCAAAGCAGCAAGACTCAGAGGTGAGCTTAATAACTTCTATCAGCTGGAGGGAGAACCATTATATGATGCATGGGAGAAGTTTAAAGATTTGTAGAGGAAGTGCCCACATCATGGGATTGAGAAGTGGATGTTGGTCCACATATTCTACAATGAGTTGTGTGGTACAACTCGTACCATTATTGATGATGCAGCAGTAGGAACATTCATGATAAAGAGTGTCAATGAGACACATGATTTGCTAGAAGACATGGCCACAAACAACCATCAGGGGCCGATGAGAGAGCAATGAACAACAACAAAGTGGCTGGAATTCATGAGTTGGATGTTGTCACTGCATTGACTGTGCAGGTTTCCACTTTGACAAAGCAGATGCAGCAGAATACTATATCCGTGAAAGCTGTTCAGACACCAGTGAGTTGTGAAATTTGTGGGGGTCCCCATACTTTTGATAAGTGTACAACAGTGGACCCAAATAATATGCCCATGGAGCAGGTTCAGGCAGTGGAGAATTTTCAGAGGCCCTACGACAATGCATTCTCCAACACATATAATCAGGGGTGGAGAAATCACCCAAATATTTCGTGGAAGAATGACCAAGGGCAGCAACCACAATTTCAGGCATCTTCTTCCCAACAGTTCATCCCACCAACCCCACAAGAGAAGTCAGATGAAATAAGAGAAATAAGAGCAGTACTGACACAAGTCATGAAAGAGATCGGATCATCACTTTCAATCTTGGCCAACTCTCAGACACAATTTATGAAGGAGACCACATAATTTATAACCGAGACCAAGTCATCCATTAACAACTTGGATTCCTCATTTTTATCTTTGGCATCCTCACTTTCAGCCCTGACCAACTCCCAGACTCAATTCATGGTGGAAACCAGGTCATCCATTAGTCACTTGGATACTCAATTGGGGCAGTTGGCAGAGAAAGTGAATGACAGACCTAAGGGGAAACTTCCCACTAACACTGTGGTGAACCCATGAGAACAGTGCCAGACAATTAGCTTGAGGAGTGGAAAGCAGTTAGAGCAGATGGCACCCAAACCAGTGGTTGAAAAAGAGATCGAGTTGGAGAAAACAGTTGAGGAAGAGAAATATGGGGTTACTGAGGACCACCCTATTTTAGAGAAAGCTCCACCGGCAGTTATGAGAGAATATGTAGACAAAATTCCATTCCATCAAAGACTGCAGAAGAATTCCTTAGACAAACAGTTTTCCAAATTCTTAGAGGTCTTCAAAAAGCTTCATATCAATCTACCATTCATTGAAGCTTTGGAGCAGATGCCAGCTTATGTGAAGTTCGTGAAAGACATCCTGTTTAAGAAGAGGAAGCTGACAGACTATGAGACAATAGCGCTGATAGAGAAGTGTAGTTCTATCTTGAAGAAGAGACTTCCCCCTAAGTTGAAAGATCCGGGAAGTTTCACCCTACCTTACACCATAGGGAATGTGATATGCAAGCAAGCCTAGTGTGACTTGGGGGCAAGTGTCAACCAAATGCCCCTCTATGTGTTTAGAAGGCTTGGAGTAGGTGAAACTAAGCCTACAACAATAATGTTGCAGCTAGCAGATCGTTCAGTAAAACATCCACATGGTATAATTGAAGATGTGCTAGTTAAAGTGGGTAAATTCATTTTTTCATGCTGACTTCATCATCCTAGACATGGAAGAAGATAAAGATATGTCCCTCATCCTTGGGAGACCATTTCTAGCCACAATGAGGGCACTTATTGATGTTGAGAAGGGAGAGTTGAAGCTCAGAGTGCAAGATGAAGAGATGACCTTCAAAGTGTTCAAGCCACCCCTGAACCTCAAGTCATTGATAGATGTTATGCTATTGAGGTAGTTGAGAAGGTCGGGTTACAGAACAGCCTCACAAGTACTGTTGCTCGTGGGGTACCATTAAGGAAAAGTGTGGAACCTGAGAGTAAGACCAAGGAAACGACGAATGTTGAAAAGAGAATGAACCCTCCTGAAATGAACTCTATGAAAAAGAATAGGAGAAAGAGGAAGATAATGGTGCTAAAATGGATATGCGGTGAGTCTCAGTGTGACATTTCACCCTCAGACCGATGGACAGGCAGAGTGTTACACCCCGTAGTTCAGGTCATGCGTTTGAGTACGTACGAAAGGGGGTAAGACTTAAAATTTTCAAAGGATAGGTTGACGGATTATTCCGGGCGGGTCTTAGTCAACTTTGAGGCAGGTTATGACCCGGTAAATTGAGAGTTCCTAAGTGTTTCAAAGGCCTGGGGCGTAGTTCGTTGAGTCTAGATTCCAACGCAACCAACCGTTCGTCGATAGGACGTCGGAGTAGAAAGTTATGAGGGTTACAAGTTCGGCGCAATGACGTAAATGTGTTTCGCGGCGCGCGGCCGCGGCGCCTAAAGTTCGGAAGGGTCGCTGAAGTTGCAGCGCCGCGGCGCCGGAATAGCAGGGCCGCGGCGCCGAAAGTACAGAGAGGTTGCGGAGGTTTCAGCGCCGCGGCGCCGGCGGCGGGGCCGCGGCGCCGAGGCGGGATTTTTGGGCGGAAAAACTTAGAAAAGTCTGATTTTTGTTTTAAAAGAGACCATGGGAGGGTGACAAGTGTCCCCCCCATCTGATTTTCTGTTGCATGCAATATATTGACCAAGACTTGGACATTTTCTATCTTTCATCTTCTCTCTCTCTCTCTCAAATTGCTCCCCCTTCTCTCTAAAAACCCTTAGAAAAATCTGAATAGTTAAGAACCAAAAAGGAAGCTTGTAGCTAGCTTGTTGGCATTGTTGTGGTGGTGTTCTTGGCAAGGAAGCTAGCAATACTTGGAATAAGTTTTGGCTAAAACTTTAAGGTAATGATTCTTCCTTTAGATTTAGTTTATAGTGTTGCATGTTAAGAAGAAAGAACTTGTGGTAGTAAATAATGCTCTTAGAGTCATTGCATGCTAGAAATGTGGTTTGGTTATGAAGAATGGGTTAAGAAGAGATTATGAGCATGTTGTAGCCTAAAAACTACCCTAGAATTGTTAAGTGAATTATTGTAAACTTATGGGACAGAATTTTGGGTGTGTAATCCCCTTTAAATTGTTGGATTGATTGAGCCTTACAACGTGGTGTTTGATGGTAAATTCGGCCTTGAGAAAGGCAAAGTGAGTAGAAACAAAGGAAATGCTGCCCAATTTTCCGTAGAATATAGGGGCTTTGAACTTAGATAATTCATACATTGAAATTAGAGGTTAATAAACGTACTATGGTTATTATAGTTGGCATATTACTCATGTAGTTTGAGCTTAGCAAGTGGATTGACCAAGAGGTATGTGGAACTTTCCTATCTTTGAGCATGAGTATTTGTATCTATGTAGTACTGTGAGACGTCAAGATTTAGTATTTTTACTTGTTTAAGTATAAACAAAGACTTTTTGTTTTAAGAAGTATAAGTCCTCGTTAAGGGAAAAGTATGATTTTACAAAAGTATAGAGTACTTGGTGTGAAAGTATTGAGTATTGAATTATTCTAAAGATAAGAGGCTTGAAGTATTTTTGAAAATTGTATGAATTTGTTTGAAGTATAAGCCTCTTGGATAGTAAAAGAACGAAATGGTTCATAAGGAGTTATAACGGCCTTATGAATGGATAAGGATGTCGTAAATTTCTAAAGCATAAAGTTAGTATAACGGCTTTATGGGAAGTTGGTTATAATAACTTTATGGAAGGTTATGAAAGTTGTCTATTTTGATTAATGAGCATAAGTTGTCTAGATTGTGAAAAATTGAAGTTACTTGGTTTCAAGCTTTGAAATGAGTTTTCTAAAGGTGTAGTAACTTACGTTGAAAAAATAGACGCCTCGATACTACGGGTGTTAGTATCTTGGATTTTGCATAAAAAGGAATCTCTTGAAAAGGATGTACGTACGTAGTACTTTGGCTTGTTAAAAGAGAATTATTCTGTTTGTGCCTTGATAGTGTTTTGGGCTTGTTCAATTGAGAATTATTCTATGTGTGCCTTGATAAGTACTTTGGCTTGCTTAAATAAGAATTCTCTTGGTTTATGTGAAAAGAAGGCATGGTAATTGTCTTGGTTTATGTAAAGGCATGATATTGAAATTCGAATTAAAAGCGTGTAGTTATGAGTTACTTGGACGTACCGCCAGTGACGAAGGATTCCACGGGTATGCTTCCATTGTTCAGTTATGAGTTACTTGGACGTACCGCCAGTGATGAAGGATTCCACGGGTATGCTTCCATTGTTCGCCATGAGTCTATTTGGGCGCATCGCCGTGATGGAGGATTCCACGTATGCGCCACGCGAGGGTTCGCTTTCCGCCGATGATTTTGTTCCATGGATTAGCTCTCCATGAGGCTCATCACGCAGGTGGATCTAGTAGTTAGCCCTCGTGACTTGCCCCGCCGAGACGTGACGCAGGTGGATCCGTAGTTGGCTTCGCATTTGCCGGTCGTGGTTAGGGCGTGGTGTGACGCAGGTGGATCTGGTGGTTAGCCTACGTCTTGCCGGCCAGCGATGACGCAGGTGGATCTGGTAGAGGCTATCACACTTCGCCGCCGTGATTCGTATTAGTATTGTTGCACGCGGATCCGTAGCCGGCTTTCGTATTGCCCCGCCGATTGAGGACGCAGTGGATCCGTAGCTATGCGCAGATTTGCCTCGCACGGTTCTTACGATGCAAGGTGGGATCTAGTAGTCATATGTACTCTTAGTGTTGTTATATCATGCATCGCCGGTGAGGAAGGGATTCCACGCACGATTGATATTATGGGCATGAGACCTACGATTATATTTGAGTGATGACTTAGAGGCGAGTCCCCGACTTGACATGGTCGCGTATATGTTGTGTACCGTAGTTTGGCTATCATACATGTCTCCCGCTTTATATATATGCTATTATGAATTCATTACGATTTTCGTTTCACATACTGTACTGTCAGATCGACCTCCTTCGGGGTTGCGTTCACGCCGCGCAGTCGAGATACGTAGCTTGGTCGTCCGCACTCTTAGGATCACCGCTCATTTCTGGAAAGCTCCATCCTCCGAGGCTTTGTCTTTGGTATGATTCCTCGAGGTTATAGACTTTTGTACATTCGGGGTATGGCGGGGCCCCGTCCCGCCACGCTTGTTATTCCTGTGAAGTCCGTAGTCACGTTTGTGGTTTGGGCCGTAAGAATAAAGTTGTCTTGCTTCACTATCGGTTAAGTTAATTGATGAAAGGCGGCATTATCGGCTTTCTAGTGATGATTAACTTATACAGATTTTGTTTAATGTATGTACAGCTGCTATACTCTGACGTATAAATGACAGGGTACCCCGGAAGGGTACTAGTCGCGCCCGGCTCGGTCGTGACAAAAGTGGTATCGTGAGCGATTAGTCCTCGGAAAGTGTCTACGCATCGTGTCTAGTAGAGTCTTGATTATCGGTGTCAGGCACCACATCTATAATCGTGAGGTCGCAGGACATTTAGGTTGGTTTCCATTCTTCTCTCTTTGAGATCGCGGCAGAGAGTCGCCATAGTAGGTCGAGTCCTCTCTCGACCTATTCTTATGTACCGATTATGCCTCCACTGAGGCACCAGAGCCCGTAAGGGCAAGGCATCAGCAGAGGCGCTAGTGGTACGCAGAGAGTTACCAGACTCGCACAAACTATGCCCGAGGCGAGGCGGTCGGCGAGTTCACGCCGGCAGATTAGAGCCGAGAGCCGGCGAGCTCCAGAGGTTTCTGCACCGAGCCACCAGATTCGCGGCCAAGCGAGTATAGGGATTACGGAGAGCGGTCGGGTTGTTGACTAGCATCGTGGCGGGCAAGACCGCCAGGCGTGGCTAACCCTAGGCCGACGCTTAAGGATTCGACTTTCGAGTTGTAATCCACCCGAGTTCTATGGTTCGAGGTCCGGCGAGGATCCTCGTGAGTTTATTCGACAGTGCGGCGGACTACGCAGTGCTTAGGGCCTGAGACGAGTCCATTGTGTTAGCTTCTTACCGGTTACGCGATATTGCGTTGAACTGGTTTGAGTCATGGGAATTGTCTAGAGGGGAGGGTGCTCTTCCAGCAGGTTGGGAGGAGTTCGCAGAGGCCTTCCTGGATCACTTCTTGCCTCCTGAGTTGAGGAGAGCCCGCGTGGATAGATTCTTGACCTTGAGGCAGAATGGGAGGACCATCAGAGAGTACAGCCTGGAGTTTGACTCTTTGGCCAGGTATGCGCACACTATTGTAGCCAACATGGCGCATGAGTTCATCGCTATGTGATGGGGCTAGACCGTCATATGATTACTGCGTGCTTGGGAGTGGCTCTTCAGCCAGGTATGGATATCGCCAGGATGCAGGCATATGCGCAGGGGATAGAGGACAGAGAAAGGGAGGGCCGGCTTGACTCAGGCCAGCCCAAGAGGGCCAGGACAGCAGGATCTCGGGCGATTTGAGGCGGACCGCCAAAGAAAGCTAGTTATGCTCCTCAGCCAGTACGGAGTACTCCACCACAGTCTTCAGGACGTCCGGGAGATTCGGGAGCAGGGCTCCGAGGTTCGTGTTTTCGGAGAGTAAGGGTGTTAGTCCGAGAAGCCACCTACCTCGGTACAGATGTGTGGTAACACCCATTATGGAGAGTGTCGTGCTAGTTTGGGTAATTGCTATGCACGCGCCAACAGGCCATTATGCGAGGAATCGTCCACCAGATAACTCGGATGTAGAGATTCACCTTCGTGATCGGTGGTTCATCGCTTCTTTTGTTATGCGCGCCGGCAGTAAGGTGATCATGACTAGAACGACGGGAATGTGAAGCAATAATTACAGTATATCTTTGACCCTTTAGAGATTAGTATGCATGATAGGATTGTTGTATGATTTAGTGTCATGAACGAGGATATTGAGACTATGTACATGTGTTATAATAAGTTAGTAGATACGAACCGCAAATCTGTTAGCCGTGAACGAGTAGTGGTAATGGTTCATACTTTGACTCGCTTTCTGCTTGATTTATGAGGAATGATTAAGCATATGCGATATCTTATGGTCACAAGTGGCATAGTAAAGTTCCATTAGGGTGAAGGCAGGAGGTACCGAGGAATATTAGATTGGCTTCCAAAAGAACATTCGGGACGAATGTTTCTAAGGGGAGAATGTTACACCCGTAGTTCAGGTCATGCGTTTGAGTACGTACGAAAGGGTAAGACTTAAAATTTTCAAAGGATAGGTTGACGGATTATTCCGGGCGGGTCTTAGTCAACTTTGAGGCAGGTTATGACCCGGTAAATTGAGAGTTCCTAAGTGTTTCAAAGGCCTGGGGCGTAGTTCGTTGAGTCTAGATTCCAACGCAACCAACCGTTCGTCGATAGGACGTCGGAGTCGAAAGTTATGAGGGTTACAAGTTCGGCGCAATGACGTAAATGTGTTTCGCGGCGCGCGGTGCGCGCCGGATGCAGGTCGCGCGCCTAAAGTACTGTAGGGTCGCTGAAGTTGCAGCGCCGCGGCGCCAGGACAGCAGGGCCGCGGCGCCGAAAGTTCAGAGAGGCTGCGGAGGTTTCAGCGCCGGCGGCGGGGCCGCGGCGCCGAGGCGGGATTTTTGGGCGGAAAAACTTAGAAAAGTCTGATTTTTGTTTTAAAAGAGACCATGGGAGGGTGACAAGTGTCCCCCCCATCTGATTTTCTGTTGCATGCAATATATTGACCAAGACTTGGACATTTTCTATCTTTCATCTTCTCTCTCTCTCTCAAATTGCTCCCCCTTCTCTCTAAAAACCCTTAGAAAAATCTGAATAGTTAAGAACCAAAAAGGAAGCTTGTAGCTAGCTTGTTGGCATTGTTGTGGTGGTGTTCTTGGCAAGGAAGCTAGCAATACTTGGAATAAGTTTTGGCTAAAACTTTAAGGTAATGATTCTTCCTTTAGATTTAGTTTATAGTGTTGCATGTTAAGAAGAAAGAACTTGTGGTAGTAAATAATGCTCTTAGAGTCATTGCATGCTAGAAATGTGGTTTGGTTATGAAGAATGGGTTAAGAAGAGATTATGAGCATGTTGTAGCCTAAAAACTACCCTAGAATTGTTAAGTGAATTATTGTAAACTTATGGGACAGAATTTTGGGTGTGTAATCCCCTTTAAATTGTTGGATTGATTGAGCCTTACAATGTGGTGTTTTGATGGTAAATTCGCCTTGAGAAAGGCGGCAGTGAGTAGAAACAAAGGAAATCCGCCCAATTTTCCGTAGAATATGGGGCTTTGAACTTAGATAATTCATACATTGAAATTAGAGGTTAATAAACGTACTATGGTTATTATAGGTTGGCATATTACTCATGGTAGTTTGAGCTTAGCAAGTGGATTGACCGAAGAGGTATGTGGAACTGTCCTATCTTTGAGCATGAGTATTTGTATCTATGTAGTACGGTAGACGTACAAGATTTAGTATTTTTACTTGTTTAAGTATAAACAAAGACTTGTTTGTTTTAAGAAGTATAAGTCCCTTGGTTAAGGGAAAAGTATGATTTTACAAAAGTATAGAGTACTTGGTGTGAAAGTATTGAGTATTGAATTATTCTAAAGATAAGAGGCTTGAAGTATTTTTGAAAATTGTATGAATTTGTTTGAAGTATAAGCCTCTTGGATAGTAAAAGAACGAAATGGTTCATAAGGAGTTATAACGGCCTTATGAATGGATAAGGATGTCGTAAATTTCTAAAGCATAAAGTTAGTATAACGGCTTTATGGGAAGTTGGTTATAATAACTTTATGGAAGGTTATGAAAGTTTTATTTTGATTAATGAGCATAAGTTGTCTAGATTGTGAAAAATTGAAGTTACTTGGTTTCAAGCTTTGAAATGAGTTTTCTAAAGGTGTAGTAACTTACGTTGAAAAAATAGACGCTCCTTGATACTACGGGTGTTAGTATCTTGGATTTTGCATAAAAAGGAATCTCTTGAAAAGGATGTACGTACGTAGTACTTTGGCTTGTTAAAAGAGAATTATTCTGTTTGTGCCTTGATAGTGTTTTGGGCTTGTTCAATTGAGAATTATTCTATGTGTGTCTTGATAAGTACTTTGGCTTGCTTAAATAAGAATTCTCTTGGTTTATGTGAAAAGAAGGCATGGTAATTGTCTTGGTTTATGTAAAGGCATGATATTGAAATTCGAATTAAAAGCGTGTAGTTATGAGTTACTTGGACGTACCGCCAGTGACGAAGGATTCCACGGGTATGCTTCCATTGTTCAGTTATGAGTTACTTGGACGTACCGCCAGTGATGAAGGATTCCACGGGTATGCTTCCATTGTTCAGTTATGAGTCTATTTGGGCGTACCGTCAGTGATGGAGGATTCCACGGGTACGGCCACGCGAGGGTTCGTTTCGCTGATGATTTTGTTCCATGGATTAGCTCTCCGCAGGTCTCACGCAGGTGGATCTAGTAGTTAGCCCTCGCATTTGCCTTGGCCGAGACGTGATGCGGTGGATCTCGGTAGTTGGCTTTCGTACTTGCCGGCCGTGGTTAGGCGAAGTGGTGTGATGCGAGGTGGATCGGTGGTTAGCCTCACGATTGCCCGGCCGATGTGACGCGGTGGATCTGGTAGAGGCTATCGACTTGCCCCGGCCGCCGTGATTCGTATTAGTATTGGTGCACGTGGATCTCGTAGCCGGCTGCATTTACCCCGATTGAGGACGCAGGTGGATCCGTAGCTATGCCAGATTTGCCTCGTGCAGTTCTACGATGCAAGTGGGATCTAGTAGTCATATGTACTCTTAGTGTTGTTATATCATGCATCGCGGCAGTGAGGAAGGGATTCCACGGGCACGATTGATATTATGGGCATGAGACATACGGTTATATTTGAGTGATGACTTAGAGGGCGTGAGTCCCTGACTTGACATGGCTGCGTATATGTTGTGTACCGTAGTTTGGCTATCATACATGTCTCCTGCTTTATATATATGCTATTATGAATTCATTACTGATTTTCGCCACATACTTGGTACTGTTGATCTTGACCTCCTTCTGGGTGCGTTCATGCCGCAGTCGAGATCGTAGCTTTGGTCCGCACTCTTAGGATCACCGCTCATTTCTCGAAAGCTCCATCCTCCGAGGCTTTGTCTTTTGGTATGATTCTCGAGGTTATAGACTTTTGTACATTCAGTGGTATGGCGGCCCCGTCCCGCCACGATTGTTATTCCTAGGTCCGTAGTCACGTTTGTGGTTTGGGTTGTAAGAATAAAGTTGTCTTGTTTCACCATCGGTTAAGTTATTTTATGAAAGCGCGCCTTATCGACGCTAGTGATGTTTACCTTATACAGATTTGTTTTATGTATGTTCCGCTGCTATTCTCTGACATATACCTGACAGGGTACCCCGGAAGGGTACTAGTCGCGGCCCCGGGGTCGGGTCGTGACACAGAGTGTACTATCCAAGCACTTGAGGATAGGTGTCGGGCCTGTGTTCTTGATTTCAGAGATAGCCGGGAGGGTTATTTGCCTCTTGTTGAGTTACGTACGATAACAGATACCCTTCCAGTATTCGGATGGCCCTGTATGAGGCCTTGTATGTAAGGAAGTATAGATCGTCGGTTGGTTGGTTCGACGTAGGCGAGGTTCAACTATTTAGTCCAGACTTGATTCAGCGGGCTGTGGATAAGGCGAAGCTTATCCGGGAAAGATTATTAGTAAGCTCAGAGTCAGCAGAAGCTTTATGCAGATAACCGACGTTGACACATGGGGTTCAGGTTGACATTTTGTATGAGTATTGTTATGTGGCCTTGTGTGGTATTATTGGTATGTAGGGGTTGTAAAGGAAGACTATGCCGCTATCTTTAAGTTTGACTCCCAAAAGAACATTCGGGGACGAATGTTTCTAAGGGGGGAAGAATGTTTCTAAGGGGGGAAGAATGTAACACCCCGGAATTCCAGGATAGGTTTATAAGAACGTACGTAAGAACTCAAAAATGTTAAGATTTGAGACGAGTAAGAATTTATCAGAATTTTAGAATTTATCGGAAAATGAAATATTGCGACGAATGGGAGGGCGACACGTGTCACCCCCCTTAGTGGTCTTGGACGAAATTGACATGGATAAAATGGTCATTTGACCAATATTAGGATGACCAAGTCTTGCAAAGACTTTAGCTTGATATTGTTGACTTAGTCAAGGCCATTTGGCTTGACCTTTAATGAATTGCATCTAAGCCAACCATTTGTGTAGATCTTGACCCTCCATAGTATTATATATGTGTACAAGTAGCAAGACAAGGCTCTTAACAATTAGCTAAATTTTCAAAAAAATCTTGAAGAACTCTAAGGAGGCTCTCGGCTTTGAGATGGTTTTCAAGAAGAAAATTTTCGTTTGTTGTCCAATAAACTCCACACTTTAAACCAAGGTTCCTAAGGGTATTGTAAGGGTATCTCAATAGAAAGATCCCGGAAAAGTGACATTTTCGTATTAGTCGCAAGGCGAAAAACTAAGGAGTTCTTCAACTTTGAAGTTGGAACTTTAAGAGGAGTTATTCATAAGCTTCTAAGGGTTGCTTGGAGTGGATTGGAACGTCGAAAAGAGGAGCTAAAGTTGCTAAGGATCGACTTGTAATCTTGGATCATATTTGGGCTAAATGAGGTAATAATCTTCATCTTACTTTTGTAATTGAAGATTCCATGTTATGATAAGTTATAAGTGATCATGTGATATGTGTTATGAAGATTGATAAGTGTTATGGAAGTTTAGAAGCTCAAATCCGAAAATGACATGTTGAGTCATTTGAAATTGAATTACAATTTGCTCTTTAATTAGAATCGTAGCATATTACCTACTTGAAGATTGTAGTAGTTATACTCAATTGCGGCTTGATAACATGTTATACTAAACAACTTGAATTGAAAAAGGAAATTGGAAAGGTTGATATGTTGATACACCTTTGGCCGAATTGACATTGTATTTTTGGACTAGTTTGATATAATTGTGGGGCGGAATTTTTACACGTCTTGTAGGCGTGTAATCCCCTATTGTTAACTTCATTGTTGAGCCTTAAATGTGGCGTGTTTGGTTATTGAATTCGGGCCTTGAAAAAGGTGGAAAAGTGTGTAGAAACAAAGGAAGTGATGTCCGATTTTCCGTAGAATTTAGTGACTTTGCACTTAGAATATTCTACGTTGAAGCTAGAGGTTAATAAAGGTATTATGGTCATTATAGGTTGACATACTACGTACGGCATATTGGACTTGGCAAGTGGATTGAACCGAAGAGGTATGTGGAACTTTCCTATCTCTTGAGCATGAATAGTTGTACCTATATAGTACGGTAGACGTACAAGACTTTGATATCCTTTACTTGTTTTAAGAATGTCCAAGTCGGTTGAGTTAGGGGATTAACTCACTTGTTTAAAAGTAGTAAGGATGTCTTAGTTTTCAAAGTTAAGGGACTTGAAGTGTTTTAAAGTATATGATACTTGTTTCGTTTTAAACGTATAAGTCCCTTGGATATAGGAAAATGTAATTGACTAATGTATAAAGTTATAACGACTTTATGGGAAGTTGGTTATATTAGCCTTATGGAAAGTTAAAAAGAGAGATTTACTCTAAGTAAAATAAGTAAGGATAAATGACTTGAAGTAATGAAAGGTAAATTGATTTTAAGGCATCAATTGCCTAAGGTTTTAAAAGAAAAGAAGCCACTTGATTTAGAAGCCTATTATATTTCTAAAAGGTATTGTGACTTGTCTTAAAAAGTAGTTGTGACTTGATATTACGGTTATTGGTATCTTGGAAGTTTTATATGAAAAAGAGTCATTTTTAAAAGGGTAGAAGTACGTAGTACTTTGGGTTGAATCCCCGGACTTTATAAAGACATGTTATGCCTTAAGTAAACTAAAATGAGAGTGTATATGAACAAGACTAATAAGAAGTTAGGGGATTTCTTAACTTGCTTATATTATGTATGATAAGCCGGTAGTGCTTATGTTATGTATGATAAGCCAGTAGTGCTTATGTTATGTATGATAGTCGGTTTGTGCTAGTGATATATTATTCATTACGGGGTCATTCCCCGGGTTTGTGGCATTTGCATATTCCGTGGATTTGCTACCCATGATGCGAGGAATACCTCATGCGGGTCCGTAAGGGCTTATGCGGGTGAAATAGTCCCATGCGTGGAGGACCAGTCCTATGCGAGGAATACCTCATGTGGGTCTACACGACCTATGCGGGCGGATACAGTCTATGCGAGGAATACCTCATGCGGGTCCACACGACCCTTGCGGGTGAAATAGTCCCAGGAGTATGATTGCTTAATGATACTGCGGGCGGGTGGCCCTGCTTTGATCATGAGCCTCCTATTTTTATGCAGTAAAGTATACTCTTGTTTACTCTCATTGTTAGTAAGGCACATTGTACTGTTATTTGAGTTATCATACATGTCTCCATCTTTATTTTAGACTTATGATTTCACTACAGTACTTTCAGTTTCACATATTTGGTACATGTTGTACTGACCTCCTTCGGGGGGCTGCGTTCATGCCGCATGTAGAGTATACAGGTTGCTGATCCTCACTCTTAGGATCACTGTTCAGCTGTTGAGAACCTCCATTACTCCGGAGGCTTATCCTTAGTACAGATCCCTGGTATGGTCGGTTGTTGTACATTCAGGGGTATGACGGGGCCCTGTCCCGCCACAGTTGTTATTCTTAGAGGTCTATAGTCACATTTGTGGATTGGGTTTGTAAGAACAGAGATATACTATTTTAATTTTGTATATATTACGGAAGGTAGCCTTATCGGCTAGCCTGTTGATGTCTACTGTCCAAGTATGATTTTATTTTATGAGTTGTGTATGTTCTGCTGCTATTCTCTGATGTATACCTGAAAGGGGTGCCCAGGTAGGGCACCAGTTGCGGGCCCGGGTTCGGGTCGTGACAATTATATATGTTGATGACATATTAATAATGGGAGACAATAAGACCCTCATGCAGTCAGTTAAGAAATGGATGTCTAAGACCTTCATGATGAAGAATTTAGGTGAAGCCTGCTACATTCTGGAAATTAGGATCTATAGAGATAGACCTAATAGATTGTTGGGGCTATCACAGTCAATCTACATATACAAAGTGCTTAGACGCTTTTCAATGGAGAATTTCAAGAAAGTCGGTCTTCCAATGGGTCAAGGTATCAAGTTATCTAAGAAGGGTTGCCCTTCTAGTGCTGTAGAACTTGAGCGCATGAAGAGGATCTCATATGCTTCGGCTATAGGATCGATCATGTATGCCATGACCTGTACTAGGCCAGATGTGGCCTTTGCACTTAGTATGACTTGCAAGTTCCAGCATAATCCTGGTGAGGAAAACTGAAAGGCAGTCAAGAGTATTCTCAAGTACCTCAGGCGTACTAAAGATTACTTTTTAGTCTATAGTGGAGAAAATAAGTTGGTTGACACAGGGTATACCGATACTAGTTTCCAGACAGATGTTGATGATTTCAAGTCTCAGTCTGGTTACATGTTCAATTTCAATGGAGGAGCAGTGAGTTGGAAGAGTTCCAAATAAGCTACAACTGCTGACTCGACTACTGAAGCGGAGTACATTGCTGGATCGGAAGCTGCTAAGGAAGCTATCGCGATTTCTGAGTTCCTGAAGGAACTAGGGGTTGTTCCAAATGTTAGTTGTCCAATAACTATTTATTGTGACAATACTGGTGCGATTGCACAAGCAAAGGAACCAAGATCAATAAATAGAAACAAGCATGTACCGAGGAAGTATCACATTCTCCGAGAGATGGTGGAAGCTGAAGATATTAAGATAGATTATGTTCCCACAGAGAATAATCTAGCAGACCCGTTTACTAAACCATTAAGCTTGATAAAGCATAATGGTCATTTTGAGAACATGGGTATTAGATATGTTGGTGATTGGCTCTAGGCCAAGTGAGATATTGAAAGTATATGTATGTCCTAGAGATAATCTGTATTACGATAAAATGTACTTTATACACATTCGTATTTATATTAATGATGATTAATATTATGACATTTGCATTTGTTGGATTGTTAGTTGATTGTTTATAATATTCTATAAATTCATCCCTAGAGTTCACGTATTTATTAATGATGTGAGAATTAATACTATAACGTAACTCTTAAATCGCCTCGACTAATGATCATCGAAATTGGGATATCGATGATATACGATACGTCGACATGTGGTCTGCATCATATCCTTAGGGGATATAGTATGTCTCACTAGCTACGAGTTATGGCAACTCGTGATGGACGCATGGATACTTATTGAAGTATTGGTATACCCTACTGATGCACTATTTGTTATATGTCTAAAGTATCATCGGTGTGTGAAAGATATTAGTCCTTAGACTTGAGGTCGATACGCACCTTATTCATGGAGTAATGTACTTTGATCCTGTCCTAAGCTCAAATATCTTATAGGTTGAGACGCGAGTTGTTTTGGGTACGTTACGAAGTGGATTAAAGGTGGTAGTTGAGCCAAGATTAGAATTCATTCCTTGAATATATATTCGAGAGAACACTCAGATACTCATAAGATGTTAGGTTGACTAAGTCATTGGCCAACGCGATAGACATGTCTGTGATATGGTCCTGTTGTCAACTAATATAGATGAGGTATAATAATCAAGTCATTTGGTAGACACTTGATAAATCCTATGCTTGATTGAGTGTGTCGTGAATTAAAGGATTTTGTCTTCCCGCATATAGGTTCAGTTCACAAGTTTCGTGTAGCTAAACTTTACATATTGAGTTCGTCTTCCGGCGCAGTCTAGGAGTTCCGTGAAGACCCTAATATAATTAGTGTCGATATGTAAAGGCCTGAAGGGTAACACTAAGTCAAATGTTCCATCGATTGAAGAATATTATATATATGTTCGGTTGATAACCGGGACATTAGAAATGGGAACAAGGCATAAAATTGGGACTGGGCCGCGGTGCCTTTGATTCAGGGTCGCGGTGCCAAAACGCGTGTAGGAACTGCGGTGCCACTTACTCAGGGCCGCGGCGCTAATGCGTGTCCAGTGAATCCGGACTGGCCCAGTTTTGCTGACTTGTCTGCTGGGCCTGGCCCATGGGAACCTAAAGCTCCTATTCTCAGCTATAAATAGAGCGCTTCCCCCTCCCATTTCACTACACCAAAACCAAGAGAGTATTCTCTTCTAAAGCTCTGCTGGAATCCCTAGCATTCTAGATTTAGCAATTACATCAAAATTTTCCAGAAACTTGCAAATCGAGGGACGTTTGCGTGTGCACCCTCGGACTACACAAAGCTTCCAGATTTGAAGAGTGTTATCTACAAAATGTAAGTCTTCGTTCGAAGTATTACATTATTGCTTTGTGTTTATTTTACGTCATATATTCATACTACAGTTTGACCGAATGTCGGGTTTGAAACATAAATTTTCAAATTTCGCTGCGTGTACGAACCCGACAAAACGGCTACAAAAACTAAAACTTAATCCTTCTACATACCAATCTGATTTAATTATCACCTAGCAATATTCTAGTTTAAAGTAAGTAATGAATTTGAATTGAAGTTCATGAATATGGTTGTTCTTTTACAAACTCTTGAGTTCTTACATGAGCTATGCTTTTAAACGAATAGTTATTAGCTAAAATGAAGATGAGTTACTAATATAAGTATTACTCTATTAGGTAGTAGAGTTATTTTTTTCTTTAGACTAACTGTGTTTGATTTGTTTTTGTTTAATGCTTAAGTGCTTATTTGTCTTAAATGGGGACTTAGTCTGCCATTGTAACAAAAGATAATGAATATGGCTAAGGGGTATACCGTATAAGATAACCTCTAATAATGTTAAAAGTGAATTTCTCTGTTCCCGTTTTGCCAGTTTTCAATAAATTTATCTTTAACTGTTTGTTTGAGTCAGTATCACTGCTTCCTTTTTAAATAAAATGTGACTTGATCCTCTGAGATCTGTTTTAATACAATAGTAATTCTAGTCCTAATTACAAGAGGAATTCTAGTTTACCATAATTATATATCACTAAATATTTACATAATATATGAGATATATTCTAATTATGGTAGGATGTCTAATTATACACGTTTACACACCCCCTCAGTCGGAGCCGGAGGAGGTCGGATGCTAAGACTGGATCTGAAGTCAAGAAATAACTGTCTGGGAAGTCCTTTGGTAAATATATCTGCGTACTGATATGATGAGGACACATGTAATACTCTGTCATGTCCTAGCGCAACTTTCTCACGAATGAAATGTATGTCTATCTCAATGTGCTTGGTTCGCTGATGTTGAACCGGGTTGTGAGAAAGATAAATCGCAAATATGTTATCACAGTACACAAGATGCCTGACGCAAAGAACACTGGATCTCTAACAGTAAAATTTTAAGCCAACAAATCTCAGCTACCACATTTGCAACGCCTCTGTACTTTGCATCGGTACTAGAACGGGATAGGGTGGCCTGTCTCTTAGCTGACCATGAGATCAGATTATCCTCTAAAAAATACAATAGCCGGAGGTGGAGCGTTGTGTGTCCAGACACCCTGCCCAATCTGCATCCGTATAAGAGAGCAACTTGTTTGGTGCAGAGGGGTATAGGTGCAAACCTTAATCACTCGTGTCCTTAATGTATCAGATGATACGCTTAAGAGCAGTGAAATGAGACTCCCTGGAGGCATGCATAAAGAGGCATACCTGCTGAACAACATAAACAATATATGGCCTGGTAAATGTGAGATACTGAAGTGCACCTACATGGCTCCTATAAAGAGTAGGATCGGAGACAGGAGCACCATCCATAGCACTGAGCTTGAATTTTGAATCAACCGGAATGGGCATGATTTTGCAATTCGCCATCTTAGCCTTGTACACAATCTCCTCTGCATACTTACGCTGACTCAATAACATATAATTGGCAGACCTGGTCACTGATATCCCCAAGAAGTAACTCAACTTGTCCAAATCAGTCATTGCAAATTCAGTCTTAAGTAAAGCAATAATCTCATTTTTCAACTCATCAGATGAGGCAGTAAGGACAATATCATTCACATATAGTAGTAAGTAAGCAATGCTACTACCTCGATGAAAAGTGAAGTATCACTCCTGCTGCATACAAACTCAATATGCAAATATACCTAGCAAAACGATCATACCACGCACGGGGGCCTATTTCAGGCCATATAGTGACTTATGGAGACGACACACATAGTGATGGACTGTTGGATAGGCAAACCCAGGCGGCTGATGCATGAAGACTGTATCTTTCAGGTCCCCATGTAAAAATATATTTTTAACATCAAGTTGATGTATCGGCCAGTGGTTGTCCATGGCTATGCTCATAACGGTGCGAATGGTAGCCGATTTAACAATCGGGCTAAATGTCAACCACAATCAATGCCCTCCTGCTGGTTTGTGCCATTAGCGACAAGTCGAGCCTTATTCCTCTCTAGATCTCCACTGTCTCTGAATTTGTGGCGAAAAAGCCACATACAACGCATCACATTCACCCCCTCCGGTCTAGATACTAGATCTCACATGTGTTACTTAGTTAAAACATTGAATTCCTCAAACATAGCCGCATTCCAATTAGGGTCTTGTTTGGCCAATTTGGGGTTCTTAGGAATTGAAGAGATGGTTTGGACAGACAAGTTAAATTAGATTTTGAGTTTGAAGATCCCGTGTTTGGCACGAGCTTCCATTTGGTGAGTGGGGACAGTGGGTGGCTGCAGCGGCTGAGTGGCAGGATCCGATATAAATGGTATAGTCGGATATGAGGAGGGTGGTGGAAAATCCGTCGGAGGCGCCGCAGCGCCGCGATCAGGGGTCGCGACACTCGAGGTCCAGTGGATACTGGAGCTGAGGCGCCGCATCGATAGGTTGCGGCGCTGACGACGGAGTGGAAGCACTTTGGTCACTGGAGTTTAGGTGTTGCGGCGCCTCATCGATGTGCCGCGAATCTGCCGACGGTGTGGAAACACTTTGTTCACTGGAAGCTTAGCACCGCGACGACTCTATGATGGGCCGCGACGCTGACGACTCGAGTTGACTGAGAATAATGGGAGAGATGACAGACTCGTCAAGAAAGGAGTAATCCGGTTTTTGGATTTTCTGCGGATTCGAAAATGAAAATATGGTCTCGTCGAACGTGACGTGACGGGAAATGTGGATTTGACGAGTGGACAAGTCATCGTAGAGATAGCCCCTATGTTACACCCCGTAGTTTCAACACAAGAATAAGAGAACGTACGTAAGACGATAAGGGTTAAAACGTGAAACGATAGAAGATACGCTTTTTCCTTAAAAGAAATCTTGGAACCTGTGAAGGAAAATTGTTTAATAAGGGGAATTGAGTTCTCAAATTTGGGATTTGGACTTTTTGGAATATTATAGAATTATGGATTTTATTTCCAGAATTGGTCACGTGGGGCCCACGGGAAAAATTTACGATTTTGTGGGGCCCACATTATTTTTAAGATTTTAGCCAATATGGATGTTTTTTGGAGATGAAAATATTTTGG
Source organism: Przewalskia tangutica (assembly GCA_029844215.1). Lineage (NCBI taxonomy): Eukaryota > Viridiplantae > Streptophyta > Magnoliopsida > Solanales > Solanaceae > Przewalskia > Przewalskia tangutica. The sequence continues at coordinate 29,454,402 of CM056732.1, forward strand.
ATCAATAGGGGGCGACACGTGTCACCCCTATGGGGCCATGTTGTCCGAAATGTGTGGACAAGTGGACAAGCCAAGTGGCCAAGATATTTGTGTGGACAAGTGGCTTGTGGGACTCACACACACTTGTACCCAATCTCAACCACACACATGCTTGCATCCTAGCCCTTGGTTGTCTTATATATACACATAGTGGTGCAAGACTTCATTCCACACTTAGAATAAATTCCAAGACAAGAAAAATTATACTCCCTCCTTGTGGGTGCTCTCGACCAACCCTCCCCCTTAGGCATATAAATTCTTCAATTGTTGTTGATAAATCCCAATACTTAAACCAAGTGTCCCTTGTAGTGTTCTAAAGATATCACAACACAAAAATCTCGAAAATACTACGTTAATCCGTTAGTCGCAAAGTGAAACCCTAAGGTGATCTTCATATTTTGGACGAAGTGTTAAGAGAAGTTGGTTAGGAACTTCTAAGGGTTGCTTGGAGTGGATTGGAACATAAGGAATATGAGCTAAGATTCCTAAGGATCGACTTCTTATCATTGGAAAATTTTGGGCTTATTGAGGTAATAATCTTTGTCCTCTTAAATGAAGTTGGAAATTATATATGTTAGTAGTATATGATTGAGTATATGATATGTGGAAGGAAGATTGAAAAGATTTGGACCTTATTAAGTTGTTAGAAATCGAAATTGGCATGCTAGCCATTAAAGTTGTTAAAACATTACCTATTACTTGTTGACATGAAGGAATCTTGTTAATAACAAGTTAATGTAACTTATATAAAGATTGGAATGTAAGTTGGAGGATATTAATGAAGTAATGAAACAATTATGGGCATGCTAGCAGAAAACTAGACAGTTTTGATTGTAGTAGTTGGCCAAGAACACCAACTAAAGGACTGGACAAATGGATTATATTAGTGGTCTAATGGACTATTTTTACTTTGGACTATGGACTGTTTTTACTTTGGACTAATGGACTGTTTTGTATATTGTGGGGCAGAATTTCACACGTCCAGTTAGGCATGTAATCCCCTTTGAGTTGCTGATTTATTGCGCCTTAAATGTGGCAATTGGTTATTGATTTCGGACCTTGAAAAATGTAGAAATGTACGTAGAAACAGGGGAAGTGCTGCCTAATTTTCCGTAGAATAAGAGACCTTATACTTAGAAATATTCTACGAAGAAAACTAGAAGTTGATAGACGTGTTATGGTTGTTATAGGTTGATATTCTATGCGCGGCATATTCGACTTGGCAAGTGGATTTAGCCGAGAAGGTATGTGGAACTTTTCCTATCCCTTGAGCATAATGTTTTACAAATATATAGTACGGTTGACGTACATGTCTTAAATGAAATTGAGTTTCATTTTGGTACCCTTGAATTGATTTAAAATATGCAAGTTTGATTAAATTGGAAAGTGTACTCATTTGATTGAAGTATAAAAATGTCGTAGTTTCTAAAGACATAAAGTGTGCTTTATGGGAAGTTAGTTATAACGACTTTATGGGGAGATGAAAGAGTGGTTCACTCAATTGATTTTAAAAAAGAGTATAAATGAATTGTTTTATAGAAGGGTAACTTGATTTGAAAAGTAGAAATGCCTTGATACTACGGGTGTTAGTATCTTATCCTTATTTTGTGAAAAGAGTCATTTCCAAAGAATATGAGTACGTAGTACTTTGGGTTAAATCCCCGGATTTTTACATAAAATAAAAGTGCCTTGAGTTTATAAAATGATAATCCATTTTACATGTTAATGAAAGTCTAAAAGTATGTTAAACTTGTCTATGCTAGTTGTGATAACCTTTGTTGTGCAAGTGTTGTATTTCTATGCTACTGCGTCTCTCAATTGGAGGGTCGACCATCTTGTTGTATATATTATTATTGTTCCATGAACATGTCTGCACCGATGAAGGAATTCCGGGGGCATGCGGCCATGCTGCGGGTTCAACTCCCGGTTTATTATTATTCCATGGGCTAGCTCCCCATATTGTTACATGGACATGTCTGCACCGATGAAGAAATTCCGGGGGCATGCGGCCATGTACGGGTTCAACTCTCGGTATATTATTATTGCTCCATGGACATGTCTGCACCGATGAAGGGATTTCGGGGGCATGCGGCCATGATGCGGGTTCAACTCCCGGTATATTATTATTGCTCCATGGACATGTCTGCACCGATGAAGGAATTTCGGGGGCATGCGACCATGATGCGGGTTCAACTCCCGGTATATTATTATTTCTCCATGGACATGTCTGCACCGATGAAGGAATTCCGGGGGCATGCGGCCATGATGCGGGTTCAACTCCCGGTTTATTATTATCCCATGGGCTAGCTCCCCATGAAGTCATGTACCCGAGATGCAGGAATACCACGGGCATGATATATATATATATATACATTGGCGCCTGCCGACAGTGACGAAGGATTCCACGGGCACGCTTGGTATTGCGGGCTTGAGACCCTTGTATAAATTACTCAATATTTATGAGGGCTTGTGTCCCTGGCCTTGGGTGACTACTTACATGTGTTGAAGGGATCCTTAAAAGATAAAAATTGATTTTCATTATTTGAACATTGGCAAAGCACGGTAGTACTGTTAGTTTGGTTATCATACTTGTCTCCAACTTTATATATAGACTCTTATGATTTCATTACAGTACTTTCAGTTTCACATACTTGGTACCTGTTGTACTGACCTCCTTCGGGGGGCTGTGTTCATGCCGCATGTAGAGGTACACCGGTTGTTGATCCTCGCTCTTAGGATCACAGTTCTGCATTTTGGGAAGCTCCGTTTCTCCGGAGGCTTATCTTTTGGTATGATTCCCTCACATCAGAGTACATGTACAAATGTGGGTATGGCGGGGCCCTGTCCCGTCATAGTTGTTATGTCAAACTTTTAGAGGTCTGTAGTCCTGTTGTGAGTTGGGTTTGTAAATGATGTAACTATTCGGGCTTTTCATATATATTTATATGTTGAAGGGCGACCTTATCGGTTAGCCTGTTTCTTGTTTTACATTGTTACCTGTCTATGAGTTATATTCCGCTGGTTTTCTCTGATGTATAATCACTAGGATGTCCGGGGTAAGACATCAGTCGCAGGCCCGAGGTCGGGTCGTGACAAAAGTGGTATCAGAGCAGTTAGTCCTCGAAAAGTTTCTACAGACCGTATCTAGTAGAGTCTTGATTATCGGCGTGTTGTGCACCACGCCTATAATCAAGAGGCTACATGATATTTAGGATTGGTTTCCATTTTTCTCACTCTGAGATCGCGCGATAGAGTTTTGTTATAAGTTGGACTCCCTCTGACGTATTCTTATGTACCAGTTATGCCTCCACGCAAGGCAACCAGAGCCCAGAAGGGCAAGACAGCAGAGGGAGCTGCTAGTAGAACGCGGAGGGTTACGAGGGCACAGGCCCAGTCATTACCTGAGGTAGTGCTTCAGACGGCGAGTTCTACAGCCGCGCCCAAATTTGAAGAGTTTAGAGCGAAGCGGATCTCACGAGGCCACAGTGCACGAGCCTCCATCCATGGCCGTGAGCGAGAGGATATGGGTTACAAGGAGATGGCCCAGTTACTAGCTAGGATTGTGGAGAGGCATGAGGACAGACGGGAGCCGGTAGTACCGGTGGTGCACCCCAGAACCGATAGTTTGAGGATTCGGGATTTCTTGAGTTGCGATCCACCAGAGTTCTATGGATCAAGAACTGAGGAAGATCCTCAAGAGTTTATTCGACAGCTATAGCGGATCATGAGGGTGATCAAGGCCTCAGAGGCAGAGTCAGTGATATTGGGTTCTCATCGGCTGTGTGATATTGCAGTCAACTGGTATGATTCATGGGAACTGTCCCAGGGGGAGGATGCGCTTCCAGCTGGTTGGGAACTTGGGACGAGTTCTCGGAGGCGTTTCTTAACTACTTCTTGCCTCTGCAGATGAGGAGAGCCCGGGTGGATAGGTTTATGATGTTGAAACAGAATGGGCGGACGGTTCGGGAGTACAACATAGAGTTCGACTCATTAGCTCGGCATGCCCCCACTCTAGTGGCAGACATGAAGGATAGAGTGCACCGATATGTCATGGGGCTTGATAATTATCTAGCGGAGGGTTGCACAGGGTTACCTCTTCAGCCGGGCATGAAAATCGCCCGCATACAGGCTTATGCACAGGGGCGAGAGCGTGAGTCGGCGAAATGGCGAGATTAGCATAAGAGGGCCAAGACAACGGGGTCCTTTGGTAACTTTCGAGGCGGACAACTTCAGCGGCAGGCTAGTTATGCACCTCAGCCAGTACGGAGTACTCTTTCGCAGTCTTCAGGACGTCCGGGGTATTCAGGGCGGGTCAGGGCTCCAGGGCTTCAGGTTTCCAGGGGAGCAGAGGTGTTAGCCAGATAAAGCCACCCCTACCTCGGTGTGGTCGATGTGGTAGACCCCATTTTGGGGAGTGTCGTGCTACTATGAGAGCCTGTTATACTTGCGGTCGTTAGGGCCATTTGGCGAGGGACTGTCCGACCAGGGGTAGCGCAGATGTTAAGACTCAGCCTTCGGGATCGGTGGCTGGTTCATTTCCTTCTATAACTATGCGCCCTACAGGGCAGGATTAGGATTAGAGCGACAAATAGAAATGAAGCAATAGTTACATGTATATCTTTAACCCTTTAGAGACTAGTATGCGTTTTTAAGATGGTTATATGTTAAGTGTTATGTACGGGTAGTATTGTGTAAATTGTGATTAAGACAACCTAATTAGAAGGAAAGGTAAGTTTGGGGACATGAAAATTGTGAGTCTTAGAATATTGATAACTGTTGATACCTTAGGTGCAAGGCCGTCTTGAGTAAAAGATTTTACGGTTGATCTTGGTCGAGGTACATAGTATACATGGGGTATATTAGTGTGATAATTCCACGGGTTGTGTGGAATGAAAGTGGGTAATTAAGCTTAGAAGACCACCAGGCTTTCATGACTTGAATAGTGAGATTTGTTCCGAACCAGGAATGAGAATTTAGTGCGATAATGGGTCGGGTTGAGGACCAATCGCGGGTCAACCCGCAACCCGGAATGGGGTGGGGTCAGTTTGAGGTGGTCCCACTAGGTGATAGGGTCACGAAGGTTCAAGGCCCAAGTCTGGTTAATCGTTGTACTGGTTCGTGGATGCGTTCCACCAGAACCAGGTCGGGAAGGCCGAGGATGGCCTTAAAAGGAATTGAAGCTAGTATTATGACCAAATTTGAAAGTGGTGACTCTAAGGTTTTGAAAACGGAAGCGATGACTGAAATGTGGTGCGTGTACTAGAAAGAGTTCGGATGTACGAGGAGAGTACGACGAGTAAGAAAAGAAGCGAACATGTGTTAAAAGAATGGAAATGATTATATATGTGAAGTGAAGGTACGAAGAGAGTATCTTTTTTTAGACCATGAATGGGAGTTAATAGTGATGTTATACACTTTAGGGGTGATTCCTCGTTGGCTTGGATTTAAGTATTACGCGTGTGTCATATTGTGGCGATATGTCGATTTTGTGAGTATAGTAGTGAAGACTATACCGGTGCATGTGTTGATGAAGACTTAGAAGGAACATTCGGGACGAATGTTTCTAAGGGGGGGGGGGGAGAATGTTACACCTCGTAGTTCCAACACAAGAATAAGAGAACGTACGTAAGACGATAAGGGTTAAAACGTAAAACGATAGAAGATACGCTTTTTCCTTAAAAGAAATCTCGGAACCCGTGAAGGAAAAGTTTTTAATAAGGAGAAATGAGTTCTCAAATTTGGAATTTGGACTTTTTGGAATATTATAGAATTATGGATTTTATTTCCAGAATTGGTCACGTGGGGCCACTGAAAAATTCTGATTTTGTGGGGCCCACATTATTTTCGAGATTTTGGCCAATATGGATGTTTTTGGGAGATGAAAATATTTTGGACCAATAGGGGGGCGACACGTGTCACCCCCATGGGGCCATGTTGGCCGAAATGTGTGGACAAGTGGACAAGCCAAGTGGCCAAGATATTTGTGTGGACAAGTGGCTTGTGGGACCCACACACACTTGTCCCCAATCTCAACCCACACATGCTTGCATCCTAGCCCTTGGTTGTCTTATATATACACATAGTGGTGCAAGACTTCATTCCACACTTAGAATAAATTCCAAGACAAGAAAAATTATACTCCCTCCTTGTGGGTGCTCTCGGCCAACCCTCCCCCTTTGGCATAGAAATTCTTCAATTGTTGTTGATAAATCCCAAATACTTAAACCAAGTGTCCCTTGTAGTGTTCTAAAGATATCCCAGCACAAAAATTCCGGAAATACTACGTTAATCCATTAGTCGCAAAGTGAAACCCTAAGGTGATCTTCATATTTTTGGACGAAGTGTTAAGAGAAGGTGGTTAGGAACTTCTAAGGGTTGCTTGGAGTGGATTGAAACGTAAGGAATAGGAGCTAATATTCCTAAGGATCGACTTCTTATCATTGGAAAATTTTGGGATTATTGAGGTAATAATCTTTGTCCTCTTAAATGAAGTTGGAAATTATATATGTTAGTAGTATATGATTGAGTATATGATATGTGGAAGGAAGATTGAAAAGATTTGGACCTTATTAAGTTGTTAGAAATCGAAATTGGCATGCTAGCCATTAAAGTTGTTAAAACATTACATATTACTTGTTGACATGAAGGAATCTTGTTAATAACAAGTTAATGTAACTTATATAAAGATTGGAATGTAAGTTGGAGGATATTAATGAAGTAATGAAACAATTATGGGCATGCTAACCGAAAACTGGACAGTTTTGATTGTAGTAGTTGGCCAAGAACACCAACTAAAGGACTGGACAAATGGATTATATTAGTGGTCTAATGGACTGTTTTTACTTTGGACTATGGACTGTTTTTACTTTGGACTAATGGACTGTTTTGTATATTGTGGGGCAGAATTTTACACGTCCAGTTAGGCGTGTAATCCCCTTTGAGTTGCTGATTTATTGCGCCTTAAATGTGCAAATTGGTTATTGATTTCGGGCCTTGAAAAAAGTGGAAATGTACGTAGAAACAGGGGAAGTGCTGCCCAATTTTCCGTAGAATAAGAGACCTTATACTTAGAAATATTCTACGAAGAAAACTAGAAGTTGATAGACGTGTTATGGTTATTATAGGTTGATATTCTACGCGCGGCATATTCGACTTGGCAAGTGGATTTAGCCGAGAAGGTATGTGGAACTTTCCCTATCCCTTGAGCATGATGTTTTACAAATATATAGTACGGTTGACGTACATGTCTTAAATGAAATTGAGTTTCATTTTGGTACCCTTGAATTGATTTAAAATATGCAAGTTTGGTTAAATTGGAAAGTGTACTCATTTGATTGAAGTATAAAAAATGTCGTAGTTTCTCAAGACATAAAGTGTTATAATGGCTTTATGAGAAGTTTGTTATAACGACTTTATGGAGAGATGAAAGAGTGGTTCACTCAATTGATTTTAAAAAAGAGTATAAATGAATTGTTTTATAGAAGGGTAACTTGATTTGAAAAGTAGACATGCATTGATACTACAGTTGTTAGTATCTTATCCTTATTTTGTGAAAAGAGTCATTTTCAAAGAATAGGAGTACGTATTACTTTGGGTTAAACCCCCGAATTTTTACATAAAATAAAAGTGCCTTGAGTTTATAAAATGATAATCCATTTTACATGTTAATGAAAGTCTAAAAGTATGTTAAACTTGCCTATGTTAGTTGTGATAACCTTTGTTGTACAAGTGTTGTATTTCTATGCTACCGCGTCTCTCAATTGGAGGGTCGGTCATCTTGTTGTATACGTTATTATTGTTCCATGGACATGTCTGCACCGATGAAGGAATTCCGGGGGCATGCGGCCATGCTGCGGGTTCAACTCCCGGTTTATTATTATTCCATGGGCTAGCTCCCCATATTGTTACATGGGCGTATACGCCGATGAATGAATTCCGCGGCATGCGGCCGTCTTTGCGAGTTCAACTCGGTATATTATTATTATTCCATGGACGTATACTGCACGATGAAGGAATTAGGGGCATGCGGCCATGATCTGAGTTCAACTCGGTATATTATTATTGCTCCATGGGCGTATACGCGATGAAGAAATTCGAGCGCATACGACCATGATGCGGGTTCAACTCCCGGTATATTATTATTGCTCCATGGACATGTCTGCACCGATGAAGGAATTCCGGTGGCATGCGGCCATGATGCGGGTTCAACTCCCGGTATATTATTATTGCTCCATGGACATGTCTGCATCGATGAAGGAATTTCGGGGGAATGCGGCCATGATGCCGGTTCAACTCCCGGTTTATTATTATCCCATGGGCTAGCTCCCCATGAAGTCATGTACCCGAGATGCAGGAATACCACGGGCATGATATATATATATATATATATATATATATATATATATATATATACATATAGATATATTACATTGGCGCCTGCCGACAGTGACGAAGGATTTCACGGACACGCTTGATATTGCGGGCTTGAGACCCTTGTTTAAATTACGCAATATTTATGAAGGCTTGTGTCCCTGGCCTTGGGTGACTACTTACATGTGTTGAAGGGATCCTTAAAAGATAAAAATTAATCTTCATTATTTGAACGTTGGCAAAGCACGGTAGTACTGTTAGTTTGGTTATCATACATGTCTCCAGCTTTATATATAGACTGTTATGATTTCATTACAGTACTTTCAGTTTCACATACTTGGTATCTATTGTACTGACCTCCTTTGGGGGGATGCGTTCATACCACAGGTAGAGGTACACCGGTTGTTGATCCTCGCTCTTAGGATCACAGTTCTGCGTTTTGGGAAGCTCCGTTTCTCCGGAGGCTTATCTTTTGGTATGGTTCCCTGTCATTGTAGGTACATGTACAGTCAGGGGTATGGCGGGGCCCTGTCCCGTCATAGTTGTTAAGTCAAACTTTTAGAGGTCTGTAGTCCTGTTGTGAGTTGGGTTTGTAAAGGATGTAATTGTTCGGGCTTTTCATATATATTTATATGTTGAAGGGCGACCTTATCGGTTAGCCTGTTTCTTGTTTTACATTGTTACCTGTCTATGAGTTTTATTTCGCTGGTTTTCTCTGATGTATAATCACTAGGGTGCCCGGGGTAAGGCACCAGTCGCAGGCCCGAGGTCGGGTCGTGACACCCTATGATTCGGTGGGAAGCCTATAAAGACATATGGCGTGGTTTGGGGGCTAGTTTGTGAGGGACGGTGGAGTCAATGTTAGGATAACAGAGACAACTAAATATCCGTAAATGATCGTAAGAAGGAATTCTACGGTAGAGGATTTCAGTGGGGTCATATTGTGAAGGGTACTTTTCGGGAGAATATTTAGAATGTATTCTGACATTTTTGTCGCATATACCCTGAATGACGGAGGAAAGATGCATGAATCAATAGAGTACGAATCATATTGTGGGGATGTGTAAGGACAGGAGAATTGAAAAACCATGTCATTGTTTGTACAAAATCGGTGAAAGGTGGAGTTATTGAATTCACGACCATTATCGCGCTGAAAAGAGTTTATACCTTTTTCAAATTGTGTTTGGATAAAAGTTTGAAACTCAAAAAAATTGACAAACATTTCCGATTTGAATTTAAGAGGATATACCAAAATGTAGTAAGAAAATCATCTAGCAACACAAGATAATATTTATGACCGATGGAACTAAAGATAAGAGATGTCCATAAATTGACATGTATAATATCAAACGGTGCAAAAGTAGCACTAGTAGATGATTTAAATGGAAGACGATTATGTTTGTCTAAAGAACAAAAAACACAGTGTTGGGCTAGTTTCCCATTATTACATGAAATAAAATTATTGTCTCTAAGAAAATTAAAAACAGGGGCTTCTGGATGACCAAGCCTATTATGTCATGTGGATGAAGAAATAGCCGCTAGAGAGACGAGAGAGCAAGATCTGGCAGCGGAGGTGGATAGGAATGGATAACGATCCCCCGTGCTATTGCATCTTATAAGAGGTGTCCCCGTATGAAGATCCTTCACAGTAAAACCAAAAGGGTCAAAGTCAACAGAGACAGAATTATTACCAGTAAATTTGTGGATAGAAATTAAGTTCTTAATGATGTGTGGGGCATATAGGACATTTTTAAGGGAGAAAGGTGGATGATGTGGTTGTGTGTAGGATGTACCATAGCCCTGTATTGAAATGCGATGGCCATTGTCAACTGTAATATATTGAGAATGCTTTAAACTAAATATTTTGGATATATTACCTGCAGACCGGGTGAGGTAAGATGTGGATCCCGAGTCCATATACCAAGTGTTGTCCGGTGGCTGCAAATTTAGTCTGCTGAAGGCCTAGCCCAAATCAGTGGGAGTCATGCTGGGAGCGGACTGCTGAAACTGGTCTTGCATAAAGTGGGCTTGTTGCTGGTACTGGGCTGGCCGATGGGCTGGAGATGGGCTCAACAACCCTTGTTGAGTATACGGGTTGAAGGGTTGTTGCTGGTACTGTTGAGGCACCGCGGCGCTCTGCTAGTACTGTTGAGGCACCGCGGCCCAACCGAACTGGGAAGTGCGTAGTAGATGTTGCTGCTGGTTCTGCTAGTCGCGACCCTTGCCACGACCATGGCCTCCTCTACTGCCGCGGCCCTTGCTACCAATGCAGCCGCGACCCTGCCATGGTTGGGAATTTTCCGATGAGGTTTGGCCGACGGGAATTTGACTTTGGGGTTGCATTTCGACAGCTAACTCCTTCTCATTGTGCTCATCCTGTTTAGCACGACGGGTTTCCTCCAATAGTAATTGCGAGCGGGCTTTGTTAAAACTGGGAAGAGGGTCAGCCTGATGAATCATCGTGGCTAGGGTGTCGTATTCCCTTTTAGGAAGGCCTGCAATCAATTGCAACACCATCTTTGTTTCGGACACGAGCGTATTTACATTGGACAATTGGTTTGCCACTATTTTCAGCTGTCGACAGTATTCGGACAAATTGGAATAATTCTCCAGACGTATGTTCTTGAATTCCTCCTCCAAGTACACTGCGCGAGTGTGTTTGTTGTCTAGGAAAATTTCTTCCAATCTTGTCCATAACTCGCGGGCAGAAGCCCTCGTTTTCATGATGTTGAGAAGTAGTACCGTCTTTTTTTTGGATCAATATCAGCAATGCAGTTCATCCAACGATAAACTTAATCCGAATTATAGAGCTACGACACAATCAAACCCGAACGAACAAAATGTTGAATTGAATCGTACCAGTCTCTACTGGGGGTTATTACTCATTTTTGTACTACCTATTTTATTTTCCAATTATTTCTTCAATTAAAACGAAAGAGAATAAATAAGATTCTCTGAGCTCAATCGGAAGGATCTGTCTTTGGATATAGTACTATATATCCATTGTTTAACCACGGCATCAAGACGACGCCATGTTGTGTCATCAATATCCGGAGGGCGAGTAACAGAATCGTCGATATGATCAAGGACATGGTAAACGCATGCATTAATTTTAAAGAGTTCGACCCACGACCAGTATTGACCATCTTCCTGATCAAGAATGAGGGATGAAATTCTTGATGTTTGTAACAGCGAGAGTCAGATGAAAAGATGGTGATGAGTTGGTGGTGGGAGGTGTAGAAGTGGAAGCATCAGAAATTATGGGAGAAGCAAGAGGATCCATTTAGAGAAGAAAGGAATGGTAGAGAAAAACCAAGAATTTTTGTAAAAAAAAAAGGGTGGCTGCCGAGGGGGGGGGGGGGGGGTCGACGACCAAGGCTAGAAAAATTCTAGGTTTTTAGGTTTTTGGTTCTTGATACCATATAAGACGATATTAATCTCCCTTGAGGATTCTTTCTCATTATATCAATATATATAGTGTACAATAAACATCCCTAATACAATAGGAATCCTAGTTTTAATTACAAGAGGAATGTCAGTTTATCATAATTATATATCACTAAATATTTACACAATATATGGAATATACTAATTATACACGTTTACAGTAATAATAGGTAGAACTGGGATCAGTATGTATGTTTCTTGAGAATGATACCATGTCATGTTTTTCTGTGTCAACTTAGTTTTGCAATGCTAACTATTACTTAAGGTTGGGATAATTATAGTGTTTGTTATAGCCGAAGCTAACTCTTGCAAATCTGCAATATGAGAAATTTGTATCTTTAACCATATTTCATTGAGACTTGTATATTACTAATGCATCTTCACCACACTGCTTTTGTATATTGTGTTAACTAGCTAAATTAATCACTAATCCTTTATTCTTTGTTTTATTTTATGGCATAACCCAAAGCTATAGTTTTCGTATGAAACTTTCTCATGGACCAAACATCTTGGGCCAGCGGCTATTGGAGTGGCCTTCTTCACGTCAAGTTAGGAGTTGGGGTCTTGTTAAAAGCCCAACATCTTTTAGCCCTTCCTTAATTGTTTCCCTTATGATTGTTATTGTGCAAGTTTTATGGCCTTGTACGAACCTACAACCTTGTTAGTGGATGACCTCCCCTCTCCTTTAGTTTTATGTTTTTCTTATACCTTTTAGGAAATAGATCATAATAAATATTTTTTTCCAAATACTATTTTTCTCCTAACAATTATTTTTTAGGAATGAGACATGTAGAAAATGGTAACATTCTTTCCTTTCAAATCTGGAATCACGTATAAAATGGTTTTTTCAATTGATGTGTTCTATAGTTTCAGACGAATATTAGGGACAAAAGAGGCCCAGAGAAATAACGTTAAGGCGTTCTATGTTAAATGGGTCACTAGCCAACTTTACATAGCGTAATATTACACTTATCTTTCACATATTTGATATTACTAGGCTATAACTAATAAGTATTTTCACATTATTTTCTCATATACAAGTGTTGTACACTATTTTTTAACTATATACATATACATCATTTTGATATACACCATATACATATTTTCCTAGTTTTCATAAAATTACTTTCTTCACTTTCTTTAAAAAAAAAATAGGAAAGTAATAATGAAATAGATAATCATCCTCTAGTGTAGTTAAACAAAGTTTAAGAACTATCTTAGGATATGTTCTGAGAGATGCCTAACACCTTTTCCTCAGAATAAATAAAAACACATACTAGAATCTTATAGGTTTCACAAACTTACAGTGTAACATAGCAATGCAAATAGGTCTCCTAATATACCTTTAAAATTAGGTGGTCACTCTAGACCCTTTTAAAATTAGGTAGAACATCCAGATGTTGCAAACATAGATTAACCAATTCAAAATAGGGCTCGACACATGTCTCCTGAAGGAACTAGGTAAGTTGTCTATACAATTGAAGTAATGTCATACAGACATTAGAAGAATCAGGTCCTTAGCTGGAGACAACTGTTTATTAGAGCCATGAAGCAATTTTAAAATGCAAGAAGGATCCCCGAAGAATTAGTTTATGGTATAAACGTATAATCAAGGAAATGTGTTCAAAATGAAAATATGACTGCACTTGCATATATAGAAAATCTGTTGAAAATAGTAGAAAAACATGTGGAGGTCAAAACAATTAAAGAAACCAATTTCAAGTAGGATTTGATTCCTTAACTAAATTTCTATGGTATATGGATCATGTATTCAAGGAAAAATTTGACCTGCTACTACTCATATATAAAACACCATATTGATGCTCTTTGTTCTTGATGCTATTGCACAGATTGAGAATTTATTCAAGCAAATAATTGTTATTGTGAGGAGTGCACTATGAAGATCAACTGGAAACAAAGAGAACTTGTTTCAGAAGGAAAAAACTTCTTTAGTTCTTGAATTGTTAGGATTGATCCTTGTTCTTGATTTGTAACCTATTTTCTTTACTAGACGTTTTGCAATAGGTGTTTGTTAAGTTGTAAAGGGATTTCAGTACTAGCTAGACTGATCGCCACCATGGATGGTTGTGTTGGGGTCCTGGGATCCACTTGATTTATGTCTGGGACACTCTCCTAAAATGCCCAACCTCACTGTAATTGTAACAACTTCTAGCCGCTAAGGGTTGCTGAATAGTGATAGAATAATCTGAGTGACCACCACGGTCAGAGTACCGAGACTGAGTACCTTTAAAAGACTAGCCCCCACTATATCCGCTCTACCCCATAAAAGCACTATCTGTAATTTGAAGGGCTGCCTGAATCGGTCGATTAGACTGCGAATTCAGCAATCTACCCTGTTGCACATACCCACGAGAAGTAGATGCACTTTAATACCCATGTCGTCGCATCCTCTTATTGGACTCCTGTCTAGACTGCTTGCCCCTCACAGACTCAACCATCCTATCATGCTCTGTCACTGACTCAAAATAAGCCCAGAAGCCACCATCTGTAATGTAGCCAACTGAAGGGGAACACTCAACCATCTCACAAAGTATCTAACTCCCCCAACCTCTGCAGGTAGCAACGGCGCTGCATAACACGACAAGGAATGAAAATGAGTCTAGTACTCAACAACTAACGAACCTCTTTGCTCCAACCTAAATAACTCCTCACGCTTGTTCACACGCAAGCTCAGGGCACATACTTCTCTAGAAATATCCAATAAAACATGGTTCAAGGCAGGGGGTGACCCCGCTGGTAAACAATCAATATAAGCCCTCCAACATTGCTTCGCATCACCCATAAGCTGAAGTGCAACAAAACAGACCCCGTGCGACTTGACGATACCCAATGTATGGAGCCTCTCATGACTGCTCACAATAAACTTATAGGAATCCTCCTCCGAATTGCCATAGAATACGAGAGGCTTCATGTTGAAAAAATGCTCCAATATCTTTCACTCATCACGGGCCATAGCAATTCTTGTAACTGACCGGGGACCAAAGTTTGGTGCCGGAATATCATTAAAAGGGGGTGCCGAAATAGCAGCTTGCTAAACCCTTGGAGTACGGAACTCGAGAGGTTATCCCTCTCCCACTCGAGTGTATGACCCACCTAGAGTAGTCAGATGAACGACTACCTAGGAAAAACTATCAAGCACACACAACAACCTGATTGAAGAACCGGATGAGCTATAAACTCGGGCTAAACCTAGGTTAGTCTCATATCCTCATCATACTGCTCACTCTGAGACTTAATGTATGGCTCGGGAGATACTGATCTAGCGCGAGCCTACATCGGCTCACTGTGCTCCACCCTTCACCGGTGCAGCTCCTTAGGCTCTACCACAACCCCTACCACGACCTCTACCATGACCACACACTGCATGTGCAAATGTCGGTGCCTCCTCTCTCGCTATGTGGGCACGAGTCCTAGCCATCTATGAGAGAATAAGAAACAAATGTCAGATACCATTTGATTAATCTTAGCACGAAAGGAATGAAGAAAGTGAAGTTTCCTAAATATCTCATAGCCTTTCGAAGATGAGTACGAACGTCTCCACACCTATCTGCAATACTCTAATAGAACTTGCTCTTATATTTAGTACCGTTCCATAGCCTCTCAAAGATAAGTATGAACGTCTACGCATCTATCCGTAAGACTCTACTAGACATTGCTCTTGTATTTAATACCGTTTAACCTAAAGCTTTGATACCAACTTTGTCACGCCCTTTCAGGATTCATGGTGGCACCTATACTTTTCCCACCGGTAGGCAAACCAATTCCCAATTAACCAACACAATGATAATAAGAAATGCAGAATTAATAATTCTATATAAAACTTGTCTTATAAAAGAATAAATGCGGAAATAAGTCTAAGAATAAGTAATACAACCCCCAAATGCTGATCAACAATACAAGAGCACTAAATCCAAATATAAGATCCATCAGCAGAGTAACATAGTCTAGAAATGTCTCTCATATAAGTAAAAGACAGTAGAAGATAGGATTATCCAGGGCATGCTGGAAGGAAGAATCCTCAACCTAAACACTAAAAGTCCTGTCACGACCCGACCCCGGGCCCGCGACTGGTGCCCTACCTGGGCACCCCTTTCAGGTATACATCAGAGAATAGCAACGGAACACACACAACACATATAAATACTTTAGATAATAAACATCAACAGGCTAGCCGATAAGGCCACCTTCCATAAAATATACATAGACCAAAAGTAAGTAAGTACATCTCTGTTCTTACAACTCAATCCACAAATATGACTACAGACCTCTAAGAATAACAACTGTGGCGGGACAGGGCCCCTCCATACCCCTGAATGTACATAATCTACAACATCAGGGAAAACCGTACCAAAAGACAAGCCTCCGGAGAAATGGAGCTTCTGACACCTGATCAGTGATCCTAAAAATGAGGATCCACCACCTTCTTACCCCTACCTGCGGCATGAACGCAGCCCCCGAGGAAAGGGGGTCAGTACACAATATGTACCAAGTATGTAAAACAGGAAAAATACTGCAATTTACATCACAAGTCTAAAATAAAGCTGGAGACATGTATGATAGTCAAATTACAGTACACTGTGTCTTACTAACGATGAGAGTAACCAAGTATATACTTTACTGCATAAAAAAATAGGAGGCTCATGATCAAAGTAGGGTCACCCTCCCGTAGTATCATTAAGCAATCCTACTCCTGGGACTATTTCACCCGCATAGGTCCTGCGGACCCGCAATGGAGCGATGTTCTCCACATGGGACTATTTCACCCGTATAGACCCGCAATGGAGCGATGCGCTCCGCATAGGACTATTTCGCCCGCACAGGACTATTTCACCCGCTTAGGCCCGGCGGGCCCGCAATGAGTACAAACGCCGCACTCGCATCATGGGTAGCAAATCCATGGAATTAGTAGTAACCCGGGGCTTTACCCCGTAAGAATAACATAAACTAGCTCAACCGGCTATCATACATAACATAAGCACTACCGGCTTATCATACATAACATAAGCACTACCGGCTTATCATACATAACATAAGCGCTACCAGCTTATCACAACATAAGCAAGTTAAGAAATCCCCTAACTTCTTATTAACCTTCTTTATATACCCTCTCATTTTAGTTTACTTAAGGCACTAACATGTCATTTTAAAAATCCGGAAATTTAACCCAAAGTACTACGTGCTTCTCTTCTTTTAAAATGACTCTTTTTCATATAAAACTTCCAAGATACTAATAACAGTAGTATCAAGTCATATCTACTTTTTAAGACAAGTTACAATACCTTTTAGAAATACATGTATAGGTTTCTAAATCAAGTGACTTCTTTCTTTTAAAACTTTAAGCAATTGATGCCTTCAAATCAATTTGTCTTTCATTAATTCAAGTCATTTATCATTACTTTCATTACTTAGAGTAAACCACTCTTTTTAACTTTCTATAAAGTTATTATAACCAACTTCCCATAAAGTCGTTATATTAACTTTATACATTAGGCCATTACATTCTTCCTTATATCCAAGGGACTTATACTTTCAAACAAGACAAGTATCAAATACTTTCAAACATACTTCAAGTCCCTTAACTTTAAAAACCAAGACATCCTTAATCTTTTTAACAAGTGAGTTAATTCCCTAACTCAACCAACTTGGACATTCTTAAAACAAGTCAAGGATATCAAATGAAATTAGATTCATCAAAATCTCGTACGTCTACCGTATTATATATTTACAACTACTCATGCTCAAGAGATAGGAAAGTTCCACATACCTCTTCGGTTCAATCCACTTGCTAAGTCCGATATGCCGTACATAGTATGTCAACATATAATGACCATAATACGTCTATTAACTTCTTACTTCAAACGTAGAATATTCTAAGTGTATAGTCACTAAATTCTACGGAAAATCGGACAGCACTTCCTTTGTTTTTACATACTTTTCCACCTTTTTAAGGCCCGAATTCAATAACCAAACATGCCACATTTAAGGCTCAACAATGTAGTTAACAATAGGGGATTACACGCCTACAAGACGTGTAAAATTCCGCCCCACAATTGATATCAAACTAGTCCAAAAGACAAAGTCACATTCGTGATATGAGGACAACAATACATAGTCTTTTCCAATTCCTTTTCAATCCAAGTTGTTTAGTATAATATGTTATCAAGCGCATGATCGATATCTGACTACTACAATCTTCAAGTAGGAAACATGCGACGATTCTAATTATCGACCAAATTGTATTTCAATTTCAAATGGCTAGAATGTCATTTTGGATTTTAGGCTTCTACTATCCATACCACTTATCAATATTTAATACATATACTTCATGCTAGTTAAAATGTAAGGCTACAACAATATGTAATCTTATAACACTTAAGAGAACAAGATTGTTACCTTAACGAGCCTTAATCCACTTCAATATCCGATGTCGCTCCCTATCAACTTAGAGCCTCTCCTTGACACTCCAATCCGCCACTTGAAGCCCTTAGAAGATCACACACAACATTCCTTCAATATCCAATCCAAACCTAGGAAAGTGACTAGATTTTCACCTTGCGACTAATACGAAAACGATATTTTTCCGAGATCTTTCTATTGAGATACTCTTACAATAACCTTAGGAACCTTGGTTTAAAGTGTGGATGTTATTGAACAACAAACGAATTTTTCTTCTTCTTGGACCCCTATGAACCCGAGAGCACTCTTCAAGTGTTCATCCAATTTCTTGAAAATTTTCTAAGTGTAGAAGCTTGTCTTGCTACTAGTATACATATATAACACTATGGAGGGTCAAGATTTAAATAAATGGGTGGCTTAGATACAATTCAATAAAGCTCAAGCCAAGTGGCCCTTTGACTAAGTCAATTATATCAAGCTCCAAGACTTAGCAAGACTTGGTCATCTTAAATTATGGTCAAATGACCATTTTAGCCATGTCCATTTCGTCCAAGACCACTAAGGGGGGTGACACATGTCGCCCTCCCATTCGTTGTAATATTTCATTTTCTGACAATTCCATAATTTCGATAAATTTTTGCTAGTCTCAAATCTTAACATTTTTGAGTTCTTACATACGTTCTTATAACCATGCCCTGGAAATACGGGGTGTAACATTCTCCCCTTAGAAACATTCGTTCCCGAATGTTCTTTCGGAGTCAAACTTATAGATAGTGACCTATTCTCCTTTTACAACCCCTACATACCAATAATGCCACACGTGGCCACATAATAGCACTTAAGTAAAATACTTCAATTAAAACTTGACAAGTAAGGGAAATGAATTACCTGAAGGTGTAGGAAATAAGTGAGGATACTTCCTCAACATGTCCTCCTTCGCTTCCCAAGTCATCTCCTCCCTATTATCATTTCGCCACAAGACTTTGACGGAAGCCACATCAGTCCGCGATGCCGACACTGGCGATCGAGTATCGCTATGGGACTCTCCTCATACGATAACCCCTCTGTCACCTGGACCTCGCTAGCTGGGAAAACTCTCGATGGATCTCCGATACACTTCCGCAACATAGAAACATGGAAGACCGGATGTACCGCCTCTAACTCTGATGGCAGATCTAACTCATAGACAACCTTGCCTACTCTACGGATGATCTGGTAGGGCCCAATGTACCTTGGGCTAAGTTCCCCCTTCTTTATGAACCTCATCACACCCTTCATGGGTGATACCTTCAAGAAGACCCAATCGTCTACCTGAAACTCCAAATGTCGACGTCGATTATCTGCATAAGACTTTTGCCGACTCGAGTCGCTATCGATGCATCTGGATAAGCTTCACCTTATCCACAGCCTGCTGAATCAAGTCTGGGCCAACTAACTGAACCTCGCCCACGTCGAACCAACCAATCGGCGACCTACACTTCTGCCCATACAAAGCTTCATATGGCGTCATCTGAATGCTAGAATGGTAGCTATTGTTATAAGCAAACTCTACAAGAGTAAAATGATCCTCCCAGCTACCCCTGAAATCAATAACACAGGCTCGCAGCATATACTCAAGTGTATGCGGATAGATGCGCTCCGCTTTGCCGTCGGTCCGAGGATGGAGCAGCGATCGAGGCTCACCTGTGTCCCTAACCCCTTCTGGAAAGACCTCTAGAAGTTAGCCGTAAACTGGGCTCCTCTGTATGATATAATCGATATAGGGACTCCGTGCAGTCTCACAATCTCCCTGATATACAATCTGGCATAATCCTCAGCCGAATACGTAGTCCTGACTGGAAGAAAGTGGGCTGATTTCGTCAGCCTGTCTACAATAACCCAGATGGAATCACACTTCCTCTGAGTACGAGGTAACCCTGTAACAAAGTCCATGTTGATCACCTCCCACTTCCATGTCGGAATATCAATAGTCTGTAATAGCCCGCCGAGCTTCTGGTGCTCAACCTTGACCTGCTAACAATTAGGACACTGAGCAACAAAACCTGCCACGTCCCTCTTCAGGCCATCCCACCAATACATACATCTAAGGTCATGGTACATCTTAGTCGACCCCAAATGAATAGAATAACGGGCACTGTGTGCCTCCCCCAGAATCTGCTGACGAAGTCCTGCAACATCGGGAACACACAATTTTCCCTCAAACCTTAGCACCCCATCAGGCGCTACCTCAAATAGACTCTTTTTCTCTCGAAGAGTCGTATCTCAATACCGTATCATAACTGGGTCCTCATACTGTCGCCTCCTCGCCTCATCAACGATGGAAGACTCGACAATCTCACGAACTCGTACCCCACTATCATCGGTATCGACCAATCGAACCCCAAGGCTCATTGGTGATGGATCGGCGGACCGTATCGCCTCTCTGGTTGTACCTCATGCACTCCCATCGATCTACGACTCAAGCATCAACCACGTTGGCTTTTCGGATGGTATAGAATGTCAACATCATAATCCTTCAACAACTCTAACCACCGCCTGCGCAAGTTCACTCCTCTGCTGAAGATGTACTGGAGGCTCTTGTGGTCTGTATAAATATCCACATGAACCCCATATAAATAATGTCTCCAAATCTTCAAGGCATGAATAACTGCGGCCAACTCTAAGTCGTGGGTAGGGTAATTCCTCTCATGCTTCCGTAACTGTCGGGAAGCATAGGCTATAACCTTGCCGTACTGCATCAATACGCACCCTTGCCCGATACCCGAGGCATCATAATAAATCACGTATCTCTAACCCTCGGAAGAGTAAGCTGAGTCGTCGTCAACTTTTCCTTGATGGCGGAAGCCCTTCTCACAAGCTTCGTCGGCGGAACTTAGCTACTTTCTGAGTCAGTCTAGTCAACGGTGCTGATATCGAAGCAAACTGCTCCACAAACCTACAATAATAACCTGCCAGCCCTAAGAAATTGCGCACCTCCGTCGGAGTAGTAGGTCTCGACCAAGACTTGACTGCCTCAATCTTTGTCGTATCCACCTGAACACCGTCAGCCCCAATAATGTGCCCCAAGAATACCACTGAGGCCAACCAAAACTCACACTTGGAGAACTTGGCGAACAACTGCCGGCTCCGGAGGACCCCAAGTACCGTTCTCAAGTGATTTGAACGCTCCTGCTCTGTGCGCGAATAAACCAGAATGTCATCAATGAATACTATAACAAACGTATCCAAAAATAGCTTGAACACCCGGTTTATCAAATCCATAAATACCGCTGGAGTGTTGGTCAAACCGAAAGACATCACCCTGAACTCATAGTGCCCATACCGGGTCCTGAATGTAGTCTTTGGGATATCTGCCTCTCTAACTCGCACCTGATGATAACTGCACCCGCAGTCTATCTTGAGAAACACCTCGCACCTGTTGGTCAAACAAATCATCAATCCCGGGAGGGTATCTGCTTGATGGTTACCTTATTCACCGCTGTAGTCAACACATACGCAGCTGGCCCCATCCTTCTTCTTTACAAACAAAGCGGCGCTCCCGAGGAGAAACACTAGGCCCGATAAAGCCTTTTCCAAGAAATCTTTCAGGTCCTTCAACTCCTCAAGTCATCAGTGCCCGTCATGCGGCGGAATAGATATAGTAGGCCGCAGTGTATCCGCAACATACAAAACTCAATCTCCTCTCGGAGGATACCCGAGATCGTCGGGAACACATCCGAAACTCTCTAACCACCGCATCGATCAAGAGCGGCACCTCAACCTCTGTATCGAATACGAACGGATGATAGATGTACCGCTCGCACCATCTTTCTGGCCTTGAGGTAAGAAATAAACCTACCCCTCGTCGACGCTGTGTTGCCCTTCCACTCGATAACTGGCTCGCCAGGAAACTGGAATCAGACCGACCTGTCTCTACAGTCAACGTTGGCATAACAAGAAGACAACCAGTCCATACCCATAATGACGTCAAAATCTGTCATCACCAACTCTATCAGGTCTGCTAGGGTCTGACGACTGTAAATAAACACCGGGCAATCTTTGTACACCCGCTCAGCTAACACCGAATCACCCACTGCGTAGCTACCTCAAAAGGATCTATCGACACCGGCTCTATCCCGATTCTACCAGCAATAAGAGGGGACACATATGACAAGGTAGAACCTGGATCTATCAAAGCATAAACGTCACAACATGAAATCAATAATGTACCTGTGACGACATTCGGGGAAGCCTCCTGATCCTACCGGCTGGCTAAGGAATATATGCGGTTTTGTGGACCACTAGAACTAGGACCTCCACCACGACCTCTGCCGCGGCCTGCCGGTCCGTGAACACCCTGCCCTCCGGGGTGCATAATCACAGAAAAAGAAGACCCAGCAACTGACCATGTCGGCTGAACCATACCACCCATGCTGCCTCTGGTCGGACAATCTCTCTTCAAATGGCCCTGATGGAAATAAGAGTAACAAGCTCCTGGAGGAACATGACACCCCCCACGATGGCAATCACCACAACGACCACACCGAGGTATAGGTGGCCTCATCTGACTGGAACCCCGGTTCTCCGGAACCCAAGCCTTCGAGCCACGACCGCCTCGAATAACCCGACCGATCAAACCTCCCGCCGTAAAGCGAGAAGGAGCACTATGTCTTGGTGAGCGTGGACTGGCTCGCTGCTGGTATGCGCGCTCGAAAATCACCCCGAAACCCTACGGTCTTGGCCTCTTGGTGGCACGAGTCCGGTGATCCTCCATCTCTCTCGCTCGATCCTCGTGCATAAGCTGCGTCTGGCAATATCCATACCTGGCTGAAGGGCCACCCCCAGGCATGTAGTAATCATGTGATGGTCTAGCCCCATCACATAGCGATGAACTCTGTCTGCCATGTCGGCCACAATGGTGAGCGCATACCTGACCAATGAGTCAAACTCCAGGTTGTACTCTCTAATAGTCCTCCCATTCTGTCTCAATGTCAAGAATCTATCCACGTGGGCTCTCCTCATCTCAGGAGGCAAAAAGTGATCCAAGAAGGCCTCTGTGAACTCATCCCAAACAGCTGGAAGAGCACCCTCACCTCTAGACAGCTCCTATGACTCAAACCAGTTCAACGCAATATCACGTAACCGGTAAGAAGCTAACACAACCGACTCTTTCTCCAAGGCCCTAAGCACTTGCATAGTCCGTTGTAGCTGCCGAATAAACTCCTGAGGATCCTCCTCAGATCTCGACCCATAGAACTCGGGTGGATGACAACCCAGAAAATCCCGAATCCGCAACCGGCTCACAGGGTTAGCTACCGCTCGCTGCCGCCGACACCACTATGCTAGTCAATAACCTGATCTGCTCTCCGTAATCTCTATACTCATCCCATGGCTGCGGAACTGAAGGCTCAGGTATCGGAACCTCTGGAGCTACTGCCGCTCTCGGCTCCTCTAATACTGCCGGCGTGGCTGAACTCGCCGATCCGCCCATAACCTCAGGCATAGTCTGGGCCTGAGTCTGGGTAATCCTCTGCGTACCACTAGCAGCTCCTGCTGCCTTTCCCTTCTGGGCCCTGGTCGCCTTCCGTGGAGGCATAACTGATACATCAGAATAGGTCAGAGAAGATTCAACCTAATAAGACAACTCTACTGCACGATCTCAGAGAGAGAAGAATGGAAACCAATCCTAAATGTCTTGCAGCCTCCTGATTATAGATGTGGTGCACAACACACCGATAATCAAGACTCTACTAGACACGGTCTGTAGACACTTTTCGAGGACTAACTGCTTTGATACCACTTTTGTCACGACCCGACCACGGGCGCGCGACTGGTGCCCTACCTGGGCACCCCTTTCAGGTATACATCAGAGAATAGCAGCAGAACACACACAACACATATAAATACTTTAGACAATAAACATCAACAGGCTAGCCGATAAGGCCACCTTCCATAAAATATACATAGACCAAAAGTAAGTCAGTACATCTCTGTTCTTACAACCCAATCCACAAATATGACTACATACCTCTAGGAATAATAACTGTGGCGGGACAGGGCCCCGCCATACCCCTGAATGTACATAATCTACAACATCAGGGAAAACCGTACCAAAAGACAAGCCTCCGGAGAAATGGAGCTTCTGACAACCTGATCAGTGATCCTAAAAATGAGGATCCACCACCTGCTACTCCCTACCATGCGTTTAACGCATCCCCGAGGAAGGGGTCGACACAATATGTACCAAGTATGTAAAACTGGAAAAATACTGCAATTTACATCACAAGTCTAAAATAAAGCTGGAGACATGTATGATAATCAAATTACAGTACACTGTGCCTTACTAACGATGAGAGTAACCAAGTATATACTTTACTGCATAAAAAAATAGGAGGCTCATGATCAAAGTAGGGTCACCCGCCCGTAGTATCATTAAGCAATCCTACTCCTGGGACTATTTCACCCGCATAGGTCCTGCGGACCCGCAATGAAGCGATGTGCTCCGCATGAGACTATTTCACCCGCATAGACCCGCAATAGAGCGATGCGCTCCGCACAGGACTATTTCACCCGCTTAGGCCCGGTGGGCCCGCAATGAGTACAAACGCCGCACTCGCATCATGGTAGCAAATCCATGGAATTAGTAGTAACCCGGGGCTTTACCCCGTAAGAATAACATAAACTAGCTCAACCGGCTATCATACATAACATAAGCACTACCGGCTTATCATACATAACATAAGCGCTACCGGCTTATCACAACATAAGCAAGTTAAGAAATCCCCTAAATTCTTATTAACCTGCTTTATATACCCTCTCATTTTAGTTTACTTAAGGCACTAAAATGTCATTTTAAAAATCCGGAAATTTAACCCAAAGTACTACGTGCTTCTATTCTTTTAAAATGACTCTTTTTCATATAAAACTTCCAAGATACTAATAACCGTAGTATCAAGTCATATCTACTTTTTAAGACAAGTCACAATACCTTTTAGAAATACATGTATAGATTTCTAAATCAAGTGACTTCTTTCTTTTAAAACTTTAAGCAATTGATGCCTTCAAATCAATTTGACTTTCATTAATTCAAGTCATTTATCATTACTTATATTACTTAGAGTAAACCACTCTTTTTAACTTTCTATAAAGCTATTATAACCAACTTTCCATAAAGTCGTTATATTAACTTTATACATTAGGCCATTACATTCTTCCTTATATCCAAGGGACTTATACTTTCAAACAAGACAAGTATCAAATACTTTCAAACATACTTCAAGTCCCTTAACTTTAAAAACCAAGACATCCTTAATCTTTTTAACAAGTGAGTTAATTCCCTAACTCAACCAACTTGGACATTCTTAAAACAAGTCAAGGATATCAAATGAAATTAGATTCATCAAAATCTCGTACGTCTACCGTACTATATATTTACAATTACTCATCCTCAAGAGATAAGAAATTTCCACATACCTCTTCGGTTCAATCCACTTGCTAAGTCCGATATGCCGTACGTAGTATGTCAACCTATAATGACCATAATACGTCTATTAACTTCTTACTTCAAACGTAGAATATTCTAAGTGTAAAGTCACTAAATTCTACGGAAAATCGGATAGCACTTCCTTTGTTTCTACATACTTTTCCACCTTTTTTAAGGCTCGAATTCAATAACCAAACACGCCATATTTAAGGCTCAACAATGTAGTTAACAATAGGGGATTACACGCCTACAAGACGTGTAAAATTCCGCCCCACAATTGATATCAAACTAGTCCAAAAGACAAAGTCACATTCAGCAATATGAGGGACAACAATACATAGTATTTTCCAATTCCTTTTCAATCCAAGTTGTTTAGTATAATATGTTATCAAGACGCAATCGATATACAACTACTACAATCTTCAAATAGGAAACATGCGACGATTCTAATTATCGACCAAATTGTATTTCAATTTCAAATGGCTAGAATGTCATTTCGGATTTTAGGCTTCTACTATCCATACCAGTTATCAATCTTTAATACATATACTTCATGCTAGTTAAAATGTAAGGCTACAACAATATGTAATCTTATAACACTTAAGAGAACAAGATTGTTACCTTAACGAGCCTTAATCCACTTCAAGATCCGAAGTCGCTCCCTAGAAACTTAGAGCCTCTCCTTGACACTCCAATCCGCCACTTGAAGCCCTTAGAAGATCACAAACAACTTTCCTTCAATATCAAATCCAAACCTAGGAAAGTGACTAGGTTTTCACCTTGCGACTAATACGAAAACGATATTTTCTGGGATAATTCTATTGCGATACTCTTACAATAACCTTAGGAACCTTGGTTTAAAGTGTGGATGTTATTGAACAACAAATAAAATATTTTTTTTCTTGGACCCCTATGAACCCGAGAGCACTCTTCAAGTGTTCATCCAATTTCTTGAAAATTTTCTAAGTGTAGAAGTTTGTCTTGCTACTAGTATACATATATAACACTATGGAGGGTCAAGATTTAAACAAATGGGTGGCTTAGATACAATTCAATAAAGCTCAAGCCAAGTGGCCCTTTGACTAAGTCAATTATATCAAGCTCCAAGACTTAGCAAGACTTGGTCATCTTAAATTATGGTCAAATGACCATTTTAGCCATGTCCATTTCGTCCAAGACCACTAAGGGGGTGACACGTGTCGCCCTCCCATTCATCGCAATATTTCGTTTTCCGACAATTCCATAATTCTGATAAATTTTTACTAGTCTCAAATCTTAACATTTTTGAGTTCTTACATACGTTCTTATAACCATGCCCTAGAAATACGGGATGTAACAAGTCTGTTAGCTCAGACTCACCCACGAAGTCATGAATTGGTCGAAGGAGTTGTATCTACATCCAAAAGAATGCAACAAGTGTAGCATGAGTACACAACGTATCCCCGTAGGCGTCGACTGAAGATACATAATAGAGATAAATATCAAATTGACACTCAAATAATCTTATACTAAGCAGTTTGCATAATCATATAAGTCTCCTTGTACATATAAGATTACAATAAATCAATCAAATCACCTTATTCACATAAGAGCTCAATAACCATATAAGTCATCTCATTTACGAAAAAGTATCATAACCAAGAATCCGAGTATTGTAAGATAAATATCATTGTCCTTATCAAGTCATTCAAGTTCCATTAATCATTATACTTTATCAATCAACATGTAATCAATGTAATAATGTATGAATGATATGAATGCAATACACATGTCAGGTACCTTTCATTTCAAGTATACATGCGTTCAAAATCTATGAACTGCACACACTTATGGGGGACCCGCACCGTCCGTATACTCATCCAAAAATTCTTAATGGATCCCAGCTCTTCACTGTAATATCAATATCAATCATTTTCATCATCTCAGTGTTTCTAACCATCTCATAGAACAACTTGCCTTTTCTGATCTCATTGGACCCACAATATTTTATACTACTCTCATTTTAATATCATCAGAACCATGAGTGTATAAATACAAATGACAATACAAAGACAAATCATCAAGATGTATGACATGCAATTAAGTATAAGAGATAATTATCACATGCTTTTAGAAAGTCATTAACACATAATCCACGTAAATAAAAATATCACATCGAAAGGATTGTGATGAATAAATACAATAATATCAACAATAGAGATGAGACCATAATGGCGACAAGCCTTATTTATTTAGATGTTGAGGTAAAGCAATCCCCAAAAAAGTCTAGGTTTGCTCCCAGCTCCATCTCGACCGGCATCTTGCTCTCGAGGGGGTAGGGTCCTAGAGCGAACTATTCATTGTTGTGTTGCCCCAAAAGGGCATTTGGTGAGGAGCATTATTTTGACAACAACAGTCGGAATCATCTTAAAGCTGATTCCCCAAATCACCCATCATCATAGTTCAATATTGATACCCACCCAAGCGTTTATCACAACTGCTAAGGTGGGACCCCCAAACACGCCCAATACCCCTAAACATTTATAACTAATATGTATTTCTATCGGAGTCTTAATCGGTGTATTTTATATACACTTTTTGAGTCGTTTTTAGTTAGTCTTTTGTCCCTTTTTGTACAAATAAGTGTCGTATTAGGATAGATTTTTTTTTCTTTTGAGTCAAAGTGGTTAAAATGACCAAATGACGGAAAAAGAGCTAGAAGAGGGCAAAAGTGGAGGTTCCAGAGCTTAAAAGACGAGAAAGTGGCGAATGGGACAGAAACACGGACCGGTACGCGGCCATGCAGCGAGGGCGCGTCGTCAATATCCGTAAGGCGCGAGTTGCAGCGCGCGGCTGCATGCAGAGAGCGGGCGCGGCGCCAAATCATCCGGGTATCGCGAACTTCCGCCGATAGCGTGGCAGCGCCGACGCGGAAAATCGTGTTTAATGACGATTTTTCCGAGTCGCTGAAGGGAAAAGTTAGAGGCGGTTTGAGCCTATAAAGGAGAACCTAGGCGCTTTTAAGGGTTCCCTTTCTTTACAACACAAGGCTTCTTGGATTGAAGATTGGAGACCATAATTTAGTAACTTTCTTTTCTTTTCTTTTCTTTATTTCAGTTTTTATGATGAACATTGAATTAGTTCTTGTCATGTCAATGGCTAGGAACTAATTCTATTATAGGACTTTCCATGTTAAATCACTAGAAACTTATGTTATGAATTGATGCATGGTTATGGTTATTCTTCTTCTTGTTGAGATTTATCCAATAATTGCTTTGAATGCTTGGTAATTAATTGATCACTAATTATCATTATTTATATGATTTCTAATCAAACTTCGAAAGGAGGAGGTTGTGATTATGCTGTAAGTTGGGTAGACATATTTTGGATTGGGGATGAAAATACCTCAATTACTTGTGTAGCGTTAACGAGAGGTCTAAACACCTAATTTTACGCATGGCGCGTGACGGTTGACTAGGTTTTTTGTCTTAATCCTCCTATAGAGTCATCCTTATCACCGAAAGGTAGAAAGGAGCAATACTGGGGTTGAGTGTTTATATAGCCTTAACGGGAGTATAAAACGATTTAGTAAACCTGCTAGCTCCAAAAGAAGAAGAACCATAATTCATTGCATTAATAAGTAACATAAGCGGATAGTTGAGGAGACTTGGAAGCCCTATTCACATCACTACTGAAGTAAACACATAGTTAATTAGTATTTATAATTGTTAGTTATAAACAACAAAATCAAATATCGGTTACCAAATAGATACCAAAAGGTAGATAATTGGTACTTGAACACTAATCCTTGTGGACGATATTCGGTCTTACCAAGACTATATTACTTGTCACGATAACGTGCACTTGCGTTAAAGTGTGTGCATCTTTTCGCGCATTAAGTTTTTGGCGCCGTTGCCGGAGATTAGGCATAGTTCAATATCAATTTTATCTATTTTTAATTTCTAATTTGGTTTTTAATTTTTATTTTATTTTTACGTTTTTTTTTTATTTATTTCGGTAAAAATCAGGGTGCCGTGATCTGTTGTCTGTTTTTGATCTGTTTCAGGAAATCAGTTTATGCGAAGGAGAAGAGGGGCATACACTCTTGTTCCCTTCAATCCGTAGATTGAGAAAACTCAGAATGTAATAGAAGAAACCAATAATTTCACTGATAGAGATGAATCTGTTCAAAACAATAATGTGATGAGAGGCGGTTAGTGAAAATCAACCTAACCCAGGAATGCCTCAGAGAGTGCCAATGGACGTCGAGGAGAGAGTGAAAGTCCAGGCAGAAAGAAGCTTGGGAGACTACGTGCTACCGAAGGTGAACGGAGCACAGACATGTATTAGGCTCCCGCACAGGAGCAAACAACTTTGAGATAAAATCGGCGATTCTCGAGTATGGTGCGTAACACGGCAATTTGGAGGATCGCCATCGAGGATTCACATATGCACATAGCTAATTTCTTGGAGCTATGTGCAACTTTCGGATATAACGGCGTTCATCGATGATGCCGTCAGATTGAGGCTCTTTCCCTTCTCACTCGTGATAGAGCAAAAGTATGGTTAAATTCCACACCGATTCGATTTTTACATGGCAAGAGTCGCACAAAAATTTCTAGCCAAATTCTTTCCCCATGCAAAGCAAAGAAATTGAGAGGAGTCGAATAACTTCTACCAAGCGGATGGAGAGTCACTATACGGCTTGGGAGAGGTTCAAAGATTTTCAGAAAGTGCCCACACCATCAGAGTTGTGGAACTTGGTCCACATCTTCTATAACGGGCTGAGCGGAACAACCAGAACCATTATAGATGCAGCAGCAGGTGGGACATTGATCGGTGTATTTTATATACACCTTTTGAGTCAGTCTAGTTAGTCTTTTGTTCCGTTTTGTACATACAAAGTGTCGTATTAGGATAGATTTTCTTTCTTTTGAGTCAAAGTGGCTAAAGTGGCCAAATGGCGGAAAAGGAGCGAAAAGAGGGACAAAGAGGAGGTCCTAGAGCTGAAAACGGAGAAAGTGGCAAACGAGGCTGAAATTCCAGACTGGGCCATGCGCGCCTCGCAGCGAGGCCGCGCGCTATTATTCAGAAGCAGAAGATCTGCGCCGCGCCTCGTGAGGCCGAATGTGGCCGCGCGCCTAAACATCCGAGAAGCCACAGAGCTGCAGGCCGCGGCGCCGCATGCCAGAGATATCGGCCGCGCGCCAAAACACCAAGTATTGCAGAACTTTAGCCGCGCGCCAGAGCAGCGGCGCGCCGACGCGAAAAAATTAGGTCTTTGACGGATTTTTGGGCCAGCTGCAGAAAAAGAGGAGACGTTTTAAACCTATAAAGGAGAACCCTAGGCGCTTTCATGGTTCCTTTCTTGCCAAACACAAGGTTTTCTTGCCTAGAGATGGAGACCTAAACATTAGTAATTTCTTTTCTTTTTCTCTTCTTTAATTCAGTTTTGCATGATGAACTTTGAATTAGTTCTTGTCATATTCATGGCTAGGAACTAATTCTCTTATAGGCTTTCTATGTTGAATTCTTGAACCTTATGTTATAAAGTAATGCATGCTTATGGTTATTATTCTTATTGAGAGATCTATCCAATAATTGAGTTGAATTCTTGGTAGCTAATTGACAACTAGTTATCACTATATGATTTCTAATCGATTCAAAAGGAGGATTGTGAATATCTTGTAAGTTGGGTAGACGGTCTTGAATTGGGGATGAAAATACCTCAATTAGATTTGTAGCGTTGATGAGAGGCTTAACAACCCTAATTTTGCGCATCAGTGATTGGCCAACTAGGTTTTGCTTAATCCTCCTATGAGTTACCCTTATCACAAAGTTAGGTAAGGAACAATACTGGGTTGAGTGTTTATATAACTTAACGGAGTATAAAACGATTTCAGAACCCGCTTTCTCCAAAAGAAGAACACCATAAGTAATGCATTAGTAAGTAGCATGCGGATAGTAAGGATACATAGAAGCCCTATTCTCATCACATCCGAATTAAATCTTTATATTTAATTAGCTTTTATAATTCTTAGTCATAAACAACCAATCACTCATTAATTCACCAATTAGATACTAGAAAATAGACAATTGGTACTTGAACCCTAATCCCGAGGACGATATTCGGTCTTATCTAAGACTATACTACTGATACGATAACGCACTTGCGTTTAAAAGTGTGTGCATATTACGCCGCATCAAGTTTTTGGCGCCGTTGCCGGGGATTAGGCAATAGTTCAATATCAAATTATCTATTTTTAATTTCTAATTTGGATTTAATTTTTTATTTTTTTATTTTTTTTATTTTCTACGAAAATCGTGTGCCGTGATTCTTTGTTTGTTTTGATCTTTCTCGTGATATCGCTTATGCGAAGGAGAAGAGGAGTCGACACTCGCTCCTTCAATCCGGAAATTGAGAAAGCCCGCAAACGTAGCGTAAAGAATCAAATTGCAACGTTGATAGAAATGGGCGGTGCTCCCAACAATAACAGATGAGAGAAGGGTTAGGTGAAAATCAACTTAACCTGTGAGATCCTCACAAGTGCCAATAGATATGGAGGAAAGGGTTCGAATCCAGCCAGAAAGAAGTCTGGCAGATTATGTGCTACAAAGATTGAATGGAGAACAGACTTGCATAAGGCTCCCTACAATAGTAGCCAACAATTTCGAGATAAAACCAAATTCTCGAGCATGGTGCAGACATGCGATTCGAGGATCGCCATCTGAGGATCCACATATGCACATAGCAAATTTCTTGGAGCTATGTGCCACTTTCAGATATAACTAAGCATCGATGATGCCGTCAGATTGAGGCTCTTTCCTTCTCACTCGAGGATAGAGCAAAAGTATGGTTGAATTCTCGCCACCGATTCGATATTTACATGGCACGAAATGGCACGTAAATTCCTAGCCAAGTTCTTTCCACCGTAAGCAAAGAAAATTAAGAGGAGTTGAACAACTTCTATCAAGTCAATGAGAGTCCTTATATGAAGCATGGGAGAGATTCAAGGATCTACAGAGGAAGTGTCCACACCATTGCATTGAG
Source organism: Przewalskia tangutica (assembly GCA_029844215.1). Taxonomy (NCBI): domain Eukaryota; kingdom Viridiplantae; phylum Streptophyta; class Magnoliopsida; order Solanales; family Solanaceae; genus Przewalskia; species Przewalskia tangutica. Next base: position 29,487,167 of record CM056732.1, read on the forward strand.
TTGTGGAACTTGGTTCATATTTTCTACAACGGCCGAGCAAAGACAACCGTAACCATCATAGATGCACCGCAGTGGGGCATTCATGAGGAAAACAGCCCACGACGCCACGAGTTATTAGAAGATATGGCCACTAACAACCATGTCATCAAGAGAGGCAACCAGCCGAGAAGAATGGGGGTCCATGAAGTAGATGCTATTGCCGCTTGAACGCACAAGTGGCTCTTTCTAGCGAAACAATTGCAAAGAACATATCGTGTCGATGAATCTTGTGCAACCGCCAAAATCATGAGATATGTGGCGGCCCACACACATTTGATAGGTGTCCTTCAGCGGATCCCAACAACATCCCAATGGAGCAGGCAGAGTGTCAAGCAGTAGGTAACTACCAGAGGCAACAGAACAACCCCTACTCAAACACTTATAATCCAGGGTGGAGGAATCACCCAAACTTCTCATGGAGGAGATCGGGGCAAGAAAATCAGCACTGTGGCCAACAAAACCAATATCGTGGCAGCAGATCGGTATAGGCCGTAACCAAGCAGCACGGAATCAATGACCCTTCACTCAAGCCCTCACCAATTTCAACGCACCAGTCAAGAAGAAAACCCAGATGAGCTTAAAGCAGCCATGACAGCACTTGCCAACGCCCAGACGCAGTTTATAACAGAATCTAGATCCTCGTTCAGAAACTTGGAAACACAGGTAGGACAGCTAGCAAAGCAGGCAAACATCAGGCCACAGGGGACATTGCCAAGAAATACTGAGGTAAATCTGAGGGAGCAATGTAAGACAAATGCTTGAGAAGTTGGAAAACAATTGAGCAACAAATAGCCTACCAATAGTTGAGAGGAAGCGAGTTAGAAAAGATAAGTTGCCTGAACCTAGCCCAGTGATAGAGAAAACTCCTGAGAAGGAGTATACAGAAATGATTCCTTTCCCCCAGAGATTACAAAGGAAGGCGGTCTATAAACATTTTTCCAAATTCTTGGAGTTATTCAGAAGTTGCACATCAACATACCGCTTATAGAGGCTTTGGAGCATGCCATCTTACTTCAAGTTCATGAAAGAAATCTTGGGAAAAAGAGGAAATCGGCCGAATATGAGATAGTAGCACTAACGTAAGAGTGTAGTGCTATCTTACAAAAGAAATTGCCACCAAAGCTAAAGGACCGAAGCTTTACACTACCATGCACATGGGCGGGTGACTTGCAATGAGCTGTGTGATCTGGGCGAGTATAAATTTGATGCCCCTATCGCTTTCAAAAGATGGAGTTAGAGAGCAAACCCACCACCGCGTGAGTCCGCAACTAGCCGACAGATGGTGGTTCATCCACGAGGAAGATCGAGGATGTGATTGTGGCGTAGGAAAATTTTTCTTTCCCGCACTTCCTCATTCTCGATATGGAAGAAGATGCAAATCCCGATCATATCGGGAGGCCATTCCTAGCAATCTGCAGAGCCTTGATTGACGTTGAAAGAGGAGAGCTAACGCCAAGAGCGAGAACGAAGAGATGGTGTTTAAAGTCTTTAAACACGCCATTGAGCCAAGAACCGTAAGTGGGTGTTTTGCAATCAACACCACCAAACCCCACGCGAGCCATTGCAATGCAACCAAAGAATGATGAGCCCAAGAAAGCAAGCATGGTTTCCGAGACGACACTAAATGAGGTAATTGTTAGGAACTCCCTACTACCGATAATGCTAAAAAGAAAAGGAGAAAAGGAAACGCCAAATGTGGCGGAAATGGATTCGTTGGGGACTTAATCCACCCTGGGCTAGTAAGTCTAAGGAACTTGCGTCCGCTAAAAGACGTTAAAACTGGCTTGTTGGGAGGCAACCCAACGCGTTTTTAATTATGTTATTTTAATTTCGTCGTTATTTTATTTTAGTTTGTCTAAGAACAGTCTAACGTTATTGGATCTTGTTGGTTTGTGATTGACAGGTACAAGAAATTAAACCGGGGGACGAAATAAACTGACGAAAAGCAAGGATTTCCAGAGAGCTGTAGGCCATACGCCAGCGAAGGTCACGCCAAAAGATCCGAACAGCTCGGAAGTTTAAGAGTCGCGCTCCTGTGAGCAGGCCACGGTGGAATTCCGAAAGTTGGCGAGTTTAGAAGCCGCGCCACGGCGGAAAATCCAAAACTTAAAACGCCCAAAAATCAGATCTTTCCCAATTCCAACTTCAAAAAAAATTAACCTTCCCTCTCCAAAACCCACGAAATTTCAGAAACTCCCCCACAAATCCTCCACAAATCCAACCCAACCACAACCTAAACTCTTAAATTCCCAAAACCCCCCAACTATCTCAAAACAACAAAGCTCCATTCCATAGCCTCAACCCACCACATCAAACAAGAACAAGCTTGAATCTTCTCATAAAAAGGTAATCCCTATCCTTGTTCTTGAATCCTTTTACTAAAAGTCATAGGAGGTAGTAGTTTGGAGAAGTATTGTAGTGGAGTAGTTCGGAGGTGAAAAGTGATTGTGAAGTTGGAGAAAGGAGAAAAGAAGGTTGTGGGTATTGAGTAAAGATTGAAGTTTGGGGTGTTGTTTTTCACGCTAGTTGTTGAGTGTGTAGAGACGTTGTGCCACTAAGTTAAAAGCTCCGTAAACTGCTTTAACCATGGCCACCAGAAGAGAAGAGGCTCCACATCCACCCCAACACCCCAATACGATGAAAATAGGTTCGTGAGTTACCGTGCCTACCAAAGATACAAAAGACTTGATACTAGACCCGTAATTCCGCAAAGGGAATGGATTACCAAGGGGATCCTATGGGGATGAAGACGCGTTTATGAGCCCATCCGCGATGATTGAGCTGGGGGTGGAAGAGATTTGTCAATCCGAGAAGATAACACCAAATGAATACAACAACGGTGCGGAATTTTATGCAAACTTTCCGAGAAGACGTAGCGGGTGCTTTGTAAGGGAAATTATATGCCCGTGGATCGCATAAATAAATACAACGCTAAAAACAATTGATGTTGAAGAAAGTAGCGATTGGAACCATTTTAGAACATGGTCTAGAGCAAGAACAACATTGATCGAATAATATCGCATAATAAACGAGCTACCCCGGGCCGCTGAGATCGGAAGGAATGGATATAGAGCACCGAGCAAAGCATTAACAAGCGCAACAAGGCTTGGTCAGATTTTCGCTGTTCGCATGATTCCATCTACGCACTTCACCGTGAGTGCCGTAAGACGTGATTAAGTTGATTTATGGAATTATGAGGGGCCGATAATTGATGTGGGAAAAGAGATAGTGCAGAGCATCGAAGAAATCAGCAGTTGGTGACAACAGTGGATTGGGACACGGTTCACTTATTACCGCCTATGCCACACGAGTGCGATCCGCAACTACCCACGATACTCATGAAAGAAACCAACCGGTGTCCTATGGGATAGTGCACTCTTTTCCGCACTTAGCCCCCAAAGAAATCAGACGAAGAGTACAACCAGCAAAGAAGAAGAACAACAAATAAGCAGAGGCAACCACGGATGAAGATGAGCTCAAATGGGGCTCACATGAGGCAGACCTAGCCACCGCCAACCACAAGAGCGTAACCTTCAGAGCCCACAATAGGCAATTGTACCAACACCGGAAGGAGATGATGCAGACCTTGCAAACAAGAGTACAAGGACAGCAAGAAACAAGGCAACAAATCGACGAGCCGAGTGCCTTGTTCAACCAACGGTCGATGATTATCCACCGCCACCACCACCATTTTAGCCAAAGTTTGTAAGTGTCGCTTTCTTTATCTTTGAGTCTACACACATCGGGGCAATGTGATTTAAGTTTGGGGTGTGTTTTTGTGTTTTAGTTTTATTTGTGTGTCATGTTATGTTTTATTTAAGTCTTTTATTTGTTTCATGTTTATTTTGAGTCACCAAAATTTTTCTTTTTTGAGTCATAATTGTCACAAAGATCATGTATCTCAGTAGTTGCTAGAAACACCTAGTGAAGTAAGGTGGAATAATGTAAAGGAATGGAAGCACTATCTAAACACTTAGGTTAGAGATGCCAAAAACTCACGTAACTGCCTATTGGAGTCTCTTGCTGAGTTATGTATGCTAAATGATAAATGCTTGTGTGTTATGATGCTTGCTATTTGGCGAAATAGTTAGATATGCATGTTAGGGAGATGACTCAGGCATTTCTTTGATAGCCAATTCTTACCATTCTTTTCTATCCCGTACTTTAAAGATATCACTAGTTAGCCCCATTAAGCCTAAATTTGAAACTTCTTCTTTGACACCCCATATTCCCACAAAATTGTGCCATAAGTGAAAATATGAAATAGTGGAGTACATTGTGTTAAAAAGAAGAAACAAAAGAGTGAACAAGTTTGAGGCACCCTAATGGAAAAGTAATAAGAAGAGGCAAAAGCCTAAGTTTGGGGGTGCCTATTTGTATAATACACTTCACTCTCCCAAAACAAAGGGAATGATAGAATTGAAGTGAAGGAAAGAATCAAAAGAAAAAGGAAAAAAATTGAAAAGCCAAAGAGCTTACAGTGCGAAAAATGAGCCTAAATGCCTATCTTTACCAACCCCTACCTAAGCCTACATTACAACCCCAAAGTCCTCAAGATCTCTTCTATGTATATCGAATTAGTGGAGAATAGCAAGTAAGCATGCCATAGGAATTTTTGAATTTAATATGCATACTTGAGTACACCGACTTCCATTTAAGCATGATAAGTATGAGTTTGCGAAATATCTAGCTCAACGTGTTGAAATTCCATGCTATATGTTCCTGCGTATTATTCTCGCTAACCTTCATGTTTTTCTAGTTAACATTCATGCAAAGAAAAGTGATCAATGGCGGAGTGCATTTATTTTCTTTGTTGATTTTCTTATTTATCGAGTCCGTCATTTTATTGTATTTCTTTCTATCTTTGCTCGAGGCGAGCAAAGGTTAAGTTGGGGGTATTTGATCTGTATTTTATATACACCTTTTGTCGATCTAGTTAGTCTTTTGTTCCGTTTTGTACATACAAAGTTTGGTCTTAGGATAGATTTTCTTTCTTTTGAGTCAAAGTGGCTAAAGTGGCCAAATGGCGGAAAAGGAGCGAAAAGAGGGAAAAAAGAGGAGGTACTAGAGCTGAAAACGGAGAAAGTGGCAAACGAGGCTGAAATCCAGACCTGCGCCGCGGCGCCTCCTGCAGTCAGAAGCAGGGCCGCGGCGCCTATTATTCAGAGAAGCTGCAGAAGATTCAGCGCCGCGGCGCCTCGAAGGCGAAAGCGAGGGCGGCGCTAAACATCCGGGAAGCCACAGAGTTGCAGTGCGCGGCTCTCGACAGCGAATATCGAGGGCGGCGCCAAAACACCAGTATTGCAGAACTTTAGCCGCGCGCCAGAGCGAACGCGGCGCGACGGAAAAATTAGCTCTTTAGACGGATTTTTGGGCCAGGCCGGCAGGAAAAAGAGTGGAGACGTTTTAAACCTATAACCGGAGAACCCTAGGCAGTTTCCAAGGGTTCCCTTTCTTGCCAAACACAAGTTTTTCTTGCCTAGGAGATTGGAGACCTAATCATTAGTAATTTCTTTTCTTTTTTCTTTAATTCGGTTTTGCATGATGAACTTTGAATTAGTTCTTGTCATATTCATGGCTAGGAACTAATTCTCTTATAAGATTTCTATGTTGAATTCTTGAACCTTATGTTATAAAGTAAGGCATGCTTATGGTTATTATTCTTATTGAGAGATCTATCCAATAATTGAGTTGAATTCTTGGTAGCTAATTGACAACTAGTTATCACTATATGATTTCTAATCAGTTACGAAAAGGAGGATTGTGAATATCTTTGTAAGTTGGGTAGACGGTCTTGAATTGGGGATGAAAATACCTCAATTAGATTTGTAGCGTTGATGAGAGGCTTAACAACCCTAATTTTGCGCATTGTGCGTGGCCAACTAGGTTTTGTGCTTAATCCTCCTATAGAGTTACCCTTATCGAAAGTTAGGTAAGGAACAATCTTGGGTTGAGTGTTTATATAACCCTAACGGGAGTATAAAACGATTTCGTAAACCTGCTTTCTCCAAAAGAAGAACACCATAAGTAATGCATTAGTAAGTAGCATAAGCGGATAGTAAGGATACATAGAAGCCCTATTCTCATCACATCTGAATTAAATCTTTATATTTAATTAGCTTTTATAATTCTTAGTCATAAACAACCAATCACTCATTAATTCACCAATTAGATACTAGAAAATAGACAATTGGTACTTGAACCCTAATCCCAGAGGACGATATTCGGTCTTATCTAAGACTATACTACTTGATACGATAACGTGCACTTGCGTTTAAAAGTGTGTGCATATTACGCGCATCAGACATTCATGAGGAAAACAGTCCACGAAGCTCACGAATTATTAGAAGATATGGCCACCAACAACCATATCACAGAAGAGAGATCAATGAGTGGTAGGAGAACAGTGGGAGTTCACGAGATAGATGTCATTGCTGCCTTGAATGCCCAAGTGGCCCTGTTGACGAAACAGCTGCAGCAACACACAATATCAGTAAATGCAGTGCAGATGCCTAAGAGTTGTGAAATATGTGGTGGCCCACATACATTCGATAGGTGTCCTTCAGCTGATCCTAATAATCTGCCAATCGAGCAGACAGAGTGTCAGGCTGTGGGTGATTATCAGAGGCCACAGAACAACCCATACTCCAACACATATAATCCAGGGTGGAGGAATTACCCAAATTTCTCATGGATAGGAGACCAGGGGCAGCAGAATCAATATAGGGGCCAGTACCAAAACCAGCAGAACCAAAATCAGCAGCCCTTTACTCAGGCCTCACCTTCCCAACAATTTAATACACTGCCCAAATAGAAAGCCGACGAGCCGAGAGCGGCTTTGTTGCACTCACCAACGCCTGCACCCGGGCCTCAGGATGTGGCTAGATCCTCGCTCAGAACTTGGAAACACAAGTGGGTCCTAGCAAAGCAAGCAAACAAGAAATACGTGGTACACTGCCAAGCAACACAGAGGTGAATCCGAGAGAGCAATGCCAGCAAGATACTGAGAAGTGGTAAACAGAGAAAGAATCACCTCACCGAGAGTTGAACAACCGCAGAGATGGATAAAGAGAAGGTGGTTGGCTCGCCCGATAGTAGAAAACCTGCAGAAGGAGTATACAGAGAAGATCCCATTCCCACAGAGATTGCAGCGGAAGGCAGTTGATAAACAATTCTCCAAATTTTTGGAGACATTCAGAAAGCTGCATATCAACATACCTTTTATAGAGGCGTTGGAGCAGATGCCCTCCTATTTCAAATTCATGAAGGAGATCTTGGGGAAGAAGAAGAAACTGGCGGAGTATGAGATGATAGCACTAACGGAGGAGTGTAGTGCTATCTTGCAGAATAAGTTGCCCCTGAAACTAAAAGATCCAGGGAGCTTTACACTACCTTGCACAGTTGGCAGGGTGACATGCAACAGGGCTCTTTGTGATTTAGGGGCAAGCATAAATTTGATGCCTTTATCGGTATTTAAACGGTTGGAGTTGGGTGAGGACAAACCAACCACGGTAAGCCCGAGTGGCCGACAGATGCTGGTTCATCCAAGAGGAAGATTGAGGACGTGATTGTTAAAGTAGGAAAATTTTTTTCCCGCGACTTCCTCATTCTTGACATGGAAGAGGATGCAAATCCCTATCATATTGGGAGACCATTCTCGGCAGGGAGAGCATTGATCGATGTAGAAAGAGGAGAGGCGACATCGAGGTGGAGAAGGAATAAATGGTGTTTAAAGTATTTAAACACATCATCGAGCCACCAACCATGAGCAGTGCTTTGCAATCAAGACCATCAAACCCCGTGAGCCAAGATAAGTCAAACCAAGGAGATGAGCCCACAAAAGCAGGTATGTGACGCCGAACCTCCACAAAAGCAGGTATGTGTTCCCGAGCCTTCCCTTGAAGATAATTCTAAAAAGAAAAGAAGAAGAAGAAACCGAAAACGGAAAATGTGGAGAAATGGATTGGTTGTGGGGTTAATCCACCCCACCCTTATTGAGTTAAGGAACTTGCGTCCGGCTAAAAGACGTTAAAGACATCGCTACTTGGGAGGCAACCCAAGGTATTTTGATTTATTTTACGTTAATATAGTAGTTTTTATTAATAACGGTCTCACGGAGGTAGTGTTTGTGTTGTGATTGACAGGTATAGGCCAATAAATTGAAGGACGAAAAACTGAAAAACGGTATGAATTTCCAGAAAAATGGGTAAGCGCCAGGGCGCCAGAGTGGCGCGCCAAAAGAGCGAAAAGTCTGAAGATTGGCACGCGCGCCAGAGCAGGGCCATGCGTAGTTAGGGCCGCGCAGAAATTCCCGAAGTAGTGCAGAACATCAGCCACGCGCTAAACGCAGGCCGCACAAGCGGAAATCCAGAAAGTAATAAAACGCCCAAAAATCCGATTTTCCCCAAATTCAAACCAAAACCTAACCTTTCTTCTCCAACAAAACCCACGAAAATTCAACCTCACCCACAAATCTTCCATAAATCAAACCCAAACACAACCAAAAACTCTTAAAGTCCTTAAACCCTTAACCATTTCAACCAACAAAACCTCATCAAAGTGCCTCAAATCACCATTAGAAGCAAGAAAACCTTGAAGAACACCGTCAAAAAGGTAATCTTCATTTTTTTCTTGAAAGCTTTCAGTAGAAAGGAGGTAGTAGTTTGGAGAAGTGTTGCATTGTTGAAGTAGTTGGGGTGCTGAAAAATTGGTTGTGAAGTTTAGAGGAGGAGTATACAAGGAGGGTGTGGGTATTGTGTAGTACAGGAATTAGAGTTTGGGGGTGTTAGTGTTGTAGCTGCTAGTGTTGTGTGATTGTGTTGGGAAACATTTGTGATACTAAGTTTGTAAGCTGCAAAAAGGGATTTAACCATGTCTGCCAGAAAGAGAAGAGTCTCCACATCCACCTCAGCCCCGCAATACGATGATACTAGGTTCGTTAGCCACCAAGCTTACCAAAGATACAAAAAGCTTAGTACTAGGCCCTTAATCCCTGAAAGGGGAATGGACTACCAGAGGGATTCGTTTGGGGAGGAGGATGTCTATGAGCCCATTCAGGCAATGATTGAGATGATGAGGTGGAAGAGATTTGTAAACCCGGAGAAGATAACACCAATGAACACAGCAATAGTGCGTGAATTCTATGCTAATTTTCCGGAGAGGGTGGACAACAAATGCTTTGTGAGGGGAAGATATATGCCTGTGACGGCAGAAGCGATAAATATGTCTCTAAAAACAGCAGATGTTGAAGGAGGAGATGGTGATTGGAGTTACTTTAGAACATGGTCTAGAAGCACCTCCAACATCGACTGGAATGTCGTCGCGAACCACGATGAAGCTACCACGGGCTGCATTTGATATTGCCGAAATGGGGCAAGAAGGATGGCAGTGTCGGTTCAACAAAGCGACCAAGGTTGGTCGTATTTCGTCGATGCCGTCGATCCCATCAACGCACTTCACCAGAGTTCCAGAAGATAGGATTAAATTGATATATGGAATCATGACGGGGAAGACGATTGATGTGGGGAAAGAGATAGTGCAGAGCATTGAATAAATCAGCAGGTTGGTAACAACAGGTGGATTGGGACATGGCTCACTTATCACTAATTTATGTCACATGAATGGGGTCCCAGTCCTACCCACTGACACTAATGAGAGGAACCAATCGCTCGTGACATATGGGATAGTGCACTCTTTCCCGCACCAAGCCCCCAAAGCGAAGAAGAAGCAAGACCACCACCGCCAAGCAGAGGCGCATGAACGAAGATGAGCACGAAATAGAGGCTCAATATGCGGCGAGGAGCGACCACCAACCACGTAATCAGAACCTTCATTGCCCATGATGGAGCGATTACTCAATCGGATGAGGATGATGCGAGTTTGGACACGGTGATACAAGGACAACGAAACGAAGCGGAGAAATTAACGAGATGAGTTCCTTGTTCAACCAGTGGTCAATGCACTATCCAATGCCACCGCCACCACCACCATTTTAACCAAGTCTGTAAGTGTCTTGTTTTCTTTTATTGTCTTTGAGTCTACACACATTGGGGACAATGTGTGATTTAAGTTTGGGGGGGGTGTTTTATCTGTGTTTTATTGTTAGAGTATGTTTAAGTCTTTTTGTTGTTTTGTGTATTTTTGAGTCACAATTTTTTTCTTCTTTTGAGTCATAATTGTCTGTCAAAAGATCATGTATGCTGTAGTTACTAGAAGCACCTAGTGAAGTAAGGTGGAATAATGTAACGGAATTAAAAGCAACTATCTAAACACTTAGGTTAGATATGCCAAAAACTCACAAAATCTGTCTATTTGGAGTTTCTTGCTTGAATTGTGCATGCTAAATGATTTAAACCTATGTGTTATGATTGCTTACTATTTGAGGCGAAATAGTTAGGATATGCATGTTAGGGAGATGACTCAGGCGTTTATTTGTTAGTCAATTCTTACCACTTTTTCTATCCCTGACATTAAAAGTATCTCTAGTCAGCCCCATTGAGCCAAAAAAAAATTGAACTTTTTCTTTGACACCCTCTATTCCCATACTTGTGCCATAAGTAAACATGTGAAATAGTTGGAATAAACTGTGTTAAAAAAAAGAGACAAAAAGAGTGAACAAAAGTGATGCACCCCAATAAAAAAGTAATGAGAAATAGGCAAAAGCCTAAGTTTGGGGGTGCTTGTTATTATAATACACTTCACTCTTCCAAAACAAAAGAGGGGAAAAGATATATTTGAAGTGAATAAAAGAATCAAAAGAAAAGGGAAACACTGAAAAGCTAAAGAGCTTATGGTACACAAAAATGAGCCTAAATGCCTATTTTTACCTACCCATACCTAAGCCTACATTACAACCCTTAAAAGTCCTGAAGATCTCTTAGATGCATAGCCATGATTAGTGGAGAATAGCAAGTAAACATGCCATAGGAATTTTGAAATTAACATGCATGATTCAGTATTTGACGTCCATTAAGCATGATAAAAATGAGTTTGCGAAATATCTAGCTTAATGTATTTAGAATGCTGAAATTTCAGGCTATATGTTCTTGCATATTATTCTGCTAACTTTCATGTTTTTCTAAGTAATACAAATGTAGCAAAGTGATCAATGTCAGTGAGTCTTTTATTTTCGTTTCCTTGAGTCTTTATTTCTTTCTTTTTATCTTTGCTCGAGGGCGAGCAAAGGTTAAGTTTGGGGGTATTTGATCGGTGTATTTTATATACACTTTTTGAATCGTTTTAGTTAGTCTTTTGTCCCTTTTTGTACAAATAAGTGTCGTATTAGGATAGATTTTCTCTCTTTTGAGTCAAAGTGGTTAAAATGGCCAAATGGCGGAAAAGGAGCTAGAAGAGGGCAAAAGTGGAGGTTCCAGAGCTTAAAAGACGAGAAAGTGGCGAACGGGGCAGAAACACGGACCAGCGCGCCTACGCCAACAGAGCGAAGTCGCGCGCCCAATATCGAAGGCGCGCAGATTGCAGCCGCGGCTGAACAGCGAGCGTGGCCGCGGCGCCAAATCATCCGGCATCGCAGGCCGCGCGCCGATAGCGGTCGCGATGGCGCGTACGCCATCAAGTTTAATGACGATTTTCTGGGCCAGGCCTGAAGGGAAAAGTTAGAGGCGGTTTTGAGCCTATAAAAGGAGAACCCTAGGCAGTTTTTAAGGGTTCCCTTTCTTGCACAACACAAGGCTTCTTGGATTGAAGATTGGAGACCATAATTTAGTAACTTTCTTTTCTTTTCTTTATTTCAGTTTTTATGATGAACATTGAATTAGTTCTTGTCATGTCAATGGCTAGGAACTAATTCTATTATAGGGCTTTCCATGTTAAATCACTAGAAACTTATGTTATGAATTGATGCATGGTTATGGTTATTCTTCTTCTTGTTGAGATTTATCCAATAATTGCTTTGAATGCTTGGTAATTAATTGATCACTAATTATCATTATTTATATGATTTTTAATCAAACTTCGAAAGGAGGAGGTTGTGATTATGCTGTAAGTTGGGTAGACATATTTTGGATTGGGGATGAAAATACCTCAATTACTTGTGTAGCGTTAACGAGAGGTCTAAACACCTAATTTTACGCATGGCGCGTGACGGTTAACTAGGTTTTTGGTCTTAATCCTCCTATAGAGTCATCCTTATCACCGAAAGGTAGAAGGGAACAATACTGGAGTTGAGTGTTTATATAGCCTTAACGGGAGTATAAAACGATTTAGTAAACCTGCTAGCTCCAAAAGAAGAAGAACCATAATTCATTGCATTAATAAGTAACATAAGCGGATAGTTGAGGAGACTTGGAAGCCCTATTCCCATCACTACTGAAGTAAACACATAGTTAATTAGTATTTATAATTGTTAGTTATAATCAACAAAATCAAATATCGGTTACCAAATAGATACCAAAAGGTAGATAATTGGTACTTGAACACTAATCCTTGTGGACGATATTCGGTCTTACCAAGACTATATTACTTGTCACGATAACGTGCACTTTCGTTAAAGTGTGTGCATCTTTTCGCGCATCAAGTCTACAAAAGAAAAATTGTAGCCTACCTCAAAACTGAGTAGGAGCCATGAACTATCAACCCTCAACAAAGGCCTTGCCTTTTCAGAGCGCCTCAGAATACTTATAGTCTAACATATATATATTTTAGGTTAATAATTAAGCTAATACACATACAATGACTTAGTCCTTAAACAATCCAAAGTATACCCGAAATCAACCACATGTTCACTGTATCAAAATCTGAACTTTATTACCCAAATAACATAATAATATACTAAATAGTCATATCATTAAGTTAATTTAAAATCAAAACTCAATTGGATCTTCAATTGCGTGATTTAGTAAAAGCCTCAATTTTCAAATCCTAGATATTTTTCCTAATTTAGAAAGGATCTCTAACATCAAATTAATCATCACAACATCATCATCTTCTAAAATTAATTAACACCAATTTATAATATCATGATCATCTAATCTATACTCCATCCTCAAATCAATATTTTAGCCCTATTATTCTATCATGAAAAGCTTAAGACATTTCTTCCCCAAGTGAAATCCTCAAGAAAATATCCCTTTGACAAGCTCTAATACCGAGATAATGGTTTTGGAAAAATTGGATCATTTTTAGGGAATTTAATAAGAATATGACTGAACAACAATTTGGCTTTGGCGGAATCAACATAGCAGGAGTGGTAACGCTTCGGCAGAGAAGAGTCTATTGAGGCAGAGTCACTAAACATCCCAGACAAGCGCTGGACAGGAAAAGATTTCGCAGAGGCGCCATCGCCTCTGTGAGGAAGCAACTACAGGAGCGGAAACTTCAACAACTCGCAAGTCCCGCATCTGTGAGTCAACCTCCGCAGATTCAAATACACAGAAGGGACAAATAGTTGCTGGTGCAAACACTAGAGACCAGCAACATGGAAACTCAACAATTCTTCATCAAACACCCGAAAAACTTTCGGAACCCCCCAGATACAAATAAAAAATGCTACCCTAAGATAAACGATGCTACGAACTCGCTTGCGCCCTCAATTTCTCATACAACCGAGCTAAGACATACTTTTCTATGAATTTTTCCAAAACAACCAAATATCCTAATTTCACAAATAACGTCACAATGTACATATGAATGCCTCGAAAAGTGAACTCATGACTCGACTAAGTCATAAATGATCTTCCGGAGCTACCGAAAGTGACAGAACTTGGAAATGAATACATATACTAAAAAGTCAATTTTGTATCAAATTTATCAATTCTAAAACCTCTATTTTGGTTTTTTTTCTTCTGAAAACCCCATGAAGGTGCCTCGGGATTCGCTTCACTATTCTCGCACATCACAAACCCTATATAGAGTCTATGGAAAGAATAATTTAGTCAAATAAGAGTCTTAGCTAAAAACTACCAGATATGTCGTTACATTATTGATCCCAGATGATATATGATGTTGCTTAATATGTGAGGACTTGCTTGGTCTATCAAAATGGAAAGTCTTACCATTTGACTAAAGCGGGACTTTTGTCTCTCGCTGAATTTTATCACCAACTTGCCTAAGGTCAAAGATCTTATAACTATTTTGGTAGTGGTGGATCGATTTTCTAATATTCTATCTTTATTGTGGTCGTGAAATATGTATTGACTGAAGAGACAACTAGACTTTTGTTTGCTCATATTGTCAATTATTGGGGCATTTCGAGAAATACTGTTAGTGATTTCTATTCTTGCTTCATTAACAACTTATAGACCGAGCTCTTCAAGTGTCTCCAGTTTAAGTTGAGTCACAATTTGACTTTTCATCCACAGTTTGACTGTTAGAAAGAATAGTATGTTGGAGGAGTGCCTCATACACTTTGTTACTGACTCATATAAAAATTGGGTGAAGCTCTTTGATGTTGCTTAATTGTGTTTCAGTGCCCAAAAATATCGAGCACTAACAAGAGTGCTTTTGAAGTTAAATTATTATCGGGAAGCAACTACTCATTACATGGTATCAGAGATTAAGGAAAAAGATCCAAAAATATTTTTACTTGTTTCTTCCAATTTCGGTCAACATCTTCCTCCCCTAACCCTAATGACCGAAATTTTTAGTTTTCTTTTACTTCATTATTGATCATACCTAATCATAACTAACTATGTCTGAATCAAAATCATATTTTCACCCAACCCTTGCCGTCTCAAACATCAAAACACATGTTTCCGTCAAACTAGAAATGAAAATCGTTCATTATGCAACATGGGCGGAGTTATTAAAAATATGTTGTATGACTCACAAAGTTCTTCATAGTATAATTCATCCGAAAGATGATAAAGGAAAGGAACTACCACTAATGCAGACAAAGAATTGTGGGATACCCTTGATGCCACAGTTCTTGATTGGATTTATGCAACAATATCCACAGACTTGTTGCATACAATAATGGAACTGTATTCAACAGCCATGGAGGCATGGGAACGTTTGAGAGATATCTTTCAAGATAATCAAAACTATCGCGCTGTTACGTTGGAGCAGGAGTTCTCAACCATTAACATGACAGATTTTCCTAACGTTTTTGCATATTAACAATGCCTCAAAGTGTTGGCAGATCAATTGAGAAACGTTGGTTCTCCGGTTACTAATAACCGGTTGGTCTTGCAATTGATCGTCGGTCTCACTGATGCATATAGCGGCGTCAGAACTTTAATCCATCAAAGTAATCCTCTACCAAAATTTTATCAAGCAAGATCCATGCTTGTGCTTGAAGAGTCGGGCTTGATGAAAAAGGCTTCAACTACTTCAAATTCCACCATGATTGCCACGTCTTCAAATGATGGTAATTTGTTTTACCCTTCTCAACAAAATAAGGGACAAAAGAACGCAATATTAATAAAAATAAGGGTGAAAATCACAAAAATAATAAAGGTGTAGGCCACCAAAATTCATGTGATCGCGAAAATGGAGGCACCACCAACTCTGGTGGTGGACAGTGGCAGCAGCAAGGCGGCAGGGGAAGTACATAGTGGCACCAGACTGGAGGAGCAGCAAACTGGACCTGGCAGTTGCCTTGGGTCATACCACCCATGTTATACCCCGTAGTTCTGACCCTACGTATGAGAGCGTACGAAAGCATGTAAGACTTAAAATTTTCAAAGGATAGGTTGACGGATTATTCCGGGCGGGTTTTAGTCAACTTCGAGGCGGGTTATGACCCGATACATTGAGAGATCCTAAGTGTTTCGAAGGCCTAGGGCGTAGTTCGTTGAGTCTAGATTCCAACGCAACCAACCGTTCGTCGATAGGACGTCGGAGTAGAAGGTTATGAGAATTACGAGTTCAAGGCGCAATCGGACGTAAAGGTGTTTCGGACAAAGCGGCAGTGCGGCGCGGATCACGAGGCGCGGCCGGATGCAGGCGGCGCCAAAAGTCGAGAGGTCGCTGAAGTTGCAGCGCCGATGGCGCAGGTCGCAGCCGCCAAGTTCGAAGAGGCTGCGCGGCCAAGCCGAGGATTTTTGGGCGTAAAAAACTTAGAAAAAGTTAGATTTTTCTTTTAAAAGACCTTGGGAGGGTGACAAGTGTCCCCCCCCCCCCCCATCTGATTTCTTGCATGTAATATATTGACCAAGTCTTGAAGACTTGGTCATCTTCCAATTTCTCTCTCTCTCTCTAAAGCTTAAGCTCTCACTCTCTAAATTTCCAAGAGAAATTCAAGCCTAAAAGAAATCAAAAGTAAAAGAAAGAAGGAAGCTTGTGGCTAGCTTGTTGGTGTTGTTGTGGTGGTGTTCTTGGCAAGGAAGCTAGCAAAATATTTGGAATAAGTTTGGCTAAAACTTTAAGGTAACATTTCTTCCTTTAGAAGTAGTTTTTAGTGTTGCATGTTAAGAAGGAAGAACTTGTGGTAGTAAGTAATGCTCTTAGACTCATTGCATGTAAGAACTATGGTTTGAATGTGAAGGAATTGGTTAAGAAGATATTATGAGCATATTGTAGCCTAAAAACTACCTTAGAATTGCTAAGTGAATTGTTGTACCTTTTGGGGCGAATTTTACACACCCAAGTTTAGGTGTGTAATCCCTGAAATGTTGGATTGTTGAGCCTTAAATGTGGCGTTTGGATGATAAATTCGGCGTTGTGAAAGGTGGCAAAGTATGTAGAAACAAAGGAAATGCTTGATTTTCCATAGAAATTAGTGACTTTGAACTTGGATTGTTCTACATTAAGATTAGAGGTTAATAAATGTATCATGGTTATTTTAGGTTGACATATTACTTGCGGTAGTTTGGACTTAGCAAGTGGATTGACCAAAGAGGTATGTGAAGCTTTCCTATCTCTTGAGCATGAATAGATGAAACTATGTAGTACGGTAGACGTACAAGATTTGGTATTCTTACTTGTTTTAAGTGTATAATGACTTGTTTCGTTTTAAGAATGTATAAGTCCCTTGGTTAGGGGAAAAGTATGATTTTACTAAAGTATAGAGTTAATATAACAACTTTATGGGAAGTTGGTTTATTATCTTCATAAAAGGTTAATGAGAAGAGAGGTACTCTAAAGTAAGATAAGTATATGAAGAGGCAAATTGGTTTTAAGGCATCAATTGCCTAAGGGTTTTTATTTATAAAGAAGAGTCATTTTTAAAAGAGTTGAAGCATGTAGTACTTGGGTTAAACTCTCGGTGTTCTTTTATTAAAGATATGATTAAGTGCCTTAAGTAAAATAAAATGAGAGGGTATATGAACAAGACTAATAAGAAGTTATAAGTTTTCTTAACTTATTTATGATTATGATATGATGACAGTTTGAGCTAGGGTAAGAGTATATCTGAGGGGCAAGCCCCAAGATCGTTATACCACCTTCTCCAGGGTAAGAGTATTTGAGGCCGGCCCAAGATCGTCATACCACCTTCTTGATGTAAGAGTATATCGAGGCAAGCCCCAAGATCGTTATACCGGTTTGCCAGTGTAAGAGTATATCCGAGGAAAGTCCCAAGATCGTTATACCATCCGCCGGTAAGTCCCAGATCGTTATACCACATTCCGTGGATTTGCTACCCATGATGCGAGGAATACCTCATGCGAGTCCTTATGGGCTTATGCGGGTGAAATAGTCCCACGCGGGCTGGTACGACTATGCGAGAATACCTCATGCGGGTCCACACGACTATCACGGGTGAAATAGTCCCGAGTAGGGTGCTTATTGATACTACGGCGAGTACCTGTTTTGATCCTAAGGCCCTATTTTATGCGATTGTATATATATACTTGTCACTCTCATTGTTAGTAAGGCACGATAAAAGGTATTTTATTGTCTTCCATGACTCGGCTTACTTTTAGACTTATGATATCATTAGTATAGTATTTTCCACTTTACATACTTGGTACATATTGTGTCGACCCCCTTCCTGGGCTGCGTTAAATCCGCGGTAAGTAGCGATTGAGGATCCTCGTTCTTAGGATCACTATTCGGTGTCGAGCTCCATTTCTCGGAAGCTTGTCTATTAGTCGGATATTCCCGATGCTATAGGTATTTTGTACATTCGTGGTATGGCGGCCACTGTCCACGATTGTTATCTTTAAGTGCGTGGTCACATATATGTTTTGGGCTATAAGAACCGGTTGTATTACTATACTTTTGTTTAAGTATGTTTTATGGAAGCGGCACTTATCGGTGGCGGTGATGTTTACCTTTTTCTCTAAGTTATGTGTTATGTATGTTCACGCTATTCTCGACATATACCGGCGGTACCCGGTAGGTACGATCGTGGCCGAGGTTGGGTCGTGACAAAAAGTGGTATCGAGCGATTAATCCTCGGAAAGTGTCCACAGGCGTGTCTAGTAAGTCTTGATTATCGGTGTGTCGTGCACCACATCTATAATCAGGAGGCTGCAGGATATTTAGGATTGGTTTCCATTCTTTCACTCTAAGATCGTGCAGTAGAGCTGAGTTATAGGTTGAACCTCCTCTGATGTTTTCCCTTTATGTATCGATTATGCCTCGCAGTGCAACCGCGGCCGTGCGGCAAGGCAAGGCGGTGAGTCTTTGCTAGTGGGACGCGGAGAGTCACGAGGAGCACGAGCCCGATCCTTACGAGAGATGATGTTTAGGCGGCGAGTTCCACGTCGTCGCCCGGCCTCGGCCGAGTTCGGCGGCGGACGCGGCCATCGAGACCGCGATGCGGAGCCTCGATCCAGCGAGCGAGTGCAATCTGAAGTACGAAACGGTCGATTCTTGGCCAGCATAGTGGCGAGCGGCGGCAAGCGAGCGGCAACCCCAAGCCGACGATTTACTGATTCGGGATTTCTTGGGTTATCACCCACGAGTTCTATGGTTCGAGATTTGAGGAGGATCGCGAGAGTTTGTCCGGCGATTCTGACGGACCATGCAGTCCTTAGGGCATCGGGGGTGAGTCCATTATACTAGCTTCTTCGGTTACGCGATATTGTGTTGGCCCGGTTTGAGTCATGGGTATTGTCGAGGTGAGGATGCTCTTCCGGTGATTGGGAGGAGTTCACGGAGGCATTCCTAGACCACTTCTTGCCTCCCGAGGTGAGAGAGCCCGTGTAGATAGGTTCTTGACCTTGAGACGGGGCGGGGACTATCGGGATTCTGACACCGAGTTCGACTCCTTGGCGGATATCGCACACCATAGTACGACATGGCGCGAGCGGGGTTAATCGATATGTGATGGGGTTAGACCGTCATATGATTCTGCATGCTTGGGGTGGCTCTTCACGAGGATGAATATTGCCGGAGATGCAGCGTCGCATGGGGATTGAGGCGAGAGAGCGGGATCGGCTAGATTTGGGCGGCCAAGAGGCGGGGCAGCGAGCTCTCGAGGCGATTTGAGTGGCGGCCTCGGCAGACTAGGTCCACATTCCGGCCCGGACAGAGTGCTCCTTCTCGATTTCCGGCGAGGTCCGTCAGCGAGGTTATTCGGGAGCGAGTCGGGGCTCGAAATTGTGTTCGAGGCGAGAGACCGGCGCTGTCGAGACCACCTACCTCGGTGTGTTCGATGCGTAGGTCTCATCCGGCGAGTGTCGTATGGGTTCGAGCATGTTACTCTTGTGGCCAACAGGCCATCGAAGAAGGATTGTCCGTCCTTAGGCGGCGGGGCGTGCAGTTCAACCGACGGTTGCATTCTTCATCTTCGATGGTTAGACGCCGGAGGCGAGGTACTTTTAGGCAGCGGGCGCAGCGGTCGTGGTAGAGGTTCGATTCTAGCGGTCCTCGAGCGCATATATGCTATGTCGATCAGCGACAGACCGAGGCGTCGCGGATGTAAATCCGCAGTACATTATTGGTTTCTTCTTTGTGATGTATATGCTTTGATAGATCCAGTTCTACCTTGTCCTACATATCTCCTCATATTGCCGAGAGTAGGGATAGAGCGAGTCCATAAGACCTTTTGAGGTGGCTACGCCGATGAGTGATTCGATGGTAGGCGGCGGGTGTATAAGGCTTGCCTGTGACTATAGATAGCCATCGACTCTGGCCGACTTGATAGAGTTGGATATGGCCGGACTTTGATGTGATTATGGGTATGGATTGGCTAGCATCTTGCTATGCCAACGTGGGTATGAGAGAGATTAGTTCGGTTCGGTTTCTGGTGGCCGGTTATCGAGTGGAAGAATCTTGCATTCGAGGGTAAGTTTATTTATTACCTCAAGGCTAGGAAGATGGTGCGGAAGGGTATATCTACCATCCGTTGGGTATTCGACATCGAAGGTGAGGTACCGACCTTGATCGATCCGGTTGTTAGAGAGTTTCGGGCGTATTCCCGCACGAGCTTCCGTATCCCTCGAGAGAGATTGAGTTTTGTATTGATTTGGCGCCACCACTCGGCCGATATCTATTCGCCATACAGGATGGCACTGCGAGTTGAAGGAATTGAAGGACCGGTGAAAGATTTCTTTGGAGAAGGGCTTTATTAGGCCAAGTGTTTCTCCTCAGGGAGAACGATGTTGTTTGTAAAGAAGAAGGATGGGGCAGCTGCGTATGTGTATTGATTACGTGCGGCTAAACAAGGTAACTATCAAGAACAGATATCCTCCCGGGATTGACGATTTGTTTGACCGATTGCGAGTGCAAAGTGTTTTCAAGATAGACTGCGATGCAGTTATCATCAGTGCGAGTTAGAGAGATAGATATCCCAAAGATCGCATTCGGGACCGGTATGGGCACTATGAGTTCGGTGATGTCTTTCGGGTTGACTAACGCCTTGATAGTATTCATGGATTTGATGAATAGGGTGTTGAGCCATTCTTGGATATGTTCGTTATAGTGTTCATTGATGATATCTTGGTATATTCGCGCACTGAGCGAGCATACTGAATCATTTGAGGGCGGTATTAGAGTCCTCGAGACCGGCGATTGTATGCCAAGTTCTCGAAGTGCGAGTTACGGTTGGCCGTGGCTTTCTTAGGGCATGTTATCGGGGCCGACGGCATTCGGGTTGTCTGACTAATATTGAAGCGATCAATACTGGCTGCACTCCACTACCAAGCGAGTGCGCGGCTTTTGGGCACCTGGTTACTATCGGAGGTTTGTAGAAGTTTGCTTCTATTTCACCCCTTTGACTAAGCCGACTCGAGCGGCTATGTTCCCGTGGACGGATACTTGTGAGAAAGTTTCCGATTGCTAAAGCGAGAAGTTGACGCCCGATTCTTACTCTTAGGAGGCTTAGATGGATATGTGGTTTATTGTGACGCGTCGGTGTCGGGCTTGGAGTGCGTCTTGATGCGTACGGCAGAGTTATAGCTTATGCATATCGGCGGCAGGAAGCATGAGAAGAACTATCCCACACATGACTTGGAGTTGGCGTATGATTCATGCCTTCAAGATGCGGAGACATTATTTATATGGAGTTCATGTGGACATTTACACGCACCACAAAGTCTCGGTATATCTTCGGCAGGAGCTGAACTTGCGGCGAGGCGGTGGTTGGAGCTACTTAAGAATTACGATGTTGACATTCTATACCACCGGGAAGGCCAATGTAGTTGCGATTCCCTTAGTCGCGGTCGATGGGTAGTCCATGCGATGTTCACCAGAGAAGAGGGATATGGTCCGAGAGTTACATCAGCTAGCGAGCCTTGGGATTCGTTTGGTTGATTCTAATAGTGACGGAATTCGGGTTCGAGAGGTTGCCGAGTCTTCCATCGTCGAGGAGGTGAAGAGGCTACAGTATGAGGATCCGATTTTTGCAGTGCATGCGAGATGCTGCTCGAGAAGAGAGAGTCTATTTGAGGTAGCGCGGATGGGGTGCTAAGATTCGAGGGCGGTTGTGTGTTCCGATGTGACAGACTTCGTCGCCAGATTTCGGAGGCACATGCTCGTTATTCTATTCATCGGTCGACTAAGATGTATCATGACCTCGGATCGTGTATTGGTGGGATGGCCTAAAGAGGGGCGTTGCGGAGTTCGTAGCACGATGCGAATTGTCGCCAGTTAAGATTGAGCACGAAGCACGGTGGTCATTGCGAGCTATTGATATTCGACTTGGAAGTGGGAGGTGATAAATATGGATTTTATTACGGGGCTACCTACCACTCGGAGGAAACATGATTCCATTTGGGTGATTGTCGACAGTGTGAAATCAGCCCATTTTCTTCCGATCGAGCGACGTTCTCAGCGAGGACTATGCGGATTATATATTAGAGATTGTGAGGCGCACGGAGTCGGTGTCGATCATATCAAATAGAGGGCCAGATTCTCGGCTAACTTCGGAGGTCTTTTCGAAGGATTAGGGACACGTGTGAGTCTCGATGCGGCGTTTCATCCTCGGGCCGACGGACGGGCGGCGCATTATCCGCACAACGAGGATATCTGCGGGCTTGTGTTATTGATTTCGAGGGTAGGGAGGATCATTTGCCTCTTGTGGAGTTTGCTTACAACAACGGCTACCATTCCAAGATTCGGATGGCGCCATGAGGCCTTATACGGGAGGAAGTGCAGTCACCGATAAAGCTGGTTCGAGGTGGGAGAAGTTTAGTTAGTCGGGCGGACTTAGTTCAGTGACGATGGATAAGGTGAAGATTATCCAGAGCGGTTGTTGGCGGCTCAGTCGGCGTAAGTCGTATCACGGATCATCGGCGTCGACACTTGGAATTTGAGGTAGATAATTGGGTTTTTCTAAAGGTATCGCCCATGAAGGGCGTGATGAGATTTGGAAAGAAGGGGAAGCTTAGCCCAAGGTACATTGGGCCGTATCGGATTGTCCGGA
The DNA here is from genome assembly GCA_029844215.1 of Przewalskia tangutica. Lineage (NCBI taxonomy): Eukaryota > Viridiplantae > Streptophyta > Magnoliopsida > Solanales > Solanaceae > Przewalskia > Przewalskia tangutica. The sequence goes on from CM056732.1 coordinate 29,509,914, forward strand.
GGGTAGGCAGGGTTGCCTAGGAGTTAGATCTGCCATCCGATTTGGAGGCGGTACATCCGATTTTCCATGTGTCCATGTTGCGGAAATGTATTGGAGATCCATCTATAGTGCACCGGTCCATGATGTCCAGTGACGGAGGAGTTATCGTATGAGAGAGTCCCATAGCGATACTCGATCGTCGAGTTAGACGACTTCGACGAAAAGACGTGGCTTCCGTCAAGGTCTATGGCGGAACGAGCGAGGAGGAAATGACGTGGGAAGCAGAGGATGACATGATGAAGAAGTACCCTCACCTATTTCCTATACCTCCAGGTAACCCACTTTCCTGCTTGTTAGTTTTGATTTAGCATTTACGCTTCAGTATGTTGTGGCTCGTGGAGCTTCTTTATTTGCAAAAGAATAGTTAATAGGGTCTATGTCGATGTTGTGGTTTGAGTAAGCCTAGAAGGAACATTCGGGACGAATGTTTCTAAGAGGGGGAGAATGTTATACCCAGTAGTTCTGACCCTACGTATGAGAGCGTACGAAAGCATGTAAGACTTAAAATTTTCAAAGGATAGGTTGACGGATTATTCCGGGCGGGTTTTAGTCAACTTCGAGGCGGGTTATGACCCGATACATTGAGAGCTCCTAAATGTTTCGAAGGCCTAGGGCGTAGTTCGTTGAGTCTAGATTCCAACGCAACCAACCGTTCGTCGATAGGACGTCGAAGTAGAAGGTTATGAGCATTACAAGTTCGGTCGTGATCGGACAGAAAGGTGTTTTGGACAAAGCGGCAGGGCATGGCGCGGATGCGACGCAGCGCCGAAAGCATCGAGAGGTCGCTGAAGTTGCAGCGCTTGGCCGACAGCGGGTCGCGGCGAAAGTTCGAGGCTGCGGGGTTTCAGTATGGCGCCGAGCGGATTTTGGGCGGAAAAACTTAGAAAAGTCAGATTTTTCTTTTAAAAGACCTTGGGAGGGTAACAAGTGTCCCCCCCCATCTGATTTCTTGCATGCAATATATTGACCAAGTCTTGAAGACTTGATCATCTTCCAATTTCTCTCTCTCTCTCTAAAGCTTAAGCTCCCACTTCTCTCTAAATTTCCAAAAGAAATTCAAGCCTAAAAAGAAATCTGAAAAAGTAAAAGAAAGAAGGAAGCTTGTGGCTAGCTTGTTGGTGTTGTTGTGGTGGTGTTCTTGGCAAGGAAGCTAGCAAAATATTTGGAATAAGTTTGGCTAAAACTTTAAGGTAACATTTCTTCCTTTAGAAGTAGTTTTTAGTGTTGCATGTTAAGAAGGAAGAACTTGTGGTAGTAAGTAATGCTCTTAGACTCATTGCATGTAAGAACTATGGTTTGAATGTGAAGGAATTGGTTAAGAAGATATTATGAGCATATTGTAGCCTAAAAACTACCTTAGAATTGCTAAGTGAATTGTTGTACCTTTTTGGGGCAGAATTTTACACACCCAAGTTTAGGTGTGTAATCCCCTTTGAAATGTTGGATTGTTGAGCCTTAAATGTGGCGTTTGGATGATAAATTCGGCCTTGTGAAAGGTGGCAAAGTATGTAGAAACAAAGGAAATGCTGCCCAATTTTCCATAGAAATTATTGACTTTGAACTTGGATTGTTCTACATTAAGATTAGAGGTTAATAAATGTATCATGGTTATTTTAGGTTGACATATTACTTGCGGTAGTTTGGACTTAGCAAGTGGATTGACCAAAGAGGTATGTGAAGCTTTCCTATCTCTTGAGCATGAATAGATGAAACTATGTAGTACGGTAGACGTACAAGATTTGGTATTCTTACTTGTTTTAAGTGTATAATGACTTGTTTCGTTTTAAGAATGTATAAGTCCCTTGGTTAGGGGAAAAGTATGATTTTACTAAAGTATAGAGTTAATATAACAACTTTATGGGAAGTTGGTTTATTAGCTTCATAAAAGGTTAATGAGAAGAGAGGTACTCTAAAGTAAGATAAGTATATGAAGAGGCAAATTGGTTTTAAGGCATCAATTGCCTAAGGGTTTTTATGTATAAAGAAGAGTCATTTTTAAAAGAGTTGAAGAATGTAGTACTTGGGTTAAACTCCCGGTGTTCTTTTATTAAAGATATGATTAAGTGCCTTAAGTAAACTAAAATGATAGGGTATATGAACAAGACTAATAAGAAGTTATAAGTTTTCTTAACTTATTTATGATTATGATATGATGACAGTTTGAGCTAGGGTAAGAGTATATCGGCGGGCAAGCCCAGATCGTTATACCACCTTCTCCAGGTAAGAGTATGTCGAGGCCAGCCCAAGATCGCCATACCACCTTCTTCAGTGTAAGAGTATATCTGAGGGGCAAGCCCCAAGATCGTTATACCAGCTGCTTCAGTGTAAGAGTATATCTGAGAGGAAAGTCCCCAAGATCGTTATACCATCCGCCCGGGTAAGTCCTCAAGATCGTATACCACCAAGATCCGTGGATTTGCTACCCATGATGCGAGGAATACCTCATGCGAGTCCTTATGGGCTTATGCGGGTGAAATAGTCCCGTGCGGGCGGGTACACTATCACGAGGAATACCTCATGCGGGTCCACGGGACTATCGCGTGAAATAGTCCCGGGAGTAGGGTGCTTATTGATACTACGCGCGAGGTACCTGTTTTGATCCTAAGGCCCCTATTTTATGCGATCATTGTATATATATACTTGTCACTCTCATTGTTAGTAAGGCACGAAAAGGTATTTTATTGTCTTCCATGACTCAACTACTTTTAGACTTATGATATCATTAGTATAGTATTTTCCAGCTTTACATACTTGGTACATATTGTGTCTTGACCCACCTCTGGGCGCGTTCATCTGCAGGTAAGGGTAGCGATTGAGGATCCTCGAACTTAGGATCACTAGACCGGAGTCAGAAGCTCTATTACTCCGGAAGATAGATTATTTGTACGGATATTCCCGGATGATATAGCTATTTTGTACATTAAGGGGTATGGCGTGGCCCTGTCCGCCACGATTGTTATCTTTAGAAGTGCGTGGTCACATATATGTTTTGGGCTATAAGAACCGGTTGTATTACTATACTTTTGTTTAAGTATGTTTTATGGAAGGCGACACCATCGGTGGCGATGATGTTTACCTTTTTCTCTAAGTTATGTTTTATGTATGTTCACGCTATTATCGACATATACGACAGGTACCCGGTGGTACGGTAAGTGGCCGAGGTTGGGTCGTGACAACCGATCCGATCCCCAACAATAATTAGGCGAGCGGCCCATCCGCCAAGCCAACACCCGCCATGAGGCCCACTCCACAGCCCAACCCATGTATATTGAGTCTGACATGCACACCCTTGGACTCAACCCACCGAATTCAAATTGGTACATGAACTCCGGGGCAACGTCCCACATTACGCCCTCTCAAGGTAATCTCATATCCTATTTTAATTTGAGTAATGATAGTGGTATAGTCGTCGCAAATGACCATTCAATTCCAATTAAAGGATAAAGTTCTACTAAATTGTCACCACCAAATCCACCACTGTCTTTAAAGAATGTCCTTCATGCTCCAAAATTAATCAAAAACTTGGTATATGTTAGAAAGTTTACAACTGATAATTGGTTATCTGTTCATTTTGACCCGTTTGGATTTTCCGTGCATGATTTTTAGATGGGGAAGCTTCTCATGATATGTGATAGCAAGGGGGAGCTCTATCCAATAAATTTACCTAATCAACAGTCCAAATTTCATTCTACTTTTGCAGCCTTGGCACCAACGTTTGGGACATCCGGGGGAGGCTGTTTTGGCCTCTCTTAAACAAAATAAATTTATTTCTTGTACCCAAATTCGGACTCTTAATAAGTGTCATTCTTGTGCACTTGGTAAACATGTTAAATTGTCATTTATTGCTTCTACTTCATGCACCCTTATGCCATTTGATATTTTGCATTGTGATATTTGGAATTCACCCCTTTTGAGTTCCTCTGGTCCTAGATATTATTTACTTATATTAGATGACTACTCTAATTATTTGTGGACATTTCCTTTGTCGGAAAAATCACAAGTGTTTTCCACTTTTATCACTTTTAGAACATTCATAGAACTCAGTTTGAACGGGATATCAAAAATATACAATAAGATAATGGGAGAGAATTTGACAATACTCAGTTTTGGGAGTTTTTCAAAAACAATGGTCTAAATTTTTGTCTATCCTGTCCTCACACATCATCACAAAATGAGAAGGTGGAACGTAAAATTAGAACCATCAACAATATTGTTAGAACATCCCTTGCTCATGCTTCACTACCCCCATGTTTTGGCATCATGCACTCCAAATGACTACTTACCTATTGAATATTCTCCTTCATAAAAACATGTCTTACCAAACTCCACTAAAGATATTTTATTTACGTGAGCCCTCTTATCTCCATTTAAAAGTGTTTGGTTGTCTTTGCTACCCTCTCTTTCCATCCACCACAATCACAGAACTCCAACCCCGGTCTACTCTATGTGTCTTGTTGGGATATCCTACAAATCATTGTGGTTACAAATGTTATGATATTTCTTTCCAAAGAATTATTATAAGTCATCACATGATTTTTTATGAAACAATTTTTCCGTTTGCCAAAATACATAAAACCGAGACTCACTCTTATGATTTCTTAGATGATGATAGACTTTCGTATCTAACACATTTTTTTATAGCCCGGGACCCGCTAGAGAACAATATTTGGGCCCACTAGACCAAGGACCAATGGTCCAGCAACTTGGAACATCTGTCCAGCAGCTTGGGCCATCGGAACCGAGACCCAGTGACCACAATTCCATCTCCAATGGAAACGAGTCCAGTATCTGGGCCAGAAAACAACTCCATGCCCAATACTACATCACATGCATCCTCAGCCCATTCCCAATCACGGACAGAACATACTGAACAGTGGTGTCCAACCCACTACTTCACTCTCGGCCAGTGGCATCCATTCTACTGGCCCAATAACCCGTCCGGTCACCCATTGTCAACATGGTATTGTCAAACCTAATACCAAATACAACCTTCACACCCAGGTCTCAAAATCACCTTTACTTCATAACCCAGTGTCTGCTCTAAAAGACTCGAATTGGAAAATGGTCATGGATGATGAATATCATGCTCTAATTAAAAATAGGACATGAGATTTAGTACCTCGTCCATCTAATGCTAATATAATTCGGTCTATGTAGATTTTTAGCCATAAAGAAAAATTTGATGAATCTTTTGAGCGGCATAATATCCGTCTTGTAGGTGATGGGATGACACAAAATGTTGGATTAGATTGCGGGGATACATTCAGTCCAATGGTCAAACCATCAACTATCAGAACAGTTCTCAGCCTGTATCTCTCAAAAGGATGGCCACTTCATTAATTGGATGTCAAAAACGTCTTCCTCCATGTACACCTGAATGAGACTGTTTATATGTACCAACCATTGGGGTACAGAGATCCTACATATTCCAATCATGTGTGTTTGCTCAATAAATCATTATATGGCCTCAAGCAGGCCCCAGAGATTGATATAAGCGGTTTGCTGACTTTGTGTCACATATGGGTTTTTCTCACAGCCGTTCTGATAACTCTCTATTTATTTATCGTCAGGGTAATCATACTGCTTATCTTCTTTTATATGTGGATGACATTATTCTGACAGCATCTTCCGATTCTCTTCGCAAGAGCATCATGTCACAGCTTAGTTTTGAATTTGCTATGAAAGATCTTGGTCCACTACATTACTTTTTAGGAATTGATGTGACACGCCATGCAGGTGTTTTATTTCTCTCCCAAAAGAAGTATGCATGTGAGATTGTGAAACGAGCTAGAATGTGTTCGTGCAAACCTTCAGCAACTCCGGTAGACACGAAGTCGAAATTGAGTGTCATCTCTAGCAAACTCTTTGTTGATCCTACATTATACCGCAACCTAGCAGGTGTTTTGCAGTATATTATATTCACCAGACCGGATATTACCTATGCAGTGCAAAAAGTGTGTCTATTCATGCATAATCCGATGGAAGAATATATGAATGCGCCCAAACGCATTGTGCGATATATTCAGTGCACTTTGGAGTATGGATTACATCTTTACTCGTCTTTCATTTCCAAACTTGTTACTTACACAGATGCAGACTGGCAGAATGTCCGCACACCAGACGTTTCACCTCCGATTATTGTGTCTTCCTTGGTGACAATTTAATCTCATGGTCCTCCAAAGGCAAGCCACAGTATCACACTCAGGTGCCGAAGCTGAATACCGTGTTGTTTCCAATGTTGTGTCTAACTCATGCTGGATTCGGAATCTGTTATTTGAGCTTCATTTCCCCATTTCGACAGTCACTCTGGTATACAGTGATAATATTAGTGCAATATATCTCTCATGGAATCCAATCCATCATCAACGCATTAAACATATTGAGTTAGATATCCATTTTGTCCGTAAAAAAGTGGCTCGCGGACAAGTGCGAGTGTTACATGTCCCGACACGTCATCAAATCGCAGATATATTCACGAAAGGGCTTCCACTGATATTATTTGAAGTGTTTAGGGACAGTCTTAGAATTTGCCGCGCTCCAACTTCGACTGCGGGGAGTGATAGAATATTAGTAATTAATATTAGTAATAGTGTATTAATGTAGGATCATGGTATATATGGTAGGTAGTAAAATAATATATTAGGAATATATTATTAAGGATTATTAGGCATGATTTATTCTTCCACATTAATGTATATTGTGTGTATATATTGTTTTCTTATGAGATGAATACAATGGAGGAGATTATTTCAAAGTACTACAGTTATCACTTTGTGTATTATCTAGTTGTGGGCAAAGTGGTGGAGAAGATCCCAAATAGATACTTGTTTATAGGAACTCATGACCCTCGCTTGTTGCAAAAGTACATTGGACCTTTGTTCATGGAAAAACACATACCGTAATTGGTGTACTGTATAGATATCCCATCTTGATAGAAGATTTATCATGTTTTCCTTGTGAGTTTGTTAAAGGCCTTTTAGGAAGACAAAAATGATCCTTCAAGTAGCCAGCTCACCAAACCAGACATCTAAGTGTATATATCCGTCGAAAAGAGAGTAATAGAAGCTACACTTGATGACTTGATGATTCATGCCTTAAGAAAAGACCATCAAGAGTTTTTGGTGCAATCGCAAGAATGTAACGCAAGGGGGAACACTTGGGAGGGTGAAATATCTCTGTCTTCAAACAGCGTCGAGGACGTTTCCAACTCAGGTGAAGAAGAATATCATAGTATGCCTTCTAGCTATACACCATAGACTCTTGGTCACGCCCTATCGCACTCTAACATGCCCCCAACGCCTAGTGCCATGGACGAACACGTGGTCTCAGCCGCACCATGTTAGAAGCACTTGTGCCTATGTCACTCCATCGGTAGCTATAGCCCGCACCAGCGGCACCCAATGCCAACAGTGTCTGCCTGCAGACCGCGCCCACAAAAAGATGCCCCGCAGCCAGTGCACATGTGACAAAGCCACACGTGTAGTGCATACACGTTGACGTGGAAGACAAGAGCATGGCCCCTCCAAGTGCCTCCCACTGGACCAACTTGTCATTGTATAAGTCAAGGTGTTTAGTCTTGTATTTACATTATGTGTTTCTAGCTTAATTATGTCATTTCCTCTAACTTAGGTTTCTCTTTATAATTAAAACATGTATAGGGGATATAGTAGTTGATGTTTCTAGCAAGCAAAACAACTCTCCGTAATGGTGACACCACATTGATTTTCTTGTAATCATTGCTCTCTTTAATACAAGCAAGCTTTCATTCAATTCTCTCTTAGCATAATGTGAGCCAATATTGACAATCTAGTCCAGCATACGAAGGACGCTCCAGTTGATGAAAAGTTATCACATGAAAGTCGGTTGTTTTGCCTCACGTAGCCCTTCCAATACATCTCAGGAAGGCACTGCATGACAGAAATCATGAACAAAAAGTTCAGTTTCGCTAGCTTGTCTTTTATTAAATTTCTTCACAAGCAACACATCTTGTACTTTCAACAAGAACCCAAACTCTGTATGACTTTCAGATTCAGTATGTCATATTTGATAATAAATCCTAGAAGGATTATCTTTAATCATGTATTAATACTTTAATGGTTCGCATTAAAAGCTAACATCTTTCTGCACCAAACACTATCTATCACTCCAATCTTTTTATTCATTAGTAGTTTAAGTTTCTTAGACTCGTAATTTATTGATAAGAATAAAGTCACCTCAAATTAAAATGATTGAAGACCCCATACTCTCAAATTTGTCTATTTGTCTAATTTATAGTACGAGACACGATATCTCTCAGAGGAATAGACCAACAACGACCGTGATTACTTTTTAATTCCAAATAAATATTTAGGTGGATTGTATGAACCTTAATTAATCAAAAATTAGTTAGATTTAGGATGGCTATCAATCTCCTATAACTTTCTGAGACCGATAATATGAACAAGCTTCGATGGGCAAAGTTTCCGAGCAAAGGACCATCAAATTAAAATAAATCAACTACACTATTAAAAACATAAATGAGCACTGTGTTTGGACTCCAACATCATATCATGCCATTGAAAGGATACCTAAAACGCGTGATAAGAGTTGTTCTTTTTGTTATATCTTTGTTAACTAGCATGATGCGATTTGTTTAGCTTGGGACCATCTTTAACATTTAGCTCTTGGATTGAGATGTAGGGAATTAGAATTATCAGTTTGTGGATGACAATTGTTTCGTTCTATATTTGAGAATTTCACAAGATTGCCTTGCCCAAGTTCGAAAAATCACTTAAAACTTTACATTATATGGTAAAAAAAAGATTATAAAATTGAAATTGCAACAAAAGCTAATATCTTCAAATTGATTGTTCTATTGAAAATCATCTCTTTTATACCTTTTACGTAGTAGTTCATAGCAAAGGAGGAAGGAGAAATATACATAATTTTCCATTCTCTCATATTGAATGCACTCTCCGCTTGTGTCATTACACCGGATATATTATTGTTGTAAAATTGAAAACACTACTTTTGATACTAGCTGATTCCGGCATTATTAATCATCTTAATTTACATTTGAATCTATAGTCATGTTAATTCGAAATAATTTTAAGCCCTTGATAAGGTGTCACATAATTGTAAAACTTGTTTATTGTACGAGAAAGATGGTAATAATGTAGAAACTAAAGTTACTGAGACTATGATAGTAAGAAAGCTAGCAAACTACATAATAGGAGGCTTATTAGAGGGAATGACCAAATCAAGAAAAAAAAAAAAAGTCCAGAGAGAGCCTACAACTCTATGAAATGTGGAAATTGGAATTAATGGAACAGACAATATTGGAGCAGGATATGTGTTTGTAGAGTGCATTGTTTTGTTGTAATGATTAATGCACCCATGTGAATAGGTGGGTACGTCGTAGTTTTGTCTTTGTGGAAAGGTGACAATTTCAAAATAATCAAACTAAAAACCACAATTATATAACTCATGATCTACAGATATCTATCTCTCAGGATGGGTCTTTTAATTTATTTTCAATGGGAGGTAATTCTCATCCTTTTTATTTTATTCAATTTTTAATTAACATTAGAATATTTTTTTTAAAAAACTTGTTTGTTATCCTGGGGGACGGTGTTGATTCCGTGATACATCTCAAGAAAGAAAGTACTGTACTAAAATAAAAGTATCCACCGTTAAAAAAAGAAAAATAGAAGTAGTGCACATCGTAAAGAATGAATCTTGGGTTTAACTCAACCTCAAAAGCTAGCTTGTAGGGTAAGGATGTTCAAGTTCATATAAGGTTTCCATTCCATTACCGATGTGGAACTCTTAACACTCCACCGTACGTCCAGACCCCGTTAACTGAAGCGTGGATAACATAATTTAAGGATCCAACATCGGTGAACATAAAATTGAATGGGTCTGACTCTGATATCATGAAGGAATATGACACCTGGGCTTAACTTAACCTCAAAAGCTAGCTTGTACGGTGAGGATTGTTCAAGTGCATAGAAGAAGTCCATATTTCTATTTCATTATCGATGTAAGACTCTTACCGCACATGTACACACATTGAAAAATAACCACCATATATTAATAGTTCATGTTTATAAAAGTGAATTATGAAATAGCGTGTGGACCCTAAATAAGGTTTGTTTATCATTGGGACATAAGCAAGTTAAATCTTAGTAATGGATTGCTACTTGTTTGCTTGTACATTTGAGTATTTTTTTAGCTGGAATCTCTTGATGTTTGTATATTATCTTATAATTAATTCAACGGAGTATATCAAAATTGGAATACAGTTGTCAACTATATACAATTAATACTTCTCTGTTGGCTCTCTTTGAAGTTTGAACTTGTATAATTGTGATCCTCTCAAAACATAAATAGGTAGGTGAATGCAATCGTGTTCCTTGCATTTACAGGAAAAAAAAAGAGAAGAAGAAGAAGAAAATATAATTAAGTAATACACTGTTTATCTTTTAAGTGTATGTTTTCTATCAACTATAGCTTAGACGAGACTCATAATCCATGGTATCATGACAAAGGTTCACGATTCAAATCTCACAACCACCCAAAATAACTTTTTACTTTTTGACCCATGGAAAAAAAATATGCGGGTCTGCATGTGAAGGAGTCTATTGAGAAATTATTATTTAACTTAAGTGTTATTTCATATTAATCTCCTTTGGGAGTATTTCTCATTAATATCAATACATATAGTGTATAAGATGTATCTCTAATACAATAAGAATCCTCATCCTAATACAAGAAAAATATTAGTTTACTATAATTACATATCATTAATATTTACACAATATATGAGATATATTCTAATTATGATGGGATATGTCTTATTATACGTTTACACACAATGTCTATCAAAGCGTAAATATATATATTCATGTATTTGGCCCACAACCAAAATAGGTCCATACCTAAAAGGGCATGTGTGGATATAAAATAATTAAGGGTGTATTCGCTTTGGAGGAATATATTTTTCATTTCTTATATTTGATCAAAATATTTTGAAAAATATTTTCTCTACGAAAATAAATTTCTTATAATCAATAAAATGACTTCTATGGTTGGAGTAGAGAAAAATAAATTCCATAAGTGAATTTCACGCTGTTTGTCTACTCCACCCCTCACCCTCTCATCCCAACCCTACCTCGAACTTCGACCCACGCCCACCACGCCCCCACCACTCACCTTCACCCTCAACCTCACCCTCGGCCCCAACCATACCCATAAAGTACTTGCCTAGATTATATATAATTATTCTTAGATACTAACTTACCGAACACTAGATAAAAAGTTAGAAAAATACTTATTTTTCTTCGTACCAAACACACCCTAAAAGTGTATTTTCTCTAACAACTTAGGTGTTTAGATGTAATTGCACTTTCAATTATGTACATACCAAGTACATGCATATGTTTTTATGTGTGTAAATATCACCAAAGGGATGCGGATGGATGAATTAGATCTTTTCACTGTTAATCAAAGGTCGAGGTGCAAGCCCCGTGAATGCATGAAAAATTCTTAGTAGGAGCCTCCCCTTAATGGACCCTACACGATCGAATTTGGATATATAAGTCAGGCCGGAAAATTCCATATATATACAACACATACATGTATGTATATAAAAGTGTGTGTGTGAGATTATGTATTTGTTGTAGCTTATTGGCTTGCTAAATTTTTTTACCCCTCTCCAAATGATGATTGATTAAAGTTTCTTAAAGTTACGTAAAACAGAAACAACCAAGTCTATATATGTGTACAAATCGAAGCTAATATAAAGGTCTATTGCCAGTCAAATAGCCGTAGGTCCAGCCACGATATATATATATATATATATATATATAACTTTGTTAATAGTCCCCACATCGGATATGGAATGAGAACATGAATTTTGTATATGGATTTGGACAATCCTCACCCTACAAGCTAACTTTTGGGGTTGAGTTAGGCCCAAGAGGCATTCTTTACATAGTATTAGTGCCAGACCCACTCCAAGTCTTTGTTCATCGGTGTTGGGCCCCAAAATTATATTGTCCACACTCCAGTTAACGAGGCCTGGGCGTGCGGGGTAGTGTTAAGAGTCTCACATCAAATATTGAATGGAAACATGGACTCCTTATATAATTTGAACAATCATCACCCTACAAGCTAGCTTTTAGGGTTGAGTTAGGCCCTACACTACAAGAAAAAGGACCTACGGTGACGGTTAAAAACAATCATCGGAGGGGGTGCATGACAGTTTTTGTAAGTGTCATTGTAGCATGTGTCACCGTAGGTCCTTCATCGATAACAGTTTAAATAACTGTCACATAGTAGGTGAAGACATAAACCGTCACACATTTGGTCGTTGACTTTGACTATTTTCCACTTTTTTTTATTTTTTCCTTGGGAAAATTCATTTTGGCGCATTATTTTATAATTAATTTAATTAATTAATTTTAAATTTTTTCAATAATAGTAAAATTGGTGAAAAAATAGCATATTGTAACTAAAATGTAACTAATTAATCAAATTATTTTAATACATAATATTAAAACATTTACGAATTGTTTTACAAAACAAAATGTTCACAGAACAAAATAAATGCATGGTCTCGGCCAAGACCAACAAGAAGGCCGAAAATACAATGTCTTCTTGAACCTCCGATGTGTTTTTTCAGCAAGCAGCAATCAAAAATTAGGTCTGTCCTAGTTTAACTCAGCAATCACATCAGGTATCAACCAAGATTAATTAACAAAGAAACCCAAACTTATCAACAAAGGGCAACATCTGAAACTAGAATTCTTTAAAATTAAGGCTATGATCATGTTGACAGTCTATAGGGATCCCAAGTACCATAAGAAATAATACAAATGGATGATTGATTATCCCTATCACACAGTCATGTTTGAACAAGTACAGAAATACCAAACACACACGGAGATACTTCTTACATAGCATACATCTCATCTAATCTTACTTAGTGTAGTCAAATAACTAAAAAAACAGGTAAAGTATAGGTGATGTAGGATCTATTGAAAACACTTAGCTAAGACTATCAAATTTTTCTTTATGTCAGTGACTTAAACACATGATAATTAAAACAAGCACATATTCATTATGCATAGGCTGTCAGATTTCACTAAGAAAAAGTTCATGCAGGATGAAAATATGCATGTTGTTGAGATACACATGATACTATCAACTTCTCATGATCAGAAAATACATCAAGGGATTCATGTATAAATTTTAATTCATACAGATTATTAGACCAAGTATTAAATCCTAAAACTACACCATGCTAAGGAAATGCACAAGTACACATATATTTAATCTTCTAACTCTCTATTATGCTTGGATATCCTAACTGATCTAGATGAAAGCATACATAGCCACAGAAGTAAGAAAGTAATGTATTTTTGACTTAGCTAATATGCAGGGGTCTAAAAGGCATTTGGATCCATTCTTTAAACTAGCACACTGAAATTGCTTAACTTATCCTTTAAAATTGCCAATAACACATGGCAACTAGCACAATAGTTCAGAGTCTTTCATTTCTTATCTAAACATGCATTTAGACTAGATAATTGTACTTATAGATAGGCAGTGATGACATGGAACACATGAGCAGATGAAAACATACAACCATTTGTTATGCATTCATGACATAGCCTCAACTGATTAGAGACACAAGAAGGGCCTAAATTGATATTCATTTACCATTACTAAATGCAGACAAGTGTATTAATACACATGATAGATGACAGGGCTTAAGAACAGAGCATACAAAATAGGAAAAGTAACACCATAACATGTGAAGGGTTATTCAATACATAGTTCTTACAATAGTCACAAATAGATTCTATGTTTCAAATTAGCACGCTGTCGTGATTAAGGTTGAAAAATACTGGACTACACCTCATAGAGTTCACAAATACAAATTAAAGATCTTTAATACCATCCACACTAAGTACACACTCAAACACAAGGCAAATAGTGAACACATGCCTTTTACTCAACTACCTATTAATTTTCGAATCCTTACCAGGCATATGATCCACGTATTCAGTTGTACATGCATCAATCGCTGGCTGAATCTTCAACAATATCTAAGCAGCTCACATATAATCAATCAACTCTTAAAACTAACATAGATTAAGCATTAAGTTATTTAAAAAACCTTCATATGATTAAACAACAAACATGCTCAGCCCTATTTTGATTTATAAGTGTCTACACATAACTTAAACTAGCCCTAAATCAACATAGTAAACATCTTGTGTGTCTAATAATATCATAATAAACACAAACAATGACCAATATAAACTAAAAACATGATAATCAGTCACATAACAGATCATATAATGTAAATTAGACAAAAAAATATTTACCCTGTGTGGAGGCATAGCCTAGGATCAAAGTTTGAGCTTGAATCTTCAACTCCGAACCTTCACATAACACCTCATAACAGTTTACCTCAACATAGCCATCTCTGAATGTGAGATGCAGATAGATGTATGAGCTTTAACCTTGTCTAAATTTTTCTCCGATTATCATATATAGTTATGGTATGAAGTAATTTGGGATGATTTCGGAGTTGATTTGGGTTATGAGTGATTTTGATTTACGGTGACAGAAAAGGAGATGACATAGGATAAGGGAGTCAGATTTTCGACCGAAAAATCCGGTGTCTAGGGCGCGGCGACGGGGATACAAATGGTGTGCTTGGCTGATGTGATTGTGTTTTAGGTTAATGTTTTGGATTGTTGGGCTTTCAGAAGGGGATAAATGTTTGTTGACCAAGAAGTCAACGGAAAAACGGTCACACTATGTGACAATTGAAAAAGTTATCACTGACTGTGACCGTAAGTCATTTTTCTTGTAGTGCTAGATCCATTCTTTACAAACTCATCTCAAAAATTGAAGCAAATAATATTTGAAAAGGGAACAAAGTGAAGAAGAAATGGGATTTCAACCATGTAATTAATCATTCCCTAGTTGCGATGACTATGTACTAGACCATAGCGTGTGAGGGTAATAATGTTATTAGATGCTAAAATTGGATTGTATGTTGTGTATTACGAGGATACCAAAATAAAGAAAACATAAAAAGCCTTCAAGAGATATTGATTCACCCACATAATTGGAATGCAGTAGAAAGGTACAAATAATGCTTTTGACAAAGATCAAAATTTGACAAAAAACTTGAATTGAATGAAATGTACTCTATAAGTAAAATATTGGAGACACGTGACTTTGAACATTTACTTGTATATACACCGGCGGATCTAACATTTAAATTATTTATAGTTTTGACCTTTTATGAATCTTAGCATATTGGAACTCATTGTACGTAATTTAAAATTTATGGGTATAACTATATAAAAAAATATTGAAGCTTTAATGAAACATTATATATAAATTTATGTTCCCGTTATCCAAAAACTGTATCTGTTATAGATATGTAGGTTTTAACGAGTAGGAATCTGTGTCTTGACACCCCTATTGGGGGTGGGGGAGAAAATAGAGAAGGTGGCAAAAATATTGAGTTGTAGTATGCAAGTGTATATCTTGTATTTATATATGTAAGTATCTTTTATATTAGCTGTCAGATGGCTCCAAACACTTCTCACGGGGGATTTCTATCTCTGGACACAACCCTCTTTCCCTCCTTCGCCGTCATTTTTTGTCCTTTCTCTTACTTGAATCATTTCATACAAAATTATTAACATTCCATAGTGAATTTTCATTTTTGTCCCTACAAAATCCGTTTTTGCTAATAAATGTTTCACCGAGCTAGGATATTTATGTTCTTAATGCTTAGTATGGTTCACTCGTCTTTGTTAGGGAGCAATTTGATACATATTTTTCAATAGGAATTTGAATTTAATAAGATCCCAATACAGATATCAGATATCGAAAAAAAAATTTAAAAAAATGTTATAATAAATCAAAACAAACAACTACATTATACACGAACGCATACGAGACGACCTTTAGAAAATACAAGATCATGAATTATAGATACTAGGGTTTAGATTGTAATGAGCATTAGTTCTCGATTTAGAATCAACACACAGTATTCCGCATATAATTAAACATATTTTGGAGGGAATGTTGTGAGATAGCTTTTTACCAACCCTGGTCCACCCCCAAAAATTTTATGGATAAATTCATGTCATGCATTTGTTATCACTTGCATGGCTATTTGTTGCCTGCTTACGCATGGTAAAATACTTAAGAAGTTAAGATTTAAGTAAATCCAAGTTGCCGTATATAAACCAAAGTAGTAGCAATTTTCTTTTGGTAATTAAATATCTTGGTAAAGTGATTCTCTCTTTTGCTACGAGTAGTGTGGGACGTGATTTATCAGTATAAAAACCTAATCTAAACAAGATAATTTAATAAATCATTGTTTAGGTAGATGATATGCTTCGTTAATTATCTAATGCAATCTTTTTATAGTTACGTGTTAGCTAGCTGCAACCCTCACTTGCGAATATCTAACTTGCACATTTGGAATAAGATGGCTGCTAATGTTATATTCCTTAAAATTATGCAACACGTGTGAGAGAAATGTGTAGCAACAAGGAACTAGGAATATAACAACAACAAATATGTTAGAAATCTGGAAATAAAGAAATAAGATGGCTTGCTAAGTTAATTGATTTTTCAATCTATCCTTAAAATAATATTGCTCAGTATATTCCTTTCGACGGTGTAATGACAACTTATCTCCCAAGATAAAACAACAATCAAACAAGTGAGCAAAGGAAACTCAAGTGTTCGCTTAGGAAGAAAGTTGTGGAGATTGCAAGAGAGGAAGACAATTTTCAGAAATTGTTAAGTGTAGTGTATTTTGCAAATGAACTCAAGGCTCCATTTTATAGTGTGGAGAAGATGACCTTCCACATAGCCAAGTAATTGCCAATAAAGACCATATAATGGCCTTGAATGTGGAGTTATAATTCAGCCAAATAATGGCTGAATTCATGAGCCAAATAATGGAGAATTAATGCTCCAAAGTCAGCCCAAACATCAGTTTTCATTCTTCTTCCAACGGCTCAAAGCGAGAAGGCCGCGACTTATAGGTGGCGCGCCACCGAAACTTCAGAGAGTTTCGGGCATCATCGGCGCCGCAACGCTGGCTAGAGGCGTCGCGACGCTCTGGCGCCCCGACTCCGAAGTTGAGGCTCCGCGGCGTTTTTCGACTCGTTTCATTTTTTTTACACATCGTACACGTCTTCCTTCATTTATCAACGTGAAACCATTATCATTTGGCCAATAACCGTCTATCATCTTACGTCTCAAACAATTCGTATACGTACCAATATCTCTTCCATTAAGGAAATTACGATCATTGGTACATTATGTGCACGTGTGTGAAAACAGCGTTTCCGACGTGCGAGACCCTAATTGTTCGAGTCATAATTAATAGGATTAACTTTATTTCACGTTTAGTAAATTTCCAACAATCCCCTCTTGGAAGAGATTTTGACGCACGCACATGGTGTCTTTCTAGCAATCATTCGGCGGATAGATGTTACATCTGGAGAGATAGCCGTAGCTTTGAACCTTCCATAGTAGAATACCATCGGACATATTTACTGTGCGGTGAACGTGATGTCATGAACCGTTTGTGTTTAGTATATGTCAAGACAATAGTACTAACACAACACATTTCCTTACTCTATCTTTATTTATATTTTTGTCCGTCGTGGGTTGTTGACACACTTGAATTCTTAAGTGCATTCATTTGAGGCGGCCTATCCTCGCACTTAAATAGGTGGTCTTCTACAAGGTATCCTGCAATACCCAACTACACAAGCGTTAGGAATCACTAAAAGTTTCCCCAACTGTTAGGCGTATTTTGTATACGCTTTTTGAGTCATTTCTTAGTTAGTATTTTCTCCATTTCCGTTTAAATAAGTGTAGTGTTAGGGTCGTTTTCCTTTCTTTTGAGTCACAGTGGTTCAAAAAGACAAAATGGCAAAAATGAGCGAAAGATGGGCATAAAAGGAGGGTCCCGAGGCAGCAAAAGGTTGAAAATTGGAGATTCGGACAAAGCCAAAGAAGACCATGGCGCCAGCAGCAGGATCATGCGCCGTAAGATCAGAGAACCCGCAGGACTTTCAGCACCGTGGTGCGATTCTGCAGGACCGCGGTGCCGATGCGGAAAATTCAGAATCCGAAGTAAATTTGGCCAAGGGCAGAAGAGTCCATAGGGCACGAAATTTGCAACATACTTAAGTCCTAGGGATTATTCTATTGAATGGGGTCAGACATTCTATCACAGAACACAATTGAAGACAAATTGGAGGCTACCATTGGAGACCTAGTTCTAAGTATTTTTTCTTTCTTTAGTTTTCAAGTCAGTTTATGTTGGTATTTGTATTAGTTCTTAGCGTGACTATGGCTAGGAGCTAAAAAATTTATTAGGGCTTTCCTATTGAATCACTTGAACCTCTATTTCATGAATTAATGCATTAGTTTGATTTCTTCTTCACTTGATTAAGATTTATTCAATATTGGTATGAATGTTTAATAGTTAACCGGCCATGAATTATCATAATCTATATGATTTCGAATCAAGAATCAAGAACCAAGAGGAGAGATTTGGATATGCTGTAATTGAATAAACATAGGTTAAAATCGCGGACGAAAGTACCCCGATACTTGTGTAGCATTATAGGTTATTGTTCTTAATCCTCCTATGTGGTAAATCTTATCATAGAAATATAGAAGGGTTATGCACTGGGGTTGAGCGATTATATATCCTAACTGGATTATAAGACAGTCTAGTTAATTGTTATCTTAACGTAGAAGAAGGAGTCATTCTAGTTGCATTAGGGATTGAAAAGAGTGGATAGTCGAGGATATTGGAAGCCCTAATTCCTTCATAACTGATTAAACCTCAATAATTTAGTTTACTTCTTGCAATTATTCTAGTAGTTAGATAAAAACCCAAATAAATTATCGCTTGCCAAATAGATAATCTAGAATAGATGTTCGGTAATTAGAAATCAGTCTCTGTGGACGATAAATTCGGTCTTACAAGACTATATTACTTGTAATATATACACTTTCGTGAGCGCGTGGAAATCTCCTAACAAGTTTTTGGCGCCGTTGCCGGGGACTGACGTACTTCTAATATCGAACCATTTATTCTTATTTCTACTTTGGTTTTTACTTTTTTTTAGAACATTGTTGCCTTGATTTGTTTGTTGATTTTGATCGATTTCAGGGACTTAGTTTATGCAAAGAAGAAGAGGAGCAGATACACTTGTTCCTTTTAATCGTGAAATTGAGAAAACTTGTAAGCAGAACAGGCGAAACAAGAAGATATCTGATTCAGTGACCATGGAAAACCAACCGAATCAGAATGGGGCGGACAATGAGGCTCATGAGAATGTAGGAGAGTCAATACAGGTCTTAGCAGAGAGAAGTTTGGGGGACTACGTTCTGCCCACGACATCGGGTGTCTGAGACATGCATCGCTCCCAAAGAAGGCAAACAACTTTGAGATCAAGCCAGCCATCCTGAGCATGGTCCAGAACATAGTACAGTTTGGGGGATTGCCGTCTGAAGACCCCCACATGCACATTGCCAATTTTTCTGGAGCTGTGTAACACCTTCAATTAAAATGGCGTTACTGGCGACGCCATTAGATTGAGGCTCTTCCCGTTCTCACTTAGGGACAGTGCCAAGAGCTGGTTGAACTCACTGCCTGCCAATTCCGTCACCACCTGGCAGGATTTAGCCTAAAAGTTTCTTGCAAAGTTCTTTCCTCCTTCAAAGGCTGCAAAGTTAAGGGGAGAATTGAACAATTACTATCAGGTAGATGGAGAGTCGTTGTATGATGCATGGGAGCGATTCAAGGATTTACAGAGAAAATGCCCTCATCATGGCATAAAAAAGAGGATGTTGGTCCACATTTTTTATAATGGGTTGAGTGGTACTACTCGTACCATCATTGATGCTGCAGGAGGGGGAGCCTTTATGAGAACGAGTGCCAATGAGGCACATGAGCTACTAGAGGACATGACTGCCAATAATCATCAAGGGGCAGATGACAGATCAGCGAGTAGCAGGAAGACTATGGGCATACATGAGATAGATGATATCACTGCATTGAATGCGCAGGTGACCCTTTTGACAAAGCAGCTGCAGCAGAACACTATGTTTGTAAATGCAGTCCAGATGCCGGTGAATTGTGAGATTTGCGGGGGCCCACACTCTTTTGACAGATTTACAGCGGTGGATCCTAATAATGTGCCCATGGAGCAGGTTCAAGCAGTGGGGAACTTTCAGCACCCTTATGACTCCAACACATACAATCCGGGGTGGAGAAATCACCCCAACTTTTCGTGGAGGAATGACCAAGCCCAGTAGCCACCATATCAAGGTAATTACCAGAACTAGCAGACACATAATCAGGCTACATCTTTCCAGCAGTTTAGACCCCCTACCCAACAGGAGAAACCTGATGAACTGAGAGCAGCACTGCTTACACTCACTAATTCGCAGAATCAGTTCATGTCCAAAACAAGGTCCTCTCTCACAAACTTGGAAACGCAGGTGGGGAAACTGGTGAAGATGGTAAATAACAGACCGTAGGGTACTCTCCCAAGTAACACAGAGGTTAATCCGAGAGAGCAATGCCGCAGCTTTGTTGAAGTGAAAGCGATTGGAGCGGTTGCTCAACCAAAGATGGTGAATGAAAGAGTGAGAAGACAAATAAGTTGGAAAGGGGGTCACCGAGGACCGCCTACTGAGAAAGCTCCACCAGCACCTTTGAGGGAATACACTGACAAAATCCCTTACCCTCAAAGGCTCCAAAAGAAGGCCCTAGACAAACAGTTCTCTAAGTTCTTGGAGGTATTTAAGAAGCTCCACATCAATATCCCCTTCATTGAGGCGTTAGAACAAATGCCCACATATTTCAAATTCATGAAGGAGATACTTGAGAAGAAGAGGAGGTTGGTGGATTACGAGACAGTAGTGCTGACAGAGGAGTGCAACACTATCTTACAAAAGAAGCTGCCTCCTAAATTGAAAGATCCAGGAAGTTTCACCCTGTCCTGCACTATTGAAAAAGTAACCTGTAACATGGCACTTTGCGACTTAGGGGCTAGCATAAATCTTATGCCTCTATCAGTGTTCAAGAGATTGGATTTGGGGAAAGCCAAGCCAACCACAATTAATCTGCAGCTTGCTGACCGATCCGTGGTGCACCACTGAGGTATAGTGGAAGATGTGCTAGTCAAGGTGGGCAAATTCTTCTTTCCAGCAGACTTCCTCATTCTTGACATAGAGAAAGATGAGGACATGCCCATTATTTTGGGAAGACCATTCCTAGCCACGGGCAGAGCCCTTATTGATGTGGAGAAGGGAGAGTTGAGACTCAGGGTTCAAGAAGAAGAGATGGTATTCAATGTTTTCAAATCTACCATTGAATCCCAGGTCAGCAACAAATGTTTTGCAGTGAGCACAGCTGACATAACAGCTCATCAAGCACAAACCAAAGGTAAGGGAATCATTGCGACAGTTGTGAACCCACAGGTTAGGTTGATTGCTGAAACAAAAGTGGATGAGATGAAAGCTGACAAAAAGGTAAACCTTACTGAACCCAATCCTGCTCAAAAGAAGAATAGAGTAAGGAAGAGATTTTTTTTTCCAAATGGATAGGTTGTGGGGGTAATTTACCCCAGTGATTGAATAAAAGACCTGCATCCGGCTAAAAGACGTTAAAGACAGCGCTACTTGGGAGGCAACCCAATGTTTAAATTATGCAATTAGTTTAACTTGAACAATATCACTTGATGATATTTTTGGTTGTGTTGTGATGACAGGTGAAGGAATCAGAGACTAAGCACGAAGAAAATGGTGGAAAACACGGAATCGGGTCGGCACCACGGTGTCATTCTGCAGGACTGCGGTGCCAAATGTTCAGAGATGTCACAATACTTTCAGGACCGCGGTGCCTGGGCCCGATTTCAGAAAATAAAAAGTCATAAATCCCCAAATATTTTCCCACATCAACTCAAACCATTCCCTCTCTCTACAGTAACGAAAACACCTCATCCACCACCTAAAACTTCCCACAAATTCACTTATATCCTTCCAATCCCCACTCAAAACTCCTAGTATCGCTCCACAACATCATTCTTTCACTTGGGTCAAGGAAGCGGTGAAGAACAAACACTCAAAAGGTAACCTTCATCACTGTTCTTGAGATTTAAAGGTTAGTGGAGAGAATAGCTTGTAGAATTGGGTGTGGTACGGGCTGCGTGTTGTTGGTGCTGTGAGGGTGATTGTTTGGGTGTGTGTTGTTTGTGCTGTGTTGTGGGATATTGCTGTGGGAGTTTGTGATTTTGGGGTTAAGGATTGCTGTGTAGTGTTGATTCGTGGTGTATTGCTGCTATAGTTGTTGGTAACCCTCAAAGAAATAAAGGAAACGCTGCTGAAAATTTTCTAACAACTCACACAATGGCCTCTAGAAAACGAACTGCCAGAGCTTCTTCATCTCCATCAACTCCAGAATATGATGTTACTCGTTTTACCAATAAACAGGCGGAAGATCGATATAACAAAATAAGCACTAGAGCATTGATACAAGAGAGAGATATGTATTACCAAACCATGTCATTTGATGTTGACGATGACTACGAGCTCATTAGGGTCATGATCGCGGTGATTGGTTGGAAAAGGTTCACCAATCCAGAAAGGATTCCACTTCAGAACACTAGCCTTGTAAGGGAATTCTATGCTAATTATCCCGATCAAGAGTATGGGAGATGCTTTGTTAGAGGGCGATATGTGCATGTAAGTTCTGAAATAGTGAATGTGCTACTGAGGACCAATGATGTTGAGGACCAAGGTTATAACCCGCACCATTTCAGAAGTTGGTCGAGAGACGTCAACCACATCATGTGGGACACAGTTGCAGTAGTTTTATGCTATTCAGGCGCCGAATTCAACATTTCTCGTAACGGGTCCAGTAGACTTGCCCGGTGCCAATTTAATAGAACTGTCAAAGGATGACTATATTTCATAAGTGCTCGCTTGATTCCATCAACTTATTTTACCAATGTGCCTACAGACAGAATCAAGCTCATCTATGGCATCATGTCGGGCAAGACAATTGATGTTGGGAGAGAAATAGTGCAAAATATAGGAGAGATTAGCAGGCTGGCTACTACTGACGGACTGGGACATGGGTCACTCATTTCTGCCTTATGTGCTAGGCATGGAGTCCCAACATTCTCTACGGATATTCTCGAGAAGAGTCAGCCTCTTGTGACCTACAGTTTAGTGCACTCTTTCCTTGACCCCACTCTAATACCAAAGAAGGGGCCCGAGAAGGGCCCAGAGCGCAGACGCAATACCATGGATGAAGAAGAGCCTTGGCAAACCGCACACGATGAAGAGAAAGCAACCACTACCGCCTCGCCCTCGAACCTCCAATGCCAATGATGGAGCAGTTGCTCCTAAATCAACAAAGGATGCTGCAAACCAAGAGAACATGATGCAGAATCAGTAATAAATGATGCAACACCATCAACACATGACCCAGCGTGTTGATGGTTTAAGTTCCATGTTCACCCAATGGTCAATGCAACATCCGCCGACATCGCCACTATTTTGAGCTGCTATTGTCTATAAGTCGTCCCTTTTTAATTTTTGAGTCGTTACACATTTGGGATAATGCGTCGTTTAAGTTTGGGGGGGTACTTATTTTATTTTTTGTGTTTATGTTTTTGAGTCGTCGTTTTGATTGAGTTTTTGTGTCTTTTATTGTGTCTATATGAGTCAATTTTTTTTTATGATCATGCTTGCTGTAGTTGCTGAAAACGCCTAGTGAATTATGTGAGATAATGTAATAGAATTAGAAGCTAAAATCTGTGTGCTTAAGTTAGATATGCCAAAACTTATGAAAATCTAATTATTTGAGATAGTTGTGCTTAGCCTATGTGTTGTCAAAAGAAAGGTTGAAAATGTCTAGAAAATTTGTTTGCTTGTTATTTGAGGCGAAATAGTTAAGATGTACATGTTTAGGGAGATAATTTTAGACATTTCTTTGATAGCCCTTCTGACCATTCATTACCTATCCTGACATAAATTGTATCCTTAGTTAGCCCCGTTGAGCCTAAAATAATATCTTTGTTTGACACCATATGATTCTATGTTGGTGCCATTCTGCAGGACCGCGGTGCCGATGCAGGAAATTTAGAATCCGAAGTAAATTTGGCCAAGGGCAGAAGGGTACAGAGGGCACGAAATTTGCAACATACTTAAGCCCTAGGGATTATTCTATTGAATGGGGTCGGACATTCTATCACAGAACACAATTGAGGACAAATTGGAGGATACTATTGGAGACCTAGTTCTAAGTACTTTTTCTTTCTTTAGTTTTCAATTCAGTTTATGTTGGTATTTGTATTAGTTCTTAGCGTGACTATGGCTAGGAGCTAAACACTTTATTAAGGCTTTCCTATTGAATCGCTTGAGCCTCTATTTCATGAATTAATGCATTAGTTTGATTTCTTCTTCACTTGATTAAGATTTAATCAATATTGGTATGAATGTTTGTGTTACACCCCGTAATTCAGGTCATGCTTTTGAGAACGTACGAAAGGAATTGAGACTTAAATTTTAGAATGATGGGTTGACAGAATGTTTCGGACGGGTTGTTAGTCAACTTCGAGGCAGTTTATGTCCCGTTATATTGGGAGTTCGTAGGTGGTTCAATGGCCTAGTATGTAGTTCATTGAATTTAGTTCCCAACGCAACAAACCGTTCGTCGATAGGACATCGGAGAAGAAAGTTATGGAAGTTACAAGTTCGGCGCAATGAGCGTAAAAACATTTTTCTGTCATATAGCCGCCATGGGCGCCGGATCTGGTCGCGCCGGATATGCTGAGAATTCTCTGAAGTTGTAGTGCCGCGGCGCCGGAAGTACTGAAAATTTTCGGGGGTTTCAGCGCCGCGGCGCCGGCTGCAGGGCTGCGGCGCCGAGGCGGGATTTTTGCGAAAACTGGGGGAAAAATCAGACATTTTTCTTTTAAAAGGCCATGGGAGGGTGACAAATTTCCCTCCCATCTGAGTTAGTGGAAATGCTATTTATTTGACCAAGTCTTGAAGACTTGGTCATTCTTCAAAGCTCCTTCTTTCAAAAAAAATCTCTCTTCCTTCTCTCTAAAATTCTTCTCCCTTCTCTCTAGAAATTCAAGAAGAAACCAAGGCCTAGAGGAAAATTTCAGAAAAGGTGGCAAGAAGGAAACATGTTGACAAGCTTGTAGGAGGTATGTGGAGGTGATTGTGGAAAGAAGGCAAGTGAAATTTGTTGGACTAATTTGGGTAAGCTCTAAGGTAACAATCCTTTCTCTTTTGCTAGTAAATTGTGTTGCATGTGTGGAAGAGGGACTTGTAGTTGTCAATATTGCTCTTAGATATATTGCATGTAGGAAATACAATTTGGATTTGAAAAGATTGGATAAGGGTGGTATGTGGACATGTTATAGCCAAGATAATACTTTAAACTTATGGGATTGTTTATATTGTATTGTGGAGCAGAATTTTACACGTCCAAGTTAGGCGTGTAATCCCCTTATATTGCTGAATTGTTGGGCCTTAAATGTGGCGTTTAGTAGTTGATATCGGACCTTGAAAAGGTGGAAAAGTATGTAGAAACAAAGGAAGTGCTGTCCAATTTTCCGTAGAATAAGGAGCTTTTCAATTAGAATGTTCTACGTTGAAGCTAGAAGCTAATGAACGTATTATGGTCATTATAGGTTAAACATACTACGTACGGTATATTGGACTTGCGAGTGGATTGACCCGAAGAGGTATGTGGAACTTTCCTATCTCTTGAGCATGAATAGTTTGCATTTATATAGTACGGTAGACGTACAAGACTTTGATATCCCTTACTTGTTTTAAGAATGGCCAAGTTGGGTGAGTAAGGGGATTAACTCACTTCTTTAAAAGTATGAAGGATGTCTTAAGTTTTCAAAGTTAAGGGACTTGAAGTGTTTTAAGTATATGATACTTGTTTCGTTTTAAAAGTATAAGTCTCTTAGATACAGGGAAATGTATTTACTAATGTATAAAGTTAATATAACGACTTTATGGGAACTTGGTTATATTAGCTTTATGGAAGGTTAACAAAGAAAGATTTACTCTAAGTAAAATAAGTACGGATATATGATTTGAATTTATGAAAGGCAAATCGATTTTAAGGCATCAATTGCCTAAGGTTTTAAAAGAAATGAAGTCACTTGATTTAGAAGCCTATTATATTTCTAAAAGAAAATGTGACTTGTCTTGAAAAGTAGTCGTGACTTGATACTACGGTTATTAGTATCTTGGAAGTTTTATATAAAAGGAGTCATTCTTAAAAGGTTAGAGGTATGTGGTACTTGGGTTGAAATCCCGGATTTTCTCTTAAATGACATGTTAGTGCCTTAAGTAAACTAAAATGAGAGGATATATTAATAATGTTATTAAGTTGTGGATTTCTTAACTTGCTTATGTTATGATAAGCGTGTGCGCTTATATTATGTATGATAGCCGGTTATGCTAGGTTATGTATTATTACTGGTAGACTCGGTTACTACTTATTCCACGGATTTGCTACCCATGACGCGAAAGTGAGTTTGTACTCATCATGGCCCACCGCTCATGCGGTGAAATAGTCTCACGCGAGCGGATGACCTCACGCGGTCCACAGGACCTATGCGGGTGAAATAGTCCCAGGAGTAGGATTGCTTAATGATACTACGGGCGAGTGACCCTGTTTTGATCATGAGTCTCCTATTTTATTCAGTAAAGTTTATACTTGTTACTCTCATTGTTAGTAAGGCACGGTGCACTGTAATTTGATTATCATCCATGACTCCAGCTTTATTTAGACTTATGATATTATTACGATTTTCCGCTTTACATACTTGGTACATATCACAGACCGAATTCTTCCTGGCCGCTCACGCCGCAGTAGGGTAAAGCGGTGGTGGATCCTCATTCTTAGGATCTTTGATCAGGTGTCAGAAGCTCCATTTCTCCGGAGGCTTGACTTTTGGTACGGTTCTCCCTGATGTTGTAGATATTATGTACATTCAGGGGTATGACGGGGCCCTGTCCCGTCATAGTTGTTACAAACTCTTAGAGGCCTGTAGTCCTGTTATAAATTGGGTTGTAAGGGATGTAACTGTTCAGTTTTTGTTATATTTATGTTTACGGAAAGGTAGTCATTTTGGGTTAGCCTGTTTCATATTTTATATGGTTTCTTGTTTATGAGTTTACTTCCGCTGGTTTTTCTCTGATGTTGTATCACAAGGGTGCCCGGGGTAAGGCACCAGTCATGGGCCCGAGGTCGGGTCGTGATAGTTTGATAGTTAACTGGTCATTAATTATCATAATCTATATGATTTTAAATCAAGAACCGAGAGGAGATTTGGATATGCTATAATTGAATAGACATAGGTTAAAATCGCAGATGAAAGTACTCTGACACTTGTGTAGTATAATAGGTTACTGTTCTTAATCCTCCTATATAGTAAATCCTATCATAGAAATATATAAGGGTTCTGCACTGGGGTTGAGTGATTATATATCCTAACCGGAATATAAGACAGTCTAGTTAACCGCTATCTTAACGTAGAAGAAGAAGTCATTCTAGTTGCATTAGGGATTGAAAAGAGTGGATAATCGAGGATATTAGATGCCCTAATTCCTTCATAACTGATTAAACCTCAACAATTTAGTTTACTTCTTGCAATTATTCTAGTAGTTAGATAAAAACCCAAATCAATTATCGTTTTCCAAATAGATAACCTATAATAGATGTTCGGAAACTAGAAATCAGTCTCTGTGGATGATAAACTAGGTCTTCCAAGACTATATTACTTGCAACGATACGTACACTTGCGTGAGCACGTGGAAATCGCCTAACACTAACCTAACCTCAATCATTGAAGATCATTAAAGGTTTGAAAACTTATCATTTACCCATCTACAGGTTGCACTTTATGTCTATCGTGGGAACGACATTGGATTATGTTTTTAAAGAAGAAATCATTATCCGAAGTGTTCTTGCTTCCACCGAAGCGCTCAACTGAACCTTTACAATTTAGTTTTCCCATTGAACCTTATTCCTGGGATCTCCAGTCTGTAAGGTTGGGTGTCCACTATATCGGTTCTTATTGATTGAGTTTTAAGCATATTTCCCTAGACAGGCAGAACATCTGATCTCTGGTTATTTCCTTCGTCAACGGATCTGCAATATTTTCCTTAGATTTTACGTAATCAACGGAAATAACACCCGAGGTGATCAGCTGCCTAACGGACTCATGTCTTCGTCGAATATGAAGAGACTTGCCGTTGTACATAAAACTTCGTGCCATTCCTAGAGCTGACTGAATGTCACAGTGGATCATTACAAAAGACACGGGTTTATCCCAACATGGGATATCCTCTAAGAAACCATGAAGCCACTCATCTTCTTCTCCCGCTTTGTCTAAAGCGATAAATTCTGACTCCATCGTGGATCGGGCAACAAGGGTTTGCCTAGAGGATTTCCAAGACACAGCTCCACCACCGATTGTAAAAATATATCCGCTGGTGGACTTGTTGTCTTCGCTATCAGATATCCAGTTTGCATCACTGTACCCCTTTAGTACAGCTGGATATCTCGAATAGTGTAACCCGAACTTCAGCGTGAACTTCAGGAACCGTAGCACCCTATCAACGCTTTCTAGTGATCCTCACTTGGATTATGAGTGTACCTAGACAATTTATTGACTGCATGAACGATATCAGGTCGAGTGCAGTTTATGATATACATCAGACTACCAATCACCTGCGCATACCGCTCCTGGCGTATGGACACACCAAGATGTTTGTCAATATTTTGAATTAAATCCAATGGTATCGTTACCGGTGAACTGTCAAACATCCTAAATTTCTTCAGTACATCCTCGATGTAGTTAGGTTGAGACAAGACCAGCCCGTCAGATGTCTTAGAGATCTTGATCCCTAAGATGACATCTGCAATGCCCATATCTTTCATGTCAAAACATTGTTTTAGCATGTTCTTAGTATCTAGGATTATCCTAGGACTGCTTCCAGTTATCAA
The DNA here is from genome assembly GCA_029844215.1 of Przewalskia tangutica. Classification (NCBI taxonomy): domain Eukaryota; kingdom Viridiplantae; phylum Streptophyta; class Magnoliopsida; order Solanales; family Solanaceae; genus Przewalskia; species Przewalskia tangutica. The sequence goes on from CM056732.1 coordinate 29,539,072, forward strand.
CAAGTCGTCTACATAGAGTCATATCATGACAAAAGAATCGACATTTCCTTTCATGTAAACACATTTGTCACAGCCATTAATGGCGAACCCTTTTGATAGTAGGGTACTATCAAATTTTTCGTGCCATTATTTAGGAGTCTGTTTCAGCCCGTACAATTATTTGACAAGCCGGCACACTTTTGTCTCTTGTCCTGGAACCACATACCCCTCGGGTTGGTCCATATATATTTCTTCTTCCAAATCACCATTTAGGAAGACTGTCTTGACATCCATTTGATATATTTCCAGATCCCGTAAAGCGGCGATAGCTATGAACATATGTATGGATGTCATTCTGTACACCGGAGCATATGTGTCAAAGTAATCAAGGCCTTTTTTTTGGCGATAGCCCTTGACTACCAAACTACCCTTGTACTTGTCGATAGATCCATCTGCCTTTAACTTCCGCTTAAGGATCCACTTACAACCCAAATGTTTGTGTCTCAGAGGAAGTTCATCCAACTCTCAGGTGTGGTTATGCAGGATGAACTCTATTTCACTTTCTATAGCTTCCTTCCAGAGCGGTGTTTCTGGAGTTGATAACGCTTCGGCGATTGTCCGTGGTTCGTCTTGAACCAAATAAGCTTCAAAGTATGGACCGAAGGACTTGTCCTTCTGGGCCCTATTGCTTCGTCTTGGTTCCATCTCTGAATCTTCCAAGTGCTGAAAATTTGGAATACTGGATTCCTGATAATCAGCCACTTCAGAATTCACTAGATCTGAACCGTTTGGATCCGGGTAGTCAGCGACTCTTGGATCCTCAGAGGTTTGCTCATAACTTCGTTTGCGAGAGGTTATGTTATTTTCATTCTTTGGAAACGTGTCTTCAAAGAACCACGTGTTCCTTGACTCCATGATCATACCTACATGAATGTCCGGTATATCCGACTTATGCACAAGGAAGCGATAAACACTACTGTTATTGACATATCCGATGAATATGCAATCCACAGTCTTAGGTTTAATCTTGACCTGTTTTGGCGTAGGTACTTTTACCTTGGTCAGACAACCCCATACCTTCAAATATTTGTAGGTAGGTTTTTTTTCTTTCCATAACTCGTATGGAGTCTTGTCCTTACCCTTGTGTGGGACTCTATTAAGAATCTTATTCGTGGTAAGGATAGCTTTTCCCCACATGTTTTGAGGGAGGCCCTAATTGATGAGTAAAGCTTTAACCATTTCCTTTAGCGTTCGGTTTTTGCGTTCAGTAACACCATTTGATTGATGTGGGTAAGGAGTCGTCGTTTGATGAACTATACCCGATTGGATACAAAATTCTTCAAAAGGTGCTATATATTCTCCCCCTATATCGCAACATATTGCTTTAATACGTCTGCTTAGTTGGTTCTCAACTTCAGCTTTGTAACGTTTGAACGCTTCAAAGGCTTCATCTTTACTTTTTAACAAGTAAAGTTAACAATACCTTGTGCCATCATCTATGAAAGTCACAAAGTACTTGTTCCCCCTCTAGTATGAGTGAACTTCAAATCACATATATCAATGTGTATGAGTTCTAGAGGAGCGGTTTTCCTTTCGACGGATCTAAAGGGACCCTTGGAAAGTTTTTCCTCTATGCACACCTCGCACTTATATTGAGGGTTTATATTGATAGACGACAATAATTCCAACTTTACCAATATTTGGATAGATTGATAGTTAACATGACCTAATCTATGATGCCACAAATTAGAAGACTCAATCAAATAAATAGAAGGCTCAATTATACTGATAGTTAAAACAAAAGGCATTACAGGTGCATCATTAAACTTAAAGAGGCCTTCACAGACGAAGCCCCTTCCTACAAAAGTTCTGTTTTTAGTGATTACAAATTTATTGGCTTCTAACACTAGCCTAAAATCAACATTAACCAACAAAGGTCCAGAAATTAGATTTCTACAATTTTACGGGACGTGCATTACTTCCTTCAGAGTCAGCTCCTTTTCGGACGTCATATTTAGGATCACATTTCCTACCCCTCCGCAGATGGGTGGAGAATATAAGGGGGACCAGTTGTAGGAGTCGAGTGGCGTTCCCATGAATAATTTCTTATTTGTAACTGGTGTATATGTGGAGAAGGTGTCTTTGTTGGATCATATGTGATGGGTAGCACCTGTGTCCAACCACCATTGCACCGGATTCTGAACGATATTAGCTTCTAGCACCACCGCTGAGAATTCTTCAATCATATCGTCTAGAAGCGTGTCTTCGACGATGTTAGCCTTTGCCTTGTCTTTGACCTTCTCTTTATTCTCGTGTTTGAGCTTGTGGCAGTCCTTGTCCATGTGACCAACTTTACCACAGTAATGGCAAGTACCCTTAAACTTTTCAGTTGTTTGGTACATACCAACCTTCTGGAACTTTCGCTTCGTGCTCAGGTTTCCTTTGACTTCCGCCAGGTTCGCCTTAGCCTCAGCAGGTTATTTCCCCTTTGGCATGGCCTTCTTATTATCCTCCTAAATTTGGAGTTTGATAATAAGCTCATCTAAGGTAATCTCCTTCGTCTTGAGTTTCAAGTATTCATAAACTCAGTCCACGAGGAAGGCAGCTTCTCGATCAATGCCCCAACCAAGAATTGTTCGTTGGGCTTCAATCCTTCCAAGTCTATGTGATGTAGAATCATTTGAAATTCTTGTACTTGAGATGACACACTTTTGTTGTCCACCATTTGAAATTTCAGAAATTTCCCAATGACGAACTTTTTAGCACCCGCATCTTGGGTGTTGTATTTCTTTTGCAATTTGTCCCACAATTCCTTGGCAGTCCCAACAGTGCAAAATACCGTGTACAAAGGATCATACAAACTATTAAGAATATAGTTCCTGCACATGAAATCACTATGATTTCATGCATCTCGAACCATATTCATGACGTTAAGGACATGGATACCTTGGCCCCCTCCCGCCGTTTCATTTGGCTGAGGGTCCGTGTCTTCCCCAACTTGTGGAGGGTCTTCGGTTATGAAACGTGACATTTCCATAACCGTCAAGAAGAACAACATCTTTTGCTGCCATCTTTTGAAATACACACCCATAAACTTCTCGGGGCGTTCATGGTGTAATCCAGCGGGTGTTGGAGCAGTGGCGCTCCCTTGAGCAGGAGAAAAGGCGTTTTGACCACCTTGAGAAGAAGTAGAATTGACACTTGTTGAGCCAAAACCAGTGGTGTTGTAGGCATTAGGATTGCCTTAAGGAGTGGTGGTGAAGGCAGTGGTATTGCCTTGAGCAATGGAGGAATTTCCAGCGTTCAATTGCTCTTGTCCAGTCATGTTGTTGTTGACAGCGAATATTATCTTATGTTTGTGAGAGAAATGTGTAGCAACAAGGAACTAGGAATGTAACAACAACAATAAATATGTTAGAAATCTGGAAATGAACAAACAAGATGGTTTGCTGAGTCGATTGATTTTTCAATCTATCCTTAAGATAATATTGTCCCGTATATTCTTTTCGACGGTGTAATGACAACTTATATCCTAAGATAAAACAGCAATCAAACAAGTGAGCAAAGGAAACTCAAGTGTTCGCTTAGGAAGAAAGATCTTTGAGTGTGTGGAGATTGCAAGAGAGGAAGACAATTTTCAGAAATTGTTAAGTGTAGTGTATTTTGCAAATGAGCCCAAGGCTCCATTTTATAGTGTGGAGAAGATGACCTTCCACATAGCCAAGTAATGGCCAATAAAGACCATGTAATAGCCTTGAATGTGGAGTTATAATTCAGCCAAATAATGGCTGAATTCATGAGCCAAATAATGGAGAATTAATGCTCCAAAGTCAGCCCAAACATCAGTTTTCGTTTTTATTCCAACGGTCTAAAACAATCGTAGTGTCGCGGCGCCGAAACTTCAGAGAGTTTCAGGCGTCTCCGGCGCTGCGGCGCTCTGGCGCCCCGACTCCGAAGTTGAGGCGCCGCGGCCCTTCGAGGCTCCACGGCGTTTTCTGACTCGTTTCATTTTTTTACACATAGTACACATCTTCCTTCATTTACCAACGTGAAACCATTGTCATTTGGCCAATAACCATATATCATCTTATGTCTCAAACAATTCATATACGTACCAATATTTCTTCCATTAAGGAAATTACGATCATTGACACATTATGTGCACGTGTGTGAAAACAACGTTTCCGACATGCGGGGCTCCAATTGTTCGAGTCATAATTAATAGGATTAACTTTATTTCACGTTTAGTAAATTTCCAACAACACGTTAGGACTAGATTAAAAGTTACAACTTCAAAAATCAAAGGGCGCTAGCTTCCTAAACAATATGTTTATGAGGTAGAGACTAGATCAATAAAAGAAAGATAAGGAAAGTGTACAAGATTCCAATCGGGCTACCTCTGAAGGAAGGTGGCAGCGAGGAAGGGTATTTCGAATCTCGATCAAATAGCGTATCACAGGACCGCGTCAAGCATATCGAGTTAGGTATGGGCTTTCTTTCACTACTAGAATCAACATTTGGCAGGGCTACTAGGACTTTGTGATAGAGAATGTGTAGTAATCCATGCTTTTAGCAGGAAATCCATGGGAAATATTGTTGAAGATCATGACAAGTATAAAGGCTAGAGTAGTCGAGATATACATTAAAGTGTATTATTTATACTATGATTGTACTTAGTAGAGAATATATTGATAGAACTAGAACACTCAAGACAACTGTATTGAGCTGTATATCTGTTGTATAATCTCCTATAAATAGGAGCTCATGTACTCGAATTTATTCATCAATACAGATCAATTGCTTATCTCTAAATATCTTAAGATATCTACATGGTATCAGAGCTTTAGAACTCTTCTTGTTGTTAGTACTGAAGTAATGCAGTAATATTTTCAGAATTTGAAACGCAACCTTTCATCAAATAAATGAGTCAATGGTTCTAATTATTGTAATTGACACGAAATAACATTCTTTCGACAATATCCACTGTTCTTTTACGGACCAATTTTGCTTCTATTGCGACTACTTCACTAGTTCCTTTGGAGATCCGTATGGACTTATGATTTCTCAATGTCTTCCTTATAACTCCCTTGTTCGGATTGTCTTCTGGATGCATAATTTGTTAACCATCAAAACTTCATTTTAAGCTCAACACTATTATTGAGTCAGCAGTATCTAAACAAATGAAATTAAAGATCCTAATAGAATAATATGATCTCGTAAGATTGGAGTTGTAATCTGGTACAGTTTCATTTTATGCAGTGTAAAAATGGTAGGCCTCATTGTTTGCAAGTTTATGAAAGTTTATATCTTAATTAATCAGATATTAATTGTAAAGTACGCTTATATTTTATATTTGAATATAAATCATCGGATTTCTATCATTACGTGTATTTAATTTTTATTTTGCAACTAACGGATTTGGGTGATTAAGACCTATAACAAAGATAAGTCTTAATATCATTAAGATTATATTCATTCTAGGATTTCTACAAAGATGATATTTTATCACTACTCGATTCACTTTCACCGCTAACCACACCTGTCATCACTAACTATCACCGACACCGCCATCCACCACTATACAATCATCATCCCAGCCACAACCATCACTCTTATCAATCACCATATTCAGTCGTCATCACCACTAACTACTTTTTATAATCATTATCAATAAATACCCATACCACAACTGTCACTGTTACTGATCATTACTGATAATCACTACCATCCACCACGGGTATCAATCACTACAATAATTATCAGACGACACCATCGACTACTACCATCAATAACCATTATTGAATATTATTGACAACCACCATATCACTAGTTTCTATCCAACCACCACTCTCAGCCAATACTGCCACCCCAGTCGGCACTCACAAATATTAGCTGTTACACCCCGTAATTACATGGCTACTAAGAGAGAACATGATTATGGAAATAAGATTTTAATGTTGGAAGGAAAATATTTTTACATTTTCTTATAGGGAAAATTTTCGAGACTAATGTGATGACAAGAATTAATACTAGTAGTGGAATCCTTTCTAATAAAATTATGGACATAGTGTTAAATTAATAAGTCTTGGTATTATGTAGAGTGAGGCCATCGAAAATGTGGAGAAAAATGGCTAAGTGTGGGAGATATTTTATGTGAAGAGATGACAAGTGGACAAGTGGGGTTCATGGGCCCCCCTCCACTTGTGCTTGTACACTTATTTAGATACAAAGTCTTGAAGACTTAGCTCACAAATATCTTCATCTTCAAATCCTCATATCTCTTTCTCTCCTTGAAGCTCTCGAAAATCCCTAGAAAAAGTGAAGAACAAAATCAACTTATTTTACAAGATTAAGTTCCTTAACCAACTGCTAAGCCAAGTTAACCTTGCAAGTTAGTGGGTCACGGTTTTTAGCTTGAAAGTTGTCTTGAAACCCTAAGCTTTTTGATGAACATTTTGGAAGTAAAACATGAAAACAAGATGGTTACAAGCTTGTAGAGGATACGTGTGTGTGATTGTAACGTGAAGAAGTGGTGCAAAAGTGAAGCAGGGTCACGGTTTGGCCGAGACTTGTGGATTGTTTTGTGATAAAACTAAGGTAAGATTTATTCTTCCTCTTGAATTAATTAGGAGTTACATGATGTTATAGTTGATAGATGAATTTGTGTTAAGAGAAAAGGAGAATAAGAAATACATGTGACAGTTTTGGCATGTTAGCCGAATTGTGGACAGTTTTGGTGTTGTTGAATTCGTTGGTTATTGTTGTTATTCTCGTCACTAATTACATGTTAAGATGAAGGAAATCTTGTTATTACAAGTTGTTATGGTTTATATAAACATGTTGAAATGTGAATTGGATTTTAAGGAGTTACAAAAGGGTTGTTGGCCGAGAACTTCCTAAAACTGTGAGACGTTGTTGTGCTGTTTTAGGGGCTGTTTTGTAACGTTATAATGCTGGACATTTAGTTACAATTATGCATGTTTAAATGTGGTAATTTCTAATGTAAGTCCTAAAGGATTAATGGTGTAGAATGGTGTAGAAAAGCTTCACATTCTACCCTCATTGTTGTTGGAATATGGACTGTTTTTGTGGACTGTTTTAGTAAGGATTAAGGGGCTGTTTTACGTGAGAAATAGGTGTATGAATCACCTTGGTTAACTGTTTAGTTGTGCCCTTAATTGGTGATTGGTTATTGATGTTATTGGTCTTATTTGTAAGGTGGAAATGTACGTATAAATAGGGGAAGTGCTGCCCAAATTTTTATATGAAAAGAGGATCATTACTTGGTATATGACCTACCCTAGTAAGCAGGGAGTTAATATACGTATTATTGTTATTATAGGTTGAAGTACTACTTGAGGCGTATTCTAGTTGTCAAGTTGGTATAGCCTATAAGGTATGTGAACTATCCTTTCTTCTTTTGGCATGACGTTATATGAAATGAGTGTACGGCGAACGTACGTAATTCCACTAAGTCCTACTTCCTAAATGATACATGATGTATAGTTCCTTGGGTTTTCCAAATGATGCTTTTAAATGATACATGATACATAGTGTCTTGATTTTCCAAATGATGGTTTCGAAAAGATACATGACATGAGAGTGCCTTGGTTTTCTAAAATGGAAGTTCATTTTAAAGATTTTATTGAGAGTCCAATGATGTTTTAAAGTGCACAAGGTTGCTCATGATAACTATTCGTGCAAGTGTTATTATTCCATTCCACCGAGTCCCTTAATGGGCCGACAATGTTTATATGATTTCACTGAGTCCCAAATTGGGCCGGCAATGTACACCGAGTCCCTCGCTAAAGGGCCGACAATGTTTATATATGCGCCCTTGCACTTGTTCACCGAGTCCCTCACTAAAGGGCCGGCAATGTTTATACGTATATGATTCCATAGACAAGCTTCCATGATGTGGGTATAGGTACTCGGGATAGTATATGACTCTCACTTTTTAAAAGGCAGAGTTGACTCTCGATTTTTATAAGGTACAATTGACTCTTATTTTATATGGCATAGTTGGGTCTGGTGTTTGATTTTCATACTTGTCTCTGTCATCTGTTGGCCAGTTATGATCTTATTTACTGTACTTTATGTTTACATACTTGGTACCTGTTGTACTGATCCCCTTCTCCGGGGGGCTGCGTTCATGCCCGCATGTGTATGTACTCAGTTTGGTGATCCGTGTGCTTAGGATCATTGGTAAGCTTTTGGGATAGCTCCATTGTTCCGGGGCTTATCATTTTGGTACAATTTTATCGTTACATGCTTATGTATATTCAGGGGTACGTCGGGGCCATGTCCCGTCATAGTTATTGTCTTACTTGTAAGTGCAGTCAGTGTGAGTTGGACGTATATGTCTGATTGTATTTCATTTCGGATTTGTGTATATAATGACAGCCTTGTCGGCTTGCCTATTTTATTATATGAAAATTCTGGGGATAGGATCCCGTTGTTTTGAGACTACGAGTTTTTCATTAGCCTCCGCTGGTCTTACGTGACATGTGAGTATAAGGGTGCCCAGGTAGAGCACCAGTCGCGATCCCGACGGCTCGGGTCGTGACACTAGCCATCACTAATGTCAACCATCATACTTTTAAAAAAATATTTTATTGATATAATATATATTAAAGTAACACCTCAAAAAAATAGAATTAGTAACAGAAAAATGATCGCATAGCTTAAGTAAAACTTCATCCCTTATCCTATTAAACGTTGAATTATCAAAATAATATGTTAGCTACGAGAAGTTCGTAAATAAGTTTGATTTTTTTAGTGTAATGAGTATTTTATTTGAAATTTATATGCATTAACTTTCTAAATAAAGAGTAATTTTATATATTTTGATGTTGAGAAATAAAAAGTCTTTATAATTTAGTAATCAAACAATTATATCATAATATTCAAACGTTTTAATCTTATAATATAGATCGTAATAGCTAAATATGTATTTAAACCCAAGTATCTTAATCTTAATAAAAAAAAAATGCAATGCAATAATCCCACCTAAAAAAATTCCTCTTCTATGACTCTAAAAAAAATGCAATGCAATAATCCCATTATCATTTTAATGGGGAAGGCGAAATCAGTCATTTTCAATTTGCTTTTTTTATGACGAATTAAATTATGAGTACGTCACACTCTCGTGTGGTACTCATGCAGGATACAAACAAATAGATCATATAAAGCTCATCTTCTCTTTAAAAAGCCATCATAGCCCCGCAGCAATATGTAAAATTAATAGCATGGGATCTAAAGAGCAAAAAAAAGCATTACTCAATCAACAGTTGGAGCAACTCGGTTCAATTACTAATTCTCCTTCTGTAAAACTACTCTCAGATTTAATTTCCTTTTATTAATTCAAAGGGTTTTTGGGTTTTCTTTCTTAATTTTTCATGTTGATGAAAGATCCTTTTTATAGTAATCGATTGAAATAATAAGTGTTTATTCATCTTCTAATGAAACCACTTCATAGCTATTTTGTTTTCTAAATCGGATTTGTCCAAATTAGTTTTAAGACAGTGACGGTTAAACAGTAAATCTTTTAGTTCCCTTTTGTTTTGTGCTCATATAGTATCTTGTTCTTGGATTCTATTATTTACATGTTGTTTCCTTGCTTCGATTATCATATTATGTGTTATTGAATCGAAGTCTATTGGAAACAACTTCTCTACCTTCACCGATTTATAGGGTTACACATAGTATGTTGTTGTTGAATTGGTTGTTTCATTTACGAAATGTAATGTTTAATTTTTCAGGTGAATAAGACATCAATCATCGCCCATGCATCAAAGTATATAGAGGAATTAAAGGAAAGGATTGACAAGTTAAATGAAGATGTTTCAACCTCACAACCGTCTCAGCATAATGACCAAGATTCTTTACCAGCGGTATGTATGGCTCAAACATATTATTAGTAGGTGCTGCACAGGAGCTTTTCAATCGAGCAAAATAGTTACAAGTATTATCAACCAATTTTAATTAATACTCTTTTTCCCAAAATAGAACTAAGACTCTCAATTTCAACTAGTAAAAATATTTACAAGTTATAAATCAAATTTAAGTTTCTCAAAATTCCACTAAAAATTTCATATGCTGAGCAGGGATATTATAACCTCTATGTAGTTGTATAGCGTGTCCATTTTGGCCTAATGGACCTCACGGATTTATCACTTTGACTAATGGCTAGTCTAAAAGTACATTATACATGTTAGTTAAAAGACTTATTCTTATAGTTCAAGATTTTTCTATCCCTTTTCAATATAATAATAACATGAAGATGGGTTGTACGTAAACCCCTATCTTTGCGAGATAGAGAGGTTCTTTTTAATAAACCTTCAACTCAAAAAACAAATATTTGAACGACCCGCAAATAAACCTGCTTTCAATAACTCACGAGAGCTCCCTCTTTGCCGAATAGTTTCGTCGAGAGTATCATATGAACTACCAAAAGGACAACTTTATATTATTATCCTCTTGTAGTAGAAGCAGCGCCTCATTTTTTCCTTTTTCTGTTTCCTCCATTTACCACGAAGAAATTAATGACCAGAGTCTCGAGACTAACTGAATCTCATATATCTCTAATTTATAAGTACCAAGTTACTATTTACTTTTTCATAAACTACTTTAGTAGGGATTAATAGTGTCAGAAAGGTTAAATAGAACAAAAGCTGAGTCGAGACGATCTGTGTGCTTCTGTATACTCTTTATACTCGTATGTGGGAGATTTGTTTATTTGGCCAAAACATTTCATCTATTAATTCATGTCTCAAACACATTACTTTGTATATCAATATCTCTTTCATTTTTTAACAAAATTTGACGATACTTGTCGCTAATATCATCTACTCATTTAGTAGATTAGGCATGTGCGAAGAAAATTTGTATCATCATACTCACATCTAGCATTGCATGTGAGAAACTTATGCTCAATCTCAGTGAAAAGATGAAGAAAACCAGAATTGGAGAAATAAGGAAGACAGAAGAAAAAGTCGAGATATTTTGAGAGCCAATGTGCTCTTCTGAGATATTTGTATTTATGAAGGATTACACTCTTTACAGATACAAGTCATATATATATACACTTCCAGACTCAATTATGATATCTAATAACCGACTTAACTAATCTCTAATAACTAACTTAACTAGGGAACTAATTATCTACAATGGACCTCATGGGACCTTGGTACACATCTCCAATGCTTCTACAACCCCCTCTCCTCAAGCTAGGAGTAATGTAGAGGTTCTTCATCCCTAGCTTGGATAATAAATACTTGTGTTGGCCACGACTGACAACTTTGGTGAACACATATGTCGGCTGATCAGCAGAAGGAATGTAAACCGTATGAATGAGGCCAACCATAATCTTTTTCCTAGTGAAATGACAGTCGATATCTATGTGTTTGGTGCGCTCATATAATACCGGATTGACATCAATGAAAAGAGCAGAATGACTATCAGTGTGGGCTGGAACAGGCAACAACACATTCACTTCAAGCTCTCTATACAGAACTTCAAGCCAAATCACCTCAGCAACAGAGGATGCTAATGCTCGATACTCAGCCTCAGCTGAGCTCCGGGACACAATAATCTGTTTCTTGGACTTCCAGACAATAGGTGAAGTCCCAAACATAACCAAATAGCCAGTGATGGACTTCCTGCTATTGAGGCAGGATCCCCAATCAGCATCACAAAAAACTTGCATAGTAGGAGAGCTAGTACTACTCAAAAGAATACCATCTCCTGTTGCACCTTTAATATATCTCACGATCCTCAGTCCTACCTCCAGATGGGACTGTTTAGGGGCTTGCATAAACTGGCTAAGACATTGAACTGAGTATGCAATATCGGGCCTGGTGTTAGTGAGATAAAGTAGCCTTTCAATAAGTCTCCTGTAAACTCCAGGGTCTGACAGCAGTGGATCCTTGAGTGTGGATGCAGTCACAAATGTAGTGGGAGGAACATGTTGATCAAACTCTAAAGTAGTCAACTTCTGATGCATTTCCATAGGAGAGGGAGAAGGCTTAGCCTCTGCCAATCCCATGTCAGAAATCAATTCCAAGGCATACTTCCTCTGATGTATTACAACTCCTTGACTACTTCTTGCAAACTCGATTCCTAGAAAATATCTAAGTTCACCAAGATCTTTTATTTTGAATGCAGACTGCAGTATTTCTTTTGTCGACTGAAGTAGTGCTTGATCATTGCCAGTGAGCAACAAATCATCTACATACACCAGAACAATAACAATCTTTCCATCTTGATGTTTGGTGAACAAGGAGTAGTCTCTGAGACTTTGTGTAAATCCAGAAGCAACTAATGCTAATGTCAATTTGATGTTCCACTGTCTGGATGCTTGCTTCAACCCATATAGTGATTTCAACAACCTTCACACCTTCCCATTTCCTGTAGTTGTGTGAAGACCCTCTGGCAGATGCATAAAGACTTCTTCAACCAGATCACCCTGCAAAAAGATATTGTAAACATCCATATGGTATATAACCCACTGTTTGATTGCTGCAATGGATACAACAACTCTGACAATGGCCATCTTAACAACAGGTGAGAATGTCTCTTGATAGTCAATCCCCTCCTTTTGGTTATACCCTTTGGCAACCAATATTGTTTTGAATCTTTCAATCTCCCCGGTAATTTTGTATTTGATTTTATACACCCATTTACACCCAATAGCTTTCTTCCCCTTTGGCAGTGTCACCAGGTCCCAAGTTTTATTCTCCTCCAGGGCCTGGATTTCAGCCTGCATTGCCTCAATCCATTTGGCATCCTTTGCAGCCTCCTTGTAATTGCATGGTTCTATAATTACTGAGGATTTTGCTATCAATGCCTGATAATTGGAGGAAAGATTAGAATAGCTCAATCCTGCAGATATAGAATACAAACAATTAGTTGATCCTTGTTGTGTGACATAATCATTGTGCCAAATAGGAGGCCTGCTTGGCCTTGTAGATCTTCTAATGTCTGAATCAGGAATTTATATGTCTGAATCAGGAACCTGCATGTCTACTTCTTCAGTTATATGCTGAGGATCAGGGATGACCCCATCCTCAGACATGACAACATAATCTGGAGGACAATAAACTACAATCTCACTTGGATGCACTAGATCATCATATCAGAAAGAATCATTTGTGTGAATGGACTCCATTCTACTCTCATCATCGTTATTTTTAAAAGGGGAGATATTTTCCATAAAAACTACATCTCTACTCATGAAAATAGTTATGTTATCCAGATCATACAATTTATACCCTTTCTGTGTTGAACCATATCCTAGGAAAACAGTCTTGACTACTCTAGGACTAAACTTATCATGATTGAGAAGGTTGGTTGCAACACACAGACTCTCAATCACCCTCAAATGGGACAATGAAGGAACAGACTTGTATATCATTTCATAAGGAGAGACATTCTTTAAACAGAAGAAGGAATTCTGTTGAGAACATATACTGCTCTCTCAACACAGAATCCCCAGAACCTATCTGGGAGAAACCCTTGGATCTTTATAGCCCTTTCTGTTTCTAAGATATGTCTATGTTTTCTCTCAACTACTCTATTTTGTTGAGGAGTGTATGGACATGAACTCTCATGCACTACACCATGTTGTTGAAACAACTCATTACAATTATTATTGAAGAACTCAGTCTCATTGTCTGATCTTACTCTCTTAATTTTTCTTTCAAAATGTGTGTGCACTGATATAAAGAAATTCTTTAGTAGAGTAAATACATCTGACTTCAGTCTCATCAAAAACACCCATGTCCATCTAGAATAATCATCCACAATTGTAAGAAAGTATCTCATTCCATTATAAGTGTCAACTCTATAGGGTCCCCAAATATCCATATGCAACAATTGAAAAGAATTGGATGTCCTAGTTAAACTTATAGGGAATGATATTCTAGTTTGTCTTGCCAAAGGACATATTTCACAATTATGCAATGTAAATGAACTATTATTCTGAAAATAAGGTATCTTTTTCAACACATTCATTGGTATATGACACAATCTCTGATGCCAGACTGCTGCATCAGTCTTCTGAGCTGCTGCAAGACAGTGGTGTAACTCTTTCCCTTTATTCTGCTTATGTACACATAGTATGTATAATCCATCCTCCTCAGTACCAATCCCCCTCACCTTCCCAGATGAGAGATCCTGAAATGTACAATAGGTAAGAAAGAAATTGACACTGTAGTTCAGTTGTTTTGTCACCTTAGATACAGACATCAAATTGAACTGAAAATTTGGAACACAAAGGACATCTTTTAAGATATCACATCCTCCCATATGGTAATCACCTATGTGTGATATCTTAGTTGACTCTCCAGTAGGTAATTGCACTTTACCTGCACCTTCTGTTAAGTGTTTATTATGTAAGCTCTGATTATTACCAACCATATGGTTAGTAGCTCTTGAATTCGCTATCCATTTTATCAATGTTTGTGTATCAAAATTACAGATACCTGCCATGTTAGCTACAATATTGTTCTTCTTTGATGACTGGCTGATTAAGTAGCTTGAGCAATTGTTGGTGTTGTTGAGGTGTGAATTGATATGATCCTATCTGCCTCTCTACAACATCTTGTCCTCTGTGACTTCCCACAATTTGTGGTTCTTGTGTGTAATTTTGTCCATAATAGAAGAAGTCATTCTTCTGCCCAGTGTCTTCATGAGGAAAGCCATTTTCAGTCACCATGTTCACCTTCTTTGTCTTACTTTTGTTATCTTCTGGATAGCCAATCAATTTGTAACATCCTTTATGTACATGTCCTGTCCTACCACAGAATGTGCACTTCTTCAACTTGTTGTAGTCTATCTTCATATGTCATTTGGTGTGACAGAAGTCACACACTACATTTGGATTGTAAGGCCTTCTTTGCCTATAAGTCTCATCTCCTTTGGACTTGGCACAACAATTTGGTATAGGCATGATCGAGTCATACTCATCCCATAAGTCCTTGAGCTTTGAATAATACACAGACACAGGAAATATTCTCTGTCGCAGTGTAAATATGTCCTCATACAATTGAAAAGCTCTAGAACTATTGACCTTGTCAAATCTATCTTGTAACTCCTTCCATATCATGTGAGAATCTGAGTTAAAAAACATTTCATTTAATAAGCTTTTACTCACATTTCCCATTAACCACGATACTACGATAGCATTACACCTCTCCCACAAATTTGCAGTGTTTTCAGTGAAATCTTCCTTCTTCAGTGTTCCATTCACAAATCCAATTTTATTTTTACCTAGCAGTACAAGTTTCATTGCCCTGCTCCACAAAGTATAATTGTCCATCCCGGTAAGAGTAATTCCAACCGATAGTGAGCCAGTGGCATCAGAAGGGTACAAATACAATGTATGATTATGATCAATATTAATAGTTCCTTCAACTCCATTCAACGATATTCCTTCAGTACTTCCCATTCTATTTCAATTACAGATTCAGATTCCAATTGATCTAAATGAATAATTAATCGAAGAAAAATTTGTTTTCTTCTCATGCATGTAACGAGATCAACGAATGTGATACTCGGTCTATCTAGATAACAATGTTATGTAACATAGCAATCGAACACTACACTACCAGATTTACCTCGATCTGCTTTGTATAACAAAATAATCGACTACTTCATTACCAAGTTACCTCCAACTCAGTCTGTGATATCTTCGATCAATCTCTTCATCAACGTTACTTTTACTGTCTGATAATCGAACACTAGATTGCATTGATAACATTGGGCTTTGATACCATGTTAATTATCTAGCATTGCATGTGAGAAACTTATGCTCAATCTCGGTGAAAAGATGAAGAAAACCAGAAGTGGAGAAATAAGGAAGGCAGAAGAGAAAGTCGAGATATTTTGGAAGCCAATGTGCTCTTTTGAGATATTTGTATTTATGCAGGATTACACTCTTTACAGATACAAGTCATATATATATATATATATATACTTCCAATCTCAATTATGATATCTAATAACCGACTTAACTAATATCTAATAACTAACTTAACTAGGGAACTAATTATCTATAATGAACCTCATGGGACCTTGGTACACATCTCCAATGCTTCTACAGAAAAACTCAATCCCACATAATTAAATTTTCAACAACTTTTACATTGTTTGATGTTACAATATTAAATTAACTTAGTTTTACGTGCTCAAACGTATGCCTCCTTAGGATATTGTTACTGTATTAATTTTGTAATGTAGAGGCTTGATCGATAGTTTTGCAAAGAACAGAGTTGCCAACTATAATTCTTTAGAGTTTAGGTTGTATATATGTATATATATATATGAGTAAACTTACTTAAGATAGAGTACTTGTTAAAATAGGTAAAAGTGAATTGATCGTGTAAAATTCTTATATTGACCGACTAAACATAAACAGTTAAACTCAATTGTTAAAGAGTTTTAAGTTTGATATAGTGATGATGTAAAAAATAGTTACACAAGCAGGCCATTTATACGGTAATTACTATGATAAGGGTTAATATGTAACTTGATAAAAATAATAACTGACCTGCTTTTATTTTTTTTTATTTTTTGTTGTGAGAAGGCATGTGCATTCTTCTTTCGAGTCTTTGCAGTAACCCCGGACGTGTAGCGCAAACACGCGTCGGTACGTATAAACTACACAGGCCCATGTGTGATGCGCAAAGAAAGGTTTATGCAGGGGATCGAACAACTGACCTGCTTTTAGATGTTAAAATACATTGATAATGTAAAAAAAACTTTACAGTATATATGTTTATCTTAAATCCTATCATGTTTAAAGCATTATCTAGACTCTACATTCCTACAGTTTCTTTATTTTCTCGCGTTTCATGTACTTTCATATAATCGTTTTCTTTCTTCAAACAAATACAGATTCTTATATATGGTGCATTTACATGTTCAGTATTGAGAAATTGTCCAACTTTAATTTACACTACAGGTTACAGTAGAAATCCTAGAGAAGGGATTCATAATAAATGTGTATTCAAAAGAGAATTGCCCTGGTTTGCTAGTCTCCATATTGGAAGCCTTTGAAGAGCTTGGCCTTGAATTATCAGATGCTAGGGTTTCTTGTTCCGGTAGTTTTCGCCTTGAAGCAGTTAGTGATGTAAGATTTTCTATTTCTCTCTCTAATTAATTTCCTCTTCAACATTTTTCTTGAATACCGTCTATTTTAAAGATATGTATAATGTATCAAAATGTTCTTTAATCTTGTGGTCTTAAACATGTCATATGGAAAGTTGTAACTAAAGAGTTGACAAAAGAAGGAAAAATATTATTTTTGAAACAGAAAGTAAAACAAATATTTTGAAACGGATTGAGTATTTGAATATTTATTTTCTTAAAATGATGTACTCCGTCAGTCTTATTTTAAGTTAATTTCATTTAAGATTTTAACACACTTCCTTTTATAAAGCTATTCACCTCTCGTGGTGATGGAAAGTTTGGCCAAGACCCCTACTAATAATCTTTTACTCCTTAAATATAATGGATAAGACTGGAAAATAGTAACGAATTGTTATTGTTTTTTGGATTAAAAATACTTAAATTGGGATGAAAGGTGTACTTGTCTACAAATATATTTTGTCCACGCAGTGGTTTAAAAGTTCACGTGTGCCTTGTACACAACCACCTCGTTATTTGAACCACACACTTTGGATTTTTGATTGTGTGTGTGACCAATTGATGAGTGGCCAATTGTTAATTGTTTCGTTTACAAACATATTCGTGCTCTTTTTCACCGTTAGTTTTGAGGGTGGCCTTCGGGTAAAGATGCTGAAGTTTGGGCTTTAGTTCTTCAATTTTCTAAGGCCTCATTTTATATCATAATAGTTATAATATAAGCTTCTATTTTAAAATAAAAAAGTACTACAGACTTTTACTAAAAAGGAATGCAACTTTTGTATTTTGATTTGAAAAAAGAGCTTCATTTTATACCACAATAGTTATAATATAATCTTTTTGTTTAAAAAGGGGGAAACAGTACTATAGAATTTTACATAAAAAGGAATGTATCTTTTATACTTTATTTGACATAAAGAGGGTCTCAAAGTATGTTTGAAACTTGTAGAACAAAGAATTATGAAAGGAAAGTGAAAAAGTAATCATTAAATTTCCATTTACCTTTTCAATGAAAAAGACTTTTCATTTCCTTTTTTGGACTGAATATTCAAGAATTATTGAAACCTCTGGGCAAGGTGCTATCCGATCCAGTTGAATGCCGAAGTACCTCTGCATGGTGTTAGCAATGATTTTCGGGTTTATCAGTTGTGATGTTCCCTGCCAATTCTCGACTGGATTTGGCTGGTAGGTCTGCACTTGCGGCCTCCATTCTGCACTTTGTTGGATAGGGTTTTGAAGGTTATAAGTGGTCTGTTGGCCACTACCAATAGGTCGGGAGATGCCCCATTACTGCTGTTGGGAGTGGCCACCAAACCCTACAACTTGAGCTCCTGGAACAACTAACGGAGCCTGAGGATAAGGTGGAACAATATTCCATGGCTACTCTTCTCGGACGTCGGTCGTTCTTACGCTTCCTGGAAGATATGTATTGGGTACTGGAAATGACTGCTGGAATGGTAACCCATTGTAAACAGCGTCATCAGATAACCGAGGTAAGTCATAGCCAGGGGTCATCGACTGAACAACATTATTCTCCTGCATCGTAGGGTTATTCATAGAAATGTACGGCAGGCGACAATCCAAACTGTCCTGGAGCCTGAACTAGTCTCCGAACCATGTTGATCTACCCATACTGTATACTCGCTTGGTCAGACAACACATTTTTCCCTCCCAAGGTTCGGTGGCGACCATTCAGTGTGCTATTTGCCAGGCGATTGGGCTTGTGTTCCTAGGTGTGCTATCGGATGCACCTGAGTAGGCACTGGCTGATGCACATGCGGCTGAGGAACAACACCGGGAGTCACGGTCTCATGTTGAACAACATCGCTCGTCAGAGGGATGGCATAACTAGTCGAGCATTCTCCTGGGTGCATTTGGTTGGTTTCCATCTCCTTCGCTTGCTGAACCTCATTATGTACCATAAGCTTCACAATGTCAGTCAATTGTTTAGAAACTTGATACATAATGTCGTAGATGCCTAAGTTGATCTGTTGTCTAATGAAAGACGTGTTCATTATGGTTGGACCTTCATATTGGCTGAAATCTTCCACAGCTTGGGTTGATGGTGGAAGTGGAGGGGTATCAACCGATGTAGGAATACCCAAGGAGGATGCTTGTTCGTTGTTCCTTCTGGGAGGATTTTATTTAGGATGTGGACTGGACTCAAGGTTCATTTTCTTACCGGGCCTTAGGCGCATACGCCAAGAATGATCCTGACATGGAGAATCAAACTTCGTTATTAATTCACCTATGATCTCATTGGGCGTACCAAATTTTTTCTCGCCCCGAATTTTGTCTTCTGTCGTTGTATTGGCTGATCGAATCGGGAGACAAATTGATTCCTTAACTCAAGCGATTCGGGCTGGAAACAGAAATCTGATTTTCAGCAATAGGTTCCCCAAGTATTCCAGAAAGCGTTAGGATGGTGGTTTTAGTAAACTAATAGGTAAGAAGCATGAATGCAGCTGAGTACAGTAAAAGATAAAGTAAAGTAAAGGATAAAGTAAGGATAGATAAAAGATTTGATTTGTTTGTTTGATTGTGTGTGTATATACAAAAGAATGTTCCTATTTATAATACAAAAAGAAAGAAAAATTGTACAAACCTGCCCCCCCCCCCATGTCATCCATCAAATAACCCACTAAGTTTAATGGCCGACCATGAGGGAGGTGGTGCCAATTTTCTCGGCCTCTAGTACTCCTCTTGCTTGGGTAATGACCCTTGTTTTCAATTGTTGTTGGCCGTTACCGCTCCTAGGGGTCTAGAAATCCTTTTGACTTGGTCATTGAGGCGTTTGTATCTGAGTGGGTCTCATTCATACCTCTAACTAACGACTTCGGCTAAGATGCCTTAGTAGTCGATGAAGTTCTTGTAGTCGAGGGCTAGGAGTAAATTCGGCTCCAGAATAATTCGACAGTCACTGAATAAACTTAAATTATTTTTTAGTGTTAACAATACTATAAGCTGAGTGTCAAATTATAATCTTTTACGACAAACTTTAGAAACAGAAAATTACTTGATTGCATTACGCATATCAATACAAAACCTTAACCACATACGGTAAGTTAGTAAAGTGTTATCACAAATTAAACTCATCTCTTTATTTTACTGATTGCATATTTCTATCTTATATAAAGAGATCAAATAGTCTATGCACTTGTTGTGTAAAAAATAATTATATAATATTTAATTGGTCCACCAACCGCCTTTTGGTTCTATTAAATTTCTTAACTTTTGAACACTAGCTAGCTTTTGGATTACCAATATTAGCACGAGCGAACTTTTTGTAATGTTAATACAAACTTATAAGTTAAACTCTACCGATAGTGTAAATTACACCTGGCTAATAAAGTTTGTTATTATTGCAGAACGAAGGACATATTGAATGTGTAGATGCCCAAATGGTAAAACAAGCAGTCTTGGAAGCTATAACGAACTGGAGCCAAAGCAAAGAACAAGATTAATATTTAATCAGCTTTTGTTATCTTCTCTCTTCTTTGAAGTTGAACACCTCCCCCCAAAACAACCATAAAACAAAAAGAAAGAGAACAAACGAGGCAAATAAGCAAAAAGGAAAAGTCTTTTTTGTAGCTCCTGCATTTTATGGATTAATATTAGTCAACAATGACAATCATTTGAAAACAAATTGAGCACACCCAGAATCAAAAAGGTCGGAAGAGTGTTAACGTGAAGCAATGCTTTTTTTTTTCTTTAACAATTAAATATCATGGTACTCTTTTCTTTTTTGTTTGGAGAAACAAATTTTGAAGATATAATGACAATAGATAAAACTGTTTGACTTGCATTTACACCAAATTAAACGTGTGAAAACATGACATACACTTTATGGGCAGTTATGAAAATATATTTATATCCCAGAGACAATATGTATTAGGACAAATGTATTTTATACACATTCTTTTTATTAATGGATATTAATATTATGGCATTTATAATTATTGAATTATTAGTTGATTGTTTATAATATTCTATAATATGCATCTCTAGAGATTACGTTGTTATTAATAGTGTGTGAGATATTAATATTATAACGTAACTCTTAAAATAGCCTCGATTAATGATCATCAAGAATAGGATATCGATGATATGTGATAAGTCGACATGTGGTCTGCATCACATTCTTAGAGGATGTAGTATGTCTCACCTGCTGCGAGTAATGGTTACTCGTGATGGACTCATGGATACTTTAGGAGTAGTGACATACTCTGCTGATATATTGTTTGTTATACAATATCTAAAGTATGATCAACGTGTGGGAGATAGGAGTCCTTAGACTTGAGGTCGATACACACCTTGTCTACAGAGTCATATATACTTTGATCATGTTCTAAGCTCAAATGTCTTATAGGTTGAGATACGGCTTGTATTGGGTATGTTACGAAGTATATTAAAGGTGGTAGTTGAGCCAAGATTAGGATTCATTCCTCGAATATATATTCGAGATAACACTCAGATTCTCATATGATATTAGATTGACTAAGTCGTAGGCCAACGCAGTAGACATACCTATGATATGGTCTTGTTGTCAACTAATATAGATGAGATATAGTGATCAAGTCATTTGGATAGACATTTGGCAGATCCTAAGCTTGATCAAGTGTGTCGTGAATGAAAGAATTTTATCTTCCCACATAAAGGTTCAGTTTACCAGATTCGTGTAACTATATTTCACATATTGAGTTCGTTTTTCGTTACCGTCTAGAAGTTCTATGTAGACCATAATGTGGTTAGTGTCGACATGTGAAGGCTTGTAGGGTAACACTAAGTCAATTATTCCGTCGATCTAAGGATCTAATGAGAGAATATAAATGTCTGATTTATGATCGAGACATTTGAATGAATAATGATTATTTAATTAAAGCCGAGATTGGATTACAGTTTTAATTAAAATGAAAATGAGGCAAAACTGAATAAGGGTCGTGCTTCATGGGACCCAGGGTCGCGACGCCACACACTTAGCATTGCGGCGCCGCCTTGGTAGTGGGCAGTCAGAATGACCCACACCTTAAGATCATTATTCAAACACTTAATTTCACAAAATCATTCTAAGTCTTAGAGATTTAGTCTTACAATATCCTCGCGAACCTCTGCCATATTTCCTAGCTATTCGAAGGAGGAGTTATAGCATAGTCTAGAACTTGCAATCCAGGAATAGTTACCTGCGCACCCTCAGACGTTACTAGAAGATTCCAGATTATTCAAACTGTATGTTTTGTTCGAAATATTGTAGTTACATTACATGTATGTTCATGTGTTATTATTATTACATAATCATCCCGCAGTTCGTCGTTTGTTGGATTTGAAACTGGTATTTTCAAATTCCACTGCGTACACGAACCCAACAAAACCCTACAGTGGTATCAGAGTCTGAGATGTTTTGTGTGATTATGTAATGATAATTAATGATAATATGAGTTATGGTTTGTTTAAATCTATTTTTTATATCGTTTAGAAGCTTTAAACCCTAATATCTTTAGAACGCATAATCCTTATTTCCAGAACTGTTAAACAATGATGTATTTGAAGAAGTCAATCCAATCTAACTCTTCTAATTTGATGTGCGTAACCGGTTCATTACGAACATGGTGCACTGAGACGAAGAACGAGAAGGGATTGGATGATGGTCGATGAACGTGTTATTTGATGGTGAACGGGTACGAGGATGAATCTGCAAATTCGCCACTGAACCAGTTTTAGGATTTCGAAAATGCAGACTTTGTGTTTCTGAGATAGAGGTGTCGCGGCTCCACGATGGAGCGCTGCGGCGCCTGCAAGGGTTTTGTGGCGGCGCCGCGATACTCCCTTTGCAGAAGCGCCAAGGCTCCGTTCTGGAGCGTCGCGGAGCTGTTCATCACGAAAGCTTAAAATTTATTTTCCTAATATGTTGCCTCAAGGGCGTCGCGATGCCACCCAACTAGGGTCGCGGCGCCGAGGCTCCAGTTTAAAAAAAAATCAGAATCAGAAACTAAAGTTTTTAAGTTTCAGAATCTGAAATTAAAACCTTTTAAGATAGACATATTTGGTCCTTTGGGGCAAATCTGTAAATAAATAAAGTTTCTGAAAATCAGATTTTTAAAATCCGAAAATTACAGACATGTCCTTGAAACCTGAAAATATTTTCTGAAAATTAAAATTAGATTTTCTGAATTTAAGGGGGTTCAAATTAAAATTTTAAATTCTTGAGGGACTAAACTATAAATTCTGAAAAGTTTTGAATTTATAGAAATGTCCTGAAAATAAGTTTTTAAAATCAGAAAATGTTTAAGGGACTGTTTGGCATAAACTTAAATTTTAGAGTTTAGACGAATTAACCCATGATTATCATTAATTGTATATTATTGAATAATATATGAAAATATGCTAAGTGTTTTAAATGCGTGCATTTAATTATTAGCATAGCGTCCACTATAACAGTATGGGTAGGCGGCACCCAGTAATTGATTAAAATTATCCTATATCATGCCTATTGGGTTGATAGTTTCCCAAACTAAATGTGTTTTAGTAATTCCATTATAAGAAGTCGTATGGGATATGCCATAGAATGTTGATCTTGGTTAAAATCCCCGAAAACTGAAAATGTTCTCCAAATTTTAAATACAAATCTAAATTAGAACGCATCGTCCATTATAATTGTTAGAGTGAAAAATCCTTTTAGGCAATACGAGTATTTATGCCAAAGTATTTGCTCTAAGTCTACAAGGACCCAGACTCTTTCATAGATGTGTTTAAATGTAAAAGTAGATGATAAAATTTTGTGGGTATTTACACCAAAGTGTTTGCTCAAAATGTCAAGTTTACTTAGATACATAAACGTAGTCGTGTAATGGGATTGACTTGCTAAGACAAATTTTGGCGCCAAAGTATCGGACTAATCTAAGGACGCAAGATTAAAATAAAATATTTAATCAACCAAGAGTTGCAAATAAGTTTTGCAATTGGTTTAGAACCTACCAAAATGTGCTATTGAAGCTATCAGCCAAAGCAAACGTGGAATAACATAGGATTGGATCTTGGCCCATTATGACCTTAAATAAATCTAGGTCTGTATTCTACCATGGAGTCGTAGAAGTATGCCAAAATAGTGGAAGCTAATTAAACAAAAGACCATGCTGATTAGCCTAAGCGAATGTGTATAATAAGAAATAAATTTGATTGTAGTTTCCTGTCTATCTAACCTTTCAGATTATCAAAATGTCTAGTCTATCATTGAAAATGAACAAACTCACCGGACCAAACTATCTAGACTGGCTTAGGAATCTAAGAATTATCCTAAGGCAAGAAAAGATATAATACGTATTGGACAAAGTATTCCCCACGGTCCCTGCCGAGGATTCTGCAGAATATTCCACATTCGATAAGATAGCCTACCAGAAGAACACGCCACTCCAACATAATGTGTGTTGCTGTCTTCCATGTCAGTGGAGCTTCAGAGACAACCGAGAACATGGGCCCTAACAAAATGCTCGTATACTTGAAGAGTCTCTATGACTCCCAGTCCCAAACTATGGAACATGAGTTATTGATAGAACTCTTCAAGTGTAAGCTAAATGTAGGGAGCCACGTGTCTCAGCATGTGTTGAAGGTGATAGGGTTGGTAGAATTTTATTGTAAACTACAATATGAACGGAGCGAATGCGAGTCTGCCGGAGCTGCATAACATGCTCAAGACCTTTGAATATTTAACTACCAAAGGTAAAGTTGTGCTCATGGTGAGCTCTACTAGCCGGCCCAAGCAGAAAGTCAAGGAATGGTAGAAGTAAAGGGCAAAGCAGTCGTTGTGCCCTCAGCTATGAAGCCTAAGAGAAGTGTGAAGAAGAAGAAGGTGATTCCGGCTAAAGATGTATGCCTCAACTGTAACAAGAAGGGGCATTGGAAGAGGGACTGCACTGCACCAGGAGGAGGAAAAACACTACGTGCTTCTACCTCTGGTGGACAAGGTATGTACGTCATAGAAATATTCAATGTACAAAATAAATGAGCTAAGATAAGTAATAAAAACTCTACCTACCTATGGCATTGTAGACTTGGTCATATCAATCAAACAAAGATAGCAAGGTTAAAGAAACTTGACTACCTAGAACCATTTGACTTGGAATCTTATGGTAACTGCGAATCATGTTTGAAAGGTAAGATGACCAAGAAATTTCTGTACCAAATCTTGCCAAGTGGTGATGGAGTTTGCCTGCAGGGAGTTCAATCAGATCTTGGTTCGATCCCTAAGTGAGAAGGCAAAGAGCCTCAATCAAATGACATCATCAATAACACCATTATATTTAAGGGTAGCACATAATTCTAAGAAATTTGCTAAATGCAAGTGCGGATCTTCAGAAGGCAAACCCCCAAACGGAACTATGCCTTAAACCATGTGCAATATTGCTGGCTTGATTTCGAAATTATTGTCTTCCACAGCTGGTAGCCTGATGCATGTTTGCACCCCTGTAACTTTTGGCAGTACATAGTCCTTTAGGATCCTCTCTGTAGGATGTTGAACTCGTCACATTATGTCTGCCGGTACTTCTTCATTCAACCTGTTCTGATTCTGTTGATTTTCCATTGCTAATGAATCAGAAATTCTTTTATTTCTCCTGTTCTGATTCTGTTGATTTTCCATTGCTAATGAATCAGAAATTCTTTTATTTCTCATGTTCTGCTTACATGTTTTCTCAATCTCCGAATTTAGAGGGACAAGTGTGTCTGCTTCGCATAAAACAAAGCTCCCTGAAATTTATAAAAAACAAGACAAACAGATCAAGACAAAATGTGTTCCAAGAAAAAAAAATATAAAAGTAAAAATAAAACCAAATTAGAAATAAGGTTAGTTACTTCGATATTGATAAAATTTCAGTCCTCGGCAACAACGCCAAAAACTTGTTGTGAATTTTCTATATGCTACGCAAGTGAACGTATCGCAATATAGTAATAATTTTGGTAAGACCAAGTAACGTCCACAGAGACTGAATTATCAAGTACAGATTAACGAACCTTTAGTTTCTATTTGACAAACGTTAATGAGTTTTGGTTTCTAAATAAAAAACTAACAACTAAATAATAAGCAAGAATAAACTAGGAATGAAAACACTTGGAGTTTAAATTAGTTATGAAGATAATTAGGGCTTACAATCTCTTCAACTATCCCTGGGAACTTACAGCAAATCAGGCGACGCGGCGCTTCTGCTAGGCGTTGGGGCACTACAACACCCCAGACCTTGCCTTCTTGCGCCGCGACTCTTCATCTTTCTTTGTCCGAATTTTTGCCAGATTGCTTATATGCTTCCCGTGACTTCTTTAACCGCTTGCTTGGGATTTTATTGTGCATTTTTGGGCTCCATAAATGCTTATCCTCTTTGAATTTGCCTTAAGCCTTACTGAGTCGCTTAACACCTGAAAACACAACATAAAACGCATAATACTGTATAAAATAATTAAAAGACAACAAACGACTCCCTAAAACACACTTTAAAATAGTACTAAAATAGACTCAACAACAGGTCATGACATACATGATTGATCCTATTGCCGAAACATATGAGATCCTCTTCATGCGCTCAAGTTCTTCAGCATTAGAAGGACTATCCTTCTTAGATAACTTGATGCCTTGAACCATAGGTAGACCACCTTTCTTGGAATTTACAAAGAAAAAACTTCTAAGCACTTTGTCTATATAGACCGAGTGTGACAGTCCTAACAATCTATTAAGTCTATCTAGATAGATCCTAAATCCCATAATGTAGCAGGTTTCACCTAAATCATTCATCATGAAGGTACTGAACAACCATTCCTTGACTGACTGCATGAGAGTCTTATTGTCTCTCATTATCAATATATCATCCACATATATAACAATGAAGACAATACTCCCATCCTTGCGTTTTCTATAAAAACAAGGGTCATTTTTGCTTCTGACAAAATCAAATAATTTGATAGCTTTGTCAAAGCAAATGTTCCAACTCCTTGAGGCTTGCTTAAACCTATAAATGGACTTATGTAGCTTGCATACAACATTTGGTTTGGAATCAAATGAAAAACCCTCGGGTGGTTTCATATACACTTCCTCAATTAGATTACCATTGAGGAAAGCGGTTTTGACGTCCATAAGCCAAATGTCATAGTCATAATATGCAACTATCACAAGCAAAATCCGAATGGACTTAATCTTAGCAACATGTGAAAAAATTTCATCATAGTCGACCCCAGGCCGTTGATTATAACCTTTAGCCACCAGCCTTGCTTTATAAGTTTGTACCTTTCCAAATTCATCAATCTTTTTCTTGAAGATCCATTTGCATCTTATGGGTTTAACTCCACTTGGAAAATCAACCAAGTTCCACACTTGATTGATGTACATGGATTCCATTTCAAATTTCATGGCTTCTTGTCATCTCTTCAAATCAATGTCCAACATTTCTTCGCTATAGGTAGTAGGCTCATCGTTATCGGGAATATCTATATCACTGTATGTTTCCATAAGTAGATTTAGTTCAGGAGGACGATGAGTCTTAGTAGACCTACGAAGTTGATTATTTTGCAATTTAGTGCTAGGTATGTTCTGAATGTGATAGGGTTTTTGTGCGTTGGATAATCCAACATCTTGAGAGCTTTCAGTAATATTATTTTATGTCTTTCGTGAATGGGAGGAGGTGCAACCATTGCATTTACTCCAAAGGACTATGTCTAAGGGTCTTGCATTTCTGCATTGTTCCTCGTAATACTCCTACTGGCCGAATGACGTACTCGAAGTACCCAATCTTCGCCAAAAACTCCCACTGAATTCTTGCATTGGTCATTCGGAAATGATTCATCCTCTATGTTATCTCATGGTTCTTGAATTTCTTCAAGTTCTATCTCTGTGAAACTCTGTTCCTTGTAGACATATTCTTTTTCAAGGAAAGTTGCGTTTCTGGAAATAATGACCTTATGTTCGCCAGGAAGATAAAAGTAGTATCCCTTAGTTTCATTTGGATACCCCACGAAGTAACATTTCTCACTTTTGGATTCCAACTTATCAGTGAACATCTTCTTAACATACGCAAGGCACCCCCAGGGTCTCATATGTTTAAGAGTTAACTTCTTGCCACACCATAGCTCATATGGTGTCTTTTCTACTGATTTGGAAGGAACCCTGTTCAGAACATATATTGAGGTTTGTATAGCATGTCCCCAAAAGGTATGTTGGTAGAGCTGAGAAGCTCATCATGGATCGAACCATATCCAATAGGGTTCGGTTTCTCTTTTCGGCAACACCATTCATCTGTGGTGTTCCAGGAGGTGTCCATTCTGAATGAACTCTATGTAGATTTAAGTAATCTAGAAACTATTTGCTTAAGTATTCACCTCATCGATCAGATCGAAGGGTCTTGATACTTTTTGCGAGTTGTTTCTCAACTTCAGACCTGTGCTCCTTAAAAATTTTAAACGCATCGGATTTATGTTTCATAAGATGCACATATTCATACTGTCACGACCCGACCCGACGGGCCGCGATTAACGTCCTAATTGGACGTCATTACTGACCTGTCACTCTTAATCCATTTAATACGATGTTCATAAATTTGGCAAGACAACGCCGCTTACAACATATCCTAAAACGGGCGAGCGACAAGTGCCGCCAAAAACAAAGAAACAACAACATAATAGGCTGCCGAGCTAGCTGCCACCCACCAACATCACGTGCACAAAGGCATAACCAAAATGAGCAAGCCGGCAAGGCTGCCACTAGATAACAACATCAAAAACCCCAAAACAAGGTACAAACATCCAACCCACAACTGTCTACAGACCTCTAAGAGCGCAATGCTGACATATGACGGGACAGGACCCCGTCGTGCCCAAAATATGCATAAGTCTGAAAAATAAAGCGTGCACCAAAAATAGCCGCTCGGCAAAGGAGCTCTCCAAGTGTATGCAATCCTAGACTGGAGGGTCACCTATCTGAACTCCTGAACCTGCGGGCATGAACGCACCCGAGAAAGGGTCGATGCGATATAATGTCTGAGTATGTAAAACATAAAATACTGTAAAACTGAATAACAACTGTACCAAGTAAAACAGAGAGTCATCAAACTTTCATAAAACTGAGAATCATGTCTGAAAATCATATCATGTATACTGAATCATAAAACATCGTGCTCATGTCTGTATATAAAACTGTATAACATGTCTCGGCCCTCTATGGAGGGGCTCGATGGAATCTGTATCTGCGCGTGTAACATGTCTCGGCCCTCTAAGAAGGGACTCGATGTAATCTGTATATATATAACGTGTCTCGGCCCTCTAGTGAGGGACTCGATGAATGATGCATGGTCAGTACCGAACATGATCTGGCCCGGGACTCAGTGGAATGAAATAGTAACACTTAGCACGAGTAGATATCATGAGCAACTGTATGCAGCTAAAATCATTATGTGACTCTCAATAAAATTACTACCATAAACTCTGTTACTGAATCATAATCATTAGTAAATAATCATTTTAAAACTGGACTGGTAGGAGTTAAGTACGTCCGCCGTACTTTCCTAAAAATCATGCCAAAAGAAAGAAGGAAAAGCCTCACATACCTCTTAGGCGAACTAATCAACTCAATATTAGGGCATGCCTCGTCTAGTACTTCAACCTATAATAATAATAATAAGACCATTAATTCTAGAACTCCTAACGTAAGTCATTTGAATAACGGCTTCCTTAATTCTATAAAAAATTGGGCAGCATTTCCTCTGTTTATGTGCGTATCCACAATTAACCAACAATCCAAATCAACCCGCAATTCAAATCAACCAATAATTTAAATCAACCAACAATCCAACCATTTAATCTAACTAGGCTCCATATATCACATATACGCCGTCATATAACCCCTTTCTCGTTACTTATGAAAGACAATAATTTAAATCATCAAGGTGATTATCGTACCTATTTACCATATTCATTCAATACTTAAAATGTTACGACAATGTCTAAAAAGATTTCATAATTCCTTTCTTGGTTTCTTAAATCCATTTCGTCTCGCGTCACCTTATATAACTAATTACATCACCAAGTACCAATGCTTCTTTCAATTCTTAACACACAATTAGTGACGATGTCAATAATAACAACAACGATTATATGGCACCAAAACAGCCAGTAAAGGGTCGCACAATGTCCGAAAGTTATTCATGAGTTTTAGGTCATTTAACATGCAACCATTTACTCTTTCCTTAATAAATAATCCAACTTATTTTCCAACAACTCCATTAATGAACACATCTTAAATCTTCACAAGTTATTCCATTTTTAACACGCAATTAGTAATGGAATTTACAACACAACATACAAATCCAACGCATGCCCAAAATAATCCAATTTCGGTTCAACATCCAAATTCCATATGCATTGTCTAAATTCAAGATTTCTTCATAACACAAGTCCATTACTTCAACTACAACAATATGCAACTTTGATTATAGCATAGAAAGAAGAATTTTTATACCTTAATTTAATCCTCAAAACAGTCCCGATTTTTAGCCACTGCTTCGTCATCTGAATTTGTAACGTCGATAACTCTCTACTCCAGTGTCCTATCGACGAGCGGTTTGTTGAGTTGGAAACTATACTCGACGAACTTCATTTTAGGCTTTTGAAACACCTAAAAACTCCTAATATACTAGGAGATATACCCCTCCAAAGTTGACTAAAAATCTGCCAGCAATCCCGATTTTCTGCCCAGTTTTTCTCCAATTTTTGACTTCTAATTCTTCACTTCTTCAACTCCAAATTGACATGCAACAATTTATAATGTTTCCTCCATCATTCCTTATGTTTTCTCCCCAAGATTTTCGTCAAAAACGTAGATTTTTAATGGTCTAAAAACTACCCAGCAATGGCTCGATTTAGCCACTGTTTTGGTGTTGTTTTTCTTCATTTTTTTGGTGCATAATGTAGTCTAAGAAGAGGAGATAAAAACCCTAAATTTTGCTATGGTAATGGAGGAGAATTCGGCCAAGGGAGGGGAGAAGAGGGTGAGGGAGAGGTTTTTGATTTTTGAAGTGGAGAAGATGAGTTTTAATAGGTTTATAATTAAAATCTGAAAATGTAATAATACACTTTGGTCTCCTGAATATTACACTTTGGTCCCAAGTTTCCCCAATTAATAAACCTTAATCCCACTCCTTTTAATCTTAACTCCCATTTCCTTTTAAATTCCCAAGAATTTCCAATACGTCTCGTATTCTCGTCGTCGTAACTTATATACATTACTAATCCATAACGGAATATGTATATACATTTACTACTATTATTAAAGAAATTTCCGACGTCACACTCGTCGTTACCAAAAATCTTTCCGGAATCACATCCTTAAGTATACTAATTTCCGTATTAACATATATATAAACATACTTAACAACCAATATTCGTATCATATTCCCTTAATTACATTCTTAATTATCGCCTTAAAACCACGAGGTGTAACACATACCTTGTCAAGTCGTCAGTAAAAGTGATGAAGTAAGGGAAACCTCCTCTAGCTTGAGTAAAAAATGGCACACATACATCAGTATGTACCAACTCAAGCACCTCCTTAGCTCGCACACCCTTCCTGAAAGGGGTTTGTTGACAAATTCTTTCCTCTATCAAAGGCTGCGAAGCTCAGGGGAGAACTAGATAACTTCTATCAGCTTGATAGAGAATCTTTATATGATGCATGAGAGACGTTCAAGGATCTACAAAGAAAGTGTCCGCACCATGGGATTGAGAAGTAGATGTTGGTCCACAATTTTTATAACGGGTTGTGTGATACTACTCGTACCATTATTGATGCTACTGCTGGAGGGACATTCATGAGCAAGAGTGCTAATGAGGTACATGAGCTATTAGTGGACATGGAGACGAATAACCACCAATGGTCCAATGAGAGATCGACTAACAACAGGAAGGTAGTTGGGGTCCATGACTTAGATGCTATCACTGTGTTGACTGCTAAGGTTGATTCATTGACAAAGCAATTGCAGCAGAGTACTATGACTGCAAATATTGTGCAAACGCAGGTTCAATGTGTAATTTGTGAGGGACCACATACTTTTGATCATTGCACATTAGTGGATCCCAACAATATACATATAGATCAAGCATATGTTCAAGTAGTTTTGAATTTTCAGAGGCTCTACAACAATTCTTTCTCCAACATGTATAATCCGGGGTGGAGCAACCACCCTAACTTTTCATGGAGAAACGACCAAGGCCAACAGCCACAGTTTCATGGGTAGTATCCACAAGGCAGTCAACAACAGCCGAACAGTTAAGCTACATCTTTTCAGCAGCCCAGACCACCAGTTCAACAAGCAGAGCCTAATGAATTACAAGCAACCTTGTTGACTCTTACAAATTCCCAGACCCAGTTCATGACAGAGACTAGATCATCTATCAGGAACTTAGAGACACATGTGGGACAACTGGCGAACATGCTGAACAACATAACGCAGGGAAAACTCACTAGCAATACCGTTGTGAACCCGAAAGAGCAGTGTCAAGCCATCACCTTGAGGAGTGGCAAACAAGTGGAGCATGCTGCAACCCAACTACATGTTGAAAAGGAGGACAAGTTGGGAGAGACACCTGTTTTAGATAAAGAGGGGGTTACTGAAGACCACTCTACTATAGAAAAGGCACCACCAACAGGTATTGTTGACCCCCAAATCAGAATTCCATACCCTCAAAGACTTCAGAAGAATTCTCTCGATAAACAATTTTCGAAGTTCTTAGAGGTGTTCAAGAAGTTACACATCAACATCCCCTTTATTGAGGCCTTAGAGAAGATGCCAAGTTACATGAAGTTCATGAAGGAAGTTCTCTTTAAAAATAGAAAGCTAAATGAGTATGAAATTGTGGCATTAACGAAAGAGTGCAGTGCCATTTTTCAGAAGAAGCTTCCCCAGAAGTTGATAGATCCAGGGAGCTTCACTATTCCATGCACTATAGGGAGTGTTAAATGCAATCAGTCCTTGTGTGATTTGGGAGCCAGCATAAATCTGATGTCCCTATCTGTGTTTCGTAGGCTTGGAGTGGGTGAAGCTAAGCCTACAACTGTGACTTTGCAGCTAACAGATCGTTCCATAAAACACCCACATAGTATTATTGAAGATGTGCTGGTGAAAGTGGCACATTCATCTTTCCAGCTGATTTTATCATTCTTGACATGAAAGAGGATGCAGAGGTGCCTATAATCCTTGGAAGACCTTTCTTAGCCACAGGGCGAGCACTCATGGATGTTGATAAAGAGGAGTTAAAACTCCTAGTCCAGGAATAAGAAGTGATATTCAACGTCTTCAGGGCAACCACTGATCCAAAAGAAAGTATTAAATATTTTTCCATTGGTGTAATTAAAACAACCATCGCTGAGAAAATCTTCAAGAGTACTGATGCTCTTAGGGTGACACTAAAACAATGTGAAGAACATGATAGTAAGAGATTAAACTGGTGAATGATGCCAAGGGGCTGAACCCTTCTCCGTGAAAAGAAAAAGGAAAAAGAAAAAGATCATGAAATGGCTATGCTGCGGAGGTAATCTACCCCCTTGAATATAAGACAGATGTGTCCGTCTAAAAGATGTTAAAGACTTACTTGTTTTATTTTATTTTATTTTATTTCATTTCATTTTGTTTGAACAATCTCAATGCTTTGTTGTCTCTTGGTCTATGTTTTTGATATCAGGTAAATTGGGATACCTATTCCGAAGGAAAAGGACCGAAATGCTGAAAAGTTAGAAAATAAAATCGACGGTGAAGCGTCTTGGCGCCCAGAGGAAGGGTTGCCGCGCTTAAGAGGCAGTGAGCAGAATTTTGTTTTCGAGTTAAGCGCCGCAGCGCCAAAAGTAAGGGTCGCGGTGCCTGGGAGACAGAGTGCCTGAACCGATTTTTGGGTTAAAATGAGCCACCGCCACCACCATTTTGAATCACTATTAGGTTTTTGTAAGTCTTCTTTCCTTCGCTTTACTTTTTCACATTGGAGATAATGTGTTGAATAAGTTTGGGGGGTCTTATTGTTTTGTGTCAGTTTTTGTTGTTGTTGTTGTTTTGAGTTAGTAGTTTTAAATTATTTATGTTTAGTAGTTTGTTATTTTTCGTATCTTTGTTTTAATGTCTTGTGTCAATGAATCAAACCAATAATAATAGCCAATGAGATTGAGTGAACACTTATGATAGAATTGGATGTTATTGATAGACATGAAATGCATAAATATGTGTGCTTAAGTTGGGTAGTCCTTGAGTTTACTTTTGATTATTAATAATGATGAAAACTTGTTCATGACTGTTGACTCTCTTGTACCCAATTACTCGGTTTATGCATGATGAATTTTGGTTTGAGGAAAGATGGTGGAAAATTCTAGAACTTGCTTGCTTGCTAATTGAGACGAAATCCTAGATAATGCATGCTTAGAAAAATGATTTAGGTTATCTTTGGAACGTTTGAGCCTTTCAAGCCACCCTTGATTACATTAATCCCTAGTTACCCCTTTTTAGCCTTAATAAATCTTTCTTTGTTGATTAATACCTATCCTTGAGCCTACTTGAAACCTTTTACTATTATTTCATTCCCTTGAATTATCATAAGTATAGAAGTATATGAGTGAGGGTTGAATTGTTGTAATTGGTATTGGAGATTGGTGCTATCAATAGAAGAACAAAAATATTGAGAGAATAATCATCTAAAAATAAATTACACACCCTTGTTCATACATTGAAAAATAAGTTTGGGGGAGTGTTGTAGTTCGAAAAAATATATATATGAATGAATGAGTGAAAAAGAAATAAAATACACTCCCCTCGTATATACATCAAAAGATAAGTTTGGGGGAGTGTAACTTGAAGTGTGAATTTTCTCAATCTAGAAAAGAAAAGAATAAAATGGGGGATGGTGGGGCATTGTAATGTGAAATCAAGTTTGGATTGGTTGGTTCCTATGCTTATGGTAATTTTGAGCCTAAATAACATTTTATCTTCTCGTGCCTAAGCCTAACGATACAACCTATATCAAGTCTTATTGATTTTTAAGCATGTGTGTTTACATTGGGGGAGAGTAGCGAGTTAGCAAGCTTATAGAATTTTTGGTCTGATGGACTGTTGGAAAGAATTCATTTGTGCATAAACTGATATTGAATACATGCTTGAGTCAATAATCATGGTTGAGTAATCATATGCCTTAATAAATTTAAGAAAGCTTAATGATTATCTAACTTGAAATTATAGATAGCAAATTAGTGGCTAGAAGGTTTCTAAAAATGATATTGCATGTGTTCATGATTTTCGAGGCATATATATTGTAATTGACTTGATTCATTCTTAGAGTCCATGTGTGTGTCTTTCTTTTAGGGTGTTTAGAGTTATTTACTCGAGGACGAGTAAAGTTTAAGTTTGGGGGTGTTTGTTGAGTTTATTTTACTAATGTTTTAGTGTGTGTTTTAGGGAGTCGTTTGTTGACTTTTAATTGTTTTGTACAGTATTATGCATTTTATCTTGTGTTTTCAGGTGTTAAGCGATTCAGTAAGGTTTAAGGCAAATTCAAAGAGAATAGGCATTTATGGAGCCCATAAATGCACAATCGAATCCCAAATAAGCGCTTAAAGAAGTTCCGAGAAGCATAGAAGCAATCTGGCAAAAATTCGGACAAAAAAAGATGAAGAGACGCGACGCCAGACGCCCTACCGGTAGTAGAAAGTCCTGTGGTCGGCGCAGTCACCGGGTCAAGCACGACGCCGACGACGGAAATTAGCGAGAACACCCAAATTTTTACCAGGGTAAAAGGTCCAAGAAGGGTTTTTGAGGCTGATCTCATCTGATATCATATATTTGGAGGCAAGAAACAAGAGGAGGAAACAATTAGAGAAATCAATTGTTCAAGTTCTTTTTCTCTTCTTTACTTTAATTCAGTTTATGTTGGATATTGAGTTGATTAGTTCTTAGCATGTCTATGAGTTAATTATTTATATTAGGGTTTTTCGTCGAATCACTTGAAATTCTTTCATAATTTAATGCATTGTTAGTGTTTCTTCTTCGTCTATTCAACTTGTATTTATTGAATGAGAATTGACTGGCCATTAGTTTTCATTACGTATATGATTTCAAATCGAGATCTGAAAAAGGGAGATTTGAATATACTATAGTTGATTAGGCGTAGGTTTTATCTTGAACGACAGTATCACGATTGGCTGTGTAGTGTTTAGGTTATTGACCTTAATCCTCCTATGTGGTAGAATTTATCATAGAAATATAGAAAATTCTCACTTAGGTTGTGTTTTTATATGTCCTAATCGGAATATAGAACACCTCAATTAATCTAAGAATCATTAGTCTTGCATTAACGAGTGATAGAGTGGATAGTTGAAGAGATTGAAAGCCCTAATTACCTTCATAACTGATTTAAAATTTTAAACTCCAAGTGTTTTCAACCCTATTAATTCTTGCTTATTATTTAGTTGTTAGTTTTTAGTTTAGAAACCAAAACTCATTAACGTTTGCCAAATAGAAACTAAAGATTCGTTAATCGGTACTTGATAATTCAGTCTTTGTGGACGATACTCGGACTTACCGAAATTATTACTATATTGTGATCCGTTCACTTGCGTAGCATATAGAAAATTCGCAACATATGTACTAGGCCAGATGTGGCCTTTGCACTTAGTATGACTTGCAAATTCCAGCAGAATCCTAGAGATGAACACTGGAAAGCAGTCAAGAGTATTCTTATGTATCTCAGACGAACTAAAGATTACTTCTTGGTATATGGTGGAGAAGAAAAGCTAGTTGCTACTGGGTACACTGATGCTAGCTTCCAGACAGATATTGATGACTTCAAATCTCAGTCCGGTTACACGTTCATTTTCAATGGTGGAGGAGCTGGAAAAGTTTCAAATAAGCTACAACTGCTGGATCGGAAGCTGGTAAAGAAATTGTCGTGATTTTGTTAGGGCAAGAGTCTGCCACTAATTTTCTGTATATACTAGCATCTTGTAGTAATTCATCTTCTACTTTTCCTAGTAAAATGTCATCATATTCTCTGGTTGTTAGCTTTGAATTAGGATCCAATGGAGTTGATGATTTTTTAGCCGCACTCAAACTTGCCTCTGATATTATCTCCAGTGTGTACTTTCTTTCATGCATAACAATGTCCTTTCCTGACCTTGCAAACTCAATATCAAGAAAATATTGAAGTTCACCTAAGCATTTTATTTTGAAAGTGTCCTGCAAAGTCTGCTTAGTGACCTCAATTTGGCTTAAGATAATTTCATATAATCATGAGATCATCCATATAACTAATATAATAGCCAATTTTGATCCAACTATTTTGATAAAGAGTGAATAATCTAAATGACTCTGAATGATGTCTAAGTTGAGCAGTGCCTCTGTTAAATTTATATTTCAATGCATGGGAGCATGTTTGAGGCCATATATGAATTTTATAAACTTGCATACTGGCTTCTCCCCCTTCTTAGGAAAGCCTTGTGGAATTTGAAAACTTTGAGACAAAGTCATGAATACCTCATCATGTAGATCACCCTACAGGAAGACATTGTACACATTAATTTGATGTACATGCCAACTAGCAAAAGTAGCCAATGTAAAGACAGTTATAATGGTGACCATCTTCACTAGCAAAAGTAGCCAATGTAAAGACAGTTATAATGGTGACCATCTTCACTACTGGGGAGAATGTCTCATGGTAATCTAGACCTTCTTTTTTATTAAACACCTTTTCCATAAGTTTGGATTTATACCTCTCAATCTCAGCAGAAGCTTGATATTTAATTTTGAATATTCATTTACAGCCAATAAGAAATTTGTGTGCAGGTAGAGGCACCATTTCCCCAGGTGTTATTAGCCTCTAAAGCTGAAGTCTCAGCCTGCATAGCTTGGATTATATTAGAATCTAGATATGCCTCTTCAAATGAAGATGATTCCTTATGTGCAGAAACATGAGTAACAAATGTCTTATAAGGCACTGAGAGATTCTCATAGGACACATAATTGCTAATAGAATAAGGAGTTGCAAGTCCAGTAGTAATGAAATTCTTTAACCATATAGGAGAATTGGTTTTACTAGATCTATATGATTGTCTTATAGGTTGTGATGGACAAGTAGTTATAGATTCATCACTGCTTGAAGTAGCAGGAGGTAGAGGTGTAGAAGGAGGAATAACTTCATCATGATTCACCGAACTAGTATCATGTTCTGTAATAGAAATGACAGGAGTTGTAGGCTCAAACATATCTGCAGAATCTGAAGGCGTGGAAGGATTATCATAACTAACTTCAGCATGAGTGAATAATCTCCAATTAGCATTTAGATCAGACTAGGAGAGAGGAAATATTGATTTCTTGAATATAATATATCTGCTAAAAAGGAATTTTTTTTATGCTGATTATTATAGAGGACATGTCCTTTTGTGTGATGTCCATATCCCATATGTATAGCAGGTTTACTTCTTGACTGAAATTTGTCCAGTTTGTGGACATCTTTAGCATAGCATAGACAACCTAAAACCCTGAGATGCTGTAATGAGGGATTATGTTTATGAAATACTTCATGAAGTGACTTTCTTTTCAATACTGGTGTAAAGAACCTATTGATTATATATGTAGCTCCCAATACATATTGTCCTCAAAATTTGATTGGGATATGTCTTTGAGATCTGATTGCTCTAGCAACTTCAAGGGCATGTCTGCATTTCCTCTCAATAACCCCCATTTTTCTGGAGGGGGGGGGGGGGTATACACACAAGTTTTTATGAGTAATCCCTAGTTGTTTGAATAACTAAGTACATTCAGAGTTCACAAACTCTGTTCCATTGTCAATTCTAATTGCTTTCACAGTCACATCAAATTAATTCTTAACAAAAGAGGGAAAATCTTGCAATATGACTATTACATCACTCTTTAGTTTCAGTAGGAATATCCATAATATTCTTAAACAATCATCCACAATTGTAACAAAGGATCTGTTACCATTAAATGTGAGAATTTTATAGGGACCCCAAACATCAACTTGTAGAAGTTGGAACAGACTTGTAGACTTGGTTTCACTAGTAGAAAAATGGATTCTAGTCTGTTTAGCTAAGGCACATAGTGTACACTTATGAACTTCATTATTACAAGTAGTAGAAGAAATTGATAACATGTGAGACTTTTAGAAGCAGTGTGACCTAGCCTTTTGTGTCAAAGAACAATCTATGTTTCTGGTTTGAATTTACATTGCTTGCATTTTATTGAAGTTGCCTCTACTTTGTGGATGTGCAAGTAGGAGATAGAGATCATCTACTTCTCTACCAATCTCCACTACCTTTCCGCTGTATAGGTCCTGGAATATGGAAACCCAGGGAAAGTGACACTGACCCGTGTAATTTCTTAACAAGTTTAGATACTGATAATAGGTTGAACTTGAATTCTGTAATTAAGAGCACATTGTCTACTTTAGCATCCTTAAACTAGTTACAAGATCCCACATGAGTAACATGTGTTGTAGTTCCATTAAGTAAATGAAATTTCTTATGAACAGGTGATTGAATCTTATGCAGTTGAGTTAAATTTACAGGGTCATGTGTCCTGTAATTTGTAGAACCACTATCTTTAATTCAATCATTGTGATTACTATCTACCATTAGAGCAGTAATGATACTTGTTGCATTGGCAGAATATTCAGTAGATGATTGACCAGCATTTGATTCTTTTGTGTTGTTATTGAGCAGTACTTTATTGTTGAGCTGCTTTAGGATCTGAGAATATTGTCCTTTAATGAACTCCACCCCCTGAAACTCTTGCTCTGAGTGCTTCTCCTGATGGATAGGGCCTACTTGATCCCTCACATACTTGCTAGTACTTGGATTGTTAGTTTCAAAGAAGACTGTTGTGCCTAGTGGTTCTATCCGTGATAGTGGTTAGTATCTGCAACTACATTATGTGCAGATTGATAGACTAATTTCTTCTTGATCTTATAGTCTGGTGGTTAGCCAACTAGTTTATAGCACACAACTGTGGAATGCCCCTTAATCTTGCAGTTATCAAACCATGTATTAGGATCATAAGTATTTTTCTTAGGCCTTTGGAAGTTATGAACTCCTCTTGCAGTCACCTCTGCCTTCTCAATTATTGCAGAATTTTGTGACATAGCTCTTTGGCTTTCCCTTTCAATGAACATTGAGTATGCCTTATTCAAGTTCAAAGTAAACCTGTCTAACGGTCCGAGTTGACCCGGAACCGGATCGGTTGACCCGGTAGAAAATCCGGTCCGGCCCGGACCGTTAAGGGCTTACCGGGTTGGGGGTTGGGTTGGCCCCCATCACCAACCCGCACGGTTATGTTAAAATCCGGTAAGGCCCGGACCGGTTAGATCCGGTAACGGAAACCAGTTACATTACCGGCTAACCGGTCTGGTAACACAATTTTTTTTTTAAAAAAAAGGCAACAGTAATGTTACCGTTGGGGAGGGGGTGGGGTTGGGTGGGGGGTGCCAACGGTCATTTCGACCGTTTTTTTTTTTTTTAATTATATTTTTACCCTTTAAAAAATCTATAAATTCTCTACATTTTTTTCATTTTTATCACACAACAATTCTCTCAATTCTCTAATTCTCAATTTCTCATATTCTCTTAATTATCTTTATTATCAATTTTCAAGTTATTATTATTATTAGTTTTCAAATTCAAAGTAGCAAGACGCAAGACTTCGAGCTTCGAGTTTCAATTGAATTCTGAATCCCGATGTTTGGTACACTCGTTTCATTCTCTAATAATTTTATTAAATTGTCATATTTATTTGTTGATTATTTAAATATTTTATAATGTCTTCTATAAGGGAAAATTTATCGGGACTACGCCGTAAATCTAGTTCAATGGGTAAAAAATCTATAGGTTCTTCATCATCTAATCAAAATATAGATTATGATCAAATGCAAGAAGATTTTGGAATAGAAGATAATGAATATGATAACGTTCAATTAGATAATATTGTTGAACTTGAAGAAAATGAACCTCCTACACCTACTAGTGTTCCTTCACAATGTTGCATGCTAGTGGTAGTCGTGAACCTCCTTTACCGTAACCGAGTAAGAAAAAAGGAGTAAAGTGTGGCTCTTTTATGATAAAGTTGTGGGTACTGATAGAGTTAGATGTAATATTTGTGGGAGAACTTATAAACATAAGACAGGGGGTTGTGACGGGGGGACGGGCACAATAGGTAGACATATAAAAAACGATCATACGACACAATGAAATACTGTCTCTGATTTAGAACCTGATCAACAACAACTTAATCCATTAACTGGGGGTGGCTAAGTACGATCCAAAAAAGGATCGCATTGAATTAGCAAAAATGATTATTGGAGGTTGTTTACCTTTTTCTTTTGTTTCTTCTTCATATTTAATTACATATATTCAAAGAGTATATAATCCTTTTTTTAAAGGTGTTCCTCGTAGTACTACTAGAGCCGATATTTTTAGACTTCATAATGATTATGTTATTTTTTTGCAATATTTGTTTGCTAACCTTCCATGCCTAGTTAGTTTTACTTCAGACATTGGACATGCTTTAAACGGTTATGATTATTTAACAATTACTTGTCATTGGATTGATGAAAATTTTAGAATGGAACAACGTATTATTGCTTTTGCGTATGACGAGGATCAAAGTCACACTGGAAAATATATAAGCGAAATTATTTGTTCTTATGCCCAAAAATATAATCTTTATAATAAAATACTTTGTGTATCATTCGATAATGCATCTAATAATACTGTTGTTGTAGATCTTTTAAAAGCGGAAGTACAACCACCACTTCCTCATATATTTCATGTTCGTTGTGCTTGTCATATTTATAATTTAATTGTTAAAAGTGGTCTTGATTTATTTTCACCTGAAATAAAACTTGTCAAAAGAGCTGTTGGAGTTATTCAGGGTAATAATAGAAAAAATAGAATTATAGAATTTAAAGAAAAATGTAAACAATTTAATTTGAGACCTAAATTCATGTCAGAGGAGATTATTACACGGTGGAATTATACTTATTTATTGTTAAAAGAATGTTATAAGTATAAAGACCTCATAACACATGTTGCAAATGTGCATTGTAAGAACGTGATGTATATGTTAACCGACGAACATTGGAAATCAATTGGTGAACTTTTAAAAAATTTACGTAAATTTTACACTGCTACTGTTGAATTTTCAGGAACTTATTACCAAACATTTTGTAATGCTTTAGCTCATATAGCTGAAATTTCATATTTACTTTATGGTTTAAAATCAAATGTGAAATATAAAGATGTAGTTACACTTATGTTTGAAAAAATTTAAAAATATTTTTTCCCTATTCCTGATATTTATTGTATTGGTGCAGTCTTAAATCCTTCTATTAAAAAAGTAGATTGTCATAATTTAATATGTAGTTTATATACTTATATGGAAGTAGGTGCAACAGAAACACCATCTTCATTTGATTGCATAAGTAAACTTGATACTAATTTAATTACATTATATGAATATTATGCTACATTACATGATAACAACAACTCTGCTACTAATATTCCTTCTAGTTCTGCTTCTGTGTCTACACCTTCAGGATTCAATGAAGATGACGATGAATAATCTTTAGACATATGGAGCACTTTTACAACACAAGCAACCACAAAGTCGATCTTGCGATGAAATGCAATTTTATTTGCAAAAGTCAGCGGAGCCGAAGAAAAGTTTTGACCCTTTACAATGGTGGCAGGTTAACAAAAGACAATTCCCGGTACTTGCAGCGATGGCACAAGATGTTCTTAATGTGTCGATCTCAACAGTGGCTTCTGAAAGTGCATTTAGCCAAGCACGAGATCAAATAGGAGACACACGTCACTCATTGGGTGGAAGCACATTAGAAGTGTTAGTCTGCTAAAGGAATTGGATCAGATCAGAGAGAAGAAATCAAGGGTGTGTAGACGTTAATTCTTCGAAAGATGAAGAAATAGACAATATTTTGGAAGGCGGGAGCGGAGGCGGGATTGAAATTAATACTCCAGATTTAGAGGCTATTGAGCATAACCAATTCAATCAACCTATAGATTACGAAGAACTTGCAAGAATGATGCATAATATGTAAATAAAATTATTATTACTTCATTATGTACTCTTATTAACATTATGAAAGTTCAAAAGTTTACATCTTATCATTAGTTTTAATTTTACTATCTATTTAGTTGTTAATTTGTTATTACTTATTTGTTAACTTATATCTACTAATCTAATAAATTAATAAAAGTATAATTACAATATAAAGTTATAAACTATAAAGTATAACTATAATAGTACTATAAAGTAAACTATAAAATAAAGATAAAGTATAAAGTTATAAACTATAAACTATAAAGTATAAAGTTATAAACTATAAAATAGAAAGTTAACTTTAAAGTTTCAATTTTAATATATAAAATTATGTTATATATTATTATATTACATATTTAAATTGAATTTAGTTTACATTATAGAAAATAAATACTAGAAATTTAAAAAAAAAGCAGGCAGACCGGCACCAAGATTCGCACCGGACCATGGAATGAATCGGTAATGAACCGACCGTTGCTTGTAGTCAGGTGAACCAGAACCGGTTAAACCCGGTAAGGGGCTACCGGTCCGGACCGGTTCGGCCCGTTAGACATGTATAGTTGAAAGTGGAATCACCATGAGTATTTGACCTCTAGTTTGTTCATATGAGTTGTTTAGCCCTATCTACCCATGAATTCTACAATATCCTTTGATTTTGGACATTGTCATCCCGGAGTAGGAGTGATACTATCGAATTCAACCCAAAATGTTCTAAGCTTAGAGTAATAATTAGCAAT
Organism: Przewalskia tangutica; assembly: GCA_029844215.1. Classification (NCBI taxonomy): domain Eukaryota; kingdom Viridiplantae; phylum Streptophyta; class Magnoliopsida; order Solanales; family Solanaceae; genus Przewalskia; species Przewalskia tangutica. The sequence goes on from CM056732.1 coordinate 29,583,056, forward strand.
TGATCTAGTACCTTGATGCACAATTGCAATCTATGTATGAAGTTGATAAACCCTAGATCCATGTCGAATCTTTCTTTGAGATCTTCCTAGACTTCTGTTGCACTTGATGAATAAGATATTTCGCTAAACAATTTCTAAGAAAAATAGTTCATGACCTAGGATAAAACAAATGCATTACACCTCTTCCACAAATCAATGAGATTTGAACCGTAATTTTTCTTTTTGCTTGTACCATTGATAAAGCTAGTTTATTCCTTCCTAGGATTGCGATTCTCATCGCTCGACGCCACACATGAAAAATTCTTGGCTCCACTCTACTGCATAGAAATCAACACAGCTCCAGAATTATCATTTGCACTCAAATAAAGTGGGTGATTATGACTTAATTTTTTTGGCATTTTGTTATCGACCGCCATTGATTCGTTATTGACCGTCAATGATGAGTTCTTCAAAGTATAGTCTTCGAATTGTTGGTATAATAATATGTATTCGGTTAAATAACGTTTCAACACAATCTGTTAAACACTTAGTAAAATAGATTACACGGTATAAACATTACTTAACAGTAAATTGATCATGAAACAGTAAACGAAAACAGAATCTGTTTTGAAAAATAATTTCAGAATATAATCGAGTCCACTTAGTTCAAAGTGTGTCCTTAAGGAAATTATTCCCATCACATTACTCAAGGTTAATGGAATATCGTCTCCCAGGATAGAACGATTATCTTACCAGAATAGTAGTACTCCAAATTCCGGTAGCAGCGAACCACTCAACAGTAGTATATCACACAGACTTAAGAAGAATGAATTTTTCGAAATGTAGAGAAATTCAGATTGGAAATCAGTGAGTGAATTCTTGGAACAAATCAAGAATTTATAGGTTTTGGAGGTACTGATTCTGAATGTTTGCAACCATTCAAAATAGTCACCAAAATTTTGGAGGAAAATTCGAAAAGAAAAGGACTTAAATCGGACGGGTCGGTCGCGGGTCTTGGGTCGATCCGTTTGGATTTATTTTAATTAAATATTTATTTAATTAATTAATTAAAGAAAAGTTTGTCCAAAAATATTATCAATCAATCGATTCAAATCCAAATCCAAAGCCAAAGCCAAAGCCGAAGCGACGACGATTTACGCGAGGGTCCTTGCCCTCTCAACCCTTTTAGCAACTAGAGAAGGTGTAATGTAATATATACACCTCTCTTTCCTTCTCTTTTTTCGATGTAGGACAAAAGAGCCTTTTAATCCCTTTAATTTTCATCTCATTCATCAATATCAAAATCCAACAATCCCCCACATGAATGGGGAATGGCTATAAGATAAAAGAATGTACGGACGAGTGTGATATACAAGTGAGAATTGACAGCATCTGGATAAGTAGGTTTCCCTTTGAACTTTTCGTAGTGAACTTATATCGGATATACTCGATCAATCGGTAGATTTGATATCTTTGAACCGTCGAACTTTGTTGTATACCTAGACAACATAATATACACAATCAACCCTCAACCGATTATGGTTCTCACGGTTGTGTTCGTTTCAGCCATGAACACCGTCTGGTCTCATGAGTGCATAGAGAATGGTCCTTTACTGTCATTCATATCAATAGATTTATATGGATGTTTAACAAACTTAGATTCAACACAAATTTCACATTTTGATTTGTTACACTCGAATTTAGGCAATACTTCTAAATTAATCAATTTTCGCAAGGTTTTGTAATTGACATGTCCTAAACGAACATGTCATAAATCATTTGACTCCAATAAGTAAAACGAAGCTGAATTTTCATTAATATTGTCAACAACCATTACATTGAGTTTGAAAAGGCCCTCGGTGAGGTAACCCTTTCCTATGAACATATCATTCTTACTGATTACAATTTTCTCACTAACCAACACGCACTTAAACCCGTTCTTGACGAGTAGTCCGGCTGAAACTAAATTCTTCCGAATTGTTGGAACGTGCAGAACATTGTTGAGAGTCAGGACCTTGCCGAAAGTCATCTTCAGAAGTATCTTCCCATATCCTTCAACCTTGGTTGTTGTAGCATTTCCCATAAACAGTACCTCTTCGGGTCCAGCGGGAGCATAGGTTGCAAATGATTCTTTTGCAGCGCAAACATGTCGAGTGGCACCAGAATCAAGCCACCACTCCTTTGGGTTTCCACCCAAATTGCACTCTGGCAACATTGCACACAGATCATTCATTTCATCATTCATTTCCACCATATTGACTTGTCCTTTTCCCTTGTCCTTTTTTGGGAGACGACAATCTGGACTTTTGTAGCCAGCTTTCCCACAATTAAAGCAGTTGCCCTTGAATTTTTTCTTGTTAGAACCCTTCTCTTTTCGAGAAGGTCTCTTTCTTTTCTTGTTCATTTTCGGAGCAACATCTTCAACGATGTTGGCCCCTTCAATTGGTGAACTCTTACGATACCTCTTCTCAGCGGTTTTGTTATCTTCATCGATCTTGAGACGAATCACAAGATCCTCCAACTTCATTTCCTTTCTTTTGTGCTTAAGATAATTCTTGAAATCTTTCCACGAAGACGGCAACTTCTCAATCATTGCAGTCACTTGGAATGATTCATTCACTACCATACCTTCAGCAATAATGTCATGGAAGATAAGTTGAAGCTCTTGAACTTGGGTTCCAACGGGTTTTCCATCAACCATTTTGTAGTCTAGGAATTTGGCAACCACAAACTTCTTCAAGAAATCATCTTCTGTCTTGTACTTCTTTTCAAGTGCACTCCATAGTTCTTTGGAAGTCTCTACTGCACTGTAGATATTGTACAAGTCATCTTCTAAGGCACTTAAAATGTAGCCTTTGCACAAAAAATCAGCCTGTTTCCAAGCCTCAGTAACCATGAACTGCTGGTTGTCAAGCATGTCGGCGGCAGGCACGGGAGGGTCTTCACTGGTGAACTTTTGCAAACCAATGGTGGTAAGCCAAAAGAATATTCTTTGCTGCCATCCTTTAAAGTTGGCACCGGTGAACTTCGCGTGTTTCTCAGCCGGTGATACTGCGGTACGGGTTGTAGTAGTAATCGCTGGTGCAGTATTTGCAGAGGTAGTTTCAGTCTCAATTGCCATTGTTTGTGACTGTCAAATCGACAAACTGTTTTAGTTAATAAAACCAAAATAACAATTAATTCATAGACTTCAACGATGAAGATTTTATTTCTTCAAATCGCAGTATAATTATAAAATTTTAGTATTCCAACGAAGTTTTTATATCTTCGAGTCAGAATACTAATATTCATATGGAGTAGAAAACTACACAAGTTTTAATCTCCTTAACCAGAACGACGGAGATTTTATGTTCTTCAAATCTTTGTACAAATATCACATGAGTAAGTCAAATTCATTCTTACTACCTTGAAAATAATCTTCACGTATTTCATGCAACAAATATAATACACAACGGTGAAAATTTTATTTCTTAAAACCGAATCAATTATGCTTGAAACGAAGTGCAGTAGATTGTATGTTGTGTACTTGATGAATTTTTTATATCTTCAAATCAAGTACCCAAATGAGTAGAAAGTTATGAAAACTTTAATCCCAACCGGAGTAGAAAATCCGAAGATTTTAGTCTCCAAACAACATACAAGAAAAACACTTTTTTTTTCCTTTTGGAAAACACTTTTTCCTGGACTTTAATATTCCAACGAAGTTTTTATGTCTTCAAGTTAGAATATGAAATTACATACTGAGTAGAAAACCACACAGGTTTTAATCTCCAAACCAGGATACAAATTAAAATAAAATAAACATAATTTCCTTAAGAGTGTTGGTATAATAATATGTATTCGATTAAATAACGTTTCAACACAATCTGTTAAACACTTAGTAAAACAGATTACACGATATAAACATTACTTAATAGTAAATTGATCATGAAACAGTAAACGAAAACATAATCTGTTTTGGAAAATAATTTCAGAATATAATTGAGCTCACTTAGTTCAAAGTGTGTCCTTAAGAAAATTATTCCCCTCACAGTACTCGAGGTTAATGGAATATCGCCTCCCAGGATAGAACGATTATCTTACCAGAATAGTAGTACTCCAAATTCCGGTAGCAGCGAACCACTCAACAGTAGTATATCACACAGACTTAAGAAGAATGAATTTTTCGAAATGTAGAGAAATTCAGATTGGAAATCAGTGAGTGAATTCTTGGAACAAATCAAGAATTTATAGGTTTTGGAGGTACTGATTCTGAATGTTTGCAACCATTCAGAATAGTCACCAAAAGTTTGGAGGGAAATTCGAAAAGAAAAGGACTTAAACCGGACGGGTCGATCGCGGGTCTTGGGTCGATCCGTTTAGATTTATTTTAATTAAATATTTAATTAATTAATTAATTAAAGAAAAGTTTGTCCAAAAAGACTATCAATCAAGCCGAAGCTGAAGTCGAAGTCGAGCGACGACGGCGCGAGAGGTCCTTGCCCTCTCAACCCTTTTAGCAACTAGAAAAGGGGTGTAATGTAATATATAACATCTCTTTCCTTTTTTTTTTGATGTGGGACAAAAGAGCCTTACTCTCTTTAATTTTCATCTCATCATTTTCCATTCACCAATATCAAAACCCAACACGAATTGTGGAATAGAGATCCAGAATTGCAGTAGAGTATAAATAATTGAGATGCTCTTGATATCATATTAGAGTTCACCGTTGATGAAGAGCTAATTCTAGAGAGAAGATTTATGGAGAAGATATTTTGGTAAACTGAATTTCATTAAATAGAGAACAAAGCCCTTGTACAAGATATATACATTGCATACTAACAAACTAACTAACTTTGACTACTTTAATATAAATACATTCAAACTCCTCTAAGTATAGTCTAATTATAGTTTAGTCCTTGTCATGTAATCTCATCTTTAATACATGATTGCATTCTGGTTTCTTTATGAGATTTCCAAGTCACATGTCAATATTTGAAGACAAGGGCAACATCTAAAAACACTTTATTGGGATTTGTTTTTAAACAAAACAATTATGAGTCAATACTTTACATGAACGACGTTGAAACCCAATGTGGCTGTTGTTTCGAGCCAGATCGAAATAGTAAAGGGATTTCTACACTAAATTCACAATAAAAATAAGGAATTTTAGGGAGTCATTCGCACAAATTCCCCTATTTCAGGGTGGTCTTTAATTTTTTCCCCTTCAAATGTGTGATTTTTAATTTTGCCCTTCAGTACTTTAAGTAACAAAGAGGGCAGGTCATCCCGATTAACAAAACATTCTACGTTAGTAGGGTCCGAGGAAGGGAATGTGATGTAGACAACCTAACTTAATGCAAGAATTAGTGGTTGCTTCCACGACTCGAACTCATTACCTATAGGTCACACGAAAATAGCTTTATCATTTCTCCAGGGCTTCCCTTCTAAAGTAACCAATAAGTGGTCGAAAACATCCATGACACCGAAATAATTAACAAATAACTTTTCGTGAGGCATAAGTTTATATTTTTGTATCATAATATCCCACAAGTCATGTCGTAAAAAGCATAACAAGTTATGCCTCTGACATCGAAATAACAAACAACTTTTTTGCGACATAACTGTATATGTTCGTATCATAATATCCCACAAGTTATGTTGTATCGGGATGGCATAATATATTCTCAAAAAAAATACAATACAAATGCCCACACATATATTCTACCATCCCACATTAGCTACCAATTTTTTTTCTATAAAAAAGATAAATAATTTATGCCCCAAAAAGTATAACTTCAGTATCCGAACACTACAACAAATTCTGTAAAATAATACACAACTTATATTCTATAACTTAATAGAAAAGGAACATGATGTTACTGCTAGAAAAAGCAATGACTCAATTTTGGGTTATTGGACTCGAAATATACCTTAGCCCTGTTATATTTCCAAGGTATAGCCCACCAGATCCTTTTTAATACTTTTTTTTTAGATCCGTCCCAGAGTTGGCCCTGTAAGCACTTTTAAAATTCCCTTATCCAATCTTCTTACCATAAGGCATCGGAAATTCTTTCATAATATAAGGATATAAAGAGTTCACATCATAATAGTAGAAAATTACAATTGTAAATATTAAACATCCAACATTAATCTTGGCGAGCATGGATCTCAACCCCCCACCGACCAGTTTCTTACAGTTGACCGATACAACTCGACCGATTGTCCTATTGAGTAAGGGTCGGTGATTGCAAAAATATTGAGCCGACGTCATAATTAAAATTATTTGCAGTAGAGTGCAACTCTTTCAGAAAAAAAAACCCTCCATCTGGCTGTTTCTTCGCTTGCCCACTATATTATTGGTATTGTGCTTCTCAATCCATTTTGAGTAGTGCTCTATTTTTGAGCTCGTTCAACCCTCTTATTATTCTTCGTAGTCTCTGTTGGAAATTTATTAACGTGAAATAAAATTTAACCTATTATTTATGACTCGAATAATTGGGGCCCCGCACGTCATAAGCTTTGTTTCTACACACGTTGTACCAAGGATCGTAAATTTTCTTAGTGAAAGAGATATTTGTACGTAAACAAAATGTTTGAGACATGAAATGATAGATGGATGTTGGCCAAATGACGAGTACGTTAGTAAATGAAGGAAGAAGTGTACAAAGTGTAAATGTCAAAACGGGTCGGAAAAGGTCACGGCGTCTCCGCGGAGTCGGAGAGGCGCGACGTCCAAGCCACAAAGGCCGCGGCGCCCAAGGACTCGAGCAGCGATGCTAATTGGCTTGTCAGATACTGGAGTTTAGGCGTCGCGGTGCCTCCCAGACAGAGCCGGGGCGCTCCCAGGCAATAAAGGCCGACATGAGCTGAAAGGTTTCTGACTCTTGGGCTGGTTTTGGAGCATTGAATCTCCATTACTTGGCACATGAATTCATCCATTATTTGGCTGATGGTAACCTCTCAATAAGTGTCATTACATGGCTATTGAAGGCCATTAGTTGGCTAGTTGAGAGGTCATTTACATTACACTATAAATTGAGGCATTTGGCTCAATTGGAGAACACACTTGCAATCAGAAATTTCTGAGTACTTCTTCCTCTCTAAGAAGTCTCTCACACACTCAAAGGTTCTTCTTTTTAGTAAACATTTGAGTTTTCTTTGCTCACTTGTTCGTTGTTTTTTTATCTTGGAAGACAAGTTGCCAATTATCGTAAAAGGATATATACGGGGCAATATTATCTTAAGGACAAAGTGAATATCACCCGACTCAGCAAACCTTGTTTTATTCTCATTTCGAGATTTGAATCCTTGTAACAGTTGCTTATATTCATGTTTCCTTGTATTCATCCAATTGTTGTAACTGTTGTACTACAATTTTACTCACATTCTTAAGATAATATTTGTTGTAAGTGATAAGAAAGATGACTGGATACGAATAATTTGCTGCTCAATCTTCCGTTGTTGCTCAAGGAATACTCAGTGCCTTTCCCACTACATCACAAGGCTCAAACAATTCCTTTCCTACTTCTCAAGGGAACACTACTGTTCCTCCTCCCGCTGGATTCCACCATGAACGCCCCAGAGAAGTTAGTGGGCTCCAACTTCAAGAGATGGCAGCAGAAGATATTCTTTTTTACTGTTATGGGAATGTCTCGTTTCCTAACAGAAGATGCTCCACAAACTGGAGATGAAACTGACACTCAGACAAATTAAACGGATGGAGGGGGCCAAGGTATCCATGTCGTTAATGACGTGAAGATGGTTCATGATGCATGAAGTCATAGTGACTTCATCTTCAGGAACTATATTTTGAACTGTTTGTCCGACCCTCTCAACACGGTGTATTGCACCGTTGGCACTACGAAAGAGTTGTGGGATAAACTGCAGAAAAAGTACAACGCAAAAAATGTGGGTACTAAGAAGTTCATCGTTGGAAAATTTCTGAAATTTCAAATGGTGGACATCAAAACTGCGATGTCCCAAGTCCAGGAATTTCAAATAATTCTGTATCACCTGGATTTGGAAGGAATGAAACCAAATGAGCAATTTTCGGTTGCCTCATTGATTGAGAAGTTACCTCCCTCGTGGAATGAGTTTAGGAGTTACTTAAAACTCAAGACAAAGGAGATGACCTTTGAGAAACTTATTATCAAACTCCAAATTCAGGAGGATAATAAGAAGTCCATTCCTAAGGGTAAGCAACCCGCTGAGGCAAAGTCTAATCTGGCGGAGGCCAAAGGGAACACGAGCAAGAAGCGAAAGTTCCAGAAGGATGGTAAGGCCCCAACAACTAAGAAGTTTAAGGGGAACTACCATCACTGTGGGAAATCTAGTCACATGATCAAGGATTGCCGCAAACTCAAGAATGAGAATATAGAGAAAGCCAAGGTCAAGGCTAAGGCTAACATCGTCGAAGACACTCTTCTTGACGATATGATTGATGAGTTCTCGACGGTGGTACTTGAAGCAAACCTCGTTGAGAATCTTATGCAGTGGTGGATGGACATGGGTGCTACCTGACACATCTGTTCCAACAGAGAAGTCTTCTCCACATATACACCAGTCACGGACAAGAAGTTGTTCATGGGAAACAACGCTTCCTCCGAGATGCTGGGGGTAGGAAAGGTGATCCTGAAGATGACTTCCGGAAAAGAGCTTACTCTGAATGAGGTAATGCATGTGCTTGATATTAGAAGAAATTTAATTTCAGGACCTTTATTGGTGATTGATGGTTTTAGGCTAGTGTTTGAGTCTAATAAATTTGTAATCACTAAGAATAGAACTTTTATAGGAAGGGGCTTCGTCTGTGAAGGCCTCTTCAAAGTTAACGCCTTATCTGTAATGCCTTCTATTACTAAAATTGAGTCTTCTTCTTATTTGCTTGAGTCGTCTAATTTATGACATCATTGATTAGTACATGTAAACTATCAGTCTAATTTATAACATCATAGATTAGTTATTTCCGTCTATCGACGTAAACCCTCAACGTAAGTGTGATGTGTGCGTAGAGGCAAAACTTTCAAAGGGTCCTTTTAGATTCGTCGAAAGAGAAACCGCTCATCTAAAACTTATTCACACAGACATATGTGATTTAAAGTTTACTCAAACTAGATGGGGGAACAAGTACTTTGTGACATGCATAGATGATAGCACAAGGTATTGTTACCTTTACTTACTAAAAAGTAAAGATAAAGCCTTTGAAACATTCAAACGCTACAAAGCAGAAGTTGAAAACCAACTAAGCGTACGAATTCAATCAATTTATAGCGATATAAGGGGAGAATACGTAGCGCATTTTGAAGAATATTGTGCCCAATCGGGCATTGTTCATCAAATGACTTCTCCATTCTCACCTCAATCAAATGGTGTCATTGAACACAAGAACCGTACTTTGAAGGAAATGATGAATTCATTGCTCATCAATTCCGACCTTCCCCAAAACATGTGGGGAGAAAATATCTTTACCACTAATAATATTCTTAATAGAGTCCCACATAAGGGCAAGGATAAGACTTCATACAAACTATGGAAAGGAAAGAAACTCACCTACAAATACTTGAAGGTGTGGGGTTGTCTGGCAAAGGTTGAAGTACCTAAGCCAAAGCAGGTCAAGATTGGGCCTAAGACTGTAGTTTGTATATTCATCTGATATGCTAACAACAGTAGTGCTTATCTCTTCTTAGTGCATAAGTCAGATGTACCAGAAATCCATGTGGGTACAATCATGGAATTAAGGAATGCCAGTTTCTTTGAGGACTCATTTCCTAGAAAGGAAAGATACATAACCTCTCAAAAATGAAGTTATGAACAAAGCTCTCAAGACCCAGGAGTCGTTGAATGTCCGGATCTAGGTGGTTCAGATCTAGTGGACTCCGAAGTGGTTGATTATCTGGAATCTAGTGTTCCAGATTCTCAGGACTTGGAGGTTCCAGAGATGGAACTAAGACGAAGCAAAAGGGCCGGGAAGGATAAGTGCTTCGGTCCAAAACTTGTAGCTTATATGTTTCATGACGAACCACATACAATTTGCAGAAGCGTTGTCAACTCCAGAAGAACCGCTGTGGAAAGAAGCTATAAAGCGTGAGATAGACTCCATTCTGCACAACCATACTTGGAAGTTGGTTGATCTTCTTCCGGGAAACAACCCGTTGGGTTGTAAGTGGATACTCAAACGGAAGTTGAAAGTAGATGAATCTATAGACAAGTACAAGGCCAGGTTAATAGTATAGGGCTATCGATAAAAGGAGGGTCTTGACTACTTTGACACGTACTCCCAGTGTCTAGAATGACGTCCATACGAGTATTCATTGTGATCGCCGCATTACGGGACCTTGAGATACATCAAATGGATGTTAAGACAGTCTTCCTAAATGGTGATTTGGAAGAAGAAATCTATATGGACCAACCCGAGGGGTATGTGGTTCCAGGATAAGAGAATAAAGTCTGTCGGTTTGTCAAATCTCTGTATAGGCTGAAACAGGCCCTGAAGCAATCGCCCGAGAAATTTGATAGTACTCTACTATCGAAACTGGTCTTATCTTAATCTCACTACATCGAGGATGTGTTGAAGAAGTTTGATATGTTCGACATTTCGTCGATAACATCACCACTGGATATAAATTAAAAGATTGATAAAAATCATATTGCACCCGTATGTCAGGAGCAATATGCGCGGGTGATTAGTAGTTTGATGTACATCACAAACTGCACTCGATCTGATATCGCTTATGCAGTCAACAAGTTGGCTAGGTTCACCCGTAATCCAAGTGATAATCACTGGAAAGTGTTGAGTCGGGTACTACGATACCTAAAATACACGCAAAATTACGGGTTTGCACTATTTGAGATATCCAACTGTACTTGTTAGCGATTTATCCACACGCTTAACGCAAGTGCACGTATCGTGACAAGTAATATAGTCTGGGTAAGACCGAATATCATCCTCAGGGACTGGTTTTCAAGTACCGGTTATCTATTCTATAGTATCTATTTGGTTAACGTTAATTGGTTTAGAATTTTAGACTAATAATGCAGGAAATAACTAATTATAAGAAGACTTCGATTTAAATCAGTTATGATGGAGAATTAGGGCTTTCAAGATCATCAACTATCCACTCTATTCAATCCTTAATGCAACAATAAAAGTTCTTCTTCTATGTTAAGATATTAGGTTAACTAAGCAGTTTTATATTCCGGTTAGGATATATAAACACTCAACCCCGATGTAGAACCCTTCTATCTTTCGATGATAGATTTATCATAAAGGAGGATTAAGAACAATAACCTATTAAACTACACAAGTATCGGGGTACTTTTGTCCACGATTTTAACCTATGTTTATTCAACTATAGCATATTCACAATCTCCCCTTTCGGATCTCGATTAGAAATCATATATGTGATGATAATTAGTGACCAATTAATTACCAAGCAATCAAAACAATTATTGAATAAATCTCAACTATATAAAGAAGAAACCAAAACTAATGCATTAATTCATGAATAAGAGTTTCAAGCGAATCACAAGGAAATCTCTAATAAGTAATTAGCTCCTAGCCATAGTCACGCTAAGAACTAATACAATCTCCATACATGAACTAAAATAAACAAAGAAAAAGAGAAAGAAAATACTTAAGAACAAGTCTCCAAGCCTTCTAGCATCCAAGAGTTGTGTTGTGGAATATTTACAAGGTGGATGAGTGTAGAATGGTGGTATGAGGAGGTCTGAAGGATGATCATTTAATGAGCAGGGTTTTAGGGATTATATAGGTTTTGTAGGTAGGAAAAATTATCTCTTTTGGACTCTGAAAACGTGTCAAATTCGGCCTAAAACGTCAAAAATACCACGTCGGCACCGTGGCCCTGAGATTGGGCGCCACGACACCGAAAAATCTGTAAGTTTTCGGAAATTTCAGGGGTCGGCGCCGCGGCACTGCTGCCAGGCGCTGGTGACGAATATTTTTCAATTTTTCATTTCTTTTTCGGACTTCGTCTGATCTCTTCTATACTTCCCGGGACTTCTTAGACTTCAGTTATTGGCCCTTTTGTGTGCAATTTCATCTCAAATAAGCTCATTTCCTATCCTTTTCGCCATTTCTCCATTTCTGACCGCTGTGACACAAAAGAAAGGAAAACGACCCTAATACTATACTAAACATCAACAAGATGAGTAAAATACTAACTAAAAATGACTCAAAAAGCGTATACAAAATAGGCCTAAAACACCCTCAAACTTAACCTTTGCTCGCCCTCGAGTAAAGATCAAAAATAGAAACAAAGACACGAAAGAAAAGAAAATAAAAGGACTCAAAGACACTGATCAATCTGCTGCACAATTGCCACTAGAAAAGTATGAAGGTTAGTAGGATAATATGCAAGAACATATAGCATGGATTTTTAGCATTCTAAAACTCTTAAGTCAGATATTTCGCAAATTCAATTCAATCATGCTCAATGGAAGTAAGAACACTTAACCTATGCATGTCAATATCAAAATTCTATGGCATGTTTACTTGTTATTCTCCACTAATCATGGATACACATACTAGATATCTTCAGGACCTTTCAGGGTTGTAATGTAGGCTTAGGCAGGGGTAGGTAAAAATAGGCATTTAGGCTCAACTTACGTACCATAAGCTCTTTTTCTTTCAACTCTTCCATTTTCTTTTGATTCTCTTTTTAATCTCGTACCTATCTTTTCTCTTCTTTTGTTTCGAGAGAATGTGGTGCATGATGAATAACAGGCACCCCCAAACTTAGGCTTTTGCCTTTTTATTTTATTTTCATTGGGGTGCATAAATTTGTTCACTCTCTTTTCGTCTTTTTTTTCAATACTTTTCATTCCAAACATCTCAAGTTTTCACTTATGACATAAAATATGGAATTATAGGGTGTCAAAGAAAGATCTTATTTTTGGCTCAAAGAGGCTGACTAGGGATACAATTTTAATGTCAGGGATAGGAAATGAATGGTAAGAAAGGGCTAACAAAGAAATACCTGAGTCATCTCCCTGACATGTATATCCTAACTATTTCGCCTCAAAAAACAAGCAAGCAGACACATAGGTTATATTTTTAACAATGCATAAATCAAGCACAATTACCCTAAATAATTTGATTTCATGAATTCTTGGCATATCTAACTTAAGCGTTCAGATTTTCTGCTTCTAATTCCATTACATTATCCACTTTACTTCACTAGGCGTTTCAAGTAACTATAACATGCATGATCATTAAAAAAAATTGTGACTCAAAAATACTCAAAAACATCCAAAACAAATCAAAAAGACTCAAAAATAATAAGACACCCCCCAAACTTAATCGACACATTGTCCCCAATGTGTGGAGACTAAAAATAGGGACAACTTACTGACACAACACATCGGTCATAACTGAGTGCAGGAGGAAAATTCGAATTTGCCGAATCTGGCTCTCGGAACTTTCGGCGCCACGACCCTGAGATTCGGCGCCGTGGCGCCCAAACTTCTGCGGGCTCTCTGATAATGTGGCACCACGGCCCTGATATTGGGCGCCGTGGCGCCTGAGGCGTTGATTTCCTATTTTTTCAGCGTTTTTGCTTTATTTTTTCTTGTCGGGGTCCTCTCCTAGTCCACCTGTCATCCACAAACACAATACAAGAACCCAAGACCGTGAGACTGTTCAAGACAAAAGAAAACAACTAAAACAAAATTTAAAATAACATAATTAATAAACATTAGGTTGCCTCCCAACAAGTGATGTCTTTAACGTCTTTTAGCCGGACGCAGTTAACCTTTACTAGTGCCCGTTTTTTTTTTTTTTTGGGTAAATAAATTTTATTATAACTAAAATCCGGAAAGTACAATCAATCATCGAAGGTTCTCAAGCCTCAACGTAATCAAAGCAAAATAATACAAGAAAATAAACTCAAACATGAAAATTAAATGCTTTCTATCTGGGACATTCCAAGATAGTATCTTCATTTAATTAATCGGGGGGTAGTGAAATACTCTTCCAATCTTCGTACTTGGACTTTTACCACTGTTTCTTTGGGAATTCTTTCTTGAAGTAACCTTTTGCCATCCATCATCATCACCCTGCCTTGACACCGAAATACCTCCTGAAGCATCTGAAATCAAAGGCGAATTAGGTACCCTTTTAGTCATCACACCCATGTCTCTTCCAATATTCAATGATCCACTGACTGGTAGTGGAACAAAGAGGGGTTTAGTTTGGAGTGGGCGTGTAGGTTCCTGAACAACCACCATTTCCGGATCTACTCCTTTGTCTGAAACAACCATTGGCTCATGAGTGCTCATAGTCTCCATAGGTGTTATATGTTCCTCCAATTTCTTACACTTGAAATGATTATGCCCGAATGCTTTGGCAAAGGAAAGCGATGTCGGGATAATTCTCATATTCCACCTTCTGAACATACTTGATATTTCTTGGTAGTTTTACATTAAACTCCGTGACCGGCTCCTTGCTAACATTGACTTCAATTAATACACGTGCATAATTCATTTTGGACCTCTCTTTCGTGAATTGGTCCGTATACAAGGGCTTCCCCACTCGTGAGGCTATCTTACTTAACCCGGATGCACTCCAGACCGACAATGGAACATCACGGTACTACCTGCATCGGATGTCCATGAAAAGATCATCCGTAAGCAAAACGTCCTTATCGACCAATTTTAGCATCAAACTTTTCCCAAAGGCCGTATAAGGACCACCATGAAATACCGTGATGCGATCTTGCTCAGTCATAAATCTGAAAATAGTCCATCGACGTCCATATGGAATGATTCTACACTTAACTCCCCATTTTTTAAAAATAGAATTCAATGCCTCACGTCCCGGGAAAAGACCCGTGAAGCACCCAATAAGACAATAACCCCAAGTTTCAAAAAAGGGAACCTCGTCATTTGTATCTAATTCCACATCATCCCCTTCTTGTTCAACAAATTGTAGTTTAAGTCCTTTTGATTCTAGACGAGGACTTGTAAAGATTCCCGCATAAGTTTTCTTCGTTGAATTAGACTCCTTATTTTGTTGTGGCACCCGAGTAACATTTGCACGCTCAGTAGGTCCATTAGTTGCATTCGTGGGGGAATTCAAGACTTGTGCACTATTGGGAATGGTTGCCATAAATGGCTCATGTCCCTTGGCATTAAATGCTCCATTGGCCGAGACAAAATGAGAGGTCTTAGGCGTATTGGAAACGAATGACCCTTCGATTTCCACATTAGTTGATCTTCCAAGACTCGTTTGAAGAGTAGACCCTTCGGTTCCCGTAGCCCTCAAGTTTCCATACCTCTTTGGACGAGCTGCCCCTTTGGTTTCCGCAACCTTTGAATTCATTAGTAGAGTTGACTCTTCGGTTCTCACCCTTATCAAGTTTCGATGTCCCATAGAATGAGATGCTTCCTTGGTTCTCTCAGCAATTAAATTCCCCAAGTTACCAAGTCTCGTTTGAAGAGTAGGCTGTTCGACTTCCGCACGATTTGTATTACCAAGAACCATGGGAAATGAACCATCATCGGACTCTACATTCTTTAACCGAAGACCCTTGGGCTGCAGCCTTGCCCCGCGACCACCAACGTGACCAATCAGCAGCCCATGACCACCCTTCTGACCCTCCTTCGACCCGGAACCACCCTCTTGATCAGCCATCGACCCGTGCCCACCCATGCGACCCGTCTTTCCCTCGAGAAGGGGTGACGTTTCGGAAACCGCAACATTTGCATTCTCAATGTCCGTGGGAAATGAAGTCCCGTCGGCTTCACCAACCTTTGACTGATGACTCATGGACTTGAACACTGACCCATAACCATCGTCCTGACCCGCCATCGACCCAGGATCACCCTCTTGACCCGTTTCTTCTCCGACCTCCATGTTGCCAGTCGGAAAACTACTATAAGCCACAACCGTCGGCTTCATATGATTAACCTTCATACCGTGACCCATGGGTTCCATCCACAACCCATGACCACTATCACGACCCTCTTGCAACCCGGGACCACCCACCATACCCACTTTAGACCCGGGATCTCCATCTAGATCCGTTATTCTTCCAGTGTCAAGTGTTCCAACCGGTACACCACCTGAGGATGCCACCGGAAAGTTGGGAGGTTCAATGAGCTGCATCCTTGACCCAAGACCACCATCATGACCCTCTGGCACTCCAATACCACCCACCTGACCTGCTAACAACCCGGCAACACCCGCCTGACCCGAATTCTCCAGAGTGTTCAGAAAAGCAAACTGGCTACCACCGGAAGCTGCCCCCACCGGAAATGTTGCCCCCTCTTGAACAATCAAACTAATCTCTTTCTTTCTTTTGACTGAAATCTTAATATTCTTTCTCATGGCAAGAAGGAAGATAACTCACTCTAAAACAAATCGATTAAAGTGAACATGAAATGAACACACAAACTTCTCGGTAGGATGGGATTGATCAAAGAACAATCCGCAATAATTCAGTTGATGAAAATCGTAGAAGAAGGGAGACGTAGAAGAGCAACTAGAGGAAAATGTTGAGAGCATTTTCGCCTAGTGAGAGAAACATCTCTCTAACTCTTTTAAGAGAATAAGTAACTTCCTAGTGCCCGGTTGATTCTTCTGCGAACTGCTTGCAATCCGCACAGCTAGTGTTGCAGGTCTCACTTCAACCACAACAATTGCTCCAAACAAGGGCTTCAGATCTAAGATTATCCCCCAATTACACAAGACATGTTTGTCTTCTAGGCTCTCTATAATGTAGGGATCAGTGGAATTTCCTACATCTCTCAACTTTTGGGGGTGCCTTTCAGAGTATGGACTTTCTATTTGGGGCTCAACAGTGACAACTGGTGGTGTTTCTTCTGCAATAGGTACAGGAAAAAGGAACTCCACAGAATCCAAAAAGGTGAATAATTGGCTCTTGGTAACCTTTTCCTTCTCTACACCAACTATCTCTCCAGATTCCTCAACAGCTGGGTGTGGTTCAGGATCCTCAATTTGCTTACCACTTCCCACAATGATGTCGCTAGACAGATTTGCTTGAGGTGTATTGATTATTCTATCCATTAGCTGCCCTATTTGTGTCTCCAAATTGCTGAGGGACACCATTGTCTCAGCCATAAACTGAGCCTGACACTTGGTGAGCCTGAGTATGCCTGTCTGCAACTCATCTAGATCTTTCTCTAGAACCTGTGGGTTAAGCTGTTGTTGACCGCGACATTATTTTAGCGAACCCTGCTTAAATAAAATGTTAGAAAATAAAATAAAATGCTAAATGGTTAAAAAGGTGCTAAAAGGGTTAAAGAGTTTAAATAATGTTAAAGTGGTACTAAAATGCTAAAAGGGGCGTTAAAAGGGTTCGCAGAGTCGCCACCTAATTAGTTTGGGTGAATTAGGACACCTAAATGTCAACTAGGTTAAAGTCAACATTAACTCCATTTTTGGTCTGCAAAACTAGCGTGAGATTCTGGGCAATGGTTCTTTATTATCCTAAAGAGAAGGGGTTAGACACCCTAAAGGATCCGCTAACTTGCGGTTGTCCTGCCAAAACTAGGGTAATTATTATGCTAAGATGCAATGCATGTTTTGAAAAGTATTTAAGTAAAAGATATTTATAAGTATAAGATGTGTTATAGCCATAAAGATATAGGACTTGCAAAAGATGTGTATGGTCAATTTTAGTTAAAAATAGGTATTAACATAGTAATTGGAGAAAGCATATGAACATATTATACTTATCGCTCAATATAATATAAGGATAGTAATAATGCGGTTATTACGACAAGATTAGGTACTTAGAAAATAGGATGTAAAAAGGGTTTTTCTTTTTATGCAAGGAAAATATATTCTTTATGTGAATGTTAGTAAGCGTTTTTTTTATTTTTTTTATTTTTTAGGAGATGGGTTTATTGTGCTAGGAAATAACATTTTTAGCTACCTAAGTGATTGTACCCAAAGATTACTAAGTGGTTTAATGATTTGAGCCACTAAATAATTACTTAAGAGGGAGCAAATCTCTAATATCAAACTACGTACTAATCTATGATTCAAGGTTTAAACTATACTAAGTGTAGCGTTAATAGTGCAATGTCAGTCAAATAATTTACAACAAATAAATGGGGAAGAAAGGATCAATAAAATGACTCGAAGGAAAGGCGATGTCTTTTCGCCGGTGGTTTTGGAATTCCAATGCGGATAGAGAAATGCACATAGATGCGGGTTTTCATTTTCTGTAGCTAGTGATGAGTCTAGCCATGAGACTCTTCATTTTTTGTCTCCGATGCATTTCATGTAAAAGAAAGATAGATAAATATTAGTATATATCTCAATTATTTGAATCATAAAAATCTACACACACGTAATCTAGTTTATACGTAATCATCACATAAAGATGTGTAAATTAGTAGATAAAATGACGCAGCTGCTGCAACAACCAACAAATAGTAAGATACAGTAAGCTGAATGAGCTTGACATAGAGAATTAACACATGATTCATACTCAGATATGCATGTCGTGACTAAAACTGTGGAATCAGTGAACACCAGATAAAAAAGATAAATCACAATGGGCCTAGCCTGTCATATGTAAGACAAAGATAGAGAAATCTAAACGCTAGGGGAAGGGGGCTGGGGATAGTCTTTACAGTGTGTAACGCAGAGGCAAAACTGAAGACTTGTGGGCTTGAGACAATCCTTTACATTCATGCTAAAAAAACAGTATATCAACTACGAAAATGGATGAACCCGACGAATATTATAGATGACGCACAAAGTATATTACCTTATATCTAACAAATGGCCGATAACACGTATGGAAAAAATGATCAATACCTAAAAAGAGGAAAGAAGCAACTCCATTGATGCACACGTACATCTGTTCGACCTACTGGATTTGAATTTTATTTGTCAATGCAACTAAGCTAACATCTAGGATTATGCATAGAAAATTGAGTCCCTTTATATTCTTTCCTAAACATGTGTTAGTCTTGACTGAATAAGCTCAATAGATAGACAATAATAACGAGCTATGAAAGGAGATGTACTACAATGGCTTTTAAGTATTTATGTAATGACTTGATATTTATGACCGAGGAAAAGGTAAAGGAATATGATATGCAAGGCAGGTTAATAACTATATAAGGGCAGATATTGAGATATTTCAGACTTGACGAGGAATGCATCCAGATAGATACAACTAATGTCACAGACCTGCTAACTCCTAACTCCTAAGACCTGTGGAAAGACAACCTGGTAGACAGGGTATGACAACTTAGCAGACTTTCATGACAATAAGGAATTATCTGAGCAAATTTTATGACCATTCATACATCATTTAGGCATTAACTTAAATATAGGAATTGAGCCATTCCTGTACTAACACTATAAACACCTATTAATCAAATCACACACAAAAATCAATAGCCGACTTAAGCATATTAAGTTAATATGCGGACAACTTTAAACTGGTTTCTTGACCCATATATACACAATTGAAAATGAGCTTTAAACTGGTTTAAGACAGGGATTGATAATAGAACGTTTAAATTAATCTATGACTAACTTTAAACTAGTTTCTCGACTTCCAATTAATGCATTAACCATAATTTGTACAGCCCATTCCATAGCTAAAACATGTTTCATACTTATATATTTATCAATACTAACCAGTTTACAGACTTAGACCATTGACAATACTTCAAGCACAAGCAATTTGTATGCTAGTCAATATAGATTCTAACTAACACATTCGGAAAATAGTTCACACGTAACTAAAACTAATCTTAAACTAATATATTAAGAGCTTTGTTAAACTAATCATGCTTGTAACCACATAATACATATAAGGCTGTAAAAATCCAAATAAAAGTCTTAGGACACTTAATAGTCTAAAACAGGACTAATCGATCGTCCATTGATATGACTCCTTCATTGGCGAACACATTTAAACTTATTCGAAATTCACTCAAACCGATTCCAACAATCGTAACAGAGGCGAATAACTGACTGAATCTATAGCACGCAATGACATAAAAAAATGAAAATACTTGAGAGGCGATTGAGTTTACCTTCTCTGGACAGCGAACCGAGGCAGCGTATCAAGTCGTCGAAGCCGCTCGGAGATTTGTTCTTATGCGATAAAGAGGGACAAGGTTTTCATTTTTTTTACTTATTTCACCGATGCCTTTTGATATTGATCGATGAAGGCTCTAGTGTTTTACTCTGTGCCCATCGATGCCTTTGCATGTGTAAAAATGCTTAATTTATAGTCTCAAAATTGGGTTCCAATTTTGGTTGATTGATTTTGTGATTTTTGTACAATATTGAGACTGATTCATTGCGATCTTGGGGTGATTTACCATGATTTGATTTTATGGTAAATATTGGTATTTATTTGGTACCATTCTTATTATGGTAAGATTTCAGGTGTAATTTGGAATTATTTTTGGATGATTTGGATTCGATTTTAGGGAGATTTTGAGGATGGTTACTGATTTGGTTGATTCGTACTTAGGGGATTTATGGTAAGTTGAATTGATTTTGATTATAGCGAGATTCTTGGAAGGTTTGCGTGCATGGAGGCGGCGATGGTGGTTTCTCTATAGTTTTAGGTTTGGGTTTTCTTTTTGTTCTTTTTTTTGTTGTTTTGTTTTGTGTGGGGAAGAAGCTGAAATAAGAAAGGCTGGTGGGCTATCGGTTATGGGCTGATTTGTTTTGGACGAAAATAAGTGGGCTTGGGGTATTTTAATTGGTTTGGATGATAGTTAGTGGTAAATAAATGGGTTTAGGTTAGTTTTAATTGGGTATTAGTTTTAAGTGTTAGTTTTAGGTGTATTATTTAATTAGTGGTAAATTAAATTATTCAAATTGTGATTAAATTATTTAGATGCTTTATTAGTCTAAGCTTGAGTTTAAATTATTATATAAAAAATAAAGACGAGCGTGCTATTTAATTAGTGCTTAATATTTTATAATGCGATGCCGTCATTAAATCTTACTTATTATGCGTATTTTTGTGATGTCTAAATTAAAATTGGATGGGGTTTAAATTAAATTATTTAAATGCTAAATGCAGATATGATATTTAAAGATAGCTTAATGCTTTTATAAATGCGACACTATTATTCAAAATCTTATTTATTGTGCATTATTTATCATTATTTAAGTTAAAATTGAATTATCTTAATATGACTTTAGGTGCTTTATTAATTTTAGCAATAATTATGGAATTGTTTTGCGTATTAAGAAATGCGAATATGCTATTTAACGCGACGTCATTGTTAAATTATTTATTTATCATTAAGAATTGTTTGAGTTTTAATTAATGGGAAATAGGGCTTAAATTATAAACTAATGAAACTGCCTGTTATTAAAAATGACGACTGCGGACGTGAGAATCAAGGTGTGCTTAATACTCTACGTAAAATGAGGTGCCATTATTAAATCGCTTATTTATGCGTGTATTAATATTTTATTGTTGCATTTTATTATTAAAAATTATTTTAAAAAAATTAGTGTAATTTTATAGTTAATGACTGGACGGGAGGGTCAAAATTGGGTGTCAACAACCATTATTTGGCTGATTGTAACCTCTCAATAAGTGTCATTACATGGCTATTGCATGCCATTTGTTGGCTAGTTGAGAGGTCATTTACATTACACTATAAATTGAAGCATTTGGCTCAATTGGAGAACACAGTTGCAATCAGAAATTTCTGAGTACTTCTTCTTCTCTAAGCAGTCTCTCACACATTCAAAGAATCTTCTTTTTAGTAAACATTTGAGTTTCCTTTGCTCACTTGTTCGTTGTTGTTTTATCTTGGGAGACAAGTTGTCAACTACCGTAAAAAGATATATACGGGGCAATATTGTCTTAAGGACAAAGTGAATATCACTCGACTCAACAAACCTTGTTTTATTCTCATTTCCAGATTTGAATCCTTGTAACCGTTGCTTACATTCATGTTTTCTTGTATTCATCCAATTGTTGTAATTTTTGTACTACAATTTTACTCACACTATCTTCTGTAGATGATGAAGTTGTTGCGGAGGAGCGTAGTTACGAGATTTACCTTCAAGAAATATCCCAAAATAGAAATTAATATGTATATAATTAGTGTGTATACATTATCTACTGAGTATACACTTATTATACATAAACTATATATAAAAATTATATATAATGCATATATATATTGGATGAAAAATGTATATATGAAATGTATAATAACTGTATATATATAGTGATAATATATATTTTGGCTATAAAATGTCTTTGGATTTTATGTGGTCATCCGGTTGTTAATATTTTCACCGGATGGCTACTTATGTCCTTGGTCCTAACTTAGTTCCTACAGAAGTTATGTCGAGCAACGCGAAAGTTCAATTTCAAAAGATAAGAAAAACTCTAAATTTATGTCGAACGAATTAGGTCTAGATAGGTAAGGGTAGTTTGGTCCATAAATCTTTATTAAAGGAGCAGTAGGGACAATAATTAAACACCTAAGATACGAGGGGTAAAATTTAAACACCAGTCCGTTTAAGAGACAATCCGTGGAAAAACTTAATTTTTAGGGGTATTGACATTACATACAATCTTCAGATAGACTTAGCATGTTTTTAACTAAATATTTTATTTAGCAAATTCAATTAAGCCTAAAAGAAATGGCATTCAGTAATCATTTCCTAATTCTCTCCATTTTTTCCTCTTTCATTCTTTCGTTTCATCTCCTTAAATCTCTCCTCCATTTTTCCTCTCTTTCTTTCTATCTCCTTAAATCTCTCTTATTTAAAATTTATTTTCTATTAAAAGATATTCCATATTTTTTATACAGTTTCCTTGATTGAATTTGAATAATATATCTTAATTCCAGCTCAAAATTTGTGATATACATTGTATATGTACTAGCGTAACATATCTCAAATAAATTGGTAGTGTACATATGTATGTGTAACATATTATTCCAGCTATACAGTAGATCAGTAGGTATACAAATATACATATTATGTTAGTTATATGTAATTGATTTCTCTGGTGATTTGAGGATGGTGTCAAGAAGATTAAGAAGACAATTAAATGAATAGATATACAACGTTTGGGCTTCGTATCCTCATGCTAGATTCGTCCATGAGGTACATGGTGAGTTATTGGTTGATAAAAGTTAATGTGGAAGGAACTATAAAGGTTTCTCAAGCTGGTTTGCCTGGCATGGTTAGGAGGAAAATTAAGAGGTGCATTTGTTTATAGTAATTTTGGTGTGGCCATTGTCCAATGAAGATCAGCCAGGTTTTGGCACAACTTGTGGCCAAAGTATGTGTAAATGGAGATAATTTTGGGAGAAGATTTGAGAGTGTATAATTTAAAAATTTACAGTTAATTTAGAGGAAGATTTATTGGTTATAAGCTATAAATTTTGCAACCTGTGTGGCTAGCTGTTGACTACCATATTCTAATTTCTTAAACTTAAAATTGTTTTATGTCATTTAGTTGCATATCCAAACACAAATCTATTACTTCACCCAGTAACAAGCTTAGGTAAGAAATGTAGAACAATTAATTGATAAGGACTATCATTCATGACCTCGCTTATGGGCTGACTAATGCCAAATTCTTGAATTTTGATATGAGCCGACTATTATGAAAGTCGATTACAAGTCTTAGCGACGTTACTTGAATTTTTTATGATAATGTATCTTTGGACTTAGTTTCTTTCTTCTTTAATTTTCTTTGGTTATGTCGTTGTTTATAGTCATTTCGCAGAGCATCGCAAAGCTATTAGTTGTACAAATATGCATGGAATCTATACAAATCAAATAGTGTATATATCGTATATATGTCGAGTGTATGTCCAATGTATCACTACATACATATACTCTACAAAATACTTACAAATGACATACAATAAAATAATTGCATGTGTTTTGTATGCCAAATTATATATTTTTACCGAATTGTATATATTTTGTAAAGAAATTATTGTTACTTTTTGTAAAACTATTTTTTTTTGCTAAACTGGCAATTAAGCCCCTAATTTTGTATCTCTTGGTCAAAGTCCTAAAATTAACGCTAATCTTTATTTTTATTTACAAATTATAGACATATTAATCAGTGTGTACATTAAGTATCTGTTTGATATGGAGGAAAATATTTTTCAAAAATTACTTCTAATTTTATCATATTTGGTTGGGTAGGAAAAACAGTCATAAATAATATTTCACACTAATTATCTCCGCCCAACCCTCCAATACATTCGACTCCACCCTAAGCCCCACTTCCATGGCCCTTATTCCCACCACTCCCAAACCCCTTGTGTTTGTCTAGATAATATATAAATATTTTGGGATTAAATTTTTATATTTACTTACCAAATATCAATAAAATAAGAAATCTAATTATTTTTTAGGAAAACATTTTTCGCGGTAAACTTTTCCTTAATACAAGACACATCCTAATAATACGTTCATTGTACATTTAATTATTCCATTATTATACACTGAATATATACCAAAGATTGTTACAATATATTGTAAGTGGGTGTAATTTTGTTCACTAGAAAAAAAGGATTAAGATCCCAATAATAAAGTGAATCATATTTTATTTTCGAAGAAATAAATTGAAGAAATTGACAAATATAGAATTTTTGAGCGGTTAATTAATATTTAAACATTGTTTCAAAACTCTTAATTGTTAGCCGTATTTTAATGTGAAAATAAAAAATGAATAAATGTATTCCTAGATAAAATACGGAAGAACTCCAAAAATTTCATGAAGTTTTGAATTGTATTCATGGAGTTTGAACTTTGGCCATTCAGCCTCATGGCAACTCCACAAAAAATTCTTCGAGTTTGAATTAATCATAAAGGTTTCAGGTCGATGATATTGTTTTGGAGAAATAAAATGTGTAGTTCAATTTTTTATGGAGATTGATGATAATATTTTAAACTGCAATAGTTAAACATCAAAATTGTGACATTTCAGAACTCTATGAAAACTTTAAGAAAAAATTCACCAAGGTTGAATTGTGGAGTTCAATGCTCCGTGAAAACTCCAGGAGAAATTGCTAGTATTTGAATTGCTAAAGATTTAAATTTCATGAAATTACAAATTGATTTTTTTTTCTATTCTACGTCTAAATCTCTATTTTATAAGGAGATTAACTATATAATTATGATAATATTACAATCCTAATTAAGGTATAAGACTAATATACAAACTACCATAAATAATATACAAGACATTATACACGGACTGGGACTGGGCCTCACGATAGAGGCCCGTTGTTTAACACACCCCGCAGTCATAGCGGACGGTCTTCGTACGCTGAGATTGTCTCTAAAATCTTCAAAAAGGACCGAGGGAAGACTCTTTGTAAATATGTCTGCAATTTGATATCTGGAAGGGACATGACAAACGCGTACTTGTCTTTTAGCTACCTTTTTTCGAACAAAGTAAATATCCATCTCTATATGTTCCGTGTGCTAGTGCTGAACTGAATTACCAGAAAGGTAGATGACACTTATATTATTACAATACACCAAGGTACCCTTCTGAATAGGACAATGGAGCTCCAAAAGAAGATTGTGTAACCAACATGACTCAGAAATCACATTGGCTACCCCTCGATACTCGGCCTCTGCACTTGAACGTGAAAGCGTGGATTGACGCTTGACAACCCATGAGACCAAGTTATTACCTAAAACATGCAATAACCAAACGTAGACCGTCCGGTGTCAGGACAATCACCTCAATCAGCATCTGTATAGGAGACAAATGTAGACGTCGACGAAAGATACAAATGCAAGTCATACTCAAGTGTTACCTGAATGTACCTAAGAATGTGTTTGAGCGCATTCATATGTTCAACTCTAGAATCATGCATAAACACACACACCTGTTGTACGACATATGTAATAACAGGTCGCGTGAACATAAGATACTGAAGGGCGCCTGCAAAACTACGATAGTGGGTCGGATCCTCATAGGAAGAGTCAGCTGCAGCACCCAACTTGGGTTTAGTATCAACTGGAGTAGAAGTGGGCTTACAGGATGACATCCTATCCCTCTCAATGATCTATACTGCATACTTCCTTTGCGATAAGAATAATCCACCTGCATGACGAGTGACAGCAATCCCCAAAAAATAACTCAATGGACCCAAGTCCTTCAAGGCAAACTCAGAACTGAGCATTGTCATGATAGACTTTCGCAAGGCATCAGAAGAGGCAGTCAAGATAACATCATCCACATATAATAGAATATAAGTCATCGAAGAACCGTGACGATATATGAATAATGAATTATCAGACTTGCTGTGAGAAAAACCCATAGTCGAAACATAATCAGCGAACCTCTTATACCAAGATCGTGGAGGCTGCTTAAGTCCATACAATGGCTTCTTCAACAAATAAACATGATTAGGATATCTAGTATCCTTAAACCCCAAGGTCTAATGCATATACACTGTCTCTTTGAGATCACCATGTAGGAACGCATTCTTTACATCTAGCTAATGAATGGGCCATTATTTTGAAAGAGCCAAGATGAGCACAGTGTGAATGGTAGTTGGCTTGACCACTGGGATAAATGTTTCACCACAATCCACATCAACCTGCTGAGTTTTACCATCAATTACAAGATGAGCCTTATGACTTGCAAATGAACAATCAGAATTTTTCTTTTGAGCAAAAATCCACATAGACCGAATAATATTAACACCGGATGGACGGGGTACCAACTCCCACGTCTTATTATAAATAAGAGCATTATATTCATCGGTCATGACAATTTTCCAATTAGGATAATTTAAGGCAAACACATGATTACGGGGTAAGTTGTGATTTAATAACATTAAATTCAAATTAAAATGTCTTTTTTGGTTTAAAAATACCCAGTTGACTGCGAGTGACTGAACCATGACTCTGGGCTGGATTAGATGAATTTTGGGAATTTTCGGAGTTTTCCGTCGAAGGCGCCGCGACGCCGAGGTCTAGAGCCGCGCGTTTGATGAACAATTCTCTCTGAAGTTTTGGCACCGCGGCGCCACCCCTAAGGGCCGCGGCGCTGACAACGGTGGTTCTGAAACTTGGTTACTGCCTGATAGGCGCCGCGGCGCTGGAGATGATCTTTGTGACAAATGACGGAGAATATAGGGGGAGACATCATCATCCAAAAAATCATACGAACTAGGCATGAGTTTGTCTACTTTAGATAAAGGGAATTGAAATTCATCAAAGAGAACATGACGACTAATGATGATTCGTTTATAAGACAAATCAAAGCATTTATACCCACGGTGATTTGACGGATAACCCAAAAATAAACACGGAGTAGAACGTGCCTGAAGTTTGTTGATTGTGGAGGATGGAAATAGTGGATAACATAAGCATCCGAAGACCCTAAGATGAGAATACGAAAGAGTCTTATTGTATAATACTTGAAGAGGGGAAGAATATTTCAAACCTTTAGAGGTAAGAATATTAAGTAGATATGTATCCATTTGTAGCGCATAATGCCAAAATAACGAAGGAACGGAAGAATGAACCAATAAGGTGCGGATAATGTTGTTAATGGTACAAATTGTTCGTTCAGCTTTCCCATTTTGTGAAGACGTATGAGGACAAGAAAAATGAAAATTTATCCCATATTGATCATAAAACTCTCTAAACTCTCCATTGTCATACTCTTTACCATTATCACATTTAATGTTCTTTATTTTCCGTTCGAATTGAGTTCTTATGAAAGCTCTAAATTTTATGAAAATGGAAAAAAATGAGATTTTTCGCAATTGGAAACGTCCATAAAAATTTAGAATAATCATCCAAGAATAAAATATAATATCGATGACCCATAGAACTAAGAACGGGATATGTCTATAAATCGCTATGAATAATATCAAATGACATTAAAGTATGAGAATTCGAAGCTACAAACGACAACTTAATATTTTTTCCTAAAGAACAAGATTGATAATTTGGAGTACTACGCGTACCCTTACAGGAAATAGATTTATTCTTATCTAAAACAGACGACCCCGGATGACCTAGACGGGAATGCCACAAGGAAGGAGCAAGAGCTGCAAAAGTGGATGACATGGCTGGACGCGAGATGCTGAGACTTAGTGTGATTGGATAAAGATCCTCCCCTACTATCACAACTCATGAGAGGACTCCCCGTCTTGAAAACCTTCAAAGAAAACCCAAACGGATTAAAATCAATAGAAACCCAATTATCAGTGGTGAATTTACGGACATACACCAAATTTTTAATGAGTTTTGGGGCATGAAGGGTATTTTTCAAGACAAGTGGTGGATGAGAGGGGACAACATTTTATTACCATATCCCTTAATTGGAATAGAATTGTCATTACCAATAATTATACCATGATTACTGCTCAAATTGGAATAAGACGAGAGAGTACCTTGGTCGGATGTCATGTGGGTAGTGGCGTCTGTGTCCATGTACCAATTAGGGTCCGGTTGAGTCTTCAATGTCAGTTTGTGTGGGTCCTGTTGCATGATGAGCCTGAGATGGGTGAGGCCCGAGTACTCCGGACTGCTGCCTTGGCCCATAAGCTGGTCTGAAACCCGGAGCCTGATCCAAAAACTGCCCCGGAAGAAGTGGGGCCGCGACGCTGGCTTGGGCTGAGACGGCGATACCGCGACGTTGTACTATGTTGGGACTCACTGCCACCGTCCAGCGGCCCACTGTGGGCCCCAGACCTGCTGTTGCTGCTGCTGACTGCCCGCGGTGGCTGACCCACCACCGCCACCGTTCTGGTTACCTTCGTTGTTCTCACCGCGATTCTTGCTATTATTATTTTTTTTATTTTGGCCCTTCTTACCACCACCGTTGTTGTGATTTTGGGTCACGTTGGCTGGATTGGAAGGAGAAAAAATTGAATTAGTCATCATAACGACGGGGCTAGCCCCGATAGACGCCTTTTTAACCAAACATGCTTCCTCCAAAGTGAGCATGGAGCGGACTTGATAGAACTCCGATAGAGGGTTACTTTGACGAATAACCGAAGCAACCCCGTTATAGGCTTCAGACAGACCGTCAACCTTCTGAAGGAAGAGACGACTATTAGTAATAGGAGCACCCATATTGTCAAGCTGGTCTGCCAAGTCTTTGAGGCGTTTACAATAAGTACAAACGTTAGGAAAATTCGCCATAGCAACTTGGGAAAATTCCTGCTCAAGGATAACAATTCGAGAATGACTGTTATCTTGGAAGATATCATGCAATCGATTCCACACCGCCATAGCTGTGGAGTTGAATTCCATAATAGTCTGTAAATGGTCCAAGGATATAGTGGCATAAATCCACTGGAGAACCTTTGCATCAAACATGACTCATCAGTTTGGATCTGCTTCTTTGGTGGGCACAACCGTTGTAGACTTAGACGTTGCCGTATCACCCCCCCTTTGGAGGAGTTGGAGGGATGATGTGGTAAAGAACTTGATGTGTCATGGAATGAATCTTAAACATTCTGCCCACGTCCCATATTGGACGTTTTCTAGATCAAGAACAATATGAAGAACGCTCTTGATGTTGGAAACTGTGAGGGCATGATGAAACGTGTTTTTATCAGTCATGGTAAATAAAACACGAAGATTCAGAGAAAGGAATTTGTGAGAGTGGATTTTTGGAAGAGAAGGGCCGCGGCTTTGGGCAAAAAATCCGAGAGGGAGAGAGAGAATTTCAGGAGCGGAAGCAAGGTAAAGAGAACCTAGACTCTTTATACCATGAACGAATTAATCTATTGATTATTCTTATTGATGAAAGACATATATATACAAGTTACAATAGGAGAATCTCATTCTACTTTACATCTAAATCCCTATTCTATATAGAGACTAACTATACACTTATGGTAATATTACAATCCTAATTAAGGTACAAGACTAATACTCCCTCTGTTCCACAATACATGATTGTCTAGAAATAAAGTGTTTTATTAAGGAATTGTGATTGTTTACTAATATACCCTACAATCATTAAAAGCAAATCAATCATTACATATTTATCTCATAAAAATACTTTCAAAGTACTATGGATTAGGGGTAAAATGGAGAAAATAAGATTAAAACTACATTGAAATTGCAAACAATCAACTATTGTGAAAAAGTAAAAATTTCCTAGACAATCATGTATTTTGGAACAGAGGGAGTATAATATATAACAAATATATACAATGCATTCATCGCTCACGAACAGGACTCGACTGGCCGCGCGCTGAGGTCGGCGCTTGGGCTTCATTTAACACTATCATACTAAGTATTGCGATGGTATCACCTGACAATAGTATAGACAAGCGCTTGCATAACGCTTTTTTTAAGGCTTGCATAACTCTTAGATAGCGCTTAAAAAAGCGCTCTGCAAGCAGGCTTCTATTTCGAAGATACTAGCTTGCATAGCGCTTTTTAAGCGATATGCAAGCTTTTTATCAATTTTTTTTTACTTTTTATTTATTGTTTTGGTGCCTATTTCCCCCCTCCCCCCCCCACCCCCTGTTTTTTCATCTAATAAATAAAATATCAAAAAGATAACAAAAAGAATACCCATTCAAAATATAATATAATATAATCATTCGCATAAAACATAATAATACACAGGTGTAGCAATTGTTTACATTCTCAAAGTGCAACAACCCATTGTTTAAAATGCTCCAAACTAACATCTCAAAGGTGCAACAGCAAAGGATAGCAACAAAACAAGTAGCAATGGATGGACACTTCGAATGCCACATTTTGATCATTTTCTAAATCGACAAACTGCAGTCCTATCCAGCAGCTTCACAAGAAATATTTAAAGTATATCATTTAGCAACTTTAATAGACATGATAAACTAAACAAAGACTCGACAGAGATAAACATACTTCCATATTCCTTAATCCATGGATAATCCATTCATTTAGAAACTTATCAAACATACATAAGGCTCATATAGGCTATCACATATTTATTACATACAGATTCATAGGCATGCTAGTAAATACAATGTGTTGGTACAAAGACAATAAAATGACACATCACAATCCACAGTCCAGTACACCACAATAAAATACCCAGAACATCCCCACCAAATCCAACCAACCTCCCCACCATCCCCAACTAGCTCCCACCAAATGCCGGACGTATTGACATATCAAATATAGGTTGTAAATTAGTGAAACTTTAAATGGTCATAACTTTGCGCTCAGACGTCCGTTTGATCTAATTTTTTTTTGATTTCACGTATTTTTTCGAGACAAAGCCATCCCAAATGAATAAAGTCCGTTTGGTCTAGCAAATTTCTCCAAAAACGTCCTTCTTGCCAATCAATTTCACTTTCCCCCCAAATCGTTACGTTTTTTTCCTTTTCAAAGCTAAATATCTCGCGATATACAATAGATTTCAACGTTTAAATTTCATGGTAATGTGTCCGAGAATGTCAATTTAAGTATTGGAAATTCAATTTAAAAACAAAATAACCCCGAGCCCCGGAACCCCACCCTGAAAATTCTTACCGGTCCGGATCTCGTCCCAGGACTTAGGAACTAATGAGTTCACGACATGGCTTAGGGATACAGAGACATTTCATGAAACAGTACAATATGTTAAACAAGTAACATTCTTATCCAATGCATTAACCAATTTTGGAAAATTTACATGTTAACATGGAGGTAATGTATCACTGAGACAAACATAGAGACAAAGTGATCATCCAAGTGTACATTGCGGATATGTGAGGCTATAGATAGCTTACAGATGAATAAAATATGTCATAAACAAACACAAAATGCATTTACTTCAACCAAATATTCTACAAATAATGGTTACAACCAATTTTAACATGCCAACTAATCCCTGGACAGTTTAACCATCAATATCATGACTTAGTGTAGTCATGTATGATTAATTTAAGCCTAAACTAACAAGATAAGTCATTACAACTCTTAGCAGTGATTCATTTGTGACTGAACATGCTTAATAGCTCCTTAAATAATCTTAACAGTCATCATTAAACCAAACATGTTTAGTAACCAACCGAAACAAATGCACACATGCATTGATATCAACTAAACAGGCTTATCAAACACACAAACACATTCATACAGATCATATTAAGTAACTTAAACAAGAAGTTAAAGATGGAATCGTGTTTACCTTCTCGGGTGGCTAATCGAATGTCGTCTCGACTCGTCGAATCCGCTCGAAGATGTTGAGGGTATATGTGACTGATGAGAAATGAAGCTGAGGTGTTTATCGATTTTAGTTGCTTTGGGATTTCAGTCCATAATGTCCCGAAGTCAGCTTTTCGATCAACAATGGTATTTTCCGATGGGTGATGAATTGAGAGACGGTGGTGGGTATAGAATGTAGAGAACAACTATAAGAACACAATGAGACCTCTCTTGATGCTCGACATTACCGGAGATGGCCAAAAAATCAAAAGTTGCACCTAGGGTTTTTGGGAATTTCGATTTGGGAGATGTAGATGTAGGGGTGAATAAAAGGGTGTTGTTAGGTGCACATTGTAGGTCTGATGAAGACGAACCTTTTGGAACCACACTTGACCCTCGAATCGACCGGAGATGACCGGAAATCAAGAACAACGATCGAAAAATAGGGGGATTTTTCGATCTAAGATTGTCGACGATGTAGGTAGAATCGACGATTGTGGTTGGTATGGAAATTACGGACTTGAAGAGACGAAACTAATGGTATAAGTCACGTCTCCAATGGAGTCCTGTGGTGGCCAGAATCGACGATTCGCCGCCGAAATCACTGTTCACCGACGTATTCTAAAGAGAATTTCGGACTTCATACACGTAGAAGTTCGGAGTCCTTTATTATTTGGTAAAATGGACTTGCATAGCGCTTCCACAAACGCTATCTAAGTGGAATATTTATATTAATTATAATAGCGCTTGTAATAAGCGCTATGCAAGGAGTAACTTGCATAGCGCTTTGGTAAAAATTTCCGAAAAGCGCTATGCAAGTATTTTTTGTTAGATTTTCTTTTTTTAATTTGAAAATTTAAAAAAACGCTATGCAAGCTGTTACTTAGATAGCGCTTAAGCTGCGTTACGCAAGCTGAAATCTGTAGTAGAGTGAAGTTCTGTGTGGATGAAGTGATAGGACTCTTATCAGACGATTAGAAGTAAATTGATCATAGTTAATGAAACTGGACTTAGTGTACCCAGGATAGAAAGATAGTAAAGTTTTTTAAGAATAATCAGCGATCACACAAGATCAGTAGGGAATCGTATTTAACTGTGTAACGATGGGACTAAATGTTTAAATTAGTTATAGGACACCCCTAGAGGTGACGCCTATAAAACGTCTTATTGAGATTTGGGGAAGGACCTAAACTCGAGGAAGAAAACAAGTGACTTACAAATTGAACCTAAAGCCCCCCCCTTCGGTGTTAAGAAAGTATATTAGAAATTCTTCTTGGACCCTACCTATGGCAAAAGCGCAAGTTTGGAAAGAGCTTGTTATGAGGACTTCCAAGACCAACAAGTTTGTCAGCTAAGTATCAACAGTTATAGTTCTCAGAGACAAGTATCGTAATATGATAAAAATAAGAAAAAAATGGAGTACGAAGGGTGGAAGCGATGATGTAGAAGATAAAGGTAGATATGAGATCTAAATCTCCATCTTTTTCCAGTAACCGTGTAAGAACTTCCTTTATACTGACGCTTACTATCAACCGTATCCCGTCACCTGACTCCTAAGATGATGGTTTCTGTAAGTGTCATATTTGCCACTGTCACAAACAGATGACGGTTTTGGAACCGTCACACGATATGTGACGGTTTTTACCCGTCACACAAATGTCACAAACAGATAACGGTTTTTACCCGTCACACAAAGGTCACACTACATGTGACGATTTTTACCCGTCACACAATTTTCACTTAAATTTAAATTTTGATTCAATTTTTTTAAAATTTCTATTAAATTAATAATTTATTTTAATATGGCGAAAAAATTAAATTTGGCGGGATTTTTTTTTTGGAATTTAATTTCAATATTGCAAATTGAAATTACAATAATGAAATGGACTAATAATTTAAATAACACAAAAAATATACATTAAATAGTTAGAATCAGTTGTACAATGTATTCCCAAAATGGATAATCATTCAAAGCGTTAATAAAGTGCTTAATACAAGACTAAAACATTGTTAAATTCCATCTCCTAAGCAATACGAACACGGACTCTTCAAATATTTCCATGACCATCATCTCCTTCAACCCGCTCACGATCAAAATAATACTTATTATTTTCTTTGTCAGGAGTGGATGTAAATCTGCAATATGAATCAATTACACTATGAGAGCAGCTAAAGAACTTACACTATGAGCAAAATATACAAATATGAGAGCAGCTAAAGAACTTACACTATGACTTCAGTTAAGGCAGGATGTAAGGAGTCTTCTTCCTGAAATAGAAAGAAGGAAATATTTTCCAGTTAGCCAAGTGGGCAATTCTATGTTAAGTACACAAAGTATGTCTTTTTCCCTTTTGTAGCAGGATTTATCAAATTCCACATTTCATGTTATAACAAACTTTACTAAACTTCATAAGGTTATCGACTTACAGTGAAGAATTCCACCAAGGTTTTGCTATCATATTCACATTCTCTTCTAAATACTGTAGAGAAAATAAGGAAATATCAGGAGCAATTCAAAACAATATATCAGATTCTGAAGAGTAAAATACTAATTTTTTAACAGATAATGTATTCAACAATCATCATTAAAAATTTAGTATTTTACATTTAGACAAACAAAAATTTATGGAGCCAGTACATTCATAGATGTACAAGCAAAGAAAGAGGGGGAAAGAACAGGGAATCAATCAACTTAAACCAGATCTACAAGGTAGCGAGCCTTGTGAACAGAATGGAGACGAGAGACAAGGTGATTGATAAAAGATTCTGATCTATTGATAGTTCTTGCTTCAAGAGTGTTGCTTAAACCCTGTTTCTTCAAAAACAAGGTCAAGACGGCCTTTGCTTCTTCCTTTTCAGCAGCTACAAGGGTTGGAGAAACCACTCTTAAGTTGTAAGATCCGTCTCTTAAGTTGTAAGATCCGTCCATTTCAGATTCAGTTGTCAATCAAAAGAAAATGTACAAATATTATGGCAAAACCAATAGCAGCACTTTTAGGAGGATACACGGTGGTGGTTCCAAGTTCCAAAGAAATTATCGAGGCAACCCAATCGATATTCAGAATTTAGAAACTTACAATACTTCATTTGGCAAAGAAAACCTTCGGAGGAAACGAAAGTTCATCACCTGCAGAAAAAGAAATCCAGATAAGAAATTAGTTTATATCAGAAATTGCATTAAGTGTGTAATAAGTTCAAGGGAAAAGTAGTAAAAAGCTCAATTGAAAAGTATTTACAGTTAACATAAGAGTATTTATAGTTGACAAAAGAGTATTTCGAAAGGAACCAACTCTAAAATGTTTATCACTTTAAACAAAATAATGGACCGATTCAGGACGAACATCAAACCCAAATATATCTTACCAAAAGGTGGTGGGGCAAAGAAGCCTCTAATTTCTTACTCAGATTTAAACGAGGAACAAGTTCCATTAAAAGACGATCGTTCAACCATCTGCGAGATCTTACATGTCGACTGAAACGGTAGTATTTTTTGCATAGATAACTCAGAACATGCAACATCTGAAAAGATACGTATATTAATTGAATAAACAGAACGAAAAAAATGGAAGCCCCTGTTATATTTCAAAATGCAAGGAAACCATCCAACCCTAAACACTAATAAATTGGTCTCTCCACCGAGAACAAAATATGAACATAAATGTTCCCAAATGACAAATACATATATAAGCTAGAAATTGATTACCTACTCAACGATTGAGCTCGAGAAGCATATTCCATTGCTTAGGCAAGTAAGAAACATTAGGAGTCTTAGCCAAAGTCCGAGAAATTTCTTTAGAAACTTCAATTCTTCTAAGTTCAACCAATCTCATACCAGCAGCAACAGTAGCATCTAAAATCAACTTCGCAGATTCACTCTCTCCTTCATATTTGCAGTCCTTCTATGTACAGATTATACAAAACCACGAAAAATGGATAGAATTTACTTATATCAAGCATGCTGATATATTCCATAACAAAAAGATAGGACAAAAAGATTACAATAGCATCAAGATTACCACTTACTTGTTATACCCCGTAGTTCTATGGTATATATGTGAGGATGTACGTACGAGAATACGATAGAAATTTTGGAAAGAATGAAAGATGTGATTTTTCGACGGAAAAGTTTCCGGTTTTTGTGAAGAAAAAGGTTCGTTAATAGGAATTGGATTCCCAGATTTGGTATTTGGACTTCTTGGATTATATTAGAATTTTGAGATTTTATTTTCGGAAATGGTCACGTGGGGCCCACGGGAGAAATTTACGGTTTTGTGGGGCCCACTTTGTTTTTGAGATTTTCGGTATTTTGGATATTTTCGGAAGACGAAATATTTTGGGCGAGTAAGGGGGCGACACGTGTCACCCCCCTTGTGTGGCCATGTGGTAGAAATTGGTGAATGATGGCTGGCAGCTTGTCCGCTCGGCGAAATATGACACTGAAGCTCATTTGTTGGCCATGTGGTGTGGTGGGACCCACACACACATGACCCAATCTTGACCACCCACTTGACTTGATCTTGACCAGAATCCTATATATACCCCCTTAAGTTGAAGAGTAATTTCATCCTCACTGAATACTTTCGAGGCAAAATACTCCTCCTTTGTAGTTGCTTTTCGTCCCCCTCCCCCACTTGAGTAGAAATACTTTGTGTATTGTAGTATAATCCCAAATACCTTGGCCTAAGTATCCCTAGTAGTATTCCAAAGTTGTTTTAATACTAGGAGCCCGTAAATGCTACTTTATTCCAATAGTCATGAAAGTGAAACCCTAGGAAAATCTTCCTAGCTTGGTTGAAGTGTTAAGAGAAGTTGTTTAGAAACTTCTAAGGGTCGCTTGGAGCGGGTTGGAGCGTAAGGAGTTGGAGCTAAACGTTGCTCAGGATCGACTTATAATCTTGGATAATTTTGGGCTTATCGAGGTAATGATCTATGTCCCCCTATTGTAATTGGATATTACATATTGTAGTGATTTAGAATTGAGTATAAGATATTTTGGAAGGATGATTATAAAGGATTGAACTGTATTTACATTGGATTGTATTTACAGTAGACTTGTGTAGTATTATTGTGAAGTAGAATTGTACGTCAGGTTAGGCGTGTAACCCTCTCCCCAGGAGTTGTTGGCACAGTAGTGGGCCCGAGTAGAGAGAGAGATTTATGTGGTTGCGGGGAGGTCTTTGCCGAATTTTACGTAGAATAAGGAATCTTGCGGTTAGAATATTCTACGAAGAGATCTAGGAGTTGATAGGCGTTTTGTGGCCTTTATAGGTTGCGATTACTACGAGTAGCGTATTCTACTGAAGAGTGGAAAGCGGCTAGCGGGTTCTGATCTTGTGGGCGTTTTGCTAATTGTCGATAATCGTCGCG
Organism: Przewalskia tangutica; assembly: GCA_029844215.1. NCBI lineage: Eukaryota > Viridiplantae > Streptophyta > Magnoliopsida > Solanales > Solanaceae > Przewalskia > Przewalskia tangutica. The sequence continues at coordinate 29,620,524 of CM056732.1, forward strand.
GTATGTGAACCTCTTCCTATCTTTTCTAGCATGATTGTTGTGAACTATGTATGCGGTGAGCGTCACGTGTGCTAAGTGATTTGGTTGGTTTAAAACATAGGGTGTTATAATAGCTTTATGGGAAGTTAGTTATAACGACTTTATGTAGGTAAGAGAATGGTTTATTGATTGTAGAAGTTAAGAGACTTGATCTTAAAAGATAAAAGACTTGACTTATAACGACTTGTTTTCGGAAAAAGAGAAGTAACTTGATTTTAAGTATAGGTTACTTGTTTTGAAAAGAGTAAGTTATTTGGGTTTTAAAAGAATACTTGTTGTTGTTTTAAAAGAAAAGAGACTTGTGGAATTGAAGAGTTTTTGGTTTAGAACATAAAGTGTTATAACAGCTTTATGGAAAGTTAGTTATAACGACTTTATGAAAACAAAGGAATGGTTTTATCATTGGTTTTAAAATGGTAACTTGACTTTAAAGGAGAAGTGTTTTGGTCTAAAAAGAAGGCATGGTATTGTCTTAATTTGGGTTAAAAGGGAAGGTATGGAAGTTGTTTTGGTTTACTTAAAATGTTAGTCACTTTATTTTGATACTACGGGTATCGGGTGACTTTTGTAAAAGAAAAGGATCTTCTAAAAGAATTTAACGTACGTAGTACTTTGGGGATTAAAACCTGGACTTGTCATAAAATGAAAGTACCTTGAGTTGTGTGTAACGTGCCTATGTTTGCTTGTGATAGCCTTGTTGTGCAAGTGTTGTATTCTTATGTTCTGGCGTCTCGATGGAGGGTCGGTCGTGTTATTCTTGATCATTTTGGACATACTGACACGATGGGCGGCCCACGGGTATGCTTCCACGATGATAGTGCATGGGCATACTGACTCGATGGATGGTCCACGGGTATGCGGCCATGATGAGGGTTCGTATCCCTGTTGATAGTGTTATTCCATGGACTAGCTCTTCATGAGGTTTTACTGATTCGGCCTTGGTATCTGGTGGTTGGCTTTCGTACTTGCCCCGTCTCGTGGCTGATTCGGCCTTGGTACCTGGTAGTTAGCCTTCGTGACTTGCCGCTCGGTTTAGTGGCGAAGTCTCGTGACACGCGGTACAGTAGTTAGCCTTCATACTTGCCGGTCATTCGTGACCGACGCCGGTACACAGTAGTCGGCTTTCGTACTTGCCGTGTCATCTTCGTGGTTTGGTTGTATAGTATTGTTTATGCGGTTGTTATGACACGTGGGACCTAGTGTTCATGTGTACTTCTTGGTGTGATTATATCATAGGCTGCGATGAGGAAGGTATCCGGGCATGATTGATGTTGTGGCGTGAGACCCATTGTTATACTTGAGTAATGACTTTGAGGCGTGAGTCACGACTTGACATATTTGTTTATATATTATGGATGTAGTTTGGTTATCATACATGTCTCTACTTTATATAGACTATTATGATTTCATTTCTGATATTTCTGATTTCACATACTTGGTACTGTTATCTCGACCTCGCCCGAGGCTGCGTTCATCTGCGGTAGAGGTACATCGGTTGTGGATCCGCGCTCTTAGGATCACAGTTCAGCATTTTGGGAAGCTCCGTTTCTCCGGAGGCTTATCTTTGGTATAGTCCCCTGTCAGTGTAGATACTTGTACATTCAGGGGTATGGCGGGGCCCTGTCCCGTCATAGTTATGGTTACATTCTTAGAGGTCTGTAGTACTGTTGTGGGCAGGGTTGTAAAAGGATTTAACTGTTCAGGTGGATATATATATGTATATATTCAGGAAGGTGACCGTGTTGGTTAGCCTGTTTCATACTTTATGTCTTGTCTCATGTTTTAATTTTTATTTCCGCTGATTTTCTCTGATGTTGTATCACTAGGGTGCCCGGGGTAAGGCACCAGTCACGGGCCCGGGATCGGGTCGTGACAAAAGTGGTATCAGAGCAATTAGTCCTCGGAAAGTGTCTACAGACCGTGTCTAGTAGAGTCTTGATTATCGGTGTGTTGTGCACCACATCTATAATCAGGAGGCTGCAGGACATTTAGGATTGGTTTCCATTCTTCTCACTCTGAGATCGTGCCTTAGAGCTGTGTTGTAAGTTGGACTCCCTCTGACGTATTCTTTTGTATCAGTTATGCCTCGCGCAGCAACCAGAGCCCGAGAAGGCAAGCGGCGAGGAGCTGCGAGTAGAAACGGAGGTTACGAGCGAGGCCCGATTTTTACAGGTGGTGCTACGACGGCGGATTCTACAACGTCGGCCCAGCGAAGTTTAGAGCGCGGCGATGGCTGCGAGACCACAATACTGAGCCTCCGGCCGCGGCGAGAACAAAGGATATGGGTTGCAAGGAGATGGCCCAGTTACTAGTTAGGTTTATGGCGAGACTTGAGGACAAGCGGGGCGGGGATACGATGAAGTGCACCCGATAGTTGGAGACCGGGACTTCTTAAGTTGCGATCCACCGGTGTTCTATGGATCGAGAGGCGAGATGACCCTCGTGAGTTTATCCGGCGATTCTGAGAGGATCGTGAGTGATCGAGCTTCGAGACCGAGTCGGTGGTCTTAGGTTCGCATCGGCCGCGTGATCTGCGATCGTGGTTTGATTCATGGGAAGCGTCGGGGAGCATGCGCTTCCGGCGGTATGGGACGAGTTCTCAGGGGCTTTTCTTGCACATTTATTGCCCCCACAGATGAGGAGGGCTCGGGCCGACAAATTTTTGATGTTGAGGAAGGACGGGCGTACGGTTCGGGAGTACAACGTAGAGTTCGACTCGTTGGCTCGATATGTCCCTGCGTTAGTAGCTAATATGGAGGACAGAGTGCACCGCTACGTCACGGGGATCGATGACTACTTGGAAGAGGCCTGCTCGGGTGTAGCTCTTCAGCCGGGCATGGACATTGCCCGCATGCAGGCTTATGCACTTGGGTGTGAGGAGCGGAGAGGTCGACGGAATGACCGGGATCGCGAAGAGGCGAGCAGCGAGGTCTTTTGGTGACTTTCGAGGCGGACCGCCTCATCAGCAGGCCAGTTATGCGCCTTCACCAGCTCAGAGTGGTCCTCCACAGTTGTCGGGACGTTCGGGATATTCAGGAGCAGGTCAGGGCTCCCAGGTTTCAGATTTTCAGGGGAGTAGGAGTGCTCGCCGGATGAGGTCACCCTTGTCTCAGTGTGGCTGTTGTGGAAAACTTCATAAGGGAGAGTGTCGTACTAATTTGGGATATTGTTATGCTTGCGGCCAACAGGGCCATTTGGCGAGAGACTGTCCGACCAGAGGTAGCGCAGATGTTGAGACTCGGCCTTCGGGATCTGTTGCGGGTTCTTCGCCTTCGATAGCTAGGCAGGATGTTCATGCCGGCGCCAGCGAGGCAGGTCGCGGTGGAAGTTCCCAGTTTTAGCGGTCCTTTGAACCGCCTATTTACAGGTATATCCTTAACCCTCTAGAGACTAGTATGTATTGATGATGTGTTAAGTGTTATGATCGGATAGCGTTGTGTTATTGATGTGTTAGAAAACATGGTTAGTTGAAAGGATAAGTATGGGAACATGGAAGGTGTGAACCTTAGAATAGTACACGTTGAGACCTTAGATGTAAGGCCGTCTTGAGAAAAAGATTTTACGGTTAGTCTTTGTCGAAACACTTGGTATACGTGAAATGTATTGAGGGATATTTCTTTGGGTTGTGTAAGATGAAAGTGGTAGCTTTCATGACATGGATAGGTAAGATTGTTCCGGATCGGGGAACAAGAGTCTGGTGCGATTATGGGTCGGGTTGAGGACCATTCGCGGGTCAACCCGCAACCCGGTTTGGGGTGGGGTCAATTCGAGGTGGTTCCGCCAGGTGGTAGGGTCACGAGGGTGCTAAGCCCAAGTTTAGGTAACCATCGTATGAGTTCGTGGATGTGTTCGACCAGAATCGAATCGTGAAGGCAGGGAATGGCCTTGAGGGAATTTGAGGCTAGTAAGATGACCAAGTTTGGAGGTGGTAACTCCAGGGTTGTGGAAATTGAAGCGGTGACTGAAGTGTGGTATGTGTACTAGAAAGAGTTCGGGTATACGAGAAAGGGACGACGAGTAAGAAGAGAAGCGAACAATGTGTTATGAGAACGGAAGTGATCATTTCTTTTGTGAAGTGAAGATGCGAAGGGAGTATCCTTTAGACCATGGGTGTGAGCTTTTGTGATGATTAGAGGTGATTCCTCGTTGGCTTGGATTTGTATGTTATACTATGGCCATTGATGGCATGATTGGTTTCGTAAGTATAGTAATGAAGACTATACCGGCGCATGTGTGTTTGGAGACTTAGAAGGAACATTCGGGACGAATGTTTCTAAGGGGGGAAGAATGTTATAGCCCGTAGTTCTAGGGTATATATGTGAGGATGTACGTACGAGAATACGATCGAAATTTTGGAAAGAATGAAAGATGTGATTTTTCGACGGAAAAGTTTCCGGTTTTTGTGAAGAAAAAGGTTCGTTAATGGGAAATGGATTCCCAGATTTGGTATTTGGACTTCTTGGATTATATTAGAATTTTGAGATTTTATTTTCGGAAATGGTCACGTGGGGCCCACGGGAGAAATTTACGGTTTTGTGGGGGCCACTTTGTTTTTGAGATTTTCGGTATTTTGGATATTTTCGGAAGAAGAAATATTTTGGGCGAGTAAGGGGGCGACACGTGTCACCCCCCTTGTGTGGCCATGTGGTAGAATTGGTGAATGTGGCTAGCCACTTGTCCCTTGGCCGAAATGGCCCAGCACTTGGAAGCTCATTTCGTTGGCCATGTGGTGTGGTGGGACCCACACACACATGGCCCAATCTTGACCACCCACTTGACTTGATCTTGACCCTTGAATCCTACATATATACCCTTAAGTTGAAGAGTAATTTCATCCTCACTTGAATACTTTCCAAGGCAAAATACTCCCTCCATTTGTAGTTGCTTTTTCGTCCCCCTCCCCCACTTGAGTAGAAATACTTTGTGTATTGTAGTATAATCCCAAATACCTTGGCCTAAGTATCCCTAGTAGTATTCCAAAGTTGTTTTAATACTAGGAGCCCGGAAATGCTACTTTATTCCAATAGTCGCAAAGTGAAACCCTAGGAAAATCTTCCTAGCTTGGTTGAAGTGTTAAGAGAAGTTGTTTAGAAACTTCTAAGGGTCGCTTGGAGCGGGTTGGAGCGTAAGGAGTTGGAGCTAAACGTTGCTCAGGATCGACTTATAATCTTGGATAAATTTGGGCTTATCGAGGTAATGATCTATGTCCCCCTATTGTAATTGGATATTACATATTGTAGTGATTTAGAATTGAGTATAAGATATTTTAGAAGGATGATTATAAAGGATTGAACTGTATTTACATTGGATTGTATTTACAGTAGACTTGTGTAGTATTATTGTGAAGTAAAATTGTACACGTCCGGTTAGACGTGTAACCCTCTCCCCTGGGAGTTGTTGGCCTGGTAGTGGGCCTGAGTAGAGGAGGAGATTTATGTGGTCATGCGGGGAGGTCTTTGCGAATTGTCTGTAGAATAAGGAATCTTGCAGTTAGAATATTCTACGAAGAGATCTAGGAGTTGATAGGCGTTTTGTGGCTTTTATAGGTTGCAGTACTTCGAGTAGCGTATTCTACTTGAAGAGTGGAAACGGCTAGCAGGGTTACAGTACTGGGGAGCATTTTGCTAATTGTCGATAATCGTCGCGAGGTATGTGAACCTCTTCCTATCTTTTCTAGCATGATTGTTGTGAACTATGTAGTACGGTAGACGTACATGTGCTAAGTGATTTGGTTGGTTTAAAACATAGGGTGTTATAATAGCTTTATGGGAAGTTAGTTATAACGACTTTATGTAGGTAAGAGAATGGTTTATTGATTGTAGAAGTTAAGAGACTTGATCTTAAAAGATAAGAGACTTGACTTATAACGACTTGTTTTCAGAAAAATGAAGTAACTTGATTTTAAGTATAGGTTACTTGTTTTGAAAAGAGTAAGTTATTTGGGTTTTAAAAGAATACTTGTTGTTGTTTTAAAAGAAAAGAGACTTGTGGAATTGAAGAGTTTTGGTTTAGAACATAAAGTGTTATAACAGCTTTATGGGAAGTTAGTTATAACGACTTTATGAAAACAAAGGAATGGTTTTATCATTGGTTTTAAAATGGTAACTTGACTTTAAAGGAGAAGTGTTTTGGTCTAAAAAGAAGGCATGGTATTGTCTTAATTTGGGTTAAAAAGGAAGGTATGGAAGTTGTTTTGGTTTACTTAAAATGTTAGTCACTTTATTTTGATACTACGGGTATCGGGTGACTTTTGTAAAAGAAAAGGATCTTCTAAAAGAATTTAACGTACGTAGTACTTTGGGGATTAAAACCTGGACTTGTCATAAAATGAAAGTACCTTGAGTTGTGTGTAACGTGCCTATGTTTGCGTGTGATAGCCTTGTTGTGCAAGTGTTGTATTCTTATGTTACCGCGTCTCTCGATGGAGGGTCGGTCGTGTTATTCTTGATCATTTTGGACATACTGACACGATGGGCGGCCCACGGGTATGCTTCCACTATGATAGTCCATGGGCATACTGACTCGATGGATGGTCCACGGGTATGCGGCCATGATGAGGGTTTGTTTCCCTGTTGATAGTGTTATTCCATGGACTAGCTCTCCATGAGGTTTTACTGATTCGGCCTTGGTATCTGGTGGTTGGCTTTCGTACTTGCCCCGTCTCGTGGCTGATTCGGCCTTGGTACCTGGTAGTTGATCGGTGTATTTTAGATACACTTTTTGAGTCGGTTTTAGTTAGTCTTTTGTCCCATTTTGCACATATAAGTGTCGTATTAGGATAGTTTTTCTTTCTTTTGAGTCAAAGTGGTTAAAATGGCCAAATGGCGGAAAAAGAGCAAAAAGAGGGCAAAAGAGGAGATGCAGGTGGAATCGAGAAAGTGGCAAACGAGGGAAAAATCAAGACCAGCGCCGCGCCTCCTGCGATCAGCGACGCGGCCCCACTATCGAGAGGTCGAAGACTGGCGCGCAACAAAATCGTGCGGCGTCTAAACATCCGGAGAGCTACGAAGATACTGGCGCGGCTTCCTCAAACAGCGAATATCGGGCAGCGGCGCAAAACACCCGACGGATTGCAGAACTTCCGGCCGCGGCCCCATGCGAGGCAGCGGTTCGACGCTGAAAAATTAGGTCTTTTGACGAAATTTTGGGCAGTGCGAAGGAAAAGAGGAGGCGGTTTGCGACTATAAAAGGAGAACCCTAGGCGCTTTTAAGGGTTCCCGCTAACAACACAAGACTTTTGCTTGGAGATTGGATACCATTAGTTTAGTAATTTCTTTTCCTTTTCTTTACTTTATTTGGTTTTATGATGAACTTTGAATTAGTTCTTGTCATATTTATGGCTAGGAACTAATTCTCTTATAAGCTTTCCATGTTGAATTGCTAGAACCTTATGTTATAAATTAATGCATGCTTATGGTTATTTTTCTTATTGTGAGATCTATCCAATAATTGAGTTGAATTCTTGGTAATTAATTGACAACTAATTATCACTATATGATTTCTAATCAGTTACGAGAAGGGGATTGTGAATATCTTGTAAGTTGGGTAAACATTCTTGGATTGGGGATGAAAATACCTCAATTATTTATGTAAGCGTTGATGAGAGGCTTAACACTAATTTTGCGCATTGTGCGTGACGGTCAACTAGGTTTTGTTCTTAATCCTCCTATAAAGTTATCCTTATCACCAGAAGGTAGGTAAGGTGCGATCTTTGAGGTTGAGTGTTTATATAACCCTAGCGGGAGTATAAAACGATTTCGTAAACCTGCTTTCTCCTAAAGAAGAATACCATAAGTTAATGCATTAGTAAGTAGCATAAGCAGATAGTGAGGATACATGGAAGCCCTATTCTCATCACAACTGAAGTAAATCTTTATATTAAAATAGCTTGCATAATTCGTAGTTATAAACAACAAATCAATCATAAATTCGCCAAATAGATACTAGAAAATAGATAGTTGGTAATTGAACCCTAATCCTTGTGGACGATATTCGGTCTTACTAAGACTATATTACTTGTCACGATAACGTGCACTTGCGTTTAAAGTGTGTGCATCTTACCGCGCATCAAGTTTTTATCGCCGTTGCCGGGGATTAGGCATAGTTCAATATCAAATCTATCTATTTTTAATTTCTAATTTGGTTTTTATTCTTTGTTAATTTTTGTATTTTTCTATTTAGTTTATTTTATTTTATTCTTTTTCGTTTTATGTATTTATTGTGTGAAAACAAGGGTGCCGTGATCCGTTGTTGGTTTTGATGCATCTCAGGGATCCTCAAGACATGGATTTCTGCTGTCAATATGATCGAGCCCCAACCATAGAGGAAGAGAGAGAGAGGAATTGCGAGAAGTCATACTCAGTCTCACTAAGTATCAAGCGCAGTTCATGGACGAAATGAGATTGGCCATAAAGAAGCTGGAACTGCAAATAGGAGAACTCGCGATCATATTTGGCAGCGAAATGCAAGAAAATCAATCAGCACCTATGGGGGGTGGCAAGCAACTTGAGGAGCTCCGACGACCCAACTATTGAGGAATCTGTGAGGTAGTTAGTGTAGAGAAGGAAAGAGTTCGGGGATCAATTATTGGCCTTGGATTACGTGGAAATTCTTTTTTCTGCACCTATCACAGAAGAAACACCACTAGCTATCACTAATGGCTCCCAAATAAGAATTACATATCATCAAGGGCAACCCCCAGAGTTAAGAGATGTAGAGAATTTCACGGATTCCTACACTATAAAAAGCCTAAAAGACAAACTTATCTTGTGTACTTGGGGGATACGTATATGTTTAAGGCTCTTGTTTGAACAAATAGTTATAGGGAAATTGAGACCTATAGCAATAAATCTGCGAATTGCAAGCAGTTCGCAGAAGGGTCCAATAAGCACTCGTACCGGTTAATTGCGTCCGGCTAAAAGACGTTAAAGACAGCGCTTGTTGGGAGGCAACCCAACGTTTTCAATTATGTTATTTTAATTTCTGTCTTTAGTTTAGTTTATTTTGTCTAGAACAATCTCACGGTCTTGGGTTCTTGTGTTTGTCTTTGTGATTGATAGGTGCGAGAAATAAAGCGAAGGGCGAAAAAGTGAGCGAAAGCGGGATTTCGGAAAAAGCGGGTAAGCGCGGCTAAAAAGCATGGCGGCGCGGCGGGAATCCAGAAACTTAAAAACGCCCAAAAATCAGATTTTTCCCAATTCCAAATTCAAAAACCTAACCCTTCCTCTCCAAAAACCCACGAAAATTCGAAAAATCGCCCACAAATCCTCCATAAATCCAACTGACCACAATCAAAACTCTTAAATTCCTAAAAACCCTCAGCCATCTCAACCAACAAAGCTCCATTCCATAGCCTCAACCCACCATTAGAAACAAGAACAAGCTTGAAGCTTCTCATAAAAAGGTAATCTTTTTCTGTTCTTGATTCCTTTACTAAAGTCACAGGAGGTAGTAGTTCGAAGGAGTGTTGTAGTTGAAGTAGTTTGGGTACTGAAAAGTTGATTGTGAAGTTTGGAGAAGAGAGTAGAAAAAGAGTGTGGGTATTGGGTAGAAAAGTTGAAGTTTGGGGGTATTGTGTTCGCTGCTAGTTGTCAATTGTGTAGGAAACATTTGTGCCACTAAATTGAAAAGCTCCATAAAACTATTTTAAACCATGGCCACCAGGAAGAGAAGAGGCTCCACATCCACCCCAACCCCACAATACGATGAAAATAGGTTTGTGAGCTACCAAGCCTCCCAAAGATACAAAAAGCTTGATACCAGACCCATAATACCAGAAAGGGGAATGGACTACCAGAGGGAGTCATATGGGGAAGAAGATGTTTATGAGCCCATTCGGGCGATGATTGAGTTAAGGGATTGGAGAAAATTTGTGAACCCAGAGAAGATAGCACCAGTAAACACAACAATGGTGCGTGAATTTTATGCCAATTTTCCGGAGAAGGTGGAAATGGGATGCTTTGTAAGGGGACGCTATGTGCCTGTGATGCGGAAGATATCAATATACAATTGAAAGCGATTGATGTTGAAGGAGGAATTGGTGATCGGAGCCATTTTAGAACATGGTCTAGGAGCACCGACAACATAAACTGGGATATCGTCGCAAACACCGTGAGCTACCAGGGAGCTGTTTTTGAGATTGGAAGAAATGGGTCAAGAGCACTGAACAGGTTCCAATTCAACAAAGTAGCCAAAGGTTGGCTATATTTCATCAGCGCCCGCATGATTCCATCCACGCATCACCAGAGTGCGGAGGATAGGATTAAACTAATATATGGAATTATGAGGGTTGGCGATTGATGTGGGGAAAGAAATAGTGCGAGCATTGAAGAAATCAGCGAGTTGGTAACAGGCGGATTGGGACATGGCTCAGTTATCACCAAGCTATGTCACATGAGTGCGGTTCCAAACCTACCCACTGACACTCATGAAAGAAACCAACTGCTCGTATCCTATGGGATAGTGCACTCTTTCCCACATCCAAGCCCCCAGGCCGGACGGAGTACAACCAGCGCAGCGAGAGGCCGCCATGGGCGAAGATGAGCACGAAATAGGGAGCTCATATGAGGCGGACCTAGCCACAGCCAACCACGGGAGCGAGAACCTCCAACGCCGCAATGGAGCAATTGTATCGAGAATCGGATGAGGATGATGCGGACCTTGAACATGATGGTACAAGGGCGACAGAAACAAGGCAACAAATCAATGAGTTGAGTTCATTGTTCAACCAATGGTCGATGCATTACCCATCGCCACCACCACCATTTTAACCAAAGTTTGTAAGTGTCTATTTCTTTTACTGTCTTTGAGTCTACACACATTGGGGACAATGTGTGTTTTAAGTTTGGGGGTGTTTATTTGTGTTTTGTTTTATTTGTGTCATGTTATGTTTTATTTAAGTCTTTTTGATTATTTTATGTTTATTTTGAGTCACCAAAATTTTTTCCTTTTTTGAGTCATAATTGTCTGTCAAAAATCATGTATGTTGTAGTTGCCAGAAACACCTAGTGAAGTAAGGTGGAATAATGTAAAGGAATTGAAGCAACTATCTAAACACCTAAGTTAGATATGCCAAAAACTCACAGAATCTGTCTATTTGGAGTTTCTTGCTTGAGTTATGCATGCTAAATGATAAATACTTATGTGTTATGATTGCTTGCTATTTGAGGCGAAATAGTTAGGATATGCATGTTAGGGAGATGACTCAGGCATTTCTTTGATAGCCAATTCTTATCAGTCTTTTCTATCCCGTACTTTAAAAATATCCCTAGTCAGCCCCATTGAGCCTAAATTTTGAAATTTCTTCTTTGACACCCTATATTCCCACAAATTGTACCATAAGTGAAAATATGAAATAGTGGAATACATTGTGTTAAAAAAAAAAAAATGAATAAGTCTGTTGCACCCCAATACAAAAGTAATAAGAAATAGGCAAAAGCCTAAGTTTGGGGGTGCTTGTCATTATTACATACTTCACTCTCCCAAAACAAAAGAGGGAAAAGGTAGAATCGAAGTGAAGGAAATAACAAAAGAAAAAGGGAAATATTGAAAAGCTAAAAAGCTTATGGTACACGAAATGAGCCTAAATTGCCTATTTTTTTATCTACCCCTACCTAAGCCTACATTACAACCCTTAAAGTTCTGAAGATCTCTTTTATGCATATCCAGAATTAGTGGAGAATAGCAAGTAAGCATGCCATAGGAATTCTTGAATTTACATGCATGATTTAGTATACTGACTTCCATTAAGCATGATAATATGAGTTTGCGAAATATCTACACGTGTGCTTAGTATCTTTGAAATTTCATGCTATATGTTCTGCGTATTATTTTGCTAACCTTCATGTTTTTCTAGTTAACACTAATGCGACAAAAGTGATCAATGGCGATGAGTCCTTTTATTTTTGTTCTTTGAGTCTTTTATTTTATTTCTTTCTATCTTTGCTCGAGTGAGCAAAGGTTAAGTTAGGGTATTTGATCGGTGTATTTTATATACACTTTTTGAGTCGGTTTTAGTTAGTCTTTTGTCCCATTTTGCACATATAAGTGTCGTATTAGGATAGTTTTTCTTTATTTTGAGTCAAAGTGGTTAAAATGGTCAAATGGCGGAAAAAGAGCAAAAGAGGGCAAAGAGGATATGCAGTGGAATCGAGAAAGTGGCAAACGAGGAAAAATCAAGACCAGTAGCGCGGCGCCTCCTGCGATCAGCGGGCGCGGCGCCACTATCGAGAGGTCGAAGACTGTGTATGGCGGCCGCCGAGCAAAATCGGGTCGCGGCGCTAAACATCCGAGGAGCTCTGAAGATCTGCCATGGCTACTCGAACAGCGAGATATCGGGCGCGCGCAAAACACCCGACGGATTGCAGAACTTCCAGTAGCCGGCTATGCGAGGCAGCGCCGGCCGGAAAAAATTAGGTCTTTTGACGAAATTTTGGGCGAACGAAGGAAAGAGGAGGCGGTTTGCGGCTATAAAAGGAGAACCCTAGGCGCTTTTAAGGGTTCCCTTGCACAACACAAGACTTTGGCTTGGAGATTGGATACCATTAGTTTAGTAATTTCTTTTCCTTTTCTTTACTTTATTTGATTTTATGATGAACTTTGAATTAGTTCTTGTCATATTTATGGCTAGGAACTAATTCTCTTATAGGGCTTTCCATGTTGAATTGCTAGAACCTTATGTTATAAATTAATGCATGCTTATGGTTATTTTTCTTATTGTGAGATCTATCCAATAATTGAGTTGAATTCTTGGTAATTAATTGACAACTAATTATCACTATATGATTTCTAATCAGTTACGAGAAGGGGATTGTGAATATCTTTGTAAGTTGGGTAGACATTCTTGGATTGGGGATGAAAATACCTCAATTATTTATGTAGCGTTGATGAGAGGCTTAACAACCCTAATTTTGCGCATTGTGTGTGACGATCAACTAGGTTTTGTTCTTAATCCTCTATAAAGTTATCCTTATCACGAAAGGTAGGTAAGGTGCGATCTTTGAGGTTGAGTGTTTATATAACCTAGCGGGAGTATAAAGCGATTTATTAAACACTTTCTCTAAAGAAGAATACCATAAGTTAATGCATTAGTAAGTAGCATAAGCGGATAGTGAGGATACATGGAAGCCTATTCATCACCTGAAGTAAATCTTTATATTAAAATAGCTTGCATAATTCGTAGTTATAAACAACAAATCAATCATAAATTCGCCAAATAGACACTAGAGAATAGATAGTTGGTAATTGAACCCTAATCCTTGTGGACGATATTCGGTCTTACTAAGACTATATTACTTGTCACGATAACGTGCACTTGCGTTTAAAGTTTGTGCATCTTCTGCGCGTGATGGTTAGCGCCACTTGCCTGATTCAGTTTAGTGGCGAAGTCTCGTGACACGACCTTGGTACACAGTAGTTAGCCGTACTTGCCGGTCGACTCGTGACACGGCGCGGTACTGGTAGTCGGCTTCGTACTTGCCGTGTCGGCCGTGGTTTGGTTGTATAGTATTGTTTATGCGGTTGTTATGACACGGTGGGACCTAGTGTTCATGTGTACTTCTTGGTGTGATTATATCATAGGCCGCAATGAGGAAGGTATCCACGGGTATGATTGATGTTGTGGGCGTGAGACCCGTTGTTATACTTGAGTAATGACTTTGAGGCGTGAGTCACGACTTGACATATTTGTTTATATATTATGGACTGTAGTGTGGTTATCATACATGTCTCCTTCTTTATATAGACTATTATGATTTCATTCTGATATTTCTGATTTCACATACTTGGTACTGTTGTCTTGACCTCGCCGAGTTGCGTTCATCTGCGCGGTAGAGTACATCGGTTGTGGATCCGCTCTTAGGATCACGATTCGACATTTTAGGAAGCTCCGTTTCTCAGGAGGCTTATCTTTGGTATAGTCCACATCGGTGTAGATACTTGTACATTCGGGGTATGGCGAACCTGTCGTCATAGTTATGGTTACATTCTTAGAGGTATGTAATGCTGTTGTGGCGGGGTTGTAAAAGATTTAAGCTATTCAGTGGATATATATATGTATATATTCGTGAAAGTAGCAAGTGTTAGTTGCTTTGTTTCATACTTTATGTCTTGTCTCATGTTTTAATTTTTATTTCCGCTGATTTTCTCTGATGTTGTATCACTAGGGTGCCCGGGGTAAGGCACCAGTCACGGACCCGGGATCGGGTCATGACATTACTAATGTAAATATCACATAGAGACTTCTTACCATCATCTGCAATATTCTGTCGAACACTAGAAAATTTTGCAGAAGTGTTGATGGCATGCTTCCGGATAAAATCTTTGACACCCTCTCCAGGCAATTTCTTATGCAGTAACTTATTCCTATAGTGTGAAGAAGAACAACTTTACATTAGAAAGATTCTTGTTCTTATTAGCAACTGATGTGTCTTGAAGAATGTGTGGCAACACCAGCTTGCTTTTGCACCATTGCCAACTTCACTAAGACAAGTAGATCAGTGATAACACCAAGAGAACGGTAACCTCGGCGGCGTGCATTCACAACATGCCCGTTCTTTGCCATCAACCGACAAGCGAAGGGCAGCCAATGCGGCATCTCCAACAAGATCAGTAATGGGACCAACACCTGCAACAAGGGTACCAACAGCCTCGCGATAGAACCAAAGATAGATCAAATCTTGCCTCGCAATAAATACATTTATTTTAGATTCTACAAACACGAATGTAGGTTCACCGTGTAAGTATTGTACCTATTTTGATGCAATCGGGGAAGGTAAAGAAGTTGTATCTTGTTTATTCATTATAACAGTAGACCCAAGTTCAATGGTATTGACTTGATATTTTCCAGTAGTTGTTGCAGATGTTATAAGTGCTTGAGCATACTTCGACGAGGTAGTTGTAGCTGTTGGGTGTTGTGTGATACCCCTGTGAAGCTGTGTGATGTCAACCAAGGCCTCAGGTGGCCTGAATCCACCATTATCGTAATTTGATGCTCTAGTAACATTTTGATTGTGTTGGTTACTGTGATGTGATTGTTGTGTAGGTGGGAATGAGGTATTATAACACACATCGACCTCTGTAGGAGGTCGACCAGAACTGGCCGCTGCCATGGAAGCTTCAAAGCTTTGTAACAATGGAGTTAAGAAATGGCGAAACCTATTATGCAAAGATTCGAGACTCGTGGGTGGGTTTAGAATGAAGAGGAGATATAGAGGAACCCAATGGTGTATCGACTTCGATGATTAGAAGCCGGAGGTGGCCGAAAAATTTAAAGTTGCGCCTAGGGTTCTTGTTGGTGCGATGTTGTGGAGATGAATCGAAGCCTTTGGTATAGAAATAATGGGGTGAGATGGTGGTCACAATGGTCTAACCCAATCCCGTAGATTCTACCTGTGTACGCCGAAAAATCGAAAATTCCGACGACGCACTGAACTGATTTTTCGATCTAAAATTCGAGGTTGAAGAAAACAAATCGATTAATATGTGTGGTATAGGATTGAAGAGGGAGGTGAGACTGTTCGAATGGTATAGGTGTCGATGTCTATGGCTTCCTAACGACGTCGGAATCGGGGTTTGTTTGTCGAATTCACTATTCACCCGCGATTTCGCCCAAAAAAAGAGAATTTCTGGAATAGCAGTCCATTTGGGTAGGTACATGTTGTTCTTTTGACTAATGAGATTAAGGTTTTTTATTATAATATATGGACTTATGTTTCAAATTTTTTCATTCATGTGTGTCTTTATTTGCATCTTTTTGGTGTTTTTTGGGGAATTGGGTTTGGGCAAAGGGATTTAGGTGTTTTTTTGAAGTCTTGGGTAGTTTTAGTATTTTATTTTATTCATGGTTGTGGTTTAAAATAATTTATTATGACACTTAAAAAAATGTCACACAAATGTCATAATTTTATGACACTTAAAAAAACCGTCACACAAATGTCATAATTTTGTGACACTTAAAAAAACCGTCACATGAATGTCAAGAAAAGGCATAAATTTAGTAAAAGATGTGACAGTTGCATTTATGTCACACGTGAACTGTCACCGTATGCTATTTTTCTTGTAGTGTACGTACCCCACAAAGAGGATAATTGTGATAACAAGGACAAGAATGTTATCTAGATATCGCGGTTAATCGCGGAAAATGCATTATACCTTACTATATAGTTCGTAGATAAGGGTACGATCAAGTGAGGCCGACATTGTGATATATATTGCATCGCGGGACATTGTAAAGAAATATTAGTTTTTTCTGGTTGCACGAGAGGTTGAGATAGTCTTTTTAACAGAAGGAATTCTGCCGAGGTTTTTTTTCATAAATCTTGGAATTTTAAGCGACTACCCCAAGCATTTAAGGAAGAATGCTCCTAAGAGGGGAGGATGTTACACCCCATACTATGAATGTTCTTATCATCGTAAGTTAGCTAACAAAGATTTGGAGAGAGTGAGACACCTCCACAGGTTTATCGAAGTGTTAAGTAAGTTTCGGGAGAGTTTAAGATCAATTAGACCAAAGGAAACAAGTTTCGACAAAGTTTGACATGATGTGGTGATGTGCGGAGCAATTCTGCCCTGCAAATCTGATATGCCTCGCAAAATAGGCCTCATATTGGCCCCTAGAAATCAATAAGTTTCTGCCTAGAAAATGGTAGGATCTGCAGCCGCAGACGAGGCTGCATTCTGGAGGCAGTGACCGACCTTTCTAACTTGTTTCAACGGTGGCTCATTATTGTAGCTTATAATTTAATCTAAACTGACTCCTAATATCCCTAAGCCCTTCCTAGACATCTTTCAAAGGTTCAAGGGTGATTATTAAGTGAATTCGTCTTGTTACAACTCCAAAAGCTAGCCTAACTGGGATATGTCATCTCTATGGTGTTGTAGAGTGATCAAGGGTGGATGTGAGCAAAGCAAAGCTTAGATTTTGAGTTGTTTATTCTGATTGAGGTAAGTAAATCACCATATTTATTATGCTTAAGGTTAAATCCATTTTATATAAGTGGTTTGGATAAAGAATCATGTACTACGAGCTTGAAATACGGAGAGATGTAGTTTTCTTGTTGTTGTACTTTGAACTAATAATTATAACTTGTTGAAGATTAGAATTAATGAAAAGTAACTTAGATATATGGTGTATGGTGTTGTTGTGCTTATCTAAGTGTTGGTATTGAAGATTAAAAACCACATCATAAGCTAAAAGAAGATGTAACTAGAAAACATGTAGAAATGGTTCTTATTGTTGTTACTTCGCATTGTACTGTTTTGATTGAATTCAAGTTTGGGATAAGTTTGGAATTTTGATGGAGGATTTGTAAGTGAGAAGGATGAGTTAAAAGGAGTTAGAGATGTGGTTTGGATTTTGAATTTTCATTGTTGATAGAATTAGAAGCTCAATGTGCATAAAGTGTTCACTGAAATGTTGTGATGAATCGACTCTTAAATTATTAACTCCGACTTGACTCGAATCAACTCTATTGTGTAGATTATCATTCGTGGGATGTACGAGGGCATGCGAGCTATCATTGGATAGATAACAAAGGTATGTAGGGCTACCTCTTTTCTTTGGCATGATTTTGATACAACCGCTTTCTTAAGATGACACCATTCTTGTTGAATTGAGATGATCATGTTCCTATTTTTATTGAAGTAACTCATTTTTCTTGGTTGTACCTTGTCGCGAGAAGTCCCCACATTCTATGTGTCTCTCAGTGATTGACTAAAAGTTAATAAATGTAGCGACAATAATGGCAGTCGGAGGATAATGACCATAGATCACTCCGACTCTATTCATAGTGTTTCTTGAGGTCTGTCTTGCATTTAACTTTTATATGTATCTATTTTCTTACTGATCTATGCTATAGTTGGTCGGACAGGAACTTATATGTACACACCACTGTAGTTGGAAAGTTTATGATGATAGCCCCAAAGAGCGGCGTAATAATAATGAGATAGACTCGATGTGTGGCCTATATATATATATATATATATATATGTATCATTCTCCCACAGAGGCGCTCACAGTCACATGTTGTGTCTCGCTAAACCTATCTACAATATTGCACTTATTTACAGTTTTACTTACATATTGATACATTTTAAATCGATAGCCCTTGATGATGAAAGCATGTTTTATGCCATGGTATAGATAGACGTACAAATGATTCCTTGATATAGGTGACTTGACTCAGCTGCAGATTGTCACACTCCTTTCTTCTGGAGTTGTCTAGTGAGTCGGTAGGTAATGATTATTATATATATGTATATAGTTTGGGCATGACGGGACCCTGTCCTAACCTAATGATATTCATGGAATCCTTAGAGACTTGTAGACAGTTGTCTAGTGTATAATAGTCATGTATGGCCTTGTCGGCCTTTCCGTTGATCCATTGTACTTATGAGGTCTTATCGACCTTTGTATGTATATATGTGTATATATTGGGTCTCTTCTAAATGTATGTTAATGCGTCATCTGATCGTATAGTTTGGTTAGAAGTTGAGTCTATATAAATATTTATCACACTTAGCAGAAAAATTCACACGAGAAATCTTCATTCGAAAATTTTATTTTGGCTCTCTATTCGACATCCAAATACTAATCGTCTTTCAGTAAATCCACATACTTCCCTTAATCCTAGCTTTTTATCTTTCTTAACCTTTTGTTGTAATCTGTATTCTTCACATTTTCTCATCAAATAGGCCCTTAATACTCATATTTTTTCACTTAGTGTATTTTCTTTTGGCTCTAATTTTCCACATTCTTTAGTTATCTCTGTATTATATGGTTCTGGTAAATGATCATAATAAAGTTGTTGGTATATTAGTCCTTCTTCTGGCAAGAATCTTACTTCATAAAAGAACCTAGTAAAGCTTATTGTGTATTCTGGTAATTTATTAATCTTACAACATTTCATATTGTTTAGGTTCATTATTATTTCACATTTTCTTTCTGCAAATACAGCTTCTCTAGATACTATCCATCTTTCTCCTAGAAATTCTCTTTTTAATATTAGATCGTATAACATTAGTATTCCTTTCCAATTTTTAGCATGTTGGAATACTTCTTGCTTCATCTGATAGGCTATAGTTTCGAACCAGAATGCTACTTTTCCTATCATTGTTTTAGATATTAACTCATATATATAATCTAAGTCATCAGTATGTGTTGAACTCATTAATGCTAAAGACATTCCTACATTCCAATTATTTATTCTTCTACTTAATTCTTGTTCGTCATAAACATTGTCAAAATCTAAAAAATATCCGTTCATATTTATTCCTTGTGCCATTGATCCTATAAGTGCAGGAATTACGCGATGTCCTACCGGTATATGAGGTGGTATTTTAGTAGGTTTTCTTGTTATAATTTCTAGGGTTGGATCTATCATGTCTTCTTCAGGGTAGTCATTAGCATCTTGGTTTACTATATCGTCTGATTCTATTTCTGTTTGGAAAGGTTCATTATACCCATCCTCTATGTCACTTTCAGGTTCTTGTTCTATTATTGCATTTACCCTTTGCATTTTATGTAGGGCTTCTAATATTTGGTTATTCTCTTGTATTGTCTCAGAATTACTTTCATCTTCTATTTCTTCTGTAATCCTTGCCACCACAACTTCTTCTACTACTATGTCTTCTTTATCAGTACTACTACTATTATTACTATTTTCTTTGGTTTCTTCATCACTACACTTGTTTATCCTTTTTACTTTCTTTTTCCCTTTTAGTTTTGCTAGTTGTTGCTGCATAATGTAGAATTCTTCTCTTAAATCACTTAGTTCTTTCATCACCGTTTCTAATTCTTTTTTGGTTTCTTTTATCTCTACTTTCGCTTCATTCTTTTCCTTTTTTGTGTCTTTATACTTAGTTTTATACTTCTTATATTTTTTCAACAATTCTTCATTAGTAGATAATTTTAACTTTGTATTTTCTTTTTCCAATTCTATTAACCGTTGATTTTGGATTTTATTTTCAAGCTTTAACCTTTCGGTACTCTCTAAAGTATGAGTGTTTGTATCTTTAAAAGTTTCGTTATTTTTAGTTGATGTATCTTTAGAATCCTTAGAATCCTGTTTTTTCATGGGTTCATATTTATATCTTTCTTTTTCTATTATATCTTTACCATGATTTCTAATAAATGTTACTGCACTATGTTCGTTTGTAGTCATTAAAAGTGTCCTTTCTTGGTTAATGCACTTAAGCCATCTAATGTTTTTGCCACTTCGTCTGGTATTTTTGGTTTCATTTTGCTTATGTCTGTCATTATAGGTGTATTGCTTCTTCTCCATGCATCTACTGCTACTATTTCGGGTTGTACAAGTTTTACCTCTACTATATCTCCTATCGTTTGTTCTGGAGTACTGGTTTCTCCTTCTTCTATTTGTTTTTCCTTTCCATTTTCTTTGTTTATTTGTGTCACTTTTGTGTTAAGTTGGTCAAGTATTAGCTTTAGTGTTGGTACTTCAGATACATTCTATAATTTTGTTAATTCTTCTCTTATTAGTTCCCGTGTTTGGGTTTGACTATCTTTTATTTCGTTCATTGTATTGAAAAAGGTTTTTAAATTTTTCCTTCACTATTAATTCTGTCCATATTTCATCTCCTTTTAGTTAAAGCGCTCGGCTTTTATTTATCAGTTTGAATATAGTCCGGCATATCGAACAGGAGTGTAGAAGTTAGAAATTTCTCTTCTAAGAAAGAATAGATATGATATAATTCTTTTCCACCAATAATACTTTTTGAAGTAAAACACAAGTAAAATTCAAATAAGGTTCATGCAAACCCCAAAATATTATACAATGGATCGCCTAATACTACATTATAAATGAAATTATCACACAATTCAACAAGTGTGATTTCTGCACTTGTATCTCAGCTCATATGGTTGCTTCTCAACTTTCTATTTTGGCTAATATTGTTAATTCTATTTCAAAAACAAAAATGACAAGTAAAATAAATCTTTAGATAGTAAATTTGTTGAAACAATAGTTGAACAAATTGGGTTTATGACTCGCTATTCAACTCATGTTACCCTAAATATAATTATGTCTGATGTTAACAGTTTTAGAA
Source organism: Przewalskia tangutica (assembly GCA_029844215.1). Lineage (NCBI taxonomy): Eukaryota > Viridiplantae > Streptophyta > Magnoliopsida > Solanales > Solanaceae > Przewalskia > Przewalskia tangutica. Next base: position 29,641,623 of record CM056732.1, read on the forward strand.
CAGATTATAGACTGACTAAAAATTAAACATGGATAAAAGCTTCCATATAAACCTGTTTATACTATTTGTTAGTATATTACTTGCATGTTATTACTTTATATTCCGCAATAATAGTAATAATAATGAAAATACCACCAACGTTCTTCCCTCTTCAGAGTTGTTAGGTGATGAAAAGATCCCCCAGACAATGGTATCAGAGCATAAACAGGTTTATATGAAAGCTTTTATCCATGTTTAATTTTAAGTGGAGTCTATAATCGTTCTGAAACATTAACATCTTAATCGCGAAACCTACTAATCAGAATCATAGAGATTAACTTATCAAAAACATAATTAAAAACACTTAGTGAAGAAACCATACCTCTTGTAGATCTTCAGATCAATAATATATCAAGACAATAATATGAGTCAACACGTCTTATTAGGAAATAACTTCTTAGATTATTTTAAACCCAAGTTAACATCATTAACAACCATTTTCTTTGTTTATTTGTGTCACTTTTGTGTTAAGTTGGTCAAGTATTAGCTTTAGTGTTGGTACTTCAGATACATTCTATAATTTTGTTAATTCTTCTCTTATTAGTTCCCGTGTTTGGGTTTGACTATCTTTTATTTCGTTCATTGTATTGAAAAAGGTTTTTAAATTTTTCCTTCACTATTAATTCTGTCCATATTTCATCTCCTTTTTCGTTAAAACTGCTCAGCTTTTATTTATCCGTTTCGAATATAGTCCAGCTTATATCGAACACCGAGTGTAGAAGTTAGAAATTTCTCTTCTAAGAAAGAATAGATATGATATAATTCTTTTCCACCAATAATACTTTTTGAAGTAAAACACAAGTAAAATTCAAATAAGGTTCATGCAAACCCCAAAATATTATGCAACAGATCGGGCCTAATACTCACTATAAATGAAATTATCACACAATTCAACAAGTGTGATTTCTGCACTTGTATCTCAGCTCATATGGTTGCTTCTCAACTTTCTATTTTGGCTAATATTGTTAATTCTATTTCAAAAACAAAAATGACAAGTAAAATAAATCTTTAGATAGTAAATTTGTTGAAACAATAGTTGAACAAATTGGGTTTATGACTCGCTATTCAACTCATGTTACCCTAAATATAATTATGTCTGATGTTAACAGTTTTAGAACATATTATAGACTGACTAAAAATTAAACATGGATAAAAGCTTCCATATAAACCTGTTTATACTATTTGTTAGTATATTACTTGCATGTTATTACTTTATATTCCGCAATAATAGTAATAATAATGAAAATACCACCAACGTTCTTCCCTCTTCAGAGTTGTTAGGTGATGAAAAGATCCCCCAGACAATGGTATCAGAGCATAAACAGGTTTATATGAAAGCTTTTATCCATTTTTAATTTTAAGTCAGTCTATAATCTGTTCTAGAACTGTTAACATCTTAATCGCAGAACTTCTACTAATCAGAATCATAGAGATTAACTTATCAAAAACATAATTAAAAACACTTAGTGAAGAAACCATACCTCTTGTAGATCTTCAGATCAATAATATATCAAGACAATAATATGAGTCAACACGTCTTATTAGGAAATAACTTCTTAGATTATTTTAAAACCCAAGTTGTCAGTAATAACACCTTAAGTTTACAAGCACCCTGTAATAAATGGATTATACTAAAAAGAATAGTACCAGTACAAACCTTAAGGTCATTTGGGTTTATTAACTTAATCTCAGCATATATTTTTTCTACTTCCCATAGTTGTGTTGGATTTTCTCCAAAGTTTACTTTTAATAGTCCAAGGTATTTTTCTTTTAATAGTTGTAGATTATTATTTCGGTTTATCCTGTTACCACTAGAAACAAAAGAAGCACCAAAAGAATGCAAATGTTGGAATTGCAATGAGAAAGGACATTATGCCAACAAATGCCCTAAATTAAAGAAGCAAGGAGTAAAATATATTAATACTACTCAATTTATTATGAGCTTAGAACAACTAAGAGAAAACGATAAGGCATGGTACATATTCAGATAGTGAAAACGATTCAGGATAAGATAAATCTGCAAGAAGAAATACTAAAATTAGAAAGTGATAGAAATTATTGGGAAAAATATGAAAGATATTTAGCTGACAAATTTGCATTATGTACACATCCAACGGGAATTAAATACTATGGATCTAAACATAGACAAGCTATGAAAAATATTTTTAATACAAGAACAAAACAAAAGGAAATAGAACTTTAAATGGTATCAGAGCTTTAAATATGACAGAAACCAGTAATAGGACGAGAAAAAATGTTAAAACTGCTAGAAATACGGAAAAAATTAATTGGTATAAATACCAGAGATGCGATTCTAACAATAGATTAAACGAATATGAATACGAATCTGACAGATCTGAAAATAACTTAGAACAGTTTGATACAGAAAATTGGAATTCAGAATGAGAACAATCCGATCTTTCAGAAGGATAATAAGATATAACAAAATGATTTAGAAGCGCAGAGAAATTAAACGTCTTTTAATAGAAACAAAAAGAAAAGCTGAAGAATTATTAAAATCACAAAATGAATGGTTAGACCAGAAAAGAGCAGGTAATAATTTCTATGACGATGAAGAATTACGAGAAATATTTAAAAGATACTCCGATGCTGGAGAAATGAGAAGAAGAATAGAAGATATAAATATAGAAATTAATGTACAAAAAAGTGTGATAAGAAGTTTAGTAATGGAAATACGTTTCTTTGAAACAGATCAGTATTAAAAAATAAATTCATCATTTGGACCTATTAAGAAGTTAAATCAAGCAAAATGGTTATGCCAACGAGCAAAGGTTTTACTAAAACAAAGGAAGACACACAAGGAATTAGAAAGAAAATATAAGATAAGAATATTTTCTATAGAAAAAAGACTAGATCAAACCCAACAGACTGTAAGTTCAGAAGAACTAACAAGATTGTATATAGAGTTAATACAATTACAAGCACAAATAAGATTACAGGATGGATTTATAAAAGACATAAATACATAATTATCTGAAACCACCAGTTCTTATGTGTGAAGAGGTAATAAGAAGACGACAGAATATGTTAAGACAGTTGGAATATATAGCAGAAAAAAGATTACTATATAACAAAGATATAAATGAACATATAATAAGTTGTAAAATGAGTATTGATCTAATAACAGAAGAAAAACTAGGGCAAATAGTTAAACAAGATTGCGAGATAAGAGACTTAAGTGATATCATAAAAGAACAATACAAGTTGATAAATCAATTAACTCATGGATAAAGGAAAAGAAATAGCAACAGATCTATACAATACTAATTACCAAATGGATGAATATGAAGGAGGAACAACACAAACTTTAAGTTTAAACCAGAAGTATATCAAAAATACAAGACGAAAAGGAAGAATTATCAATAAAAAGGATATTTATAACAAAATGGCTTGATAGAAATAAAGAAATAAGATATATAATACAGAGACATGAAAATATAATAGACACTACAAGTTTAAACGGAAAAACTAGAATTAATTTAATAACTAACGAAATAATAAAACGATATCAAAACTATCAACACAAGAAGCTAAGAGGTATAGAAATATATATTTTGGAGGAATAGAATTTACTATAAAAGCATATTTTCAGAAAAATATAGATACACCTATATAGATATACATACTGGATGACAGAATATTAGAAAACCTACAAGATTCATTAATATTAGTAATAAAAGGAAATTTAATATATCAAAAATTGAAATTCACCATACAACCAGATTTTAGTATCTCACTAAAAGACGAACATAAAGAATTAGCATTAACACTATACTATAAATTGGATGGAATAAAAATGCACCAGGAAGTAAAGTGATAAGTATAGAGACAAAAATGATATATGCCTTAACAGGAAATCATCATGTAAAAAGGCAATACGAAACAAATATCCTAGTACTAAAAATGTACCAAGATATTTTAGAAACAATAGAACATAAAGAAAATTCGAAAATAACAATACCAGAAGAAATACATATGGATTTTAGCAATAGGACTACAATCATATTACATAAGATAAAACCATGTATAGAAGTGTCTAGATTAAGTATAAAAAGAGAGTCCATAACAAAACAACAAAACCTGAGACTACCAAGAACGTTAGACTTAATAAACATAATAACTAATAGACTAAGCATTAAAGTAATAATATTCAACGGGATTACAACAATGGATTGTATAACCGAGATTAATACAGGAGCAGTAAAAAGCTTTGTGCATATAAGTAAAGTAAATGAGAAATACTGTCAACAGATCCAACCAGAAACGTTCCATTACCCTGAAAATGACAGAGAGATAATAGTCACTAAAAGTATTAATCTAAAATTCAAGGTCAAAGATTTAGAATATAAGATAAACATAACAATTCTAGACTATGATAGTTTCAATGAATTACTATTAGGAAGTGATTTCTTAACTATGATAAACTATAAGATCACTAATGATGGAATAGAAATTACATACCAAGGCAAAACAAGATTTATTGAAAAAATATGAATATTCAAGATAAGATAAACAAAAAGAAACGCAAACTAAGAATAATACAATAAATATTATTAAAAGAAGTTATAGATTCACAGCTAAAATACCTAAGGTATAAAGCCGAAGAAATAGAATTAGAGAATGAAATAGAACAACTAGGAAAAGTAGTAGATAACGAACCCATTAAGGAATGGATAAACTTAAGAGATGGATGGGTAAAACGAATAAATAAAAGCTGAGCAGTTTTAACGAAAAAGTAGATGAAATATGGACAGAATTAATAGTGAAGGAAAAACTAAAAAACCTTTTCAATACAATGAACAAAATAAAAGATAGTCAAACCCAAACACGGGAACTAATAAGAGAAGAATTAACAAAATTATGGAATGTATCTGAAGTATCAACACTAAAGCTAATACTTGACCAACTTAACACAAAAGTGACACAAATAAACAAAGAAAAGGGAAAGGAAAAACAAATAGAAGAAGGAGAAACCAGTATTCCAGAACAAGCGATATGAGATATAGTAGAGGTAAAACTTGTACAACCCGAAATAGTAGCAGTAGATGCATGGAGAAGAAGCAATACACCTATAATGACAGACATAAGCAAAATGAAACAAAAAATACCAGACGAAGTGGCAAAAATATTAGATGGCTTAAGTACATTAACCAAGAAAGGACAATTTTAATGACTACAAACGAACATAGTGCAGTAACATTTATTAGAAATCATGGTAAAGATATAATAGAAAAAGAAAGATATAAATATGAACCCATGAAAAAATAGGAGTCTAAGGATCCTAAAGATACATCAACTAAAAATAACGAAACTTTTAAAGATACAAACACGCATACCTTAGAGAGTACCGAAAGGTTAAAGCTTGAAAATAAAATCCAAAATCAACGGTTAATAGAATTGGAAAAAGAAAATACAAAGTTAAAATTATCTACTAATGAAGAATAGTTGAAAAAATATAAGTAGTATAAAACTATGTATAAAGACACAAAAAAGGAAAAGAATGAAGCGAAAGTAGAGATAAAAGAAACCAAAAAAGAATTAGAAACGGTGAGGAAAGAACTAAGTGATTTAAGAGAAGAATTCTACATTATGCAGCAACAACTAGCAAAACTAAAAGGGAAAAAGAAAGTAAAAAGGATAAACAAGTGTAGTGATGAAGAAACCAAAGAAAATAGTAATAATAGTAGTAGTACTGATAAAGAAGACATAGTAGTAGAAGAAGTTGTGGTAGCAAAGATTACAGAAGAAATAGAAGATGAAGTAATTCTGAGACAATACAAGAGAATAACCAAATATTAGAAGCCCTACATAAAATGCAAAGGGTAAATGCAATAATAGAAGAAGAACCTGAAAGTGACATAGAGGATGAGTATAATGAACCTTTTCAAACAGAAATAGAATCAGACGATATAGTAAACCAAGATGCTAATGACTACCTTGAAGAAGACATGATAGATCCAACCCTAGAAATTATAACAAGAAAACCTACTAAAATACCACCTCATATACCGGTAGGACATCAAGCAGAATTTACAGAATTTATGGGATCAATGGCACAAGGAATAAATATGAACGGATATTTTTTAGATTTAGACAATGTTTATGACGAACAAGAATTAAGTAGAAGAATAAATGATTGGAATGTAGGAATGTCTTTAGCATTAATTAGTTCAGCACATACTGATGACTTAGATTATATATATGAGTTAATATCTAAAATAATGATAGGAAAAGTAGCATTCTGGTTCGAAACTATAGCCTATCAGATGAAGCAAGAAGTATTCCAACATGCTAAAAATTGGAAATGAATACTAATGTTATACGATATAATATTAAAAAGAGAATTTCTAGGAGAAAGATGGATAGTAGCTAGAGAAGCTGTATTTGCAGAAAGAAAATGTGAAATAATAATGAACCTAAACAATATGAAATGTTGTAAGATTACTAAATTACCAGAATACACAATAAGCTTTACTAAGTTCTTTTATGAAGCAAAATTCTTGCCAGAAGAAGGACTAATATACCAACAGCTTTATTATGATCATTTATCAGAACCATATAATACAGAGATAACTAAAGAATATGGAAAATTAGAGACAAGAGAAAATACACTAGGTGAAAAAATACGAGTATTAAGGGCCTATTTGATGAGAAAATATGAAGAATACATATTACAACAAAAGGTTAAGAAAGATAAAAAGCTAGGATTAAGGGAAGTATGTGGATTTACTGAAAGACGATTAGTATTTGGATGTAATTATCAAGAAGAAAAGAGACGCAAATATACGAAACACAAGAATACATTCAGTAAAGATAAGAATAAAGCGTTTAAAAGAAACACAAATAACAAGAAAAATTATCATAAAAACTATGATAACCAATACTACAAGCCCTACAGAAAAAGGAAATATAAAAGATTTAGGAGATACAAGAACACCCCTGATACAAGAAGAAAGTTTAGAAACAAAAGAAAATTTCGAAAAAGATATGTGAAACCATTAGTGTTACACTCCGAAATTCCAGGACATGTATACGAGAATAGACGTGAGAGCACAAGACTTATAAATTTGAACGAAGGAAATATTTGTTATTCTTAAGGAAAAGTTTTCCGAACCTCGGGAAGGAAAATGTTCGTTAATGAGAATTGGGTTCCAAAAATTGTTATTTGAGACGCTTAGAATTTATCGGGATTATGCAAGTTTATTTACAGAGTTGGATACGTGGGGCCCACCCGAGAAATTTTACGTTTTTGTGGGGCCCACGAGGTTTCCGATATTTTGATCAATTATGGAAATTTCGGGAAACGACATGTTATGGACCAATGGGAGGGCGACACGTGTCACCCTCCACATGGTCATCCTTGGACGAAATTAATCATTAAAGACTAGCCAAATTGGCTTGATAAAATGGACCAAGTCAAAGGGAAAAGTTAAGCTTGATATAATTGACCTCATCTTAGCCATCCATATGTTTTAATCCTAGCCATTGGTCTCCTTATATATTACTACTACTAGTGCAAGACTAGATCATTTCAACACTTAGAAAAATTTGAGAAAACTTTGTGTGCTCTTCATAGAGCTCTCGACCAAGCTTGCTACAAGAAGAAGAAATTTTGCAATCTTGCTTCATAAATCTCAATATTCAAACCCAAGGTCCCTAAAGGTATTCTAAGGATATCTCAACACAAAAATCCCGGAAAAACCACGTTTTACGTTAGTCGCAAGATGAAAACCTAAGGTGTTCTTCAACTTTGAAGTTGGAAATTGAATAGAAGTTGGTTATGAACTTCTAAGGGTTGCTTGAAGTGGATTGGAATGTGATAAGAGGAGCTAAAAGTTGCTAAGGATCGACTTTTACGCTTGGATATTATTAGGGCTTATTGAGGTAAAATCTTCGTCTTCTTAGTGTGATTAATGATTACATGTTTAGTAGTTGTTAAATGAGCATGTGGTATATATAATGAAGTTTGAAAAGATTTGGATCATGTCGACATGTTGAAAACCGAAAATGGGCATGTTAGCCATTAATGTTGTAATCAATTCGGTTGTTAGCTAAAATCGTTACATGTTATATATAGAAGGGTATATAGTTGTTATAATTGGTTATGACTTATATAACATGTTGGAATAATGATTTGGATTTGAAAGGAATTAAATAGGATAATATGTGGGCATGTTGTAGCCGAGAATTTTCCTTAGACTTATTGGACAGTTTTATATTGATTGTGGGGCAGAATTTTACACGTCCGGCTAGGCGTGTAATCCCCTTGGAATTTCTGAATTGTTGAGCCTTAAATGTGGCATTTGGTTATTGATTTTTGGGCCTTGAAAAGGTGGAAAAGTATGTAGAAACAAAGAAAGTGCTGCCCGATTTTTCGTAGAATAAGAGTCCTTATACTTAGAAATATTCTACGTTGGAAGCTAGAAGTTGATAGGCGTATTGTGGTCATTATAGGTTGACATTCTACGCGCGGCGTATTCAACTTGGCAAGTGGATTGAGTCGAAGAGGTATGTGGAACTTTCCCTATCTTCTTGAGCATGAGTTTTATAAATGTATAGTATGGTGGACGTACATGGTTAAAAATGAATTCGGTTTCATTTTAGTATCCTTGCCTTGTTTTCGAAAATTATATGTGACTTGATGTTACATGGAAAGATTTCTTGACTTGAAAATGTATAGAATACTTGATTTGGAAAGTATTGATTACTTGAACTATTCTAAAGTTAAGAAACTTGATTTCTAAAGTTAAGAAACTTGATTTCTAAAATTAAGAGACTTGAAGTATTCTGAAAGTTATGTAACTTGATTTGAAAGTATATGATACTTGGTTTTTAAAAGTATAAGTCTCTTGGTTATAAAAAAAAGAATGAATTTGTCTAAAACATAAAGAGTTATAACGGCTTTATGGGAAGTTAGTTATAACGGCTTTATGAAAGGTTAAAGGTGTCTTAGTTTCTAAAGCATAAAGTTAGTATAACGGCTTTATGGGAAGTTGGTTATAACAACTTTATGGAAAGTTAAAGGAATGGTTTTCTCTAGTAATGTAAACAAAGATAAGTGACTTGAAATAAAGAAGGGCAATTTGATTTAAAGGCATCAATTGCTTAAAGTTTTAAAGTAAGGGTCACTTGATTTAGAAGCCTAAAAATGTATTTCTAAAAGTGTAGTGACTTGTTTGAAATGTAGACAAACCTTGATACTACGGGTGTTAGTATCTTCGGGGATTTTATACGAGAAAGAGTCATTTTTAAAAAGGATAAAGGTACGTAGTACTTTGGGTTAAATTCCCAGATTTTTATGTGACACGAAAGTGCCTTGAGTTTATAAAATGAAATTCATTTTTGTATGATAATGAAAGTCTAAAGATTTTATGAACTTGTCTATGCTTGCTTGCGATAGCCTTTAAGTGCAAGTATTATATTTTTACGCTGCCGTGTCTCTCAGTTGGAGAATTGTCTTCTTCATTGAATTTACTTGAGCGTCGAAGCGGTGATGGAGGATTCCACGGGTATGCTTCCATTGTGATTGATCCATGAACATGCTTATACGATGAGGGATTCCGGGGCATGCAACCATGATGCGGGTTAAATTCTCGGATGCTATTATTACTCCATGGACTAGCTCCCCATGAAGACATGTACTCGAGATGAGAGATTCCACGGGCATGTTATATACTATGATTACGCCATGGACATGCTTATACGATGAAGTATTCCGGGGCATGCGACCATGTTATATACTATTACTCCATGGACTAGCTCCCCATGAAGACATGTACCCGGGATGAGGGATTTCACGGGCATGTTATATATTATTATTACCCCATGGATTAGCTCTCCATGAAGTCATGTACCCGAGATGAGGGATTCCACGGGCATGAGATATATATATATTGCATATGTGCACACCGACAGTGAGGTAGGATTCCACGGGTGTGTTACATGGATATATTTTACACTTACGGCTGTCGGCAGTGATGGAGGATTCCACGGGCACGCTTTGATGTTTTGTAGGCTTGATACCCTTACTGGACTGTGTGATGATTTTGAGGGCTTGTGTCCCTAGCTATGGTGTGACTATTGTTTATGTGTTGAAATAGTCTTTAAAAGGAAAAAATCTGACTTTCATTACTTTCGTTTCGGCAAGGAATGGTGGTACTCTTAATTTGATTTTGATACTTGTCTCCAACTTTTTATATCTAGACTTTATGATTTAAATTACAGTACTTTCAGTTTTACATACTTGGTACATATTTTGTATTGACCTCCTTCGGGGGGCTGCGTTTATGCCGCAGGTTGAGGTACATAGCTTGTTGATCCTCATTCTTAGGATCACAGTTCAGTTCTTGGAAAGCTCCATTTCTCCGGAGGCTTTGTCTTTTGGTACAGTTCCCTGAGGTTGTAGATTTATGTACATTCAGGGGTATGGCGGGGACCTGTCCCGTCACAGTTGTTATGTCAAAACTCTTAGAGGTCTGTAGTCATATCGTATGGGTCGGTTTGTAAAAAAAAAAAGAGGTAACTGCTTTTGTATTTACGTATATATATATATATCCAGGGAGGTAGCCTTATCGGCTAACCTATTGTTTATTCATTATTGATTTTTTTTATTAAGAGTTGTATGTATGTTCCGCTGATTTTCTCTGATGTATACCGGTAAGGGTGCCCAGGTAGGGCACCAATCGCGGGTCCGGGGTCGGGTCGTGACAATTAGAAACAAAATAAGCACCAAAAGAATGCAAATGTTGGAATTGCAATGAGAAAGGACATTATGCCAACAAATGCCCTAAATTAAAGAAGCAAAGAGTAAAATATATTAATACTACTCAATTTATTATGAGCTTAGAACAACTAAGAGAAAATGATAAGGCATGATACATCGATGAAGAATTCTATATTAGTCAAACAGGGGAAGAAAGTGATATAGAAGTGAAAAATATGAATTATATTAATACCAACTCTAATGAAGAAGAATCCTATTCAGATAGTGAAAACGATTCAGGATAAGATAAATCTGGAAGAAGAAATACTAAAATTAGAAAGTGATAGGAATTATTGGGAAAAATATGAAAGATATTTAGCTGACAAATTTGCATTATGTACACATCCAACGGGAATTAAATACTATGGATCTAAACATAGACAAGCTATGAAAAATATCTTTAATATAAGAACAAGACAAAAGGAAATAGAACAAAGGGAACAACCATAATCAAGAATGGTAACAATCTATATAGAAGCGCAGGTAGAATATAAGTCTAATAGAATGATAAAACAAAAAAATCTTTATTGACAGTGGAGCATCTAGTATCACATAGATGGAAGAGGTCTAGAGTCTATAGAATACGAGTAACAGGGTTTAATGAGCAGACTAAAGAATTAGATACAATAGCAAAAAATGTAAGGATAAAACTAAACAAAACGATATTTAAGATACCAATAATATATCAAGACAATAATATGAGTCAACACGTCTTATTAGGAAATAACTTCTTAGATTATTTTAAAACCCAAGTTATCAGTAATAACACCTTAAGTTTACAAACACCCTGTAATAAATGAATTATACTAAAAAGAATATTACCAGTACAAACCTTAAGGTTATGTAACAGTATAAACCGAAATAATAATCTACAACTATTAAAAGAAAAATACCTTGGACTATTAAAAGTAAACTTTGGAGAAAATCCAACACAACTATGGGAAGTAGAAAAAATATATGCTGAGATTAAGTTAATAAACCCAAATGACATTGCTAGATGTAAACCCATTAGATATAGTCCTACAGATCAAAAGGAATTTGAAACACAATTAAAGAAACTACTAGATTTAAAGCTAATACAAGAAAGTAAGAGCTCATATAGCAGTCCGGCATTTTTAGTAAGAAAACATAGTGAGCAGAAAAGAGGTAAAGCCAGAATGGTAGTAGATTATAGAGAGTTAAATAAGAAAACAATATTTGATGGATATTTTTTACCATACAAAAGAAACCTTATTAACAGACTAGTAAATAAAAAATGGTTTAGCAAATTTGATTGTAAGAGCGGATTTTGGCAAATAAAACTGACTAGAGACTCAAAACCTTTAACGGCATTTAGCACCCCGCAAAGACATTATGAGTGGAATGTATTACCTTTTGGACTAAAGAATGCACCACAGATATTTCAGAGAAGAATGGACCAGGTGTTCAGAAAATTAACAGACTATTGTATAGTATATGTAGATGATATACTAATATATAGTGATACCCTAGAAGATCATATAAAACATCTTGAAGAATTCATAAAAGTAGTAAAACGACATGGAATTCTATTATCAGAAAAGAAATCTGAGATCTTTAAAAATGATATCGAATATCTAGGATACATCATCGACAAAAATGGTTTACAATTACAAGAGCATATTGTAACCAGAATAAGAAATTTTAAGGATAAATTAGAAACCAAAAGAGAAGTACAACAATTTTTAGGAATAATAAATTATGCCTCAAATCATATAAAGGATTTATCAGCCTTAAGAAAACCCTTACAAGATTTAATTAAGAAAAATAAAACTTTTGAATGGAAGGAAGAACATGATAAAGCTATAAAATTATCAAAGAAAAAGTAATAAATTTACCAAAACACAGAATACCAACAGACAAAGATCAATTGAAACTTTTTACAGATGCCAGCGATATAGGATGGGGAGCAGTCCTAATAGCCTATGAAGAAAATGATACAGACAAAGAGAAAACTTTAATATGTGGCTATGGAGGAGGAACATGGAAACCAAATGAAAAGAATTATCATATTAATGAAAAAGAATTATTAGATGTAAAGTTCGGAATAAAACGATTCCATTACCATCTATTACCAGTAAAATTTATTGTACGAACAAATAATACACAGGTAAGAGCGTTCATTACAAACAAGATAGACCCTCTACCAGAACTAAATTAGAGGAGAAAGTGGCAGTCATTCTTTTATTGTTATGATTTCATTGTGAAAAATATACCTGGAACTAAGAATCTTCTAGCTGATTTTCTAAGCAGATATCAAGATGTCAGTCAGTAGTGACAATTTTGAAGATATATGAGCAATATGATAGAAGAAATTACTAGCAATAACCAGATTATAAGAGCTAAGATGCAAGAAAATGACAAACTTTTCAGCCAACTCAAAGAATGTTTCTCAGACTACCAAGCATACAAAAACCTAAGAAACTTTCCCAGAATAAACTCTCCAGATACAAAACAGAGTATGTCTTCCCTTATGGAACACATGCCGCCTACATCACAAATAATGACCATGGCAGAAAGACTAACATTTTATCCAGAAATTACCACTGCCTATGAAACCATCACCAAATACTACACCTATAAAACTAATCCCAACGTATTAAGAAGCTCTAGATTTAGCAAGTATCTGAGATACCTATCACTGGAAAAAGCAAACCCAGATGTTACCCAGAAACTTTTCAAATACGGATTTTTAGACAAAGTCATGACAGATGATACCCTAGCCAACATATCCAAACTACCAAGTGCAATAATACAGTCCGTTCAGTCTATGAGAGAAACTTTTGGATCAGGAATCTATGGAATACAAATCTTTGACGCCTCGACAGACCTGACAGGAAAACCTATTGTTTTATGTCAGCTTTTCAAAGCTGGGAGAATACTAATATCAGCAGAGATAATACAGATTCTAAGAAAGAGATGCCATGTAATCTTGACAAATTTCAAGAATGGCTGAGTAACAAGAGAGTCATTGGACTAGCAACAATAGCAGGAAGAGTAGAAGATCTGATCAAAGTAGGGAATGCAAGCATTATTGAAACTACTAAAGGAGGAGAAGTCGAAGAACTAATCACCATGTACTATAATCATGATATAATAGCACAAGACACAATGAAATTCACAAACATGCTAAATAGGATCATTAACCTGAAACACAAACATAACAAGGAAACTATTGATCAATATCAGATGATAAAAAAGCAAAAGCGAAAGCCCATAACTTTCAAAGATATGAAAGTAAAAGAAATAAAAGATGAAGGATCTTCTGTTCCATTCACATAAGAGCATTGGGAATAATGTAGTTCTACTACATTGAGGCCCAAAATATGAGTAGGAACATGTAATCTAACTACGTGGATCCTACATTATGAGCATAAGAACATAACAATCTGGCCCAATGTGATTTATCACAGTAAGCCCAAAATATGAGCATAACAGATAAGAGCAAAGAAGACCATCAGAAGACAAGATACTAGCAAGACAATGACATCAACTTTTCCACGACAAGATAAAAAGTGATATGACAAGAAAATATCAGCAGATCCATCAGAAGACAAAGTACCAGCAAGACAGACAAAAAGTTTTACTATAGCATAAACAAGTAACTTTTCATTGTAACAGGAATAGTAAAGCCGTCGACTACTGTAGCACCACAGTAAAGGTCGCACAGTAAAGGTCGCACAGTAAGAGTCAGCACTATAGTACACATTAAGAGTCAAGAATTGTAGCACCCCGAGGTTATCTATATAAATAGCCTCTTTGTATCAGAAAAAAAGGAGAGTTTTTGAAATCAAACTTCAATTTTTAAGATACTTTCTCTATCAATATTCTCTCAATTGTTTTTCTCTATTCATAATATCAATCAAGTTAGGAACTAAGAATCTTCTAGCTGATTTTCTAAGCAGATATCAAGATGTCAGTCAACAGTGACAATTTTGAAGAATATATGAGCAATATGATAGAAGAAATTACTAGCAATAACCAGATCATAAGAGCTAAGATGCAAGAAAATGACAAACTTTTCAGCCAACTCAAAGAATGTTTCTCAGACTACCAAGCATACAAAAACCTAAGAAACTTTCCAAGAATAAACTCTCCAGATACAAAACAGAGTATTTCTTCCCTTATGGAACACATGTCGCCTACATCCCAAATACTAACATCACAAATAATGACCATGGCAGAAAGACTAACATTTTCACCAGAAATTACCACTGCTTATGAAACCATCACCAAATACTACACCTATAAAACTAATCCCAACGTATTAAGAAGCTCTAGGTTTAGCAAGTATCCGAGATATCTATGCCTGGAAAAAGCAAACCCAGATGTTACCCAGAAACTTTTTAAATACGAGTTTTTAGACATAGTTATGACAGATGATATCCTAGCCAGCATATCCAAACTACCAAGTGCAATAATACAGTCCGTTCAGTCTATGAGAGAAACTTTTGGACCAGGAATCTATGGAATACAAATCGTTGACGCCTCGACAAACCTGACATGAAAACCTATTGTTTTATGCCAGCTCTTCATGCTGGGAGAAATACTAATATCAGCTGAGATAATACAGATTCTAAGAAAGAGATGCCATGTAAGCTTGACAAATTTCAAGAATGGCTGAGTAACAAGAGAGCCATTGGACTAGCAATATTAGCAGGAAGACTAGAAGATCTGATCAAAGTAGGGAATGCAAGCATTATTGGAACTACTAAAGGAGGAGAAGTCGAAGAACTAATCACCATGTACTATAATCATGATATAACAGCACAAGACACAGTGGAATTCACAAACATGCTAAATAGGATCATTAACCCGAAGCACAAACATAACAAGAAAACTATTGATCAATATCAGATGATAAAAAAGCAAAAGAGAAAGCCCATAACTTTCAAAGATATGAAAGTAAAAGAAATAAAAGTGGAAGGATCTTCTGATCCATTCACATAAGAGCATTGGGAATAATGTAGTTCTACTACATTGAGGCCCAAAATATGAGCAGGAACATGTAATCTAACTACGTGGATCCTACATTATTAGCATAAGAACATAACAATCTGGTCCAATGTGATTTATCACAATAAGCCCAAAATATGAGCATAACAGATAAGAGTAAAGAAGACCATCAGAAGACAAGATACTAGCAAGACAATGACATCAACTTTTCCACGATAGGATAAAAAGAGATATGACAAGAAAATACCAGCAGAGCCATCAGAAGACAAAGTACCAGCAAGTCAGAGAAAAAGTTTTACTATAGCATAAACAAGTAACTTTTCATTGTAGCAGGAATAGAAAGTCGCCGACTACTGTAGCACCACAGTAAAGGTCGCATAGTAAGAGTCAGTACTTTAGTACACAGTAAGAGTTAAGAACTGTAGCACCTCGAGGTTATCTATATAAAGAGCCTCTTTGTATCAGAAAAAAATAAGAGTTTTTGAAATCAAACTTCAATCTTTAAGATACTTTCTCTCTCAATATTCTCTCAAATATTTTTTTTCTCTATTCATAATATCAATCAAGTTAGGAATCTCATATCAATATGAAAATTATGAGTAGCTAAACTCCATACCAGTCTGTAATCTTGATAGAATAACATCATAACCTAAGAAGGTCTACTTAAAAGAAATCATAAGAATATGAGATAGACTTTGAAGAACAGATATTAAAAGCATATTAGTTTGGAAATCTTGACTATTGATGGACTTCGGAGAGACTGTAGAGGACTCATAGGCACCTAGGCGAAAGTACCTGTAGCGAGGAAGCAAAAAGGGGAAGCGGCCAGGGTGAAGTTGAGACTTCCGGTAATATGAAGATCTACAAGAGTTATGGTTTCTTCACTAAGTATTTTTAATTATGTTTCTGATAAGCTAATCTCTATGTTTATGATTCTGATTAGTAGAAGTTCTGCGGTTAAGATGTTAACAGTTCTAGAACATATTATAGACTTACTTAAAATTAAACATGGATAAAAGCTTCCATATAAACATGTTTATACTATTTGTTAGTAAATTACTTACATGTTATTACTTTATAATCCGCAATAATAGTAATAATAATGAAAATACCACCAACGTTCTTTCCTCTTCAGGGTTGTTAGGTGATGAAAAGACAGTCCTAATAAGACGTGTTGACTCATATTATTGTCTTGATATATTATTGGTATCTTAAATATCGTTTTGTTTAGTTTTATCTTTACATTTTCTGCTATTGTATCTAATTCTTTAGTCTGCTCATTAAACCCTGTTACTCGTATTCTATAGACTCTAGATCTCTTCCATCTATGTGATACTATAATTTTTTTTCTTGCTAGACACATGTCTGCTCCACTGTCAATAAAGATTTTTTGTTTTATTATTCTATTAGGCTTATATTCTACCTACGCTTCTATATAGATTGCTACCATTCTTGATTAATGGTTGTTCCCTTTGTTCTATTTCCTTTTGTCTTGTTCTTGTATTAAAAATATTTTTCATAGCTTGTCTATGTTTAGATCCATAGTATTTAATTCCCGTTGGATGTGTACATAATGCAAATTTGTCAGCTAAATATCTTTCATATTTTTCCCAATAATTCCTATCACTTTCTAATTTTAGTATTTCTTCTTGCAGATTTATCTTATCCTGAATCGTTTTCACTATCTGAATATGATTCTTCTTCATTAGAGTTGGTATTAATATAATTCATATTTTTCACTTTTATATCACTTTCTTCCTCTGTTTGACTAATAAAGAATTCTTCATCGTTGTACCATGCCTTATCATTTTCTCTTAGTTGTTCTAAGCTTATAATAAATTGAGTAGTATTAATATATTTTACTCCTTGCTTCTTTAATTTAGAGCATTTGTTGGCATAATGTCCTTTCTCATTTCAATTCCAACATTTGCATTCTTTTGGTGCTTCTTTTGTTTCTAATGGTTTCGCATATCTTTTTCGAAATTTTCTTTTATTTCTAAACTTTCTTCTTGTATCAGGGGTGTTCTTGTATCTCCTAAATCTTTTATATTTCCTTTTTCTGTAGGGCTTGTAGTATTGGTTATCATAGTTTTTATGATCATTTTTCTTGTTATTTGTGTTTCTTTTAAACGCTTTATTCATATCTTTACTGAATGTATTCATGTGTTTCTTATATTTGCGTCTCTTTTCTTCTTGATCATTACATCCAAATACTAATCGTCTTTCAGTAAATCCACATACTTCCCTTAATCCTAGCTTTTTATCTTTCTTAACCTTTTGTTGTAATCTGTATTCTTCACATTTTCTCATCAAATAGGCCCTTAATACTCGTATTTTTTCACCTAGTGTATTTTCTCTTGGCTCTAATTTTCCATATTCTTTAGTTATCTCTGTATTATATGGTTCTGGTAAATGATCATAATAAAGATGTTGGTATATTAGTCCTTCTTCTGGCAAGAATCTTGCTTCATAAAAGAACTTAGTAAAGCTTATTGTGTATTCTGGTAATTTATTAATCTTACAACATTTCATATTGTTTAGGTTCATTATTATTTCACATTTTCTTTCTGCAAATACAGCTTCTCTAGCTACTATCCATCATTCTCCTAGGAATTCTATTTTTAATATTATATCGTATAACATTAGTATTCCTTTCCAATTTTTAGCATGTTGAAATACTTCTTGCTTCATCTGATAGGCTATAGTTTCGAACCAGAATGCTACTTTTTCTATCATTGTTTTAGATATTAACTCATATATATAATATAAGTCATCAGTATGTGCTGAACTCATTAATGCTAAAGACATTCCTACATTCCAATCATTTATTCTTCTACTTAATTCTTGTTCGTCATAAACATTGTCTAAATCTAAAAAATATCCGTTCATATTTATTCCTTGTGCCATTGATCCCATAAATTCTGTGAATTCTGCTTGATGTGCTACCGGTATATGAGGTGGTATATTAGTAGGTTTTCTTGTTATAATTTCTAGGGTTGGATCTATCATGTCTTCTTCAGGGTAGTCATTAGCATCTTGGTTTACTATATCGTCTGATTCTATTTCTGTTTGGAAAGGTTCATTATACTCATCCTCTATGTCACTTTCAGGTTCTTCTTCTATTATTGCATTTACCTTTTGCATTTTATGTAGGGCTTCTAATATTTGGTTATTCTCTTGTATTGTCTCAGAATTACTTTCATCTTCTATTTCTTTTGTAATCTTTGCTACCACAACTTCTTCTACTACTATGTCTTCTTTATCAGTACTACTACTATTATTACTATTTTCTTTGGTTTCTTCATCACTACACTTGTTTATCCTTTTTACTTTCTTTTTCCCTTTTAGTTTTGCTAGTTGTTGCTGCATAATGTAGAATTCTTCTAAATCACTTAGTTCTTTCCTCACCGTTTCTAATTTTTTTTTGGATTCTTTTATCTCTACTTTGGCTTCATTCTTTTCCTTTTTTGTGTCTTTATACTTAGTTTTATACTACTTATATTTTTTCAACCTTTCTTCATTAGTAGATAATTTTAACTTTGTATTTTCTTTTTCCAATTCTATTAACCGTTGATTTTGGATTTTATTTTCAAGCTTTAACCTTTCGGTACTCTCTAAGGTATAAGTGTTTGTATCTTTAAAAGTTTCGTTATTTTTAGTCGATGTATCTTTAGGATCCTTAGAATCCTGTTTTTTCATGGGTTCATATTTATATCTTTCTTTTTCTATTATATCTTTACCATGATTTCTAATAAATGTTACTGCACTATGTTCGTTTGTAGTCATTAAAATTGTCCTTTCTTGGTTAATGCACTTAAGCAATCTAATGTTTTTTCCACTTCGTCTGGTATTTTTGGTTACATTTTGCTTATGCCTGTCATTATAGGTGTATTGCTTCTTCTCCATGCATCTACTGCTACTATTTTGGGTTGTACAAGTTTTACCTCTACTATATCTCCTATCATTTGTTCTGGAGTACTGGTTTCTCCTTCTTCTATTTGTTTTTCCTTTCCCTTTTCTTTGTTTATTTGTGTCACTATTGTGTTAAGTTGGTCAAATATTAGCTTTAGTGTTGGTAATTCAGATACATTCTATAATTTTGTTTATTCTTCTCTTATTAGTTTCCGTGTTTGGGTTTGACTATCTTTTATTTCGTTCATTGTATTGAAAAGGTTTTTTAATTTTTCCTTCACTATTAATTCTGTCCATATTTCATCTACTTTTTCGCTAAAACTGCTCAGCTTTTATTTATTCGTTTTACCCATCCATCTCTTAAGTTTATCAATTCCTTAATGGGTTCGTTATCTATCACTTTTCCTAGTTGTTCTATTTCATTCTCTAATTCTATTTCTTCAGCTTTATACCTTAGGTATTTTAGCTGTGAATCTATAACTTCTTCTAATAATATTTGTTTTATTATTCTTAGTTTGCGTTTCTTTTTGTTTATCTTATCTTGAATATTCATATTTTTCAATAAATCTTGTTTTGCCTTGGTATGTAATTTCTATTCCATCATAAGTGATCTTATAGTTTATCATAGTTAAGAAATCACTTCCTAATAGAAATTCATTGAAACTATCATATTCTAGAACTGTTATGTTTATCTTATATTCTAAATCTTTGATCTTGAAATTTAGATTAATACTTTTAGTGACTATTATTTCTCTGTCATTTTCAGGGTAATGGAACGTTTCTGGTTGGATCTGTTGACCGTCTTTCTCATTTACTTTACTTATATGCACAAAGCTTTTTACTGCTCCTGTATTAATCTCGGTTATACAATCCATGGTTGTAATCCCGTTGAATATTGTTACTTTAATGCTTAGTCTATTAGTTATTATGTTTATTAAGTCTAACGTTCTTGGTAGTCTCAGGTTTTGTTGTTTTGTTATGGACTCTCTTTTTATACTTAATCTAGACACTTCTATACAGGGTTTTAGCTTATGTAATATGGTTGTAGTCCTATTGCTAAAATCCATATGTATTTCTTCTCCTATTGTTATTTTCGAATTTTCTTTATGTTCTATTGTTTCTAAAGTAAAAAGGGGATTAAATATGGTTCGTCTTTTAGTAAGATACTAAAATCTGGTTGTATGGTGAATTTTAATTTTTTATATATTAAATTTCCTTTTATTACTGATATTAATGAATCTCGTAGGTTTTCTAATATTCTGTCATCCAGTATGTATATCTGTATAGGTGTATCTATATTTTTTAGAAAATATGCTTTTATAGTAAATTCTATTCCTCCAAAATATATATTTCTATATCTCTTAGCTTCTTTTGTTGATAATTTTGATAACTCTCGTTTTATTATTTCGTTAGTTATTAAATTAATTCTAGCTTTTCCGTTTACACTTGTAGTGTCTATTATATTTTCATGTCTCTGTATTATAGATCTTATTTCTTTATTTCTATCAAACCATTTTGTTTTAAATGTCTTTTTTATTGATAATTCTTCCTTTTCATCTTGTATTTTCTGATATACTTCTGGTTTAAAACTTAAAGTTTGTGTTGTTCCTCTTCATATTCATCCATTTGGTAATTAATATTGTATAGATCTGCTGCTATTTCTTTTCCTTTATCCATGAGTTAATTGATTTATCAACTTGTATTGTTCTTTTATGATATCACTTAAGTCTCTTATCTCGCAATCTTGTTTAACTATTTGCCCTAGTTTTTCTTCTGTTATTTTCTTAATTTCTTCATCTTTTTGTCCTAACTGCTCTTCTTTTATGATTATCCTGAACTTTAAATTTCTCATAACATCTTCTTGTTCAGCTATTTGTTTAGACTTCTCTTCTATAGTTTTGTCCCTTTTTGTTATTAGATCAATACTCATTTTACAACTTATTATATGTTCATTTATATCTTTGTTATATATTAGTCTTTTTTCTGCTATATATTCCAACGGTCTTTACATATTTTGTCGTCTTCTTATTACCTTTTCACCCATAAGAACTGGTGGTTTCAGATAATTCTGTATTTATGTTTTTAATAAATACATCCTGTAATCTTATTTGTGCTTGTAATTGTATTAACTCTATATACAATCTTGTTAGTTCTTCTGAACTTACAATCTGTTGGGTTTGATGTAGTCCCTTTTCTATAACAAATATTCTTATCTTATATTTTCTTTCTAATTCCGTGTGTGTCTTCCTTTGTTTTAGTAAGACCTTTGCTCGTTAGCATAACCAATTTGCTTGATTTAACTTCTTAGTAGGTCCAAATGATAAGTTCATTTTTTAATACTGATCTGTTTCAAAGAAACGCATTTCCATTATTAAACTTCTTATCACACTTTTTTGTACATTAATTTATATATTTATATCTTCTATTCTTCTTCTCATTTCTCCAGCATCGGAGTATATTTTAAATATTTCTCGTAATTTTTCATCGTCATATAAATTATTACCTACTCTTTTCTGGTCTAACCATTCATTTTGTGATTTTAATAATTCTTCAGCTTTTCTTTATGTTCTATTGTTTCTAAAATATATTGGTACATTTTTGGTACTAGGATATTTGTTTCGTATTTCCTTTTTACATGATGATTTCCTGTTAAGGCATATATCATTTTTGTCTCTATACTTATCACTTTACTTCCTGGTGGCATTTTTATTCCATCCAATTTATAGTATAGTGTTAATGTTAATTCTTTATGTTATACAGATATACATACTGGCCTCAACGGTAATATCACCACCCACTCCGCATAACCAAGAGGTATGGTTTCTTCATCACTACACTTGTTTATCCTTTCTACTTTCTTTTTCCCTTTTAGTTTTGCTAGTTGTTGCTGCATAATGTAGAATTCTTCTCTTAAAGAAAATCCATAAAGAACTTTGAAGTATGATTAATGATAAGCCAGTCAATAAATAATAGAATGACCAGACAATTATTGTCGAAATAACACTAGGTAGCCACTTTTAATGCTGCTAAAATGTTTGCGACAATATATTATACTTAGCCTCTCTCCTCTCTCTAACCTACCCCAACGGTAATATCACCACCCCCTCCGCATAACCAAGAGGTACGATTTCTTCATCACTACACTTGTTTATCCTTTTTACTTTCTTTTCCCTTTTAGTTTTGCTAGTTGTTGCTACATAATGTAGAATTCTTCTTGTATTACCTTTTGGACTAAAGAATTCACCAAAGATATTACAGAGAAGAATGGACCAGGTGTTCAGAAAATTAACAGACTATTGTATAGTATATGTAGATGATATACTAATATATAGTGATATCCTAGAAGATCATATAAAACATCTTGAAGAATTCATAAGAGTAGTAAAACGACATGGAATTCTATTATCAGAAAAGAAATCTGAGAGTTCTGCGGTTAAGATGTTAACAGTTCTAGAACAGATTATAGACTGACTTAAAATTAAACATGGATAAAAGCTTCCATATAAACCTGTTTATACTATTTGTTAGTATATTACTTACATGTTATTACTTTATATTCCGCAATAATAGTAATAATAATGAAAATACCACCAACGTTCTTCCCTCTTCAGAGTTGTTAGGTGATGAAAAGACCAACCCACAACTGTCTACATACCTTTTAAAGTATTCTATAGGCCCCTGAATCTAGAGCTGTTTGTCGTTCCAACAATGCATTTCTCGGTCCGAGAAATTCAGATCGTCAGGGTGCCTCTTGGCAAGTAAGACAAATCTTTCTCCGGACCCGGACCTTCTGCCTTCGAGTGTCACGGTTTGATCAATAGAATTATAACGAGCAAGGTTCACCCTAGTGGAAGGAGGAGAAAAAGAGTTTGCTATCGTATCATGTTAGAAACGCAAATCTAGATGCAAAACTCGCTGCATCCAACCATGGAGTTGGAGCAGTACACAGAGTGTTCGAGAGAAAACAGAGGAAGACGAAGAAGAGGCATCTGTGAAATGATTTTTCTGTTACATTGCATTCATAGCCAATGGCTATTTATAGGTATAGAGTTTGCATGACTACCCTTATTACAGATATAGCCAAAAGACACAAACAAAACTAAATGCTAAGATTGAGATGTATACTAGTGTATACTGACCAATACGAAGTGTATACCAATCAATACAAAGTGTATATTAACTACTTGTGCTATCTTCAACACGCCCCCTCAAGCTAGGAACACAGAACAAGTTTGTGAAGCCTAGCTTGGACAATAGATAATCGTGTCGACCAATCGTCAAGCCCTTGGTAAGGACATCTGCAGGCTGCTCATCAGTGGGCAAATAATGTGTAGAAATCAGGCCCTGTTGCAACTTTTCACGAACAAAATGGCAATCTATATCAATATGTTTGGTCCTTTCATGAAATACAGGATTGGCAGCAATTTGTAAGGCTGATTTGCTATCACTGTGTACTGGAATGGGAAGCTTGAGTTGGACTGTCAAAGTCGAGAATAAACCAGAGAGCCAAACCACCTCGATCGTAGAAGCGGACTGCGATATTACGCCTCGGTGAGCTCCGGGAAACAGTGGATTGCTTCTTCGATTTCCAGGAAATGAGGGAATTCCCAAAGAATACTAGGTAGCCAGTGACAGACCTTCTTGTGTTAGGGCATGAAGCCCAGTCGGCATCACAATATGCAGTGAGGGCAGTGTTATTGCTAGAAGACATAAGAAGACCCAAACCTGGGGCTTGTTTCAGGTATCGTACAACTCGCTGTGCTGCCAAGAGATGAGAAGTCTTTGGATGTTGCATAAACTGGCTAAGGCACTGGACAGCAAATGATATGTCAGGTCTGGTGTTTGTCAAGTAAAGCAATCTGCCAATGAGCCTTTGATAACTAGCTGGATCATCCAGCAATGCATCATGAATGTTGGAGGAATCATCAACTGAAGAGGGATCAACAACCAGGTGATGGTCATACAGTGTAGAAGTCAGCTTGACATTGAGCTCTAGGGGTGATCTTGCAGGTTTTCCAGCAGACAAGCCAAGATCAGATATCAATTCAATAGCATACTTTCTCTGGTGCATCACAATGCCACTACTATTTCTAGCAAATTCGAAGCCTAGGAAATACCTCAAGTTACCCAAGTCCTTGATTCTAAAGTTCTGTTGTAAACTCAGTTTCGTCTCTTGAATAAGAGTCTCATCATTGCCAGTAATAAGCAAGTCATCTACATAGATGAGCACCATCACTATCTTGTTATCAACTTTCTTGGTAAGCAAGGAATGATCCAGTTGACTCTGAGAAAAGCCTGAGGCTTGCAAGGCTGTGGTCAGTTTGATATTCCACTGTCGAGAAGCTTGCTTCAGTCCATAGAGTGATTTGATTAACCTACACACCTTCCCTTGCTTTTGATCAAATCCTTGAGGCATGGTCATGTATACTTCCTCATTAAGGTCACCTTGTAGGAATGCATTATAAACATCCATTTGGTATATGTGCCAATTTCTGGAAGCTGCCACTGAAATTACAGCCCTCACAGTCACCATTTTTGCCACTGGTGAGAAGGTATCTTGATAATCAATTCCTTCCTTTTGGTTGTATCCCTTGGCCACAAGTCTTGCTTTAAACCTTTCTACTTCACCATTTGCCTTATATTTGATCTTATAAACCCACTTACATCCAATGGCCTTCTTGTGAGCAGGAAGATCTGTCACTTCCCAGGTCTTATTACTTTCCAAAGCCTGCATTTCAAGCTTCATAGCCTCAACCCATCTGGTGTCTTTCACTGCAGCAGAATATGAGTTTGGCTCATGTTCAAGTTCAATTTTTTCAATGTAGCTTTTGTACCTTGCATTCAATCCAGCATAGTTTAGACTGTTAGCCATAGGATACAAGCATGCTTGTCTACCTCCTGTGGCTGTTGTTTGTGGCATATGAACAAAATTTGTCATCCAAGCAGGTTGTCTCCTGTTTCTGTCTGATCTCCTTAATGGTGGTTGAGACTCAGAGGTTGGTGCATCATCTGTCTGGGTTGTGGGAGGACTGTCAATGTCCTCCTGAGGTCTGCCTTCTGCTGCTGTAGTCTCCTAAGACCCTTCACTATGATCAGTCCAGATGGGTGTTGTCGGCAAGGAGTTCATAATGGAAAATATCAGCCTCTGGATTCACATTGATATCAACTCCAGATTGCTCCTTCTGTTTGAAAGGAAAGATATCCTCATAAAAGGCAACATCCCTGCTTACAAATAGAACATTGTTAGATAGATTTAAGAGTTTGTATCCCTTCTGTGTGGAAGAGTACCCCAGTAGGACTGCCTTGATGGCTCTAGTGTCAAATTTATCAGTCTTCACTGGATTTGTAGCATAACACAAACACCCAACCACCCTTAGATGTGATAGAACAGGTGTCTTCTTATATAGTTTCTCATATGGGGTGATGTTCCCCAGAACCACAGAGGGCAGTCTGTTCATAATATAGACAGCTGCCTCAATATATTCTCCCCAGAATCTGGCAGGCAGACCACTTTGGAACTTTATGGCTCTAGCAAGTTCTAGTATGTGTCTATGCCTCCTATCAACTACACCCGTTTCTTGAGAATTTGTATGGACAGGATGTTTGATGTATGATCCCTAATTGTGCAAACAGATCCCTACAGGAGTTATTTATAAATTCTGAGCCATTATCAGACCTCACACATTTAATTTTGGAACCAAACTGTGCTTTGATCAGTAGGCACAGATCTTTGAGTATGGTAGGAACATCTGATTTAATGTGCAAGAGAAAAATCCATGTCCATCTAGTGAAATCATCTACCACAGTAAGAAAGAATCTCATACCATTATAAGTGGGAACTTTGTATGGTCCCCAAACATCAAGGTGTAACATATCAAATGGGAGTATGCTCATACTTTGACTAGTAGGAAAAGGCAATCTAGTTTGTCTTGCCATAGGGCATACATCACAATGCTGAATCACAAAGTTAGAACTATTACTGAAGGCATTTATTTTCCTAAGAACACTCATTGGTACATGTCCCAATCTCTTGTGCCACAGGGCTGCCTTCACTTCTCCTGTGCTGAGCTTTGACATGTTTGTCTTAGCTGTCATCAATCCCTCCTGCTTTCTTGTAGAGTCCAGCACATACAGCCCATCCACTTCTCTACCAATCTCCTTCACCTTCCCAGTGAGGAGATCCTGCAGTACAAAGAAGTCAGGAAATAACCTAACACTGCAATTGAGTTCCTTGGTCAATTTTGATACTGAAAGTAAGTTAAAGTGGAAACTTGGCACACACAACACATGTTTTATAAGTTCACCTCCTGTCAGCCTACATTCTCCAGTGTGTGTGATTGGGGCACTGCCTCCATTTGGTAGTTGCACTTGTCCTGAATTGATTGTTGACCAGTTAGGAGCAGGAGTCTCAATCATACTTCTATTTTTAACCATGTGATTAGTAGCTCCTGAATCTACTATCCAAGGACTACTCATGTCTTCATTATATTTACCTGCCATACAGACTGTAGCAGCAGCATTATGGCCTGTACCTGATCCCTTAGACTGGTTGCTCATAGACAGCATCATCTCTAATTTGTCTGGTGTGCAAGTTCTAATCATTTGCTGAAGTTGTTGCTGTTGATACATAGAGAGTTGATTGTTGCCTGCAAACTGCCTTTGGTTCATTTCACCATCTACATACCCACCATAACTGACTCCATACCCCGCTTTCTTTGCTCACTGAGGTACCATGATGGCGTAGCCTTACTTTTCCCTTTATAGTCGAAGGATATCCTATCGACTTGTAACATTTTTCTGAAGGTGTCGCTTTGCTACGATAATCACGAAGTAAAGCAACTTGTGGCATCCTTCTGCTATGTCCGCCGTATTACGGTGATCACAAAGGAAAATTTCCTATTCTTCCCAAATGATGCCTGGCAGTCGGTGCAAGTTCTCAACAGAGTTCCTAGAGATGAGATGCTCTTTTGGCTTTCATCTTGTGCAATCATAGCAAATGCTTGGTTTACACTAGGTATGGGTGACATCAATAGGATATGGCTCCTAGCTTGGTTGTATCCATCATTTAATCCCATAAGAAACTCCAATAACCTCTGATTTCCTAGATGTATAATGTATTCTCTAGGATTTAAGCAGTCACATGTAGGGGGGTATGATTGAATCGATCTCATCCCATAAGTCTTTCATTCTAGAGTAATACTGGGACACTGGTGAGGTCCCTTGAGTCAACATTGTCAATTCCTTTTTCAATTGAAAAACTCTTGAGAGATTGATCTTATCAAATCTCTCCTTAAGATCCTTCCAAACTGCAGCAACACTGGTACGATATAGAATCACACTCAGTAAGTTTTTATCAACACTTCTCATTATCCATGACATCACTAAGGCATTGCACCTATCCCACTGCCTTATGTGACATGGTCCATATGTGTCGCGCCTTATAGATCCATCGACAAATCCAATTTTATTCCTTGTCAATAGAACTAACTGCATAGCTCTACTCCATAGTGTATAGTTCTCCATACCTGCCAACTGGATCTCAATCTGAATGGCACCTACTGTGTCAGATGCATTCAGAAACAGAGGGTGATTGTGATCAATAATGTCGGTATTAGAGGTTGAGCTTTCCTCCAACACAGCAGAAGGTGTTGTAGTGATATTCTCCATATCCTCAGAAGATACAGTGTACAGTGACTCCAAACAATGACTCCAAAAAAAATAGTTCAAAAAGAGGAACTCAGATCTAATGCAGATCGAAGAAAAATAACAGTGAATCGAACTTTGGACACAGACTCACGAATTGTAATTTGATAGAAGTAAATTGCAGATGACACAAACAAGTTAATCAGAAAAATATAGAATCGACCTCTACAGATGAATCGATTGACTATTGAACCTCGCAGGTTGAATCTCTCGGTCCCTGTCCTATTGAGACAGAATTACCTCTGGACTCACCATGCATGGCTTTGATACCATGTAAGAAACGCAAATCTAGATGCAAAACTCGCTGCATCCAACCATGGAGTTGGAGCAGTACACAGAGTGTTCGAGAGAAAACAGAGGAAGACGAAGAAGAGGCATCTGTGAAATGATTTTTCTGTTACATTGCATTCATAGCCAATGGCTATTTATAGGTATAGAGTTTGCATGACTATCCTTATTACAAATATAGCCAAAAAACACAAACAAAACTAAATGCTAAGATTGAGATGTATACTAGTGTATACTGACCAATACGAAGTGTATACCAATCAATACAAAGTGTATATTAACTACTTGTGCTATCTTCAACATATCAATGTGAACCTTTTTCTACATCCATATGATCTACTAAAGTAGATCGGTATTGACCATATAATAAAAGCAGATCTTGGTCCATGGAGTCCCAAGAAGGTAAGAACTCCAACCTGTCCGATGCTTCTTCGGCCAAATACGATATACAAGTGGGACCTGCACTATGAGCAAGCTGTGCGAAAAACCGCTTCTTTTTTCCGGTTCCGAAACAACTTGGTTGTAGTCCTATTGCTAAAATCCATATGTATTTCTTCTGGTATTGTTATTTTCAATTTTCTTTATGTTCTATTGTTTCTAAAATATCTTGGTATATTTTTGGTACTAGGATATTTGTTTCGTATTGCCTTTTTACATGATGATTTCCTGTTAAGGCATATATCATTTTTGTCTCTATACTTATCACTTTACTTCCTGGTGGCATTTTTATTCCATCCAATTTATAGTATAGTGTTAATGATAATTCTTTATGTTCGTCTTTTAGTGAGATACTAAAATCTGGTTGTATGGTGAATTTCAATTTTTGATATATTAAATTTCCTTTTATTATTGATATTAATGAATCTTGTAGGTTTTCTAATATTCTGTCATCCAGTATGTATATCTGTATAGGTGTATCTATATTTTTCTGAAAATATGCTTTTATAGTAAATTCTATTTCTTCAAAATATATATTTCTATATCTCTTAGCTTTTTTTGTTGATAATTTTGATAACTCTCGTTTTATTATTTCGTTAGTTATTAAATTAATTCTATATTTTCCGTTTACACTTGTAGTGTCTATTATATTTTCATGTCTCTGTATTATATATCTTATTTCTTTATTTCATTCAAACCATTTTGTTTTAAATATCTTTTTTATTGATAATTCTTCCTTTTCGTCTTGTATTTTCTGATATACTTTTGGTTTAAAACTTAAAGTTTGTGTTGTTCCTCTTCATATTCATCCATTTAGTAATTAGTATTGTATAGATCTGCTGCTATTTCTTTTCCTTTATCCATGAGTTAATTGATTTATCAACTTGTATTGTTCTTTTATGATATCACTTAAGTCTCTTATCTCGCAATCTTGTTTAACTATTTGCCCTAGTTTTTCTTCTGTTATTAGATCAATACTCATTTTACAACTTATTATATGTTCATTTATATCTTTGTTATATATTAATCTTTTTTCTGCTATATATTCCAACTGTCTTAACATATTCTGTCGTCTTTTTATCACCTCTTCACCCATAAGAACTGGTGGTTTCAGATAATTCTGTATTTATATCTTTTATAAATTCATCCTGTAATCTTATTTGTGCTTGTAATTGTATTAACTCTATATACAATCTTGTTAGTTCTTCTGAACTTACAGTCTGTTGGGTTTGATCTAGTCCTTTTTCTATAGCAAATATTCTTATCTTATATTTTCTTTCTAATTCCTTGTATGTCTTCCTTTGTTTTAGTAAAACCTTTGCTCGTTGGCATAACTATTTTGCTTGATTTAACTTCTTAATAGGTCCAAATGATGAATTCATTTTTTAATACTGATCTGTTTCAAAGAAACGTATTTCCATTATTAAACTTCTTATCACACTTTTTTGTACATTAATTTATATATTTATATCTTCTATTCTTCTTCTCATTTCTCCAACATCGGAGTATATTTTAAATATTTCTCGTAATTCTTCATCGTCATAGAAATTATTACCTGCTCTTTTCTGGTCTAACCATTCATTTTGTGATTTTAATAATTCTTCAGCTTTTCTTTTTGTTTCTATTAAAAGGCGTTTAATTTCTCTGCACTTCCAAATCATTTTGTTATATCTTATTATCCTTCTGAAAGATTGGATTGTTCTCATTCTGAATTCCAATTTTCTGTATCAAACTGTTCTAAGTTATTTTCAGATCTGTCAGATTCGTATTCATATTCCTTTAATCTATTGTTAGAATCTCATCTCTGGTATTTATACCAATTATTTTTTTCCGTATTTCTAGTAGTTTTAATATTTTTTCTCATCCTATTACTGGTTTTTGTCCTATTTAAAGCTCTGATACCATTTAAAGTTCTATTTCCTTTTGTTTTGTTCTTGTATTAAAAATATTTTTCATAACTTGTCTATGTTTAGATCCATAGTATTTAATTCCCGTTGGATGTGTACATAATGCAAATTTGTCAGCTAAATATCTTTCATATTTTTCCCAATAATTTCTATCACTTTCTTATTTTAGTATTTCTTCTTGCAGATTTATCTTATTCTGAATCGTTTTCACTATCTGAATAGGATTCTTCTTCATTAGAGTTTGTATTAATATAATTCATATTTTTCACTTCTATATCACTTTCTTCCTCTGTTTGAATAATATAGAATTCTTCATCGATGTACCATGCCTTATCGTTTTCTCTTAGTTGTTTTAAGCTCATAATAAATTGAGTAGTATTAATATATTTTACTCTTTGCTTCTTTAATTTAGGGCATTTGTTGGCATAATGTCATTTCTCATTGCAATTCCAACATTTGCATTCTTTTGGTACTTCTTTTGTTTCTAATGGTAACAGGATAAACCGAAATAATAATCTACAACTATTAAAAGAAAAATACCTTGGACTATTAAAAGTAAACTTTGGAGAAAATCCAACACAACTATGGGAAGTAGAAAAAATATATGATGAGATTAAGTTAATAAACCCAAATGACCTTAAGGTTTGTACTGGTAATATTCTTTTTAGTATAATCCATTTATTACAGGGTGTTTGTAAACTTAAGGTGTTATTACTGACAACTTGGGTTTTAAAATAATCTAAGAAGTTATTTCCTAATAAGACGTGTTGACTCATATTATTGATCTGATCTACAAGAGGTATGGTTTCTTTCACTAATTATTAATTATATTTCTGATAAGTTAATCTCTATGATTATGATTCTGATTAGTAGAAGTTCTGCGATTAAGATGTTAACAGTTCTAGAACATATTATAAACTGACTTAAAATTAAACATGGATAAAAGCTTTCATATAAACCTGTTTATGCTCTGATACCATTGTCTGGGGGATCTTTTCATCACCTAACAACCCTGAAGATGGAAGAAAGTTGGTGGTATTTTCATTATTATTACTATTATTGCGGAATATAAAGTAATAACATGTAAGTAATATACTAACAAATAGTATAAACAGGTTTATATGAAATCTTTTATTCATGTTTAATTTTTAGTCAGTCTATAATCTGTTCTAGAACTGTTAACATCAGACATAATTATATTTAGGGTAACATGAGTTGAATAGCGAGTCATAAACCCAATTTGTTCAACTATTGTTTCAACAACTTTTACTATCTAAAGATTTATTTTATGTGTTATTTTTGTTTTTGAAATAGAATTAAGTAACAATATTAGCCAAAATAGAAAGTTGAGAAGCAACCCTATGAGCTGAGATACAAGAGCAAAAATCACACTTGTTGAATTGTGTGATAATTTCATTTATAGTGAGTATTAGGCCCGATCTGTTGCGTAATTTTATTGGGGTTTGAATGAACCTTATTTGAATTTTACTTGTGTTTTACTTCAAAAAGTATTATTGGTGGAAAAGAATTATATCATATCTATTCTTTCTTAGAAGAGAAATTTCTAACTTCTACACTCGGTATTCGATATAAGCTCGACTATATTCAAAACGAATAAATAAAAGATGAGCAGTTTTAACGAAAAAGTAGATGAAATATGGACATAATTAATAGTGAAGGAAAAATTAAAAAACCTTTTCAATACAATGAACAAAATAAAAGATAGTCAAACCTAAACACGGGAACTAATAAGAGAAGAATTAACAAAATTATGGAATGTATTTGAAGTACTAACACTAAAGCTAATACTTGACCAACTTAACACAATAGTGACACAAATAAACAAAGAAAATGGAAAGGAAAAACAAATAGAAGAAGGAGAAAACCAGTACTCCAGAACAAACGATAGGAGATATAGTAGAGGTAAAACTTGTACAATCCGAAATAGTAGCAGTAGATGTATGGAGAAGAAGCAATACACCTATAATGACAGACATAAGCAAAATGAAACCAAAAATACCAGACGAAGTGGCAAAAACATTATATGGCTTAAGTGCATTAACCAAGAATGGACAATTTTAATGACTACAAACGAACATAGTGCAGTAACATTTATTAGAAATCATGGTAAAGATATAATAATAAAAAAGATATAAATATGAACCCATGAAAAAACAGGATTCTAAGGATTCTAAAGATACATCAACTAAAAATAACGAAACTTTTAAAGATACAAACACTCATACCTTAGAGAGTACCGAAAGGTTAAAGCTTGAAAATAAAATCCAAAATCAACGGTTAATAGAATTGGAAAAAGAAAATACAAAGTTAAAATTATCTACTAATGAAGAATTGTGGAAAAAATATAAGAGGTATAAAACTAAGTATAAAGACACAAAAAAGGAAAAGAATGAAGCCAAAGTAGAGATAAAAGAAACCAAAAAAAAATTAGAAACGGTGAGGAAAGAACCAAGTGATTTTTGAGAAGAATTCTACATTATGCAGCAACAACTAGCAAAACTAAAAGGAAAAAAGAAAGTAAAAAGGATAAACAAGTGTAGTGATGAAGAAACCAAAGAAAATAGTAATAATAGTAGTAGTACTGATAAAGAAGACATAGTAGTAGAAGAAGTTGGTGTAGCAAAGATTACAGAAGAAATAGAAGATGAAAGTAATTTTGAGACAATACAAGAGAATAACCAAATATTGGAAGCCCTACATAAAATGCAAAGGGTAAATGCAATAATAGAAGAAAAACCTGAAAGTGACATAGAGGATGAGTATAATGAACCTTTCCAAACAGAAATAGAATCAGACGATATAGTAAACCAAGATGCTAATGACTACCCTGAAGAAGACATGATAGATCCAACCCTAGAAATTATAACAAGAAAACCTACTAAAATACCACCTCATATACCAGTAGGATATCAAGCAGAATTTACAGAATTTATGGGATCAATGGCACAAGGAATAAATATGAACGGATATTTTTAGATTTAGACAATGTTTATGACGAACAAGAATTAAGTAGAAGAATAAATGATTGGAATGTAAGAATGTCTTTAGCATTAATGAGTTCAGCACATACTGATGACTTAGATTATATATATGAGTTAATATCTAAAATAATGATAGGAAAAGTAGCATTCTGGTTCGAAACTATAGCCTATCAGATGAAGCAAGAAGTATTCCAACATGCTAAAAATTGGAAAGGAATACTAATGGTATACGATATAATATTAAAAAGAGAATTTCTAGGAGAAAGATGGATAGTAGCTAAAGAAGCTGTATTTGCAGAAAGAAAATGTGAAATAATAATGAACCTAAACAATATGAAATGTTGTAAGATTAATAAATTACCATAATACACAATAAGCTTTACTAAGTTTTTTTATGAAGCAAGATTCTTGTCAGAAGAAGGACTAATATACCAACAGCTTTATTATGATCATTTATCAGAACCATATAATACCGAGATAACTAAAGAATGTGGAAAATTAGAGCCAAAAGAAAATACACTAGGTGAAAAAAATATGAGTATTAAGGGCCTATTTGATGAGAAAATGTGAAGAATACAGATTACAACAAAAGGTTAAGAAAGATAAAAATCTAGGATTAAGGGAAGTATGTGGATTTACTGAAAGACGATTAGTATTTGGATGTCGAAGAGAGAGCCAAAATAAAAATTTCGAATGAAGATTTCTCGTGTGAATTTTTCTGCTAAGTGTGATAAATATTTATATAGACTCAACTTCTAACCAAACTATACGATCAGATGACGCATTAACATACATTTAGAAGAGGCCCAATATATACACATATATGCATACATTCAAAGGCCGATAAGACCTGATAAGTACAATGGATCAACGAAAAGGCCGACAAGGCCATATATGACTATTATACACAAGACAACTGTCTACAAGTCTCTAAGGATTCCATGAATATCATTAGGTTAGGACATGGTCCCGTCATACCCAAACTATATACATATATATAATAATCATTACATACCGACTCACTAGACAACTCCAGAAGAAAGGAGTGTGACAATCTGCAGCTGAGTCAAGTCACCTATATCGACGAATCATTTGTACGTCTATCTATACCTGCGGGCATAAAACACAGTTTCTCATCAAGGGCTATCAGTACGAAAATGTACTGAATATGTAAGGCGAAAACTGTAAATAAGTGCAATATTGTAGATAGGTTTAGCGATACACAACATGTGATTGTGAGCGCCTCTGTGGGAGAATGATATATATATATATATATATATATATATATATATATAGGCCACACATCGAGTCTATCTCATTATTATTATGTCGCTCTTTGGGGCTATCATCATAAACTTTCCAACTACAGTGGTGTGTACATATAAGTTCCTGTCCGACCGACTATAGCATAGATCAGTAAGAAAATAGATACATATATAAGTTAAATGCAAGACAGGCCTCAAGAGACACTATGAATAGAGTCAAAGTGATCTATGGTCATTATCCTCCGACTACCATTATTGTCGCTACATTTATTAACTTTTGTCAATCACTGAGAGACACATAGAATGTGGGGACATCTCGCGACAAGGTACAACCAAGAAAAATGAGTTACTTCAATAAAAATAGGAACATGATCATCTCAATTCAACAAGAATGGTGTCATCTTAAGAAAGCGGTTGTATCAAAATCATGCCAAAGAAAGGAGGTAGCCCTACATACCTTTGTTATCTATCCAATGATAGCTCGCATGCCCTCGTACATCCTACGAATGATAATCTACACAATAGAGTTGATTCGAGTCAAGTCGGAGTTAATAATTTAAGAGTCGATTCATCACAACATTTCAGTGAACACTTTATGCACATTGAGCTTCTAATTCTATCAACAATGGAAATTCAAAATCCAAACCACATCTCTAACTCCTTTTAACTCATCCT
The DNA here is from genome assembly GCA_029844215.1 of Przewalskia tangutica. NCBI lineage: Eukaryota > Viridiplantae > Streptophyta > Magnoliopsida > Solanales > Solanaceae > Przewalskia > Przewalskia tangutica. The sequence continues at coordinate 29,677,609 of CM056732.1, forward strand.
TCTCACTTACCAATCCTCCATCAAAATTCCAAACTTATCCCAAACTTGAATTCAATCAAAACAGTACAATGCGAAGTAACAACAATAAGAACCATTTCTACATGTTTTCTAGTTACCTCTTCTTTTAGCTTATGATGTGGTTTTTAATCTTCAATACCAACACTTAGATAAGCACAACAACACCATACACCATATATCTAAGTTACTTTTCATTAATTCTAATCTTCAACAAGTTATAATTATTAGTTCAAAATAGTACAACAACAAGAAAACAACATATCTCCTTATTTCAAGCTAGTAGTACATGATTCTTTATCCAAACCACTTATATAAAATTGATTTAACCTTAAGCATAATAAATATGGTGATTTACTTACCTCAATCAGAATAAACAACTCAAAATCTAAGCTTTGCTTTGCTCACATCCAGCCTTGATCACTCTACAACACCATAGAGATGACATATCCCAGTTAGGCTAGCTTTTGGAGTTGTAACAAGATAGATTCACTTAATAATCACCCTTGAACCTTTGAAAGATGTCTAGGAAGGTCTTAGGGGTATTAGGAGTCTGTTTAGATTAAATTATAAGCTGCAATAACGAGCCACCGTTGAAACAAGTTAGAAAGGTCGATCACTGCCTCCAGAATGCAGCCTCGTCCGCGGCTACAGATCCCACCATTTTCTAGGCAGAAACTTATTGATTTCTAGGGGCCAATATGCGGCCTATTTTGCGAGGCATATCAGATTTGCAGGGCAGAATGGCTCCGCACATCACCACATCATGTCAAACTTTGTCGAAACTTGTATCCTTTGATCTAATTGATCTTAAACTCTCCCGAAACTTACTTAACACTTCGATAAACCTGTGGAGGTGTCTCACTCTCTCCAAATCTTTGTTAGCTAACTTACGATGATAAGAACATTCATAGTATGGGGTGTAACATCCTCCCCCTCTTAGGAGAATTCTTCTTTAAATGCTTGGGGTAGTCGCTTAAAATTCCAAGATTTATAAAAAAAAATCTCGGCAGAATTCCTTCTGTTAAAAAGACTATCTCAACCTCTCGTGCAACCAGAAAAAACTAATACTTCTTTACAATGTCCCGCGATGCAATATATATCACAATGTCGGCCTCACTTGATCGTACCCTTAACTACGAACTATATAGTAAGGTATAATGCATTTTCCGCGATTAACCGCGATATCTAGGTAACATTCTTGTCCTTGTTATCACAATTATCCTCTTTGAGGGGTACGTACACTACAAGAAAAATAGCATACGGTGACAGTTCACGTGTGACAGAAATGCAACTGTCACATCTTTTTACTAAATTTATGTCTTTTCTTGACATTCATGTGACGGTTTTTTTAAGTGTCACAAAATTATGACATTTGTGTGACGGTTTTTTTAAGTGTCATAAAATTATGACATTTGTGTGACATTTTTTTTAAGTGTCATAATAAATTATTTTAAACCACAACCATGAATAAAATAAAATACTAAAACTACCCAAGACTTCAAAAAAACACCTAAATCCCTTTGCCCAAACCCAATTCCCCAAAAAACACCAAAAAGATGCAAATAAAGACACACATGAATGAAAAAATTTGAAACATAAGTCCATATATTATAATAAAAAACCTTAATCTCATTAGTCAAAAGAACAACATGTACCTACCCAAATGGACTGCTATTCCAGAAATTCTCTTTTTTTGGGCGAAATCGCGGGTGAATAGTGAATCCGACAAACAAACCCCGATTCCGACGTCGTTAGGAAGCCATAGACATCGACACCTATACCATTCGAACAGTCTCACCTCCCTCTTCAATCCTATACCACACATATTAATCGATTTGTTTTCTTCAACCTCGAATTTTAGATCGAAAAATCAGTTCAGTGCGTCGTCGGAATTTTCGATTTTTCGGCGTACACAGGTAGAATCTACGGGATTGGGTTAGACCATTGTGACCACCATCTCACCCCCATTATTTCTATACCAGCGTCGTGCTTCGATTCATCTCCAATAACATCGGCGACCAACAGTAACCCTAGGCGCAACTTTGACTTTTTCGGCCACCTCCGGCTTCTAATCATCGAAGTCGATGCACCATTGGGTTCCTCTCTATCTCCTCTTCATTCTAAACCCACCCACGAGTCTCGAATCTTTGCATAATAGGTTTCGCCATTTCTTAACTCCATTGTTACAAAGCTTTGAAGCTTTCATGGCAGCGGCCAGTTCTGGTCGACCTCCTACAGAGGTCGATGTGTGTTATAATACCTCATTCCCACCTACACAACAATCACATCACAGTAACCAACACAATCAAAATGTTACTAGAGCATTAAATTACGATAATGGTGGATTAAGGCCACCTGAGGCCTTGGTTGACATCACACAGCTTCACAGGGGTATCACACAACACCCAACAGCTACAACTACCTCGTCGAAGTATGCTCAAGCACTTATAACATCTGCAACAACTACTGGAAAAGATCAAGTCAATACCATTGAACTTGGGTCTACTGTTATAATGAATAAACAAGATACAACTTCTTTACCTTCCCCGATTGCATCAAAATAGGTACAATACTTACACGGTGAACCTACATTCGTGTTTGTAGAATCTAAAATAAATGTATTTATTGCGAGGCAAGATTTGATCTATTGCTGGTTCTATTGTGGAGGCTGTTGGTACCCTTGTTGCAGGTGTTGGTCCCATTACTGATCTTGTTGGAGATGCTGCAGTTGTTGGCCCTTCAGTTGCTGGTTTGGATGGTGCAGCAGCTGGGCATGTTGTGAATACAGCTGCTGCTGAGGTTACTGGTTCTCTTGGTGTTACTGCTGCATCTACTTGTCTTAGTGAAGTTGGGGCTGGTGCAAAAGAAGCAGTGGGTGTTGTTGCTGCCACAGTTGCTGAAGACACATCAGTTGCTAATAAGAACAAGAATCTTTCTAATGTAAAGTTGTTCTTCTTCACACTATAGGAATAAGTTGCTGCATAAGAAATTGCCTGGAGAGGGTGTCAAAGATTTTATCCGGAAGCATGCCATCAACACTTCTGCAAATTTTTCTAGTGTTCGACAGAATATTGCAGATGATGGTAAGAAGTCTCTATGTGATATTTACATTAGTAAGTGGTAATCTTGATGCTATTGTAATCTTTTTGTCCTATCTTTTTGTTATGGAATATATCAGCATGCTTGATATAAGTAAATTCTATCCATTTTTCGTGGTTTTGTATAATCTGTACATAGAAGGACTGCAAATATGAAGGAGAGAGTGAATCTGCGAAGTTGATTTTAGATGCTGCTGCTGCTGCTGGTATGAGATTGGTTGAACTTAGAAGAATTGAAGCTTCTAAAGAAATTTCTCGGACTTTGGCTAAGACTCCTAATGTTTCTTACTTGCCTAAGCAAGGGAATATGCTTCTCGAGCTCAATCGTTGAGTAGGTAATCAATTTCTAGCTTATATATGTATTTGTCATTTGGGAACATTTATGTTCATATTTTGTTCTCGGTGGAGAGACCAATTTATTAGTGTTTAGGGTTGGATGGTTTCCTTGCATTTTGAAATGTAACAGGGGCTTCCATTTTTTTCGTTCTGTTTATTCAATTAATATACGTATCTTTTCAGATGTTGCATGTTCTGAGTTATATATGCAAAAAATACTACCGTTTCAGGTCAGCAACAGAAGATCTCGCAGATGGTTGAACGATCGTCTTTTAATGGAACTTGTTCCTCGTTTAAATGCAGAAGAAATTAGAGGCTTCTTTGCCCCACCACCTTTTGGTAAGATATATTTGGGTTTGATGTTCGTCCTGAATCGGTCCATTATTTTGTTTAAAGTGATAAACATTTTAGAGTTGGTTCCTTTCGAAATACTCTTTTGTCAACTATAAATACTCTTATGTTAACTGTAAATACTTTTCAATTGAGCTTTTTACTACTTTTCCCTTGAACTTATTACACACTTGATGCAATTTCTGATATAAACTAATTTCTTATCTGGATTTCTTTTTCTGCAGGTGATGAACTGTCGTTTCCTCCGAATGTTTTCTTTGCCAAATGAAGTATTGTAAGTTTCTAAATTCTGAATATTGATTGGGTTGCCTCCAATAGACTGCTGGAACTTGGAACCACCACCGTGTATCCTCCTAAAAGTGCTGCTATTGGTTTTGCCATAATATTTGTACATTTTCTTTTGATTGACAACTGAATCTGAAATGGACGGATCTTACAACTTAAGAGACGGATCTTACAACTTAAGAGTGGTTTCTCCAACCCTTGTAGCTGCTGAAAAGGAAGAAGCAAAGGCCGTCTTGACCTTGTTTTTGAAGAAACAGGGTTTAAGCAACACTCTTGAAGCAAGAACTATCAATAGATCAGAATCTTTTATCAATCACCTTGTCTCTCGTCTCCATTCTGTTCACAAGGCTCGCTACCTTGTAGATCTGGTTTAAGTTGATTGATTCTCTGTTCTTTCCCCCTCTTTCTTTGCTTGTACATCTATGAATGTACTGGCTCCATAAATTTTTGTTTGTCTAAATGTAAAATACTAAATTTTTAATGATGATTGTTGAATACATTATCTGTTAAAAATTTAGTATTTTTACTCTTCAGAATCTGATATATTGTTTTGAATTGCTCCTGATATTTCCTTATTTTCTCTACAGTATTTAGAAGAGAATGTGAATATGATAGCAAAACCTTGGTGGAATTCTTCACTGTAAGTCGATAACCTTATGAAGTTTAGTAAAGTTTGTTATAACATGAAATGTGGAATTTGATAAATCCTGCTACAAAAGGGAAAAAGACATACTTTGTGTACTTAACATAGAATTGCCCACTTGGCTAACTGGAAAATATTTCCTTCTTTCTATTTCAGGAAGAAGACTCCTTACATCCTGCCTTAACTGAAGTCATAGTGTAAGTTCTTTAGCTGCTCTCATATTTGTATATCTTGCTCATAGTGTAAGTTCTTTAGCTGCTCTCATATTTGTATATCTTGCTCATAGTGTAAGTTCTTTAGCTGCTCTCATAGTGTAAGTTCTTTAGCTGCTCTCATAGTGTAATTGATTCATATTGCAGGTTTACATCCACTCCTGACAAAGAAAATAATAAGTATTATTTTGATCGTGAGCGGGTTGAAGGAGATGATGGTCATGGAAATATTTGAAGAGTCCGTGTTCGTATTGCTTAGGAGATGGAATTTAACAATGTTTTAGTCTTGTATTAAGCACTTTATTAACGCTTTGAATGATTATCCATTTTGGGAATACATTGTACAACTGATTCTAACTATTTAATGTATATTTTTTGTGTTATTTAAATTATTAGTCCATTTCATTATTGTAATTTCAATTTGCAATATTGAAATTAAATTCCAAAAAAAAAATCCCGCCAAATTTAATTTTTTCGCCATATTAAAATAAATTATTAATTTAATAGAAATTTTAAAAAATTGAATCAAAATTTAAATTTAAGTGAAAATTGTGTGACGGGTAAAAATCGTCGCATGTAGTGTGACCTTTGTGTGACGGGTAAAAACCGTTATCTGTTTGTGACATTTGTGTGACGGGTAAAAACCGTCACATATCGTGTGACGGTTCCAAAACCGTCATCTGTTTGTGACAGTGGCAAATATGACACTTACAGAAACCATCATCTTAGAGTCCGTGACGGGATACGGTTGATAGTAGCGCCAAGATAAAGGAAGTTCTTACTGCTATCGGAAAAGATGGAGATTTAGATCTCATATCTACCTTTATCTTCTACATCATCGCTTCCACCCTTCTTACTCCATTTTTTTCTTATTTTTATCATATTACGATACTTGTCTCTGAGAACTATAACTGTTGATACTTAGCTGACAAACTTGTTGGTCTTGGAAGTCCTCATAACAAGCTCTTTCCAAACTTGCGCTTTTGCCATAGGTAGGGTCCAAGAAGAATTTCTAATATACTTTCTTAACACCGAAGGGGGGGGGGGGCTTTAGGTTCAATTTGTAAGTCACTTGTTTTCTTCCTCGAGTTTAGGTCCTTCCCCAAATCTCAATAAGACGTTTTATAGGCGTCACCTCTAGGGGTGTCCTATAACTAATTTAAACATTTAGTCCCATCGTTACACAGTTAAATACGATTCCCTACTGATCTTGTGTGATCGCTGATTATTCTTAAAAAACTTTACTATCTTTCTATCCTGGGTACACTAAGTCCAGTTTCATTAACTATGATCAATTTACTTCTAATCGTCTGATAAGAGTCCTATCACTTCATCCACACAGAACTTCACTCTACTACAGATTTCAGCTTGCGTAACGCAGCTTAAGCGCTATCTAAGTAACAGCTTGCATAGTGTTTTTTTAAATTTTCAAATTAAAAAAAGAAAATCTAACAAAAAATACTTAAATGGGTTCGTTATCTACCACTTTTCCTAGTTGTTCTATTTCATTCTCTAATTCTATTTCTTCAGCTTTATACCTTAGGTATTTTAGCTGTGAATCTTTAACTTCTTCTAATAATATTTGTTTTATTATTCTTAGTTTGGTTTCTTTTTGTTTATCTTATCTTGAATATTCATATTTTTTCAATAAATCTTGTTTTGCCTTGGTATGTAATTTCTATTCCATCATTAGTGATCTTATAGTTTATCATAGTTAAGAAATCACTTCCTAATAGTAATTCATTGAAACTATCATATTCTAGAACTGCTATGTTTATCTTATATTCTAAATCTTTGATCTTGAATTTTAGATTAATACTTTTAGTGACTTATTTCTGTGTCATTTTCAGGGTAATGGAACGTTTCTGGTTGGATCTGTTGACGGTCTTTCTCATTTACTTTACTTATATGCACAAAGATTTTTACTGCTCCTGTATTAATCTCGGTTATACAATCCATTGTTGTAATTCCGTTGAATATTATTACTTTAATGCTTAGTCTATTAGTTATTATGTTTATTAAGTCTAACGTTCTTGGTAGTCTCAGGTTTTGTTGTTTTGTTATGGACTCTCTTTTTATACTTAATCTAGACCCTTCTATACATGGTTTTATCTTATGTAATATGGTTGTAGTCCTTTTGCTAAAATCCATATGTATTTCTTCTGATATTGTTATTTTCAATTTTTTTTATGTTCTATTGTTTCTAAAATATCTTGGTATATTTTTGGTACTAGGATATTTGTTTCGTATTGCCTTTTTACATGATGATTTTCTGTTAAGGCATATATCATTTTTGTCTCTATACTTATCACTTTACTTTCTGATGACATTTTTATTTCATCCAATTTATAGTATAGTGTTAATGCTAATTATTTATGTTCGTCTTTTAGTGAGATACTAAAATCTGATTGTATGGTGAATTTCAATTTTTGATATATTAAATTTCCTTTTATTACTGATATTAATGAATCTTGTAGGTTTTCTAATATTTTGTCATTCAGTATGTATATCTGTATAGGTGTATCTATATTTTTCTGAAAATATGCTTTTATAGTAAATTATATTCCTCCAAAATATATATTTCTATATCTCTTAGCTTCTGTTGTTGATAATTTTGATAACTCTCATTTTATTATTTCGTTAGTTATTAAATTAATTCTAGCTTTTCCGTTTACACTTGTAGTGTCTATTATATTTTCATGTCTCTGTATTATATATCTTATTTCTTTATTTCTATTTCCTTTTGTTTTGTTCATAGTTTGTCTATGTTTAGATCCATAGTATTTAATTCTCGTTGGATGTGTACATAATGCAAATTTGTCAGCTAAATATCTTTCATATTTTTTCCAATAATTTCTATCACTTTCTAATTTTAGTATTTCTTCTTGCAGATTTATCTTATCCTGAATCGTTTTCACTATCTGAATAGGATTCTTCTTCATTAGAGTTGGTATTAATATAATTCATATTTTTCACTTCTATATCACTTTCTTCCTCTGTTTGACTAATATAGAATTCTTCATTGTTGTACCATGCCTTATCGTTTTCTCTTAGTTGTTCTAAGCTGATAATAAATTGAGTAGTATTAATATATTTTACTCCTTGCTTCTTTAATTTAGGGCATTTGTTGGCATAATGTCTTTTCTCATTGCAATTCCAACATTTGCATTCTTTTGGTGCTTCTTTTGTTTCTAATGGTTTCACATATCTTTTTCGAAATTTTCTTTTGTTTCTAAACTTTCTTCTTGTATCAGGGGTGTTCTTGTATCTCCTAAATCTTTTATATTACCTTTTTCTGTAGGGCTTGTAGTATTGGTTATCATAGTTTTTATGATAATTTTTCTTGTTAGTTGTGTTTCTTTTAAACGCTTTATTCTTATCTTTACTAAATGTATTCTTGTGTTTCTTATATTTGCGTCTCTTTTCTTCTTGATCATTACATCCAAATACTAATCGTCTTTCAGTAAATCCACATACTTCCCTTAATCCTAGCTTATTATCTTTCTTAACCTTTTGTTGTAATCTGTATTCTTCACATTGTCTCATCAAATAGGTCCTTAATACTCGTATTTTTTCACCTAGTGTATTTTCTCTTGGCTCTAATTTTCCATATTCTTTAGTTATCTCTGTATTATATTGTTCTGGTAATTGATCATAATAAAGCTGTTGATATATTAGTTCTTCTTCTAGCAAGAATCTTGCTTCATAAAAGAAATTAGTAATGCTTATTGTGTATTCTGGTAATTTATTAATCTCACAACATTTCATATTGTTTAGGTTCATTATTATTTCACATTTTTTTTCTGCAAATACAGCTTCTCTAGCTACTATCCATCTTTCTCCTAGAAATTCTCTTTTTAATATTATATCGTATAACATTAGTATTCCTTTCCAATTTTTAGCATGTTGGAATACTTCTTGCTTCATCTGATAGGCTATAGTTTCGAACCAGAATGTTACTTTTCCTATCATTGTTTTAGATATTAACTCATATATATATAATCTAAGTCATCAGTATGTGCTGAACTCATTAATGCTAAAGACATTCCTACATTCCAATCATTTATCCTTCTACTTAATTCTTGTTCGTCATAAACATTGTCTAAATCTAAAAAATATTCGTTCATATTTATTCCTTGTGCCATTGATCCTATAAATTCTGTGAATTATGCTTGATGTCCTACCGGTATATGAGGTGGTATTTTAGTAGGTTTTCTTGTTATAATTTCTAGGGTTGGATCTATCATGTCTTCTTCAGGGTAGTCATTAGCATCTTGGTTTACTATATCGTCTGATTCTATTTCTGTTTGGAAAGGTACATTATACTCATCCTCTATGTCACTTTCAGGTTCTTCTTCTATTATTGCATTTACCCTTTGCATTTTAAGTAGGACTTCTAATATTTGTTTATTCTCTTGTATTGTCTCAGAATTACTTTCATCTTCTATTTCTTCTGTAATCTTTGCTACCACAACTTCTTCTACTACTATGTCTTCTTTATCAGTACTACTACTATTATTACTATTTTCTTTGGTTTCTTCATCACTACACTTGTTTATCTTTTTTACTTTCTTTTTCCCTTTTAGTTTTGCTAGTTGTTGCTGCATAATGTAGAATTCTTCTAAATCACTTAGTTCTTTCCTCACCGTTTCTAATTCTTTTTTGGTTTCTTTTATCTCTACTTTGGCTTCATTCTTTTCCTTTTTTGGGTCTTTATACTTAGTTTTATACTTCTTATATTTTTTCAACCATTCTTCATTAGTAGATAATTTTAACTTTGTATTTTCTTTTTCCAATTCTATTAACCGTTGATTTTGGATTTTATTTTCAAGCTTTAACCTTTCGGTACTCTCTAAGGTATGTGTGTTTGTATCTTTAAAAGTTTCGTTATTTTTAGTTGATGTATCTTTAGGATCCTTAGAATCCTGTTTTTCATGGGTTCATATTTACATCTTTCTTTTTCTATTATATCTTTACCATGATTTCTAATAAATGTTACTGCACTATGTTCGTTTGTAGTCATTAAAATTGTCCTTTCTTGGTTAATGCACTTAAGCCATCTAATGTTTTTGCCACTTCGTCTGGTATTTTTGGTTTCATTTTGCTTATATCTGTCATTATAGGTGTATTGCTTCTTCTCCATGCATCTACTGCTACTATTTCGGGTTGTACAAGTTTTACCTCTACTATATCTCATATCGTTTGTTCTGGAGTACTGGTTTCTCCTTCTTCTATTTGTTTTTTCTTTCCCTTTTCTTTGTTTATTTGTGTCACTATTGTGTTAAGTTGGTCAAGTATTAGCTTTAGTGTTGGTACTTCAGATACATTCCATAATTTTGTTAATTCGTCTCTTATTAGTTCCCGTGTTTGGGTTTGACTATCTTTTATTTCGTTCATTGTATTGAAAAGGTTTTTTAATTTTTCCTTCACTATTAATTCTGTCCATATTTCATCTACTTTTTCGTTAAAACTGCTCAGCTTTTATTTATTCGTTTTACCCATCCATCTCTTAAGTTTATCAATTCTTTAATGGGTTCGTTATCTACCATTTTTCCTAGTTGTTCTATTTCATTCTCTAATTCTATTTCTTCAGCTTTATACCTTAGGTATTTTAGCTGTGAATCTATAACTTCTTCTAATAATATTGGTTTTATTATTCTTAGTTTGCGTTTCTTTTTGTTTATCTTATCTTGAATATTCATATTTTTTTCAATAAATCTTGTTTTGCCTTGATCTGTAATTTCTATTCCATCATTAGTGATCTTATAGTTTATCATAGTTAAGAAATCACTTCCTAATAGTAATTCATTGAAACTATCATATTCTAGAACTGCTATGTTTATCTTATATTCTAAATCTTTTATCTTGAATTTTAGATTAATACTTTTAGTGACTATTATTTCTCTGTCATTTTCAGGGTAATGGAACATTTCTGGTTGGATCTGTTGACAGTCTTTCTCATTTACTTTACTTATATGCACAAAGCTTTTTACTGCTCCTGTATTAATATCGGTTATACAAATCATTGTTGTAATCCCGTTGAATATTGTTACTTTAATGCTTAGTCTATTAGTTATTATGTTTATTAAGTCTAACATTCTTGGTAGTCTCAGGTTTTGTTGTTTTGTTATGGACTTTCTTTTTATACTTAATCTAGACCCTTATATACATGGTTTTATCTTATGTAATATGGTTGTAGTCCTATTGCTAAAATCCATATGTATTTCTTCTGGTATTGTTATTTTCGAATTTTCTGTATGTTCTATTGTTTCTAAAATATCTTGGTACATTTTTGGTACTAGAATATTTATTTCGTATTGCCTTTTTACATGATGATTTCCTATTAAGGCATATATCATTTTTGTCTTTATACTTATCACTTTACTTCCTGGTGGCATTTTTATTCCATCCAATTTATAGTATAGTGTTAATGCTAATTCTTTATGTTCGTCTTTTAGTGAGATACTAAAATCTGGTTGTATGGTGAATTTCAATTTTTGATATATTAAATTTCTTTTTATTACTGATATTAATGAATCTTGTAGGCTTTCTAATATTCTGTCATCCAGTATGTATATCTGTATATGTGTATCTATATTTTTCTGAAAATATGCTTTTATAGTAAATTCTATTCCTCCAAAATATATATTTCTATATCTCTTAGCTTCTTTTGTTGATAATTTTGATAACTCTCATTTTATTATTTCGTTAGTTATTAAATTAATTCTAGATTTTCCGTTTACACTTGTAGTGTCTATTATATTTTCATGTCTCTGTATTATATATCTTATTTCTTTATTTTTATCAAACCATTTTGTTTTAAATATCTTTTTTATTGATAATTCTTTCTTTTCGTCTTGTATTTTCTAATATACTTCTGGTTTAAAACTTAAAGTTTGTGTTGTTCCTCCTTCATATTCATCCATTTGGTAATTAGTATTGTATAGATCTGCTGCTATTTCTTTTCCTTTATCCATGAGTTAATTGATTTATCAACTTGTATTGCTCTTTTATGATATCACTTAAGTCTCTTATCTCGCAATCTTGTTTAACTATTTGCCCTAGTTTTTCTTCTGTTATTTTCTTAAATTTTTCATCTTTTTATCCTAGCTGCTCTTCTTTTATGGTTATCCTGAACTTTAAATTTCTCATAACATCTTCTTGTTCAGCTATTTGTTTAGACTTCTCTTCTATAGTTTTGTCCCTTTCTGTTATTAGATCAATACTCATTTTACAACTTATTATATTTTCATTTATATCTTTGTTATATATTAATTTTTTTTCTGCTATATATTCCAACTGTCTTAACATATTCTGTCGTCTTCTTATTACCTCTTCACCCATAAGAACTGGTGGTTTCAAATAATTCTGTATTTATGTCTTTTATAAATCCATCCTATAATCTTATTTGTGCTTGTAATTGTATTAACTCTATATACAATATTGTTAGTTCTTCTGAACTTACAATCTGTTGGGTTTGATCTAGTCTTTTTTCTATAGCAAATGTTCTTATCTTATATTTTCTTTCTAATTCCTTGTGTGTCTTCCTTTGTTTTAGTAAGACCTTTGCTCGTTGGCATAAACATTTTGCTTGATTTAACTTCTTAATAGGTCCAAATGATGAGTTCATTTTTAATACTGATTTGTTTCAAAGAAACGTATTTCCATTATTAAACTTCTTATCCCACTTTTTTGTACATTAATTTCTATAATTATATCTTCTATTCTTCTTCTCATTTCTCCAGCATCGAAGTATATTTTAAATATTTCTCATAATTCTTCATCGTCATAGAAATTATTACTTGCTCTTTTCTGGTCTAACCATTCATTTTGTGATTTTAATAATTCTTCAGCTTTTCTTTTTGTTTCTATTAAAAGGCGTTTAATTTCTCTGCACTTCCAAATCATTTTGTTATATCTTATTATCCTTCTGAAAGATCGGATTGTTCTCATTCTGAAACTAAGTTATTTTCAGATCTGTCAGATTCGTATTCATATTCGTTTAATCTATTGTTAGAATCGCATCTCTGGTATTTATACCAATTAATTTTTCCGTATTTCTAGCAGTTTTAACATTTGTTCTCGTCCTATTACTGGTTTATGTCCTATTTAAAGCTCTGATACCATTTTCTGGGGGGATCTTTTCATCACCTAACAACGCTGAAGAGGGAAGAATGTTGGTGGTATTTTCATTATTATTACTATTTTTTTTTATCTTATAGCTTGTTTAAAATTCCGAATTTGAGAACCAAATTCCAATTAATAATGATTTTTTATTATTATTATTATTATTATTATGAAAATACGTTGGTGGTATTTTCATTATCATTTTCTGGGGGATCTTTTCATCACCTAACAACCCTGAAGAGGAAAGAACGTTGGTGGTATTTTCATTATTATTACTATTTTTTTTTATCTTAGTGAATATACTAATTCTATATTCACTCACTCTGATTCCTACAAAAGCGGTTGATAGATTTAAGAGTTCTCTAGAACTTCTATTTAAGTATATTAGAAGATATGACTCGTTTTATCTTAGGAATAGGATATCACTTTGTTATCTACACATAAATAACGATAAAAATCTACTTTTAAGTCAGCGCCTTTTAAAACTTGCCTCAAATGATTTTTCTTATCAAAAAGTCTCTTCTTCGTTTTTTGTGTTTTTATCTATACGTTATTTTGTTTTATTTGTTGTTTAATGTTTTTCTTAGTTTTATTATCTCTTTGATTTTCCAACACATAAAAGATAACTTGAAATTATTTATTTGATGTAAACATTAAGTAAGAATATTTGTTTCCCCTATAAAAGAAAAAAGAAATTTTATCTTAGAATTAGAACTTTTATTTGAGGCACATTAGAAGATTATTGATGTATCTGAGAGTAAAATATCACTTTGTTATTCGCACATGAATAACGACAAAAATCTAATCGAAAGAGCGCTCTATAGCTTGCCTTAAATGACTTTTCCTATGCAATACTCTATCTCTTCTTTGATACTTCCTCCGTTCCTTTTTTATTTGTTCCTTACTAAAAATTAAATTTTTATTATAAATATTATTTATTATTCTGAATGTATATTTCTACAAAAAAAGTTAGAGTTAATAACTTTGGGACCAAGTCAGTTTTCTATTATAAAATAGAGATATTTTCTTCATTGTATTTTCATCTCTCAAGAGAAATAAAGAATTATCCTCTCTTCTCTCTTTCTTTTCAAATATTCTTGTTCTAGTTTTATTATTCTATAACACGTTATCAACACGAGACTCTACCGTCTCAAGAAATCATTGAAGGCTAAGATATGGATAACTCTCAAAGCAAATTTGGACTAAAATCCAATTATGAAGACATTTGTTTGATTGATTCTGTTACTACACACACGATATTCAAAGAAAGGAAATATTCTTCTCATTTACTTATGGGTAAGGTAAATATTACCATAATTTATGATAGTACTAATCTGATTGAAGGCTCCGGAAGAGCATCATAATTTTACCTAAGGAAATGAAACTCACTATAAATAATGTCATGTTCTCTCCTAAGTCCCAAAGGAACTTATTGGGTTTCAAAGATATATGTCTAAATGGATACCATATCATAATAATGAATGAGATGAATCTTGAATATATTGGTATCACCAAATATGTCTATGGCCATAAATATGTTATAGAAAAGTTTCTTACTTTGTCTTCCGACTTGTATTGGACAAAAATTAGTGTAATTGAACCACACTTTATTGTAAACTAGAATTTTACTTATTTCAATACATTTGTACTTTGGCATGATCGATTCGGACATCCTGGATCAGTAATGATGAGATAAATTATAAAAAATTAAAATGGGCATCCATTAAAGAACCTGAAGATTCTTTTAAATAATGAATTTTCTTGTATCTCTTATTATCAAGGCAAGTTAAGTATTAGGCCATTTACCTACAAAGGTTGGGTTTGAACCATTAACAGTAGATATGTTCAATGCTCGTTTTGCAGATTGTCGATTTGATGAGGCACTTTTCTCAAAATTAAGGGGAGAAAATACTGAAATAAAAAGGGAAATTTTATGGAATAATATGTTATTGTCTCATCTTGATCCATGTGACTATTTGTGAGAAAGAGGTTCAAAAAATTATTCACTTTCAGAAAATAGTAGATCAAATGTCAGTCGCATTTATAGATTTGAAAATTATTACCAAATCTCATACCCTGCATAGAATATCCATAGCAAATGAGTCCAAAGCACGCTTGAAGCGTGGTAGACCATTAGGTTCGAAGGATCGAAATCATAAAAAAAATGAATGGTTAAGATGACACTATGAAAGAATCTCATACAGAAATTCAAGATTTGAGGAATTTTGATATTGTTGAAGAAATCAATGAGTTGAGACTCAAGAAAATGAGGAAATATCAATGAATCTGATTGATGGTGGGACTAATTTGAATCAATTGAAAAGAAATATGAATTGTGTCTTTGCATATAATGTTGCAACTAAAATTATGCAAGATAGTGAGGATCTTGAACCCCAATCTTTTAAAGAATGTCGACAAAGATGTAATTGGCTAAAGTGGCAAGAGGCAATTTAATATGAGTTAAAATCACTTACCAAATGCGAAGTTGTTGTACATGTAGTCCAAACACCTAATGGTATTAAACTTGTTGGCTATAAATGAGTGTTCGTGCGTAAAAGAAATGAGAAAAAGAAATACAAATATATAAGACATGTCTTGTTGCACAAGAATTCTCACAAAGTTTTGACACCGATTATGAAGAGACATACTCATCTGTTATGGATGCAATAAATTACGGTATCTCATTAGTTTCGCTATCCATGAGAGACTTGAGATGCATTTGATGGATATGGTTACAACCAATCTCTATGGATCACTTGATAATAAATTATACATGAAATTCCTGAAGGATTTAAGATGCATGAAGTATGTAGTTCAAAGACTGGAGAAATGTATTCCATTATATTGCAATGATAATTGTATGGTTTGAAGCAATTAGGGCGTTGTTGTGATATTTCTAGATGCTTACGCAAGTGTACGTATCATTCAAGTAATAAAGATCTGTAAGACAGAGTTTATCGTCCACAGAGACTGGTTTATTAAGTATCGACTATCTATCCTATGGTATCTATTTGACAATCGTTCTTTTGTTTGAGAATTATAACTAAGTGCAGGAAATAAACTAAAGATTATAAGACTTTGGGTTTATAACAGCTATGAAGGAAATAGGGTTCCAATCTCCTCAACTATCCACTCTTTCACGTGTTAATGCAATGCTAATGATTCTTCTTCTTTTTAAGATAGCAGGTTAACTAATCTGTCATCATATTCCGGTTAGGACATACGAGAGCTCAACCTTATGCAGAAACCTTCTATATTTCTATGATAAATTTTACCACACAAGGAGGCACCGCAGTTCTGCTCCAAGCACCGCGGTACTAATTGCCGAAATATTCCAGTGTCTTCAGTTTTCTGCATTGTTAACCATTCGCCCTTTCACGTGTTAATGTAATGCTAATGATTCTTCTTCTTTTTAAGATAGCAGGTTAACTAATCTGTCATCATATTCCGATTAGGACATACGAGAGCTCAACCTTATACATAAATCTTCTATATTTCTATGATAGATTTTACCACACAAGAGGATTAAAAACAGTAACCTTAATTACTACACAAGTATCGGAGTACTTTCGTCCACGATTTTACCCTATGTCTAGACAATTACAGCATATTCAAATCTCACCTTTCAGACTTTTGATTCGAAATCATATAAGTGATGACAATTAATAGCTAGTTAATTATCAAGCAATCATAACACTATTGAATAGATCTTAATATGTTGAAGAAGAAATCAATAATCAATGTATTAACTATATGGAAGAGCTTCAAGAAGATTCGATGGAAACCCTACCAAAGTAATTAACTCCTAAACATTGTCATGTCAAGAACTAATTTACAATCCAACATAAACTGAAATAAAGTAAGAGAAAGAAAATAACTTGAACAATGAGATGTCTCCAATTGAGTCTTGCCTCCTTCTCTCCTCTCCAAAGTTGAATCCCCAATAATGACAGGGTTTAGGGTATTTATATCTGAGAAAAAACTTGCTTCGGACCCCTTTACCCTTGTCCAATTTCGACCCAACTTTTCTGAAAATACGCATCGGCACTGCGGTTCCGTTGGCAGGCATCGCGATGCTAATTCTTCTGAAACCACTGTAACTCACTGGACATATGTCACCGTTGTTAGGCATATTTTATATACCTTTTTGAGTCATTTTGAGTTAGTATTTTACTCATTTTGTTGGTGTTTAGTATAGTATTAGGGTCATTTTTCTTTCTTTTGAGACACAGCGGTCAAAAATAGAGAAATGGTAAAAAAAAGATGGAATAAGCTTAATTGAGGTGTAATTGCACAAGAAAATGCCAAAGAAATGAATCCTAAGATGTCCCGGGAAGTATAGAAGAAATCAGACGAAGTCCGGATGAGAAAAATGACACAAAATCAGAAAACCGAGCAGGAGACGTCGTCGGCGCCAGCCAGCAAGGCCGCGGTGCCCAAACACCTGACCTTTGATTTGCCTCGATCTTCACGCCATGCAAGGCCAGCCAAGGACATGGCGCCAAGGCATAAATTTCATTTTCTGGGCCGAAATTTGACATGTTTTCAGGGTACGCAATGCAATTTTTTCCAGCTATAAAACCCTACTCATTTTTGGAGGACGCTTGTACATATTCCATTATTCTACTTTGGAGGCTAGGGAAGGAGGCAAGACACTTTGGAGGCTTTTCAGTTATTTTTCTTTTCTTTTTCTTTGTCTTTAAATTGGTTCATGTTGGATTCGGTATAAGTTCTTAGCATGACTATGACTAGGAGCTAAATA
This sequence comes from Przewalskia tangutica, assembly GCA_029844215.1. Taxonomy (NCBI): domain Eukaryota; kingdom Viridiplantae; phylum Streptophyta; class Magnoliopsida; order Solanales; family Solanaceae; genus Przewalskia; species Przewalskia tangutica. The sequence goes on from CM056732.1 coordinate 29,695,441, forward strand.
TTTTATTAGGGCTTTCCTTTGGAATCACTTGAAACTCTTATTTACGAATTAATGCATTAGTTGATTTCTTCTTCACTTAGATTAAGATCTATTCAATAATTGGTTTGAATGCTTGATAGTTAATTGATCACTAATTATCATAACTCATATGACTTCGAATCAAGAACCGAGAGGAGAGATTTGGATATGTTGTAATTGAATAGACATAAGTTAAAATCACGGACGAAAGTACCCCCATACTTGTGTAGCATAATAGGTTACTGTTCTTAATCCTCCTATATAGTAAATCCTATCATAGAAATATAGAAGGGTTATGCACTGGGGTTGAGTGATTATATATCCTAACCGGAATATAAGACAGTCTAGTTAACCGCTATCTTAACGTAGAAGAAGAAGTCATTCTAGTCGCATTAATGATTGAATAGAGTGGTTAATTGAGGATATTAGATGCCTTATTTCTACCATAACTGATTTAAGTCAAAGTATTATAGTATTTAATTTATTTTCTGCAATTACTTAGTCTTAGTTATTAGATAAAAATACAAACAAATTTACGTTCACCAAATAGAAACTAAAGCTTAGATAATCGGTACTTGATAACCAGTCTTTGAGGACGATATTTGGTCTGACCAGACTATATTACTTGTGAACGATACGTACACTTGCGTGAGTATTTGTAAAATCGCTAACAAGTTTTTGGCGCAATTGCCGGGGACTGGCGTACTTTCAATATCGAATTATCTATTCTTATTTCTAATTTGGTTGCTCAATGAACAAGTTTCTAACTTATTCTGCGATCATCTTTTTATCAATTTTTTTTTTTGTGTTTTTCTTATTTTGTAGGTAAAGTTCGTGTTTAAAAAAAACAAAAAAAGGGACACATGTACTACTACTACTATCAAAGGCATCAGATTTATCAGCAACAGCCTAACCCACAGGTTCCACAGGAAGATCGAAATGAGTTGCAGGCAGCCATACTCAGGCTCACCAAGAGCCAGACTCAGTTTATGGCTGAGCCAAGGGTGTCCGTCAAAAATTTGGAGACACAAATAGGGCATCTGATGGATAGGGTGACCAATGTACCGTAAGAAAATCTGCCTAGCGACACAATTGTGGGAAGTAATAATCAGATTGAGAAACCTGAACCACAACAAGCTGTTGAGGAATCTAGAGAGATAGTTGGTGTAGAAAAAGAAAAGGTTACTGAAATCCAATTTTTCACTTTTTTGGATTCCTTCGAACTTCTTTTTCCTATACCAGTTGCAGAAGAGACACCACCAACTATCATTGCTAAGCCCAAACCAGAAAGTCCATACCCTCAAGGGCACCCCCAAAAGTTGAGAGATGTAGGGAGTTTCACTGATTCCTACATTACAGAGAGCCTTGAAGACAAACATGCCTTGTATAATTGGGGGATAATCTTAGATATGAGGCCCTTGTTTGAAAAAATTGTTGTAGGATAAGTGAGACCTGCAACAATAACTGTGCGGATTGCAAGCAGTTCGCAGAAGGATCCACTGGGCACTAGTAAGGTTAACTGCGTCCGGCTAAAATACATTAAAGATAGCGCTTGTTGGGAGGCAACCCAATATTTATTAATTATGTTATTTTGATTTTTTGTTTTATTTTGTTTTGAACAGTCTCACGGTATTGGCTTCTTGTCTTATGTTTTTTATATCAAGTGGAATGGGAACTAAAGTGTCAAGATGCTGAAATTCTGAACTTCAGAGAACCCAGAAGCTTGTGCAAACTCAAGAATCTCTTCTCAGGCCTCCTTTATGACTGTTGTGTTGTGTCAGTAAGTTGTCCCTACTTTTAATCTTCACACATGGGGGACAATGTGTCGATTAAGTTTGGGGGGTGTCTTATTCTATTTTGTATTTGGTTTTGAGTCTTTTTTTTTATTGTTGTATTTTTGTTTTTGTTGTGTTTTTTGAGTCATAATTCTTATTTTTATGGATCATGTAGGATGTAGTTGCTAAAGACATTGAGTGAATAAAGTGGAATAATGTAATAGAATTAAAAGCGATAATATGTGTGCTTAAGTTAGATATGCCAAAAATTCATGACATCTAATTCTTTGGGATATTTGTGCTTAGCCTATGTGTGTCAGTTATGGAAAGAAAGGTGGAAAATGTCTAGAAAATCTGTTTGCTTGTTATTTGAGGCGAAATAGTTAAGATGTACATGTGTAGGGATATGATTCAGGAATTTCTTTGATAGCCCTTCTGACCATTCTTTACCTACCCTGACATAAATTGTATCCTTAATCAGCCCCTTTGAGCCTAAAATATTATTTTTGTTTGACACCCTATGATTCTCTTGTTGTGTCATAAGTGATAATTGAAAATAGTGGATGAAAAGTGTTGAAAAATAAACAAAAAGAGAATTGAAAAATTTGATACACCCCAATGAAGAATATGCAAAAGCCTAAGTTTGGGGGTGCCTGTTATTTATAATGTATCCCATTCTCTCAAAATAAAAGAGAGAAAAAATAGGTATGAGATTAAAAAGGAAATCAAAAAGAAGGAAAAGGAGTTAATGAAAAATGCTTATGGTACGTAATTGAGCCTAAATGCCTATTTTTATATACCCCTGCATAAGCCTACATTAAAACTCTTGAAAGTCCTGATGTTCTTTAATGTGTATGTCTATGATTAGTGGAGAATAACAAGTAAACAGGTCTATAGCATTTTGAGAAAGATGGAATGAAATTGACATGCATAGGTTAGGTGTTTGTATTTTCATTGACCATGATCTAAGTGAATTTTCGAAATATCTTACTTGAAATTCTAGATTGCTGATTATTCATGCTACATATGTTCTAACATATTATCCCATCTTTCATCCATGATTTTGAAGAAGCATTGTTATAGCTACTTGATCCATTTCATAGAGTCTTCGTTTGTTTTGTTTTTGTTTTCGTTTAGTGTTTTACTCGAGGGGGAGTAAAGTTTAAGTTTGGGGGTTTGTAAGGCATATTTTATATACCTTTTTTGATTCATTTTGAGTTAGTATTTTACTCATTTTGTTGGTATTTAGTATAGTATTAGGGTCATTTTTCTTTCTTTTGAGTCACAACAGTCAAAAATGGAGAAATGACAAAAAAAAGATGAAATGAGCTTAATTGAGGTGTAATTGCACAAGAAAAGACCAAAGAAATGAAGCCTAAGAAGTCCCGGGATGTATAGAAGAAATCAGACGAAGTCCGGATGAGAAAATGACACAAAATCAGAAAACCGAGAAGGAGACGTCGTCGGCGCCGCGGCGCCCAAACACCTACAGCCTTGGATTTACCTCAGTACTTCCGGCGCCGTGGCGCCAGCCAGCAGGGCAGCGGCGCCAAGGCGTAAATTTCATGTTCTGGGCCGAAATTTGACACGTTTTCAGGGTACGCAATGCAATTTTTCCTAGCTATAAAACCCTACTCATTTTTGGAGGACGCTTGTACATATTCCACCATTTTACTTTGGAGGCTTTTCAGTTATTTTTCTTTTCTTTTATTTTTCTTTGTCTTTAAATTGGTTCATGTTGGATTCTGTATTAGTTCTTAGCATGACTATGGTTAGGAGCTAAACACTTTATTATGGCTTTCCTTTGGAATCACTTGAAACTCTTATTTACGAATTAATGCATTAGTTGATTTCTTCTTCACTTAGATTAAGATCTATTCAATAATTGATTTGAATGTTTGATAGTTAATTGATCACTAATTATCATAACTCATATGATTTCGAATCAAGAACCGAGAGGAGAGATTTGGATATGCTGTAATTGAATAGACATAGGTTAAAATCGCGGACGAAAGTACCCCGATACTTGTGTAGTATAATAGGTTACTGTTCTTAATCCTCATATATAGTAAATCCTATCATAGAAATATATAAGGGTTTTGCACTGGGGTTGAGTGATTATATATCCTAACCGGAATATAAGACAGTCTAGTTAACCGCTATTTTAACGTAGAAGAATAAGTCACTCTAGTCGCATTAAGGATTGAATAGAGTGGATAGTCGAGGATATTGGAAGCCCTATTTCCACCATAACTGATTTAAGTCAAAGTATTATAGTTTTTAGTTTATTTTCTGCCATTCTTTAGTTTTAGTTATTAGATAAAAATACAAACAAATTTACGTTCACCAAATAGAAACTAAAGCTTAGATAATCGGTACTTGATAACCAGCCTTTGAGGACGATATTCCGTCTTACCAGACTATATTACTTGTGAACGATACGAACACTTGCGTGAGCATTTGTAAAATCGCTAACAACCGTGGTGCCTCTATCCAGGACCGCGGTGCCTTCGACGGTGTTTCAGTTTCGGACTTTCGGCAATTTTTACGCCTCGATGCTAATTTTCCTGACCGCGGTTCCATGTAACCGCGGTGCTACTTGGCCAGGCACCGCGGTGCCTCTTTGATTTTTGTCCGGAATCTGACATATTTCTTCTATTCTTCTTGACACTTCTTAGGCTTCATTCTTTGGGTTGTGCTTGTGCAATTTTCATCCTCAGTTAAGCTCATTTCATCATCAAAAGTAGCATCTTATCCTTTATGACCGCTGTGACACATACGAAAGAAAAACACACCTAACAATATACTAAACGCAAAATAAAAGAGTAAAATACTAACTAAAAAGGACTCAAAAGAGTGTATAAAATACACTCAACAAACACCCTCAAACTTACACTTTACTCGCCCTCGAGTAAAGCACTAAACAAAAACAAAAAATACAACAAAGACTCTATAAGAGGGATCAAGTAGTTAAAGCACTGCTTCTTCAAAATTATGGATGGAAGTTGGGATAATATGTTAGAACATACATAACATGAATATTTAACAATCTAGAATTTCAAGTTAGATATTTGCAAATTCACTTAACCTATGCATGTCAATATCATTCCATCTTTCCCAAACGCTATAGATCTGTTTATTTGTTATTCTCCACTAATCATAGACATACTTATTTAAGATCATCAGTACTTTCACTGGTTGTAATGTAGGGTTAGGCAGGGGTAGGTAAAAGTAGACATTTAGGCTCAATTACGTACCATAAGCAATTTCATTCAACTCTTTTTTCTTCTTTTTGACTTTCTTTTCAATTTCATACTTATTTTCTCCCCTCTTTTCTTTTGAGAGAATGAGATACATTATAAATAACAAGCACCCCCAAACATAGATTTTTGCATATTTTTCATTGGAGTGCATCAAATTTATACTCCCATTTTTATTCCTTTTCAACACTTTTCATCTCAATAATTTCAATTATTACTTATGACACAAATCGGGAATCATAGGGTGTCAAAGAAAGATCTTATTTTAGGCTCAAAGGGGCTGACTAGTGATACAATTTATGTTATGATAGATAATGAATGGTCAGAAGGGCTATCAAAGAAATATCTGAATTATCTCCCTAAACATGTATATCTTAACTATTTCGCCTCAAATAACAAGCAAACAAATTTTCTAGACATTTTTCAACCTTTCTTTTCCATAACTGACACACATAGGCTAAACATCAATATCCAAATAATTAGATGTCATGAATTTTTGGCATATCTAACTTAAGCACACATATTGTTGCTTTCAATTCCATTACATTATCCCACGTTATCCACTCAATATCTTTAGCAACTACAACATGCATGATCCATAAAAAAAATTACGACTCAAAAACACATAAAAACAAAAAAAACAATAAAAAACTCAAAACAAAATAAGATACCCCCCCCCCCCCAAACTTAATCGACACATTGTCCCCAATGTGTGAAGACTAAAAATAATGGGGGACAACTTACTGACACAACACATTGATCATAACAGAGGTCTGGGAGGAAGGCCAAATTACTGTGCACAAAGCCAAAGGAGGCACCGCGGTTCTTCTCCAAGCACCGCGGTACTAATTGCCGAAATATTCCAGTGTCTTCAGTTTTCTGAATTGTTAACCATTCGCCCTTCGTAGTGAGTCCTTCCCTTCATCTGTCATCCAAAAACACTAGCATACCAGATCGTGAGACTATTCAAGATAAAATAAAACAAACTGAAACAAAAATTGAAATAACATAATTAAAACATTGGGTTACCTCCCAAGTAGTGCTGTCTTTAACGTTTTTTAGCCGGACGCATGTTACTTACTAAATCAATGGGGTAGAGTGTCCCCTCCACATATCCACTTTAGCACCATTTTCCTCCTCCTCCTCCTTTTCTTTTTCACAGGGCTCATTTCAGAAGGGTTTATTCCCTTGTTCTTATCCACCACATCATTTACGGGTGCAGAATTCTTACCATCAAGGGCATCAGTACCCTTGGAACTTTTATGAGGAGCCTTTTTATCAACTACACCAATATCAAAGCATCTAGCATCGACTTGAGGTTCAGTGGGCTGCTTGAAAATTTTAAACATCAATGAGGGCTCTTCCTGTGGCTAGGAATGGTCTCCCAAGGATCATGGACATATTTTCATCTTCATCCATGTCTAAGATGAGGAAATCAACAGAAAGGATGAATTTACCCACTTGTACCAACACATCTTCAATAATTCATTGGAGATGCACAACTGAGCGATCAGTTAGCTGTAATGTGACAGTGGTTGGTCTTGCCTCCCCCAAACTAAGTCTTTTGAACACAGAGAGGGGCATTAGGTTGACACTTACCCCCAAATCACATAAGGCTTGCTTGCATGTCACATTCCCTATGGTGCAAGGTAAGGTGAAACTCTCTGGATCATTCAACTTTGGGGGAAGTTTCTTCTGCAATAAGGCATTGCACTCCTCTATCAGCACCACTGTCTCATAATATGCCAGATTCCTCTTCTTAAAAAGGATGTCCTTCATGAATTTCACATACGCTGGCATTTGCTCCAAGGCTTCAATGAAAAGAATGTTAATGTGCAGTTTTTTAAATACCTTCAAAAATTTCGAAAACTGCTTATCCAAAGCCTTCTTCTGCAGTCTTTGAGGGTAAGGGATTTTTTCAGTGTACTCCCTCATCACTGCGGGTGGAGCCTTCTCTAAAGTAGGGTGGTCATCAGTAACCCCCTTCTTTACTACTTCTACTGTCTGCCCCACATCCTTCTCCTTTTCAACTACTGCTTGGGGTGCCATCTTCTCTAACTGCTTTCTTCTCAAACTGATTTCTTGGAATTTCTCCCTAGGGTTCATCACTATATCACTAGGGAGATTTTCCTGAGGTCTGTCATTCAACTTCCCTACCAACTGCCCAATCTGAGTCTCCAAGTTCCTAATAGATGATCTTGTTTCTGTCATGAACTGCTTGGTCTCTGTCATAAACTGTGCCTGGGTATGACCAATGATGAAATTGAGGACCTAGTTTCTGTCATGAATTGAGTCTGAGAATTGGCCAATGTAAACAATGTTGTTTTTATGTCATCTGGCTTCTCTTGTGGGTCTGGTGGGCTGAACGACTGTGAGGATGATGCTTGAAATGGTGGTTGCTGCCCTTGTTCATTCTTCCATGAAACATTTAGGTGATTTCTCCACCCTGGATTATATGTGTTGGAGAATATATTGTTGTAGGGTCTCTGAAAATTCCCCACTGCCTGAACTTGCTCTATGGGCACATTATTTAGGTCCACTGTTGTGCATCTATCAAAAGTATGGGGACCCTCACAAATTTCGCATCTAGCTGGTGTCTGAACTGCTTTAGCTGCCATTGTACTCTGCTGCATCTGCTTTGTCAAAGTGGCTACCTGCGCAGTCAATGCAGTGATAACATCTAGCTCATGAATTCCAATCAATTTCCTACTGTTCATTGCTCTCTCATCTGCCCCATGATGGTTGTTTATGGTCATGTCTTCTAACAGATCATGTGTCTCATTGGAACTCTTTCTCATGAACGTACCTCCTGCTGCAGCATCAATGATGGTACGAGTTGTACCACTCAGCCCATTGTAAAATATGTGGACTAGCATCTACTTCTCAATCTCATGATGTGGGCACTTCCTCTACGAATCTTTGAACCTCTCTCTTGCATCATAGAGTGACTCTCCATCTATATGATAGTAATTATTAAGATCTCCTCTGAGCTTTGCTGCTTTGGATGGAGGGAAGAACTTGGCAAGAAACTTATGGGCTAAGTCTTGTTATGTAGTGATGGAGTTTGCCTGTAATGAGTTCAGCCAACACTTTGCTCTATCCCTGAGTGAGAATGGGAAGAGTCTCAACCAAATGGCGTCATCAGTAACACTATTGTATTTGAAAGTTGCACACAGCTCATTACAACAAACAGATCACTTTGCTAGATACAAGTGAGGATCTTCAGACGGTAATCCCCCAAACTGAACTAAGCTTTGAACCATGTGCAATATGACTGGTTTGATCTCGAAATTATTGGCTTCAACAGCTGGAAGCTTGATGCAAGTCTTCACCCCTGTAATAGTTGGCATCACATAGTCCCCCAAGCTTCTTTCTGCAGGGACTTGTCTTACGACAGGTGGTAACTCATCATCCACCAAATTATTGTTTTGCTGATCTCTCATTGCTAAGGAATCAGCTGCTCTTTTCTCTTTCATGTTCTGTCTACACAATCTTTCAATCTCAAGGTTCAGAGTGATAGGAGTGTTTGCTTCTCTCCTACTTCGCATAAACTAAGTTCCTGAGATTAATCAAAAACAACAAATAGATCACGGCAAACAGCACTAAAGCAAAAAAAAAAAAAAAAAAAACTAAATTAGAAATAAGAATAGATAATTCGATATTAACAGTACGCCAGTCGCCGACAACGGCACCAAAAACTTGTTGCGATATTTCTAGATGCTTACGCAAGTGTATGTATCATTCAAGTAATAAAGATCTGTAAGACAGAGTTTATCGTCCACAGAGACTGGTTTATTAAGTATCGATTATCTATCCTATGGTATCTATTTGACAATCGTTCTTTTGTTTTAGAATTATAACTAAGTGCAGGAAATAAACTAAAGATTATAAGACTTTGGGTTTATAACAGCTATGAAGGAAATAGGGTTCCAATCTCCTCAACTATCCACTTTTCACGTGTTAATGCAATGCTAATGATTCTTCTTCTTTTTAAGATAGCAGGTTAACTAATCTGTCATCATATTCCGGTTAGGACATATAAGAGCTCAACCTTATGCAGAAACCTTCTATATTTCTATGATAGATTTTACCACACAAGAGGATTAAGAACAGTAACCTTAATTACTACACAAGCATCAGGGTACTTTCGTCCACGATTTTAACCTATGTCTAGACAATTACAGCATATTCAAATCTCATCTTTCAGACTTTTGATTCGAAATCATATAAGTAATGACAATTAATAGCTAGTTAATTATCAAGCAATCATAACACTATTGAATAGATCTTAATATGCTGAAGAAGAAATCAATAATCAATGCATTAACTATATGGAAGAGCTTCAAGAAGATTCGATGGAAACCCTACCAAAGTAATTAGCTCCTAAACATTGTCATGTCAAGAACTAATTTACCATCCAACATAAACTGAAATAAAGTAAGAGAAAGAAAATAACTTGAACAATGAGATGTCTCCAATTGTGTCTTGCCTCCTTCTCTCCTCTCCAAAGTTGAATCCCCAATAATGACAAGGTTTAGGGTATTTATATCTGAAAAAACCCTTGCTTCGGACCCCTTTACCCTTGTCCAATTTCGACCAAACTTTTCTGAAAATACGCTTCGGCACTACGGTTCCGTTGGCAGGCACCGCAGTGCTAATTCTTCTGAAACCACTGTAGCTCACTGGCCGCGGTGCCTTCGACGGTGTTTGAGTTTCGAACTTTCGTTAATTTTTATGCCTCGGTGCTAATTTTCATGACCACGGTTCCATGGAACCGCGGTGCTACTTGGCCAGGCACCGCGGTGCCTCTTTGATTTTTGTCCAGAATCTGCCAGATTTCTTCTGTTCTTCTTGGCACTTCTTAGGCTTCATTCCTTGAGCTGTGCTTGTGCAATTTTCATCCTCAGTTAAGCTCATTTCATCCTCAAAAGTAGTATCTTCTCCTTTATGACCGTTGTGACACAAACGAAAGAAAAATACACCTAACACTATACTAAACGCAAAATAAAATAGTAAAATACTAACTAAAAAAGACTCAAAATAGTGTATAAAATACACTCAACAGGCGCATGTGGTATAACCGCCTTAGTGAGTATTTATTGAAGGAAGGTTATATAAATTATGTCATTTTCCCGTGCATTTTTATAAAGAAAACACTATCGGAGTTTGTTATACTTGTTGTCTATGTTGGCGACATAAACCTCATTGTGACTCCTGCAGATCTCAAAAAGTAATTGATTATTTAAATAAGGAATTTGAGATGAAGGATCTTGAAAAGACAAAATTATACCTTGGTTTGCAAATTGAGTGTTTAACAAATGGTATCTTTATTCATTAATCTATATAGAAAAGGTGTTGAAATGATTTTACATGGATGAAGCACATCCATTAAGTACTCTGATGGTTGTTCGATCACTTGATGTTAATAAGGATTCATTCTGACGTCAAATAAAGAATGAAGAAATTCTTGGTTCTGAAGTACTATATCTTAGTGCAATCGGTGCACTAATATATCTTGTCAATACCATAGGGCCTAGCATTGCATTTTCAGTTAATGTGTTAGCGAGATATAGTTATGCTCCTACAAAAAGATACATGAATGAAATTAAACACATATCTCGGTATCTAAAAAGGACTATAGATATGAGCTTATTTTATGCTAACAATTGTTGTCCCGATCTTATTGGTTATGTCGATTCAGAGTATTTATCTGACCCACACAAAGCTAGATCCTAAACAGGCTATGTGTTTATATGTGGGGTTGTTTCCCTATCTTGGCAATCTATAAACCAGTTTATTATTACTACCTCATCAAATCAGCCTGAGATAATAACTATTAATGAAACAACCCGAGAAGTTGTATGGTTGAGGTCAATGATACATCTTATTCGAGAAAAATGTGGTTTGAAATATGAAAAGATACACACGGTCTTATATCAAGATAATGCAGTATGCATTGCCCAACTTAAAGGAGGATTCATAAAAGGAGATAGAACAAAACACATTTCACCAAAGTTATTCTTCACACATGAGCTCCACAAGAAGGGTGATATCAATGTGCAACAGATTCATTCGGGTGATAATATGGCTGATTTGTTCATCAAGTCTCTACCAACTGCAACTTTTGAGAAGATGGTGCACAAGATTGGGATGCGAAGACTCAAGTATTTGGATTGAAGTTCACATCAGTGGGAGTTAATATGCGTTGTGCTCTTTTTCCACACAAGATTTTAGTCCCACTGGGTTTTCTTTAAGGGCTTTAATGAGGCAGTCAGAATGCATAGTATTAGAAATGTGTACTCTTTTTTCTTTACTAGAATTTTTCCCACTGAGTTTTTTCTAGTAAGATTTTAACGAGGCATATTATTTATCAAATAGACATTAAAGGGGGGGGGGGGTTATAAACTATTGTGAATGTCTATCTCTACAAGAAAAGTTATGGTTAGTAACTTTGGGACCAAGTTTTTCTATTATAAAAATAGAGATGTTCCCTTCATTGTATTTTCATCATTCGTTGTATTTTATGAATTCTTCTCTATTCTCTTTTTTTCGATAAATATTCATGTTCTAGTTTTATTATTTTATAATATTTTTTACTTGTCCATTTTAATAAATCAAGAGAGAGTTACCATCTTTTTCAATAATACCCATGTCATTAAATAACTATATAGAATAATACTCCCTCACTTCCATTTTACTTGGCCTTGTACTAAAAATTATTTTTTTCTTTTTATTTGTCCAGTTTAGCAAATCATGAGAGATTTGTTATTTTCTTCTAATATTACCCTTATGATTAAATAACTATATAAAATAATTGTAATCAAAGTTAGATTTACAAATCATAATTAATAACGAAAGGACAGGCTGATGCACTAAGCTCCCACTATATGATTTGTCTGGGAAAGGGCAGGATGACAAGGGTCTATTGTACGCAACTTTACTTTACATTTCTGCAAGAGGCTGTTTCCACGGCTTGAACCTGTGAACTCGTGGTCACATGACAGCGACTTTATCAAATAATCCAAGGCTTTCATTCAAAGCATAATTAATAACCATTATTGTAAAATAAATCTCTAATAAATAGTTTCTTAATGGGAGTGTCAATTCAACTAAGATGGAAAGGGAAAAGTAGTTGTCAAACTTATAGATTTTCTAAGCATATTAATTGGTGTATAGTTTTAGTACACTTGTATGATTTGAAATGAGTAATTAATGTTGAGGAAAAAATAGAAAAAATATTGTTTTTCTCTTACTATGCTAAAATTGATAAGTAAAAATGAAAAAATATTTTTAGTATAGTGGATAAGTAAAAACAAAGGGAGGTAATAGTAGTCACACTTAGATTTGCAAAACATAGTTAATAAGGTTTATTTGGTAAAACAAAACCCTAATACAGTCAAACCTCTGTATAGTTGTCATTCATTATAACATCATTTCACTATAACGACATGAATTTCTCCAGAATCAATTTTGCATGTTATATTTTGTTTTTTTATAGTAGCATTCTATTTGTAACAGCAGTGACATTCATTATAGTTGTACACTCTGTATAAAACTACCTCTCTATAATAGCCATACACAAATATTGTGTAATAATATTTTGTAAGAAATATATTATGTATAAAGATATAATATTAAAATATTTATGTTAATATCTTAGATAGACTTCAAGGAAAGTTATTGAATTTTCTTTTGCTGAAAGTTTGGACAAAATTCCTATCAATTCAAACATTATATTATCACTACTAGAATTATGAAATAACCTACAATTGTATAATTCTTACGTTAAATTTGAAATATTTAAATTCTCAATTAATTTAAATACATTTGTTTCTTAAATTTTAATTCTTTATCGGTATGGTACAACTAGTTATGAATTTATAAGTAATTTATCAGTCTTTTCCATTTTTAGTTAATGACAAATGAAAATCAATTGAAGTTTTAAAATTAACAAGTGGGAGCCTCGATTTCGTTAGCTCTTCTTTTCTCCTTCTCCTATATATACTGCTCTATTTGGCTACCCTTCCCGAATAACTGGCTTAAGTTAGAGCAGGATTGTCCCACTAATTTCTCTTTTAGCTGAGGATGCATGTTGTTGATTATCATGTGGGCGCATTCCGATTTAGGGAAGTGTACAATGCATTTCCCCACCTTCCTTCTAAATCTTTCGATATAATAGGTAGCCGACTCATCGACCTGTTGCTTGAGATTCGTCAAATTAGTTACAGTGACCTGAGATTGGGGCCAATAAAATCTATCATGGAAACAATGCTCCATGTCAGCCCAACTCTGTATGGAGTCGTGGCCAAGGATGAGTACCAGGAAAATGATGTCCCGGTTAAAGAAACGGGGAACAACTACAGCTTGTGATATTCATTTTGGCAACCTCTCCGTATTGGGCGGTAAATATGTTGATGTGCTCACTGGTATATTTTATGTCATCACCCGATAAAGTGGCAAAATTTGGCGTTTTGAAGCCTCTTGACAGTGCTGCTATCGGATCTACCAATCAGGGTAGGGCTTCCTATAAACAGGAATGTGCAAGGTTTTCAATTGGATGCCAAAGTACCTCTTCATGGTATTCGCGATAGTTTTAGGGTTCATCAGCTGTGAAGTCTCCTGCCGATTCTCAGTTGGAACCTGCTTCTCACGACCCGACCAGCCGCGATCGTGCCCTATCTGCACCCTTACGTATACATCGAGAATAGCGGAACATACAAAACTCAAACAATACATAATAAAGAATATCAAGCGGTGGCGATAAGGCCGCCTTCCGGGAAATATACATAACCCCAAAATAAAAACAGTTACATCTCTGTTCTTACAACCCAATTCACAAATATGACTACAGACCTCTAAGAATAACAACTGTGGCGGGACAGGGCCCCGTCATACCCCTGAATGTACATAAATCTAAAACATCAGGAAAAACCGTACTAAAAGACAAGCCTCTAGAGAAATGGAGCTTCTGACACCTGATCAGTGATCCTAGGAATGAGGATCCACCACCTGCTTACCCCTACCTGCGGCATGAACGCATCCCCCGGGGAAAGGGGGTCAGTACAACAGATGTACCAAGTATGTAAAACTAGAAAATACTGCAATTTACCTCATAAGTCAAAAATAAAGCTGGAGACATGTATGATAATCAAATTACAGTACACTGTGCCTTACTAACAATGAGAGTGAACAGGTGTATACATTACTGCATAAAAATAGGAGGCTCATGATCAAAGTAGGGTCACCCGCCCGTAGTATCATTAAGCAGTCCTACTCCTGGGACTATTTCACCCGCATAGGTCCTGTGGAACCGCAATGGAGCGATGTGCTCCGCATGGGACTATTTCACCCACATAGGTCCTGCGGACCCGCAATGGAGCGATGCGCTCCGCATGGGACTATTTCACCCGCACAGGACTATTTCACCCGCTTAGGCCCGGTGGGCCCGCAATGAGTACAAACGCCGCACTCGCATCATGGGTAGCAAATCCATGGAATTAGTAGTAACCCGGTGCTTTACCCCGTAAGAATAACATAAACTAGCTCAACCGACTATCATACATAACATAAGCACTGCCGGCTTATCATACATAACATAAGCGCTACCGGCTTATCATAACATAAGCAAGTTAAGAAAATCCCCTAACTTCTTATTAAACTTATTTATATACCCTCTCATTTTAATTTACTTAAGGCACTAACATATCATTTTAAAAATCCGAGAATTTAACCCAAAGTACTACGTACTTCTATTCTTTTAAAATGACTCTCTTTCATATAAAACTTCCAAGATATTAATAACCGTAGTATCAAGTCATATCTACTTTTCAAGACAAGTCACAATACCTTTTAGAAATATATTTATAGGCTTCTAAATCAAGTGACTTCTTTCTTTTAAAACATTAAGCAATTGATGCCTTCAAATCAATTTGTCTTTCATTAATTCAAGTCATTTATCAGTACTTACATTACTTAGAGTAAACCACTCTCTTTAACTTTCCCTAAAGCTATTATAACCAACTTCCCATAAAGTCGTTATACTAGCTTTATACCTTAGATACTTGCATTCTTCTTTATAACCAAGGGACTTAAACTTTTAAAACGAAACAAGTATCATATACTATTAAAGTATTTCAAGTCCCTTAACTTTTAGAGACTAATATATCCTTAATATTTTTAGACAAGTAAGTTAATTCCCTAACTCAACCAACTTGGACATTCTTAAAAATAAGCCGAGGATATCAAATGGGCTAGATTGTCAAAATCTCGTACGTCTACCGCACTATATATTTACAACTATTCATGCTCAAGAGATAAGAAAGTTCCACATACCTCTTCGGTTCAATCCACTTGCTAAGTCCAATATGTCGTACGTAGTATGTCAACCTATAATGACCATACTACGTCTATTAACTTCTTACTTCAAACGTAGAATATTCTAAGTGTAAAGTCACTAAATTCTACGGAAAATCGGACAGCACTTCCTTTGTTTCTACATACTTTTCCACCTTTTTCAAGGCCCGAATTCAATAACCAAACACGCCACATTTAAGGCTCAATAATGTAGTTAACAATAGGGGATTACACGCCTACAAGACGTGTAAAATTCCGCCCCACAATTGATATCAAACTAGTCCAACATACAATATCATTTTCGGCCATTGAGGGACAACAATACAAAGTCTTTTCCAATTCCTTTTCAATCCAAGTTGTTTAGTATAACATGTTATAAAACCGCAATCGATTATAACAACCACAATCTTCAAGTAGATAACATGCGACGATTCTAATTAACGACCAAATTGTATTTCAATTTCAAATGGCTCACAATGTCATTTCGGATTTAGGCTTCTACAATCCATATCACTTATCAATCTTCAATACATATACTTCATGCTAGTTAAAATGTAAGGCTACAACAATATGTAATCTTATAACACTTAAGAGAACAAGATTGTTACCTTAACGAGCCTTAATCCACTTCAAGATCCGAAGTCGCTCCCTTGCAAATTAGAGCCTCTCCTTGACACTCCAATCTGCCACTTGAAACCCTTAGAAGATCACAAATAACTTTCCTTAAGTTCCCAATCCAAACCGAGGAAAGTGACTAGGTTTTCACCTTGCGACTAATGCGAAAACGCCACTTTTCCGGGATCTTTCTATTGAGATACCCTTATGAACCTTGGTTTAAAGTGTGGAGCTTATTGAACAACAAACGATTTTTTTTTTCTTTTGAAACCCTTGGAACCCGAGAGCTCAACAATGTCAAGAACAAGTTTTCTTGAAAATTTAGCTAAGTGTGGGAGTTTGTCTTGCTAGTAGTGTTACTATATAACAACATGGAGGGTCAAGATTAATACATATGGATGGCTTGGATCCAATCTACTAAAAGATCAAGCCAAGTGGCTCTTGACTAAGTCAACAATATCAAGCTTAAGTCTTTGCAAGACTTGATCATCCTAATATTGGTCAAATGACCATTTTAGCCATGTCCATTTCGTGTAAGACCACTAAGGGAGGTGACATGTGTCGCCCTCCCATTCGTCGTAATATTTCATTTTCCGACAATTCCATAATTCCGATAAATTTATACTAGTCTCAAATCTTAACATTTTTGAGTTCTTACATACGTTCTTATAAACATGCCCTGGAATTACGGGGTGTAACACTGCTGGTAAGCGTTCTGAACTGGATGTCTTCATTATGTACCTTGATGGGTAGGGTTTTGGAAGTTTTAGACATTTTGCTGGTCATTACCAATAGGTGGGGTATATTCCCATTACTGTTGTTGGGCATAGCCACTAAAGCCTACAACCTGAGCTCCTGGAACAGCCGATGAAGCCTGAGGATAAGGTGGAACAATGTTATATGTCTGCTCTCCCCAGACATCAGTCGTTCTTGTAAAGTTTGTACTTCCTGAATTGTATGGATTGGGTACCGACTGTGATTGCTGGAATGGTGTCCCGCTGTAGACAGCGTCACCAGATAGTCAAGCAGGGTCATAGAAATGGGCCACCGACTGCCAATTTGGCTGGCTAATATTGATTACCTGCACTGTAGGGTCGTTTGCAGGAGCATATGTCATACGGGCGGCAACCCAAGGTGTCTAGATGCCTAAATTGGTCTCCGAGCCATATTGATCTGCCCATACTGCAAACTCGCTTGGTCGAGCGAAATAACTTACCCCCCCCCCCCGATGTTTAGTGGCAACCATATGACATCATGATTCCCAAGCGACTGGGCTTGTGCTCCTAGGTGTGATATCGAGTATACCTGATTTAGGTAATGACTGATACACATTCGGTTGACGAATAACACATGGAGTCACATTTGCATATTGCACAGCTCCACTCGACAGATGGATGGCAGAACTAGCCAAACAATCTCCTGAATGCAGTCGATTGTCTTCCAGTTCACTCGTTTGCTGAACCTCATTATGCACCATTGTCTTGACAATATCAGCCAACTGTTTGGAAACCTGGTACATAATATTGTGGATTCCTAAGTCAATTTGTTATCTAGTGAATGATGTGGTCATTCCAGTTGGACCTTCAGGTTGGCTAAGTTCACCCACAACTTGGGTTGATGGAAGAAGTGGAGGGGTATCAACCGATGTAGGTATATCCGAGAAAAATGGTGGCTCATTGTTCCTTTTAGGAGGATTCTGTTTAGGATGTGGACTGGACTCTGGGTTCATTTTCTTACCAGACCTTAGGCGCATACGGCAAGTGTGATCCTGACCTAGAGAATCAAATTGCTCTATGAAGTCACTTATGGTCCCACTGGGCGTGCCAAATTTATTTCATCTTCTGAGATGTTTGTCGTCTATCGGCTGATGAAATTGGATGACTAATTGATTTCTTAACTAAGTGATTTCGGACGAAAGCGGAACTCTAACTTTCATCAATGGGTTCCCCAACTACTCCAGAAAGCGTTGAGATGGCGATTGAGTAGACTATGTGGTAATAAAAACATAAACACAACTAAATTGTAGTAAAGGTGATAAAGATAAAACAAAGATATGTAAATTCAGTCGTTTGATTGATTGATTGTGTTTATTCTATACAAATGATTCCTACATTTATAGTATACGAAAAATAAATGAGACCCCCTATGTTAGCCACTGAATCACCCACTAAATCCACTAGACAATTATGAGGATGTGGTGCTGATTTTATCGCTTGGTCCTCTAGCACGATTGACGACACTTACTTCTGGTTTTTGCTGGTTGCTACCTTTTCTAGAAGGTTCATTGACTTGGTCTTTGATTCATCGTAATATGTGTGGGTCTCAGCCGTTCCTAGGAATTATGACTTGGCCAGACTATTGTAATAGTCGATGATGCTTTTCTAGCTGAGGGTAAGGACTAACAAATTCGACTATGATTCCACTTAGTTACCGACATAGAATTCTTCTCCACATTCGGCTGTCACTCGATTCGGCTGAACACTTTTGAGTGTTAAAAACTAATATGCTAGAATTATGATTAAAATGAAAAGATATCATAATAAGATTATCTCATGATATAAATACGGAAAAAAATGAAAGAATAAGTTCAATATGTAACTCATAATATCCAAAAGATAGTACTAAGTCATGGGCTGGAATATTAGTACAACTATTTGGATATAATTCGAATACATAAAACTAATAAAATTAGAATATGACTGTTAAATATAAGTATATTGTGTGTATATTAGATGGTCACGGAAGCCCATTTCCCAGTTCGTATGTCCAGGCCCAGTTTGTATGTCCAGTCTGTGTCCTAAGATTTAGTGTATATCTCATTTATGGTATATTTGTTATTAGACTTGTATATTAATTAGTCTTGTAGTCTTACCATAATTGTATGATTAGCCTCCACATAGAATAGGGATATAGAAGTAGAATAAGAAAAGAATATTCCTATTGAAACTTGTATATATATGCCTTTCATTAATAAGAATAATTGAGGGATTAATTTTTTCATGGTATCAATAGCCTAGGTTATATTTACCTTGCTTCCGCTCCTCTTTTTCTCTCTCAAAAACTGTGATACCCTCCCCCTTCCTCTCGGGTTTTCACTCAAACCGAGACAGATTTGTCATCCAAAACCTCTCTCACAAATTCCCTTCTCCGAATCTTCGTGTTTTATTCACCATAACTGATAAAAATACGTTTCATCCTGCCCTCACAGTTTCTAACATCAAGAGCGTTCCTCCTATTGTTCTTGACCTAGAAAACGTCCAATATGGGATGTGAGCGGAATTATTCAAGATTCATGCGATGGAACATCAAGTCCTCCACCACATAATCCCACCGGCTACTCCTACATCAGGTGATACGATGGCTACGGAGGTTGTGCCCACAAAAACAGACGATCCAAAATTATGGATCACACTTGATGCAAATGTTCTTCAATGGATTTATGCCACAATATCCATGAACCTTTTACAGACGATTATGGAACCCAACTCCACAGCTATGGAGGCTTGGAATCGATTGTGTGATATCTTCCAAGATAACAGTCATTCCCGAATTGTTACCCTTGAACAGGAATTTTCTCAAGTTGCTACGGCGAATTTTCCTAACGTTTCATCTTATTATAAACGACTCAAGGACTTGGCGGATCAACTTCGCAATGTGGGTGCTCCAGTTACTAATAGTCGTCTCGTTCTACAGATGGTTGCAGGCTTATCCGAGGCCTATACCGGTGTTGCTTTGATCCTTCATCAAAGTAATCCCCTTCCGGAATTCTACCAAGCCCGCTCTATGCACACATTGGAAGAAGCGGGTTTGGCTAAAAAATCGGCTATAGGGGCTAGTCCCATCGTTATGATCACTGAGTCCAATTTTCCATCTTCCGGCTCCACAAACTCAAGCCAAAATCACAATAAAGGTGGTGGTAAAAAGGGTCAAAATCGGAAAAATAATGGCGAAAATCGCGCTGGCAACACCAGCGGCAACCGGAACAGTGGCGGTGGCAGCGGCGGTCCTCGGTCTAGTCAGCAGTGGCAGCAGTCATGAGGCCCACAGTGGGTCCTAATGCAGTGGCAGTGGGCCCCAGTTCCAGCGCAATCCAGTGGGCCAAACAGTGGGCCTGTTTACCCGGGAAACTGGGCCCAGTTTCGGCCCAGTTTCTCAGGTCCGGCAGCGGGTTTCGGCCCAGCAGTGGTTCGGGTCAGCAGTCCGGGGTGCTTGGGCCCCGGCCCCCTCAAGCCCATCACACAGCGGGACCCACACAAACCGACATTGAAGACGTGATGCACACGCTTGGAATGACTCAATCGGACCTAGATTAGTACATGGGCATAGGCGCCACTACCCACATGACATCCGAACAATGTACTCTCTCGTCTTATTCCAATTTGAGCAGTAATCGTGGTATAATTGTTGGTAATGATAATTCAATTCCAATTAAGGGTTATGGTCATAAAACTTTATCTCCTCCCCATCCACCACTTGTCTTGAAAAATACCCTTCATGCCCCAAATCTAATTAAAATTTTGATGTTTGTCCATAAATTTACCACTGATATTTGAGTTTCTATTGATTTTGATCCGTTTGGATTTTCTGTGAAGGATTTCAAGACGGGGAATCCTCTCATGAGGTGTGACAATAGGGAAGATCTTTCTCGCGTCAAGTCATGTCATCCACTTTTGCAGCTCTTGCTCCTTCCTTGTGGCATGCTCGTCTAGGTCATCCGAGGGCATCTATTTTATCTACTTTAGATAGAAATAAGTTTATTTTTTGTAAGGGTATGCATAGTACTCCAAATTGTCAATCTTGTTCTCTAGGAAAAAATATTAAGTTTTCATTTGTAGCCTCGAATTCTCATACTTCAATGCTATTTGATATTATTCATAGCGATTTATGGACATCTCTCGTTCTCAGTTCTATGAGTCATCGTTATTATGTTTTATTCTTGGATGATTATTCTAAATTTTTATGGACGTTTCCAATAGCGAAAAAATCCCAAGTTTTTTCCATCTTCATAAAACTTAGAGCTATCATTAGAACTCAATTCGAACGGGAAAATAAAAATATTCAATTTGACAATGGCAAAGAATATGATAATGGGGAGATTTGGGAGTTTTGTGCTAACAATGGGATAAATTTTTGTTTTTCTTGTCCTCATACGTCGTCACAAAATGGGAAAGCTGAACGTAAAATTCGTACCATTAATAACATTATCCGCACCTTATTGGTTCATTCCTCCGTCCCTCCGTTGTTTTGGCATCATGCTCTACAAATGGCTATATATCTGCTTAATATTCTTCCTTATAAAGGTTTGACATATTTGTCCCATCTTCATATTTTATATAATAAGACTCCTTCGTATTCACATCTTAGGGTCGTTGGGTGATTGTGTTATCCACTCTTTTCATCCACCATAATTAACAAACTTCAGGCACATTCTACCTCTTGTGTGTTATTGGGTTATTCGTCAAATCACTGTGGTTATAAATGCTTTGATTTGTCTTCTAAACGAATCATTATTAGTCGTCATGTAATTTTTGATGAGTCTCAATTTCCATTTACTAAGGTCAATAGTCATGTGTCTAGTTCGTATAATTTTTTGGATGATGACATATCACTGTATTATAATTCACCATTTTTCTGACACATCCCGAGCACCGAAACCACCAGCGGGACCACTGCCCACTGGCCCAAACGTCACTACCTCTAATGCCGAGATGGGACCAGCAGTTGGGCCTTCCCTTCAGCCCAGTTCTGGCCCATTCTCTTCTGCCTCTGATCCCGTTCTGGGCTCAGCAACTCGGCCATTACTCCAGCCCACTTCTGGCCCAGTTCCAGTGGCAATTCTAGCCCATCTGCGTCGGCTTCCATATCCAGTTTTGGGCCAGCAGGCCCACTGCCTGCTGGCCAGCCCGTCCCGTATGTTGACACCTGCCAAAATTCACCCAATCCAGCCCCGAGTCATGGTCCAGTCACCCGAGGTCAATGGGGTATTTTTAAACCAAAAAGACATTTTAATTTAAATTCTAATATTCTTAAATTACTCTTACCCCGTAATCATGTGTTTGCTTTGAATGACCCTAATTGAAAGATTGTCATGACCGATGAATATAATGTTCTTATTGATAATAAGACGTGGGAGTTGGTACTCCGTCCATCTGGTGTTAATATTATTCGGTCTATGTGGATTTTTGCTCATAAGAATAATTCTGACGGTTCTTTTGTAAGGCATAAAGCTCGTTTTGTAGGTGATGGTAAGACTCAGCAGGTTGGTGTAGATTGGGGTGAGACATTTAGCCCGGTGCAAGTCGGCTACCATTCGCACTGTGCTCAGCTTGACTCTTTCGAAATCATGGCCCATTCACCAGCTAGACGTGAAAAATGTTATTCTACATGGTGATCTCAAGGAGAGAATGTTTATGCATCAGCCCTTGGGGTTTAGGGATACTCGATATCATCATCATATCTGCTTGTTGAAGAATTCCTTGTATGGGCTTAAGCAGTCTCCACGGGCTTGATATAAGAGGTTTGTTGACTATGTTTCGACTATTGGGTTCTCTCACAGCAGGTCTGATAATTCATTGTTCATATATCATCGGGGTTCATCGATGGCTTATATATTGTTATATGTGGATGATATTATTTTAATTGCTTCTACTGTTAGATTACGCCAATCTATTATGACAATGCTCAGTTCTGAGTTTGCCATGAAAAACTTGGAGTCATTGAATTATTTTTTGGGGATTGTTGTCACTCGTCATACAGGGGACTGTTCTTATCTCAGAGGAAGTACGCAACAGAGATCATTGAGAGGGTTATGATGTTATCCTATAAGTCCACTTCTACTTCAGTTGATCCAAAACCCAAGTTGGGTGCTACAGCTGGTTCTCCCTATGAGGATTCGACCCGATATCGTAGTCTTGAAGGCACCCTTCAGTATCTTACGTTCATGCGACCTGATATTACATATGTCGTACATCAGGTGTGTTTGTTTATGCATGATCCCAGGATTGAACATATGAATGCGCTCAAACGCATTTCTAGGTATATTCAGGGAACACTTGATTATAGCTTGCATTTGTATCCTTCATCGACGTCTACACTTGTCTCTTATATAGATGTTGATTGGGGTGGTTGTCTAGATACCATACGGTCTACGTCGGGCTATTGTATGTTTAATTAATTGGTCTCATTGTCTGCCAAGCGTCAATCCACGCTATCATGTTCAAGTGCAGAGGCCGAGTATCGAGGGGTAGCCAATGTAGTTTATGAGTCATTTTGGTTACGTAATCTTCTGTTAGAACTCCATTGTCCTATTCAGAAAGCTACCTTGGTGTATTGTGATAATATAAGTGTCATCTACCTTTCTGGTAATCCAGTTCAGCACCAGCACACTAAACATATTGTTACACCCCGTAATTCTAGGGCATTTAAGTGAGAACATGGTTATGGAATTAGGATGTGAAGGTTGGAAGGAAAATATATTTACATTTTCGGATATAGAAAAAAAATTGGAAAAAAAATGTGACGACGAGAATTAATATTAGTGGTTGAATTCTTTCCAAATGGAGTTATGGACTTAGGATTGTGTTATTAAATCTTGGGATTAAGAATATGAGCCAATTGAAAATTTCATAATTGGGGGGGGGTCCATCAAAAATAGTGAGATTTGGCTAAGTGTTGGATTAATATTTTGTGAAGGGATTAGTGTGGAAGATATTTTCATAAAGACAAGTGGACAAGAGGGTCCCCCATCCACTTGGCTTGTGCACATATTATAGATACAAGTGTAGCAAGACTTAGTCTCACATAATATCTTCATCTTTCAAACCCTTATCTCTCCCTTAACCCTCAAGATTTCGAAAACCATGGTCAAGTGAAGATCAAGACTAAGTTATTATCCAAGATTAAGCACCCTAATCAAGTTCTAAGCCAAGTTAACTCTCCAAGAACCCTAAGTCGTGGTTTGGCCAAAAATGGTGGTGAAACCCTAGGCTTGGAAATGAACTTTTTGGAAGAAAAACAAGAAGGAAAGATGGTTACAGGCTTGTAAAGGTTACATGTGTGTGATTGGAGATTGAAGAAATGGTGCAAAAAAAGGAAGCTATGGCCGAGACTATGTGGACTGTTTTGGCTAAAGTTTGAGGTAAGAGTTCTTCTTCTTTTAAAGTAATTGGATATTACATGATGTTATAGTTAAGGGATGAACATGTATTAAGTGAAATGGAGAATAAGAAATGCATGAGACTATTTTTGGGTGTTGGCCGAATTTTGGACATTTTTGCTATAATTGGATTTTGTTGGTTATTGTTGTTATTATCTTCATCTATTACATGATATATATTGAAGGAAATCTTGTTGTTGAAAGTGAAATGGATTATATTAAGTGTTGTAACAATTGGATTATAAAGAGTTATGAGAAAGGGATTTGGAATGTAGTTGTTTGGCCGAGACTTGTATAAAATTGTTGGATATTGTGGTGCAGTTTTAGGGAATGTGCTGAAAATTCAGCCACAGTTATGCATGTTTAAATGTGGTAAAAGTTAATGTAAGTCCTAAAGGCATAAGGGTGTAGAAAGGTGTAGAAAGGCTTCACTTTTTACCCTCATTGTTATTGGATTGTGGACTATTTTTATGGATTGTTTTGGCGTGGATTATGAGGCTGTTTTTACGTGAGAAATAGGTTGTGTGAATCACCTTGGTTAACTGTTTGGTTGTGCCCTTAATTGGTGCTTGGTTGTTGATGAAATTGACCTTCTTGAAAGGTAGAAAAGTACTTATAAATAGGGGAAGTGCTGCCCAAATTTTTATAAGAAAGGAGATTCATTATGTGGTATAAGTGTATACTAGTATCATGAAGTTGATAGATGTGTTGTTGTCATTATAGGTTGAAGTACCTATTTGAGATGTATTCTACTTATCATGTTGGTTAGTCGTCAATAAGGTATGTGAACTTCTTCCTTCTCTCTTTTGGCATGTTCTACGTGTGAACCATAACTGTGGTATTGTTTCAAAAGTTATTCTCCTCTTAGAAGTTAAGAAGTATTCATGTTGTTGATTCTATGCTAAAGGCATGTCTACATTATTCTTAAGTCTTTACCAAGTCTTATGGGAAATGTTGGTAGAGTTTTTAGTAAGCTTTGGTGTCGAGTTGATCTTGTTAAGCTACAACACTAATAAGTATTAAGCGTTGAGACCGATTTTGGTAAACGTGTTAAAACAAGCCATTGCAGCGTTAAATGAAAAAGGTAACGAACAAGCCATTGCAGCGTTAAATGAAAAAGATTTCGACAATCAATTATATTGTAATGAGTAGAATTTCCATCTGCATAGAAACTAAGATATAACCAGTTCGTTTTACATTTTCTAGGTTCACAGTTGATTATATAAGATCATTCTTAAGTATATAACCTACTAATGGCTCATAAAATGAATTAATTTGGCAATTCGAATATGTTATCACCATTCAAATGTTTCCATAATGTTAGCCAGAGGAGCGAGACGAATTTAGATTATCGAGTTGGTACAGACGACAAGTGTTAGTATGTGACTCTTCCTTTCTTCTTTGAGCATGAACTTTATAAAATGAGTGTACGGTGGACGTACATGTTTTAAATGAATCTAGATTTCATGTGGTACATGAGGTGATAGTAACTTGATTGTAAAAGTATACTTGCTTGATTTTAAAAGTATAAGTCACTTGGTTGTAAAAATGTAAGTGTCTTGATTTTTCAAAAGAGGATTTAAAATGATACTTGATATGATAAGTGTCTTGGTTTTCCAAAAGAGGATTTAAAATGATACTTGATATGATAAGTTTCTTGGTTTTTCAAAAGAGGATTTAAAATGATACTTGATATGATAAGTGTCTTTGTTTTCCAAATGAGGATTTAAAAAATGAAAGGTATGAGAGTGCCTTGGTATTTCTAAAAAGGAATGCATGGTATTGTCTTGATTTATTCTAAAAAGGAAGGCATGGTATTGCCTTGGTTTGTCTAAAATGAGAGGCATGGTGTTGTCTCGGTTTTTCCCGAAAAATTGAAGGCATGGTATTGCCTTGGTTTCTCTAAAATGAAAGTTCGTTTTATACGGTTTTATGGAGAGTCAAAAGATGATTTTAAATGTCATATGGTTGCATTGATACACCGAGTCCCACAAATGAGTCGGGTTATGTTATGCGTAAAAAGACACTGAGTCCCACAAATGAGTCGGGTTATGTTATGTGTAAAAAGACACCGAGTCCCACAAATGGGTCGGGTTATGTTATGTGTAAAAAGACACCGAGTCCCACAAATGGGTCGGGTTATGTTATGTGTAAAAAGACACCAAGTTCCACAAATGGACCGGGTTATGTTATGTGTAAAAAGACACCGAGTCCCACAAATGGGTCGGGTTATGTTATGTGTAAAAAGACACCGAGTCCCACAAATGGGCCGGGTTATGTTATGTGTAAGAAGACATCGAGTCCCTCACTAAAGGGCCGAAAATGTTTATGCGATTTCATCGAGTCCCTCACTAAAGGGTCGAGGTACGTTATGCACACAGTCGTGATGGTTATAGGGGCCGGGTTCCAGATGGGTCGGGATACGTTATGTGGTACAACGATACAGTGGTACAGTGATACAAGGTACAGTTGGCTCTTATTTTATACTGCACGGTTGGATTTGGTAATTGATTTTCATACTTGTCCCTGTCATTCTTCTGTACAGTTATGATCTTATTTATTATACCTCATGTTTACATACTTGGTACCTTGTTGTACTGACCCCCTTCGGAGGGTTGCGTTCATGTCCGCAGGTATACGTACTCAGTTTGGTGATCCCGGAACTTAGGATCTTTGTCCAGCTTTTTGAGATAGCTCCACTGTTCCGGAGCTTGTCATTTTGGTATAGGTCTTCTATTATGACTTATGTATATTCAGAGGTACGACGAGGCCTTGTCCATCACATGTCTTTATCAAACTCTTAGAGGTCTTGTAGACAGGTGTGAGTTGTATATGTATTTGGACATATGTGAGTTGTACTAGTTTTGGTTATATCTATATACAGTGGCGGCCTTGTCGGCTTGCCTGTTTTTATAACATGAGTTTTCTTAGAGCTTCCGCTGATTTTATGTGATGTATGGGTAAAAGGGTGCCCAGGTAGGGCACCAGTCGCGGGCTCGGGGTTCGGGTCGTGACACATATAGAGATGGATATTCACTTCGTTCGAGAAAAGGTAGCTAGAGGACAAGTACGCGTCCGTCATGTGCCTTCCAGATATCAAATTGCAGACATCTTTACAAAGGGTCTTCCCTCAGTTTTTTTTAAAGATTTTAGAGCGATGTCGATTAATACGAAGGCGCTTGATCATGGGAGTGTGTTAAATATACACATATACAAAGTATATTGTGTGTATATTAGATGGTCACGGAAGCCCACTGCCTAGTTCGTATGTCCAGTCTGTGTCCTAAGATTTAGTGTATATCTCATTTATGGTATACTTGTATATTAGACTTGTATATTAATTAGTCTTGTAGTCTTACCATAATTGTATGATTAGTCTCCATATAGAATAGAGATTTAGAAGTAGAATAGGAAGATGATCTTCCTATTGTAACTTGTATATATATGTCTTTTATTAATAAGAATAATCAAAAGATTAATTCTTTCGATGACTGAAAGGACCTTCACGGACTGGTGGTGGTTCACCTCAGCTGCTCAGAACTAGAACGAATATGAAATCAATGATCGGTTGTTGGACCACCCTCAATAGGTCCTGAACCAAAATATGAAGTGTGAATCCAAAGCTGTAGCAAATTCATAGATTCTCCTTCTTAGGTCACCACTGGGATAAGTTTTATAACAATCAATATACTTGTGGTACAAAAGAAGTTTAACCAGTATAAAATCAAAGCCCAAATGATTTTTAGGGTTGAACTGATGTAATTTTCAAAATATTGTGCAAAGATGTGGGCTAAAATTGCTAGCCTAATGCTTGTTCTTATGAGCTATTCCAAAATGGACTGAAAACAGATTTCCAAAGTGTAGTCAAGGCCTAAGCAACTTTTGTTTTAAATGAATATTTTTAAGTTAGGAAAAACTACATATACTGTCCCTAAAACAGAAACTATTTACGCGTCCATGTCCCCTCCCAAATTATTTTTACTTAATACCCCTGCCCAGAATCGTTTTACCCGAGATGTCCGTGTTGTGTCCTTCTGTGCATTAATTACATTGTGCTTTTATCACTAATTTTTCTTTCTTCTTTTTTTCTTTTTATTTGTGTGTGCATTAATTACATTGTCCTTTTATTACTAATTTCTTTTTCTTCTTTTTTCCTTTTTATTTGTGTGTTTGCAAGTAGGCTTGTGTGACGTTTTTTCATATTGATTTTTGTCCTTTTTCTATTTTGTCCTTATCCTTTTTATTTTTTTTTGTCTTTTTATTTTTTTTTATAATTTACTTTTGAAGGAATTAATCGGTTCTTTATAATACCTTGTCAATATATGATATATATATCATATGAGTATCATAATTGACTGAGAATTTTTTTTAAGGAATGAATCAG
The DNA here is from genome assembly GCA_029844215.1 of Przewalskia tangutica. Taxonomy (NCBI): domain Eukaryota; kingdom Viridiplantae; phylum Streptophyta; class Magnoliopsida; order Solanales; family Solanaceae; genus Przewalskia; species Przewalskia tangutica. The sequence goes on from CM056732.1 coordinate 29,724,001, forward strand.
TCTTTTATGATATCATGTCAGTATATGATATATACCATATTGGTATCATAGATGACTGATGAGCTTTACTTGAAGGAATGAATTAGTTCTTTGTAATACCCTATCAGTATATGATATATAATATGGTGGTATCATAGAAGACTAAAATTATTTTTTAAGAAATTAACTGGTATGTATGATACCATGTCAGTATACAATATATACCATACGAGTATCATATATGTTAGTAGATAATATATCATGTGGGTTAGTCATCCATGATACCATATCAGTATATGATATATATACAATATGGGTATCACATAGGATTGAGCTATGTTTTTCTTTAAAGGAATGAACTAGTCCTCTATGATACCTTGTCAACAGATGATATTATTACGTGAGTATCATAGAGGACTGAGGATTGTTTTCTTTTTAAAGAATGAACTAGTCATTTATGATACCATGTGAGTATATGATACATACCATATGAGCATCATATTGTAATGAATATGTCATCTATAATACTCTATCAGTATATGATATATAACGCGATTATATCATAGAGGACTGAGTGTTTTTTCTTGAAGGAATGAACTGCTAGTCCTCTATGTTACCCTGCTAGTATATGATATCTCATGTAGGTATCATAGAGGATTGAGTAGTATTTTTTGAAAGAATAAATCAACTTTCTATAATACCCTATAAGTATATAATATATATACCATGTGGGTATCATAGAAGATTGAGTTTTATTTTTCTTGAAGGAATGAATCAGTCCCCTATGATACTCTGTCAGTATCTTATATATATCAGGTTGGTATCATTGAGGAGTGGGTGTTTTCCTTGAAAAATAAAATGTTAGTCTTGTGTGATACCGTGTGGATATCATAGTATACTGCACAGTATACTTAAACTACTATTGAAAAAGAAACAACTAATAAAGAAATTAAAAATAAAATAAAAATTAGAATTAAATATAGAATCAGAAATATTGTGAAAAAGAAAATAAAATATGCTGAAAAAAATAATGAACAAAAAATGAGAAAAAGAAAAGAATAAAAGAAAGAAAAGAAGATAAGAAGTAGAGAAATAAAAAAAGAAAAAAAAAGAGTGTTAAATAGAAAAGAAGAAATAAAGAATTAAAAGATAAAAAATAAATAAAAACAAATGAAATGAATGGAGCTAGACTTAAATATGGAATTAGATTATTGTGAAAAAATAAAATAAAGAATATTATGATTTGAAAAAAAAAATGAAACAAACAAGAAGGAAAAAGTGAGAGAAAATAGGAGAAAAGAAGTAAAGAAATAAAAAAGAAAGGAGGAAAAAAGAGTCAATTACCTACAAAAACTATAAGGGGTATTAAGGTTAAATAATTTTGGGGGGTATGAAAAGAAAAGAAGGCAGGTAAGGGTAAATAGTTTGGTTTTGGTTAGCTTTTCTTTTCTCCTTCTCCTGAATATACTGCTCTATTTGGCTAGCCTTCTCGACTAACTGACTTAAGTCAGAGCAGGATTATCCCACTAATTTCACTTTTAGCTGAGGATGTATGTTGTTGATTATTGATCGGTGTATTTTATATACACCTTTTGAATCAGTTTTAGTTAGTCTTTTGTCCCGTTTTGCACATATAAGTGTCGTATTAGGATAGTTTTCCTTTCTTTTGAGTCAAAGTGGTTAAAATGGCCAAATGGCGGAAAAGGAGCTAAAAGAGGACAAAAGAGGAGATTCCAGAGCTAAAAACAGAGAAAGTGGCGAGCAGTGAAACCAGGCCGTAGCGCGAACTCTGCCGATCGAAGCGGGCGCGGCGCCAGCTATCGAGAGAGGCTGCGAAGACTTCGCGTGGCGCTCTCGAACAGCAATCGGGCGCGGCGCCAAATCATCCGACTGATTGTAGAAGTTCCGTGGCGCGGTGCACTATGCGAGCGCCGGCGCTGAAAAATAAGGTTTCAGACGGATTTTGGGCGAACTACGAGGAAAAAGTTGAGCGGTTTTACTTATAAAAGGAGAACCCTAGGCAGTTTTTAAGGGTCCCCCTTCTTGCACAACACAAGACTTCTTGCTTGGAGATTGGAGACCATAATTTAGTAATTTATTTTCCCTTTTTTGTTTTTATTTCAGTTTTTATGAAGAACATGAGATTAGTTCTTGTCATGTCAATGACTAGGAACTAATTCCTCTATAGGGTTTTTCATGTTGAATCTCTAGAAACTTATGTTATGATTTAATGCATGCTTATGGTATTTCTTCTTCTTGTTGAGATCTATCCAATAATTGAATTGAATGCTTGGTAGTTAATTGACAACTAAATACCACTATATGATTTCTAATCAGACTCCGAAAGGAGGGGATTGTGAATGTCACGACCCGAACCCGGGCCCGTGACTGGTGCCTTACCCCGGGCACCCTAGTGATACAACATCAGAGAAAATCAGCGGAAATAAAACATAAACATGAAATAAGAGATTTGATTAAATAAACAGGCTAACCAAAACTGTTGCCTTCTGTATATATACATAAAAACCCGAACAGTTATCCTTTTACAGACGTTGCCTGGCATTACTACAGACCTCTAAGAAAGTGACAACAACTATGACGGGACAGGGCCCCGCCATACCCCTGAATGTACAAGAATCTACAGACTCAGGGTAACATACCAAAAGATAAGCCTCCGAAGAAATGGAGCTTCCCGACACGCTGAACTGTGATCCTATGAGCGAGGGTCCACAATGGCCGATACTTACTGCGGCATGAACGCAGCCCGAAGGAGGTCGATAACAGTACCAAGTATGTGAAAGCAGAAAAGGCGTAAATAAAATCATAATAGTCTATATAAAGCGGGAGACATGTATGATAACCAAACTACGATTCATGATAAAAGCGATCATGTCAAGTCGTGACTCGCCTCAAGTCATCCTCCGTGCGTGGAACTCCTTCCCGCCACTGCCAGCGATCTAGGTATAAATCGTGTGGAATCGTGTCGGCCCATCCTGGGACTCGGTGAAGAATCGCTCATAACAAATCAGTCGCCCTCCATCGAGAGACGGTGGTATAGAAATACATTATTTGCACAGCGAGGCTATCAAACACAAACATAGGCAAGTTACACACAACTCAAGTTTATTTTAGGCCAAAGTCCAGGTTCTGACCCCAAAGTATTACATACGTTAAAATCTTTTTAAAAGATCCATTTCTTTTATAAAGGTCACCCGATACCCGTAGTATAAAAATAGGGTGACTCACATTTTTAGGTAAACCCAAACACTTTCCTTTTCAACCTCAAGTAACAACATTTTTTTCCCTAAGTTCAAGTTTGCCTAATTTCAAGTACTTAAGTCTCTTATTTTAGAAATGTTTCATAGTTCATAGTCTTAATCACTTAAGAATATGATTCTCTTTTAAACAATTTTGCGAAAACATATGCCTTATATGTGAGTAGGTTATTCTGGTTCATAATCAATCTTATTAAAGCAGCCATGATCTAGGAAATGTAATATCATTTTGTCTCATCTTAGCTTCTATGCAGATGGAGGTTTCTACTGATTTTAATAATACTTAATTAGTCAAAACATTTCCTTTTATTAACGCTGCAGTGGTTTGTCGATACTCATTCTGATTTCCAAAATCAGTAAAACATTATTCCTTTTAAAAACCAAGTACTCATTACTCACGAATGAGGTTTCACACAAAGTTCATATTAATTCATTCAAGTCAAGTCTCTTATCTTTTAAGATCAAGTCTCTTAACTTCTAAAAATCAGTAAACCATTCTCTTTATCTCTCTTAAGACGTTATACCTAACTTCCCATAAAGCTAGTATAACTCTTATGTTTTCAAAACCAAGTATTACTCTTCTTTCAAAAAGGTTTCTTATTTCTTTTGAAATACTTCAAGATTCTTCTTATTCAGGCTTAAGTCAAAAGACATTGCCGCACAACTACGTTCGATTAGCACACGTCGCTCTAGTACTATATATATATATATTTTATTCGGGCTTAAGTCAAAAGACATTGCCGCATAACTACGTTCGATTAGCACACGTCGTCTCACTATATATATATATATATATATCTTTTAAAAATATCATGCTCAAGAGTATAGGAAGAATCACATACCTCGCGACGATTATCGACTATAAGCAAAAGCGCTCACGGCTATAACGGCTAGCCTTGTCCACCTTCCAAGTAGCACATGCTACTCGCAGAACATTCAACCAATAAAGGTTATCGATCTCAGAATACGATCCTATGTAAGTACAGATTAATCTTCTACTTAATATTCTTCTGATGTGATTTCAGTTCAATTCTTTTCTGTAATATCCTTCTATTACAGTTCAATTCTCTTCTATGAATCTTATATTCATTTTTATACAACTACAGTATGTAATTTTCAATTACAATAGAAGGATAGGATTATTTACCTCGGTAAGCCCAAAATTATCCAAGTTTAATGTCGATCCTGAGCAACGTTTAGCTCCTACTCCGGGTGCTCCAACCCGCTCCAAACAAGCCCTTAGAAGTTCTACGCAACTTCTTCTTAACACTTCAACCGGTTATGAAGGTTTTCCTTAGGGTTTCGTTTTTGTGACTAAAGGGAATATAGTAGTATTTCCGGGCTCTACGTATAGAGGTAACTTTGGAAAGTACTACAAGGTATTTGGGCTAGAGTATTTTGGCATTACAACAATACTTGGAGAAGTATTTCTCAACCAAGGGAAGGGTATTTATAGGTCAAGCAATGGCCAACCAATGGCCAAGATGAAGCCAAGTGGTAGGCAAGTGTAGGGCTAGGATTTACCCATGTGTACCTTATCCATCTACCACCAAAATATCACAAATATCCTACCAACCCCTTGACCCTTAAATCGTCCAACTTGCCGCCCATTTCAACGCCCAATATGAGGGTGACACATGTCACCCTCCCGTTGGTCCAAAATGTTTCATCTCTCGGAAAAATCCGCAAAAAATATAAATGACATAGCCGTATTTTTCCCTTCGCAGGTCTTGTAAAACGTTTCGTCGAAAAACGATTCCTTTCGGTACTTGTGAACAAAAATTTCGGCCCTAGCCTACTTTAAAGCTCAAACTTTCTACGTACGTCCTTACGTACATACTCTGGAAAATACGGGGTATAACAGTGAATATGTTGTAAGTTGGGTAGACATTCTTGGATTGGGGATGAAAATACCTGTTACACCCCGGAAATTCCAGGATATGTTTTTAAGAACGTACGTAAGAACTCAAATGTTAAGGTTTGAGACGAGTAAAATTTATCGGAATTTTGGATTTGTCGGAAAACGAAATATTGTGACGAATGGGAGGGCGACACGTGTCACCCCCCTTATGTTGTCTTGGACGAAATTTATCAAGGACAAAAGGGTCATTTGACCATTGTTAGGAAGACAAGTCTTGCAAATGACTTAGCTTGACATTGTTGACTAAAAGTCCAAGGGCCACTTGGGCAAGATCCATGTGAAACACATCCGAGCCATCCATATGTACTAATCTAGACCTTCCATTTTGTTATATAAGCTTACTAGTAGCAAGACTTTGTCATTCTCTACACTTAGAAAAAAATTGAAATCTTGTCTTGCTCACTATGGAAGCTCACGGTTTTGACAAGTTTCCAAGAGGAAAATTTCAATTCTTGTCCAATAATTCCCACTTTAAACCAAGGTTCCTAAGAGTATTGTAAGGTTTTCTCAAAAGAAAGATTTCGGAAAAGAGGCGTTTTCGTATTAGTCGCAGGGCGAAAACCTAAAGGGTTATTCAACTTTGAAGTTGGAACTTGAAGATGAGTTATTCTTAAGCTTATAAGGGTTGCTTGGAGTGGATTGGAATGTCGAAAGGAGGAGCTAAAGTTGCTAAGGAGCGACTTGTGATCTTGGATCATAATTGGGCTAATTGAGGTATAATCTTCGTTTTACTTTTGTAATTGAAGATTCCACGTTATTATAAGTTAGAAGTGATCATGTGATTTGTGTTATGAAGTTTGATAAGTGACATGGATTGTAGAAGCCTAGAACCGAAAATGACATGATTAGCCTTTTGAAATTGAAATGCAATTTTGGTCGTTAATTTAGAATCGTCGCATGTTTACCTACTTGAGAATTGTAGTAGTTGTAATCGATTGCGGCTTGATATCATGTTATACTAAACCATTTGGATTGAAATGGAAATTGAATAAGAATTGGTATTGTTATATTATTGTGAGCGATTGAAATTTGGTTATTCATTTGCATTGGATTACCTACATATTATTGTGAGCCAATTGGGGCTGTTTGGTTATTCATTTGCATTGGATTACCTTCATATTATTGTGAGCCAATTGGGGCTGTTTGGTTATTCATTTGCATTGGATTACCTACATATTATTGTGAGCCAATTGGGGTTGTTTGGTTATTCATTTGCATTGGATTACCTTCATATTATTGTGAGCCAATTGGGGCATTTGGTTATTCATTGGCATTGGATTACCTTCTATATTGTTGTGAGCCAATTGGGGCTGTTTGATTATTGTATTTCGACCTTGGAAAAGGTGGCAAAGTTAGTAAAAACAAAGGAGGTCTTTGTCAGATTTTCCGTAGAATTTAGAGACTTAACACTTATAATATTCTACGTTTGAAGTAAGGCCTTAATGGACGTATTGTGAATATTATAGGTTGACATACTACGGGGAATTTGTACTTGACAAGTGGTTTGACCAAGAGGTATGTGGAACTTTTCCTATCTTTTGAGCATGACTAGTTTCACGTATATAGTGCGGTGAGACGTCTGAGATTTTGACAATCTAGTCCATTTGACATCCTTGGCTTATTTTAGGAATGTCGAGTTGATTGAGTTAGGGAATTAACTCACTTTTTAAATGTTAAGGATATCTTGGTTTTCAAAGTTAAGAGACTTTAAGTATGTTGAAAGTATTTTTATACTTGTTTTTATGGAAAGTTTAAAGAGTGGTTTACTCTAAGTAATTTAAGTATGTTAAGGGACTTGAAGAGTTTTAAAGTATGTGATACTTGTTTCGTTTTAAACGTATAAGTCCCTTGGATAGGAAATTGTACTTGACTAATGCATAAAGTGAATATAACGACTTTATGGGGAGTTGGTTATATTGGCTTTATGGAAAGATAAATGGCTTGATTTATTGAAAGGCAATTTGATTTAAGGCATCAATTGCCTAAGGTTTTAAAGGAAAGAAGTCACTTGATTTAGAAGCCTAAATGTATTTCTAAAAGGTATCGTGACTTGTCTTGAAAAGTAGTTATGACTTGATACTACGGTTATTAGTATCTTGGAAGTTATATATGAAAAAGAGTCATTTTTAAAAGAATAGAAATACGTAGTACTTTGGGTTAAATTCCCGGATTTTATAATGACATGTTAGTGCCTTAAGTAAACTAAAATGAGAATGTATATGAATAAGGTTAATAAGAAGTTAGGGGGATTTCTTAAGTTGCTTATTTATTGTATGATAAGCCGGTAGGGCTTATGTTATGTATGATGGTCGGTTGAGCTAGGGTAAGAGTATAAATGAGGGGTAAACCCCCAAGACGTTATACCACCTGCTTCAGGGTAAGAGTATAAATGAGGGGTAAACCCCCAAGACGTTATACCACCTGTTTCCGTGGATTTGCTACCCATGATGCGAGGAATACCACATGCGAGTCCTTATGGGCTTATGCGGGTGAAATAGTCCCGTGCGGCGGGTCTGACTATCACGAGAATACCTCATGCGAGTCCTATGGGCTTATGCGGTGAAATAGTCCCGTGCGGTAGTCTGACTATCACGAGAATACCTCATGCGGGTCCACGCGATCTATGCGGGTGAAATAGGCCCAGGCATAGGATTGCTTAATGATCCTGCGGGCGGGTTGTCCTGCTTTGATCGTGAGCCTCCTACTTTATATTGTAAGTATACTCCTATTTACTGTCATTGTTAGTAAGGCGCGATTATCGTTAATTGAGTAATCATACATGTCTCGTTTATTTTAGACTTATGATTTCATTCTGATGCTTTCGGTTTCACATATTTGGTACATGTTATGCGACCTCGCCGGGGCTGCGTTAAATGCGCGAGTAAAGTGCAGTTGTTGATCCTCGCTCTTAGGATCAACTGTTGGTGTTGAGAAGCTCCTTCATTTCGGAGGCTTATCCACGATATTGTCGGTTGTTGTACATTCGGGGTATGGCGGGGCCCGCTTGAGTTGTTATTCTTAAGTGCAGTAGTCACATTGTGGATTGAGGTAAAGAAAAGAAAAATGTCTTATTACATTTACGGATTGAGTATATTTTACGGAAGGTGGCCTTATCGGCTAACTTTGTTGTTGATTCTTGTCTAAGTTTTTTTGTATGTTGTGTATGTTCCGCTGCTATTCTCTGATGTATACCTGACAGGGGTGCCCAGGTAGGGCACCAGTCGCGGGCCCGGGGTCGGGTTGTGACAATACCTCAATTATTTATGTAGCGTTAATGAGAGGCTTAAAAACCCTAATTTTGCGCATTGTGCGTGACGGTTAACTAGGTTCTTGTTCTTAATCCTCCTATAGAGTTATCCTTATCACCGAAAGGTAGGTAAAGTGCAATACTGGGGTTGAGTGTTTATATAACCCTAACGGGAGTATAAAACGATTTAGTGAACCTGCTTTCTCCAAAAGAAGAAAACCATAAGTTATGCATTAATAAGTAACATAAGCGGATAGCGAGGAGACGTGGAAGCCCTATTCTCATCACCACTTAAGTAAACCCTATAGTTAAATAGCTTTTATAATTCTTAGTTATAAACAAATCCAAATATCAATTTATCAAATAGATACCAAAAAAATAGATAGTTGGTAATTGAACCCTAATCCTTGAGGACGATATTCGGTCTTATCAAGACTATACTACTTGTCACGATAACGTGCACTTGCGTTAAAGTGTGTGCATCTTACCGCGCATCAAGTTTTTGGCGCCGTTGCCGGGGATTAGGCATAGTTCAATATCAAATTTGTCTATTTTTAATTTCTAATTTGGTGTTTAATTTTTATTGTTATTTTTTTTTAATTTTTACGTTTTTTTTATTATTTTCAGAAAATTCGAGGTACCGTGATTGGTTGTTTGTTTTTGATCTATTTCAGGAAATCAGTTTATGCGAAGGAGAAGAGGAGCAGACACTCTTGTTCCCTTCAATCCAGAGATTGAGAAAACCTGCAAACAAAACAGAAAGAATCAGCGGATTGCAACTTTGATAGAAATGGACGGAGGTCAAAACAATAACATGATGAGATAAGGGTTAGGTGAAAATCAACCTAACCTAGGAGTGCCTCGGCAAATGCCAATAGACGTGGAGGAGAGAGTCCAAATCCAGCCAGAAAGGAGTTTGGGGGACTATGTGCTGCCCAGAGTGAATGGAGCACAGACATGCATTAGGCTCCCTACAATAGGAGCCAACAATTTCGAGATAAAACCGGCGATTCTGAGCATGAGTACGGCCTGATACAATTCGGAGGCCGTGGAAGATCCACATATGCACATAGCGAATTTCTTGGAGCTATGTGCAACTTTCGAATATACGGCGTTCGATGATGCGTCAGATTGAGGCTCTTTCCCTTCTCACTCAGGGATAGAGCAAAAGTATGGTTGAATTCCCTGCCGGACGATTCAATTTTTACATGGCACGAGCTGGCACAGAAATTCCTAGCCAAGTTCTTTCCCCGTGTAAGCGGCAAAGCGAGAGGAGTTGAACAACTACCAAGCGGATGGAGAGTCCTTATATGAAGCTTGGGAAAGGTTCAAAGATCTCTGAGAAAGTGCCCACACCATTGCATTGAGTTGTGGAACTTGGTCCACATCTTCTACAATGGTGGCGATCTGACGAACCATTATAGATGCAAAGTGAAGTGGAGCATTCATGAGGAAAGCGACCCACGCTCATGAGTTATTAGAAGATATGGCCACTAACAACCATGTCACGAGAGAGGTAGACAAGTGGGAGAAGAACGGTGAGTCCATGAAATAAATGCTATTCTTGCCTTGAATGCCCAGTGGCCCTTTTAGCGAAAGCGATTGCGTGACATCTGATGCGATAAATGCGGTGCGGATGCCTAAAAGTCTGTGAGATATGTGGTGGCCCACATACATTTGATAGGTGTCCTTGGTGATCCCAACAATATACCAATGGAGCAGGCAGAGTGTCAGACCATAGGTAATTATCAGAGGCAACATAACAACCCCTACTCCAACACTTATAATCCAGGGTGGAAGAATCACCCAAATTTCTCATGGAGAGGAGACCGAGCGTGAGAACTAATACGAGAACGCGAAATCAATACGAGCGTGAGAACCAATACGAGGCGATGCGAGAACGTGAGCAGAATCGTGACCTTTCATTCAAGCCCGGCCTCAGCGATTCAATGCAGGTTCGGCGAAAAGCGACGAAGTGGCGGTATGGCGGCAATTGCCAATGCGGACCCGATTCATGCGAAGCTAGATCTTCATTCAGAACTTGGAAACACAAGTGGGTCGGCTAGCAAAGCGGTAAACAAAGACGCGAGGCGTTGCCAGCAACACAGAGGTAAATCCAGGAAGCAATGCGAGCGGTGCAATTGAAGCGGCAAGCGATTGGAGCGGCGATCGCTCGGCTAGTAGTTGAGAAGAAGGCGAGTTAGAAAAGAGAAGGTGATTGAGCCCGGCCACATGGTAGAAAACTCAAAGAAGGAGTATCTAGAGAAGATCCCTTTTCCCGGAGACTACAATGAAAGGCGGTTGATAAACAATTCTCCAAATTTTTGGAGACATTTAGGAAAGTTGCATATCAACATACCTTTCATAGAAGCATTAGAGCGGATGCCCTCCTATTTCAAGTTTATGAAGGAGATCTTGGGAAAAAGAAGAATCAGCGGAATATGAGATAGTAGCACTAACGAGAAGAGTGTAGTGCTATCTTGCGAGAAGAAGTTGCCACCAAAACTAAAGGATCCTGGAAGCTTTACACTACCTGCACGGTGGGCGGGGTGACTTGCATGAGCTTTATGTGATTTAGGGCGAGTATAAATCGATGCCGCTTGTCGGTATTTAAAAGATTGGAGTTGGGTGAGGCCAAACCAACCACGATAAGCTGTTGGCGGCGGGGGATGGTTCATCGAAGGCAAGATTGAGGGCGTAATTGTGAAAGTAGGAAAATTCTTCTTTCTGCAGACTTCCTCATTCTTGATATGGAAGAAGATGCGAAATCCCTCTCATATTGGGGAGGTCATTCCTAGCAACGGGGAGAGCTTTGATTGATGTTGAAAGATGAGAGTTAACATTAAGGGTGGAGAATGAAGAAATGGTGTTTAAAGTTTTTAAACACGTCATTGAGCCACCAACCATGAGTGGGTGTTTTGCGATCGGCACCATGAGCCCATGCGAGCCAATACAAGTCAACCAAAGAGAGATGAGCCCAAGAAAGCATGCATGGTTTGCAGAAATTCCACTAAAGGAGGTATGTGTTCTGAACTCCCTCTTCGATAAAGCTAAGAAGAAAGAAAGAAAAGAAAGCGCAAAATGTGGAGGAAATGGATTAGTTGGGGCTTGATCCACCTCACGGTTATTAAAGCTAAGGAACTTGCGTCCCGGCTAAAAAGCGTTAAAACAGCTACTTGGGAGGCAACCCAGCGTTTTCAATTATGTTATTTCAATTCTTGTCTTTAGATTATTTTAATTTCTCTAGAAGCGTCTCACGGTCTTGGGGTGCAGTGTTTGTGTTATTGGCAGTACATGCAATTAAAATGGAGGGCGAAAGTGAGCGAAAGCCATAATTTCGAAAAAGCGGGTAGCGCGGCTGAAAAGCTGAAGCAGTAGCGAAGTTTAAGCGCGCAGGAAGCGAGGCGCGTGAAATCGAGAAAATTTGCCAAGTTTAGCGCCAGAATTTCCATGTGTGCGCGAAACTCCGAAGAAGTCTGAGAAGATTGGCGCGCGGCTAAAGCGAACGCGGCGAAGTGGAAATCGAAACTTAAACGCCCGAAGCAGATCTTTCCCCAATTCCAATTTCAAAAACCTAACTCTCCCTCTCCAAAAACCCACGAAATTCCAAAAATTTGCCCACAAATCCAACCCAACCACAACCAAAACTCTTAAATTCCTAAAAACCCTTAGCTATCTCAAACAACGAAGCTTCATTCCATAGCCTCAAACCACCAATTGAAACAAGAACAACTTGAATCCTCTCATAAAAATGTAATCTTTTTCTGTTCTTGAGTCCTTTACTGAAGTCACAGGAGGTAGTAGTTTGAAGGAGTATTGTAGTTGAAGTAGTTTGGGTACTGAAAAGTTGATTGTGAAGTTTGGAGAAAAGAGTAGAAAAAGAGTGTGGGTACTGGGTAGAAAAGTTGAAGTTTGAGGGTGTTGTGTTCGCTGCTAGTTGTTGATTGTGTAGGAAACATTTGTGCCACTAAATTGTAAGCTGCAGAAAGTATTTTTAACCATGTCCGCCAGAAAAAGAAGAGTCTCCACGTCCACCTCAGCCCCACATTACGATGATACTAGGTTTGTGAGCTACGAAGCCTTCCAAAGATACAAAAAGCTTAGTACTAGGCCCTTAATCCCTGAAAGGGGAATGTACTATCAGAGGGAGTCGTTTGGGGAAGAGGATGTTTACGAGCCCATTCGGGCAATAATTGAGTTGAGGGGGTGGAGGAGGTTTGTAAATCCGGAGAAAATAGCACCAATGAACACAACAATGGTGCGTGAATTCTATGCCAACTTTCCGGAGAAGGTGGAAAGGGGATGCTTTGTAAGGGGAAACTATGTGCCTGTAACAGCAGAAGATATAAATATACAATTGAAGACGGTTGATGTTGAAGAAAGTGATGATTGGAACCTCTTTAGAACATGGTGCAAGCACCTCCAACGATTGGAATAACATTGCGAACCGATGAAGCTACCACAGGGCTGCATTTGATCTTCTAAGAAATTGGTCAAGAAGGATGGCGGTGCGGTTCAACAAAGCGACCAAGGGTTGGCTATATTTCATCGATGCCCATCCGATCCCATCAACGCACTTCACGAGTGCGGAAGATAGGATCAAATTGATATATGGGATCATGGCGGAAAAACAATTGATGTGGGGAAAGAAATAGTGCGAGCATTGAGAAATCAAGATTGGTAACAACAGTGGATTGGGACATGGCTCGATTATCACCAAGCTATGTCACATGAATGCGGTCCCAATCCTACCACCGATACTAATGAAAGAAACCAACCGCACGTGTCACATGGGATAGTGCACTCTTTCCCGCACCCAAGCCCCCAGAGCGACGAGAGTACAACAGCGAAGCGGCGGCGAAGGCCGATGAGCGAGGATGAGCACGAAATAGGGGCTCAATATGCGGCGAGACCTAGCCACCACCAACCACGAAGCGAGAACCTCCGGTCTGATGATGGAGCAAGTGCTCGACGGAAGAATGATGATGCAACATCTCGGCACATTGATACAAGGACAAAATGAGTTGAGACAGGGACAGCATGAGTTGCGACAAGGGAAACAAGAAGTGAGGCAGGAGCAGCAACAGTTGCACCAGCAGTATGACGAGATGAGTTCCCTGTTCAACCAATGGTCGATGCATTATCCACCGCCACCACCACCATTTTAGCCAAAGTTTGTAAGTGTCTTATTTCGTTTACTGTCTTTGAGTCTACACACATTGGGGACAATGTGTGATTTAAGTTTGGGGGTGTTTTATTTGTGTCTTGTTATGTTTTATTTAAGTCTTTTTGATTGTTTTATGTTTATTTTGAGTCAACAATTTTTTTTTTCTTTTTGAGTCATAATTGCCTGTCAAAGATCATGAATGATGTAGTTGCTAGAAACACCTAGTGAAGTAAGGTGGTATAATGTAACGGAATTGAAGCAACTATCTAAACACCTAAGTTAGATATGCCAAAAACTCACAAAATCTGTCTATTTGGAGTTTCTTGCTTGAGTTATGCATGCTAAATGATAAATACTTATGTGTTATGATTGCTTGCTATTTGAGGCAAAATAGTTAGGATATTCATGTTAGGGAGATGACTCAGGCATTTCTTTGATAGTCAATTCTTACCATTCTTTTCTATCCCGGACTTTAAATATATCCCTAGTCAGCCCCATTGAGCCTAAAAGTTGAAACTTCTTCTTTGACACCCTATATTCCCACAAATTGTGCCATGAGTAAAAATGTGAAGTAGTGGAATAAAATGTGTTAAAAAAGAGACAAAAAGAGTGAATAAGTCTGTTGCACCCCAATAAAAAGTAATAAGAAATAGGCAAAAGCCTAAGTTTGGGGGTGCTTGTCATTATTAGATACTTCACTCTCCCAAAACAAAAGAGGGAAAAGATAGAATCGAAGTGAAGGAAAGAACAAAAAGAAAAAGGGAAATACTGAAAAGCTGAAGAGCTTATGGTACACGAAATGAGCCTAAATGCCTGGGAATTAGTATATAGTGAATCGGGCGCATGGGTTGATACAAATCCTATTAATATTTCAGACAGATCCGATCGGGTGTTCATAATCTGGAGTAAAAGGATTCGAACCATTTTATCTACCTATACCTAAGCCTACATTGCAACCCTTAAAGTCCTCTCTTTTATGCATATCCAGAATTTGTGGAGAATAGCAAGTAAGCATGCCATGAGAATTCTTGAATTTATATGCATGATTTAGTATATTGACTTCCATTAAGCATGATGAATATGAGTTTGCGAAATATCTAGCTTCATGTGTTTAGTGTGCTGAAATTTCATGCTATATGTTCCTGCATATTATTTTGCTAATCTTCATGTTTTTCTAGTTAACTCTAATGCAGCAAAAGTGATCAATGGCAGTGAGTCTTTTATTTTCGTTCTTTGAGTCTTTTATTTCTTTCTTTCTATCTTTGCTCGAGGGCGAGCAAAGGTTAAGTTTGGGGGTATTTGATCGGTGTATTTTATATACACCTTTTGAGTCAGTTTTAGTTAGTCTTTTGTCCTGTTTTGCACATATAAGTGTCGTATTAGGATAGTTTTCCTTTCTTTTGAGTCAAAGTGGTTAAAATGGCCAAATGGCGGAAAAGGAGCTAAAAGAGGGCAAAAGAGGCGATTCCAGAGCTAAAAAAAGAGAAAGTGGCGAATGAGGCTGAAACCGAGCGGTAGCGCGCCTCCTGCAATCGAAGCGAGGCGCGACGCCCACTATCCAGAGAGGCTGCAGAAGACTCAGGGCCGTGGCGCCAAATCATCTGACGGATTGCAGAAATCAGGGCCGCGGCGCCAAATCATCCGACGGATTGCAGAAGTTTCAGCGCGCTTTGTATGCGACGCAGCGGCGCGAAAAATAAGGTTTCAGCGGATTTTGGGTCGAACTGCGAGGAAAAGTTGAGGCGGTTTTCGGCTATAAAGGAGAACCCTAGGCGGTTTTAAGGGTCCCCTTCTGCACACAAAGGCTTCTTGCTTGGAGATTGGAGACCATAGTTTAGTAATTTCTTTTCCCTTTTTTGTTTTTATTTCAGTTTTTATGAAGAACATGAGATTAGTTCTTGTCATGTCAATGACTAGGAACTAATTCCTCTATAGGGCTTTCCATGTTGAATCTCTAGAAACTTATGTTATGATTTAATGCATGCTTATGGTATTTCTTCTTCTTGTTGAGATCTATCCAATAATTGAATTGAATGCTTGGTAGTTAATTGACAACTAAATACCACTATATGATTTCTAATCAGACTCCGAAAGGAGGGGGTTGTGAATATGCTGTAAGTTGGGTAGACATTCTTGGATTGGGGATGAAAATACCTCAATTATTTATGTAGCGTTAATGAGAGGCTTAAAAACCCTAATTTTGCGCATTGTGTGTGACGGTTAACTAGGTTCTTGTTCTTAATCCTCTTATAGAGTTATCCTTATCACCGAAAGGTAAGTAAGGTGCAATACTGGGGTTGAGTGTTTATATAACCCTAACGGGAGTATAAAACGATTTAGTGAACCTGCTTTCTCCAAAAGAAGAAAACTATAAGTTATGCATTAATAAGTAACATAAGCGGATAGCGAGGAGACGTGGAAGTCCTATTCTCATCACCACTGAAGTAAACCCTATAGTTAAATAGCTTTTATAATTCTTAGTTATAAACAAATCCAAATATCAATTTACCAAATAGATACCAAAAAAATAGATAGTTGGTAATTGAACCCTAATCCTTGAGGACGATATTCGGTCTTATCAAGACTATACTACTTGTCACGATAACGTGCACTTGCGTTAAAGTGTGTGCATCTTACCGCGCATCAATTATCATATGGGTGCATTTCGATTCAGGAAGTGTATAATGCATTTCCCCACCTTCCTTCTGATTCTCTCGATATAATCGGTAGCCGACTAATCGACTTATTGCTTGAGATTCGTCAAATCAGTTACAGTGACATGAGGTTAGGGCCAACAAAATCTATCATGGAAATGACACTCCATGTCAGCCCAGCTTTGTATGGAGTCTGGGACCAAGGATGAGTACCAGAAAAATGTTGTCCCGATTAGAGAAACGGGGAACAACTGTAGCTTATGATATTCATTTTGGCCAACCTCTCCGCATTGGGCGGTAAATCTGATGATATGCTCAGTGGTATATTTGATGTCATCACCCGAGAAAGTGGCAAAATCAGGCGTTTTGAAGCCTCTTCGCAGTGGTATTATCTGATCTAACACAATCAGGGTAGGGCTTCCTATAAATAGGCTTGTACAAGGGTTTCAGTTGGATGTCAAAGTACCTCTTCATAGTATTCACGATAGTTTCAGGGTTCATCAACTGTGAAGTCCCCTGCCGATTCTTAGTTGAAACCGGCTGGTAGTGGTACATAACTGGAGGCCTCAATTCTATACCTTATTGGGCAGGGTGTTGAAAGTTGTAGATATTTTGCTGGACATTACCAATAGGTGAGGTATATTCCCATTGATGTTGTTGGGCATAACCACTAAATACTACAACCTAAGCTTCTGAAAGAGTCAACGAAGCCTGAGGATAAGGTGGAACAATGTTCCATGTCTGCTCTCCCCGGACATCAGTCGTTCTTGGAAAGTTCGTGCTTCCTAGATGGTATGGATTGGGTACTGGTTGTGACTGCTGGAATGGTGTCCCGTTGTAGACAGTGTCACCACATATCCGAGCAGGGTCATATCTAGAGGTCACCGACTGCCAATTCGGTTGGCCAATATTGGTCGTCTGCACTGTAGGGCCGTTTGCAGGAGCGAACGACATAACGGGCGGCAACCCAAAGTGTCTGAATTCCTGAATTGGTCTCCGAGCCATATTGATCTGCCTATATTGCACACTCTCTTGGTCGAGAGGCACAACTTGCCCCTCATCATTTGGTGGAAACCATACGACAGCCTGGTTATCAAGCGACTGAGCTTGTGCTCCTAAGTGTGATATCGGTTGTACCTGAGTAGGTACTGACTGATACACATTTGGTTGAGGAACAACACCTGGATTCACAGTTGTATGTTGCACAGCGCCACTCATCAGAGGGGTGGCAGAACTAGCTGAACATTCTCCTGGATGCAGTCGATTGGCTTCCAGTTCCCTCGCCTGCTGAACCTCATTATGCACCATTGGCTTGACAATGTTAGTCAACTATTTGGAAACCTGGTACATAATGTCGTGGATGTCTAAGTCAATCTGTTGTCTAATGAACGATATGGTCATGACAGTTAGACCTTCGGGTTGGCTCACCCACATCTTGGGTTGATGGAGGAAGTGGAGGGGTATCAACCGATGTAGGCATACCTGAGGAAAATAGTGACTCGTTGTTCTTTCTGGGAGGATTTTGTTTATGATGTGGACTGGACTCTGGGTTTATTTTCTTACCAGACCTTAGGAGCATACGCCAAGTGTGATCCTGATCTGGAGAATCAAATTTCGCTATAGAATCACATATGATCCCACTGGGCGTGCCAAATTTGTTGATTGTGTCTTTGCATCAATTGAAAAAGAAATGTGGATTGTGTCTTTGCATATGTTGAAACTAAAATTATGTAAGATAGTGAGGATCTTAAACCCCAATTTGTTAAAGAATGTCGACAAAGATATAATTGGCTAAAGTGGCAAGAATCAATTTAATCTTAGTTAAAATCACTTACCAAATGTGAAGTTTTTGTACCTGTAGTCCAAACACCTAATGGTATTAAACCCGTTGGCTATAAATAAGTGTTTGTGTGAAAAAGAAATGAGAAAAATAAAATACAAAGATATAAGGCATGCCTTGTTGCACAGGAATTCTCACAAAGGTCTGGCATCGATTATGAAGAGACATACTCATATGTTATGGACGCAATAATGTTATGTTATCTCATTAGTTTTGCTATCCATGAGAGACCTGAGATGCATTTGATGGATATGGTTTAAACCTATCTCTATGGATCAATTGATAATAAAATATACATGAAATTCCTTAAGAATTTAAGATGCATGAAGCATGTGTTCAAAGACTCGAGAAATGTATTTCATCAGATTGCAATGATAATTGTATGGTTTGAAGCAATTACGTCGCATGTGGTATAACCGCCTTAGTCAATATTTATTGAAGGAAGGCTATATAAATCATGACATTTTCCCATGCGTTTTTATAAAGAAAACACTATCGGAGTGTTTTCAAATTAAGTGTTTGACAAATGGTATCTTTATTCATTAATCTATATAAAAAAAGATGTTGAAACGAGTTTACATGGATGAAACACATCCATTTAGTACTATGATGGTTGTTCGATCATTTGATGAATAGGGATTCGTTCTGACCTCAAAGAAAGAATGGAGAAATTGTTGGTGCTGAAGTACTATATCTTAGTGCAATCGGTGCACTAATGTATCTTGTCAATACCACAAGGTCTGACATTGCATTTTCAGTAAATGTGTTAGCGATATATAGTTGTGCTCCTACAAAAAGATACATGAATGAAATTAAACATATATCTCAGTATCTAAAAGGGACTATCGATATGAGCTTATTTTATGCTAACAATTACAGTCCCGATCTTATTGGTTATGTCGATGTAGAGTATTTATCTGACCCACACAAAGCTAGATCCTAAACAAGCTATGTGTTTATATGTGGGGGTGTTGCATATCTTGGAGATTTATAAATCAGTCTATTGTTACTACCTCATCAAATCATCATGAGATAATAATTATTCATGAAGCAACATGAGAAGTTGTATGTTTGAGGTCAATGATACATCTTATTCGAGAAAAATGTGCTTTGAAATATGAAAAGATACAAACGATCTTATATCAAGATAATGCAATACACATTGCCCAACTGAAAAGAGGATTCATAAAAGGAGATAAAACAAAGCACATTTCACCAAAGTTATTCTTCACACATGTGCTCCACAAGATGGGTGATATCAATGTGCAACAGATTCGTTCGGGTGATAATATGGCTGATTTGTTCACCAATTCTCTACCAACTGCAACTTTCGAGAAGATGGTGCACAAGATTGGGATGCGAAGACTCAAGTATTTGGATTGAAGTTCACATCAGGGGGAGTTAGTATGCGTTGTACTTTTTTTTCCACACAAGATTTTAGTCCCACTGGTTTTCTTTAAGTTTTCAATGAGGTAGTCAAAATGCATATTATTAGTAATGTGTACTCTTTTTCCTTCACTAGAATTTTTTCCACTGGGTTTTTTTCTAGAAAGATTTTAACGAGGCCCATTATCTATCAAATAGATTAAAGGTGGGACCAATTATAAATTATTGTGAATGTCTATCTCTACCAGAAAAGTTAGGGGTAGTAACTTTGGGACCAAGTTAATTTTCTATTATAAAAATAGAGATGTTCCCTTCATTGTATTTTCATCCCTCAAGAGAAATAAAGAATTCTTCTCTCTTCCCTCTTTCTCTATATATATTCTTGTTCTAGTTTTATTATTTTATAATATTTTTTTACTTATCCATTTTAATAAATCAAGAGTGAGTTATCAACTTTTTCAATAATACCCTTGTCATTAAATAACTATATAGAATACTACTCCCTCACTTCCATTTTACTTGGCCTTATACTAAAAATGATTTTTTTTCTTTTTATTTGTCCCGTTTAGCAAATCTAAGAGAGATTTGTTATTTTCTTCTAATATTACCCTTATGATTAAATAACTATATAAAATAATAGTAATCAAACTTAGATTTGCAAAGCATAATTAATAACAATGCACTAAGCTCCCACTATATGCGGTATTTGGGGAAGGGCAGGTTCACAAGGGTCTATTGTACGCAGCTTTACCTTGCATTTCTGCAAGAAACTGTTTTCACTGCTTGAACCCGTGACCTCATGGTCACATGACAACAACTTTACCAGTTACTTCAAGACTTTCATTCAAAGCATGATTAATAACGATTATTGTAAAATAAATCTCTAATAGATAGTTTCTTAATGAGTGTCAAGTCAACTAAGAGTGTGTTTGGTTCGCGCAGGGTAAACAGAATGGAATCCAGTAAGGGAATGGAATGGAAAGGAAAGGAATTACCCTGATTGTCCATATATGTTTGGTTCTGGGTGGTCCGGGGTCCGGGGTGGTCCGAGTGGTCCAGGGTCCGGGTTGGGGAAAGGGAATCCAAATACCTAGGGGGTGGGGGGGAATCAAGGAAAAAGAATGAAAGTGGAAAAGGGGTAAATGGAATGAAAAAATAAGGCCAAACAAACAACAACAAAGGGAATTTTATTCCTCCATTCTCTTTCCCTTTCCTGTTTACCCCGAACCAAACGCCCCCTAAGATGGAAAGGGAAAAGTAGTAGTCAAACTTATTGTCAAGACCCGAACCGACGGGTCGTGACTGGTACCTTACCTGGGTACCCTTCTACCCACATATCACATATAACCAACGGAAGCTTAAGAACACTTATAATCACATAACAAAAGGGTGATATCATGTCCCCTGAACTGTAATAACAAACTTGTATAATAAGACAATCAAGTCGACAAGGCCGTCACTTTTTCATAAAATTGTCCAAACGGACTACAACCGTACACCCGTCCAACCCACGCATGATTACAAACCTCTAAGAGTTTACAATAACTATGACGGGACAAGGCCCCACAGTACCCCTTAATATACACAAGTCAAAATGGAAGACCTATACCAAAATGACTAGGCTCCGGAATAATGAAGCTATCCCAAAACGCTGAGCAAGGATCCTAAGCTCGAGGATCACCAAACTGTGTACCTATACCTGCGGGCATGAACGCAGCCCCCCGAAGGGGGTCAGTACAACAAGATACCAAGTATGTAAAAATGAAGTATAGTAAACAAGATCATAACTGTACAAAAGAATGACAGAGACAAGTATGAAAATCAAATACCAGATCCTACCGTGCCATATAAAATGAGAGCCAACTGTACTTACAAAAATGAGAGTCATCGTATCTGTTTTCATATAACGTATTCCGACCCTTTAGTGAGGGACTCGGTCTATGTAACCATTATGTATGCCTGACCCTATAACCAACATATATATATGCACATATATAATCAAATATAACCGCATGAGCATCTTGTACTCGCATCATGGATCTTGTCCATGGAATCAAATATAACCGATCGCATGAGTATCTAAACTCGCATCATGGAAGCATATCCATGGAATAAAACCAAGGTACCAACACATCATCTACCAAATATTAAAATGAACTTTCCTTTTAGAAATGCGTGGTTCCAACATATCATGTATCAATCACATATAATAAACTTTTCCTTTTAGAAATGCGTGGTACCAACATATCATGAACCAATCACATATAATAAACTTTTCCTTTTAGAAATGTGTGGTACCAACATATCATGTACCAATCACATATAATAAACTTTTCCTTTTAGAAATGCGTGGTACCAACATATCATGTACCAATCACATCTTTCATTTTGGAAAAACCAAAGCACTATCATGTCATGTAATATTAGAACTTGAACCCAAAAGTACTATATACGTTCACCGTACATACATTTTATAGAAAACACCAAGGCACTCTCATGCCTTTCATTTTAAATCCTCATTTGGAAAATCAAGGCACTTATCATATCAAGTATCATTTTAAATCTTCATTTGAAAAATCAAGACACTTATCATATCAAGTATGAATTTAAATCCTCATTTAGAAAATCAAGACACTTATCATATCAAGTATCATTTTGGGATTTAGATCCAATAAAACTATGTACGTCCACCGTACACTTACTTCATTAACCAACTTTCAAAGAAGAAATGATAGTTCACACACCGTTTGTCGTCTGTATCAACTCGATAATCTAAATTCGTCTCGCTCCTCTGGCTAACATTATGGAAACATTTGCATGGTGATAACCGATCCGAATTATCAAATTAATTCATTTTATGAGTCGTTAGTATGTTATATATTTATAATGATCTTATCTAATCAGCTGTGAACTAGAAAATGTAAAACGAACTGGTTATATCTTAGTTTCTATGCAGATGGAAGTCTAATCATTTCAATATAATTGATTGTCGATACCCTTTTCATTTAACGCTACAATTGCTTGTTTTAATACGCTTACCAAAATCAGTCTCAACGCTTAATACTTATTAGTGTTGTAACTTAGCAAGGTCAACTCGACATCAATGCTTACTAAAAACTCTTACCAACATCTCCCATACGGCTTGGTAAGGACTTAGGAATAATTTAGACATGCCTTTAGCATATAATCAATAACATGAATACTCCTTAACTTCTAAGAGTAGAATAACTTTTGAACAATACCACAATTATGGTTCATACATAGAACATGCCAAAAGAAATAAGGAAGAGGTTTACATACCTTATTGACGACTAACCAACATGATAAATAGAATACGTCCCAAATAGGTACTTCAACCTATAATAACAATAACACATCTATCAACTCCATGATACTAGTGTAAGACATATACCAAGTAATGACTCTCTTTTCTTATAAAAAATTGGGCAGCACTTCCCCTATTTATACGTACTTTTCCACCTTTCAATAAGGTCAATCTCATCAATAACCAAACCCCAATTAAGGGCACAACCAAACAGTTAACCAAGGTGATTCACACACCTATTTCTCTCGTAAAAACAGCCTCTTATTCACATAAAACAGTCCACTAAAATCAGTCCATAATCCAACAACAACGAGGATAAAATGTGAGGCCTTTCAACACCTTTCTATACCCTTATTCTTTTAGGACTTACATTAGCAATTACTACATTTAAACATGCATATTGGTGGCTGAATTTCCAGCATTTCAACACCACAAAACAGTCCCTAAAACTGCACAACAATATCCAACAGTTTTTACATGTCTCGATCACAACCAATATCAAAGCCCTTTCCATAATTCCTTATAATCCAATTCAAGTTTCAACACTTTTATATAAATCATAACAACTTATCAACCACAATATTCCTTCATTTTAACATGAAAAAGGTGACGTTAATAACAACAATTATAGCCAACGAAACCAATATACCAAAACTGCCTCATTCTCGGCCCAACCACCAAACTACCACAAGCACTTCTTATTCTCTATTCCTCTTAACACAAGTTCATCTATTAATTATAACAACATGTAATATCCAATTACTTCAAGAGGAAGAAGAAATCTTACCTTAAATCTTAGCCAAAACAATCCACAAGTTTCGGCCACACCACTTCCTTTTGCACCACTTCTTCAAGCTCCAACAATACCCATGTAACCTCTACAAGCTTATAATCATCTTGCCTTCTTGTTTTACTTCCAAAAAGTTCATAACAAGCTTAGGTTTTCAACACCAACTTCCGGCCAAACCGATTTGGAGAATACTTGGAGAGTTAACTTGGCTAAGAACTTGATCAAGGTGCTTAATCTAGTTGAATAATCAACTCTTGTTCTTCACTTTTGCTAGAAGAAAAATCGTGCCTTACTAGTTTAAGGAAGAGAGAAGAGAAAGATTTTGGAAGATAGGATATTTGTGTAAAATGACTAAGTCTTGCTATTTACTCCTCTCTATATAGATATTTCCTTTGCAAGACAAGTGGATGAGAGACACATGTCACCCTCCTATTGGTCACAACCCCTTTTCACAAAATATCTTAACACTTGGCCAAAATGTCTAATTTTTCGAAAGGCCCCACAAAATTGTGAAATTTCCGGTGGGCCCCATATTATCAATGCCAAGATTTCATAATACAATACTAAGTCCATAACTACATACCTTTCTCGGCCTTTTGGCTAAGATCAAGTGTAGTATCTGTTCTTATCAGTTTAATATCTGATATGTGGGCCATCGGTCCACACGATATTAACTCAATTTTTTTAAGGGGGAAGGTCCATTAAGGTAGCTTGCTACCTGGGCCTTCATGTGTCGCCTTAGAGTTGCACTATTGCTAGGGCCTGGCGCACCCCATTCAAAAAAAAAAAAAAAGTCCATAACTCCATTCGAAAAGAATTCAACCACTAATATAATTTTCGTTCTCACATTTTTTTGTATCCAAAATTTCCATATAGAAATGTAAATATACTTTCCTTCCAACCTTCCAATCTTATTTCCTTACTTACGTTCTCACTTATATGCCCTGGAACTACGGGGTGTAAATTTCCAAAGCATATTAATTGATGTATATTTTTAGTGCCCTTGGAAATGATTTGAAATGAGTAATTAATGCTGAGAAAAAAAATATAAAAAATATTTTTTTTCCTCTTAATATGCTAAAATTGATAAGTAAAAATGAAAATATATTTTTAGTATAGTGAACAAGTAAAAGCGAAGGAAGGTAATAGTAGTCACACTTAGATTTGCAAAACATAGTTAATGAGGTTTATTTGGTAAAACAAATACCTAATAAAGTCAAACCTCTATATAGTTGTCACTCGTTATAACATCATTTCACTATAACGACATGTTTTTTCTCCAGAACCGATTTTGCATGTTATATTTTACTTTTTTATAGTAGCATTCTATTTGTAACAGCAGTGACATTCATTATAGTGGTACACTCTGTATAAAACATATCTGTAATAGCCATACACAAATATTATGTAAGAAATATATTATGTATAAAGATAAAATATTAAAATATTTATGTTAATCTCTTAGATAGACTTCAAGGGAAAGCTATTGAATTTTCTTTGTTGAAAGTTTGGATAAAATTCTTATCAATTCAAGCATTATATTATCACTACTAGAATTTACGAAATAACCTACAATTGTATAATTCTTACGTTAAACTTGAAATATTTAAATTCTCAATTAATTTTAAATGCATATGTTTCTTAAATTTTAATTATTTATCGGTATGATACACTAGTTATGAATTTAAGTAATTTATCAGTCTTTTCAATTTTTAGTTAATGAGAAATGAAAATCAATTGAATTTTAAAATGAATAAGTACTATATTATTTTCGTTTATAACATAAAAATACAGAAAAATAATTATTTGCGTACTTTTATTTATAACAGCTAAATTAAATATAAATATCAAATGACAGTATACATATATAATAACACATCACTATAGCAATCATGAAATTTTTGGATAAACTCTAGTTTTGATTATGAATAAAATCTTAAGGAGATCAGTTCAATTAGAGTCAGATAAAATAGAACGGAGGAAGTAGTAGTAAATCTTAAATTTTCACAATATAATTAATAAGAGTATTTTAGTAAAATAAACCCTTTAATATTTTTTTTTTTAGGGGAATACCTAAGTATAAAAAGGAAAAGAGAAAGTATTTATCTACCATGTCTTGTTAGTTGTTTAATTGTTCTCTTTGATTTTCCAACACATATAACATACTGTATCTTAAAATTACTCGTTTTTTTTTGTTTTTCACCGGTTCACATTGGAGCTCGACTATATTCGGAGCGTTGAGTAAAGCCCAATTTTGAAGAAATCACTCCCTACCAAAGATTTTTTCATACCCAGGTGCTCGAACCCGAGATCTCTAGTTAAGAGAAGAACAACCTCATCCACCGCACCATATTCATTGATGATATATCTTAAAATTACTTATTTAATGTAAACATTAAGAAAGAATTAAAGTTTTTCCCATGTAGAAGAAAAAAAGAAGTTTATCTTAGGATTACAACATAAAAGTAGAAAGGGGAAAATTGAAATAGGTTCCCTCTCAACTATTCCATTTCCAATGAATAGAATAAGGTGCTTTTAGAGAATATAGACGTTGGGGGTGTCGTTATATGATCCAACATTGTTCAACGTTACACTGCTCAGTTTTCAGTGCACTCTTTTTTTGATATCTTCACCCACCCTCTCCTCCATTGGTCTCTGTCCCCATACCCTTAACCCCTAGTTTTTCCTTTGTGGGTTTGTCTATAATGGATGCCTCTAAGAGTTGCGTTAGGGGTGAGATTGACACTTGTGCTCCATTTGAGTCTGTCAAGGAGGCTGCTACTCGATTTGGTGGAATTGGGTTTTGGAAACCCACTCTGACCAAGTCATCTCAGGTCTGTTTTCTTTTCTTACATTTATGCTTATTTTACCTTACAAATTACAAAAAATCTATCGGAAACAACCTCTCTGTCCCCACAAAGTTGGGATAACGTGTGCGTACATCTAACCCTCCCCAGACACCACCTGTGTGATTATGTTGTTGTAGATTATTTAGGTAATACTGGAATCTAGTCTTAGTGGAAAACATGGGATCTATGTAAGAGTATTTCTCAAGTTGTGCATTTTTATGTTTCATGAATGTTCTGTGTGGTTTTACAGAGAAAAGGTACATGATGTGCCTAGTATTACTTTGCTTTGTAGGAGATGTAAACTTATTGTCTGTGTTGTAAATGTAGATATTTAACTTGTATACACTGACATGTAAAAATATCTTACACTATCGCTGTAACTTGCCTTATTTTCGATGTTACTAATCACACTTTTTAAGGAACCGGTTACCTGAAGATAGTGGGTGAAGTTTTAAACATGGAGAAACTAAGCTCAACTCTACACATAATTACCTTGTTAATTGTATGAAAGAAAACACATTGAGGCTCGTCGTGTTACTTGAGTTTGCATCTCTCTGGTATTATGACAGATTTCCCCAGTCTGTGGGGTTTGAAGAGTTTGGTTGCTTTTGATATCTAAAAGATAGAGGTGTACGTAGTTTTTCTGTTAAGGTCTACCTTTTGCATATTGTTTAGTAGTTTCAAATTAAAATACGCCGAAGGTTTCATAAGACCATGTTTCCAATTCTGTCGTTTAAGTTTGGGATGATTCAGAAGAATGTCTTTAGCTGATGCCACTTTTGATTGAAACCTGAACTTCTACCTGTGGGGTTTGAAGAGTTTTTTGCTTTTGATATCTTTGCATATTGTTTAGTAGTTTCAAATTAAAATACGCCGAAGGTTTCATAAGACCATGTTTCCAATTCTGTCGTTTAAGTTTGGGATGATTCAGAAGAATGTCTTTAGCTGATGCCACTTTTGATTGAAACCTGAATTTCTACCTGTGGAAATACCACAATTGCAGAGTTGTATGCTGCAATTTCTCTACCAAATCATAAAAAGCAAATGCTTCAAATGACAACATGTTAGTCCTAACTTTATTAATGATGGTAGTTTACTATATTCATAAACCATTGAATGAACCTTTTTAGTTCCTAAATTCCCAACCAAAATCCTGATGTGGGGTCGCTAACTTTATGCTTCATGTTAATTATTGATTTTACTGGCTTGGATGTAGGGTGCTGAAGAGAAGGTTGACATTGCAAAAGTGGAAGAACAGGCTGCGCAGTTGGAAAAAGATCTTATTGTAAAAGAGAGGGAAACACTTGAGGTCTTAAAAGAATTGGAAAGCACTAAAGTTATGATAGAGGAGCTGAAATCAAAGTTGCAGGAGGCATATGAGGTCAATGCCACACTAAGTGCTGACGCCGAAGCTAAGGATGTACATCTTGCTGATGAAGTAGAGAAGGAAAACATTGTAAGCAATAATCAGGACACAACCGGTGGTTTGGATCTGTGTCCCTCTTCAGCTCCAGGCTTCATCTTATTGGAGTTAAAACAGGCTAAACTAAACTTGACCAGGACAACTAGTGATCTTGCT
Source organism: Przewalskia tangutica (assembly GCA_029844215.1). Taxonomy (NCBI): domain Eukaryota; kingdom Viridiplantae; phylum Streptophyta; class Magnoliopsida; order Solanales; family Solanaceae; genus Przewalskia; species Przewalskia tangutica. Next base: position 29,752,013 of record CM056732.1, read on the forward strand.
GATATTCGAACCACTGTTGAATCATATAACAAGAAAATTGAAAAAGAAAGAATCTTGCTTGAGAAGACCCGCCAAAGATTATCTTCAAATTCCTCGAAGATTTCATCTCTTGAAGAAGAGTTAAATAAGACAAAAGAAAAACTAAAGTCGGTGAAACTTGCTGAAGATGGTTCTTGTGATCCTATTGATCTGACGAGGGAGCTCCAGAGACTGACTGATGAGACTGAGCAGTTTAAGAAATTAGGAGAAGCTGCAAAATCAGAAGTATTGAGGACTATCTCTGAGATTGAACAAACAAAGACAAAGATCAAAACAGCTGAGATCAGGTTGGTTGCGGCCAAGAAGATGAAAGCAGCAGCTAGAGCTGCTGAAGCTGTTGCTCTTGCTGAAATCAAGGCCCTATCAAGCAGTGAGAACTCGTTTGCACGAAGGCCAGAGGAAGGAGTAGCTCTTACCTGTGAAGAATATTCATCTCTATTGTCCAAAGCTCAAGATGCACAGGAAGCTAACAAGAAAAGAGTAGCAGATGCAATGATGCTAGTGGATGAAGCTGATGTGTCAAAAACAGAAATCTTGAAGAAGGTAGAAGAAGCTACAGAAGAAGTTAAAGTTAGTAAGAAGGCATTAGAAGAAGCACTGAGCAGAGTGGAGGCTGCAAATGAAGGAAAATTATCAGTAGAGGAAGCTCTGCGCAAATGGAGGTCTGAAAATGGACAGAGAAGACGTTCTATACAGAAGTCGACCAACATTAAAAATCCTTCATCATCTTCTCGGAAAGACTCTGTCCTGGTTGATGTCAATGGCCTGACTCTTGTCAATGATGAGTTAAAACCAGTTCTAAAGCCAACTCTATCAATAGGGCAAATATTGAACAAGAAGTTGCTTTTGACAGAAGAGTTTGAGAATGGATATCGGGCTGGGAAAAAGGCTGGAAAACGTACAGTGTCGTTGGCCCAGATGCTCGGGAAACCTACTGGTGAGTTGCAGTTAAGTCGGAAAGATGAGAAAGAAAATGGAGTTAAGCATCATCCCCCAGCAAAAAGGAAGAAGTTTGGTTTTGCTAGGATCTCTCATCTTGTGACTCAACATTCTAAGAAAAAGAAGCAGCACACTGCAACAAGTTTGAGGTGTGGATCAGCTGAATGAATTATTAATTCTAACTCGGTTTAAACGATGTGAATAACATAGGCAAGGACTATCTTGGGGTTTATCTAATCTTAGGTTGTGTTAGTTTGGTTTGTAACCTATGTTTGCTTTGACTAATGTATGATTCAGTTGATTTTATCCTATTTGTGTAGACCATGTTATGATTTGGTCAGGGAATTTCATGTGAATTATTTAAACTTGAATTGCAACATATGTTTGCTATGATGTGTTAGCTTGATTTGCAACCTATGTTTGCTACGATATGATTCAGTTGATTTTATCCCATTAGTGTGCATCATTGTCCGTAGGAGATTTCGTTAGTTTGGTTTGACCTATGTTTGCTGATCAACATATGGTTCAGTTGATCTTATCCCATCTCTTTATGTTCCTGTTTTACTAGAATTTGTCTACTACTATCATTTTACAAGGAATATAATAATGAGAGGAACAACTAAACTTATTTATGTGTTTTAGACCCCAGTGGGATCGGGATGGGCGGGGTCGGGACGAGGTCGGGACGGAGAGGAGGGGCGGGCCAAGCGGGACCGGTATGAGCCTACTACTATCATTTTACAAGGAATATAAGAATGAGAGGAACAACTAAACTTATTTATGTGTTTTAGAGCCCAGTGGGATCGGGATGGGCGAGTCGGGGCAGGTCGGGACGGAGGAGAGGCGGGCCAGCGGGACGGTATGAGCGGGGCGATACCGTGTCGCCCCAGATTTCGTCGGTGGGCGATAGGGATGTCGATGGGCGGGTAAATCGGGTCGCCCGCACCCGCTCGATTGGGCGGGTATGGGGATAGTTTGGTGGGTGGTGGGCGGGTATGGGTATCAAAGTGCTACCGCCATGGGTAGTGGGCGGCGGTGGATTTCATATAAGACCCGCCCACATCCGCCCGCCCATTACCGCGCGCACCGATCGCATCGTACACCGCCCATATCCGTATCGTCTATTAGTTTAATTAGGCTATTTATGAATTTATTTGGCCCTTTGATTTAAAATATGACTTGAGCCAACCCGCACCGTGTCCTGAAAATCATGAAAGTACATCTTTCCATTTTTATTTTTTTACATAAATAGTAGTGTACTGGTCCTGAATGTACCTCGTCCCTTTGTTTATAAAATGGCTTTGTACTAATCATGAAAGTATCTCTTCCATTTACTTGTTGTTTAGTTTCCCCTTTGTCCACAACTGAGTTTCATGCTCCTAATTATGGAAATCCTGAAAATAATATTAGTAGGCTAATCTACTTTTATTGTCCATTTGCATCTCTGGTATATGAAAATAGTAAGTTTTATAGGATGCATGCTTAGGTTAGGATTGCATGTGTGGATGAAACAACTCTAACCTTGGAATGCCCATCATTTGTGTTTTAATGTTTGCCAACTTTTCAGCGAGCATTTATGCTAAGTTAAAATCTTGATCTTGCAGTGGAAAGATGGTTAACTGAGAGATTCAAAAGTCAACCTGGAGAGCTCTGTGGATAGTTGGGTTCGTCTTTTTGACAAGGCAAATCCTGAAAACTAGTTAATCATTTTTCGACCGTCGAGAAAAAGAGAATGAGATTAATGGGTACCGCCGGTAAGTAAGTGGGCGTAAGTGGGCGGGGGCAGTGGAGAATTACTACCCGTGATGGGTGGTGGGCGGTGGGGTGTGTTTTAGGTGGTGGAGTGCAGTGCAGGGTACCTTCGCCCGCCCTATTGACATCCCTAGTGGGCAGTGGGTCGGGCGGGACGGTTTTTTTTTTTAATTTTTCCACTAAATTAAAAATACTAACATATAGTCATATATATTTATAAACTAAATAATTGAACAAAGACAAGAAGAGTGTAAAAAAAAAATATTGTAGTGTACTGTTGTTGAATTTTTTTACAAAAGACAGAGAAAAAAAATATTAAAATTGCAATGAAATAAATTATCAATTTGAAAACACTTTTTCTAGTTTCTTTATAATTTCGTGTGGTTCTTCGGTTGGAATTGGTATATCTTGATCAAATTGTTCGACGTCGCTACTCATGCCTTCAGATAAGATGTCGTTGTAGTTTTCGTCTTCTTCTTCGTTAATCTCTGGTTGACCCACTTTTTTCGCTCCGCTCGTATTCAATCTCTGAATAGTACCGCCATCTCCAAGCTGTCTCCGGCTAATGAGTATCTATGCTCTCCTATTTGAAATCTGCCGGCAGAAAAAGCGCTTTCAGAAGCGACTGATGACGCTTGAATGTTCAAAACATCTCGGACCATCATTGAAAGTGTCGGAAATGTCTTCTCATTCTGCATCCAATATTTCAGCAAGTCTTCCTTTCCGTCTTGATTGACAACTGCTTGGTAAGGTAAACTACCCTGCAAAACATAAACATCTAACTCGCTAATTTGGTTAGCAGTGCTACCACCACACATTCTATTTCTGAGGCTTTCAATACTAGCCGCAGAAACAACATGTTTTTTAGAGGTCGTGTTGAAGTAGAAGAAGATGGTACGAAAGCCGGTTGGTTGCTAGCACTTTCTTGCTGGTAATACCGATATACTTTTTTGCATTCATCTTCTACGCTAGCCAACACTTCTTCTAGCGTTTGTTCAATAGGTGGTGGGACATTTAAATTTTTGGGAGTTGGAGGTGGTAGTACGTCCATACAGTTATAAATATTTTCAATAAGACTTTTACAACCGTCTACTTTAATAGTCGTGTTTAATACAACACCAATAATATAAATCGGGGGAATAAGAATAAAATATTTCTTTATTTTCATAAACATTTTTTAATATCTGTCTTATAAACAGATTTTTCATATATTCTTTAAGAAGTAAAAATATTATAGCTATATAAAACAACATAGTTGAAATAGTAGGATAATATATAGTAGAAAATTCTTTTGTTGTTCGATGATAATTCTCTAGAAATACAATAAGTTCTTTAATTTTGTCTCAATCGTTATCCACAATCATATCAGTTGGATTTTGATTATGGGCGTTAAAAAATAAAGTGATATGTTTTCTATAATTATAAGCAACAAGTAGTTGGTCATATAAAGAATTCCACCTAGTGGGTACTTCTTCGGGAATTTTTCTATAAGATAGTCCACAATCGTGACAAGTTTTTTTATAATCTTTTTTTCGTTGGATTCTATTACTTTTAAAAATAAAGTTTATAGCAAATTGTATTTTTTCAAGAATATCTTGAAAAAGTGAAAGACAGTCCTTTACAACTAAGTTATAAATATGACACGCACATTTGATATGATTTTTTTTTGGAAAAGACGGAGTTAAAACTTCTTTTAAAACATAAATAGCAGAATTGTTAGAAGATACATTATCTAATGTAATACTCATAACTTTATCATTTATTCCGTAATAATCGCAGACTAAATAAATATTTTCTGAAATAAACTCACTAGTGTGTCTACTATTTATATATCTATATGCTAAAATACGTTTTTGCATAGACCATTTATAATCTATCCAATGACATGTTATCGTTAAATAATCATGGTCGTTAGTACTATGACCTATATCAAAAGTTAGAGTGACTTTGCCAATAAAATGATATAATGCATAACGTAAATACTGTTGATATTCATGTGTAAATTTAAATACATCTCTCTTAACAGTTGATCTAGGAAAACCTTTATAAGTAGGATTATACATATCTCTAATATAATGAATAAAACCAGGAGATTCAGGAAATGAAAAAGGCAAACCCTCCACAACAACTCATTTTGCTAGTGTTTCCCTATCTTTATGTTTATCGTATTTAGGGCCTACAACTCCCCCCGTCATAGGATTAATTTGACTCTGTACTTTGTCCGGGACAGTATGTGAACCTTGCCACGATTGAGAGGGCGCTTGCACACCATCTTTTTCAATAATGTATTGGGCATGCAAGACTTTGTATTTTTGCAATAGGTGTCTTCCTAAACCCCCGTCCCACCATGACCTTGTCAAGTTTTAAAAGTATAAACGGATTTACAAGTTTTACATATAGCTACTTGATTCGGTACGTCCCTGTGAAAATATTTCCATACAGCTAATTTTAATGGTCGTTTTGTCGGACCTCGTCTTATACTAGGGGGAATATGAGGCATTTCACTAGTGGGTGTATCATCATCTACATAGTGGGTGTATCATCATCTAGAGTGACATCTAAGTTAGAGTCTTCTTCATTTTGAGAAAATACATGATCGTCAAGATCATATGATATTTTCAGGAAACTGTTCAGGATCAATAAAATCATCTTGTCTAGGAGTAGGACTAGGAATACTAGAAGAAGTATCCTGCCCTTGTTACCCCTGCTAGAAGAAGCCTGACCTTTACTCTTACCCAACATACCTCTTAGTCCATTCATTTTAATTATGCTAATAAATAGTTAAAGATAATGAAATTAAATGTGCTAAATGAAATAAAGACAAAATAATAATTTAATGAGGAACAAATGTACCAAACGCCGACGTAGAGTCGACGTGTAATCGAGAGGTTGAAAATTGAAACTTTGTTCGATAGATAATTCTCAAGCTAGTTGCCAACTTCATTTCCAATTCCCAAATTAATAAATAGATTGAATATGTAGTAGACAATGTTGTATAGAGATTGATTGATTGAGAGATTAGAGAGATAAGAGATTGTAGGAAGATTTGTGAGAAATAAGAAGAGAAAATGATGTATTTATAGTTAAAAATTTGGGTTAAAGTGTAAATATAATAACTTAGGGGTTAAAAATAAATATAAATGGGGTAGGGGGTTGGGGGAGGCCAAAAATGACCTTTGCAAAACGGCCAAAATGTAAAATGGTCGTTATTGCAACAGTTATTTTTGCAATTGGCTGGGTTTCGGGCGGGACCGGGGCGGGACGCGGGACGAGTCGGATCATCGCGGGATCGGGCCAAGCGGGACCATACCATGTCCCGTCCCGATTCGAGGGCCGTTATCGTTAATTTTTTGTTTTTTTTAAATATTCGGGACCGGGACCGGGCCTGCCCAGCCCACTGGCCAGGCCTAGTTTTAGACTTGTTTCACTTCACCTCCAGATAATTTCTCATCACAGCCCTGGCTGCTACTAGCATCAAAATCATATTTCTTTCCATGTTTTTCAACAAGGCAGTTATGAGGTGTCACATCAGCCTCATGGTCACTTATATAATTATCCCTGTCAGCTCTAATTTTGTCATAAAAAACCTTCTCTTCTATAGTCCCCTTCCTTACTAGTATTAATGAGCTCAAATTGATCTACAACTACTATCGAGCTTCCCTTACCCACCTCCCCCCACCCAAAGGAAAAAGGAAATAAAGTCTGGATGATAGAGCCAAGATAGTGTCCGGGCTTACTAACATAATAGTAGTAGCATAGTGGTTTCTCATAAAAAATATATATATTGTGACTTGTACAACTGATAATAATCCTGTTATTTTTTTTCCTCCTCTATTTACAGGAGGTGTATAACGTGACTTAGAGATTTATTTAAGTTATATACATTGATATTATAAAATTTAAATATTATTCGTGTACTTTGACTTATTATAACATGTTTCTTACTTCAATTTTGGATTGAGTATATACTTTATACACCGATAAAAAAAATTGTACCGGTGTAATTTACTCTCTTCGTTCACTTTTACTTCACTATACTAAAAATAGATTTTTATTTTTACTTGTCACTTTTACATGTCAAGAGAAAACAATTTCGTTTTTTCCTGTTTTTCTCATAGTATTAATTGCTCATTTCAAATTATTTTTCAAGACCATTAAAATTATGCACCAATTAATATCAATATCATGATAAATTATATACTTCATTTATTATTTCTTAAGAGGAGTGTAAAGTCAATGTAGTAGATAAGTATAATTGAGAAGAGGGAGTAATTAATTATTGTAAGTTACTCCCTTTGTTCACTTTTACTTGTCACGTTTCACTTTTCGAGAGTCAAATTACATGAACTTTGACCAATATTTTAAGACATATTTTTTCATCATATTAATATGAGAAGGATTGCAACTTATAGTATTTTTAAGAGAAGGTGGAAGCGAAGAAAGCGGCGTATGCGAAGTTGGTAGAAAGCAAAGATGAGGTAGAGAAGTGGATGAATATGGAACTGTATAAGATGACGAGTAAGAAGGCAAAACTAGCGGTTACGGAGGCGAAAAAGACGGCTTTTGAACGACTGTATGTGGAATTAGAGGATAAAGACGGGGATAAGAAGTTATACAGACTAGCCAAGGCAAGGGAGAAGAGGGCCCATGACTTGGATCACGTGAGGTGCATCAAGGACGAGGACAACAAAGTACTGGTGGAGGAAGCGTATACTAGGCGGAGGTGGCAGTCTTACTTTCATAAACTCTTGAACGAAAAAGGAGATGGAGACATTATGTTGGGAGGTTTGGAGCATTCTGGTAGGTACCTGGATTTTGGGTATTGTGGATGCATTAAGGTTGAGGAGGTTAAAAGTGTTATTCACAAGATGCGCAGGGGACGAGCGACCGGGCATGATGAGATCCCAGTTAAATTTTGGAAGAGCGCAAGCAGGGCAAGTTTGGAGTGACTGACTGAGTTGTTTAACGTCATTTTTAAGACGGTAAGAAGACCCGAAGAATGGAGGTGAAGTACAACGATTTCCCTGTACAAAAACAAAGGTGATATCCAGAGTTGCAACAACTATATGGGTATCAAGCTACTGAGCCACACTGTGAAAATTTGGGAAAAGGGTCATAGAGATGAGGGCGAAGAGAGGCATGTCTATTTCTGAGAATCAGTTTGGATTCATGTCGGGGCGTTCGACTACTGAAGTCATTCATCTTATTAGGAGGTTGGTGGAGCAGTATATGGAGAAGAAGAGAGACTTACATATGATTTTTATCGACCTCGAGAAGACATGCGACAATGTCCCTATGGAGGTTCTATGGAGATATGTGGATGTTAGAGGTATACATGTGGTGTACACTAGGGCGATGTTAGCGATTATCCTTATGCTTTACGCAAGTGTATGTATCGTTCAAGTAATATAGTCTTGGTAAGACCGAATATCGTCCTCAGGGACTGGTTTTCAATTTCCAAACATCTATCCTAAGTTATCTATTTGACTATCGATATTTTGTTTTGGTTTTATCTATAAACTACTGAAGTAATTGCAGAAATTAACTAAAATACTTTATTTGAATCATTTATGGTGGAAATAGGGTTTCCAATCTCCTCGACTATCCACTCGCTTTAATCCTTAATGCAACAATAAAGGTTCTGTTACACCCCGTAATTCCAGGACATGTGAATAAGATAATAGACGCGAGAACACAAGACTTGAAAAGTTGTACGAAAGAAAGAATTGTTTTTCCGAAGGAAAATCTTCCGAACGTCGGAAAGGAAAAATGTTCGTTGATGAGAATTAGATTCTCAGAATACATTATTTGAGGAGTATGGAATTTATTATCATTGTGGAAATGTATTTTACGTATTTGGTCACGTGGGGCCCGCCCGAGAAATTTTACGTTTTGTGGGGCCCACGAGGGTTGCGAAATCTTATGGACGAATGGGAGGGCGACACGTGTCACCCTCCCACATGGGATTGTTCGAAGTGGACCATGGTTAAGTGTTCAAGTGACCAAGGCTAAGTGTGACCAAGGTTAGTAGTATGTGGATGATCAAGTCTTGAAGCCTAGCTTGAGATTGTTGACTAAGTCAAGAGCCACAAAGCTAGATATTTAATCACCTCCATCCAAGCCACACAAGTGTTTTGATCTAAGCCCTCCATTGTTTTATTTATACTACACTAGTGCAAGACAAGTCTTCAACACTTAGAAAAATTTGAGAAAACTTTAGGTGCTCTTTTCATTGCTCTCGGCTTTGAGCTTATTTGAACAAGAAAAATTTTCAATTGTTGTCCAATATTCACAATACTTTAACCCAAGGTTCCTAGGGGTATTGTAAGGATATCTCAATAGAAAGATCCCGGAAAAATGACGTTTTCACGTTAGTCGCAAGGCGAAAACCTAAGGTGTTCTTCAACTTTGAAGATGGAACTTGCAGAAGAGTTCATCATGAGTTTCTAAGGAGTGCTTGGAGCGGATTGAAACCTAATAAGATGAGATAAAAGTTGCTAAGGATCTGCTTTTACGCTTGGACATTATTAGGGCTTATTGAGGTAAAATCTTCATCTTCTTAATATAATTGAAGATTACATGTTATAGTAGTTAAGAAATGAGCATGTGGTATATAGAATGAAGTTTGAAAAGATTTGGATCATGTCGACGTGTTAAAACCGAAAATGGACAACTAAGCAATTAATGTTGTAATCAATTTGAACGGTAGTTACAATCGTCGCATGTTAAGGAAGAAATGATTTATAGTTGTTGTAATTGTTATTATGTATATAACATGTTGGAATAACAACTTGGATTGAAAAAGGAGGAAAAGTATGTAGAAACAAAGGAAGTGTTGTCCGATTTTCCGTAGAATAAGAGACCTTACACTTAGTATGATTCTACGTTAAGAAGTGAGGAGTTGATAGACATGTTATGATTAATATAGGTTGAAGTACTATGAGTAGCGTATTCTACTTAAAGGATGGAATAACTATCAAGGTTGAAGTACTTTGGAGCATTTTGCTACTTGTCGATAATCGTCGCGAGGTATGTGAACCTCTTCCTCCTTTTGGCATGATTCTATGTATGAAATATACATGTGGTGTTAGTTCATAATTCCTTATATTCTTAGAAGTTAAGAGGTATGTATGTTGATTTACTCTATGTGAAAGTTATGTCTAAGTTATCCTAAGTTCTTACCAAGTCTTATGGGGGATGTTGGTAAGAGTCGTTAAGAAGTATTTGGAGTCGAGTTGACTTTGCTAATTTACTGCACGAATGAGAATAAGTATCGAACAAGCCATTGCAGCGTTAATAAAAGAAAATGTATCGACAATCAATTATATTAAAATGAGTAGAATTCTCCATCTGCATAGAAACTAAGATAAGACAAAATTGTATTACATTTTCTAGATCATGGCTGCTTTAATAAGATCGTTATAAACGAGTATAACCTATTCACAACGCATAAGAGTATATTTTACTTAATTTAAAGAGATTACGTTATGAAATTTTAAGACTATGAACCTTGAATTCTTAAAAGGTTAAGAGACTTTATTTTTCAAGTTATGGGACTTGATTCTTAAAGGAATGAATGACTTGATTTAAAAGTATAAAATACTTGATTTGGGAAAAGCATTGATAACTTGATATTCTAAGCTAAGAAACTTGATATCTTAAAAGTTAAGAGACTTGAAGTATTTTGAAAGCTATGTAACGTGATTTGAAAGTATAAGTCTCTTGGTTATAAAAAAAATGAATTTGTCTAAAGACATAAAGAGTTATAACGGCTTTATGGGAAATTGGTTATAACAACTTTATGAAAGGTTAAAAAAAATGGTTTTCTCTAGTAATGTAAATAAAGAAATGACTTGAAATAAAGAAGGGCAATTTGATTTAAATGAACCAATTGCTTAAAGTTTTAAAGTAAGGGTCACTTGATTTAGAAGTCTAGAAATGTATTTCTAAAAATGTAGTGACTTGTTTAAAATGTAGACATGCCTTGATACTACGGGTGTTAGTATCTTGGGGGTTTTATATGAAAAGGGGTCTTCTGAAAAGAATGGAGGTACATAATACCTTGGGTTAAATCCCCGGATTTTTAATGACATGTTAGTGTCTTAAGTTTGAATAAAATGAGAATGCTTAATAATTAAGGCTAATAAGAAGTTAAGGGATTTCTTAACTTGCTGATATTTAGGATAAGCCGGTGGTGCTTATGTTATGTGTGATAAGCCGGTGGTGCTTATCTTATGTATGATAAGCCGGTGGTGCTTATGTTATGTATGATAAGCCGGTGGTGCTTATGTTATGTATAATAGCCGGTTGTGCTAGGTTATGTAATTCTTACGGGGTAAACCCCCGGGCTACTACTTATTTCATGAATTTTTTACCCATGATGCGAGTGCGGCGTCTGTACTCATTGCGGGCCCACCGGGCCCATGCGGGTGAAATAGTCCTATGCGGGTGAAATAGTCCCATGCGAGGCGGATGACCTCATTGCGGGTCCACAGGACCTATGCGGGTGAAATAGTCCCATGCGAGACGGATGACCTAATTGCGGGTCCACATGACCTATGCGGGTGAAATAGTCCCAAGAGTAGGATTTCCAAATGATACTATGGGCAGGTGGCCCTAAGTTGATCATAAGCTTCCTATTTTTATGCAGTATACCTTTATGGGTAGATTTATGTGACTTTATCGCGTCCCAGATTGGGTCGGGCAGTATACCTTTATGGGCAGACTTATGTGACTTTATCGCGTCCCAGAAAGGGTCGGGCAGTATACCTTCGTGGGAAGACTTTTGTATGACTTCGCCGTGTCTCGCAAGTGGGCCGGGTTACGTTATTACGTATGGGTAATCAAAGTGAACTCCAAAATGAGGCGTCCCTCCATAAAGGGCCGAATTATGTTTAAGTAAGTTATATGGTTATGAACTTGATGATTTTCCCTAAGTATGTACGTAAGAATTTGACTATAACTCTTATTGAAAAATGGGAAAAGATAATGATGTACGATTAAGTTCATGAGTTGTAATGGCATGGTAGGATCTGGTATTTACTTTTTATACTTGCCCCTGTCATTCTTTTGTCTGATTATGATCATTTCTTGTACCTTATTTCGTTCCATATTCTGCACGTATCGACCCCTTGAAGTGCGTTAAATGTCGCGAGTTTAGGTATTACGATTGTGGATCCGCGGGCTTAGGATCCTGGTTCAACATTTTGAGATGACTCCAATGTTCCGGAGCTTGTCATGGTTATGTATATTCAGGGGTACGGCGGGGCCTTGTCCCGTCATAGTATTTGTCCAAAATCTTAGAGGCCTGTATTCATATGTGGGCTGGACTGGCTAGAGTTGTAATTACATTATTGAATAGTGTAGGCCCTTTTGGGTGATTTTTATTATGGCAGCCTTATCGGCTTTGCCCTTGTTTAAAAAAATGTGTTGCTTATCTTCCGCGGTTATTTTGTTTTGTATGAATAGAAGGGTGCCCAGGTAGGGCACCAGTCGCGGGCCCGAGGTTGGGTCGTGACAGGTTCTTCTTCTATTTTAAGATAGCAGGTTAGCTAGACTGTTTTATATTTCGGTTAGGATATATAAACGCTCAACCCCAGTGCAGAAATCTTCTATATTTCTATGATAGATTTTACCACATAGGAGGATTAAGAACAATAACCTATGAAGCTACACAAGTATCGGGGTACTTTCATCCACGATTTTAACTTATGTTTATTCAACTACATCATATTCAAATCTCCCCTCTCGGTTCCTGATTCGAAATCATATACGTGATGATAACTAGTGATCAATTAATTATCAAACAATCAAACCAAATATTGAATAAATCTTAACTATATGAAGAAGAAACTAAAATACTGCATTAATTCATAAAGACGAGGTTCAAGAGATTCGAAAGGAAAACCCTAATTAAAAGTTTAGCTCCTAGCCATAGACATGCTAAGAACCAAATTAATATCCAACATGAACTAAATTAAAATAACGCAAAGAAAAGAAAATACTTTGGAACAAGTCTCCAATCTTGTAGCCTCCAAAAACTATGTTGTGTTGTGAAGAAAGGTTGAGTCCCCCTTAAAATATCTGCCCAAAGGGCCTTTTATAAGCTCCAAAAATGTGTACCCTTTTTCTCCTCGCCCTTGTCCAATTCCTTTTCGGATCTGGACAATTTTCCGCCTCGACGCCGCGGCCCTACTGACTGGCGCCACGCCGTCTTAACTCATGTAGCCTCTCAGATATTTGGGCGCCGCGTCCCTGCATTCCTGCGCCACGACGCTGCTTCGCCTTTATCCGGATTGCCAACTTTCGTCAATTTTTGGCTCGGGAACATCCTTTTCTGCCCAATTATTTCTCTTTTTCGCCTTTTTAAACCATTGCGACTCAAAAGAAAGAAAAATACTCTAACACGACACATATTTGAATAAAAATGGGCAAAATACTAACTAAAAATGACTCTAAAAATGCATATAAAATATGCCTAACAAACACCCCCAAACTTAACCTTTGCTCGCCCTCGAGTAAAGATCAAAACAGAATCAAAGACACAAAAGAAAATAAAAGACTCTGATCAACTTGCTGCACAAATGTCACTAGAAAAACATTAATGTAAGTTGAGATAATATACATGAACATATATAGCATGAATTTTTAGCAATCTAGAATTTCAAGTCAGATATTTCGCAAATTCATTTCAATAATGCTCGATGGAAGTACGAATACCTAACTTATGCATGCCAATTTAAAAATTCTATGGCATGTTCACTTGCTATTCTCCACTAATCATAAACATAAATACTAGAGATCTTCAGGACTTTTCAGGGTTGTAATGTAGACTTAGGCAGGGGTAGGTAAAAATAGGCATTTAGGCTCAAATTACATACCATAAGCTATTTTCATTCAACTTCTTCTTCCTCCTTTTTGACTTTCTTTTTTTTAGTCTCATACCTATCTTCTCCCCTCATTTCTTTTGAGAGAATGAGATATATTATAACAAGCACCCCCAAACTTAGGCTTTTGCATATTCTTCATTCATTGGGGTGCATCAAATTTTTCAATTCTCTTTTTGTTTCTTTTTCAACACTTTTCATCCCAAGAGTTTTTAATTATCACTTATGGCACAAACATGAAATCATAGGGTGTCAAAGAAAGATCTTATTTAGGCTCAAAGGGGCTGACTAGAGATACAATTTATTGTCAGGGATAGGCAGTGAATGGTAAGAAGGGCTAACAAAAAAAATGCATGAGTCATCTCCCTAACATGTACATCTTAACTATTTCGCCTCAAATAACAAGCGAGCAAACACATAGACCTTATCATTAACAACACATAAATTAAGCACATGTACCCTAAATAATTCAATTTCATGAATTCTTGGCATATCTAACTTAAGCATTCATATTTTTTATTCTAATTCCATTACATTATCCCATTTGCTTCATTAGGCGTTTCAAGTAACTACAGCATGCATGATCATAAAAAAAATTGACTCATATAAAACATAAATAAGAACATAAACAAGACAATCAAATAGACAAAAAAAAACATACAATAGACACACAAAATAGACTAAGAACTGTCACGCCCCGAACCCCGGGCCCGTGACTGGTGCCCTACCTGGGCACCCTTCTACCTAACTGACACAAGTAAACTGCGGAATTTAAATAACACCTCTTTTTTTTTTAAAACCAACATACGTGCAAGGGCAAAGCCGACAAGGCTGCCATATAATATACATAATCAAAAGACACTACACTGTACATGAGTCCAATCCCACATATGAATACAGACCTCTAAGAGTTTTACTGAACTATGACGGGACAAGGCCCCGCCGTACCATAAGCGCAAAAGCACATCTTGAAGGATCTATATCAAAAAGATAAACTCCTGAATAGATGGAGCTATCCAAAAACTCTGAGCAGGGTCCTACACCTGCAGATCACCAAACTGCGTACCTAAACCTGCGGCATGAACGCAGCCCCCCGAAGGAGGTCAGTACGAAGAATGTACCAAGTATGTGAAACGATGAAATCAGTAATGAAATCATAACAGTCTAAACAAAATAGGAGACATGTATGATAGCCAACCTACAATACACAATACATAAGCAGTCATATCAAGTCAGGGACGCATGCCCTCAAAGTTGTCACGACCCGACCTCGGGCGTGGTCGTGCCTACCCGCACCTCGCGATACAACATCGATAAAACCAGTGAAGTAAACTCATAAACAAGAAACCATATAAAATATGAAACAAAGCTAACCCAAAATGGCTACCTTCCGTAAACATAAATATAACAAAAAGCTCACGATTACATCCTTTACAACCCAATTTATAACAGGACTACAGGCCTCTAAGAGTTTGTAACAACTATGACGGGACAGGGCCCCGTCATACCCCTGAATGTACATAATAGCTACAACATCAGGGAGAACCGTACCAAAAGTCAAGCCTCCGGAGAAATGGAGCTTCTGACACCTGATCAAAGATCCTAAGAATGAGGATCCACCACCTGCTTACCCTTACCTGCGACAAGAATGCAACCCCCGAGGAAGGGGGTCAGTACACAATATGTACCAAGTATGTAAAACTGAAAAATACTGTAATAATATCATAAGTCCAAATAAAGCTGGAGTCATGGGTGATAATCAGATTACAGTGCACTGTGCCTTACTAACAATGAGAGTAACAAGTATAAACTTTACTGCATAAAAATAGGAGGCTCATGATCAAAACAGGGTCCCTCGCCCGTAATATCATTAAACAATCCTACTCCTGGGACTATTTCACCCGCATAGGTCCTGTGGACCCGCATGAGGTCATCCGCCTCGCATGAGACTATTTCACCCGCATGAGACTATTTCACCCGCATGGGCCCGGTGGGTCCGCAATGAGTACAAAAGCCGCACTCGCATCATGGGTAGCAAATCCATGGAATAAGTAGTAACCCGGGGTCTACCCCGTAATAATACATAACCTAGCACAACCAGCTATCATACATAACACAAGCGCTACCGGCTTATCATAACATAAGCAAGTTAAGAAATCCCCTAACTTCTTAATAACATTATTAATATATCCTCTCATTTTAGTTTACTTAAGGCACTAACATGTCATTTAAGAGAAAATCCGGAAATTCAACCCAAGTACCACGTACCTCTAACCTTTTAAGAATGACTCCTTATTATATAAAACTTCCAAGATACTAATAAGTGTAGTATCAAGTCACGGCTACTTTTCAAGACAAGTCACATTTCCTTTTTGAAATATAATAGGCTTCTAAATCAAGTGACTTCATTTCTTTTAAAACCTTAGGCAATTGATGCCTAAAAATCAATTTGCCTTTCACAAATTCAAATCATTTATCCGTACTTATTTTACTTAGAGTAAATCTTTCTTTGTTAACCTTCTATAAAGCTAATATAATCAACTTTCCATAAAGTCGTTATATTAACGTTATACATTAGTCAAATACATTTCCCTATATCCAAGAGACTTATACTTTTAAAACGAAACAAGTATCATATATTTAAAACACTTCAAGTCCCTTAACTTTGAAAACTTAGGACATCCTTAATACTTTTAAAGAAGTGAGTTAATCCCCTTACTCACCCAACTTGGCCATTCTTAAAACAAGTAAGGGATATCAAAGTCTTGTACGTCTACCGTACTACATAAGTGCAACTATTCATGCTCAAGAGATATGAAAGTTCCACATACCTCTTCGGGTCAATCCACTCGCAAGTCCAATATACCGCACGTAGTATGTTAACCTATAATGACCATAATACGTTCATTAGCTTCTAGATTCAACGTAGAACATTCTAATTGGAAAGCCCCTTATTCTACGGAAAATTGGACAGCACTTTCTTTGTTTCTACATACTTTTCCACCTTTTCAAGGTCCGATATCAACTACTAAACGCCACATTTAAGGCCCAACAATTCAGCAATACAAGGGGATTACACGCCTAACTTGGACGTGTAAAATTCTGCCCCACAACACAAGATAAACAATCCAATAAGTTTAAGGTATTATCTTGGCTATAACATGTTCACTTATCACCCTTATCCAATCCTTTCAAAACCAAATTGTATTTCCTACATGCAATATATCTAAGAGAAATATTGACAACTACAAGTCCTTTATTCCACACATGCAACACAATTTACTAGCAAAAGAGAAGGATTGTTACCTTAGAGCTTACCCAAATCAGTCCAACAAATTTCACTTGTCTTCTTTCCACAATCACCTCCACAAACCTCCTACAAGCTTGTCAACATGTTTCCATCTTGCCACCTTTTCTGAAATTTCTCTAGGCTTTGGTTTCTTCTTCAATTTCTAGAGAGAATGGAGAGGAATTTTAGAGAGAAGGAGGAGAGATTTTTCGAGAGAGGAAGGTTTTTGGAAGAATGACCATGTCTTCAAGACTTGGTCAAATAAATAGCATTTCCACTAACTCAGATGGGAGGGACACTTGTCACCCTCCCATGGCCTTTTAAAAAGAAAATATCTGATTTTCCCCAGTTCGCAAAATCCGCCTCGGCGCGACCACTGCGGCGGCCGCGTGGCCACTGGAAACCTCCGAGAATTTTCAGCACTTCCGGCGCCGCGGCGCTGCAACTTCAGAGAATTCTCAGCATAACCGGCGCCGCGGCCCTGCATCCGGCGCCGCGGCGCTGTGGCCCCTGACCGAAGTTGCTTTTCTGCTCGACTGCGCACTGAACTTGTAACTTCCATAACTTTCTACTCCGATATCCTATCGACGAACGGTTTGTTGCGTTGGGAACTAGACTCAATGAATTACATACTAAGCCTTTGAACCACCTACGAACTCCCAATGTAACGGGACATAAACCGCTTCAAAGTTGACTAACAACCCGTCTGAAACATTCCGTCAACCCATCATTCTAAAATTTAAGACTCAATTCCTTTCGTACGTTCTCAAAAGCAAGACCTGAACTACGGGGTGTAACATTCTCCCCCCTTAGAAACATTCGTCCCGAATGTTCCTTCTAGGCTTACTCAAATCACAATATCGACATAGACCCTCTTAACTATTCTTCTTGCAAATAAGGACGCTCCACATGGCCACAACAATACTTAAGCATATGTGCCAAATTAAAACTAATAAGCAGGAAAGTGGTTTACCTAGAGGTGTAGGGAACAAGTGAGGATACTTCTTCATCATGTCCTCCTCTGTTTCCCATGTCATTTCTTCCATGTTCTTGTTCCGCCATAAGACCTTGACGGAAGCCACATCCTTTGTCCGTAGTCGCCTAACCTGACGATCGAGTATCGCTATGGGACTCTCCTCATATGATAACCCTTCTGTCACCTGGACATCACAAATCGAGTGCACTCTAGATGGATCTCCAATACACTTTTGCAACATGGACACATGAAAAACTAGATGTACTGTCTCCAGATCGGACGGCAGACCCAACTCATAGGCAACCTTGCCTACCCTACAGACAATCTGGTAAGGCCCAATGTACCTTGGGCTAAGTTTCCCCTTCTTCCCGAATCTCATCACGCCCTTCATGGGTGATACCTTCAGGAAGACCCAATCATCCACCTCAAACTCCAAGTGTCGACGCTGATGATCTGCATATGACTTATGTCGACTACGGTGACAATAACCGCTCTGGATAAGCTTCACCTTATCCATGTCTGTGAATCAAGTCCGCCCGACTAATCGAACTTCTCCACCTCAAACCATTTATCGGTGACTGCACTTCCCGTATAAGGCCTCATAAGGCGTCATCCGGATACTAGAATGGTAGCGTTGTTATATGCAAACTCCACAAGAGGTAAATGATCCTCCCAGCTACCCCTGAAATCAATAACACAGGCCCGCAGCATATCCTCAAGTGTATGCGGATAATGCTCGGCTTTGTCCGTCGGCCCGAGGATGAAACGCGATCGAGACTCACTGTGTCCCTAATCCTTCGGAAAGACCTCGAAGTTAGCGAGAACGGGCTCCCTATGCGAAATGATCGATATAGGCACTCCGTGCAGACTCACAATCTCTCTGATATAGAATCTAGCATAATCCTCAGCCGAAAAAGTCATCCTGACTAGAAGAAAATGGGCTGATTTCGTCAGCCGGTCGACAATAACCCAGATGGAATCATGCTTCCTCTGAGTGTGAGGTAACCCTGTAATAAAGTCCATATTGATCACCTACCACTTCCATGTCGGAATCTCTATCATCTGCAACAACCCACCAGGCTTCTGGTGCTCCACCTTGACCTGCTAACAATTCGGACACTGCGCCACAAACTCCGCAACGTCCCTCTTCAGGCCATCCCACCAATATATACACCTGAGGTCATGGTACATCTTTGTCGACCCCGGATGAATAGAGTAACGAGCACTATGTGCCTCCCCCAGAATCTGCTGATGAAGTCCTGCTACATCGGGTACACATAACCTGCCCTCAAATCTTAGCACCCCATCAGGTGCTACCTCAAATAGACTCTTCTCCTCCCGAAGAGTCGTATCTCGATACCGTACCAATCGGATCCTCATACTGTCGCCTCTTCACCTCCTCGACGATGGAAGACTCGGCAACCTCTCGAACCTGAACCCCACTACTATCAGAACCAACCAAACGAACCCCAAGGCTCGCTAGCTGATGTAACTCGCGGACCATGCCTCTTTTCTCTGGCTGCACATCTGACAGACTACCCATCGATCTGCGACTAAGGGCATCTGCAACTACATTGGCCTTCCCTGGGTGGTATAGGATATCGACATCATAATCCTTAAGTAGCTCTAACCACCGTCTCTGCCGCAAGTTCAGCTCCTCCGTCAAGATATACCGAGACTCTTACGGTGCAGGTAAATATCCACGAACTCCATATAAATAATGTATCCGCATCTTCGGCATGAATCATCACGCCAACTCTAAGTCATGTGCGGGTAATTCTTCTCATGCTTAAGCCGCCGAGATGCGTAGCTATAACTTTACCGCGGTCAGACAAGACGCACTCCGAGCCCGACACCCAACGCATCACAATAAACCACATATCCGCTCAAACCTCCGAAGAGTAAGAATCAGCGGTCATCAATTTCTCCTTCCGTAACTGGAAGCTCTCCTCACAAGCATCCGTCCACCGGAACATAGCTGCCTTCTGGGTCAGCCTAGTCAAGGGTGCCGAAATGGAGGCAAACTTCTCCATAAATCTCCGATAATAACCCGCAAGGCCCAAAAAGCTACGCACCTCCGTTGGTGTAGTGGGTCTAGGCCAAGTCTTGACTGCCTCAATCTTTGTTGTATCAACCCGAATACCATCAGCCCCGATAACATGCCCTAAGAAAGCCACTGAAGTCAACCAAAACTCGCATTTCGAGAACTTGGCATACAACTGCCGATCCCTGAGGACTCCCAATACCGCCCTCAAATGATCTGCATGCTCCTGCTCTGTGCGCGAATACACCAGGATATCATCAATGAATACTATAACGAACATATCCAAGAATGGCTTGAACACCCGGTTCATCAAATCCATGAATACCGCTGGGGCGTTGGTCAACCCGAAAGACATCACCCTGAACTCATAGTGCCCATACCGGGTCCTGAATGCAGTCTTTGGGATATCTGCCTCTCTAACTCGCACCTGATGATAACTGCATCGCAGTCTATCTTGGAAAACACTCGCCCCGCAATCGTCAAACAAATCATCAATCATGGGGAGGGGGTATCTGTTCTTGATAGTTACCTTATTCAGCTGCCTGTAATCAACATACATACGCAGCGTCCCATCCTTCTTCTTTACAAATAAAGCGGCGCCTGCGGAGAAACACTAGGCCTGATAAAGCCTTTTTCCAGCAAATCTTTCAGCTGGTCTTTCAATTCCCTCAACTCAGCAGGTGCCATCCTGTATGGTGAAATAGATATAGGTCGAGTGTCTGGCAACATATCAATGCAAAATTCAATCTCCCTCACAGGAGGGATACCCGGAAGATCGTCTGGGAATACGTCTGGAAACTCTCTAACAACCGGATCGACTTAAGGTCCGTACTCTACCTCGATTTCGAATACCCGAACCATATGGTAGATATACCCCTTCCGCACCATCTTCCTAGCCTTGAGGTAAGAAATAAACCTACCCCTCGGCGACGCAGTATTCCCTTTCCACTCGATAACCGGCTCACCAGGAAACTGGAACCGTATCAATCTCTCTCTACAGTCCACATTGGCATAGCAAGACGCTAGCCAATCCATACCCATAATCACATCAAAGTCCGTCATATCCAACTCTATCAAGTCGGCTAGGGTCTGACGATCAGATATAGTCACCGGCAAGCCTTATATACCCGCCGCTACCACCGAATCACTCATCGCGTAGCCACCTCAAAAGGTTTTATGGACTCGGGCTCTATCCCTATTCTACCAGCAATATGAGAAGATATATAAGACAATGTAGAACCTGGATCTATCAAAGCATATGCATCACAACATGAAACCAATAATGTACCTGTGACGACATCTGGTGACGCCTCCTGGTCCTGACGGCTGGACATAGCATAAATGCGGTTCTGAGGACCGCTGAATCGACCCCACCACGACCCGCCGCGCCTCGCTGGTCCGTGAACACCGCTTCTCCGGGTGCATGACCATCAAGACGAAGATCCAAAGAATCGACCGCTTACCGAACCATAACATTCCCGCCGCCTGCCTGACAATCTCTCTTCAAATGGCCCCGCCGCCAAAAGAGTAATAAGCTCCGGAGGAACACGACACTTCTACGATGGTAATCACCACATCGACCACACCGAGGCATGTGGCCTGCTCGACCGGAACTCGTTCCTCCGGGAACCCGTAGCCGCGAGCCCCGCTCCGCCTCGAATACTCGACGTCCGAAGACGCGGTGGAGCGCTCAACCGGCCGAGGTGCAACCGGTCTGCCGAGGTTGTCTACCTCGAAAACTACTAGAGGACTCGCTGTCACGGCCTCTTCGTTGATATCTATCAACCGTCGCCCCTACGCTCACACCTGTCGCATAAGCTCGCACGCGGCAATGTCCATGCCCGGATGAAGAGCTACCCCGTCAACCTCTCGCCAAGTAATCATCGAGCCTCGTGACATAGCGGTGCACTCGCCCTCCACGTCGCTACTAAAGCGGTACATACCGAGCCAACGAGTCAAACTTCACGTTGTACTCCGGACCGCCCGCCACTGCCTCAACGCCGAAATCTATCGGCCGAGCTCTCATCTCATGAGGCAAGAAATGGCTAAGAACGCCTCGAGAACTCGCCCAAACACCGGAAGCGCGTGCTCCCGGGACGCTTCCTATGAATCAAACTACCAATCGCAGATATCACGCAAACCGATGTGAACCAATACTACCGACTGTCTCCGAGGCCTGATCACTCACGATCCGTCAGAATCGCTTGATAAACTCCCGAGGATCATCCTCGTGCCTCACCCATAGAACTCGTGGGTCAGAACTCAAAAGTCCCGGTCTCAAGCTATCGATTGGGTGAACTACGGAACAACCGAACCACTGCCTCCCATCTATCCTCCCGCTTGCCACGATCTCGCCAACAATCGCCATCTCCTTGTAGCCCATATCCTCTCGCTTCCAGCCGTAATCGAGGCTCGTGTACGCGGTCTCGTGAGGCCGCCGCTGCTCCGAACTCGCTGATTGGCAACGTCGTGGAACTCGCCGTCCGAAATATCACCTCAGGTAAAGACTGGTGCAGGCCCTCGTAACCCTCTCAAGGCCCTACTAGCAGCTCCTTCACCGCTTTGCCCTTTCCGATCATGCGTTGCCTTGCAGAGGCATAATCGATACATAAAAATATGTCGAGGAAGTTCAACCTATAACACGCTCTATCAGACGATCTTAGAGTGAAAGAATGGAAACCAATCCTAAATATCCAGAGCCTCGATTATAGATGTGGTGCACAACACACCGATAATCAAGGCTCTACTAGATACGGCCTGTAGACCCTTTCCGAGGATTAACTGCTCTGATACCACTTTTGTCACGACCCGACCTCGGGCCCGTGATTGGTGCCTTACCCCGGGCACCCTTGTGATACAACATCAGAGAAAACTAGCGGAAGTAAACTCATAAACAAGAAACCATATAAAATATGAAACAGGCTAACCCAAAATGGCTACCTTTCCGTAAACATAATTATAACAAAAACTGAACAGTTACATCTTTTACAACCCAATTTATAACAGGACTACAGGCCTCTAAGAGTTTGTAACAACTATGACGGGACAGAGCCCCGTCATACCCCTGAATGTACATAATAGCTACAACATCAGGGAGAACCGTACCAAAAGTCAAGCCTCCGGAGAAATAGAGCTTCTGACACCTGATCAAAGATCCTAAGAATGAGGATCCACCACCTGCTTACCCTTACCTGCGGCATGAACGCAACCCCCGAGGAAGGGGGTCAGTACACAATATGTACCAAGTATGTAAAACTGGAAAATACTGTAATAATATCATAAGTCTAAATAAAGCTAGAGTCATGGGTGATAATCAGTTTACAGTGCACTGTGCCTTACTAACAATGAGAGTAACAAGTATAAACTTTACTGCATAAAAATAGGAGGCTCATGATCAAAACAGGGTCCCTCGCCCGTAGTATCATTAAGCAATCCTACTCCTGGGACTATTTCACCCGCATAGGTCCTGTGGACCCGCATGAGGTCATCCGCCTCGCATGAGACTATTTCACCCGCATGGGACTATTTCACCCGCATGGGCCCGGTGGGTCCGCAATGAGTACAAACGCCGCACTCGCATCATGGGTAGAAAATCCATGGAATAAGTAGTAACCCGGGGTCTACCCCATAATAATACATAACCTAGCACAACCGGCTATCATACATAACACAAGCGCTACCGGCTTATAATAACATAAGCAAGTTAAGAAATCCCCTAACTTCTTAATAACATTATTAATATATCCTCTCATTTTAGTTTACTTAAGGCACTAACATGTCATTTAAGAGAAAATCCGGGAATTCAACCCAAGTACCACGTACCTCTAACCTTTTAAGAATGACTCCTTATTATATAAAACTTTCAAGATACTAATAACCGTAGTATCAAGTCACGACTACTTTTCAAGACAAGTCACATTTCCTTTTTGAAATATAATAGGCTTCTAAATCAAGTGACTTCATTTCTTTTAAAACCTTAGGCAATTGATGCCTAAAAATCAATTTGCCTTTCACAAATTCAAATCATTTATCCGTACTTATTTTACTTAGAGTAAATCTTTCTTTGTTAACCTTCCATAAAGCTAATATAACCAACTTCCCATAAAGTCGTTATATTAACGTTATACATTAGTCAAATGCATTTTCCTATATCCAAGGGACTTATACTTTTAAAACGAAACAAATATCATATACTTAAAACACTTCAAGTCCCTTTAACTTTGAAAACTTAGGACATCTTTAATACTTTTAAAGAAGTTAGTTAATCCCCTTACTCACCCAACTTGGCCATTCTTAAAACAAGTAAGGGATATCAAAGTCTTGTACGTCTACCGTACTACATAAGTGCAACTATTCATGCTCAAGAGATAGGAAAGTTCCACATACCTCTTCGGGTCAATCCACTCGCAAGTCCAATATACCGCACGTAGTATGTTAAACTATAATGACCATAATACGTTCATTAGCTTCTAACTTTAACGTAGAACATTCTAATTGGAAAGCCCCTTATTCTACGGAAAATTGGACAGCACTTCCTTTGTTTCTACATACTTTTCCACATTTTCAAGGTCCGATATCAACTACTAAACGCCACATTTAAGGCCCAACAATTCAGCAATACAAGGGGATTACACGCCTAACTTGGACATGTAAAATTCTGCCCCACAACACAAGATAAACAATCCAATAAGTTTAAGGTATTATCTTGGCTATAACATGTTCACTTATCACCCTTATCCAATCCTTTCAAAACCAAATTGTATTTCCTACATGCAATATATCTAAGAGCAATATTGACAACTACAAGTCCTTTCTTCCACACATGCAACACAATTTACTAGCAAAAGAGAAAGGATTGTTACCTTAAAGCTTACCCAAATCAGTCCAACAAATTTCACTTGTATTCTTTCCACAATCACCTCCACAAACCTCCTACAAGCTTGTCAACATGTTTCCTTCTTGCCACCTTTTCTGAAATTTCTCTAGGCTTTGGTTTTTTCTTGAATTTCTAGAGAGAAGGGAGAGGAATTTTAGAGAGAAGGAGGAGAGATTTTTAGAGAGAGAAAGGTTTTTGGAAGAATGACCAAGTCTTCAAGACTTGGTCAAATAAATAGCATTTCCACTAACTCAGATGGGAGGAACACTTGTCACCCTCCCATGGCCTTTTAAAAAGAAAATATCTGATTTTTCCCCCAGATTTCGCAAAAATCCCGCCGCTGCGCGCCGGCGGCTACATGCAAAACCTCCGAGAATTTTCAAGATCCGGCGCCGCGGCGTTGCAACTTCAGAGAATTCTCAGCATAACCGGCGCCGCGCCGCATTCCGGCCACTGTGCCTCGACCGACGTTGCTTTTCGCTTCAATCACAGACCGAACTTGTAACTTCCATAACTTTCTACTACGATATCCTATCGACGAACGGTTTGTTGCGTTGGGAACTAGACTCAACGAATTACATACTAGGCCTTTGAACCACCTACGAACTCCCAATGTAACAGGACATAAACCGCCTCAAAGTTGACTAACAACCCATCCGAAATATTCCGTCAACCCATCATTCTAAAATTTAAGTCTCAATTCCTTTCGTACGTTCTCAAAAACATGACCTGAACTACGGGGTGTAACAAAAGTTTTTACTCAAATATAACCATGGGTCTCACGCCCATAATATCAATCATGCCCGTGGAATCCTTCCGCACTGCCGGCAGTCCATGATATAATACAACATCAGTAAGCACACCGAACCTTGCAATCATGAGAGTAATGCAATCCTTTTTATCTTTTAAGTTATGTCTTTAACAATGAGAATTACTGTTCCACTTTAAATCATACACACACTGCACCCTTTCATTAATGAAATCACTACCGTTTCAAAACATGAAGGTCGTGCCAGTTCCAGGGTCAACCACCCTCTGTGTTATAATGCAACCTATCATAGGACTATTTCACCCGCAAGGGACTATTTCACCCGCTTAGGTCATGAGGACCCGCAATGAGTCATCGATACACGATACTTGCATCACGGATTTCTAATCCATGGCTTATATATATCCCGGGAATTTAACCCGTCCGAGTCAAATATCGACCCGCCGTGAGTGTGTACCACTCACCCCCATGGGGAGCTAACCCATGGTATCCTTGAAACAAGTTGCCGGCCCTTTATGGAGGGACGCAGAGATGTGGAAATATGACACTTGCACGAATGTCTATATGAGCAACCCATATGCAAGAAAACCAAGACAATACCATGCCTTTCATACCAAGACAATACCATGCCTTTCCTTTTTACATAAACCAAGACAATATCATGCCTTTACACAAATCAAGACAATTACCATTGTCGCGCCCCTTTTCGACCGCGACATTTAAATAACTCCTGCTTAATAAAATGTTAGGAAATAAAAAAAAAAAAGGCTAAATGTTTAAAAGGGTGCTAAAAATATTAAAAAGGTGCTAAAGGTTAAAGTAAAGGGTGCTAAAGTGCTAAAGGGTTCGCGGAGTCGCCACCTAATTAATTTGGGTGAATTAGGACACCTAAATGTTAACTAGTTTAAAGTAAACATTAACTCCATTTAAATGGACTGCTAAACTTAATGAGATTCTGGGTAAGAGTTATTTATTATCCTAAAGGGAAGAGGTCAGACACCCTAAAGGATCCACTAACTTGCGGTTGTCCGTTCAAACCTAGGGTTAATTATTTATGCTAAAAATGCATGTTTGAAAGATATTTAATAGAAAGTATTTTTTGATAAAGATTGATAAGATTAGTGCTATAAAACACATATAAAGTTTAAAGCATGCCCTATATTATTTATGAAAAATAGGTGATGCAAAGTGGATTTATTGACTAAATGTATACATTTGCCTACCTTGATTAGTATCCCACATGCTTAAGGGGGTTCCTTAGTATACATAAAAATAAGATTTCTATATAGATTTTGTAGCAAATGAGTTAAAATTTTTGAAAATAATGTCATAGCTACATGATTAGTTATGCAAGTTAAGATTAATTGAAAAAATAATATCTAGACTACATGAATAATTATGCGACTAAATGGTTTAATTATAACTTAAGTTAAAATGATTTACTTAGAGAGGCACGTAAATTTCTTCTGTTAAACTCCTTACTAAGGACGACCCAAGCTCGAACTATTCTAAATATATTAATGTTAGAGTAAATGTTAGGCAAATAATTACAACAAATGAATAAGGAAAGGATATGAATTAAATAAGGATGACTCGAAGAATGGCGATGTCCTTTCGTCGCGGTTTGGAATTTCCTATGCGAGATGGATGCATATAAATATTTGAAGCAGCTCGTGATGAGTCTCGCCGTGAGACTCTTCGTTTTACTCCGATGCATTTCATGTAAAAAAAAGAAAAGGATTAGTATATGTCCAACAAACTTATCGAACAATAAATAACATTTTAACATAAAAAACTTGAACATACATAAACCCACTGCTTGGGAAAGAACCGAAACAGCAAGCTAATAATTTTGATAGCCCACAATATACCATGTGCAAGGAATATCGTAATGAAGACCCAACAACAGACCAAACAGAGGGACAACAATGAAATATGAAGCAAGCTCAAATGTAGTAATTATCAGGAGAGCGAACAACCTGCAAATTAGGCCTTAGATACAAAGCGAATGCGAGAAACACAAGACAAGCCTAAATGTGAAATTTCAGATTTTCAGGGAGGCAGAATACAGAGAAGACAAGCATCAGAGAACACATATTAGATACTAAGGTTGCTCATGCTATATTGAACACACAAGATCCTGGACATGTGTTGTAAAAACTAGGCTTTGACATTAAATGTATCCAGATATACATGAGACAAGATGACTACTACTATGAATGTTCGACCTTAGAAGCACACCTTTGGATTTGTATTGAGAGAGTCGATTCATGCTATAATCTAGGCCAAAAGGTACTTATGAAGATAAAGAAGAGGCATGTCGAGATATACAAACTGGACAGGGTGGTGTGCAGGTCTTTAGTCTAACATAATAAATTTTTTAAACATGCAAAGATACTTAATTACAAGATAAGTTTAGGGGGGGTCCTTACAGATGCATGATGGATACAACATGGGCTAAGATAAGATTACTTATACCCTGCAAACCACTTCAAAGTTCAACATTTAACTTAAAGGTCTGATGTAGATGTTCATTACAGAGATGACACATATAATCGCAGCTGTAAAAGGCATAGGAATTCCACTTATTACTCAATTAAGTTAGTGACATGCATCATTAATATGTCCAGAGGAGTAAACCAAATTTACTTAAAGCCATTTCTCGAGTCGCTTTTCCCAATTAACTACCTTCAAGCCAACATCACCTAACTGATCGGATAAACCCCTATTCAGACCTGATAACAATTAGTCAGGCTTGACAATCCAAAGAAGATATAATAAAACATGCCATCTTGATTTGATTCCAACAACATATAGTATCAACCAAACAAGTTTCAGAATAGTCTACATACACAAATAACAGCTACATTAGCTAAGCGTATTTAACCAACACATAATCATCACATATATCACGAAATAAAAATCGAATGAGAAAATATGAAAGGAGGCGAGATTACCTTCTCCGACAAATGACCCGAGGCACAGATCAAGTCGTCAAGCCACTGAGATTTTTATGCTATGCTATTAAGCGACGCAGTTTGTGGTCGATTCTCGGCTCTTTTTTTTTTAAAGAAAGGTTTCGGCTAAAGGATGCTAACAGGTTCCCTCAGGTTTCCCCTACGTTCTATGACAGTTGAGTCGATTTTTTGTTCGTGTCAGGGTTTCAGAAAGGTCCTGCCCCACGTGTTGTCCTTGCATGTAAGGATTGCGTGTTAATCGTATCTTTATCGCTTCTCGATTCATCCGGATGCCCCTTCTTGTGCAGATCGACCTCCTTTATATAGTAATAATTTAGGGTTCCAATTTTGGTAATCTCTTAGGGCTGATTTAGTGCGATTTGTGTATTGATTCTGTCGGATTCTTGGTGTAAAATCGATTGAGGGTTGGTTAAGGTAAGTTAATATTCTGGAGTGATTTGGTATTGATTTTGGACGATTTTATGGGCTGATTCGTGATGTTCTCGTTATGGTAAGGACGATCTGGTTGCCTGTGCATGGTAAGGAAAGTCGCCGGATTCTCAGGCGAGAATCTCGGCAGGGAAGGTGCGGCGATGGGGGGTGCGAGGTAAGGGAGGTGCGGCGGTTTTATATTTTTAGGGTTGCTGGTTTGATGCTGAGGGGACGATGGGCAAAGGGAAAGGGCTGAAGGTATAAGGGCAGCTGGGGCGTAGGCTGCGGGTAAATGGGCTAAAGAGGTAAGGGCTGAGTAGATGGGGAACGTGGGCTGGACGAAGGTTTGGTTGAGAGGGAGAAGGGTAATTAGGTATTGAAAGGGGAAGATGATGGATAAAATAAGGAATGGGCTGCTGGGGCGTGTGGGCTGAGTATAAGGTAGAGGAGTCAGCGGTATTGGGCCTTCGGGTAGCTGGGCTGGGTAGTTATTTTAATTAGGGGTAGAGTTTTAAGTGTATTAGTTTAGGTGTATTATTAATTAATTAGTGGTAAAATAAATTAATAAATTGTGATTAAATTATTTTAGGTGCTTTGTTAGTCTAAGTTTGAGATTAAAAAATAAAGACGGGCGTGCTATTTAATTAGTGCTTAATTTTTATAATGCGATACTGTTATTAAAACTTATTTATTATGCGTATTTTATTATTATTTAAGCTAAGATTGAATTATCTTAATATGACTTTAGGCGATACAATAATTATGAAATTCCTTTGCGTATTAATAAATGTGACTATGCTATTTAACACGACGTCATTGTCGAATTATTTATTTTATGTATTTATTTATTTTATTATCATTTAAGAATTATGACAGGCCTTAAAATTGATAAATGCGGGCGCGAGACTCTAAGTGCTTAATATTCTGCGTAAGATGCGGTTCAATTATTAAATTGCTTATTTATGCATGTATTAATGTATTATTGTTGCATTTTATTATAAAAAATCATAAAAAATTATTTTGCAAAATTAGTGTAATTTTATAGCTACTGTCTGGACGGGAGGGTCAAAATTGGGTGTCAACAGTTGTCCCTCTTTGTATGGAGATGATGGAAGAATCTTCGAACAAAGACGTTGACTCATAGCCAATTTTGTCTCGATTCTCAGAATTAAAATGTTGGGCAATTAGGCAAGGCTGACGCAGATTGAACCGCCCCAAATGTCGAGTTACGACATTGGGCTACCATGGTCAAACACCGCGGGCTAACGCGGACTCAAATTTGTCCCAAAGGTCGAAGTTATGACGACACTGGGTTGTGGTGCTAAAACGGACTCAAATTTTGTCCAAGTGTCGAGTTATGACGACACTGGGCTGTGGTGCTAAAAATAAGTAAAAATAAAAATAACTGGCTTGAACTTAGGGGTGTACCGGTATCGACTTATGGTGCTGGATTTTATGGTGATGTGGAGCGAGTAGACCGACGCTTGAGGCCGCTTCTGCCATTCGTTGGGAAGGTTGGCCCCCCAATAAATTGCCCCGGTTCGCTGTAAGAGAAAATCCACGTTGCTCCTGCTCTTGCATGCTAAGACTTAAACAAACGGTTACTGCATAACTGTTAAGGCAAAATGATGATGCATAATTTTAAAAGCAATGCAACTGTGAGTAGAAAATGTTATCCTGCAAAAATGTGATGGCTGTTGTGTTGATGGGATGCTGTGATTTTGCCCTTGCACGGACGTGTTGCCATTGTGAATGCTGATATGTTGTCCTTGCTGCAACTGCCCCTGTAGACTAAAGCTCAAGAAAGAGTTAGTGCATAACTGCTAAGACAGAATAATAAAGCATGAATGAGTAACATGCAATTTTGAGAACAGAGAAATCGTCCCTGCGTAGATGTGATATGCTGATGATGGCGTCATTTTCGGACTTGGCGCTACGACGCTGCTGACCAGGCCGATAACGCCGTTGTCCGGACGCGGTTTCTTGACGCCGCTGACTTGGCGTCGTTTTCGGACTTGTTGTGCTGATAACGTCGTTGCCTGGACGTGTTCTTCTTGGCGTCGCTTTTGAACTTGGCGTCGCTTTCGACTTACGTCGTTTCGAACTTGTTGTCTTGATAACGCCGCGTTCGGACGTTGTCTTTGGCATCGCTTTCGGACTTGGCGTCGTTTGGACTTGTTGTCGCGATAACGCCGTCGCTGGACGTGTTCGGGCGTCGCTTTGGACTTGGCGCCGTTTGGACTTGTTGTCGATAACGTCATTGCCTTGACGCGGTTGCCGCATCATTTTTGGACTTGACGTTGTTTTCGGACTTGGCGTCGTTTTCGGACTTGTTGCGGCCGATAACGCCGTTGCACGGACGTGTTCTTCCGGGCGTCATTTTCGACTTGGCGTCGCTGCATTTGTTGTCGCCGATAACGCCGTTGCTCGGACGTGTTGCTCATCGTCGTTTCGGACTTGGCGCCGTTTTCGACTTGTTCACGATAACGCCATTGCTGGGCGTGTTGCCGTTGGCGTCTATCGCAGACGCACGTCATGACGCCGTTACTCGACGTGCCGATGCCTCGTAGAATAAATGCTCCTGCAAGCTAAGTTTGAGAAAAATTAGTGTATACATGTTAAAACAAAATGATAAATATTCGAGAAATGCAATTATGTGGGTAGAGATGTTGTCCCTGATACGCCGGATGAATACTGAGATGTTGTCCTTACACGGACATGCTAAACGCCAGAATCGATTTAATTGCCATGTTGCCTTTGTGTGTGTGGGTTGCAAATTTGACTTTATGCCCGAGCTGATGCGCTAGACTTTGTTGCGGAATTTTGAATTCTGACTGTTGATTGTCGATGCCTCGCTCACTGCTTTTATCATGGATTTTGAACTTTGGATTGTTGTCATATCCTCTCGCTCACGCTTTTTCTTTTTTTGTCAGATTTTCGCTTACTAATATGAAGAACTTTTGTTGTATCTTCTGCTTATATGAAGAACCTGCGCTCAAAGAAAATTTTGTGAGTTTGGGGGGGCGGTTGATTCGCATTGACCTTATAGTTTTGACTCTTGATGCTCGGATGTCTGTCTTGTTTGGACTCATAACCCCTGCATGGTTTCCTACCTTGTCCCAGTTCTGAATATTCAAAGGGTGTTTGGCCTAAAGTGGGTCTCAATGAGGTTGTTTTGTATATTATGTGTATTTTTCGTTATTTTCAAAATAAGGGAAGGTTTCCTAAAGGTGTGTGCGAAGCCGATTTAGGCCGCCTACGTATCCCCGTGAGGAAATCAAGTCATGACGTAGTTCATTTTATTACATATAAAGGGCAAAATATATTAAACTAACTATTTCAGGACTCGTCGGACCAAGGCAGAGGCATGAGTCCATTTCTTCTTGCTTTGTGTCTTCAACGACTGGGTCTTCAGTAGTATCATCTCTTGCAGCACACAACTAGACGAATGACTTATTCAATGGTTAAACAATCTCCGGCAAGGAGCACCTCCTTTTCTCTGACGGTTGGTCGATGACTCAACTTTCTTCCCTTTTCGGGCTAGCGTAATAGTCCCTTCCGCATCGTTTTCTTCATTTTTAGCTATCATGTTCACATGGGCATCTTCATAACCCGGAAGAAGGTTATTTTTTGCATTGAGAGGAGCATCCTTCAGCCGAATGACTCCCTCCTCGATCAACTCCTCTATTCTGTCCTTGAGTCTATAACAATTTTCGATGTCGTGTCCCTCTGCACCAGAGTGGTATGTACAATGTTTGGTTCTATCGTGCCCTCGGGAAGTAGGCCTGGGGTATTTACGGAATTGGTCGGAGTATTCCCGCGCTTCGACTTCTCATACACTTGGGCTATGGGTTCGGCTAAAGGTATATATGTTCGTTGGCTTTCTCAAGATCTACGCGGGCTTGGGTCCGCTTGGGCGCGGTTCGTGATCAGGTGAGTATTTTGGGTATCTGGTTGGGTACGAAATGTGATATGGGGTGGCGAGCGTGATAATACGATGGATTTTGAGTGTTTTGGTTATGGTAAGGCGGTGGGCTTTGATACATCGGAAGATGTTTTGCCTATGCTCCGAATGACCACGATAGAGGTGATGATCTCTTCTACTCTGGAGGTACCTCATGGAATCGATCGCATTGCTCATTGCTTGTAGGTCAGTTTGTAATCCCGCCTGTCTTAATGCCTTCTTCCACGGTCGCCATTCTTACGACTTCGCAAAACTTCGCCAATTACACCGATCATCCTTTCATAATACGTCGCGTCTTTTAACGATCGCAGGAACAAGGTGGTCATTTCGCTCGCCATCGAGGTTGGACTCACGCTTCGACCGCCACCTCAGGGCGTATTCCCTGAAAGTTTCTGTGGATTTCTTTTCAAGTTTCATAAGATAAAATCTATCCGGGACAGTGTCAATGTTGAACCTGAATCTATCCATGAAATCTTGTGCCATGGCATTCCAACCGTCCCATTTTCGAGGGTCTTGGCATGTGTACCAGCTTCAGACTTTTCGCTAGCTAAGCGAGCCCTTCCCCTTCTTGGGATACCTCTAGATCCTCCAGCGCCTCGCCGGTTAGACTCCTGATGAACAGTTTCATGATGATTGCTTGATTTTTCCTAACTCCAATCAATTTATCGCAATATGACCTTAGATGAGCTCGAGGATTCCCCTTTCCATCGAACATGTCAAATTTGGGCACCTTGTACCCTACAGGTAGTTCAACGTCGGGGTGCATGCATAAGTTTTCATATTCTAAACCTGCCTCCCCCTTGTTCATCTGAATGCTTCTAAATGCCTCTTTCAAACGATGGATTTCTTTTGCCATATTTTCATCAGCTCTGGCTCGAGTCTGCCGCTCCACTTCCTTGTATTGATCTGTCTCTTGAGAGGATGCATGCATAATAAATGGTTGGCTTTCGGTCGGATGTGCTAATGCCCCATATTGTTTGTTAGGATTAGTGATGTGTGTCATCTGCTCGTATTGGGTGGCTTGGCAATTTGGTTTGAGTGGGGAGATATAAGTAGGTAGAGGTTGAGATGTGTATGTAGTAAACAGATCATTTTGGAGGTTGGTTTGCAAATTGATCGGGCGAGTGACATTTTGGTGTGAGCTGGCATGTTGCGGCCTCTGCGGGGAGCTTTGGGGAAGTGGAGCCTCAAGGGCTTGTGACACGATTGCGTTTGTCCTTTGCTCTGGGATTGGTGCATTCAAGCTAATAGACAGGTTTGTGATATTTCGGAGCCTTTCTATTTCGGCTTGCATGATTTCCATTTGCTGCAATAGTTTGGCGAGGTGTTGATCATTGGTGTTTCTCCTTTCTAACGCCTCTGCGTCCTCTACAGGAACGGGGACGAGTCCTAAGTTGTTTCGTTCTGGTGCTTCTGGATTAGTCATTTATTGGATGATTGTGCTTCTACCAGTCAACTCGAATCAACCTTTTGGGGATAAGCCAAGCAAAATTACCTTCTAACAAATGAAGCAAACCAAGTTAGTATAATATGCAAAGAGTTGTAGGCAATATGTAATAATAAGCAAATTGCAAATCAAGCGTGTGCTCTAACATGTTTGGGTCCTCTTTTATGCCAGAGGGAGGCCTAAACATCACATATGCGAGGTGATGATAGATTTTTCCAAGTCGCCCAATCAGAATGCTTTCGTTGGAAATGGCGACCAAATGACAGTGCACTTTTTCCAATTTCAGCATGTCATGATTAGGTTTGGATTTGTCTATCATTGTCACGCTACACATAATATGATGGTTGGTCGTTGGGTTGAGGAACCCGTCGACAAGTTTGGTGTCTTCCTAATTATGGTGTCGATACCAAGGACCGACCCACCTAAGGTAAATGCATGCATGCCTTAAAATA
Source organism: Przewalskia tangutica (assembly GCA_029844215.1). Classification (NCBI taxonomy): domain Eukaryota; kingdom Viridiplantae; phylum Streptophyta; class Magnoliopsida; order Solanales; family Solanaceae; genus Przewalskia; species Przewalskia tangutica. Next base: position 29,786,835 of record CM056732.1, read on the forward strand.
AAGGGTGGTATAGCTCTATCCTGAGTTTCTAAGATTTGGCTTTACTAGACGCAAGGTTCCCGAGCGGACAACTCGAGTGAGAAGGCTACGCGCCACCGGCCGACCGGATTCTCCGCGCAAAACGCCAACTCTCTTAAATTGGGTGTTTGAAAGAAATTTGCGCCAAGCACACCAAATAGCGAGTGTGTGATAGTGTGAATTTTCCAGAGTGGAATAAATATGAGCGGAATGCCAGTTTAAGGAAAGCAGTAAAGCAAGTAGCAATTAAAAATAAATAAAACAAAATACAACACACAAAAATTAAATGCAAAAATAATTGTCAAATAATAACCCTAGGTCTGTTGTGGTTAAGAACCTTAAGTCCCCAGCGGAGTCTCCATTCTGTCACGCCCCTTTTCGACCGCGACATTTAAATAACTCCTGCTTAATAAAATATTAGGAAATAAAAAAATAAAAAAAATAAAATGCTAAATGTTTAAAAGGGTGCTAAAAATATTAAAAAGGTGCTAAAAAGGTGCTAAAGGTTAAAGTAAAGGGTGCTAAAGGGTTCGCGGAGTCGCCACCTAATTAATTTGGGTGAATTAGGACACCTAAATGTTAACTAGTTTAAAGTAAACATTAACTCCATTTAAATGGTCTGCTAAACTTAATGAGATTCTGGGTAAGAGTTCTTTATTATCCTAAAGGGAAGGGGTCAGGCACCCTAAAGGATCCGCTAACTTGCGGTTGTCCGTTCAAACCTAGGGTTAATTATTTATGCTAAAAATGCATGTTTGAAAGATATTTAATAGAAAGTATTTTTTGATAAAGATTGATAAGATTAGTGTTATAAAACACATATAAAGTTTAAAGCATGCCCTATATTATTTATGAAAAATAGGTGATGCAAAGTGGATTTATTGACTAAATGTATACATTTGTCTACCTTGATTAGTATCCCACATGCTTAAGGGGGTTCCTTAGTATACATAAAAATAAGATTTCTATATAGATTTTGTAGCAAATGGGTTAAGAATTTTGAAAATAATGTCATAGCTACATGATTAGTTTTGCAAGTTAAGATTAAATGACAAAATAATGTCTAGACTACATGAATAATTATGCGACTAAATATTTTAATTATAACTTAAGTTAAAATGATTTACTTAGAGAGGCACGTAAATTTCTAATGTTAAACTCCTTACTAAGGACGACCCAAGCTCGAACTATTCTAAATATATTAATGTTAGAGTAAATGTTAGGCAAATAATTACAACAAATGAATGAGGAAAGGATATGAATTAAATAAGGATGACTCGAAGAATGGAGATGTCCTTTCGCCGCGGTTTGGAATTTCGTATGCGAGATGGATGCATATAAATATTTGAAGCAGCTCGTGATGAGTCTCGCCGTGAAACTCTTCGTTTTACTCCGATGCATTTCATGTAAAAAAAAAAAAGGATTAGTATATGTCCAACAAACTTATCGAACAATAAATAACATTTTAACATAAAAAACTTGAACATACATAAACCCACTGCTTGGGCAAGAACCGAAACAACAAGCTAATAATTTTGATAGCCCACAATATACCATGTGCAAGGAATATCGTAATGAAGACCCAACAACAGACCAAACAGAGGGACAACAATGAAATATGAAGCAAGCTCAAATGTAGTAATTATCAGGAGAGGCGTAATGTTCTGTATTAGGCCTTAGATACAAACAGAATGCAGAGAAACACAAGACAAGCCTAAATGTGAAATTTGATTTTCATGAGGCAATACAGAGAAGACAAGCATCGTGAGAACACATATTAGATACTAAGGTTGCTCATGCTATATTGAACACACAAGATCTCGGATATGTGTCAGAAGAACTAGGCTTTGACATTAAATGTATCCAGATATACATGAGACAAGATGACTACAACTATGAATGTTCGACCTTAGAGGCACACCTTTGGATTTGTATTGAGAGAGTCGATTCATGCTATAATCTAGGCCAAAAGGTACTTATGAAGATAAAAAAGAGGCATGTCGAGATATACAAACTGGACAGGGTGGTGTGCAGGTCTTTAGTCTAACATAATAAATTTTTTAAACATGCAAAGATACTTAATTACAAGATAAGTTTAGGGGGGGTCCTTACAGATGCATGATGGATACAACATGGGCTAAGATAAGATTACTTATACCCTGCAAACCACTTCAAAGTTCAACATTTAACTTAAAGGTCTGATGTAGATGTTCATTACAGAGATGACACATATAATCGCAGTTGTAAAAGGCAGTGGAATTCCACTTATTACTCAGCTTAAGTTAGGGTGATGCAGACTATTAATATGTCCAGAGGAGTAAAACTGAAATTTACTTAAAGCCATTTCTCGAGTCAGTTTTCCCAATTAACCAGCTTCAAGCCAACATCACTTAATCTGATCAGATAAACCCCTATTCAGACCCGGATAACAATTAGTTGTGCTTGACAATCCAAAGAAGATATAATAAAACATGCTACTATGACGGATTCCAACAACAGATAGTATCAACCAAACAAGTTTCAGAATAGTCTACATACACAAATAACAGCTACATTAGCTAAGCGTATTTAACCAACACATAATCATCACATATATCACGAAATATAAATCGAATGAGAAAATATGAAAGGAGGCGAGATTACCTTCTCCGGACAGCGACCCGAGGCAGCGTATCAAGTCGTCGAAGCCACTCGGAGATTTTTTATGCTATGCTATTGAAAGCGACGCAGTTTGTGGTCGATTCTAGGCTTTTTTTTTGAAAGAAAGGTTTCGGCTAAAGGATGCTAACAGGTTCCCTCAGGTTTCCCCTACGTTCTATGACAGTTGAGTCGATTTTTTGTTCGTGTCAGGGTTTTAGAAAGGTGTTGGGTTCCACTCCCCCCTCCCCCCCCCGATTGTTGTCCTTGCATGTTAGGATTGCTGTGTTATACTGTGTCTTTACTGGCTTCTGATTCAGTCCCGGATGACCCTTCTTGTGCAGATCGACCTCCTTTATATAGTAATAATTTAGGGTTCCAATTTTGGTAAGATCTTAGGGCTGATTTAGTGCGATTTGTGTATTGATTCTGTCGGATTCTTGGTGTAAAATCGATTGAGGGTTGGTTAAGGTAAGTTAATATTCTGGAGTGATTTGGTATTGATTTTGGACGATTTTATGGGCTGATTCGTGTTGTTCTCGTTATGGTAAGGACGATCTGGTTGCCTGTGCATGGTAAGGAAAGTCGTCTGATTCTCAGGCGAGAATCTCGGCAGGGAAGGTGCGGCGATGGGGGGGTGCGAGGTAAGGGAGGTGCGGCGGTTTTATATTTTTAGGGTTGCTGGTTTGATGCTGAGGGGACGATGGGCAAAGGGAAAGGGCTGAGGGTATAAGGGCAGCTGGGGCGTGGGCTGCGGGTATATGGGCTAAAGAGGTAAGGGCTGAGGAGATGGGGAACGTGGGCTGGACGAAGGTTTGGTTGAGAGGGAGAAGGGTAATTAGGTATTGAAAGGGGAAGATGATGGATAAAATAAGGAATGGCCGCTTTGGGCGTGTGAATGAGTATAAGGTAGAGGAGCCGTCATGATTGGGCCTTCTGCAAATGGGGGTAGTTATTTTAATTAGGGATAGAGTTTTAAGTGTATTAGTTTAGGTGTATTATTAATTAATTAGTGGTAAATTAAATTAATAAATTGTGATTAAATTATTTTAGGCGCTTTGTTAGTCTAAGTTTGAGATTAAAAAATAAAGACGGGCGTGCTATATAATTAGTGCTTAATTTTTATAATGCGATACTGTTATTAAAACTTATTTATTATGCGTATTTTATTATTATTTAAGCTAAGATTGAATTATCTTAATATGACTTTAGGCGCTACAATAATTATGAAATTCCTTTGCGTATTAATAAATTCGACTATGCTATTTAACACGACGTCATTGTCGAATTATTTATTTTATGTATTTATTTATTTTATTATCATTTAAGAATTATGACAGGCCTTAAAATTGATAAATGCGGGCGCGAGACTCTAAGTGCTTAATATTCTGCGTAAGAAGCGGTTCAATTATTAAATTGCTTATTTATGCATGTATTAATGTATTATTGTATTATTGTTGCATTTTATTATAAAAAATCATAAAAAATTATTTTGCAAAATTAGTGTAATTTTATAGCTACTGTCTGGACGGGAGGGTCAAAATTGGGTGTCAACAGTTGTCCTTCTTTGTATGGAGATGATGGAAGAATCTTCGAACAAAGACGTTGACTCATAGCCAATTTTGTCTCGATCCTCAGAATTAAAATGTTGGGCAATTAGGCAAGGCTGACGCAGACTCAAACTGTCCCAGTGTCGAGTTATGACGACACTGGGCTACCATGGTCAAACACCAAGGCGGGCTAATGCGGACTCAAAATTTGTCCCAGTGTCGAGTTATGACGACACTGGGCTGTGGTGCTAAAACGGACTCAAATTTTGTCCAAGTGTCGAGTTATGACGACACTGGGCTGTGGTGCTAAAAATAAGTAAAAATAAAAATAACTGGCTTGAACTTAGGGGTGTACCGGTATCGACTTATGGTGTTGGGTCTTATGGTGATGTGGAGCAAGTGGACCGACGCTTGAGGCTACTTCTGCCATTCGTTGGGAAGGTTGGCCCCCCAATAAATTGCCCCGGTTCGCTGTAAGAGAAAATCCACGTTGCTCCTGCTCTTGCATGCTAAGACTTAAACAAACGGTTAGTGCATAACCGTTAAGGCAAAATGATGATGCATAATTTTAAAAGCAATGCAACTGTGAGTAGAAAATGTTATCCTGCAAAAATGTGATGGTTGTTGTGTTGATGAGATGCTGTGATTTTGCTCTTGCACGGACGTGTTGCCATTGTGAATGCTGATATATTGTCCTTGCTGCAACTGCCCCTGTAGACTAAAGCTCAAGAAAGAGTTAGTGCATAACTGCTAAGACAGAATAATAAAGCATGAATGAGAAAAATGCAATTTTGAGAACAGAGAAATCGTCCCTGCGTAGATGTGATATGCTGATGATGACGTCGTTTTCGGACTTGGCGTCATGACGTCGTTTTCGGACCTATTGTGTTGATAACGTCGTTGCCTGGACGTGTTGTTGCTGGCGTCGTTTTCGAACTTGGCATCGTTTTCGGACTTGTTGTGCTGATAACGTCGTTGCCTGGATGTGTTGCTGCTGGCATCGTTTTCGGACTTAGCGTCGTTTTCGAACTTGGTGTCGTTTTCGGACTTGGCGTCGTTTTCGGACTTGTTGTGCTGATAACGCCGCTGTTCGACGCGTTCCGCTAGCGTCGTTTGGACTTGGCGTCATTTTCGACTTGTTGTCGATAACGCCGTCGTTCGGACGTATTCTTCTTGGCGTCGCTTTCGGACTTATCGTCATTTTCGCACTTGTTATCGCCGATAACGCCGTTGCTTGGGCGTATTCTTCTGGCGTCATTTTGGACTTGACGTCGCTGGACTTGGCGTCGTTTTCGGACTTGTTGCGGCCGATAACGCCGTCGTTCGGACGTGTTCGCCGGGCGTCGTTTTCGGACTTGGCGTCATTTTCGGACTTGTTGTGCTGATAACGTCGTTGCCTGGACGTGTTGCTGCTGGCGTCATTTTCGGACTTGGCGTCGTTTTCGGACTTGTTGTGCTGATAACTTCGCCGTTCGACGTGTTCTTTGGGCGTCGTTGCGTGACGCACGCCACGACGCCGTCGTTACTGGGCGTGTTCTTGATGCTCGTAGAATAAATGCTCCTGCAAGCTAAGTTTGAGAAAAAATAGTGTATACTCGTTAAAACAAAATGATAAATATTCGAGAAATGCAATTATGTGGGTAGAGATGTCGTCCATGATACGCCGAATGAATACTGAGATGTTGTCCTTGCACGAACATGCTAAACGTTGCAACTGACGAATTTCCATGATGCCTTTGTTGTGTGCGTGGGTTGCAAATTTGACTTTATGCCCGAGCTGATGCGCTAGACTTTGTTGCGGAATTTTGAATTCTGGCTGTTGATTGTCGATGCCCTCTCTCGCTTTGCTTTACTGCGGATTTTGAACTTTGGATTGTTGTCATATCCTCTGCCTCTGCTGCTTCTTTCTGCTTTTGCTGTATTTTCTGCTTCTGCTAATATGAAGAACTTTTGTTGTATCTTCTGCTAATATGAAGGACCTGCGCTCAAAGAAAATTTTGTGAGTTTTGGGGGGCGGTTGATTCGCGTTGACCTTATAGTTTTGACTCTTGATGCTCGGATGTCTGTCTTGTTTGGACTCATAACCCGCCTGTTTCCTACCTTGTCCCAGTTCTGAATATTCAAAGGGCGTTTGGCCTAAAGTGGGTCTCAATGGGGTTGTTTTGTATATTATGTGTATTTTTCGTTATTTTCAAAATAAGGGAAGGTTTCCTAAAGGTGTGACCGAAGCCGATTTAGGCCGCCTACGTATCCCCATGAGGGAATCAGGTCATGACGTAGTTCATTTTATTACATATAAAGGGCAAAATATATTAAACTAACTATTTCAGGACTCGTCGGGCCAAGGCAGGGGCATGAGTCCATTTCTTCTTGCTTTGTGTCTTCAACGGCTGGGTCTTCAGCAGGATCATCTCTTGCAGCACACAACTAGACGAATGACTTATTCAATGGTTAAACAATCTCCGGCAAGGAGCACCTCCTTTTTCTCTGACGGTTGGTCGATGACTCAACTTTCTTCCCTTTTCGGGCTGGCATAATAGTCCCTTCCAGATTGTCTTCTTCATTTTTAGCTATCATGTTCACATGGGCATATTCATAACCCGGAAGAAGGTTATTGTTTGCATTGAGAGAAGCATCCTTCAGCCGAATGACTCCCTCCTCGATCAACTCCTCTATTCTGTCCTTGAGTGTATAACAATTTTCGATGTCGTGTCCCTCTGCACCGGAGTGGTATGTACAATGTTTGGTTCTATCGTGCCCTCGGGAAGTAGGCCTGGGGGTATTTATGGGAATTGGCTGGAGTATTCCTGCGGCTTTCAGCTTCTCATACACTTGGGCTATGGGTTCGGCTAAAGGTGTATATGTTCTGGTTGGCTTTCTCTCAGCATCTATGCGGGGTTTGGGTCCATTTGGGGTGCGGGTTCGTGATTGTGGTGAGTATTTTGGGTATGCTGGTTGGGTATGGTAAACAGGATATGGGGTGGCGCAGTGCTGATAATATGACTGTGGATTTTGTCACACCCAAAATCGCCTGGATCGTGCCTTACCGGGCACCTAGCGATACAACATCGAGAAAACCAATGAAATAAAAACTTTAAACATGAAATGAGAAACATGATAAATAAACAAAGCAACCAAAATAAATGTTTTCAAGATATACATAAAACCCAATGCTTTAATCTTTACAACCTCGCCACAATTCTATGCACTTAAGATTTACAACAACTATGACGGACAGTGGCCCCGCCATACCTCGAATGTACAAGAACCTATAACTCAGGAACACATACTAAAAGATAAGCCTCCGAGAAACGGAGCTTCCCAACACGTCAAGGTGATCCTATAATGGATCGATAATGACGACCTTTTACTCATGCAGATTTAACGCAGCCGGGCGAGGTCGCATAACAGTACTAAGTATGTGAAATCAGAATATCAGAAATGAAATCATAATAGTCTATATAAGGAGACATGTATGATGACTAACTACAAGACATAACATATAACCGCATTCTCAAGTCGTGACTCACGCCTCCAAATCATCACTCGTGCGTGGAATTTCTTCCTCACCGCAGCTTTATGATATAACAATACCAAGGAGTATACATGAACACCGTGTCCCACTGTGTCATAAAACCGTGACAGACAAGTACAACCACCGGATCCGACTGCTAATAATACAATGCAACCACAACCACGGCCGACACGGCAAGGCGAGAGCCGACCATCGGATATCAAGGCCGGTCACGAGTCGACCGGCAAGTACGAGGGTCGACCACTCGGGGACCAAGGTCAGATCACGAAACTTCGTCACTATATCGAACGGGCAAGTGCGAGGGTCGACTACCGATACCAAGGCCGAATCACCACGAGACGGCAAGTACGAGAGCCACCACCGTATACCCAGCCGAACAGAAGAAACCTCAACTACCAACCGCCTCTATCGAGAGACGCCAGAATACGTAAACACCACACTTGCACAACAAAGGCTATCATCACAAGCATAGGCAAGTTTCACAACAACAAGCATAGGAATGTTTCACCACAACAAGCATAGGCATGTTTCACATCACTCAAAGTACCTTCATTTTATGCCAAAGTCCGGTTTTAACTCCTAAAGTACTACGTACGTTAAATTCTTTAAAAGAGATCCATTACTTATCAAAGTCACCCGATACCCGTAGTATTAGAATGACCAACCCACATTCCTTTTCAAAATCAAGTAACAACATTCTTTTCCTAAGTTCCGGTTGCCTAGTTTCAATTACTCAAGCTTCTCATTTTCAAATGGTTTCATAGTTCATAAACTTAATCACTTGATTTCTTTTAGAACAATTGAGTAATATATGTCTCACGCGTGAGTAGGTTATTCTTGTTTACAACATTCTTATTACAAAACCATGATCTAGAAAATGTAATATCATTTTGTCTCATCTTAGTTTCTATGCAGATGGAGGTTTCTACCGTTTTAATACAATTCATCATTATTCAATACATTTTCCTTTATTAACGCTCGCAGCCGTCCTGTCGATACACATTCGATTTCAAATCAAGAAATATTATCCTTTAAATAAAACCAAGTACTCATTACTCACGAATGAGGTTTCACACAAACATTCACATTAAAACAAATAAGTTAAGTCTCTTATCTTATAAGATCAAGTCTCTTAACTTCTAACATTAGTAAACCATTTTCTTTACTCTCTTAAGACATTATACCTAACTCCCATAAGCTAGTATAACTCTTTTTAAAACCTTTAAAACCAAGTGTTACTCTTCCTTCAAAACGATTATAAATCTTTTGAAATACATCAAGTTCTTTATTATAACAAGCCGCTACAATTCACATCGCTTACCTTTAAAACCACAAAGTATTTTTCTTACCTACATAAAGCCGTTATAACGACTTCCCATAAAGCCGTTATAACACTTTATGTTTTAAGACACTAAACACGATTAACACATGCGTCACCGCATACATAGTTCACACATATCATGCTAGAAGAGATAGGAAGAGGTTCATACCTCGCGACGATTATCGACTAATAGCAAACGCCCGAGTACCTCAAACCGTGGCTACTCCTTAGTCCGAAGATTACGTCACACGTAGCACTTCAACCTATAAGGCCACAAGGCGCATTAAAAATCTAGATCTTAACGTAGAACATTCTACGTAAAATTCGCAAAGACTTCCCCGCAACAGCGTAAACTCCTCTTCATCGAGGCTGCCACCAAGCCAACCGGGGTTAACACGCCTAACCGACGCTGCATAATTCTACTATACAATAATACTACACAAGTCTACCGTAATACACCCTATGTAATTACGATTCGCTTTATTTTTCGTGCTTAAGTCAAAAGACATTGCCAACAACTACGTTGATTCTATATATAGTATACAACACTATATTTCAACACTTATGTAATTTCCAATTACAATAGGGGACAAGATATTTACCTCGATAAGCCCAAAAATTATCCGAGTTTAAAGTCGCTCTGAGCAAGGTTTAGCTCCTACTCCAGTGCTCCAATCCGCTCCAACAACCCTTAGAAGTTCTAACCAACTTCTACTCCAAAACTTCAACCAACAGAAGGTTTCCTTGGGGTTTCGGTTTGAGACTAAACTGGACAAAAGGTAGTATTTCCGGGTTCTACGTATAGAGGTTTCTTTGGAACACTACAAGGGATAAGGCTAAGGTCTTTTGGGCATTATAACAATACGTGGAGGCGTATTTCAATACCACAAAGCAGTACCACACGAGAACAACACCCTAAGGAGGGGGTGTTCTCGCTTTAGCTCACCATGGGGAAGGTTTCGGCCAAAAGGCCTTCACAAGGGAGAGGGCTCTGGGACGAGAGTCAACAAGAGGGAGGGGAGGGGTTCTCAAGACTTAGGCAAGTGAAGAGTGGATGAAGAAGTCTTCAAAGAGAGGGGGTATTTATAGCAAAACCAAAGGCCAACCAATGGCCAAGATTAAGACAAGTGCAAGGCAAGTGTAAGGCCAAGATCAAGCCAAGTGCACCCACAAAACACTCCACAAAACACTCCACAAAACAAGCCACAAAGCAAGGCACAAAAGGAGGGACCAATCGGCGAGGCCAAGCCTCCTCTTTGTTGCCCAACGAGTGTGACAAGTGTCACCCTCCCGTTGGTCCAAAAATGTTCCGTCGCTCTAAAAATCCGCAAAAATACTAAATGACATAGCCGAATTTCTCCAACGTAAGTGGGAAACGTTTCGTCGAACGACTCTAATCGGCACTTGTGCCCAAATTTCGAATCCAATGCCTAACTTAAGGCTCAAATTTCGTACGTACGTCCATACGTACATACTCTGGAAATACGGGGTATAACAGATTTTGAGTGTTTTGGTTATGGTAAGAAGGCGGTGGGCTTTGATACACTGGAAGATGTTCTGGCCTATGCTCCTGAATGACCATGATAGAGGGTGATGCATCTCTTCTACTCTGGGAGGTACCTCCTATGGAATCTGACTGCATTGCTCTGCTAGTTGCTTGTAGGGCTGTCAGGTTTGTAATCCTGCCTGTCTTAATGCCTTCTTCCACGAAGTCGCCCATTCTTACGACTTCTGCAAAACTTCGCCCAATTACACTGATCATCCTTTCATAATACGTCGCGTCTTTTAACGACTGCAGGAACAAGGTGGTCATTTCGCTCTCTGCCATTGGAGGTTGGACCTTTGCTGCTTCTGACCGCCACCTCGGGCGATTCTAAAGTTTCGGATTTCTTTTCAAGTTTCATAAGATAAAATCTATCCGACAGGTCGATGTTGAACTCGAATCTATCCATGAAATCTTGTGCCATGGCATTCCAACCGCCCCATTTTCGGCGGTCTTGGCATGTGTACCAATCGGTAACGCGTTAGACTCGATGAACTTCATGATGATTTCTTGATTTTTCCCAACTCCAATCAATTTATCGCAATATGACCTTAGATGAGCTCGAGGATTCCCCTTTCCATCGAACATGTCAAATTTGGGCACCTTGTACCCTACAGGTAATTCAACGTCGGGGTGCATGCATAAGTTTTCATATTCTAAACCTGCCTCCCCCTTGTTCATCTGAATGCTTCTAAATGCCTCTTTCAAACTATGGATTTCTTTTGCCATATTTTTATCAGCTCTGGCTCGAGTCTGCCGCTCCACTTCCTTGTATTGATCTGTCTCTTGAGAGGATGCATGCATAATAAATGGTTGGCTTTCGGTCGTATGTGCTAATGCCCCATATTATTTGTTAGGATTAGTGATGTGTGTCATCTGCTCGTATTGGGTGGCTTGGAAATTTGGTTTGAGTGGGGAGATATAAGTAGGTAGAGGTTGAGATGTGTATGTAGTAAACAGATCATTTTGGAGGTCGGTTTGCAAATTGATCGGGCGAGTGACATTTTGGTGTGAGTTGTCATGTTGCGGCCTCTGCGGGGAGCTTTGGGGAAGTGGAGCCTCAAGGGCTTGTGACACGATTGCGTTTGTCCTTTGCTCTGGGATTGGTGCATTCAAGCTAATAGACAGGTTTGTGATATTTCGGAGCCTTTCTATTTCGGCTTGCATGATTTCCATTTGCTGCAATAGTTTGGCGAGGTGTTGATCATTGGTGTTTCTCCTTTCTAACGCCTCTGCGTCCTCTAAAGGAACGGGGACGAGTCCTAAGTTGTTTCGTTCTGGTGCTTCTGGATTAGTCATTTATTGGATGATTGTGCTTCTACCAGTCAACGCGAATCAACCTTTTGGGGATAAGCCAAGCAAAATTATCTAACAAATGAAGCAAACCAAGTTAGTATAATATGCAAAGAGTTGTAGGCAATATGTAATAATAAGCAAATTGCAAATCAAGCGTGTGCTCTAACATGTTTGGGTCCTCTTTTATGCCAGAGGGAGGCCTAAACATCACATATGCGAGGTGATGATAGATTTTTCCAAGTCGTCCAACTGTAATGCTTTCGTTGGAAATGGCGACCAAATGACAGTGCACTTTTTCCAATTTCAGCATGTCATGATTAGGTTTGGATTTGTCTATCATTGTCACGCTACACATAATATGATGGTTGGTCGTTGGGTTGAGGAACCCGTCGACAAGTTTGGTGTCTTCCTAATTATGGTGTCGATACCAAGGACCGACCCACCTAAGGTAAATGCATGCATGCCTTAAAATAAAGGGTGGTATAGCTCTATCCTGAGTTTCTAAGATTTGGCTTTACTAGACGCAAGGTTCCCGAGCGGACAACTCGAGTGAGAAGGCTACGCGGCCACCGGTTGGACCGGATTCTCCGCGCAAAACGCCAACTCTCTTAAATTTGGGTGTTTGAAAGAAATTTGCAGGTGCGCGAAGCACACCAGCGCGTGAGTGTGTGATAGTGTGAATTTTCCAGAGTGGAATAAATATGAGCGGAATGCCAGTTTAAGGAAAGCAGTAAAGCAAGTAGCAATTAAAAATAAATAAAACAAAATACAACACACAAAAATTAAATGCAAAAATAATTGCCAAATGATAACCCTAGGTCTGTTGTGGTTAAGAACCTTAAGTCCCCAGCGGAGTCGTCATTCTGTCACGCCCCTTTTCGACCGCGACATTTAAATAACTCCTGCTTAATAAAATGTTAGGAAATAAAAAAATAAAAAAAATAAAATGCTAAATGTTTAAAAGGGTGCTAAAAATATTAAAAAGGTGCTAAAGGTTAAAGTAAAGTGTGCTAAAGTGCTAAAGGGTTCGCGGAGTCGCCACCTAATTAATTTGGGTGAATTAGGACACCTAAATGTTAACTAGTTTAAAGTAAACATTAACTCCATTTAAATGGTCTGCTAAACTTAATGAGATTCTGGGTAAGTGTTATTTATTATCCTAAAAGGAAGGGGTCAGGCACCCTAAAAGATCCGCTAACTTGCGGTTGTCCGTTCAAACCTAGAGTTAATTATTTATGCTATAAATGCATGTTTGAAAGATATTTAATAGAAAGTATTTTTTGATAAAGATTGATAAGATTAGTGCTATAAAACACATATAAAGTTTAAAGCATGCCCTATATTATTTATGAAAAATAGGTGATGCAAAGTGGATTTATTGACTAAATGTATACATTTGCCTACCTTGATTAGTATCCCACATGGGGTTCCTTAGTATACATAAAAATAAGATTTCTATATAGATTTTGTAGCAAATGGGTTAAGAATTTTGAAAATAATGTCATAGCTACATGATTAGTTATGCAAGTTAAGATTAAATGACAAAATAATGTCTAGACTACATGAATAATTATGCGACTAAATGGTTTATTTATAACTTAATGTAAAATGATTTACTTAGAGAGGCACGTAAATTTCTAATGTTAAACTCCTTACTAAGGACGACCCAAGATCGAACTATTCTAAATATATTAATGTTAGAGTAAATGTTAGGCAAATAATTACAACAAATGAATGAGGAAAGGATATGAATTAAATAAGGATGACTCGAAGAATGACGATGTCCTTTCGCCGCGGTTTGGAATTTCCTATGCGAGATGGATGCATATAAATATTTGAAGCAACTCGTGATGAGTCTCACCGTGAGACTCTTCGTTTTACTCCGATGCATTTCATGTAAAAAAAAAGAAAAGGATTAGTATATGTCCAACAAACTTATCGAACAATAAATAACATTTTAACATAAAAAACTTGAACATACATAAACCCACTGCTTGGGCAAGAACCGAAACAGCAAGCTAATAATTTTGATAGCCCACAATATACCATGTGCAAGGAATATCGTAATGAAGACCCAACAACAGACCAAACAGAGGGACAACAATGAAATATGAAGCAAGCTCAAATGTAGTAATTATCAGGAGAGGCAGAACAACCCAGGCATTAGGCCTTAGATACAAACAGAATGCAGAGAAACACAAGACAAGCCTAAATGTGAAATTTCAGATTTTCAGGGAGGCAGAATACAGAGAAGACAAGCATCAGAGAACACATATTAGATACTAAGGTTGCTCATGCTATATTGAACACACAAGATCCTGGACATGTGCTGTAGCAACTAGGCTTTGACATTAAATGTATCCAGATATACATGAGACAAGATGACTACAGCTATGAATGTTCGACCTTAGAGGCACACCTTTGGATTTGTATTGAGAGAGTCGATTCATGCTATAATCTAGGCCAAAAGGTACTTATGAAGATAAAGAAGAGGCATGTCGAGATATACAAACTGGACAGGGTGGTGTGCAGGTCTTTAGTCTAACATAATAATTCTTTTAAACATGCAAAGATACTTAATTACAAGATAAGTTTAGGGGGGGTCCTAACAGATGCATGATGGATACAACATGGGCTAAGATAAGATTACTTATACCCTGCAAACCACTTCAAAGTTCAACATTTAACTTAAAGGTTTGATGTAGATGTTCATTACAGAGATGACACATATAATCCCAGCTGTAAAAGGCATAGGAATTCCACTTATTATTCAGCTTAAGTTAGGGTGACGCAGACTATTAATATGTCCAGAGGAGTAAAACTGAAAATTACTTAAAGCCATTTCTCGAGTCAGTTTTCCCAATTAACCAGCTTCAAGCCAACATCACCTAATCTGATGAGATAAACCCCTATTCAGACCCGGATAACAATTAGTTGTGCTTGCCAATCCAAAGAAGATATAATAAAACATGCTACTGTGACGGATTCCAACAACAGATAGTATCAACCAAACAAGTTTCAGAATAGTCTACATACACAAATAACAGCTACATTAGCTAAGCGTATTTAACCAACACATAATCATCACATATATCACGAAATACAAATCGAATGAGAAAATATGAAAGGAGGCGAGATTACCTTCTCCGGACAGCGACCCGAGGCAGCGTATCAAGTCGTCGAAGCCACTCGGAGATTTTTTATGCTATTCTATTGAAAGCGACGCAGTTTGTGGTCGATTCTATGCTTTTTTTTTGAAAGAAAGGTTTCGGCTAAAGGATGCCAACAGGTTCCCTCAGGTTTCCCCTACGTTCTATAACAGTTGAGTCAATTTTTTGTTCGTGTCGTGGTTTTAGAAAGGTGCTGGTTCCCCGATTGCGTCCTTGCATGTAAGGATCATTGTGTTATATCTTGTGTCTTCATCGCTTCGATTCACCCGATGCCTTCTTGTGCAGATCGACCTCCTTTATATAGTAATAATTTAGGGTTCCAATTTTGGTAAGCTCTTAGGGCTGATTTAGTGCGATTTGTGTATTGATTCTGTCGGATTCTTGGTGTAAAATCGATTGAGGGTTGGTTAAGGTAAGTTAATATTCTGGAGTGATTTGGTATTGATTTTGGACGATTTTATGGGCTGATTCGTGCTGTTCTCGTTATGGTAAGGACGATCTGGTTGCCTGTGCATGGTAAGGAAAGTCGTCGGATTCTCAGGCGAGAATCTCGGCAGGAAAGATGCGGCGATGGGGGGTGCGAGGTAAGGGAGGTGCGGTGGTTTTATATTTTTAGGGTTGCTGGTTTAATGCTGAGGGGACGATGGGCAAAGGGAAAGGCGAGGGTATAAGGCGGTGGGGCGTGGTCATGTAAACGGGCTAAAGAGGTGAGGCCGGCGAGATGAACGTAATGGACGAAGGTTTGGTTGAGAGGGAGAAGGGTAATTAGGTATTGAAAGGGGAAGATGATGGATAAAATAAGGAATGGGCTGCTGGGGCGTGTGGGCTGAGTATAAGGTAGAGGGAGCTGGGCCGCGGTATTGGGCCTTCGGGTAGCTGGGCTGGGTAGTTATTTTAATTAGGGGTAGAGTTTTAAGTGTATTAGTTTAGGTGTATTATTAATTAATTAGTGGTAAATTAAATTAATAAATTATGATTAAATTATTTTAGGTGCTTTGTTAGTCTAAGTTTGAGATTAAAAAATAAAGACGGGCGTGCTATTTAATTAGTGCTTAATTTTTATAATGCGATACTGTTATTAAAACTTATTTATTATGCGTATTTTATTATTATTTAAGCTAAGATTGAATTATCTTAATATGACTTTAGGCGCTACAATAATTATGTAATTCCTTTGCGTATTAATAAATGCGACTATGCTATTTAACACGACGTCATTGTCGAATTATTTATTTTATGTATTTATTTATTTTATTATCATTTAAGAATTATGACAGGCCTTAAAATTGATAAATGCGGTGGCGAGACTCTAAGTGCTTAATATTCTGCGTAAGATGCGGTTCAATTATTAAATTGCTTATTTATGCATGTATTAATGTATTATTGTTGCATTTTATTATAAAAAAATCATAAAAAAATATTTTGCAAAATTAGTGTAATTTTATAGCTACTGTCTGGACGGGAGGGTCAAAATTGGGTGTCAACAGTTGTCCCTCTTTGTATGGAGATGATGGAAGAATCTTCGAACAAAGACGTTGACTCATAGCCAATTTTGTCTCGATCCTCAGAATTGAAATGTTGGGCAATTAGGCAAGGCTGACGCAGACTCAAACTGTCCCAGTGTCGAGTTATGACGACACTGGGCTACCATGGTCAAACACCAAGGCGGGCTAATGCGAACTCAAAATTTGTCTCAGTGTCGAGTGATGACGACACTGGGATGTGGTGCTAAAACGGACTCAAATTTTATCCAAGTGTCGAGTTATGACGACACTGGGCTGTGGTGCTAAAAATAAGTAAAAATAAAAATAACTTGCTTGAACTTAGGGGTGTACCGGTATCGACTTATGGTGCTGGGTTTTATGATGATGTGGAGCGAGTGGACCGACGCTTGAGGTCGCTTCTGTCATTCGTTGGGAAGGTTGGCCCCCCAACAAATTGCCCCGGTTCGCTGTAAGAGAAAATCCATGTTGCTCCTGCTCTTGCATGCTAAGACTTAAACAAACGGTTAGTGCATAACTGTTAAGGCAAAATGATGATGCATAATTTTAAAAGCATTGCAACTGTGAGTAGAAAATGTTATCCTGCAAAAATGTGATGGTTGTTGTGTTGATGCGATGCTGTGATTTTGCCCTTGCACGAACGTGTTGCCATTGTGAATGCTGATATGTTGTCCTTGCTGCAACTGCCCATGTAGACTAAAGCTCAAGAAAGAGTTAGTGCATAACTGCTAAGACAGAATAATAAAGCATGAATGAGAAAAATGCTATTTTGAGAACAAAGAAATCGTCCCTGCATAGATGTGATATGTTGATGATGGCGTCGTTTTTGGACTTGGCTTCATGACGTCGTTTTCAGACCCGTTGTGCTGATAACGTCGTTGCCTCGACGTGTTGCTGTTGGCGTCGTTTTCAGACTTGTTGTCGATAACGCCGCCGTTCGACGTGTTGCCGCTGGGCGCTGCCGACTTGGCGTCATTTTCGTACTTGGCGTTGTTTTCGGACTTGTTGTGCTGATAACATCGCGTTCGGACGTGTCTTCCGGGCGCCGTTCGGACTTGGCGCCGCTTTTGGACTTGTTGTCGGATAACGCCGCTTCTCGGACGTGACTTGGCGCCATTTTCGACTTGAGTCGTTTCGGACTTGTTGTCGTTTTGACTTGCGTCGCTGCCGGACTGGCGCCATTTTCGGACTTGTTGTCGCGATAACGCCGCTGTTCGGACGTGTTGTCGGCGCCATTTTCGGACTTGGAGTCGTTCGGACTTGGACTTGTTGTCCGATAACGCCGTTTCGGACGGCCGGGCGCTGCCGACTTAAGCGTCATTTTCGACTTGTTGTCGATAACGCCGCCGCTCGGACGTGTCGGGCCGGGCGCATTTTCGACTCGAGTCGCTTTGGACTTGTTGTACCGATAACGCCGTTGCATGTACGATGTTCTTCTTGGCGCCGCTTTGGACTTGGCGTTGTTTTCGAATTGTTGTCGCCGATAACGCCGCTGTTCGACGTGGCCGCCGGGCGCTGCTTTCGACTTGGCGCCGCTTTCGGACTTGTCAGGCCGATAACGCCGTTGCACGGACGTTGTTGTTGGCGCCGTTGCAGACGCAACGCCGACGACGCCGCTGGTTCGGACGTGTTGATGCTCCTGTAGAATAAATGCTCCTGCAAGCTAAGTTTGAGAAAAATTAGTGTATACCTGTTAAAACAAAATGATAAATATTCGAGAAATGCAATTATGTGGGTAGAGATGTCGTCTCTGATACGCCGGATGAATACTGAGATGTTGTCCTTGCACGGACATGCTAAACGTTGCAACTGACGAATTGCCATGATGCCTTTGTTGTGTGCGTGGGTTGCAACCAAGGAACATCACAAGCTATCTATGTACTTTAAGTAAAATATTTTCACTTTTAAGAATCCAAACTTCACTAAGGAAATGGATTATAACAACTTACAATTTAAACATCAAAGTACAATCAAGGAAGTACATAAAACAAATTCTATATTAGGCAATCCAAGTATAACCAAGGAATGAATCATTTAAGGAGTAGGACTTACTTTCTTTATCTTAAGGAATCATGCTAGAAGAAGAGGAGATGGTTCACATACCTTTTCGGCTTAATCCACAAGCTAAGTCGAATACGCCGCACGTAGAATTGTCAACCTATAATGACCACAACATGACTATCAATTTCTAGCTTCTAACGTAGAATAATACTAAGTATACGGTCTCTTATTCTACGGAAAATTGGGCAGCACCTCCTTTGTTTCTACATATTTTTCCACCTTTTTCAAGGCCCGATAATCAATAACCAACATGCCACATTTAAGGCTCAATACATCAACCAACAAAGGGGATTACACGCCTTACAATATGTGTAAAATTCTGCCCCACAAATCATACTAAGTAGTTTAATATCCAAAGCCATTCTCGGCTAATATGTATAACAACACAATGTCCTTTCCAATTCTTTTTCAATCCAAGTTCTTAGGTCTAACATGTTATATAGTCATAGACAACTTTAACAACTATAATTCATTCTTTATATAACATGTGACGACTTAAACTAATAATCAAATTGAATTGTAATCTTAAGGCTAAACATGCTAGTTTTCGGATTAGGGTTCCAATAATCAATACACTTATCAAACTTCATACTATATACCTCATGCTTGCTAATATCC
Organism: Przewalskia tangutica; assembly: GCA_029844215.1. Classification (NCBI taxonomy): domain Eukaryota; kingdom Viridiplantae; phylum Streptophyta; class Magnoliopsida; order Solanales; family Solanaceae; genus Przewalskia; species Przewalskia tangutica. The sequence goes on from CM056732.1 coordinate 29,806,086, forward strand.
ATAGCTACAACAATAAGTAATCTTTAATTGCTAAAACGACAAGATTTTTACCTTTACAAGCCCTTATAATTTCCAAGATTCAAAGTCGCTCCTTAGCAATTCTTAGCTCTTTTCCTTTACGCTCCAATCCGCTATTTGAAGCCCTTAGAAGTTCACAACCAACTTCTCTTCCATTTCCAATCCAAAACTAGGAAGACGACTTAGGTTTTCGCCTTGCGACTAACGTGAAAACGTCGTTTTTCCGAATCTTTCTATTGAGATATCCTTACAATACCCTTAGGGACCTTGGGTTAAAGTCTTGTGAATAATGAACAAAAACCACAAAAAATTTGTGTGGAAAAAATGTCAAAGCCGAGAGCAACTCATGCTAGCACAAATGATCTCTAAATTTTTCTAAGTGTTGAAGACTTGGTCTTGCACTAGGGTAGTATATATAACACAATGGAAGTCTTAGATTATAACAAATGTGTGGCTAGGATGAAGAACACTTGGATAATTAGCCAAGTGGACAAGTTGACAAGTCAACAATCTCAAGCTTGAAGACTTATCATCCACAATGGTCAAATGACCATTCTAACATTGCTAATTTTCGTCCAAGACCATGTGGGGGAGGTGCCACGTGTCGCCCTCCCATTCGTCCATAAAATTTTGTAACCCTCGTGGGCCCCATAAAACATAAAATTCCTCGGGTGGGCCCCACATGACCAAATCCGTAAAAATAAATTTCCATAATGTTAATAAGTTCCATACTCTTCAAATAATGCATTTTGAGAATCTAATTCTCCTCAACGAACATTTTTCCTTTCTGACGTTCGGAAGATTTTCCGTCGGAAAAACAATTCTTCATTTCGTACCAATTTCCAAGTCTTGATTCCTTACGTACATTCTCTTATACATGTCCTGGACTTACGGGGTGTAACATTCTTCCCCCCTTAGAAACATTCGTCCCCGAATGTTCTTAGTCGGTTGTCAAGCTATACAAACTCCTACGCCTCTATACTCGCCTATCAATCAATACTCCACAAGACCAACGATGCCACACATGGCCACCACATAACATACGTAAACATATCAATGGACCTTCCGCCGTGGTCCCTTCTCACAATACTCAAGGTTACAATCTTCTCAAACACGGATCCTTAGAGGTTCCTTTATTTTCTTACTTGTCATACTTTCTCGCATTTCTAAACTTATTTAGCATACGCATAAAATTTCGCGTATTGATTCTCGTTCTCCGATCCTCGAGTTACTATCCAAACTTGGCCATTTTGTTACTACATTCCCGTAAGGCTCTTCTCGGTCCTTACGACCTGGTTCCGGTGGACGCATCCACGAACTCGTACAACGATCAACTAGACTTGGGCCTTGCATCCTCGTGACCCTAGAACATAGCGGGACCATTACCAACTGACATCACCCCATTCCATACTACCGGTTGACCCGAAATGAGTCCATAACCTGACCCATCGTCATACTTAACTTCTCATTCTTAGTCTGAAATAAATCTTTCTCTTATCTCAAGGTACTTCTTACCCTATCCCCTTATTCACTAGAGGTTCGTCACATAGGCCGAAATATTTCTACTGTACATTCTTCCCTATCGGTCTTACACTTATTATGGGGTAACTACAACTTGTGAACCCTACATAACTATAGTCTCAGTTCACTTACCATTCTTGTCAACATTCTTAACTTTTCACTTTATTAATCAAAGTATTCCTACCTCTGGGGGTACTATCACTTACAACTGCTAGCAACAAAGGGAAAACATATATGCTAGGGCGAAATCTGAATCTATCAATGCACGTATGACTCAAAAGAATCGAAATATACCTGTAATCCCATGCGATGTTGCCTCCTGATCCTGTCTAGTAGTCACGTCATCTATGCGGTTCGAAGGACCGCCAGAACTATAAACTCCACTCTGAACTCTACCACGGCTGGCTGACATCCAACACCTCGCTTGGGACGACATGCGAGGAAAGTGGAATCAACCATCGACCTCATAGTCGAGCCACATCACGGTGCTTCTAAAAGGACATACCTCGATATATGGCCGGACGGCCACAATAAAAACAAGCACTCGTGCCATAACGGCATTCCCCCAAATGACGCTTACCACATCTGAAACACTGAGGAAAAAGTGGCCTCGACTGAGAAAATCCTCCGTTCCTCTGAGAACCTCGACCCCTGGAGCTTGGACCTGCTCCTAAATACCTGGTGGGGTCCAAAATCCCACCTGTGAACTGCGGGGGTATGTATTGGGTCGGATGGGACGAATATCTCACTTCTTGAGGTTGCTCGTTCAAAACTCACCGATAACCAACCTGCCTAGCTCTTACGCCGATTCCCGCTGCCTCTACCCTCTCAGACACTGTCTGACCGGGCCGAATAACCTTCACGATGAAATCAGAGCACCGCTTATCTTGGTCAATAACATAATCGCTTCTCATGACCTATAGTCTTCTCCTAATCGAGAAATCGAGGCTCGTGCCGGGTCTCAAAACTCGAGCAAGAGAACTCGCCGATCGCGACACAATATCCGGATACCACAGGCATAAGCCCTATCAACTCTCGAGTCCGACCGCATTTCTCGCATCGATTTGCCCTTCGAGCGATCGTTGCCTCTCGAGGCATAGCTGTAACACAAAAATACGTCAGAGAGGAATTATCTTACAAACACAGCTCTATGGTACGATCTTAGAGTGAGAAGAATAGAAACCAACTCCTAAATGTCATGTAGCCTCTTGTTTATAGGTGTGGCGCGCAACACACCGATAATCAAGACTCGACTAGACACGGTCTGTAAACATTCTGAGGACTGACTGCTCTGATACCACTCTGTCACGCCCCGAACCCCGGGCCCGTGACTGGTGCCCTACCTGGGCACCATTCTACCTAACTGACACAAGTAAACTGCAGAATTTAAATAACACCTCATTTTTTTTTAAAACCAACATACGTGCAAGGGCAAAGCCGACAAGGCTCCCATATAATATACAAAATCAAAAGACACTATACTGTATATGAGTCCAATCCCACATATGAATACAGACCTTTAAGAGTTTTACTGAACTATGACGGGACAAGGCCTCGCTGCATCTACAATCGACAAAAGCACAGATCAAGGATCTATACCAAAATGATAAACTCCCTGAATAGATGGAGCTATCCAAAACTCGAGCAGGTCCTACACTGCAGATCACCAAATCAAGGTACCTAAACCCGCGCATGAACGCACTTCAAGGAGGTCAAGAAGAATGTACCAAGTATGTGAAATGAAGCATCAGAATGAAATCATAACATTCTAAACAAAACAGGAGACATGTATGATAGCCAACCTACAGTACATAATACATAAGCAGTCATATCAAGTCAGGGACGCATGCCCTCAAAGTTATTACTCAAATATAACCATGGGTCTCACGCCCATAATATCAATCATGCCCGTGGAATCCTTCCTCACTGCCGGCAGTCCATGATATAATACAACATCAGTAAGCACACTGAACCTTGCAATCATGAGAGTAATGCAATCCTTTTTATCTTTTAAGTTATTTCTTTAACAATGAGAATTACTGTTCCACTTTAAATCATACACACACTGCACCCTTTCATTAATGAAATCACTACCGTTTCAAAATATGAAGGTCGTGCCAGTGCAAGGGTCAACCACCCTCTGTGTTATAATGCAACCTATCATAGGACTATTTCACCCGCAAGAGACTATTTCACCCGCTTAGGTCATGAGGACCCGCAATGAGTCATCGGTACACGATACTCGCATCACGGATAGCTAATCCATGGCTTATATATATCCCTGGAATTTAACCCGTCCGAGTCAAATATCGACCCGTCGTGAGTGTGTACCACTCACCCCCATGGGGAGCTAACCCATGGTATCCTTGAAACAAGTTGCCGGCCCTTTATGGAGGGAAGCGGAGATGTGAAAATATGACACTTGCACGAATGTCTATATGAGCAACCCATATGCAAGCAAACCAAGACAATACCATGCCTTTCATACCAAGACAATACCATGCCTTTCCTTTTTACATAAACCAAGACAATACCATGCCTTTACACAAATCAAGACAATTACCATGTCTTCTTTTTACATAAACCAAGACAATACCATGCCTTCTTTTTACATAAACCAAGACAATTACCATGCCGTTTTTTTACATAAACCAAGAGAAATACTTATTCAAGCAAGCCAAAATACTATCAAGGCACAAATAGAATAATTCTCATTTAACAAGCCAAAGTACTTATCAAGGCACAAATAGAATAATTCTCATTTAACAAGCCAAAGTACTTATCAAGACACAAATAGAATAATTCTCATTTAACAAGCCAAAGTACTTATCAAGGCACAAATAGAATAATTCTCTTTTATCAAGCCAAAGTACTACGTACGTACATTCTTTTCAAAAGACTCCTTTTTATGTAAAATCCCAAGATACTAACACCCGTAGTATCAAGGCGTGTTTATTTTTCAAAGTAAGTCACTACACCTTTAGAAAACTCATTTCAAAGCTTGAAACCAAGTAACTTCAAATTTTTACAATCTAGGCAACTCATGCCCATTAATCAAAATAGACAACTTTCTTAACCTTCCATAAAGCCGTTATAACCAACTTCCCATAAAACCGTTATAATCCTTTATGGTTTTAGACAAATTCATTACTTTTATAACCAAGAGACTTATACTTTTAAAACCAAGTATCACATACTTACAAATCAAGTTTCTTAACTTTCAAAATACTTCAAGTCTCTTAATATGTAGAAGTCAAGTTTCTTAACTTTAGAAATCAAGTTTCTTCTACTTTTAAATCTCAAGTAACCCATACCTTTAAAACGAGTTACTTCTCTTTAAATCATGTCATTTCTCCTCTTTTAAATCAATTAAGTAAATCACTCATTTTACTCCCCTAAAGTCATTATAACAACCTTTAGGTTTTGGAACTCATGCACTAGCCAAAAGATTTGGAAACCACTTCCTTTTCAAGACTCTATGTACTTTAAGTAAAATACTTTCACTTTTAAGAATCCAAACTTCACTAAGGAAATGGATTATAACAACTTACAATTTAAACATCAAAGTACAATCAAGGAAGTACATAAAACAAATTCTATATTAGGCAATCCAAGTACAACCAAGGAATGAATCATTTAAGGAGTAGGACTTACTTTCTTTATCTTAAGGAATCATGCTAGAAGAAGAGGAGATGGTTCACATACCTTTTCGGCTTAATCCACAAGCTAAGTCGAATACGCCGCACGTAGAATTGTCAACCTATAATGGCCACAACATGATTATCAATTTCTAGCTTCTAACGTACAATAATACTAAGTATACGGTCTCTTATTCTACGGAAAATTGGGCAGCACCTCCTTTGTTTCTACATACTTTTCCACCTTTTTCAAGGCCCGATAATCAATAACCAACATGCCACATTTAAGGCTCAATACATCAACCAACAAAGGGGATTACACACCTTACAATACGTGTAAAATGCTGCCCCACAATTCATACTAAGTAGTTTAATATCCAAAGCCATTCTCGGCTAATATGTATAACAACACAATGTCCTTTCCAATTCTTTTTCAATCCAAGTTCTTAGGTCTAACATGTTATATAGTCATAGACAACTTTAACAACTATAATTCCTTCTTTATATAACATGTGACGACTTAAACTAATAATCAAATTGAATTATAATCTTAAGGCTAAACATGCTAGTTTTCGGATTAGGGTTCCAATAATCAATACACTTATCAAACTTCATAATATATACCTCATTCTTGCTAATATCCATAGCTATAACAATAAGTAATCTTTAATTGCTAAAACGACAATATTTTTACCTTTACAAGCCCTTATAATTTCCAAGATTCAAAGTCGCTCCTTAGCAATTCTTAGCTCCTTTACTTTACGCTCCAATCTGCTATTTGAAGCCCTTAGAAGTTCACAACCAACTTCTCTTCCATTTCCAATCCAAAACTAGGAAGACGACTTAGGTTTTCGCTTTGCGACTAACGTGAAAACATCGTTTTTCCGAAATATTTCTATTGAGATATCCTTACAATACCCTTAGGGACCTTGGGTTAAAGTCTTGTGAATAATGAACAAAAACCACAAAAATGTTATGTGGAAAAAATGTCAAAGCCGAGAGCAACTCATGCTAGCACAAATGATCTCTAAATTTTTCTAAGTGTTGAAGACTTGGTCTTGCACTAGGGTAGTATATATAACACAATGGAAGTCTTAGATTATAATAAATGTGTGGCTAGGATGAAGAACACTTGGATAATTAGCCAAGTGGACAAGTTGACAAGTCAACAATCTCAAGCTTGAAGACTTATCATCCACAATGGTCAAATGACCATTCTAACCTTGCTAATTTTCGTCCAAGACCATGTGGGGGAGGTTCCACGTGTCGCCCTTCCATTCGTCCATAAAATTCTGTAACCCTCGTGGGCCCCACAAAACGTAAAATTCCACGGGTGGGCCCCACATGACTAAATTCGTAAAAATAAATTTCCATATTGTTAATAAGTTCCATACTCTTCAAATAATGCATTTTGAGAATCTAATTCTCCTCAACGAACATTTTTCCTTTCCGACGTTTGATCAGTGTATTTTATATACACTTTTTGAGTCGTTTTTAGTTAGTCTTTTGTCCATTTTTGTACAAATACGTGTCGTCTTAGGATAGATTTTCTTTCTTTTGAGTCAAATTGGTTAAAGTGGCTCTTTGGCGGAAAAGGAGCGAAAATAGGGCAAAATTGGAGGTTCTAGAGCTCGAAATGCGAGAAAGTGGCGAACTGTGCACTGACACGGCCGGCACATGCGGCCCACCAAGAGGCGAGCGCCTGACCAATCTTCGAGGCTTGCAGAGTTCCAGTACGCGCGCTCTAGACAAATAGAGTTGCAGCGCCGCGGCGCCTAATCTTCAGAACAATTTAGTAATTTCTTTTACTTTATTTTCAGTTTTATGTTGGATATTGAATTAGTTCTTGTCATGTCTATGGCTAGGAACTAATTCTAATATAGGGCTTTCCATGTCAATTCACTTGAACCTTATTTTATAATTAATGCATGTTTATGGTTGTTCTTCTTATTGTTGAGATTTATCCAATAGATGATTTGATTGCTTGGTAATTACTTGATCATTAATTATCATTACTTATATGATTTCTAACCGAAATACGAAAGGGGAGGTTGTGACTATGCTGTAGTTGGGTAGACATATGTCGAATTGAGGATGAAAATACCTCAATTACTTGTGTAACATTAATAGGTTTTTGTTCTTAATCCTCCTCTAGAGTCATCCTTATCACCGAAAGATAGAAAGGAGTTGTACTGTGGTTGAGTGTTTATATAACCTTAACAGGAGTATAAAACGAATTAGTAAACCTGCTATCTCCAAAAAAAGAAGAACCATAGTTAATTGCATTAATAAGTAATATAAGTGGATAGTTGAGGAGATTTGGAAGCCCTATTTCCATCATCGCTGAAGCAAACAACATAGTTAATTAGTCTTTATAATTATTAGTCATAATTAACAACTCAAATATCGGTCACCAAATAGATAACAAAGAATAGAAGTTGGTACTTGAGCACTAATCCCTGAGGACGATAACTCGGTCTTCAAAGACTATATTACTTGACTCGACAACGTGCACTTGCGTTAAAGTGTGTGCATAAATCGCGCATCAAGTTTTTGGCGCCGTTGTCGGGGATTGGCATAGTTAAATATCGATTTATCTATTCTTATGTCTAATTTGGTTGCTCTAAGAACAAGTTCTAACTTGTTCTGCAAGCTTTTTTTATCACCTTTTGTTGTTTTTCTTATTTTGCAGGTTAAATTCGGGAAAAAAAAATTAGGACACATGGACTACTACTATCAGAGACAGTGCAGTCATCAACAGCAGCTTAACCTACAGGCTCCAGAGGAGGATCGAAATGAGTTGCGGGCAGACATACTTATGCTCACCAAGTGCCGCACTCGGTTATGGTCCGAGACAGGAGTCCCTAAAAATTTGGAGACCCACATAGGCAAATCATGGATGAGATGAGCAATACACCTCAAGTAAATCTGCCTAGCGACTTCATTACGAGGTGGCAAGCAAATTGAGGAGCTCGAACCACACCTACTATTGAGGACTCTGGCGACATAGTTGGTGTAGAGAAGGAAAAGATCGCTGAGATCCAATTATTCACCTTTTTGGATTCTGTGGAAATTCTTCTTCCTGCACCTGCTACCGAAGAAACATCACAAGATATCACTGTTGATCCCCAAATAGGAAGTCCATACCATCAAGGGCACCCCCTAGAGTTGAGAGATGTAGGGAATTTCACTGATCCCTACATTATAGAGAGCCTAAAAGAAAAGCCTGTCTTGTGTATTTGGGGAATAATTTTATATTTGAGGCCCTTGTTTGAACAGATGGTTGTAGGGAAATTGAGACCTACAACAATAACTATACGGATTGTAAGCAGTTCGCAGAAGGATCCAATGGGCACTTGTAAAGGTTAATTGCGTCCGGCTAAAAGACGTTAAAGACAGCGCTTGTTGGGAGGCAACCCAATGTTTTTAATTATGTTATTTTAATTTCTGTCTTTAGTTTATTTTATTTTGTCTTGAACAGTCTCACGGTCTTGGGTTCTTGTTTATGTGTTGTGATGACAGGTATAGGGGCCAACAAATTTGGAGGGCGAAAACTGAAGATAAGAAAAAGGGATTTTCCGTAAAATGGTAGCCACTACGCCCGAGAGTGTGGCGGTGCAAAAGAGCGTAGCGCGTTGAAGTTGGCCGCGCGCCAGAGCACGGCCACGCGCCAAAAGTCCAGAAAACAAAAATCTGACGTTTGAGGCCATGCGCAGAAGTTCGAATGAGCGCAAGAAATCAGCCACGCCAAAGCGGAAATCCAGAAATTAAAAGACGCCCCAAACCCGATTTTCCCCAATTCCAAATAAAAAACCTAAACCTTCTTCTCCACAAAACCCACGAAAATCCACACTTTACCTAAAAATCTTCCATAAACCAAACCCAAACACAACCAAAGCTCTTAAATTCCCTAAACTCTTAACCATCTTAACCAACAAACTTCATCCCATTGCCTCAAATCCCCATTAGAAGCAAGAAAACCTTGAAGAACACCGTAAAAAGGTAATCTGTATCTTTTCTTGAAAGCTTTACTGTAGTCATAGGAGGTAGTAGATTGGAGGAGTGTTGTATCTATGAAGTTGTTGGGGTGTTGAAATTGGTTGTGAAATTTCGAGGAAGAGTATACGAGGTGAGTGTGGGTGTTGTGTAGAAGCTTCTTAAGTGAAGCTCAAAGGTGATAGGTGTCAGAATGCTAGTTGTTGGGTAATAGTGTTGGGTAACATTATTGATACTAAGAAAACGCTGCAAAAAGTGATCTAAAAATGTCTGCCAGAAAGAAAAGAGCCTCCACATCCACCTCAGCCCCTCAATATGATGATACTAGGTTTGTCAGTCGAAGAGCTCATGATAGATACCAAAAACTTAGTACTAGGCCCTTAATCCCTGAAAGAGGAATGGATTATCAGTGGATTCGCTTGAGTGGGATGTCATGAGCCCATTCGGCGATGATTGAGATGAGAGTGGAAAAGATTTGTAAACCCGAAAAGATAGCACCAATGAACACAGTGATGTGCGTGAATTTATGCTAACCTTCCGAGAAGGTGGACAATGGATGCTTGTGAGGGGAAAATACGTGGTCGCGACGCAGAAGAGGTCAATGCGTTATCGGAAACATTGATGTCAGGAGGAGATGGTGATTGAGCTATTTTAGAACATGGTCTAGAAGCACTACCAACATCAATCGGAATGTCGCCGCAGCATACGCAGCTACCCCGGCCGCATATGAATTTGCCGAAATGGGTCAAGAGGATCGGCAAGTGTCGGTTCAACAAAGCAAAGCGGTTGGTCAGATTTCGTCGATGCCGCTGATTCCATCAACGCACTTCACCAGAGTGCCAGAAGACAGAATCAAATTGATATATGGAATTATGACGGGGAAGACGATTGATGTTGGGCGAGATAGTGCAAAATATCAAGAGACCAAAGAAGTTGGTAACAACAAAGCGGTGGGACATGACTCACTTATTACAAGTTTATGCTCCATAAATGGGGTCCCAACCCTACCCACTGATACTTATGAGAAAAACCAACTTCATGTGTCATACGGATAACAGATTCTTCCTGCACTAATCCCTCCAAAGAAGAATGGTATGAGACCAACAACACCACCACCAGCAGCAGTAGAGGCTGCAATGGATGAAGATGAGCCTGAAACATAGGCTCACTATGAGGCAGGAAGCAGCCATCGCCCACCCACGTAATCGTAACCTCCAAGGTGCCTGATGGAGCAGCCATCTAATCAGATAAGGATGATGCAGAATTTGACACGGTGATACAAGGACAACAAGAAATGAGGCAGAGAATTGACGAGATGAGTTCCTTGTTCAACCAGTGGTCAATGCACTATCCACCGCCACCGCCACCATTTTAAACCAAGTTTGTAAGTGTCTTGTTTCTTTTATTGTCTTTGAGTCTTACACACATTGGGGACAATGTGTGATTTAAGCTTGGGGGGTGTCTTATTTGTGTCTTATTGTTGTAGTATGTTTGAGTCTTTTTGACTTGTTTTGTGTATTGTTGAGTCATAATTTTTTTTCTTTTTGAGTCATATTTGCCTGTCAAAGATCATGCATGTTGTAGTTACTAGAAACACCTAGTGAAGTAATGTGGAATAATGTAATGGAATTAGAAGCAACTATCTAAACACTTAGGTTAGATATGCCAAAAACTCATGAAATCTGTCTATTTGGGGTTTCTTGCTTGAATTGTGCATTGTCAAATGATTAAAACCTATGTGTATGATTGTTTGCTATTTGAGGCGAAATAGTTAGGATATGCATGTTAGGGAGATGACTCAGGCGTTTCTTTGTTAGTCAATTCTTACCACTCTTTTCTATTCCTGACATTAAAAATATCCATAGTCAGCCCCGTTGAGCCTAAACATGAAACTTTTTTTTGACACCCTATATTTCCACCCATGTGCCATAAGTAAAAATGTGAAATGGTTGAAATAAGAAAGTGTTAAAAAAGAGACAAAAAGAGTGAACAAGTTTGATGCACCCCAATAAAAAAAAAGTAATAAGAAATAGGCAAAAGCCTGAGTTTGGGGGTGCTTGTTACTATAATACACTTCACTCTCTCAAAATAAAAGAGGGGAAAGATAAATATGAAGTGAAGGAAAGAAATCAAAAGAAAAGGGAAATACTGAAAAGCTAAAGAGCTTATGGTACACAAAATGAGCCTAAATGCCTATTTTTACCTACCCATGCCTAAGCCTACATTACAACCCTGAAAAGTCCTGAAGATCTCTTATATGCATATCCATGATTAGTGGAGAATAACAAGTAAAAATATCATAGGATTTTTGAAATTAACATGCATGATTCAGTATTTTGACTTCCATCAAGTATGATAAAAATGAGTTTGCGAAATATCTAGCTTAATGTGTTTAGAATGCTAAAATTTCATGCTATATGTTCCTGCATATTATTCTGCTAACCTTCATGTTTTTCTAAGTAACACCAATGCAGCAAAGTGATCAATTTAATTGAGTCTTTCTATTTTTCTTTTTCCTTGAGTCTTTCTTTCTTTATTTTGATCTTTGCTCGAGCACGAGCAAAGGTTAAGTTTGGGGGTATTTGATCAGTGTATTTTATATACACTTTTTGAGTCGTTTTTAGTTAGTCTTTTGTCCATTTTTGTACAAATACGTGTCGTCTTAGGATAGATTTTCTTTCTTTTGAGTCAAATTGGTTAAAGTGGCTCTTTGGCGGAAAAGGAGCGAAAAGAGGGCAAAAATGGAAGTTCCAGAGCTCGAAATGCGAGAAAGTGGCGAACTGTGCACGGACATCGGTCACACGCGCGGCCACCAAGAGGCCAGCGCCCGCCCAATCTTCAGAGGCTTGCAGAAGTTCCAGCACGCGCGCCAGACAAACAGGCAGTACTGCCAGCGCTAATCTTCGTAACAGAACTTCCAGGCGCGCGCCAGAGCGTGGCTGGCGCCGACGCGGGAAAAATCAGGGTTTTGAACGAATTATGGGTCAGGCCTGAAGGAAAACCTTAATGTCGGTTTGGAGGCTATAAAAAGAGAATCCTAGGTCAGAATTAAGGGCTCTCTTCTTGCCAATTCACAACACATTCTTGGAGTTCAAGATTGGAGACCATTCTTTAGTAATTTATTTTCTTTCTTTTACTTTATTTTCAGTTTTATGTTGGATATTGAATTAGTTTTTGTCATGTCTATGACTAGGAACTAATTCTAATATAGGGCTTTCCATGTCAATTCACTTGAACCTTATTTTATGAATTAATGCATGTTTATGGTTGTTCTTCTTATTGTTGAGATTTATCCAATAGATGATTTGATTGCTTGGTAATTACTTGATCATTAATTATCATTACGTATATGATTTCTAACCGAAATTCGAAAGGGGAGGTTGTGACTATGTTGTAGTTGGGTAGACATATGTCGAATTGGGGATGAAAATACCTCAATTACTTGTGTAGCATTAATAGGTTTTTGTTCTTAATCCTCCTCTAGAGTCATCCTTATCACCGAAAGGTAGAAAGGAGTCAGATCAGGTTGAGTGTTTATATAACCTTAACAGGAGTATAAAACGAATTAGTAAACCTGCTATATCCAAAAGAAGAAGAACCATAGTTAATTGCATTAATAAGTAATATAAGTGGATAGTTGAGGAGATTTGGAAGCCCTATTTCCATCATCACTGAAGCAAACAACATAGTTAATTAGTCTTTATAATTATTAGTCATAATTAACAACTCAAATATCGGTCACCAAATAGATAACAAAGAATAGAAGTTGGTACTTGAGCACTAATCCCTGAGGACGATAACTCGGTCTTCAAAGACTATATTACTTGACTCGACAACGTTCACTTGCGTTAAAGTGTGTGCATAAATCGCGCATCAACGTTCAGAAGATTTTTCGTCGGAAAAACAATTATTCCTTTCGTACTAATTTCCAAATCTTGATTCCTTACGTACATTCTCTTATACATGTCCTAGACTTACGGGGTGTAACAAGAATCCCCCCTCCCCCCAAACTTAAATGACACATTGTCCCTAATGTGTACAAGACTCATAATAAAAATACGGGACGACTTACAGACTTTACAGTTTAAAATGGTGGTGGTGGCGTTGGAGGGTAATGCATGCCAGACACTTTCAGATAGGCGTCGCGACCCTGATTTTTTGCGCCGCGGCGCTGCAACTCCTGCAGGTTCTATGGACTTTAGGCGCCGTGGCCCTGCTATCTGGCGCCGCGGTGCCATTTTTCCCGCGGCTCCCTTTCTTTACCCTTCTGCTTCTAATCCATGATCTGCCTGAGATTACAAGATTGTGAGTCTGTTCATTAGAAAAATTAACAAAATTTCTAAAGTGTTGGGTTGTCTCCCAACTAGCGCTGTCTTTAACGTCTTGTAGCCGGACGCAGGTTTCCTCTTTACATTAGCTTGAGATGGATCACAAAGCTCACATGTTCCATGTCATTTATCAAGTAAGGTTTCAATCTCTGTACGTTCACTTTGAATGAGGCTCCCTCTCTTCCTCTTACTTCAACTACACCATAGGGGAATACTCTTTCAACAGTGAAAGGGCCTGACCATCGAGATTTAAGTTTTCCTGGAAAGAGTCGCAACCTTGAGTTGAATAAGAGCACTTGTTGTCCTGATTGAAAGTCTTTTGGGATCAAGTTCTTATCATGCCATGCCTTGGTTCTTTCCTTGTAGATCTTTGCATTCTCATAGGCGTTGTATCTAAATTCATCTAACTCACTTAGCTGTAGCAGCCTCTTCTGCCCTGCTGCCTTGGCATCCATGTTCAACTTCTTCATTGCCCAATAAGCCCTGTGTTCTAACTCCACTGGTAGATGATATGCTTTCCCAAAGACTAACCGGTATGGTGACATTCCAATGGGAGTTTTGAACGCAGTTCTATACGTCCAGAGTGTGTCATCTAATTTGATAGACCAATTCTTCCTTGAGCCATCCACTGTCTTTTCCAAAATGCTTTTCACTTCCCTGTTAGAAATTTTGGCTTGCCCATTTGCCTGAGGGTGATAGGGCAATGTGGTACGATGGTAGACTTCATAGCGGGAAAGTAGCGTGTCAAGCCGCTTTTTGCAAAAGTGGCTTCCTTCATCGCTGATGATGGCTCTGGAGTACCAAACCTTGTGAATATGTTCTTCTGGAGGAATTTTTGGACAGTCCTACTGCCATTCTCTTTGGTAGCCACTGCTTCTACCTATTTGGACACATAATCCACTGCAAGAATGATGTATTGATTCCCAAAGGATGACGGGAATGGGCCTATGAAGTCGATCTCACAAACATCAAACAGCTCCACTTCCAAGATCCCATTCAAGGGCATTTCATTTCACCTTGATATATTCCAGTTCGTTGACAACGATCACAACCCTTCACAAAGGTGTTGACATCTTTAAATAGGGATGGCCAGTAAAACCCACTCTGCAGTACTTTGGCGGCAGTACGTGATGCTCTAAAATGCCCACCACATTGTAAGGTGTGACAATGGGTGAGAATCTAGTGCATCTCATCTTCTGGTATACAATGCCTAATGACTTGGTCGGCGCAGTGCTTGTAGAGAATCGGCTCCTCCCAGTAGTAGTGTATTACTTCTGAATAGAACCTTTTCATCTGCTGTCTTGTCAATCCTAGGGGTACTACCTTGGCTGCAAGAAAATTAACAAAATCAGCGTACCGGGGTAAATTAAAACTAGTGCTTACCTGAAACAATTGCTCATCTGGGAAGTGATCATTTATCTGCACATCCTTGGTTTTCTGGCTCTCCTTGTTTTCCAGCCTTGATAGGTGGTCAGCAACCTAGTTCTCTATTCCCTTCTTATCACGGATTTCCATGTCAAACTCTTGTAACAACAGCACCCATCGGATAAGACGTGGTTTTGCATCCTTATTTGTCATAAAGTACTTTATAGCAGAGTGGTCGGTGTACACTATCACCTTATTCCCAATTAGGTATGGCCTGAACTTCTCAAATGCGTATATTATCGCTAGCATCTCTTTCTCTGTTGTGGCATAATTCAATTGTGCATCATTAAGAGTTTTGCTAGCGTAGTAGATGGATCTGAATACCTTATCAACCCCCTGCTGCTCCCACTGCATAATCACTTGCATCACACATTAGTTCAAATGGGAGCTTCCAGTTTGGCGCAATGACTATAGGTGTTGAAATCAACCTCTCCTTGAGTTTCTGGAACGCAGTCATGCATTTCTCATTGAATTCAAAAGCGACTACGTTCATCAGTAAGGTGGAAAGGGGTTTCGAATTTTTTGAGAAGTATTTGATGAATCTTCTATAGAAATCAGCATGCCCAAGGAAACTTCTAACCCCTTTTACTGACACTGGGGGTGACATATTTTCAATCACTGAAATATTTGCTCTGTCCACCTCAATGCATTGGCTGGATATTTTGTGGTCAAGGACAATACCATCTTTTACCATAAAATGACACTTCTCCCAGTTCAGCACAAGGTTAGACTCTTCGCACTGTTGCAACACTGCTTCCAAATGCTTCAAACACTCATCAAAAGAAGACCCAAAGATAGAAAAGTCATCCATGAAAATTTCTTTGGTCCTCTCCACCATGTCAGAGAAGATTGCCATCATGCACCGCTGAAAGGTAGCAGGTGCATTGCAGAGCCCGAATGACATTCTTTTGAAAGCGAACATACCAAAGGGGTAGGTGAATGTCATATTTTACTGATCTTCTGGTGATATGGCAATCTGGTGATACCCTGAGTAACCATCTAGGAAGCAATAATAGTTGTGTCCTGCGAGCCTGTCCAGCATCTGATCTAGAAAGGGCAATGGAAAATGGTCTTTTCTGGTTGCCTTGTTCAACTTACGGTAGTCAATGCAAATCTTCCATCCTGTAACTATTCTAGATGGAATGAGCTCGTTCTTTTCATTGGTCACCACAGTCATACCACCCTTCTTGGGCACCACTTGTACATGACTCACCCATGCACTGTCAAAAATAGGATAAATCACCCCAGCATCAAGCCATTTCATGATTTCTTTCCTCACCACCTCCTTCATGTTTGGATTCAGTCTCCGCTGTGCCGCAATGGAGGATCTGCTCTCATCTTCTTGATGGATCTTATGCATCACTGTTGAAAGACTTATCCCTCTTATGTCTGCCAATGTCCACCCAATAGCACGCTTGTGGGCCCGCAACACTCTCAACAAATTTTCAGTCTCTACTTTAGATAGTTGAGCAGAAACAATTACCGGCAATGTATTATTTTCACCTAGATACTGGTAGTGCAAGTGATCAGGTAGCCTCTTCAACTCTAACTCTGGAGCTTTTTCGATGGATGGTACTGATCTTTTTGGCATCTGCCCTAGCCCTTCATATTTGTTCTTATAACATGGCTCATAAGAATCCATCCAATCCACATACTCCATCAACTCTGCATCATCACTTATGTCCTGGTCACATTGTGTTATCACACACTTAAGAGCATCCACATTCATGATATTGTTCTTTGAAATTGTTGTTTCCATCACATCAATAGCATAACAATTGTCGCTTTCTCTTGGAAAGGTTGCTGCCCGGAATACATTAAAAATCACCTCTTCTTCCTGAATACGAAGTCTCAGCTCATCTTTTTGAACATCAATGAGTGTCTGTCCTTTGGCTAGGAATGGCCTGCCAAGGATAATTGGAATCAGTTCATCTTCTTCCATATCTAAGATGATAAAATCAGCGGGGAAGATAAACTTGTCCACCTTAACCAACACATCCTCGATGATTCTTCTAGGATGGACGATGGAGCGATCAGTTAGCTATAAGGTGATGGTTGTAGGTCGTACTTCCCCCACTCCAAGTTTGCAAAACACCAAATAGGGCATCAGATTTATACCTGCCCCCAAATCACACAAGACCTTCTGACATTCAAACTTCCCTATAGTGCAAGGGATGGTGAAGCTCCCCGGATCTTTCAACTTCTGAGGTAACTTCCTCTGTAGGATGACACTGCATTCTTCAGTCAACACCACTGTTTCATACTCCTCTCACCTCCCTTTTTACTGAGGATCTCCTTCATGAACTTTACATAACTCGGCATCTGCTCTAGAGCCTCAGCAAATGGAATGTTGATTTGCAGTTGTTTGAAGATTTCCAGAAATTTAGAAAACTGTTTGTCAAGAGAACTTGTTTTTAGCCTCTGGGGATATGATATCTTCACCTGGGGTGCGTCAACAACTGCTGGCAGTGTTCTTTGTTTCGGATGAAGGTCTCCAGCAACCACTACGTCGTCTAATATATCGGCGCCGCGACCTTGCTCAGTGGAGCCGCGGTGCTGGAAATCCTGAGAGCCTTCTGAGTCCTTCTTCTCCGAAAATGGTGGTGATGGGCTATCTTCTACTAGTTCGCCATTTCTTAGATCAATCGCCTGACACTGCTCTTTCGGATTCACCCCAATATTGTCAGGGTGGTTTCTTTGTATTATGTTTCTCAGCATGCTAGCGAGTTGTCCTATTTGTATCTCCAAAATTTTTAGGGACACTCTTGTCTCATTCATGAACTGAGTCTGGCGCTTAGTGAGCATGAGTATGGCCACCTGCAACCCATTTTGATCTTCTTGTGGGACATGAAGGTTGCATTGCTGTTGATAGTTCTGTAGCCCGTGATAGTGGTGGTTCATGTTCGCTGGGTCCCTGAGATGGATCAAAACCAACAAACAAATCACGGCGCACGGTTACAAATAAAAGAAATTAATAAAAAGACAATAAAATCCAAATTAGAAATTAAGAATATATAGTTTGATATTGAAACTACGTCAATCCCCGGCAACGGCGCCAAAAACTTGTTAGAGATTATCCTTATGCTTTACGCAAGTGTACGTATCGCTCAAGTAATATAGTCTTGGTAAGACTGAATATCGTCCTCAGGGACTGGTTTTCAATTACTAAACATCTATCCTAAGTTAGCTATTTGACTATCGATATTTTGTTTTGGTTTTATCTATAAACTACTGAAGTAATTGCAGAAATTAACTAAAATACTTTATTTGAATAAGTTATGGTGGAAATAGGATTTTCAATCTCCTCGACTATCCACTCGCTTTAATCCTTAATGCAGCAATAAAGGTTCTTCTTCTATTTTAAGATAGCAGGTTAGCTAGACTGTTTTATATTCCGGTTAGGATATATAAACGCTCCACCCAAGTGCAAAACTCTTTTATATTTCTATGATAGATTTACCACACAGGAGGATTAAGAACAATAACCTATGAAGCTACACAAGTATCGGGGTACCTTTATCCACGATTTTAATTTATGTTTATTCAACTACAACATATCCAAATCTCCCCTCTCGGTTCCTGATTCGAAATCATATACGTGATGATAACTAGTGATCAATTAATTATCAAACAATCAAACCAAATATTGAATAAATCATAACTATATGAAGAAGAAACCAAAATACTGCATGAAATCATAAAGACGAGGTTCAAGCAATTTGAAAGGAAAACCCTAATTAAAAGTTTAGCTCATAGCCATAGACATGCTAAGAACCAAATTAATATCCAACATGAACTAAATTAAAATAAAGCAAAGAAAAGAAAATACTTTGGAACAAGTCTCCAATCTTGTAGCCTCCAAAAACTATGTTGTGTTGTGAAGAGAGGTTGAGTACCCCTTAAAAAATCTGCCCAAAGATCCTTTTATAAGTTAAAAAAACGTGTACCCTTTTTCTCCCCGCCCTTGGCCAATTCCCTTTCGGATCTGGACAATTTTTCGCCTCGGTGCCGCGGCCCTGCTGACTGGCGCCGCCTTAACTCCTGTAGCCTCTCAGATCTTTGGGCGCTGTGGTCCTGCATTCTCGCCACGATCGCTTCGCTTTTTCTCGGATTGCCACTAGTCAATTTTTGGCTCGGGAACTTCCTTTTCTGCCTAATTATTTCTCTTTTTTGCCACTTTACCTTTTTAAACCACTTTGACTCAAAAGAAAGAAAAATACCTTAACACGACACATATTTGAACAAAAATGGGTAGAATACTAACTAAAAATGACTCTAAAAGTGCATATAAAATATGCCTAACAGACGATCACGGATATATATGATGGAGCCAAGACTAGGGTACGGACAATAGAATGAGACTCGAAGCACTTTCCAATGATGATGGAAATGCACTAAAGATCAACTCTTAGCCCGTTCCTATTTGCCTTGGTTATGAACGAACTGACGCGATAAATTCAAGGGGATGTACCATGGTGTATGTTATTTGCAGATGACATAGTCCTGATTGATGAGACTTGCAGCAGAGTGAACACCAAGCTGAAGTTTGGAGATAGACTCTGGAGTCTAAAGGGTTCAGGTTGAGTAGGACCAAGACATAATATTTGGAGTGCAAGTTCAGCAACGAGAGCGACCTTGAGACAGGCTTGGAAGTGAGGCTTGATACTCATGTCATTCCAAAGAAAGGAAGCTTCAAGTCCTAAGATCTATTATCTAAGAGAATAGAGAGATTGATGACGAGGTCACACATCGTATTGGGGAAGGGTGGATGAAATAGAGGCTCGCATCTGAAGTTTTGTGCGACAAAAATGTCACGACCCGACCCCGGGCCCGCGACTGGTGCCCTACCTGGGCACCCCTTTCAGGTATACATCAGAGGATAGCAGCGGAACATACACAACCCATAAAATAAAAAAATAATACTTAGACAATAGACATCAACAGGCCAGCCGATAAGGCCACCTTCCGTAACATATACATGATACAAAATTAAAACAGTACATATCTGTTCTTACAACCCAATCCACAAATGTGACTACAGACCTCTAAGAATAATAACTGTGGCGGGACAGGCCCCGTCATAACCCTGAATGTACAACAACCGACAATACCAGGGATAACCCTCCGAAGTAAAGGAACTTCTCAACAGTTGAACATTGATCCTAAGAGTGAAGATCAACAACCTGTATACTCTACCTGCGGCATGAACGCAGCCACCCGAAGGAGGTCAGTACAACATGTACCAAATATGTGAAACTGAAAGTACTGTAGTGAAATCATAAGTCTAAAATAAAGCTGGACACATGTATGATAACTCAAATAACAGTACACTGTGCCTTATTAACAATGAGAGTAAACAAGAGTATACTTTACTGCATAAAAATAGGAGGCTCATGATCAAAGTAGGGTCACCCGCCCGTTGTATCATTAAACAATACTACTCCTGGGACTATTTCACCCGCAAGGGCCGTATGGACCCGCATGAGGTAACTTTCTCACATAGACTGTATCCGCCCGCATAGGTCATGTGGACCCGCATGAGGTATTCCTCACATAGGACTATTTCACCCGCATAGGCCCGGTGGGCCCAAAATGAGTACAAATGCCGCACTCGCATCATGGGTAGCAAATCCATGGAATTAGTAGTAACCCGGGGCTTTACCCCGTAAGAATTACATAAACTAGCACAACCGGCTATCATACATAACATAAGCACTACCGGCTTACCATACATAACATAAGCGCTACTGGCTTATCATAACATAACATAAGCACTACCGGCTTATCATACATAACATAAGCAAGTTAAGAAATCCCCCTAACTTCTTATTAGTCTTATTCATATACACTCTCATTTTAGTTTACTTAAGGCACTAACATGTCATTATAAAAAGTCCGGGAATTTAACCCAAAGTGCTACGTACTTTTACTCTTTTAAAATGACTTTTTTTCATATAAAACTTCCAAGATACTAGTAACCGTAGTATCAAGTCATATCTACTTTTCAAGACAAGTCACAATACCTTTTAGAAATACATTTATAGGCTTCTAAATCAAGTGACTTCTTTCTTTTAAAACCTTAAACAATTGATGCCTTAAATCAATTTGCCTTTCATTATTTCAAGTCATTTATCATACTTACATTACTTAGAGTAAACCACTCTTTATTATTTCCATAAAGCTATTATAACCAACTTCCCATAAAGTCGTTATACTAACTTTATACTTTAGGCAATTACATTCTTCCTTATATCCAAGAGACTTATACTTTTAAAACGAAACAAGTATCATATACTTTTAAAATACTTCAACTCTCTTAACTTTTAGAAACTAAGATATCCTTAATATTTTTAAACAAGTGAGTTAATTTCCTAACTCAACCAACTTGGACATTCTTAAAAATAAGCCAAGGATATCAAATGGACTAGATTGTCAAAATCTCGTACGTCTACCGTACTATATATTTACAACTTTTCATGCTCAAGAGATAAGAAAGTTCCACATACCTCTTCGGTTCAATTCACTTGCTAAGTCCAATACGCCGTACGTAGTATGTCAACCTATAATGACCATAATACGTCTATTAACTTCTAGCTTCAAACGTAGAATATTCCAAGTGCAAAGTCACTAAATTCTACGGAAAATCGGACATCACTTCCTTTGTTTCTACATACTTTTCCACCTTTTTCAAGGTCCGAAAATCAATAACCAAACGCCACATTTAAGGCCCAACAATTCAGCAATATAAAGGGGATTACACGCCTTAACAGGACGTGTAAAATTCTGCCCCACAATTGATATCAAACTAGTCCAAACGACAATGCCATTCTCGGCCAAAAGGTGTCACAACATATCTTTCTTTCCAATTCCTTTTCAATACAAGTTGTTTAGTATAACATGTTATAAAGCCGCAATCGATTATAACAACTAAAATCTTCAAGTAGATAACATGCGACGATTCTAGTTATCGACCAAATTGTATTTCAATTTCAAATGGCTCAACATGTCATTTCGGATTTTAGGCTTCAAATATCCATAACACTTATCAATCTTTAATACATATACTTCATGCTAGTCAAAATGTAAGGCTACAACAATTTGTAATCTTATAACACTTAAGAGAACAAGATTGTTACCTTAGTGAGCCTTAATTCACTTCAAGATCCGAAGTCGCTCCCTAGAAACTTAGAGCCTCTCCTTGACACTCCAATCCACCACTTGAAGCCCTTAGAAGATCACAAACAACTTTCCTTTAATTCCCAATCCAAACCTAGGAAAGTGACTAGGTTTTCACCTTGCGACTAATACGAAAACGCCACTTTTCCGAGATCTTTCTATTGAGATACCCTTACAATACACTTAGGAACCTTGGTTTAAAGTGTGGAACTTATTGGACAACAATTGAAAAAAATTCTCATGAAAAAGTGCCCATTGCCGTGAGCTTCCAAAATAGAGCAAGAACAAGATTTAAATTTCTCTAAGTGTTGAAAATCACAAAGTCTTGCACTACTAATGTAGATAAATACTACATTCAAGGGTCTAGATTGGAACACTTGTGTGGCTTTGATGAATTTCACAAGGATCAAGCCAAGTGGTTGTTGACTAAGTCAACAATGTCAAGCTTAAGTCTTTGCAAGACTTGGTCATCCTAACATTGGTCAAATGACCATTTTATCCATGTACATTTCGTCCTAGACCAAATAAGGGGTGACACGTGTCGCCCTCCCACTCGTCGCAATATTTCGTTTTCCGACATTTCCATAATTTCGATAAATTTTTACTAGTCTCAAATCTTAACACTTGAGTTCTTACGTACGTTCTTATAAACATGTCCTGAAATTACGGGGTGTAACATTCTTCCCCCCTTAGAAACATTCATCCCCGAATGTTCTTTCGGAGTCAACTTATAGATAGTGACATATCCTCCTTTTACAACCCCTACATACCAATAATGCCACACGTGGCCACATAACAACACTTATACTAAAACGTCAACCTGAACTCCAAGTGTTGACGCCAATAATCTGCATAAGGCCGCTGCCGACTCTGAGCTGCTAACAGACTCTCCTGGATAAGCTTCACCTTATCCACAGCCTGCTGAATCAAGTCTGGGCCAACTAACTGTACCTCGCCCACGTCGAACCAACCAATCGACGACATACTCTTTCGCCCATACAAAACCTCATATGGCGTCATCTGAATGCAAGAATGGTAGTTGTTATTATAAGCAACCTCAACAAGAGGCAAATGATCCTCCTAGCTACCCCTGAAATCAAATACACAGGCCCACAACATATCCTCAAGTGCCTGGATAGTATGATCTGTCTGTCCGTCGGTCTGAGGGTGAAATGCCACGCTGAGACTCACCTGTGTCCCTAATACCTTCTGGAAAACCTCCAGAAGTCAGCCGTAAACTGAGCTCATCTGTCTGACATCATAAATGTAGGAACCCCGTGCAGTCTCACAATCTCCCTGCTATATAAGCTAGCATAATCCTCAGTCGAGTAAGTGGTCCTAATCGGAAGAACACGACTGGTTTCGTCAGCCTGTTTACTATGACCCCCAGGGAGTCACACTTCCTCTAAGTACGATTCCACCCTGTAACAAGATCCATATTAATCACCACTCATATCTATGTCGGGATCTAAATCACCTGTAATAGCCCACTGGGCTTCTGGTGTTCAACCTTGACCTGCTACTAATTCGGACATTAAGCAACAACTCTGCTACATCCCTCTTCAGGCCATCTTACCAATACATACATCTGAGGTCACGAAACAACTTAGTCGACCCCGAACAATTAGAGCAATACGCACTACGTGCCTCCCCTAAAACCTACTGACAAGTCCTGCAGCACCGGGTACACACAATCTATCCTCATATCACAGCACACCATCTGGTGCTACTCAAACAGGCTCTTCTCTTCTCGGAGAGCCGTATCTCGATACTGTATCATAACTGGATCTTCATATTGTCGCCTCTTTACCTCCTCAATGACGGAAGACTCGGCAACCTCTCGGATCTAAACTTCATTAACCTTGGAAACAAATAATCGAACCCCTCGGCTTGGTAGCTGATGAATCTCATGGACCACGTCCTGTCTATCTGGCTGCCCATCTGACAGACTACCCATAGATCCACGACTAAGAGCATCTGTAGCCGTCTCGGCTTTCCCCGGGTGGTATAGGATATCAACATCACAATCCTTGAGTAACTCTAACCACCGTCTCTGTCGCAAATTCAGCTGCCTCTATCTGAAGATATACTGGAGGCTCTTGTGGTCTGCACAAATATCCACATGAAGTCTATATAAGGAATGCCTCCAAATATTCAAGGCATGTTTAACTGCCGCTGACTCTAAATCGTTAGTAGCGTAATTTCTTTCATGCTTCCTAAACCGCCGGGAAACATAGGCTCTAACCTTATCGTGCTGTGTCGGCACACAACCTAGCCCAACACCCAAAATGTGTTGCAATAATACCTTAACCCTCTAGTCTCTCAGGAGGGGTTAGAACTGTAGTCGTAGTAAACTTATCTTCCAATAACTGGAAGCCTTCCTCATACTTGCGAAATATTCGGCATCCTTAATCTCAATTATGGTTCATTTTTCCCTTTCTCTGTTGCAACCAAACTTTGTCACTAACTTAGATTTGATTCTTTTGCTTGCCTCATGGTTAAGACTTCCTTCCAATCACAATTTAGGGGGGAAGATTTCCTTGATCTCGTCAAGTAGTAACCCGATTATTTCTTCCAGCTCGTAGAGCTTATAGTCAGGTGTTCAACCTCCATTCATGGTATTACATAATCCAATGACTTGTCAAGATTTCTTATCTTTCGAGTGTCTACTCGTCTTTCCTTTATAAGTTATTTCAAGTTGTCCTGGGGTCCCTTACCCCTCCGTATCTCCTTACTATCTTTCTCGTCAGTACAGTTGCTACCACATTTCCTCGAGGTGTTCTTACTGCCCATTATTTACTAATGGTCTTTACACTAGTCTGGGGTAATCATATCTCGTGCAACTTACATAACCATAGTTGTATTCTCTTTTATCATTCTGGTCATAACCCTTCCTTATGCTTATTATTAGCAAAAGTATTTCTATCTTGATTCATAATCGTACAGTTTCATACATGCGTACTACCTGCATTTATATTCTTACGACACTTCCCCGACCATTTTGTAACGTCGTTCTTAATTACCCTAACACAATACTCTTCCCACGGTTATCTAAAACTGTAACCTATGGCATGACGATACTGAGGACCTTACCAGTTTCCTATCCTTCGTCTAACAACATGGGTACACATAACTCCATAATACGTAAAACTGTCCTTTTACGTGGGGGAGAGAACTTATCTCTCTTAAATAAACATTCCTTGGAGTCATAATCCTAATCACAGGGTCCTCTTGTGGTCCTGTAAATATCTTAATCATCAAGCACCGCCTTAAAATCGTATAGATTTTCAAAACCTACCAAAGATGTCTTCTGTTTTCCGCAGGCAACACTCGTACTTATCTTATTCTTGCTTGCGCGCTTTCCTGAAATTATCCGGAAGGTCTTGGCTCTGACCGCCACACCAAACCAACTCCAAGTACCTCCAAGGGCACTCAACATAAACTCCTTCAAATTCGAGTATTACTTACTTCTGCATTAATTTACCTCAAATGAACAAGTCACACAGACTTATTAAAATCAACTATGTCAAAGAATGAATGATAATTCACTGGTTACAACCACTTCCCTTCATTTCCACTCGATAACCGGTTTACTGGAAAACTGGTACCGAACCAATATCTCTCTGTAGTTAACGTTGGTATTACAAGAGGCCAACTAACCCGTACTCATAATGACCTCAAGGTCAGTCATGTCGGCTCTACTAGGTCTGCTAGAGTCCGACGACTGTATCGTCACCGGACAATTATTATATACCCGTTCAGCTACCACCCATCACTCACGGGTGTAGTCACCCCGAAAGGTTCTCATGGATTCAGGCTCTATTTCTTTACACTTGGTTGCTCTCTTTTTCACTGGTCGTACTCTTCCGCACTTCCAAACTTATACTAGCATACGTACATAACTTCCATACTAAATCTGGCCTCCATTCTTTGGAGTTACTAAATTAAACAATATAAGGCCATTTCCGACTCTCACAACCTGGTTCCGGTGGAATGCGTCCACGAACCCGTAAAACGATTAACTAGACTCGGGCCTTGCACTGCGTGACCGCCACGTGGCGACTACTACCAACTGATCCCATTCCATTACAGGCTATGGGGCGACCCTTAATGGGTCCTCAACCCGACTCGGCATCGTACTTAACTCTTATCCTTGGTCTGACTTAAATTTTTACTACCCGAGAAGGCCTTATATACCTAAGGTCTCGACGGTTATCAACATTATTAGGCTCGCAATTTCCATGCTCCAAGCCTACCTTATCAGTCCCCCCGTAAACGGACACAATAACTTCTCATAATACCATAATCGTGTTGTCTTGACCACAACAACCATACTTACTCCATACGGGTCTCATCCGTACCATTCTCTTAAATCATGCCACGTAGCTTAATCTATTAACATAGTCTTCCATTAAGCCCCTTAATTATGACTTCTTAAGGGTTCATTACCCTATCGAGCAATTTCATCATTTCCTAATTTTCTCAAATTAGTACGTAAAACCTTGATGAGAGTTCATTAAACTGTTTCATACCTTCCCGGTATTTATTTAGTCCTTACCAATTCCTGGTAATCAAAAATCATTCTAGGCAACACATATGTGACCCCCATACATAAATATGTATAGCTGTATGTCATAATACCAACTATACTACAAATATTACCAACCTGGATACGCAATCCACATAATCCTTCTTGGGTCACTGCTGTCTTTCTCGTAGCTGCAATCAACATAACTCGTTAGGGAGAGACGACCCTAATAACACAGCTCTATCGCACGATCTCAGAGTGAGAAGAATGGAAACCAATCCTAAATGTCCTGCAGCCTCCTGGTTATAGATGTGGTGCACAACACACCGATAACCAAGACTCTACTAGACACGGTTTGTAGACACTTTTCGAGGACTAACTGCTCTGATACCACTTTTGTCACGACCAAGGCCGCGGCGGTGCCCTACACAGGCACCCTTTCGTATACATCGGAGGATAGCAATGAACATACACAACCCATAAAATAAAAAAATAATACTTAGACAATAGACATCAACAGGCCAGCCGATAAGGCCACCTTACGTAACATATACATGATACAAAATTAAAATAGTACATCTCTGTTCTTACAACCCAATCCACAAATGTGACTACTGCACTTAAGAATAACAAGCGTGACGGACGGGGCCCCGCCATACCACGAATGTACAACAACCGACAATACCGAGGATAAGCCTCAAGTAAAGGAGCTCAACACCGGTGAACATTGATCCTAGAGTGAGGATCAACAACTCAGATACTCTACTGCGGCATGAACGCACTGGCGGCGTCAAGACAATACGTACCAAATATGTGAAACTGAAAGTACTGTAGTGAAATCATAAGTCTAAAATAAAGTTGGATACATGTATGATAACTCAAATAACAGTACACTGTGACTTACTAACAATGAGAGTAAACAAGAGTATACTTTACTGCATAAAAATAGGAGGCTCATGATCAAAGTAGGGCCACCCGCCCGTAGTATCATTAAGCAATCCTACTCCTGGGACTATTTCACCCGCAAGGATCGTATGGACCCGCATGAGGTAACTTCCTCGCATCGACTGTATCCGCCCGCATAGGTCGTGTGGACCCGCATGAGGTATTCCTCGCATAGGAATATTTCACCCGCACAGGACTATTTCAGCCGCTTAGGTCCGGTGGCCCCGCAATGAGTACAAATGCCGCACTCGCATCATGAGTAGCAAATCCATGGAATTAGTAGTAACCCGGGGCTTTACCCCGTAAGAATAACATAAACTAGCACAACCGGCTATCATACATAACATAAGCACTACCGGCTTACCATACATAACATAAGCGCTACCGGCTTATCATAATATAACATAAGAACTACCAGCTTATCATACATAACATAAACAAGTTAAGAAATCCCCCTAACTTCTTATTAGTCTTATTCATATACACTCTCATTTTAGTTTACTTAAGGCACTAACATGTCATTATAAAAAGTCCGGGAATTTAACCCAAAGTGCTACGTACTTTTACTCTTTTAAAATGACTTTTTTTCATATAAAACTTCCAAGATACTAGTAACCGTAGTATCAAGTCATATCTACTTTTCAAGACAAGTCACAATACCTTTTAGAAATACATTTATAGGATTCTAAATCAAGTGACTTCTTTCTTTTAAAACGTTAAGCAATTGATGCCTTAAATCAATTTGCCTTTCATTATTTCAAGTCATTTATCATACTTACATTACTTAGAGTAAACCACTCTTTATTACTTTCCATAAAGCTATTATAACCAACTTCCCATAAAGTCGTTATACTAACTTTATACTTTAGGCAATTACATTCTTCCTTATATCCAAGAGACTTATACTTTTAAAACGAAACAAGTATCATATACTTTTAAAATACTTCAACTCCCTTAACTTTTAGAAACTAAGATATCCTTAATATTTTTAAACAAGTGAGTTAATTCCCTAACTCAACCAACTTGGACATTCTTAAAAATAAGCCAAGGATATCAAATGGACTAGATTGTCAAAATCTCGTACGTCTACCGTACTATATATTTACAACTATTCATGCTCAAGAGATAAGAAAGTTTCACATACCTCTTCGGTTCAATCCACTTGCTAAGTCCAATACGCCGTACGTAGTATGTCAACCTATAATGACCATAATACGTCTATTAACTTCTAGCTTCAAACGTAGAATATTCCAAGTGCAAAGTCACTAAATTCTACGGAAAATCTGACAAAGACTTCCTTTGTTTCTACATACTTTTCCACCTTTTTCAAGGTCCGAAAATCAATAACCAAACGCCACATTTAAGGCCCAACAATTCAGCAATACAAAGGGGATTACACGCCTTAACAGGACGTGTAAAATTTTGCCCCACAATTGATATCAAACTAGTCCAAACGACAATGCCATTCTCGGCCAAAAGGTGTCACAACATATCTTTCTTTCCAATTCCTTTTCAATACAAGTTGTTTAGTATAACATGTTATAAAGCCGCAATCGATTATAACAACTAAAATCTTCAAGTAGATAACACGGCGATTATTCTAGTTATCGACCAAATTGTATTTCAATTTCAAATGGCTCAACATGTCATTTCGGATTTTAGGCTTCAAATATCCATAACACTTATCAATCTTTAATACATATACTTCATGCTAGTCAAAATGTAAGGCTACAACAATTTGTAATCTTATAACACTTAAGAGAACAAGATTGTTACCTTAGTGAGCCTTAATTCACTTCAAGATCCGAAGTCGCTCCCTAGAAACTTAGAGCCTCTCCTTGACACTCCAATCCGCCACTTGAAGCCCTTAGAAGATCACAAACAACTTTCCTTTAATTCCCAATCCAAATCTAGGAAAGTGACTAGGTTTTCACGTTGCGACTAATACGAAAACGCCACTTTTCCGGGATCTTTCTATTGAGATACCCTTACAATACCCTTAGGAACCTTGGTTTAAAGTGTGGAGCTTATTGGACAACAATTGAAAAAATTTCTCATGAAAACGTGTCCATTGCCGTGAGCTTCCAAAAGAGAGCAAGAACAAGATTTAAATTTCTCTAAGTGTTGAAAATGACAAAGTCTTGCACTACTAATGTAGATAAATACTACATTCAAGGGTCTAGATTGGAACACTTGTGTGGCTTGGATGAATTTCACAAGGATCAAGCCAAGTGACTCTTGACTAAGTCAACAATGTCAAGCTTAAGTCTTTGCAAGACTTGGTCATCCTAACATTGGTCAAATGACCATTTTATCCATGTACATTTCGTCCTAGACCAAATAAGGGGGTGACACGTGTCGCCCTCCCACTCGTCGCAATATTTCGTTTTCCGACATTTCCATAATTCCGATAAATTTTTACTAGTCTCAAATCTTAACACTTGAGTTCTTACGTACGTTCTTATAAACATGTCCTGAAATTACGGGGTGTAACAAAAAAGGTGCCACCAAAACTTAAAGACAAGTTCTATAGGGTGGTGGTTAGACCGACTATGTTGTATGGGGTAGAGTGTTTGCCAGCCAAGACTTCACATATACAAAATATGAAAGTTGCGGAGATGATGATACTGAGATGGATGTGTGGGTATACAAGGAGAGATATGATTAGAAATGATGATATCCGGGACAAAATGGTAGTGGCCTCGGTGGAGGATAATATGTGAAAAGTGAGGTGGGCATATGCAGAGAAGAGACACAGATGCCCTAGTATGGAGGTGTGAGAGGAGGGAGTAGCTATTTAGAATTTTACATAACTAATACATATATAAGTGAAAAATCCATATAGTAACTTGGTATTGTTGGATTTCCAGTGTCAAAAGGTTTACTACTCGTGCATGCTTTAATCAAAAGATTATTTTTATTATATAGAGATAATTTGGTAACTTCACATTGCATTATTGGATTTTTAATATGCGTGTTTTTTAAGGTGACACTTATTATGAGATGGAGGGAGTAACTATTTAGAATTTTGCATAACTAATACATATATAAGTGATAAGAAAATCTATGTATTATTATATGAAGAATAAAAGATAGAATAACTAAACATTATAAAACTAATCAATGCACAAAATAATACATTTTCTCATAACTAATTTATGTGTTATACATGAATAACTCTACAAAACCGTAAAAAGACCCCTCTGTGCACAAAATATTGAGAATGAATTATTGTAAGTATTTTAAGTTGATGTTGTCAAATATGATGGTTAATCTTTGTTATCCTGAGTTGTCTGTCGCCGCCCAAATCCATTTGCGTATTCTTTTGGGTAACCCACTTGCGTATATTCCTTCATTATTCTGTACTGTAGTATGATTCACTAGGATAGGAGTAATCTCTTTGAATTTGACAAAGATATGATAAAGAATAATTATAGCATAGGGGATAAGTATCGTATCGAAAGGAGATATATTATTATTAAAAGTTTATATAGGATTATTATTATTAAAGTCGTGAAATATATATTCTTTTTTTTTGTTTTGTTAAAATGATTAGTGATCCTAGATAGATATTACAAAAGGAAAGAAGGCAAATAAGTAATAGTACCGCACCAATTGTTTGTATTTGATTAATTAATTTAAAAATAATTAATATTTAAAAAATGCTTAAAAGTGTATATTTTTCAAAAATAGCTTTTGGTAAAGGCTCTTATTTTCTCGCATAAGCCTGTGTCACTCACTCCTAAACTTCTCTTCCTCTGACTTTTCACTTTTCAGGTAAACATTCTTTCTTCTTCTTCTTCTATAGTCCTCCAATTCACCTTCTGTTCTGTGTATAATTTTTAAAATCAAGTTTGTTTAGGTTAAAAGAATTCGCATCGAAAATGGAATCAGAACATAAACTCACTTAGACTATACTCATCAAATAAGCTAGTTTTTGGGCCAAAATACATTCTTTTTACGATATTCAGACCCATTTCAATTCTTTGTTCACCACCGATGTTGCCTCATATTATATTGTTCATGTTCCAGTTAACGAGTTCTGAGTGTGCGGGAGTGTTAAGAGTCCCATGGAATGGGAGCTTTTAGATTGAGTTAGGCCCAACGTCCGTTCTTTTCATTTAGATCTCTCTTTCTCTCTCACTAGCTATCTGATGATGTTCTTCACGAAGGCATACTATGTGTATTAGTTTTTCTTTGGTTCATATATGTAGAGTTGGGTTCTTATACCGGGTCTTCTTCCAAATTAGTCTATATGTTATAAGGGGTGTAAAAGTTGACCTTTTTTAAATAGCGTTCAGGCTATATTATGCATATTAGAAATCGGTATGGTCGTATTGTAAGTTATCTATTTGTGCTTAGAGTATAGTTTAGTTTTTCTTTTATTCATGCGATATACAATTGGGTTCTTCTTAGATCCCAAGGGATGACGTTGTAGTTGAGGGATGGGACTAATAAACAATCTCGGTTCGAGTTCGTCCATTCTTGACTTGGTAGGATTACCTTGGCAAGTAGGCTGGACAGAGCGCCCAGCGCATTAGTCGAGGTGCAAGTAAGTTGACTTAGAACACCTCTGAAGTTAAGGTGTCTTTTTAGCAGGTCCAGTTTCAATATAAAGGGGGAAAAAGGATGATTTATTCTAGCTTTCAGGGTATCTTAAGCATATTGGAGATAACCTAATTGGAGACGGGAATGATAGTTACGATTTTATTTATTTTATGTTTTTTGCTTAGAGTAGTTTTGTTATTATTTGATCCGCAAGTGCAAAATTGTGTTCCTTTTAGCTGGTCTAGTTCTAATCTAATCTGTAAGTTGAAGGAAAAAGGAAAAAGAAATGACCTTTTCCTGTTTCGGGGCATTTTAACCATTTTGGAGAGCGTGGTACTATTGTAATCAAATCTATTTTGTGCTTAGAGTAGTTTGACACTAGAGTGGCTGAAATTGGCTTAAGGCTAAATTCGAGTCCTAAAGTAAGAATAGTTGGAGCATTTAATGGTGTTGCCTAGTGGTCAATAAAATGAGTTGAGCCCATGAGGTCTGAGGTTCAAATCCAGGCAAAAATATTAGGTGATTTATTCGTATTTGTCCAAGCTCTCGGTGAATAGAGTTACTTGGTATCTGTGCTGGTGAAAGTACCCTTTGAAATTATAGCCGAAACATGTATAAGCTGACAGACACTGCGGTTATAAAAAAAGTAAGAACGGTTGGACTCTGAACATCATGTTGATATTATTAGAGGTAAAAAAATAAGTAGTAAGGATTTGACACAAATAATATGGTTAGTCTTAGTTTCCTTACCAACCATCTGTACTGCAGTCAAGAGTGACGTAAGTGGAAAATTGTGGTTTATTGATGAGCCTGAGTTAGGCCAAAGCAAAGCTGAATTAAAATCTTATCTAATTTGCTTTTGTTCGTCTTGTTTGGCTGAAGTTCCAAAGTCATGATATTGATAGAGAATCATGAGAAAAACACTGTAATTATTGCAAGGACATTAGTGATCTGATTGTCTTGTGCAACATAAAGTTCTTGGGGTCCTCAAGTTCTCTGTTTTTAATGTATTATTTGTGATGAATAGTTTGGAGATCATATTCCTGTTCATTATAGGAACTCTATAGAGCGGCGTATGCTTAAATTATAGGAAGTCTATAGAGAGGCGTATGCTTCATTTCATCATTTGCGTATTTGCTTTTTATTGTTCTTGACAGATATCATTTGTTGGGACAAAATAACTTTGTTAATGCAGTATTAGTTGATTTCTTTGTTTGTGGTTCAATTTACTATTTCCTCGATCTGGACTGACTGGTTGTTTTCTCCTGGCAGCATGGATTTGAGGCTCTGCTTGTGTCTTCTCATGCTTGGTTCTAGCTGGTGCTGTACTGCTAGAGAATTAGCTGCCCGTAACCCCCTTATTACTGAAACTGAAGATGTTTCTGGTACTTCCTCTTCTTCATTTTAATAGTGACTATATTGGTGTTGCGGTTGTAAGGTCTCCGTACATGAAGTCATAGAACAGTTGTAGCATGGTAATTGAGGGAAAAAATGAATAAATCCTATAAAAATTATTTACGGTCTTGCAAAATTTGATGTCTCCTATGGTTGGCGTCTGGTTTTCCTCTCATTAACAAGAACATCCTAATTGATTGTCCACTACATCATTAGTCCCTTATTGGATGCTACACCGCTGCTTGCAGTTTATATATTTACTTCCTCTATCTTATTTCATGTGACGGGATATGACGGCCGGTGAGTTTAGGATGTTGATTTGACTTATTGTTAGTGGTGGAAGAAAATACTTGCATAATAATATGATTGACGAAACAAAACATCAAAATATGATTGAGGAAACAAAGCATCAAAAACTATAAATTCACATACTTAATTCTTGAAGTACTTCAAACATTTTGTAGTGTCCCAAAATAAAAAACCTATGTCGTGTAGATTTGGAGAGGACTAACTTGACAGATCCTCAAAAGCTCTTGTAATAACACCTTTTATCCTGCCTTTGTACTGCAACTTCAACCTTTGTCTAATCAAAATATCTTTTTCCTTCTTCATCAAATGAAGCATACCTTGCATTGACCCTTAACGCTAGTACACTTGCTCAAGTCTTTCTATCTTTTCAGACAAACACAATTTGTTTGTTTTTCCTTTCAACTCGTAAGGGGCTAAGGATCAAACCAATAGCTAAAAATGTTCATGTCAATAGGTGATTGGAACATTACTTCTTACCTTTACAAGTGTGTTAATGTGAATTATATTATATTATGCTCAATCAATTGATTGGCATGGATAAGGCTTCATAGGATTATTATATTCTCCATTTCGCGTGTTAGATATTGGTGGGTTTGTGAACATAGGCTGTTGGGATATAGGTCAAGTGTTTTGTTATAGCTGCTTGCTTATAGTGGGCCTCAGTTCATACAACTGGTTCGAAGCAATTTCTGTAAATACTTACCTACTTGGCTAGGGATACCAAAGTTTTTCAAGCTAGCTATATTTGCATCTTTTTATTGTCTACTATAATATCTTTATTGGACTTCATTAATTATCACACAAGTGGTTTTCTCCATAGCTTCTTGTGGATTACGGCATTCATACTTGCTAGCCTAATGTGCTCTTTTACCTAAATGCTCTGTAGCAGATGATTTGAACTAGTTGGTATTTGTAATTTTTGTATAGCTTCATTTTTGTGTAAGTCACGCTAATGTTCAAAAAATGTTTATCTTGGCTTTATTGCACTAGTATTGCAGATAAATAACCTAGAAGAACCTATACAAGTTCAACCTTTGGAAGAAGTCAATGGAAATGAACAGTTGTGCACATTGTGTGAAGAGTATACTGCCAAGGCAGTTAATTACATGGCTAATAACAAGACCGAAACAGAGATCATTGACCTTCTTCACAAATCCTGTTTAAAGGTGCCATTTTACAAGAAGGAGGTACTTGTGATCTACATTGAAATTGTCTATCTATTGACCATTTGTTTCACCTCAATGATTGATTTTCACTGAACATAAAAGGGCCGAGTCAGTTCAGATATTTTGTTGTTTATTGAACTATGGATGTACAGTCAGAAATAATAAGCTTCCTTTCTCTGTATTTATACATTATTTGGGTGGCCCGTTGGGGTTGTGCTTTCAGATTTTATCTGGATTACGTAATATGAGACTTTAAATGGTTGGGCTGAGTTGATCTCTTTCGTTTTTGATTGCAGTGCGCCATACTTGTGGATTATTATGCTCCTCTCTTCTTCTTAGAGATCAACAGGATAAGACCTGAAGACTTTTGCCAAACGTTTGGCCTTTGTGAACGAGTGGTTACCATTTCTCAGGTGTTTTCTGGAAAGAACTGTAATTTATGCCACCAAGTAGTTACAGAGGCTAAAAAGAAATTGAAAGATCCTGACACCCAGGTAGATTATGTTTTATTATATATATGTGATATAGATATATTAATAAGGTTATAATAATTACCTGAACTAAGCATACAAGAGATGAACATCTTTTTTGAGTTATGGTCCACTTACTTTTAGTTTAGAAGCCTGCTGTATTTAAAGTTGGTTATCTGCTACTAAGACTGCTTTAGGACTTCCAATATTGGTTCTGCGTGGCAGTAGTTATATTATGGACAGTAATGCAAAATATAATAGAATGCCTAAATTTCCACTTTTGTGCATTAATTTTATGATGAATTCTCCTGAAAAGAAGGTTTTAAAGTACCTCCCCAAGTGAGTTACTTCTATGAATATGCTTAGAGTAGTTAGTTCCCACCATCTGTGTGCTTTAGATTTGTTCGAAAAAAATTCTTAAAAAACAAAAATAAGAGGAAGCTAAATGCATGTTGCATGGACAAACAAAATGCATAGGAAAGTTACATCACATTGCAATGTCTTGCAGATAATTTTCATTGCAATTCTTCAACATGCCAAGAAATTTAGTAAAAGTTGAACGTCTGCATAAGACTGTATCTCTGTTCAATACCCATAGTTTATCTTTGCTCAACTTGTGCATATATGAAATGGGACATCTAGGATTTTGTTGCAGCTGCTAGTCCTCATACATGATATCATGAAAGATATATTAAGTAAAGGGACGGTTAAATTCTTGTTGTGTCTTGCCGCCTTGAAGTAATATCAGTATATTACCTGAGAATTGAATTGTATGATATCCAAGTAATAGCAGTATATTACTTGAAATATGTTGCTTAAACTCTTTCTTTTTAACATCCATACAGTTGGAGATACTTGAGCTTCTCTTGAAAGCATGTGGAGCCATCAAACCTTATGCTAAAAAGGTTAGAAACATCTGAAATTTAATTGTTTGATCATAGTTAAATCTGCAAGCTTGCTGATAGTTTCCAGATTTTCATCGCAACAAACCTTTGAACATTTTAAAGTCTATGAAATGATTTTACACCCCTGCAGCGGCGGTTACACCTTGGCCTAAGCGGTGTCGTATAAATATTATATCCAACACCAAAAAAATAAAATAATATTCTGTGAAAGTTGCACTTCTTAGTTCACTCATCTTGCGCTTTGTTGACCTATCCTAGAGGGCGGGAGTGGGTGTGTGTGTGTTGATCCCCAACCTCGATAAGTTTTTTAAAATTTTGAGCTTCAGTTGTTAGAAAAATAGGGGTTCTCGAGTATCGAATCCTGACCTCTATGGCAAGAACCAATGAACCCACTAAGCGGAAGCTCTTGTCGGTGTACCCAATAAAGCAAAAACTCTTGTCAATGTCTTACGCAGAAAAGCGTACTATTTAGTGTAATGAGAATATTATGAATACATTTTAAAATAAATGAAAACTCATTGACGTGAGTTGTAGTAATATACTTGAATTGTGTTCTATTATTATGACTTGAATTGTATTTTTTCAGTATGATGTTGTTCAGTGATTTGTTCATATCTTTAAATATCGACACCGCTTGCGAAAAGTTTTGCATACACCACCAATTCCCTGTATCCATGCACTGCTATCCTTTGAAATTCAGTTGAAAATTCTTTAAACCACGTTTGAATACTTGAGATTACTCTGGAAATCGACTATATAGCTGAATCAGCAAATACAGTAATCCTACACAATTTGGAGAACTTTTGATCCTGGAGAACTGTCAATTGCTGTACCTGATGATAAATATGTGAATGATATATCTACACAACCCTGTTTGATATCTATGCTGATGTTTTTACTATCTCACACTCTCCTTTTTGTCCGCACATAACCATGTTTTGGCAGTGCAAGAAACTGGTGTTTGAATTTGCCCCAGTGATTCTCGTAAATACTGAACAGTTTCTGGAACAAAATGACATATGTGCCATTCTTCACGCTTGCGAGCCTGCAATAGATAAAGAGCAACCATCACTGAGGAAGCAAACTTCATTGCATTCTGCGTCTTAAGGAAATCATGGTTTTGAGACTAGGTTGGGAACATATTGTTGTACGTAAACAATTATATACCATCATACAAGTTTCTGAAATGTTGTGTATATAGCTTAATAGGTTGAATTCCAAACTTCATTTATTGTTATGAACACAGTTATTTATGCAAAGAGTAAATATATTGAATGTTATACTACTATCTATTTTGGTGATTGCCACCCACGAGAGCTTTAGATGCCCTTATTTGCTCTTAGAACTCCTAAAAGAGAATTGATAATTCCATTTTGAAGTTTTGAATAAATTTTCTTATATTTGTTCCCCATAGTAGAGATTTATATGTCAGTAGAAAATATATAAAACTTTTAATACTTTTTATCTTAACTTTATTTTGTATGATATTGGCCTGAGATGAGTGAGTATTGTACCATCATCATTTATGAAGCTGGATTCGATATTGAAAATGTTGTATGTACCAGTTGTGGCATTCTCAGCTTTGTAAATCATCCAAACTGTTCTTCAAGTGATACTCTACTTACAGGTCTAATACAAGTATGAAACGATTTTAGATGGGTTAAAAGTTGGGTGTTGAGTGGTTTGAGCAATGTTTCATTGTGTTGTAGGTTCTTTTTCCCAAGGTAGTTTTGCTTCTGGTGTGCACACTCTAATTTGAGTCTTAGGAGAAAATTATTACACATTTGTTTGTTGAATTTGGTGATCATCTCATCTAAAGTTTAAGCAATCAGAGAGAATATATTTTTAATAATTTTTTTTAACAACGTATGGTGGTGAGACTTAGAAGAATTCAGGACATGTGCTTTTCCTACTACCATATTGAATTATGATAAGAAGTTAGAATTATTAAAGAGTAACTTTTTAAACAGAGTATTTCATTATATTTTAACACTATTTCTGTTAGAAGAGCAATTTTATTCACATTTGGCACTATTTGTGCACGTGTGTGTGTCAGGTCGATTTCCAGTTGCTCACGCAAGTGTACGTATCGTTACAAGTAATATAGTCTGGTAAGACCGAATATCGTCCTCAGAGACTGGTTTCTAACTACCGAACATCTATTCTAGGTTATTTATTTGGCAAACGATAAGTGATTTGGTTTTTATCTAACACTAGTAGAGTAATTGCAAGAATCAAACTAAATTATTGAGGTTTAATCAGTTATGAAGGAATTAGGGCTTCTAATATCCTCAACTATCCACTCTTTTCAATCCTTAATGCAACTAGAATGACTTTTTCTTCTACGTTAAGATATCGGTTAACTAGACTGTCTTATATTCCGGTTAGGATATATAATTGCTCAACTCCAGTGCAGAAACCTTCTATATTTCTATGATAGATTTTACCACATAGGAGGATTAAGAACAATAACCTATAATGCTACATAAGTATCGGGGTACTTTCGTCCGCGAGTTAACCTATGTCTATTCAATTACAACATATTCAAATCTCTCCTCTCGGTTCTTGATTCGAAATGATATAGATTATGATAATTAGTGATCAATTAACTATCAAATATTCATACCAATATTGAATGAATCTTAATCAAGTGAAGAAGAAAATCAAACTAATGCATTAATTCATGAATAAGAGTTTCAAGCGATTCAATAGGAAAGCCCTAATAAAGTGTTTAGTTCCTAGCCATAGGCATGCTAAGAACTAATACAAATCCAAACATGAACTGAATTAAAATAGATAAAAGAAAAAGAAATACTTAGAACTAATATCTCTAATTGTAGCCGCCAAACGCTGTGATGTGTTGTTTATCCGGTGTCTGAGATGGAATATGTACAAGGTGCCTCTTTTAGGTCAGGATTTTAGGGATTATATAGTTGAGAAAAATTGCGATTCAGACCCTTTTAACCCTCTTGCCAATTCTATTTTGGATTGTAAATTCGTGACGGCACCGCGCGCGCAAAATAACGCAGTAAAGAAATCTGCGCAGCTTCTCGATAGTCCGCGCCATGATAGTCTGGCCCGCGGTCTTTCGTCCTGATCTGCCAACTTTCGTCCTTTTTGCTTCGGGAGCTCCTTTCCTGCCTTTTCTGCCCACGTTTAGCTTCTTTTTGCCATTTAGAACCGCTGCGACTCAAAAGAAAGAAAAACAACCCTAACACTATACTAAACCCAAACGAAATGAGTAAAATACTAACTAAAAATGACTCAAAAAGTGTATACAAAATATGCCTAACAGTGTGAAAATAACGTTTCCGATGTGTGGGGCCCCAATTGTTCGATTCATAATTAAATAGGATTAACTTTATTTCACGTTTAATAAATATTTCCAACACTCTCTCTCGCTCTGCCCCCTCTATGTCGCCCCTCTGCCACACTGCTATCTCTCGTTCTCTCTCTGTCGCACCTCCTCTCTCTCTGTCTCTCTCTGTAGCCTCTTCTCCCTACTGCCTTCTTCTTCCTCCACAGGTGGTGGAGCACAGGTGGCAGAGATTAAGTTACCGGCGGTGGGGGAAGTCGCTGGAGGTGGTTGAGTCGGTGGTGGAAAAGAGGCTCAAGAAAGAAGATGAATCTCGGAAGCTCCATTAATAGGATTCATTTGTATAATGTTGTATAATAATGTATATGGATGTATAAAATAACTCTTATGGATGTACACACACTTCTTATACATACACCTATATACATAATGTATATATCTTGTATAAAAGTGCAATTCATATTCAAAATTAGTCCAGATCTATGTCTATACCCACTTATACAATATTCTATAATTGTGTATAAGTGTGTATTTTCATGTATAATATTGTATAACTATATTCTTTAGTGTATATACCTATACATTATACACTTTCATACACCTATATACAAAATGCACATCTCTTTTGTATATAGTGTATAACATTGTATAAAAGTGTTCTTGAGCTATATTTTTTGCAATATAAGTCAGCGAAGTGTACTTTTTAAAAAATTCCCATAATTTAATCTTTAAATTTTCATCATAGAGAAAAGCTTGAATAGTACATTTTTTCAGATGTCGGGCATTTAATCGGTATATTTGCTCTGATACCAAAATTTATAGGGAACATCCCATATATGATATGTGAAAGAAAAGTTTTTCACTCTGTATATTGCATCGTTCAAATCTAACTTTGTCAACAAAGTTATCTGGCAAGGAAAAGTTAGAGAATGAGACAAGTTTGGTTACTATTTGTAATGTCACCAGTGACATCTTTGAGAGTTTCTTCACCTCTATAAAAGGAAGCTCTCATTCAGTTGTAAGATACACCAACAGATAGAGAGAAATAGTAATATTACAGACTGTGTATTAGAAAAAAGTCTGTGAAAAAATAGAGTGAGCGATATTGTAAGTGAGGTGAGAAAACAAAAAAGAATTATTTCTTTTGGGTGTGTAGTGGTAATATTATACGCAGGCTTACAACCGTGTAATATTTCTCATTATAGTAAAATTTGTTGCTCCTCTTGCAGGGGCGGACCCATGTACTATTTTTTGGTGCTCGAGCACCGATTAACCGTGACAGATACTTTACGTAGACATGTAGAAAATATTAAAATTTTAGTATAAAACAATAAATAGCACCCATGAAGCAATAAAAGATCTAGCTACTCTATTAAAATGTGGTAGGCTTAGGCTAAGCCATGGAGGAGTTGAGTTTGAAACCCACTCAAAAAGATATTTTTATTGATTTTAAGGTGAGCACCCAAGACCATTGATCTTGGGTTTGCCACTGTCCTCTTGGCCCGTGATTTCTCTCCCCTATTCAAGAGGGGTTTCACGTAAAATATTGGTGTTGTTATTGCTCTTTTCATCCGTATTGATTAATCGTATATTAGTGTTCCG
This sequence comes from Przewalskia tangutica, assembly GCA_029844215.1. Lineage (NCBI taxonomy): Eukaryota > Viridiplantae > Streptophyta > Magnoliopsida > Solanales > Solanaceae > Przewalskia > Przewalskia tangutica. The sequence goes on from CM056732.1 coordinate 29,847,372, forward strand.
CTTTATTGCTAATATACACTATGAATATTATTTCGGAGGACCGATATTATTTTTGGATGAATACGGTAATTAAAGTGTCTAATATTTATTTTCGTTGATCATTATTTACTGATCGATTCTCAACAGGGCGTTTAGTACGAGAGAAGGAGGTTCTTATGATAAATAGTATAGTTAATAAAGGAAATTATGAAGAAAAAATAATGTAATAGTAGTTGTTATGATAGTAAATGAGCTATCAGTTGGTAAATAGTACTTCCTCATATATGATGTTTATATTATTGTTCAGTGTATTTTATACACTCTTTTGAGTCATTTGTAGTTAGTATTTTCCTCTTTTCCTTTGTGTTTAGTATAGTATTAGGGTTGTTTGTCTTTCTTTTGAGTCACATCGTTCATAAAGGAGGAAATATAGAATTGAGGATGAAATGAGCTTAATTGAGAATGAAATTGCACAAGCACGATCCAAGAAATGAAGCCTAAGAAGTCCCAAGAGGAATAGAAAAAATCTGGTTAATTCCAGACGGAAAAGAGAAGAGGGTCGCGGCTTAAGGCAAGGAAGGGCCGCGGTGCTCGAAGCACCGAGGCCAAGTGAATTAGGACCGAGGCGTAAAATTTCCAAAAAGTCGAAAAACAAAATCCCGTCGGAGGCACCGCGGCGCCGTGACGCGTGAATTCCAGTGAGCTGCCAGCGATTTTAGGGCCGCGGCGCTTGCCAGCAGCGCCGACGCGATTTCTTTTTATTATGGGCCGAATTTTGAGGAGGGTAAAAGGGTCTGAAACACAATTTTTCTCAGATATAAAAACAACCCTGTCATTACTCATATCATACTTTGGAGAGGCAAAGAAGGAGGTAAGACACAATTGAAGACATCAAATTGTTCAAGTTATTTTCTTTCCTTTATTTTAATTTCAGTTTATGTTGGATTTTGTATTAGTTCTTAGCATGACAATGTCTAGGAGCTAATTTATTTATTAGGGTTTTCCGTCGAATCACTTGAAACTCTTTTCATACAGTTAATGCATAGTTATTGATTTCTTCTTCAGCATATTAAGATCTATTCAATATTGTATTGATTGCTTGATAGTTAACTGGCCATTAATTGTCATAACCTATATGATTTCGAATCGAGATCCAAGAGGGGAGATTTGAATATGTTGTAGTTGTTTAGACATAGGTTAAAATCGTGGACGAAAGTACCCCGATCCTTCTGTAGTGTTTAAGATTATTGTTCTTAATCCTCCAGTGTGGTAAAATCTATCATAGAAATATAGAAGGTTTCTGCATAAGGTTGAGTTTTTATATGTCCTAACCGGAATATAGAACATGTTCGTTAACCTGCTATCTTAATAAGAAGAAGAATCATAGCATTACATTAATACGTGAAAGAGTGAATAGTTGATGAGATTGGAAGCCCTATTTCCTTCATAAGTGTTTTAAACCCGAAGTATTATCATCCTTAGTTTAAATTTCTGCACTTTACTTAGTCTTAATTCTTAGTTTAAAATCTCAAACAAAAGAACGTTAACCAAATAGATATCATAGATCAAATATTCAGTACTTGACAAACTAGTCTCTATGGACGATAACTCGATCTTAAAGATTTTTATTACTTTAGCGATACGTACACTTGCGTAAGCATACAGAAATATCGCAATAAGTTTTTGGCGCCGTTGCCGGGGACTGACGTACTATCAATATCGAATTATCTAGTTTTATTTCTAATTTAGTTTGTATGTTCTGTATTTTTATTAATTTTTATTTTTAGATCATTTTTGCTTTGATCTGTTTGCTTGTTTTTGATCTATTTCAGGAAATTCGTTTATGCGAAGTAGGAGAGGAGCAAACACTCTTATATCTTTGAACCCTGAAATTGAAAGATTGTGCAGACAAAATAGGAAATAAAAGAGAATTGCTGATTCTTTAGCAATGGAAAATCAACAGAATCAGAACGGGATGAATGAAGGAGCAGAGATGAGAGAACGAGTCCAGCTTCCTGCTGAGAGGAGCTTGGGAGACTACGTTCTACATACAATCACTGGTGTGCAGACTTGTATCAGGCTTCTAGCTGTGAAAGCCAATAATTTTGAGATAAAACCAGTCATTCTGCACATGGTACAGAGCACAGTTCAGTTTGGGGGGTTACCGTCTGAAGACCCACACATGCATATTGTTAATTTTCTAGAGTTGTGTGTTACATTCAAGTACAATGACGTTACTGATGATTCCATTCGATTAAGTCTATTCCCATTCTCACTCAGGGATAGAGCCAAGTGTTGGTTGAATTCTTTGCCAACAAACTCCATCACTACATGGCAAGACTTAGCCTAGAAGTTCCTTACCAAATTTTTCCCTCCATCCAAAGCAGCAAAGTTCAGAGGAGAGCTTAATAATTACTATCAGATGGATAGAGAGTCACGCTATGATGCGTGGGAGCGGTTCAAAGATCTGTAGAGAAAGTATCCGCATCATGAGATTGAGAAGTGGGTGTTGGTTCATATCTTCTACAATGGGTTATGTGGTACTACTCGTACTATAATTGATGGTGCTGCAGGGGAACATTCTTGAAGAAGAGTGCCAATGAGGCACATGATTTACTAGAGGACATGACCATGAATAACCATCAGGGGGCCGATGAGAGAGCTACAAACAGTAGGAACGTGGCTGGGATTCATGAGTTGGATGCTATCACTGCATTGACTGCCCAGGTTGCCACTTTGAAAAAGTAGTTGCAGCAAAGCACCATGTCCATTAAAGCTGTCCAGACACCAGTGAGTTGTGAGATTTGTGGGGGTCCCCATACTTTTGATAGGTGCACAACAGTGGATCCAAACAATGTGCCTATGGAGCAGGTTCAGACAGTTGAGAATTTTCAGAAGCCCTACAATAATGCATTCTCCAACACATATAATCAGGGGTAGAGAAATCACCCCAACTTTTCATGGAGGAATGATCAAGGGCAGCAACCTTAGCTTCAGGAGCTATTTCAACAAACCAATCTAGCTCGCCGAGGGCATCCGGCAACAACGGCCAGCCACGCTCGCGAAAGCGGATGAAATAAGAGTAGCATTGTTAACCTTGGCTAACTCCCAGACTCAATTCATGACAGACACCAAATCCTCATTTGCAACGATGACCAATTCTCTGACCCAGTTCATGACAGAGACTAGGTCATCTATCAGAAATTTGGAGACACAGGTGGGGCAGCTGGCAAACATGCTGAACAGTAGAGAAAAAGGAAATCTTCCCAGCAATACTGTGGTAAATTCAAGAGAACGGTGACAAACAATAAGCTTAAGGAGTGGTAAGCAGTTAGAGAAGATTGCAGCCCAACCACAGGTGGATAAGAAAGATGAGCTGACAGAGACTTCTGAGGTAGAGAAAGAGGAGGTTACTGATGATCACCCTATTTTAGAGAAGGCTCCACCAGCAGTTATGAGGGAATATACAGACAAAATTCCATACTCTCAAAGACTTGTGAATAAATCTCTTGACAAGCAGTTTTCCATGTTTTTGGAAGTCTTCAAAAAGCTGCACATTAATCTTTCTTTAATTGAAGCTTTTGAGCAAATTCCAGCATATGTCAAGTTCATGAAGGAGATCCTCTTTAAAAAGAGGAAGCTGACAGACTATGAAATAGTGGTGCTGACGAAAGAGTGCAGTGCAATCTTACAGAAGAAACTTCCCCCAAAGTTGAGAGATCCAGAGAGTTTCACCTTACCTTGCACTATAGGGAAGGTGACATGCAAGCAGACTTTGTGTGATTTGGGGGCAAGTGTCAACTTGATGCCCCTCTCGGTGTTTAAAAGACTTGGGTTAGGGGAAGCAAAACCAATCACAGTGACCTTGCAGCTAGCTGGTCGTTCAGTTGTACATCCCCGAGGTATAATTGAAGATGTATTGGTGAAGGTGGGCAAATTCATCTTGCCTGCTGACTTCCTCATTTATGATATAGAGGAAGATGAGAATATGCCAATGATCATTGGGAGACCATTCTTAGCTACAGGGAGGGCATTGATTGATGTTGAGAACGGAGAGCTCAAGCTATGAGTTTAAGATGAGGAGATGACCTTCACTGTTTTCACGCCTCCAACTGATCCACAAGTCAATGATAGATGTTTTGCAGTTGGTTTCATTGCAGGAGATGTCTCTAAGAAAAGCCTCACTAGTAATGATGTTCATGGGGTAACATTGAAGCAAGGCGAAGAACTTGATGGTAAGACTTCTGAACCAGAAAATGATGAAAAAGGAATGAACTCTTCTGACCTTAGCCATGTGAAGAAGAAAAGGAGAAGGAGGAAGAGAATGGTGCTGAAATGGATATGCGGGGGGATACTCTACCCCCTTGATTGAGTAAGAAAACTGAGTCCGACTAAAAGACTTTAAAGACAGCGCTACTTGGGAGGCAACCAAATAGTTTAATTATGTTATTTCAATTTTGTTTGTTTTAGTTGTTTTATTTGGGATATTTGTGTTAAGCCTATGTGTGTCAATTGGAAAGAAAGGTTGAAAATGTCTAGAAAATCTGTTTGCTTGTTATTTGAGGCGAAATAGTTAAGATATACATGTTTAGGGAAATGATTCAGGCATTCTTTGATAGCCCTTCTGACCGTTCATTACCTACCCTGACATAAACTGTATCACTAGTCAGCCCATTTGATCCTAAAATAATATATTTGTTTGACACCTTATGATTCCTTTGCTGTGCCATAAGTAATAATGGAAAATTATTGGAATGAAAAGTGTTGGGAAAGAAATAAAAGAGAGTAAAAATTTGATGCACCCCTATGAAAAATATGCAAAAGTGTAAGTTTGGGGGTGCTTGTTATTGATAATGCGTCTCATTCTCTCAAAAGAAAAGAGGGGAGAAAATATGTATGAGACTAAAAAGAAAGTCAAAAAGAAGGAAAAAGAAGTTGAATGAAAAATGCTTATGGTACGTAATTTGAGCCTAAATGACAACTTTTATCTACCCTTGCCTAAGCCTACATTACAACCCTTGAAAGTCCTGATGATCTCTAATGTGTATGTCTATGATTAGTGGAGAATAGCAAATAAACAAGTTTATAAAATTTTGGGAAGATGGAATGAAATTGACATGCATAGGTTAGGTGTTTGTATTTTCAGAGATTATGATCTAATTGAATTTGCGAAATATCTAACTTGAAATTCTAGATTGCTAAATATTGATGTTATGTATGTTCTAACATATTATCCCAGTTTTCATCCATGATTGTGAGGTAGCACTCTATAGCTACTTGATCCATTTCATAGAGTCTTTTATTTGATTTTTGTTTTTATTTAGTGCTTTACTCGAGGGCGAGTAAAGTGTAAGTTTGGGGGTGTTTGTTGAGTGTATTTTATACACGTTTTTGAGGTCCTTTTTAGTTAGTATTTTCCTCTTTTCCTTTGTGTTTAGTATATTATTAGGGTTGTTTGTCTTTCTTTTGAGTCACAACGGTCCTAAAGGAGAAAATACAAAATTGAGGATGAAATGAGCTTAATTGAGAATGAAATTGCACAAGAACAACCCAAGAAATGAAGCCTAAGAAGTCCCAAGAGAAATAGAAGAAATCTGGCAAATTCTGGACGAAAAAGAGAAGAAGGTCGCGGCTCAAGGCAAGGAAGGTCCGCGGTGCTCGAAGCACCGAGGCATAAAATTTCCAGAAAGTCAAAAAACAAAATCCCGTCGGAGGCACCGCGGAGCGTGAAATCCAGTGAGCTGCCAGCGATTTGAGCCAATTAGGGCCACAACGATTGGCAGCAGCGCAGCGGTGCTGACGCGATATTTTCCGCTTCTGGGCCAAATTTGACGAAGATAAAAGGGTCTGAAACGCAATTTTCTCAGATATAAAAATCCTAAACCCTGTCATTACTCATATCATACTTTGGAGAGGCAAAGAATGCGGCAAGACACAATTGGAGACATCAAATTGTTCAAGATATTTTCTTTCCTTTATTTTAATTTCAGTTTATGTTGGATTTTGTATTAGTTCTTAGCATGACAATGTCTAGGAGCTAATCTCTTTATTAGGGTTTTCCATCGAATCACTTGAAACTCTTTTCATACAGTTAATGCATAGTTATTGATTTATTGTTCAGCATATTAAGATATATTCAATATTGTATTGATTGCTTGATAGTTAACTGACCATTAATTATCATAACCTATATGATTTCGAATCGAGATCCGAGAGGAAATATTTGAATATGTTGTATTTGTTTAGACATAGGTTGAAATCGTGGACGAAAGTACCCCAATACTTGTGTAGTATTTAATGTTATTGTTCTTAATCCTCCAGTGTGGTAAAATCTATCATAGAAATATAGAAGGTTTCTGCATAAGGTTGAGTTTTTATATGTCCTAACCGGAATATAGAACATGTTCGTTAACCTGCTATCTTAATAAGAAGAAGAATCATTAGCATTGCATTAACACGTGAAAGAGTGGATAGTTGATGAGATTGAAAGCCCTATTTGCTTCATAACTGTTTTAAACCCGAAGTATTATCATCCTTAGTTTAAATTTCTGCACTTTACTTAGTCTTAATTCTTAGTTTAAAATCTCAAACAAAAGAACGTTAACCAAATAGATACCATAAATTAGATATTCGGTACTTGACAAACCAGTCTCTGTGGAAGATAAATCGGTCTTACAGATCATTATTACTTTAGCGATACGTGCACTTGCGTAAGCATATAGAAATATCGCAACAATTATATAAATCAATTTAAGCTTACAACTAAAAATTAAAATAAATATTATATACTATCTATAGGAATATGTTCCTTAATTTTATTGATGAATGATTTACAATATATATAAGGTTACAAGAATATTTACTTTGATACAAACTAGGTAACTAGTTAACCTAATTACAAAAAGATTATAATTATACCTAAAATATGAGATATACAATTAATACAATTAATGAAAGAATATTGAGAAATATCCTATTATACCCCGCTGTCGAAGCGGGAGGTTCTCGAACACTGAGACTGACTCGAAAATCATCAAATAGTATGCACGAAAGTCCTTTGGTGAAGATGTCAGCAATATGATATCTGGAAGGAACATGAACTTGACCACGAGCCATTTTTTCACAAAATAAATGAATGTTCATCTCAATGTGTTTAGTACGCTGATGTTGGACGGGAATACCGAAAAGATATATCGCACTAATATTATCACAGTAGACCAGTGTTGCTTTTTGAATCGGGTAGTGAAGCTCAAGTAGAAGGTTACAAATCCAAGACTCAGAGACGACGTTGGCAACACCTCTGTATTCTGCTTCTGCACTGGATTGGGATAGTGTAGGTTACCTTTTGGAAAATCAAGACAATAGGTTATCTCCGAGAAAAACACAATAATTATACGTGGAGCGTCGGGTATAGGACATCCACCCTAGTCAGTATCAGAATAAGTAGTGAGACCAGTGAATGAAGACCTGTATAGATGTAATCGGAAGTGAAGTGTACCTTGGACGTATCATAAAATACGTTTGAGGGCATGCATGTGTGCTTCCGTCGGACTGTGCATGTGCAAACAGATTTGTTGCACGACATATGATATGTCTGGTCTCGTGAATATGAGGTACTACAGGGCCCAGACTACGATAGTGAGTCTGGTCTGAATATGAAGGGCCGAAATTAGTGATGAGCTTAGAATTGGTGTCTTTAGGCATGTGGGATGGTTTGCAAAATGTCATGCATGCACAGTCAAGGATCTCTTCGGCGTACTTCTTCTGACATAGAAATAAACCGTCAGAATGTCGAGTGACAGAGATGCCCAAAAAATAACTCAGGGCCCCAGATTTTTCATAGCAAACTCAGGGGAAATGAGAGACATAATGGACTGACGGAGAACATCAGATGATGTAGTGAGGATGATGTCATCAACATATAATAATAGGTAAGCAATGTATGTTGTAGATGAACAGGGAATGATCGGATCTACTGTGTGAAAAATCGATAGAGAAGATATAATCGATGAACCGCTGGTACCATGCTCCAGGAGCCTGTTTCAGTCCATAGAGTGATTTCTGCAACAAACACACATAATCTGGATGAATAGAATCCCTGAAACCCATAGGCTGATGCATATATACCATTTCATGAAGATCCCCATGTAAGAAGGCGTTCTTGACATCAAGCTGATGAATGGCCAAGACTTGGATATGGCAATACTAAGGACGGTCTGGATGGTTGCGGGCTTTAAGACCAGGCTGAACATTTCATCACAGTTCACTCTCATCTGTTGAGACGTGCCATCACCTACAAGAAGAGTATTGTACCTCTCAAAAGAACCATCAATTTTTTTTATATTTAATAATACATACATAACGAATAGTGTGAGCATAAGTGGATGAGGTATTAGATCCCAAGTCTTATTATCAATAAGAGCATTATATTCATCAAACATTGTAGTGTTCTAATTAGGGTCGGATAAGACATTTTCGGGTAAGAGGGACAGGGGAAGGGATAACTGAAATGGAAAGGTTAAACAACCATTTAGGTTTATGAATTCTGTGCATGGCATGGGTTTCCATGGTCCAAGAGTGTGTCTCGGGATACGAGATAGGAAAGGGGTTTGCCGCAAGACTACCAGGAAAAAGAGAAAAGGCAAGAGTGATGGTACTGGCTGACCGAACCTCGATTTGTCGAGAAGTGGCTGCGGAATCACCCTGAGGTGAGATGTTCTAGGCCACCGTTGGCAGAACTGGGTGGGTAGCCAATCCTGGACTGGCCGAGGTGGTGCTGGGTGCCGACGTCTGGGACGACAGACTATGTAAATGGTGAATTAGAAGAGAGTTTAGGCCATCATTTAAGAAATCGTAGGAATATCGAGGTGTCGAGTGTAGAGAGACAAAGAGGAATTAAGATTCATCAAATAGGATATGGCGTGAAATAATAATTTTACGGCTCGACAAGTCATACCATGAGTAACCACGATGATTGGAAGAGTAATCCAGAAACACATACGGAGAAGACCGTGGTTGGAGTTTGTGAGTGGTCGGATGGAGAGGGTAAAAAAGACATCCAAAAATACACAAGTGTTGGTAGGAGGGGTTCCTATGAAACAGAACTTGGGTGGGCGACCGTTGAGCTAGAGACTTATTTGAGATTATTTTTAGGAGATAAGTTGCCATGAAGAGTGCGTAATGCCAGAATTGAGAGGGAATTAAGGCGTGAGCAAGTAGGGCAAGAATGAAGTTGTTTATGGTTCAGATTTCCCGTTCGACTTTACCATTTTGAGAGGATGTGTAAGGGCATGGATAATGAAAGGTAAGACCCTTTTGGAGAAAAGCTATTTGAATTAGTTATTATCGAATTTCCTGTCATTGTCACATTTGAAAATATTTAATGCTCTTTTCAAATTATGTTTTTACGAAAGCACTAAATGAAGAAAAAATGGGGTAGACTTGTGATTTATTTTCAATTGAAAAAGTCCATAGAAAGTTGGATAATCGTCCAAAGATAATACATAATATCAATGGCCAGCCGTACTCTAAATAGGGGATGTATATAAATCACTATGTATGATATCGAAAGACATTAAAGTATAATTTGTGGATGAAGAAAATAATAATTTGACATGTTACCCAAAAACGCAAGATTCGCATATAGGAGTCCTAGAAATATGATTGCAATTAATAAAATTATTTTTTCTAAGGGAGCGTAAAACAGAGTCTCAAGATGTCCTAATCTAGAATACCATAAGGAATATGAAAGAGCAGCAAAAGTTGAGGGAACTGAGGCCAGATTGTTGATGACATTTGAAATAGGGTATAGATCTCGGGTGCTATCACATCTCATTATTCGTCTCACTATTATAAAATCCTTTACATTAAAGCAAAAGGATCAAAGTCAAGGGAAACTCAGTTGTCAGTTGTTAAACATCACACATAGATTAAATTCTTAATGAGTTTAGGGGCATTAAAGACATTTTGTAAGATTAATGATGGATGTGGTGGGCATAGGGAGGAATGATCATAACCATGGATGGGAATGTCTTGTCCACTACCAAAAATAATATTTCGATTTAAATTACTCAAATTGAAATAAGATGAGAGAGTACCTTGTGATGCCATCATGTGGGATGTGACGCTTGTATCCATCTACCAATTTTAATTTAGAGTGTTGAGTGAAATTATGCTCATAGTTGTCTTAATTTCAGTCAGTGCATAAGTCGATGGCGGGGAGGGGGAGAGAGGGGGCTGTCATGTGTAGGCTTCTTGTGGACATGAGAAAGTATACTAGGTTGGGCCTGTTAGTTCTGAGTTGGAGTCTACGAGGATGTCGTATACGGGCAAGGAGAGGAGGCCAATGATTGTGGGGCCTATATAGTCTATAGAGGGTAGACATTCCACGACGGAGGCTGCTACTACTACTGCGATCGCTGCTGCTTATTTCCAACCGATAGGGACTGCCCCTTCACGCCGTCGTTGTTGCTGAAATTTCTTTTGTCGCGGCCCTTACCGGATTGCCTGCTCCAGCGGTTATTACGGGAGGAAGCAGACTATTGCGGGTTCTCTGGCCGACAGTTCTGGTTGCCGGACCGGGAGGCCCTACCATCGGCAGAGGGCCCGATGGTGCTGGTGAGGGTGGCATCAGCAATGTTGGCCCGAGTGGTGTTGCGCTTGATTTTCCGAGTTTCCTCAAGGATGAGCTTCGAACGGGCCTCATAAAATGGAGGTAATGACGTGCATTGCTGAAAGATAGTGGCAACGCTGTCATATGATTCGTTCAAACCTGCAATATGTTGCATGACCAATCACTAATTAGTAACTGGTGCACCGACGTTGGAGAGTTGGTCGGCAAACATCTTGAGTTCTTGAGAATAGGCAGACACGTTTGGGAAATCATCCTGATGAACGTCCTTGAATTGATTTTCAAGGTATAATGCTCGTTGAGTTTTGTTGTCGTGGAAAATACTGTCCAAACGTTCCCATATTTGGCAGGAAGTGGCATCGCTCTCAATAATGGTGTGAAACAGATCATTAGATATCGTGCCATATATTCACTAGAGGACGGCTACGTTCAAACGAGACTAGAGTGCATCATCAGAAGTTGAAGCCGATGGTACATCTATGGACTTCGGCGTGGGAGGGATGGTGTGGTCGATAACTTCGTAAACATGACAATAGATCTTAAAAAGATCCGCCCACGAGGAGTATTGACCCTTTTCCATCTCAAGAGTCACAGGGATGAAGTTTTAATGTTATTTACGGCAAGTGCCGGATGGAATTTGGTTTTGTCAGCCATGGAAGAGGAAATTTAGGAGGAAAATGGTCGAAAAACTAGGGTTCCATCGTGGGGAAAATAGGGGGGCCGAGAGAGGTCGCGGCTAGGGTTCCGATGTGGGCTAGGTGCCGACGTGGAAAAAAGATGGCGCCCGAGAAGGTGTATCAGCGACTAGGGTAGGGTTTTTAGTTTTAGGCTACTTATACCATAACAGATTATGTTCCTTAATTTTATTGATGAATGATTTACAATATATATAAGGTTATAAGAATATTTACTTTAATACAAACTAGGTAATTCATTAACCTAATTACAAAAGAATTATAATTCTACCTAAAATAGGAGATATACAATTAATGAAAGAATATTGAAAAATATTATAAAGGAATATTGATGCAAGAAAGACCACGTACTTGAACTCTCTACTTGAGTTGATAAGTGAGTTGCCGAATATGCTAACAATGAACCATTAATCCACGACTAGTTGCCTAAAATGGCATCATTTTATGGAGTGGAGTTGAGAACATCACGTGAAGGTTTAAGAAGACATTTTATTTGGGCTTTGTATGTAGGTCTTGGCCGAAGACCATCTTGTTTATTTTTAGTTTGTCTTTAATTCTTAGCTTAGCTTTTAGTTCTTATTTGTCACGACCCGACCCCGGGGCCGCGACTAGTACCCTACCGGGGTACCCTGTCAGGTATACATCAGAGAATAGCAGCGGAACATACATAACACATAACTTATAAAAAGGTAACATCACCGCCACCGATAGTGCCTAGGGCGTAAAACATACTAATCAAAAGTATAGCAGTACAACTTGTTCTTACAGCCCAACACATACGTGACCACATACCTCTAAGGGTAATAACTGTGGCGGGACAGGGCCCCGCCATACCCCTGAATGTACACAATACCTATAGCATCAGGGAGTAACTGTACCAACAAAACAAGCTTCCGGAGGGATGGAGCTTCGACAGGCAGAGATCCTAAGAACGAGGATCCACAATCGCTTACCCGCCTGCGGCATGAACGCGGCCAGGAAGGGTCGATTACACAATATGTACCAAGTATGTAAAGCTGGAAAATACTGTAATAATGATATCATAAGTCTAAAAGTAAGCTGGAATCCTGAAAGACAATCAAAATACCTTTTACTGTGCCTTACTAACAATGAGAGTGACAAGTATATATATAACACTGCATAAAATAGGGGCCTCATGATCAAAAGCAGGTACCTCGCCGTAGTATCAATAAGCACCCTACTCGCGGGACTATTTCACCGCATAGGTCCTGTGGACCGCGTGAGGTATTCCTCGCATAGGGTGTACCGCCCGCGTGGGACTATTTCACCGCATAAGCCCGTAAGGACTCGCGTGAGGTATTCCTCGCGTCGTGGGTAGCAAATCCACTGGCAATTGGTATAACGATCTTGGGGACTTACCCCTCAGATATACTCTTAGATGGTATAACGATCTTGGGGACTTACCCCTCAGATATACTCTTACACTGAAGCAGATGGTATAACGATCTTGGGGACTTACCCCTCAGATATACTCTTACACTGGAGAAGGTGGTATGACGATCTTGGGGCTTGCCCCTCATTCATACTTTTACCCTGGAGAAGGTGGTATAACGATCTTGGGGCTTGCCCCTCAGATATACTCTTACCCTAGCTCAAACTGTCATCATATCATAATCATAAATAAGTTAAGAAAACTTATAACTTCTTATTAGTCTTGTTCATATACCCTCTCATTTTAGTTTACTTAAGGCACTTAATCATATCTTTAATAAAAGAAAACCGGGAATTTAACCCAAGTACTACATACTTCAACTCTTTTAAAAGTGACTCTTTTTCATACATAAAACCTTTTGGGCAATTGATGCCTTAAAATCAATTTGCCTTTTCATAAACTTATCTTACTTAGAGTAAATCTCTTCTCATTCACCTTTTATAAAGCTAATAAACCAACTCCCTATAAAGTTGTTATATTAACCCTATACTTTAGTAAAATTATACTTTTCCCCTAACCAAGGGACTTATACATTCTTAAAACGAAACAAGTCTTTATATACTTAAAACAAGTAAGAATACCAAATTTTGAACGTCTACCGTACTACATAGTTACAACTATTCATGCTCAAGAGATAGGAAAGCTCCACATACCTCTCCGGTCAATCCACTTGCTAAGTCCAAACTACCGCAAGTAATATGTCAACCTAAAATAACCATGATACGTTTATTAATCTCTAATTTCAATGTAGAATAATCCAAGTTCAAAGTCACTAAATTCTATGGAAAATTGGGCAGCATTTCCTTTGTTTCTACATACTTTGCCACCTTTCTCAAGGCCGAATTTAGCATCCAAATGCCACTTTTAAGGCTCAACAATCCAAACATTTCAAAGGGGATTACACACCTAAACTTGGGTGTGTAAAATTCTGCCCCACAAGGTACAACAATTCACTCAACAAGTCTAAGGTAGTTTTTAGGCTACAACATGCTCATAATATCTTCTTAACCAATTCCTTCACATTCAAACCATATTTCTTACATGCAATGACTCTAAGTGCATTATTTACTACTACAAATCCCTTCTTCTTCACATGCAACATTAATACTAGCTACAAGAGAAGAAATGTTACCTTTGGAGCTTTAGCCAAAACTATTCCAACAACTTTGCTAGCCTCCTTTCCAAGAACACCACCACAATGATTCCTACAAGCTAGCCACATGCTTCCTTCTTGTCCTTAACTTTTCAGATTTTTCCTTAGGCTTGAATTCCTCTTGGAATTTTAGAGAGAAGTGAGAGCTAAGCTTAGAGAGAGAGAGATTTGAAAGATGACCAAGTCTTCAAGACTTGGTCAATATAAGGCATGCAAGAAAATCAGATGGGGGGGATACTTGTCACCCTCCCATGGCCTTTTTAAAAGAGAAATCTGATTTTTTCTAAGTTTTTCCGCCAGAAATCCCGCCTTGGCGCGCGCTGTCTCGGCCAAGCGCGCTGAAACCTCTGCGGACTTCCGGAACTTCCGGCGCCGCGGCCCTGCTGTCCTGGCGCCGCGGCGCTGCAACTTCAGCGACCCCTCAGAATATCCGGCGCCGCGGCCCTGCATCCGGCGCCGCGGCCCTGTCGCTTCTGCCCGAAACGCATTTCTGTCCGACTGCGCACTGAACTTGTAACTCCCATAACTTTCTACTCCGACGTCCTATCGACGAACGGTTGGTTGCGTTGGAATATAGACTCAACGAACTACGCCTTAGTCCTTTGAAACACTTAGGAACTCTCAATGTACCGGGTCATAACCCGCCTCAAAGTTGAATAAAACCCATCCGGAACAATCCGTCAACCTATCCTTTGAAAATTTTAAGTCTTACATGCTTTAAATGCGCCTCTCATGCGTAGGGTCAGAACTACGGGGTATAACATTCTCCCCCCCTTAGAAACATTCGTCTCGAATGTTCCTTCTAGGCTTACTCAAATCACAGTATCGACATAGACCCTCTTAACTATTCTTTTGCAAATAAAGAAGCTCCACGAGCCACAACATTACCCAAGCATAATTGCTAAATCAAAATTAACAAGCAGGAAAGTGGGTTACCTGGAGGTGTAGGGAATAAGTGAGGATACTTCTTCATCATGTCATCCTCTGCTTCCCACGTCATTTCCTCCATGTTCTCGTTCCGCCATAATACCTTGACGGAAGCCACGTCCTTCGTCCGAAGTCGCCTAACCTGACGATCGAGTATCTCTATGGGACTCTCCTCATATGATAACTCCTCTGTCACCTGGACATCATGAACCGGGTGCACTCTCGATGGGTCTCCAATACATTTCCGCAACATAGATACGTGAAAAGACGGATCGATGCCTCGGATCGGATGGCAGATCCAACTCATAGGCAACCTTGCCTACCCTACGGACAATCTGATACGGCCCAATGTAACTTGGGCTAAGTTTCCCTTTCTTCCCAAACCTCATCACGCCCTTCATGGACGATACCTTTAGGAAAACCCAATCATCTATCTCAAATTCCAAGTGTCGACGCCGATGATCTGCATACGACTTGCCACTACGCCGCCAACAACCGCTCCTGGATAAGCTTCACCTTATCCACTGCCTGCTGAACCAAATCTGGCCCGACTAACTGCACTTCTCCCACTTCAAACCAACCTATCAGTGACCTGCACTTCCTTCCATATAAGGCCTCATAAGGCCTCATAAGGCGCCATCTGGATACTAGAATGGTAGCTGTTGTTGTAAGCAAACTCCACAAGAGGTAAATGATCCTCCCAGCTACCCCTGAAATCAATAACACAAGCCCGCAGCATATCCTCAAGTGTCTGGATAGTGCGCTCGGCCTGTCCGTCGGTCTGAGGATGAAACGACGTACTGAGACTCACTTGGGTCCCTAATCTCTTCTGAAAAGACCTCCAGTTAGCGTGAATGGACTCCTGCATGCGAAATAATCGTCTGAGCACTCCGTGCGATCTCACAATCTCCACGATATCTGATCTAAGCGTAATCCTCGTGAAAAAGTCGCCCCATCGGAAGAAAATGGGCTGATTTAAATCGACCGCCGACGATAACCCAAATGGAATCATGCTTATCCGAGTGGAAGGTAACCCCGTAATAAAATCCATATTTACCACCTCCCACTTCCAAGTCGAATATCAATAGCTGCAATGACCCACGAACTCGGTGCTCAACCTGACCTCGACAATTGGGGCCTGCGCCACGAACTCATGGCGTCCTCTTTAGGCCATCCCACCAATACACGCGTCGAGGTCATGATACATCTTAGTCGACCGGATGAATAGAATAACGAGCACCGTGTGCCTCCCGAAATCTGCTGACGAAGTCCTGTCACATCGGGAACACACAACGGGCCCTCAAACCTTAGCACCCCATCCGGCGCTACCTCAAATAGACTCTTCTCCTTCTGGAGAGTTGCATCTCGGTACCGTACCAAAATCGGATCCTCATCGCCGCCTCTTCACCTCGACGGCGATGGAAGACTCGGCAACCTCTCGAACCGAATTCCGTCACTAAGAATCAACCAAAGCGAACCCCAAGGCTCGCTGGCGATGTAACTCTCGGACCATATCCCTTTTCTGCGGTGTACATCGCAGAATACCCATCGATCTGCGGTAAGGGTATCGTAACTACATTGGCCTTCCCGGTGGTATAGAATATCAACATCGTAATCCTTAGCCGGTTCCAACCACCGCCTCTCGCATGAGTTCACTCCTCCGGTGAAGATATACTGGAGACTCTTGTGGTCTGTGTAAATAACCACATGAACTCCATACAAATAATGTCTCCAAATCTTCAAGGCATGAATCATTGCTGCCAACTCCAAGTCGTGTGTGAGATAGTTCTTCTCATGCTTCCTAAGCTGTCGAGATGCATAAGCTATAACTTTGCCGTGCTGCATCAGCACGCACCCAAGCCCGACACCTGACGCGTCACAATAAACCACATATCCATCTAAACCCTCTGGAAGAGTAAGAACTGGGGCGGTCGTCAACTTCTCCTTTAGCAACTGGAAACTTTCCTCACAAGTATCCATCCACCGGAACATAGCTGCCTTCTGAGTCAGCTTAGTCAAAGGTGCTGAAATAGAAGCAAACTTCTCCACAAACCTCCGATAATAACCTGCAAGGCCCAAAAAGCTGCGCACCTCCGTCGGTGTAGTGGGTCTGGGCCAAGTCTTGACTGCCTCAATCTTCGCTGTATCAACCCGAATACCATCGGCCCCGATAACATGCCCTAAGAAAGCCACTGAAGCTAACCAGAACTCGCACTTCGAGAACTTGGCATACAACTTCCGGTCTCGTAGGACTCCCAATACCGTCCTCAAATGATGTATGCTCCTGCTCTGTGCGCGAATACACCAAGATATCATCAATGAACATTATAACGAACATATCCAAGAATGGCCTGAACACCCTATTCATCAAATCCATGAATACCATTGGCGCTGGTCACCAAAGACATCACCCTGAACTCATAGTGCCCATACCGGGTCCTGAATGCAGTATTTGGGATATCTATCTCTCTAACTCGCACCTGATGATAACCAGACCGCAGGTCTATCTTGGAAAAACACCTTGCACCCTGCAACTGGTCAAACAAATCATCAATCTTGGGGAGGGGATATCTGTTCTTGATAGTTACCTTGTTCAGCTGCCTGTAATCAATACACATACGCAGCGTCCCATCCTTCTTCTTTACAAATAACACTGGCGCTCCCCAGGGAGAAACACGGCTGATAAAGCCCTTCTCGGCCAAGTCCTTGGTGGTCCTTCATTCCTTCAATTCGGCAGGTGCCATCATGTATGACGGAATAGATATCGGTCGAGTATCTGGCGCCAAATCAATACAAAACTCAATCTCCCTCTCCGAGAGGATACCCGAGCTTCGTCGGGAATACATCCGAAACTCTCTCTAACGACCGGGATCAAGGTCCGATATCTCAGCCTCAGTATCGAATACCCGAACCATATGGTAGATATACCCTTTCCGCACCATCTTCCTAGCCTTGAGGTAAGAAATAAACTTACCCCTCGGCGATGCAGTATTCCCCTTCCACTCGATAACCTGCTCGCCAGGAAACTGGAACCGAACTAATCTCTCTCTACAGTCTACATTGGCATAGCAAGACGCTAGCCAATCCATACCCATAATCACATCAAAGTCCGTCATATCCAACTCTATCAAGTCGGCTAGAGTCTGACGACTGTCTACAGTCACTGGGCAAGCTCTATATATCCGCTCGGCTACCACCGAATCACCTACTGGCGTAGCCACCTCAAAAGGTCTTATGGACTCGGGCTCTATCCCTATTCTACTGGCAATATGAGGAGATATATAGGACAAGGTAGAACCTGGATCTATCAAAGCATATACACCACAGCAAGAAACCAATAATGTACCTGTGACGACATCTGGTGACGCCTCCTGGTCCTGACGGCTGGACATAGCATAGATGCGGTTCTGAGGACCGCTAGAACTGGGACCCCTACCACGACCTCTGCTGCGCGGCTGGCCGTAAGTACCACGCCTCGGGCGTCGACCATCGAAGACGAAGATCCGAATGCACCGTCGGCTGAACTGCACGCTCCGCCGCCTAAGGACGGACAATCCTTCTTCAGATGGCCCTACTGGCCACAAGAGTAACACGCTCCCGAACCCATATGGCACTCGCCCGGATGAGACCTACCGCATCGAACGCACCGAGATGTGGGTGGTCTCGATTGGACGGCCTCGCCTCGAAACCTCAAGTCCCGGAGCCCGACCGCTCACGAATAACTGGTGATCGGACCTCGCCGGAAAATCGAGAAGGAGCACTCAGGCCGGGCCGGAATGTGGACTAGTCTGCTGCCGAAATTTGCCGCCTCAAAATCGCCCCGAGACCTGCGTCCACGGCCTCTTGGGCTGGCCTAAATCTAGCTGATCCTGTCTCTCTCTGTCCTCAATCCCCTGCGCGTACGCCTGCATCCTGGCAATATCCATCCCTGGCTGAAGAGCCACTCCCAAGCATGCAGTAATCATATGACGGTCTAACCCCATCACATACCGATGAACCCTGTCTGCCATGTCCGCTACAATGGTGTGCGCATACCTGGCCAAGGAGTCAAACTCCAGGCTGTACTCTCTGATAGTCCTCCCGTCCTGCCTCAAGGTCAAGAATCTATCTACCCGGGCTCTCCTCATCTCAGGAGGTAAGAAGTGATCCAGGAA
Source organism: Przewalskia tangutica (assembly GCA_029844215.1). Classification (NCBI taxonomy): domain Eukaryota; kingdom Viridiplantae; phylum Streptophyta; class Magnoliopsida; order Solanales; family Solanaceae; genus Przewalskia; species Przewalskia tangutica. Next base: position 29,866,363 of record CM056732.1, read on the forward strand.
AGCCTCTGTGAACTCCTCCCAAACAGCTGGAAGAGCATCCTCACCTCTCGACAACACCCATGACTCAAACCAGTTCAGCGCAATATCGCGCAACCGGTAAGAAACTAGTATAACGGACTCATTCTCCGAGGCCCTAAGCACCTGCATGGTCCGCTGTAACTGCCGCACAAACTCCTGCGGATCCTCCTCGAATCTTGAACCATAGAACTCGGGTGGATGACATCCTAGGAAATCCCGAATCCGTAACCATCGGCTAGGGTTGGTGCCGCTCGCTGTCGCTGCCGCCACTATCTTTGTCGATGCCAGAATCACATTCTCCGTAATCTCTATACTCACCGGCCGGATCGAGGCTCGTGCATCGGTCTCGATGGCCGCTGCCTCGAACTCTGCTGAGGCTGGCGACGTCGTGGAACTCGCCGCCCTAAACATCATCTCTGGTAAGGACTGGGCCTGTGCCCTCGTGACTCTCCGCGTCCCACTAGCAGCACCCTCAGCTGCCTTGCCCTTCTGGGCCGCGGTTGCCTTGCGTGGAGGCATAACTGATACATAAAGGAAAACATCAGAGGAGGTTCAACCTATAACTCAGCTCTATTGCACGATCTTAGAGTGAAAGAATGGAAACCAATCCTAAATGTCCTGCAGCCTCCTGATTATAGATGTGGTGCACGACACACCGATAATCAAGACTCTACTAGACACGGTCTGTAGACACTTTCCGAGGACTAACTGCTCTGATACCACTTTTGTCACGACCCGACCCCGGGGCCGCGACTAGTACCCTACCGGGGTACCGCCGTATACATCGTAGAATAGCAATGAACATACATACCCCATAACTTATAAACAGGTAACATCACCGGCCGATAAAGTCGCCTTCCATAAAAACATACTAATCAAAAGTGTAGCAGTACAACTTGTTCTTACAGCCCAACACATACGTGACCACAAACCTCTAAGGGTAACAACTGTGGCGGGACAGGGCCCCGCCATACCCCTGAATGTACACAATACCTATAGCATCAGGGAGTAACCGTACCAACAAAACAAGCTTCCGGAGGGATGGAGCTTCTGACACCGGAACAGAGATCCTAAGAACGAGGATCCACAATCTGCTTACCCTTACCTGCGGCATGAGCGGCCAGAGAAGTCAAGTACACAATATGTACCAAGTATGTAAAGCTGGAAAATACTGTAATAATGATATCATAAGTCTAAAAGTAAGCTGGAATCCTGAAAGACAATCAAAATACCTTTTACTGTGCCTTACTAACAATGAGAGTGACAAGTATATATGTATAACACTGCATAAAATAGGGGCCTCATGATCAAAACAGGGTACCTCGCCCGTAGTATCAATAAGCACCCCTACTCCTGGGACTATTTCACCCGCATAGGTCCTGTGGACCCGCATGAGGTATTCCTCGCATAGTGCACTACCGCATGGGACTATTTCACCCGCATAAGCCCGTAAGGACTCGCATGAGGTATTCCTCGCATCGTGGGTAGCAAATCCACTAAGGTGGTATAACGATCTTGGGGACTTACCGCCGGATATACTCTTACCCCGGCGGATGGTATAACGATCTTGGGACTTACCCCTCGATATACTCTTACACCGGCGGATGGTATAACGATCTTGGGGACTTACCCCTCAGATATACTCTTACACTGGAGAAGGTGGTATGACGATCTTGGGGCTTGCCCCTCATTCATACTCTTACCCTGGAGAAGGTGGTATAACGATCTTGGGGCTTGCCCCTCAGATATACTCTTACCCTAGCTCAAACTGTCATCATATCATAATCATAAATAAGTTAAGAAAACTTATAACTTCTTATTAGTCTTGTTCATATACTCTCTCATTTTAGTTTACTTAAGGCACTTAATCATATCTTTAATAAAAGAAAACCGGGATTTTAACCCAAGTACTACATACTTCAACTCTTTTAAAAGTGACTCTTTTTCATACATAAAACCTTTTGGGCAATTGATGCCTTAAAATCAATTTGCCTTTTCATAAACTTATCTTACTTAGAGTAAATCTCTTCTCATTCACCTTTTATAAAGCTAATAAACCAACTCCCTATAAAGTTGTTATATTAACCTTATACTTTAGTAAAATTATACTTTTCCCCTAACCAAGGGACTTATACAATCTTAAAACGAAACAAGTCTTTATATACTTAAAACAAGTAAGAATACCAAATTTTGTACGTCTACCGTACTACATAGTTACAACTATTCATGCTCAAGAGATAGGAAAGCTCCACATACCTCTCCGGTCAATCCACTTGCTAAGTCCAAACTACCGCAAGTAATATGTCAACCTAAAATAACCATGATACGTTTATTAATCTCTAATTTCAATGTAGAATAATCCAAGTTCAAAGTCACTAAATTCTATGGAAAATTGGGCAGCATTTCCTTCGTTTCTACATACTTTGCCACCTTTCTCAAGGCCGAATTTAGCATCCAAATGCCACTTTTAAGGCTCAACAATCCAAACATTTCAAAGGGGATTACACACCTAAACTTGGGTGTGTAAAATTCTGCCCCACAAGGTACAACAATTAACTCAACAAGTCTAAGGTAGTTTTTAGGCTACAACATGCTCATAATATCTTCTTAACCAATTCCTTCACATTCAAACCATATTTCTTACATGCAATGACTCTAAGTGCATTATTTACTACTACAAATCCATTCTTCTTCACATGCAACATTAATACTAGCTAAGAATGAGGATCCACCACCTGCTTACCCTTTCCGCATGATTAACGCAAATGCCCAGAAGGGTCAAGACACAATATGTACCAAGTATGTAAAACTGGAAAGTACTGTAATTACAACATAAGTTTAAAACAAAGCCGGAGATATGTATGATAACAAAATTACAGTACACAGTGCCTTACTAACAATGAGAGTAAATCAAGGGAATACGTACAACATCACAATAGGAGATTCCCGATCAAATCATGGGTAGCGAACCCATATAAACAGGTAGTAAAACGTCTTAGGGTTCTTACCCCTCATTTATACTCTTACCACAGGCGGTGGTATAACGTCTTGGGGGTTTACCCCTCATTTATACTCTTATCCTGGAGAAGGTAATAAAGCAGGTGGTATAGCGTCTTGGGGGTTTACCCCTCATTTATACTCTTATCCTGGAGAAGGTGGTATAGCGTCTTGGGGGTTTACCCCTCACTTATACTCTTACCCTATCTCTACCGGCCGTCATACAATAAATAAGCAAGTTAGAAATCCCCATAACTTCTTATTAGTCTTATTCATCTACTCTCTCATTTTAGTTTACTTAGGCACTAATATGTTATAATAAATCCGGGAGTTTAACCCAAAGTACTACGTACTTCCAACCTTTTAAAGATGACTCATTTTCATATAGAACTTCCCAGATACTATAAACCGTAGTATCAAGTCAAAATTTCTTTTCAAGACAAGTCACAATACCTTTTAAACATAAAGTTAGGTTTTTAAATCAAGTGACTCCTTTTATTATAAACCTTAGGCAATTGATGCCTTAAAAATCAAATTGCCTTTTCATTAAAATTAAGTCATTTATCTATCCATAAAGCAAATATAACCAACTCCCCATAAAGTCGTTACATTCGCTTTATACCTTAGCCATATACAATTTCCTATCCAAGGGACTTATACGTTTAAAACGGAACAAGTATCACATACTTTAAAACTCTTCAAGTCCCTTAACTTTAATAAAACATTAGACATCCTTAATACTTTCAAGAAGTGAGTTAATCTACTAACTCACTCAGCTTGGCTATTCATAGAACTAGTAAAGGATATCAAGGTCTTGTACGTCACCGCACCATATACGCATAACTAGCCATGCTCAAAAGATAGGAAAAGTTCTACATACCTCACGGTCAAACCACTTGCCAAGTACAAAGTCCCGTAGAATGTCAACCTATAATATTCACAATACGTCTATTAAGGCCTTACTTCAAACGTAGAATATTATAAGTGTCAAGTCGCTAAATTCTACGGAAAATCGAACAACACCTCCTTTGTTTTTACTAACTTTGCCACCTTTTTCAAGGCGAATACAATAACCAAACACGCCACATTTAAGGCACAATCAAAGCAATTAATCAATAGGGGATTACACGCCGACTAGACGTGTAAAATTCCGCCCCACAACGATAACAAACTAATACAACTACTAGTCCAATTTCGGCCATAATGAATACAACAATACCAATTCTTATCCAATTTCCATTTCAATCCAAATTGGTAGCATAACATGATATCAAGTCGCATTTGATTATGACTACCATAATCTTCAAGTAAGTACATGCGACGATTTCTAATAACGACCAATTAGTAATCCAATCTTCAAGTGGCTTGTATAACATTTCGGATTTAAGCTACAAGCAATCCATAATACTCATAAACATCAACATATCAACTTCATGCTAGCAACATGTAAAGCTAACAACAACAATATAATTATATAATCTTGTAACACTTTTAAAAGACAAGATTATACCTTAACGAATCTTAATCCAATTCCAAATCTGAAGTCGCTCCTTAGAAACTTAGAGCCTCTTCAAGACGCTTCAATCCGCTAGTTGAGACCCTTAGAACAACATCAACAAATATCCTTCAAATCTCCAAACAAAACCTAGAAAGACAACTAGGTTTTCGTTTTGCGACTAACCAGTAAACTATCTTTTTCCAAGATTTTTCTATTGAGATATGTTTACAATACACTCAAGAACCTTGGTTTAAAGTTAGGAGCTAAATGGACAAGAAACAAAGATTTTTTTTTTCAAGTGGAACCCGAGAGCTAAGCTTCAATGTTCTTCAATTTTTTTGTGAAATTTGGCTAAGTGTTAAGATCTCTCTTGCTACTAGTAGTAATATAAAGCACATTGGAGGGTCATGATATAAACAAATGGGTGGTTTAGATGTAGTCTTATTAAATATCAAGACCATTGTGGGTCCTTTGACTTAGTCAAGATTATCAAGCTTCAAGTTGCAAGACTTGTCTTGCTAACAAAGGTCCAATGACCCTTTAGCCCTTGCTACAAATCGTCCAAGGCATTAATAAGGGGGGGGGGGGTGACACATGTCGCCCTCCTATTCGTCACAATAATACATTTTCCGACAATTTCATAATTCCGATTAAATTCTTACAAGTCTCAAATCTTAACACTTGTGAGTTCTTACGTACGTTGTTAAAATATGTCCTGTAAATACGGGGTGTAACATTCTTCCCCCCTTAGAAACATTCGTCCCCGAATGTTCTTTCGGAGTCAATTAGCGACATAGTTTCCTTTCACAACCCCGACATACCAAAAATGCCACACATGGCCACATAATAGCATTTAAGCAAAAGAAATACTTCAATTAAAACTGCAAGTAAGGAAGATGAATTACCCGAAGGTATAGGAAATAAGTGAGGATACTTCTCAACATGTCCTCCTCCGCTTCCCAAGTCATCACCTCCCTGCTATCATTCCTCCACAGACTTTGTGGAAGCTACATCCTTGGTCATGATCGCTGACACAGCGATCGAGTATCGCTATGGGACTCTCCTCATACGATAACCCCTCTGTCACCTGGACCTCACTAGTAGGGAAAACTCTCGCTGGATCACCGATACACTTCCGCAACATAGAAACATGGAAGACCGTATGTACCGCCTCTAACTCTGATGGCAGATCCAACTCGTAGGCAACCTTGCCCACTCTACGGACGATCTGGTAGGGCCCAATGTACCTTGGGCTGAGTTTCCCCTTCTTACCGAATCTCATCACACCCTTCATGGGTGGCGCTTCAAGACCCAATCGTCTACGAAACTCCAAATGCGGCGCCCGATTATCCGCGTATGACTTCGCGACTCGAGCCGCTAACGCCTCTGGATAAGCTTTACTTTATCCACACCGCAACCAAGTCCGCCAACTAATCGCACCTCGCCCACGTCGAACCAACCAATCGGCGACCTGCATTTCCGCCCATATAAAGCCTCGTATGACACCATCTGTATACTGGAATGATAGATGTTGTTATAAACAAACTCCACGAGAGGCAAATGATCCTCCCAGCTACCCCTGAAATCAATCACGCAGGCCCGCAAAGATATCCTCGGTGTTCGGATAAGACGCTCGCCGCCGTCGATCGAGGATGAAATTGTCTCGAGACTCACCTGTGTCCCTAAACCCTTCTGGAAAGACCTCCAGAAGTTAGCCATAAACTGGGCTCCCCTATCGGATATAATCGACACCGGGACACCGTGCAGCCTCACAATCTCTCTGATGTACAATCTTGCATAGTCCTCAGCCGAAAACGTCGTCCTGACTGGAAGGAAATGGGCTGATTTCGTCAGCCTGTCAACAATAACCCAAATGGAGTCGTACTTCCTCTGAGTACGAGGTAACCCTGTAATAAAGTCCATGTTGATCACCTCTCACTTCCAAGTCAGAATCTCAATAGACTGCAATAATCCGCTGGGCCTCTGGTGCTCGACCTTGACCTGCCGGCAATTAGGACATCAGGCAACAAAACCTGCCACGTCCCTCTTCAGGCCATCCCACCAATACAACCATCTGAGGTCATGGTACATCTTGGTCGACCCCGGATGAATAGAATAACGAGCACTGTGTGCCTCCCCCAGAATCTGCTGACAAAGTCCTGACACATCGGGAACACACAACCGACCAAATCTCAAAGACCCCATCAGCGCCACTCGAATAGACTCTTTCTCCTCCCGGAGAGCTGCATCTCGATACCGCATCAACACCGGGTCCTCAAACTATCGCTCTTTCATCAATGATGGACGACTCGCAACCTCACGAACCCGCACCCAACTATCGCGGTATCGATCAATCGAACCCCAAGGCTCGCTAATCGTGGATCTCGGCACCATGTCCTGCCTCTCCGTGTACCTCGATGCTCCCATCGATCTACGACTCAAGGCATCAAGAACTACGTTGGCTTTCCCGGATGGTATAGAATATCAACATCATAGTCTTTCAAGAAATCTAACCACCGTCTCGCCTCGTGTTCAACTCCTCTGCATTGAAGATATCGGAGGCTCTTGTGGTCCGTATAAATATCCACATGAACCCCATACAAATAATGTCTCCAAATCTTCAAGGCATGAATAATCTGCGACTCTAAGTCATGGGTAGGGTAATTCCTCTCATGCTTCCAGAATCGCCGGGAAGCATAGGCTATAACCTGCCGTGCCGCATCAAAACACCCTAGCCCGATACCCGAGGCATCACAATAGATCACGCGTGCCATCTAACCTCGCCGGGAAGAGTAAGAACTGAGCCGTAGTCAACCTTTCCTTCAAGAATCGAAACCTCCTCGCAAGCCTCGGCTGGAACTTGGCTTTCTCGAGTCGACCTAGTCAACGGTCTTTGAAATCGGCAAGCGCTCCACAAACCTACGATAATAACCGCCATCTAAGAAACTGCGTACCTCAGTCGGAGTAGTAGGTCTCGGCCAAGACTTGACTGCCTCAATCTTTTCCGTATCCACCCGAACACCATCAACCCCAATAATATGCCCCAGGAATGCCACTGAGGCCAACCAAAACTCACACTGAGAGACCTTGGCGAATAGCGGCTCCGAGGACCCAAACCGCCTCGCCAGTGATCTCGCATGCTCCGCTCTGTCGCGAATAAACCAGATGTCATCAATGAATACTATCACAAATGTATCCAAAATGGCTTGAACACCGGTTCATCAAATCCATAAATACCGCTGAGCGTTGTCAAACCGAAAGACATAACCCTAAACTCATAGTGCCCATACCGGTTACGAATGCGCTTTGGGATATCGCCTCTCGAACTCGAACTCGATGATAACTGCATCGCAGTCTATCTTGAGAAACACTCGCACTGCGTGGTCAAACAAATCATCAATCCCGGGAGGGTACCTATTCTTAATGGTTACCTTATTCACCGCTGTAATCAACACACATTCGCAGTCCGTCATCCTTCTTCTTCACGAACAAAACCGGCGCTCCCCAGGGAGATACACTAGGCCTGATAAAACCTTTTCCAGCAAATCTTTCAGCTGGTCCTTCAGCTCCCTCAACTCAGTAGGTGCCATTCTGTATGGCGGAATGGAAATAGGTCTGTGTCCGCAACGTGTCAATACAAAACTCAATCTCCTCTCGGGAGGATACCCAAGATCATCTAGAACACATCCGAAACTCCCTAACCATCGTACCGATCAAGAACTGCACCTCACCGTATCGAATACCCGAACCAGATGATAGATGTACCCCTTCTGCACCATCTTCCTAGCCTTGAGGTAAGAAATAAACCTACCCTCGGCGGCCAGTGTTGCCCTTCCACTCGATAATCGCTCGCCAGAAATCGAACCGAACCAACCTGTCCCTACAGTCAACGTTGGCATAACAAGAAGCCAACCAGTCCATACCCATAATGACATCAAAATCTGTCATCTCCAGATCTATCAAGTCTGCAAGGGTCGACGATCAAATATAAACCTGACAACCTCTGACACCCGCTAAGCTAACACCGATCTCCCATTGGCGTAGCTACCTCAAAAGGCTCTATCGACTCGCTCTATCCCGATTCTACCCGCACAAGAGGACACATAGGACAAGGTAGAACTCGGATCTATCAAAGCATAATCGTCAAAGATGAAATCAATAATGTACTGCGGACGACGCCGTGGAAGCCTCCGATCCCGGCGGTTAGAGAATATATGCGGTTACGTGGACCGCTAGAATCGAACCACCACCACGACCTCTACCGCTGCCCGTCGTGAGTACCCGCCTCCGGCGCATAACCACGAAGGAGAAGAATACCCGAATGATCCCGCTTACCGCACCACCTACGCCGCCTAGGACAATCTCTCCTCAAATGGCCTGCCGACCACGAGTAACAAGCTCCGGCTCTGCGACACTCGCCGTGAAACCTACCGCATCGAGCACACCGAGGTGTGGGTGGTCCCGTCGGTGACGGTTCTGCCTCGAAATCCTCAAGTCCCGAGCCCACGACTCTTCCCGAATGACTGGCGCTCGGACCTCTTGCCGAAACCGTGAAGGAGAACTGTCTGGCCGGAAAGTGGACTGTTCGGCCGAGGCCGCCCGCTCGAAATCGCCTCAGACCACGATGTCTCCTGCCTCTTGGGGCTCGAGCCAATCTGGTCCTCCTCTCTCTATCCTCTATCCTCGCGCATGAGCTGCATCCGGCGATGTCCATATCGGTGAAGAGCCACGCTGACATGCGGTAATCATATGACGGTCAAGCCCCATCACATAACGATGAACCCTATCCGCCATGTGCTACAATAGTATGCGTATGCGGCCAGAGTCAAACTCAAGCTATACTCCCGATAGTCCTCCGTTCGCCTCAAGGTCAAGAATCATCTGCCCGGCTCTCTCATCTCGTGAGGCAAAAGTGATCCATGAAGGCCTCTGTAAACTCCTCCCAAACAGTGGAAGAGCATCATCACCTCTCGAAAGCAACCACGACTCAAACCAGTTCAATGCAATATCGCGTAACGGTAAGAGGCTAGTGTAACTGACTCTCTCAAGCCCTAAGAACTGCATGGTCCGTCAGAGCCGAATGAACTCCTGCGGATCCTCTTGGACCTCGAACCATAAAACTCAGGTGGATGACAACCCGTAAAATCCCTAATCCGCAAATCGGCTCTGCGGGTGGCCGCTGCTCGCTTGGCCGCCGCTACTATCTTGGTCAATAATCGGATTGCTCCCGTAGTCTCTATACTCGGCACACCGCGGAATCGAGGCTCGTGCGGACCTCTGGAGCTACCGGCTTCGCCTCTAATCTGCGGTGTGGCCGAACTCGCCCCGCCTACTACCTCGTGTATAGTCTGCTCGAGCCCGTAACCCTCTCTGAGTACCGCTTAGCCGCCCCGCCGCTTTGCCTTCGCCCCCGCCCTCCGCGAGGCATATCTGCTTCATAAGACTAGGTCGAGGATTCAACCTAATAAGACTCATCGCACGATCTCGAGAGAGAAGAATGGAAACCAATCCTAAATGTCCTGCGACCTCCGATTATAGATGTGGTGCACAACACACCGATAATCAAGACTACTGAACCGCGATGCAGACACTTTCCGAGGACTAATCGCTCGATACCACTTTTGTCACGACCGACCGGGTCACGATCGTGCCCTACCCGCACCTGTTGATATCGTCGAGAATAGCGTGAACATACACAACATAAACCCGTGTGTAAACAATGAAACATCACAAAGCTGGCGATAAAGGTGCATTCGATAATATAATATAATCAAAAGTACAATCATAACATCGCTTCTTCTGACCCACACATATGTGAATACGCACTTGCAGGAATAGAAAGCGTGGTGGGGCGGGCCGCCATACCACGAATGTACATAAATCTACAACATCGTGGAAAGATCGTACTAAAAGAGACAAGCCTCTGATAAATGGAGCTTCGACGTCGATAAGTGATCCAAGAATGAGGATCCACCACCGCACCTGCGGCATGAACGCGGCCGAGAAGAAGTGCGATATGTACCAAGTATGTAAAGCGAAAGCGGAAATCTGTAATTACAACATAAGTTTAAAACAAAGCGGAGACATGTATGATAACAAAATTACGATTACGATTGCCTTACTAACAGTGAGAGTAAATCAAGGGAATACATACAACATCACAATAGGAGATTCCCGATCAAATCATGGGTAGCGAACCCATAGAAACAGGTGGTATAACGTCTTAGGGTTCTTACCCCTCATTTATACTCTTACCCTGAAGCAGGTGGTATAACGTCTTGGGGGTTTACCCCTCATTTATACTCTTATCCTGGAGAAGGTAATAAAGCAGGTGGTATAGCGTCTTGGGGGTTTACCCCTCACTTATACTCTTACCCTATCTCTACCGGCCGTCATACAATAAATAAGCAAGTTAGAAATCCCCCTAACTTCTTATTAGTCTTATTCATCTACTCTCTCATTTTAGTTTACTTAGGCACTAATATGTTATAATAAATTCGGGAGTTTAACCCAAAGTACTACGTACTTCCAACCTTTTAAAAATGACTCATTTTCATATAGAACTTCCCAGATACTATAAACCGTAGTATCAAGTCAAAATTTCTTTTCAAGACAAGTCACAATACCTTTTAAACATAAAGTTAGGTTTTTAAATCAAGTGACTCCTTTTATTATAAACCTTAGGCAATTGATGCCTTAAAAATCAAATTGCCTTTTCATTAAAATTAAGTCATTTATCTATCCATAAAGCAAATATAATCAACTCCCCATAAAGTCGTTACATTCGCTTATACCTTAGCCATATACAATTTCTATCGAGGACTTATACGTTTAAAACGGAACAAGTATCACATACTTTAAAACTCTTCAAGTCCCTTAACTTTAATAAAACATTAGACATCCTTAATACTTTCAAGAAGTGAGTTAATCTACTAACTCAGTCGGCTTGGCTATTCATAGAACTAGTAAAGGATATCAAGGTCTTGTACGTCTACCGTACCATATACGTACAACTAGTCATGCTCAAAAGATAGGAAAAGTTCTACATACCTCGCCGGGTCAAACCACTTGTCAAGTACAAAGTCCCGCCCGTAGAATGTCAACCTATAATATTCACAATACGTCTATTAAGGCCTTACTTCAAACGTAGAATATTATAAGTGTCAAGTCGCTAAATTCTACGGAAAATCGAACAACACCTCCTTTGTTTTTACTAACTTTGCCACCTTTTTCAAGGCCGAATACAATAACCAAACACGCCACATTTAAGGCACAATCAAAGCAATTAATCAATAGGGGATTACACGCCGACTAGACGTGTAAAATTCCGCCCCACAACGATAACAAACTAATACAACTACTAGTCCAATTTCGGCCATAATGAATACAACAATATCAATTCTTATCCAATTTCCATTTCAATCCAAATTGGTAGCATAACATGATATCAAGTCGCATTTGATTATGACTACCATAATCTTCAAGTAAGTACATGCGACGATTTCTAATAACGACCAATTAGTAATTCAATCTTCAAGTGGCTTGTATAACATTTCGGATTTAAGCTACAAGCAATCCATAATACTCATAAACATCAACATATCAACTGCATGCTAGCAACATGTAAAGCTAACAACAACAATATAATTATATAATCTTGTAACACTTTTAAAAGACAAGATTATACCTTAACGAATCTTAATCCAATTCCAAATCCGAAGTCGCTCCTTAGCAACTTAGAGCCTCTTCAAGAGGCTTCAATCCGCTAGTTGAGACCCTTAGAACAACACCAACAAATATCTTTCAAATCTCCAAACAAAACCTAGAAAGACAACTAGGTTTTCGTTTTGCGACTAACCCGTAAACTATCTTTTTCCAAGATTTTTCTATTGAGATATGTTTACAATACACTCAAGAACCTTGGTTTAAAGTTAGGAGCTAAATGGACAAGAAACAAAGATTTTTCTTTTTTTTTTCAAGTGGAACCCGAGAGCTAAGCTTCAATGTTCTTCAATTTTTTGTGAAATTTGGCTAAGTGTTAAGATCTCTCTTGCTACTAGTAGTAATATAAAACACATTGGAGGGTCATGATATAAACAAATGGGTGGTTTAGATGTGGTCTTATTAAATATCAAGACCATTGTGGGTCCTTTGACTTAGTCAAGATTATCAAGCTTCAAGTTGCAAGACTTGTCTTGCTAACAAAGGTCCAATGACCCTTTAGCCCTTGCTACAAATCGTCCAAGGCATTAATAAGGGGGGGGGGGGGTGACACGTGTCGCCTTCCCATTCATCACAATAGTACGTTTTCCGACAATTTCATAATTCCGATTAAATTCTTACAAGTCTCAAATCTTAACACTTGTGAGTTCTTACGTACGTTGTTAAAACATGTCCTGTAAATACGGGGTGTAACAAAATAGGACCCTTAGTATGTTGTAAAAATTAGAGTTGATGAATAGAAAAACTTGAGTTTGTCTACCTTAGTTAGTCCTTGTGTGGGCCATCGGTTCTTGTGTGAACCAACCCCTTAGTATAAGTTGAAGCAAGGACTTGTGTGACCTAGTTAAACCCAAGCTAAGGTCCATTCGGTGTAATTTTGGTTAGGACTTGTGTGACCTAGCTAAGCTCAAGCTTAAGGAACCCCTTTGGTGCAATGGACGTTGGAACTTATGTGATCCAACCAAATACAAGCCTAGAGTCTATCATAAGGTTATCGGCCACCCTCACTTGGCTTGTTCACGATCTTGTACTTAGCAACATCGGTCAAGACCTTGTCCAATTGGCCAACTTCAACTTGGTGTCGACTCTAGCATTAAAACCCCCATGTCTCTATCCTTGTTATATCGACCGTCCATCGCTTGGTTTGTACTCGAGTTTGCACCTAGCACGTCTGTTCATTCCTTGACCAAATCACTTCATTCTTCCCAACACTACATCCCACAATACGTCCCAAACATCCCACTAAAGGTCACTGACCGAAACCACCCACAACTTCCCGTACAAACCCGACAACCACAAACAGTCCACAAGACAACCCTTACCGAGACCTCACTGTTTCAGCAAACTGCCGCGACCTTGCCACTATCAAACCACCAAACCCCGATCATCAAGACAACCCTCAACACACCCGGAATACCCCCATAAAACGCCTAAGTCCGACTCTACCCTAAACTACCAAAAACTGCCCCACAACACCACACTGCCGGACAGAAATACCCCATCCGAGAACCCCACTTTGAGTCCCATTTTCGAGTCGACCCGTACACAACCAAATTCCGACTCACTTACACCCTTCCTTACTTACAACAAATATGTTCCTTGATTTTAGTTACGAATGATTTACAATATATATAATGTCACAAGAATATTTCTTTTAATACAAAATAGGTAACTAATTAACCTAATTATAAAAGAATTATAATTCTACCTAAAATAGGAGATATACAATTAATATAATTAATGAAAGAATATTAAAAAATATTCTATTACGATCATCTAAATAATAATTAGATGATAAATGTGTATATGAAATAATGTTATCTCGCATTCATTGATCTGCCATAAAGAATAAGTGCCGATAAACTTCCTGGGTGTATTTGGACATTATTATGTGGCTCATGAATGTATAGAAGATACGAGATTCGAGAAAAGAAAGATTTATGTATTTAATTGATATTTTTTAACACGCTATTTTTACTAATTATTTTTAGTTTGGACAAGTATCTCAAAATATTGTAATTATAAGAAAAAATTCTGGATTTGTTTTGTTCTATTTTATTTTCCCATGAAAATTTTGTTTTCTCCAGCTCTTCGATGAAACCAATAGGCATTGTTTGTTCAACCTCATAAGTTTGAATTCAATTACTTTTGGCCATTGTTAATCACACCTTCCCTATAGTAATTGTTATTGCAATGAACCACTAATTTTTGTTTTATTTCATTTTCGCAAAGATAATTTAGAGGGTGAACACTTTGATTCTCTCCCATCCTATACCGTCTCTTAATTTCCTGCTTATTTAATTCAAATGCATTTGAGAGATTGTTTTCGGGCCGAGGAGTGTCCACATGAGTTCGTTAAAGGTGTTTACACAGACATGAACATATCAAACAAAGGCGAGCAGTATAAGCCCTTTGCTTGCGCACCAATCCAGGAGCTAAGGGATCCATTAGCAAAAAGAGAATGGCAACCCTGTAATTATAAAGACCGTGGTGGCTAAAAGAACAAGTACTATATATTTCAAGTCCCTTAAATAAATAAATGCCACTATGGGAACAGGAACTATTTCAAATTCCTTAATTAAATAGCAGTGTAGGACCTTCAAAATATCTGCAATCTTATATTCCTTTGATTTATTCTCAAAGGTTCTGTAATTTAGACATTAATCCATGTTCTTTTCAATAGAAACAAATTAAGATATTCATATTAAATCCCTTTACCTATAAATATTCTCATTCTGTTCTAATCTACATTCATATTATAAATAGAGATTAATCCACGATTTTAAGTCATAGGATACACAACTACTAAGTAAATGCTTACGTCAAACCAATAGAGGCATCAGTGCATCACATATATTTCATTATTAGAAATAGAGTTTTTTCTCACCGATAATTCATTGGGAAATTTATACTATAAAATATGATTTTCTACCTCATTATCACCGAATCATTTAGGGCTGGCCAGTGGGCCGGGCCGGGCCCACCGGGGTCGGGTTTGGCGGGAGCGGGACGGGGTCGGGGCGGGGAAAATGGGCGGGGTCGAGCTGGGGCGGGCCTGAAGGGGTCGGGTCGGGCGGGACCATCAGTGTCCGCCCCGGTCCGGTCCGCTGGGTAAGTCGGGGCCTGTCGGTCGGGACGGGACGGGTTGGCGGGTTTTGTGTGTGTGTGTTTTTTTTTTAAAATTTTTTCACTAAATTAAAAATACTAAATTACTAAGTACTAACAAAGTAACATTAACATATACTTGTCATATAGTCATAATGTCATATACATACCCGCAAGGGTAGCCAAGTTGGTGTAGCAGTAGAGCGCGGGACCGCAAGGTCACGAGTTCGATCCCCTGCATAAACCTTCTTGGTTGAGCCTGTCACACATGGCTTGCCAAGTGTGGTTAACCGGCTGACGTGGTTTGCAGGCTATTGCGTCAGCCCGGGGTTTACCCTGTGCGCACTCGAAAGAGTAGCGGCTGCGGGTTCCTTCGTCAAAAAAAAATAAAAAAATAAAAATAATGTCATATACATATACTATAATATTATAGACTTATAGTATTATAATTTATAATTATAGTATTATAGTATTATACTCATATATATAATATATTTATAAAGTATAAAGTATAAACTATAAAGTATAAAGTATAAACTATAAAGTATAAAGTTATAAACTAAATAATTAAACAAAGACAAGAATAGTGTAAAAAAAACATCCCAAGAAATTTGTTTTGCTTCTTATATTATTAATTTCATTGAAATATCAAATATACAAGATTCAAAATTACATTGTAGTGTACTGTTGTTGAAAACAATTGCAAAAGAGTGAAAGACATAGAAAAATTTAAAAATTGCAATGAAATAAATTACCAATTTGAAAATATTTTTTCTAATTTCTTTATAATTTCTTGTGGTTCTTCTTGGAATTGGTATATCTTGATCAAATTGTTCCACGCCGCTACTCATGCCTTCGGATAAAATGTCGTTGTAGTTGTCGCCATCTTCGTTAATCTACGGTTGACGCACCTCGCTCGCTCGTATCCAATCTCTCGAATAGTACCGCCATCTCCAAGTATCTCCGGCTAATGAGTGTCTGTGCTCTCTATTTGAAATCTGCTGCGCTTAAAAGCGATTGATGGCGCCAGATGTTCAAAATATCTCGGGCCATCATTGAAAGTGTCGGAAATGTCTTCTCTTCCGCTCAATATTTCACAAGTCTTCCTTTCCTTCATTGATAAGCGCTTGGTAAGGTAAATTACCTGCAAAACAAAAACATCGAACTCACTAATTTGATTAGCATTTGCTACACCGCACATTCTATTTCGAGGCTTTCAATAGAATTAATACTAGGCCTAGCCACGTAAACCGCTTGTCTTTTTTAGGTTGTGTTGAAGAAGAAGAGGGTACAAAAGTCGCTTGGTTAATAGCACTTTCTTCTTTGGTAATGCCGATATACTTTTTTGCATTCATCTTCTACGCTATTCAACACTTCTTCTAGCGTTAGTTCAATAAGTGGCTCAACATTTAAATTTTTGGGAGTTGGAGGTGGTAGTACGTCCATACAGGTATAAATATTTTGAATAAGACTTTTACAACCCTCTACTTTAATAGTCGGGTTTAATACAGCACCAATAATATAAATAGGGGAAATAGGAATAAAATATTTCTTTAATTTCATAAACATTTTTTTTAATAGCTCCAGTATAAGCAGGTTTTTCCATATATTCTTTAAGAAGTAAAAATATTATAGCTATATAAAACAACATAGTTGAAATAGTAGGATAATATAAAGTAGAAAATTCTTTTGTTGCTCGTTGAAAATTTTCTAAAAATACAATAAGTTCTCTAATTTTCTCCCAATCAGTATCCACAATCATATCATTTGGATTTTGATTATGGGCGTTAAAAAATAAAGTAATAGGTTTTCTATAGTCATAAGCAACAACTAGTTGGTCATATAAAGAATTCCACCTAGTTGGTACTTCTTCTGAATTTTTACGTAAGATAGTCCACAATCGTGGCAAGTTTTATATTCTTTTCTCTGTTGAATTCTATTATTTTTAAAAATAAAGTGTATAGCAAATTGTATTTTTTCAAGAATATCTTGAAAAAGTGAAAGACCATTCTTTACAACTAAGTTATAAATATGGCACACACATTTGATATGAAAATGTTTTGGAAAAGACGGAGTTAAAACATCTCTTAAAATACTAATAGCAGAATTGTTAGAAGATGCATTATCTAATGTAATACTCATAACTTTATCGGTTATTCCGTAATAATCACGATGAATAAATATTTTTACAAATAAACTCACCGATTGCCTACTATCTATATATCTATATGCTAAAATACGTTTTTGCATAGACCATTTATAATCTATCCAATGACAGGTTACCGTTAAATAATCATGACCGTTAGTACTACGACCTATATCAGAAGTTAAAGCGACTTTGCAATTTAAATGATATAATGCATAACGTAAATAATGTTGATATTCATGTGCAAATTTAAATACATCTCTTTTACAGTTGATCTAGGAAAACCTTTATAAGCGAGGATTATACATATCTCTAATATAATGAATAAAACCGGAGATTCAGAAATGAAAAAGGCAAACCCTCCACGAACTAATTTTGCTAGTGCTTCCTATCTTTATGTTTATCGTATTTAGGGCCTCTGACTCCCCGTCATAGGGTTAATTTGACCTGTACTTTCTCACAAGATGTATGTGAACCTTGTCCCGATTGAGAGGACGTCTTTTGACCTTCTTTTTCAATCATATATTGAGCATGCAAGACTTTGTGTTTTTGCAATAGGTGTCTTCCTAAACCCCCCGTCCCACCATGACTTTGTCCAGTTTTAAAAGAATAAACATTTTTACAAGTTTTACATACAGCTACTTGATTCGGTACGTCACTGTCAAAATATTTCCATACAACTGATTTTAATGGTCGTTTTGCCGGACCTCGTCTCATAGTAGGGGGGATAGGAGGCATTTCACTAGTGGGTGTATCATCATCTTCATTAGTAGGTGTATCATCAACTAGAGTGTCATCTAAATTAAAATCTTCTTCAATTTCAGGATAATCATTTGTGTCAAGATCATATGGTATTTCAGGAAACATTTCATGATCTATAAAATCATCTTGTCTAGGAATAATTTGGAACAGAATACTAGAAGAAGTACCACTTGCCCTTGTTACCACCCCTACTAGAAGAAGCGACCCTTACCCTTACCCAACATGCCTCTTAGTCCTTTCATTTTAATTATGCTAATAAATAGTTAAAGATAATGAAATTAAATGTGCTAAATGAAATAAAGACAAAATAATAATTTAATGAGAGAACGAATGTACCAAACGCCGACGTAAAGTCGACGTGTAATCGAGAGGTTGAAAATTGAAACTTTGCTCGATAGATAATCCTCAAGCTAGTTGCCAACTTCACTCCCAATTCTCAAATTAATAAATAGATTGAATATGTAGACAATGTTGTATAGAGATTGATTGATAATTGATTGAGAGATTAGAGAGTAGAAAGATTTGTGAAAATAATAAGAAGAGGAATGAGGTATTTATAGTTGAAAAATTGGTTAAAGTGTAAATATAATAACTTAGGGGTTAAAAATAAATATAAAGGGGTAGGGGTTGGGGAGAGAGGCCTAAAATGGCCGTTGTCCAACAAAATGTAAAATGGCCGTTGGACAACGCTATTTTCTCGCAGTCGAGCCAGGCGGGGCGGGGCGGGGGTCGGGCGGGTCGGGGCGGGATCGGGGCGGGATCGGGGCCTGGCGGGGTCGGGTCAGGCGGGACCATACCCTGTCTCGCCCCTGTTCGAGTCCGCCCCGTTTTTTTATAGCGGGTATGTCGGGGTTTGGTCGGTCGGCCGGGACGGGTCGGTCGGCGAGCCATCGACCTAGTCAATCATCTCACTGAAAAAACGCATAGTGGGAAATATGTTCTCAACGGTAGAAAACTTCTTAATTTTTTGTGTGAAAACACTGTTGGATCAAATGTATAAAATACAAGGAAATGAGAATTGTAACAATAACAACAAGTAACAAGAAGTCTGGAAATTAACCAAAGAAAAAGGTCTTGCTGAGATGATTGGATGAACAATCTATCCTTAAGATAATATTGCCCCGTATATCCTTTCAACGGTTATAATGACAACTTATCTCCCAAGATAAAACAACAATAAAACAAATGAGCAAAGAAAACTCAAGTGTTTGCTTTGGAAGAAAGATCTTTGAGTGTTTGTGATTGATAAAGAGAAAGACAATTTCAGAGAATTGTTTTGTGAATGTGTATTTTGTAAATATGCCCAAGGCCCCATTTTATAGTATGAAGAAGATGGTCTTCCACCTAGCCAAGTAATGGCCAATAAAGGCCATATAATGCCTTGAATGTGGAGTAATAATTCAGTCAAATAATGACTGAATTCATGAGCCCTATAATGGAGAATTAATGCTCCAAAGTCAGCCCAAAAACTGTTTTCGTCCATCTTCCAACGGTCTAAAACGCCTGCAGCGCCGTGGCCCTGCAGGCCGGCGCCGCGGCGCCGAAACTCCTGCGAGTTGGCGCCGTGGCGCCGAAACTTCAGAGAGTTTCGGGCGTCGCCGGCGCCGTGGCCCTGCAGTCAGGCGCCGCGGCGCTGTGGCGCCGCGACATTTTCAGACTCGTTTCGTCTTTCATACATTGTACACGTCTTCCTTTCATTTACCAACGTGAAATCATTGTTATTTGGCCAATAACCATCTATTATTTTACATCTCAAACAATTCGTATAAGTACCAATATCTCTTCCACTTAAGGAAATTACGATCCTTGACACTTTATGTGCACGTGTGTGAAAACCATGTTTTCGACGTGCTGGGACCCTAATTGTTCGATTCATAATTAATATAATTTACTTTATTTCATGTTTAATAAATATTTCTAACAATCCCCTCTTCGAAGAGATTTTGGTGCACGCGTGTGGTGCCGTTCTAGCAATCACTCAGCGGAATGATGTTGCATCTGGAGAGGTATCCGGAGCTTTGAACCTTCCATAGTAGAGTACTATCGGACATATTTATTGCGCGGTGAACGTGATGTCTTTAACCGTTAGTGTTTAGTATATGCCAAGACAATGATATCAACACAACACCTTTTCTACTCAATTCTTCTTATGTTTTTGTCCATCGTGGGTCGTGGACACACTTGGATTCTTAAGTGCTGTTATACCCCGTAGTTCTGGCCACACGTGTGAGAGCGTGCGAAGGAGAGTAAGACATAAATTTTTTCGAAAGATAAGTTGACGGATTGATCGGACGGGTTTTAATCAACTTTGAGGCGGGTTATGACCCGGTACGTTGAGAGTCAAAGGCATAGGGCGTAGTTCGTTGAGTCTAGTTTCCAACGCAACCAACCGTTCGTCGATAGGACGTCGGAGTAGAAAGTTATGGGAGTTACAAGTTCGGTCTTGTGACGGGCAAATGTGTTTGAGCAAAGCGGCAGCGCGCGCGGATGCGAGGCAGCGCCGGATATCTTGAGTGGTCGCTGAGATTTACGCCGCGGCCGGAAGTTCCGAAGTCATGAGAGGTTTCAGCGCGCCGGCCGTCGAGCGCAGCGCGGATTCTGGCGAAAAACTTAGGAAAAACCAGATTTCTCTTTTAAAAGACCTTGGGAGGGTGACAAGTGTCCCCCCCATCTGATTTCTTGCATGTCTTATATTGACCAAATCTTCATCTTTCAAATCCCTCTCTCTCTCTAAGCTTAAGCTCCCACTTCTCTCTAAAAATTCCAAGAGGAATTCAAGCCTAAGAAAAATCTGAAAAGTTAAGAACAAGAAGGAAGATTGTGGCTAGCTTGTTGGTGTTATTGTGGTGGTGTTCTTGGAAAGGAGGCTAGCAAAGTTGTTGGAATAAGTTTGGCTAAAGTTTTAAGGTAACATTTCTTCTCTTGTGGTTAGTTATTAATGTTGCATGTGAAGAAGAAGAGATGTGTAGTAGTAAATAATGCACTTAGAGTCCTTGCATGTAAGAAATGTGGTTTGGATATGAAGGAATTGGTTAAGAAGATATTATGAGCATGTTGTAGCCTAAAAACTACCTTAGAATTGTTAGGTGAATTGTTGTACCTTATGGGGCAGAATTTTACACACCCAAGTTTAGGTGTGTAATCCCCTTTGAAATGTTTGGATTGTTGAGCCTTAAAAGTGGCGTTTGGATGTTAAATTCGGCCTTGAGAAAGGTGGCAAAGTATGTAGAAACAAAGGAAATGCTGCCCAATTTTCCATAGAATTTAGTGACTTTGAACTTGGATTATTCTACATTGAAATTAGAGGTTAATAAACGTATCACGGTTATTTTAGGTTGACATATTATTTGCGGTAGTTGGACTTAGCAAGTGGATTGACCGAAGAGGTATGTAGAGCTTTCCTATCTCTTGAGCATGAATAGATGTAACTATGTAGTACGGTAGACGTACAAGATTTGGTATTCTTACTTGTTTTAAGTATATAAAGACTTGTTTCGTTTTAAGAATGTATAAGTCCCTTGGTTAGGGGAAAAGTGTAATTTTACTAAAGTGTAGGGTTAATATAACAACTTTATGGGAAGTTGGTTTATTAGCTTTATAAAAGGTTAATGAGAAGAGGTTTACTCTAAGTAAGACAAGTAAGGACAAATGATTTGATTTATGAAAGACAAATTGATTTTAAGGCATCAATTGCCCAAAGATTTTATGTATGAAAAAGAGTCACTTTTAAAAGAGTTGAAGTATGTAGTACTTGGGTTAAATTCCCGGTTTTCTTTTATTAAAGATATGATTAAGTGCCTTAAGTAAACTAAAATGAGAGGGTATATGAACAAGACTAATAAGAAGTTATAAGTTTTCTTAACTTATTTATGATTATGATATGATGACAGTTTGAGCTAGGGTAAGAGTATATCGAGGCAATCCCAGATCGTTATACCACCTTCTCGGGTAAGAGTATGTCGAGGCAAGCCCCAAGATCGTCATACCACCTTCTCGAAGATAAGAGTATATCGAGGGTAAGTCCCCAAGATCGTTATACCATCTGGCCGGTGTAAGAGTATATCCGAGGGTAAGTCCCGTGATCGTTATACCATCTGCTTCAGGGTAAGAGTATATCTGAGGGGTAAGTCCCCAAGATCATTATACCACCTGTTCTGTGGATTTGCTACCCATGATGCGAGGAATACCTCATGCGAGTCCTTATGGGCTTATGCGGGTGAAATAGTCCCATGCGGTAGTCTGACTATCACGAGAATACCTCATGCGGGTCACGGGACTATGCGGGTGAAATAGTCCGAGTAGGGTGCTTATTGATACTACGGGCGGTACCTGTTTTGATCATGAGGCCCTATTTTATGCGATATTACATATATACTTGTCACTCATTGTTAGTCAGACACAGTAAAAGGGTATTTTGATTGTCTTCCATGACTCAAACTTACTTTAGACTTATGATATCATTATTACGGTATTTTCCAGCTTTACATACTTGGTACATATTGTGTCGACCCTTCCTCGGGGCTGCGTTAAATCTGCGGTAAGTAAGCGGTGTGGATCCTCGTTCTTAAGATCACCGTTCGGTGTCGAAGCTCCATTCCTCGGAAGCTTGTTTGTTGGTACGGATATTCCACGATGCTATAGGTATTTTTACATTCGGTATGGCGGGGCCGCCACACGATTGTTATCCTTAGAGTGCATTTGTCACATATGTGTTTTGGGCTATAAGAACAAGTTGTCTTGCTATACTTTTGATTAAGTATGTTTTATGGAAGCGGCACTTATCGGCTAGCGGTGATGTTTCCTTTATAAGTTATGTGTTATGTATGTTCATTGCTATTCTCGATGTATACTGACGGTACCGGTAGAGTACGATCGCGGCCGAGTCGGTCGTGACAAAAGTGGTATCGAGCGATTAGTCCTCGCAGTGTCCGCAGGCCGTGTCTAGTAGAGTCTTGATTATCGGTGTGTCGTGCACCACATCTATAATCGTGAGTGAAGGATATTTAGGATTGATTTCCATTCTTTCACTCTAAGATCGTGCAATAAAGCCGAGTTATAGGTTGAACCTCCTCGATGTTTTCCTTTATGTATCGATTATGCCTCGCAAGGCAACCGCGGCCCGGAAGGGCAAGGCGGTGAGAGTCTTTGCTAGTGGGACGCGGAGAGTCACGAGGCACGTGCCCGATCCTTACGAGAGATGATGTTTAGGGCGCGTGTTCCACGTCGTCGCCCGGCCTCGGCAGATTTTGAGGCGTGAGCGGCTCACGAGACCGCGGCACCGAGCCTCGATCCACGATCGAGTGCGAGTATAGAATTACGAGAACAGTTCGATTCTTGACGGCATAGTGGCGAGCGTGGCAACGGCGAGCGGCGACCAACCCAAGCCGACAGTTTACGGATTCGGGATTTCCTGGGTTGTCACCCACCCGAGTTCTCGGGTTCGAGATTTGAGGAGGATCCGCAGGAGTTTGTCCGGCGATTCTGGACCATGCAGGTGCTTAGGGCATCGGAGACTGAGTCTGTTACTCTAGCTTCTTACAGGTTACGCGATATTGCGTTGTACTGGTTTGATTCATGTGTATTGTCGAGAGGTGAGGATGCTCTTCCGGTGTTTGGGAGGAGTTCACGAGGCCTTCTGGATCATTTCTTACCTCACGAGATGAGGAGAGCCCGCGTAGATAGGTTTTTGACCTTGAGGCAGGACGGGAGGACTATCAGAGAGTACAGCCTGGAGTTTGACTCCTTGGCCAGGTATGCGCACACCATTGTAGCGGACATGGCCGACAGGGTTCATCGATATGTGATGGGGTTAGACCGTCATATGATTACCGCATGCTTGGGGGTGGCTCTTCAGCCAGGGATGGATATTGCCAGGATGCAGGCGTCTGCGCGAGATTGAGGCGAAGCGTGCTCGGCTAGATTTAGGCCACCAAGAGGCGGGACAGCAGTCTCGTGGCGATTTTGGCGGGCGGCCTCGGCGGCGAACTAGGTCCACATTCCGCCCGGCCAGAGTGCTCCTTCACGCGATTTCCGGCAGGAGTCGGTGCCGGGTTATTGAGGCGGTCGAGCTCCGAGACTTGAGGTTTCGAGGCGGGGGCCGTCACTGTCGAGACCACCCACATCTCGGTGCGTTCGATGCGGTAGGTCTCATTCGGCGAAGTGCCGTATGGGTTCGAGGCGTGTTACTCTTGTGGCGGCGAGGCCATCTGAAGAGATTGTCCGTCCAGGCGGCGGAGCGTTGCAGTTCAGCCGGCGGTCGGTCTTTGAATCTTCATCTTCGATGGTCGACGCCCGGAGGCGAGTACTTATGGGCAGCGGCGCGGTAGAGGTCGTGGTAGGGTTCCCAGTTCTAGCGGTCCTCAGAACCGCATCTATGCTATGTCCAGGTAGCGGGACGAGGCGTCACGGATGTCGTCACATTATTGGTTTCTTTGTGATGTATATGCTTTGATAGATCCGAGTTCTACCTTGTCCTATATATCTCATCATATTGCGAGAGAATAGGGATAGAGCCCGAGTCCATAAGACCTTTTGAGGGCTACGCCAGTGGGTGATTCGGTGGTAGCTGAGCGGGTATATAAGGCTTGCCCTGTGACTATAGATAGTCGTCAGACTCTAGCCGACTTGATAGAGTTGGATATGACAGACTTTGATGTGATTATGGGTATGGATTGGCTAGCATCTTGCTATGCCAATGTGTCTTGTAGGAGAGATTGGTTCGTTCCATTTTAGGGTGGCCTGTTATCGAGTGGAAGGGAATCTTTGCGTCGCCGAGGGTAGGTTTATTTCTTACCTCAAGGCTAGGAAGATGGTGCGAAAGGGTATATCTACCATATGGTTGGGTATTCGATCATCGAGGTGAGATACGGACCTTGATCGATTCCGGCCGTTAGAGAGTTTCGGGCGTATTCCCAGACGAGCTTGGGTATCCTCCCGAGAGGAGATTGAGTTCTGCATTGATTTGGCGCGGATACTCGACCGATATCTATTCCGCCATACGGATGGCACTGCGAGTTGAAGGAATTGAAAGACCAGCTGAAAGACTTGCTGGAGAAAGGCTTTATCAGGCCAAATGTTTCTCCTTGGGGAGCGCCAATGTTATTTGTAAAGAAGAAGGATGGGACGCTGCACATGTGTATTGATTACAGGCAGCTGAATAAGGTAACTATCAAACGAATATCCCCTCCCATGATTGATGATTTGTTTGACCGGATTGCGGTGCAAGGTGTTTTCAAAATAGACTGCGGATGCAGTTATCATCAAAGTGCGAGTTAGAGATAGATATCCCAAAGATCGCATTCAGACCGGTATGGGCACTATGAGTTCAGGTGATGTATTTGGGTTGACAACGCCCAAGCAGATTCATGGATTTGATGAATAGAGTGTTCGAGCCATTCTTGGATATGTTCGTTATAGTTTTCATTGATGATATCCGTGTATTCGCGCGAGCGAGGAGCATCTGGAGCATTTGAGGCGGTATTGGGGTCCTTCGAGGCCGCGATTGTATGCCAAGTTCTCGAAGTGCGAGTTCGTTAGCTTGGTGGCTTTCTTAGGGCATGTTATCGGGCCGATGGTATTCGGGTTGACACAACAAAGATTGGCGATCAGACTTGGCCTAGACCCACTACACCAACGGAGTCGCGCACTTTTGGGCCTTGCGAGTTATTATCGGAGATTTGTGGAGAAGTTTGCTTCTATTTCAGCACCTTGACTAAGGCGACTCGAAGCGACTATGTTCGATGGGACGGATACTTGTGAGAAAGTTTCCGGTTGCTAAAGGAGAAGTTGGCGGCCCAGATTCTTACTCTTTCGGAGGTTTAGATGGATATGTGGTTTATTGTGACGCGTCAGTGTCGGGCTTAGGTGTCACTACCGAACGGGCGTGGTAGTGCCTTACCGGGCACCCAAGTAGACATACATCGAGTAATCAATGGAACATAAAACAAGACATGAAATAATATGAAGTGTAAAAGCAGTTTTTACGAAAAGTTGCCTTACGGCATATATATAAAAACTTAAATCCGACGATTACATCCTTTTTACAAACTCGCCACAGCGATTCTACAGACCTCTAAGAATGATATAACAACAATGGCGGGACGGGGCCCGCCATACCCTGAATGTAAGTACTACAACGACGAGGGACAACACCACTGATAAGCCTCCGAGAAGCGGGCTTCCCAATCTTTGAGCTGTGATCCTAAGGCGAGGATCGGCGAATGGTGTACCTCACTGCGGCATGAACGCGGCCCGAGGAGTCGGTCTGGACAATTGCAGTATGTGGCCAAAATATCAGTAAATGAAATCATAGTAGTCTATATAAAGCGGGAGACATGTATGATAACCAAACTACGATTCCTGATAAATAGCGATCATGTCAAGTCGGGGACTCACGCCTCAAAGTCATCACTCAAATATAACTATGGGTCTCACGCCCACAACATCAATCATGCGTGGAATACCTTCCTCACCGCCGAGCTATGATATAAAAGCACAAGGAATACACATGAACACGGGTCCCACCTGTGTCATAATAAAACCGTCTGGGGTAAATGCGAAGGCATAGCGACTACTAAAACCCACAGTACCAACAAGGTCATAAAATGTATCATGAGATCTGTCTGACCGCCACATGATCGGGCCGCCACTCGCCCGCGATATCAAATGTGCGCGTCTAGTCCTGGAACTTCCCGACTCGCATAGGCCACTCATAGGCCCGCATGAGGTATTCCCGCGTCGGTAGCTACTCCCGGCGCGTCACGGACTCGCGATCCGCATGGCCACATAGACCGCATGAGGTATAACCCCGCACACTAACCTGGAACTCTCGTAGCTCCGCATAGGCCACCTGGACCCGCATGAGGTATCTCGAATCATAGTCACACGATGCTGAGGCTACCCGCGTCGGAGGCGACTTAACCCCCGGGATCAAGTCAAGGTGAGTGATATAATACTAACATAACAGCTTATCGTTAAACAACATAAGCACAATCAAGGGAAACCCCCTTACACAACATTACAAGACACTAACACACGTAGCATCCTAACATGTTTATTTATCGAACCAACAAGAAAGTATTACAAGGCTATCACAAACCAAGATAGTCAAGTTATTCACACAAGGCACTTCCTACTTTATGTCAACAAGTTCGGGTTTTTATCCCCAAAGCACTTCATACATTAATTCTTTAAAAGATCCGTTTCTTTCACAAAAGTCACACAATACCCGTAGTATAAAATAGAGTGACTATCTTTTTAAGTAAACCAAAACACTTCCCTTTGTAAAATCAAGTAACAACATTACTTTCCAAACGTTCAAGTTTGCCTAATTTCAAATGCTCAAGTTTCTCATTTTCGAAAGGTTTCGTGGTTCATAGTCTTAATCATTTAAGAATATAATTCTCTTTTAAAACAATTTGAGAAACATATGCCTTATGTGTGAGTAGGTTATTCTTGTTCATAACAATCTTATTAAAGTAGCCATGATCTAGGAAATGTAATATCATTTTGTCTCATCTTAGCTTCTATGCAGATGGAGGTTTCTACTGGTATTAATAATACTTAATTAGTCAATACATTTCCCTTTATTAGCGCTGCTGTGGTTTGTTCGATACTTATTCTGATTTCCGAAATCAGTAAAACATTATTCCTTTTAAAAACCAAGTACTCATTACTCACGAATGAGGTTTCACACTTATTAACAAAATTCATATTAATATAATTAAGTCAAGTCACTTATCTTTTAAGATCAAGTCTCTTAACTTCTAAAATCAATAAACTATTCTTTTTATCTCTCTTAAGTCGTTATACCTAACTTCCCATAAAGCTAGTATAACTCTTAAGCTTTTAAAACCAAGTATTACTCTTCTTTCAAAAAGGTTTCTTAACTCTTTTGAAATACTTCAAGATTCTTATTATTTAGACTCAAGTCAAAAGACATCGGAGTAAAACCATGTTCAGTTAACACACGTACGTCTACCGTACTATATATATTCTTTTAAAATATCATGCTCAAGAGGATAGGAAGAATCACATACCTCGCGACGATTATCGACTATTAGCAAATAGCTCCAAATCATGTCAAGCTAGCCTTTTCCTCCCTTCGAGTAGAATACGCTACTCGCAGTACTTCAACCTATAATGGTTATACAAGTCTATCAACGTCTAGACTACTCTATAGAATATTCTACGGAAAATCGGCGAGACTTCCTGCAGTTAAGCTACACAAGTCTCATGTAAGTACAGTTGAATTCCCTTCTTATATACCTTCCTTGTATATAACTTATACTTAATTCTTATACTTCAACAGTATGTAAACTCTAATTACAAAAGGGGGACAAGATATTTACCTCGATAAGCCCAAAATTATCCAAGATTAAATGTCAATCCTGAGCAACGTTTAGCTCTACTCAGGCGCTCAACCGCTCCAAACAGCCCTTAGAATTTCTACGCAACTTCTACTTAACACTTCAACCGACTATGAAGGTTTTCCTTAGGGTTTCGTTTTGTGACTGAAGGGAAGTATAATAGTATTTCTGGGCTTTTAGTATAGGGGTAACCTTGGAATACTACAAGGTATTAGGGCCAAGGTATTTTGGAATAGTAACAATACTTGGAGAATACTTTTCTACCAAGGGGGGGGGGGTGTATTTACGAGAACAACTAGGCAAGGGGGGGTGTGCTACGGCTAGCACCACTAGGAAAGGGGGGGGGTACTCTCGGCCAAGGGCCTCTCAAAGGGGGAGGGGGAGGCTTGGACGAAAACTTATCAAAGGGGGAGAGGGATTTCAAGACTTGGAAAGTGTTTGAGGGATGAAGAAAGTCTTCAACAAAGGGGGGTATTTATAGGGAATTCAATGGCCATGATCAAGACAAGTGGGGGGCAAGTGGAAGGTGAGGATTTGCCCAAGTGCCCCCTAGCCATCTACTCCTCAATTCACTCCAAACATTGACCCATGGTTTAGGCCACAAAACATGCCACGAAATGAGCACCCAATCGGCCACCACAAACCGTCAACTTGAGGGTGACAAGTGTCGCCCTCTCGTTGGTCCAAAATATTTCATCTCTCGGAAAAATCCGCAAAAATTATAAATGACATAGCCGTAATTTTCCCCTCGCAAAGTTTGGAAAGCGTTTCGTCGGAAAACAATTCTTTTCGGTAGTTGTGAACAAAATTTTCGATCCTTGCCTATCTTAAGGCTAAAACTTTGTACGTACGCCCTTACGTACATACTCTGGAAATACGGGGTATAACATTGGGTGCGTACTGATGCAGCACGACAAAGTTATAGCTTATGCATCTCGACAGCTTAGGAAGCATGAGAAGAACTATCCCACACATGACTTGGAATTGGCAGCAGTGATTCATGCCTTGAAGATCTGGAGACATTATTTATATGGAGTTCATGTGGACATTTACACAGACCACAAGAGCCTCCAGTATATCTTCAGCCAGAGGGAGCTGAACTTGCGACAGAGACGGTGGTTGGAGCTACTTAAGGATTACGATGTTGATATTCTATACCATCTAGGGAAGGCCAATGTGGTTGCAGATGCCCTTAGTCACAGATCAATGGGTAGTCTGTCTGATGTACAGATAGGGAAAAGGGATATGGTCCGAGAGTTACATCAGCTAGCGAGCCTTGGGGTTCGTTTGGTTGATTCTAGTAGTGATGGGGTTCGGGTTCGAGAGGTTGCCGAGTCTTCCATCGTCGAAGAGGTGAAGAGGCGACAGTATGAGGATCCGATTTTGGTACGGTACCGAGATGCAGCTCTCCAGAAGGAGAAGAGTCTATTTGAGGTAGCGCCGGATGGGGTGCTAAGATTCGAGGGCCGATTGTGTGTTCCCGATGTGACAGGACTTCGTCAACAGATTGCGTGAGGCACACGGTGCTCGTTATTCTATTCATCCGGTCGACTAAGATGTATCATGACCTCGAATCGTGTATTGGTGGAATGGCACGAAGCGGGGCGTTGCGGAGTTAAGTAATCTGATGCGGTGCTCGCGAGTTAAGGTTGAGCACCGAAGCCCGGTGGCACATTGCGGTATTGATATTCCGACTTGGAAGTGGGAGGTGGTAAATATGGATTTTATTATAGGGTTACCTTCCACTCAGAGGAAGCATGATTCCATTTGGGTTATCGTCGACAGGCTGACGAAATCAACCCATTTTCTTCCGATCGGGGCGACTTTTCGGCCTAGGATTATGCTAGGCGTATATCGGAGAGATCGTGAGGCGCACGGAGTTCCTATATCGATTATTTCGCATGAGGAGCCCGGTTCGGCTAACTTCGGAGGTCTTTCCGGAAGGATTAGGGACACAGTGAGTCTCGATCTGGCGTTTCATCCTCGGGACCGACGGGCCAGCGCACTATCCGCAACTTGAGGATATCTTTGCGGGCTTGTGTTATTGATTTCAGGGGTAGCTGGGAGGATCATTTACCTCTTGTGGAGTTTGCTTACAACAACAGCTACCATTCCAGTATTCAGATGGCGCCTTATGAGGCCTTATACGGGAGGAAGTGCAGGTCACCGATAGGCTGGTTCGAAGTGGGAGAAGTTCAGTTAGTCGGGCCAGACTTGGTTCAGCAGGCAGTGGATAAGGTGAAGCTTATCCAGGAGCGGTTGTTGGCAGCTCAGAGTCGGCAGAAGTCGTATGCAGATCATCGGCGTCGACACTTGGAATTTGAGATAGATGATTGGGTTTTCCTAAAGGTATCGCCCATGAAGGGCGTGATGAGGTTTGGAAAGAAAGGGAAACTTAGCCCAAGGTACATTGGGCCGTATCAGATTGTCCGTAGGGTAGGCAAGGTTGCCTATGAGTTAGATCTGTCGTCCGATTTGGAGGCGGTACATCCAGTTTTCCATGTGTCTATGTTGCGGAAATGTATTGGAGACCCATCTAGAGTGCACCCGATTCATGATGTCCAGGTGACAGAGAAGTTATCGTATGAAGAGAGTCCCATAGCGATACTCGATCGTCAGGTTAGGCGACTTCGGACGAAGGACGTGGCTTCCGTCAAAGTCTTATGGCAGAATGAGAACATGGAGGAGATGACGTGGGAGGCAGAGGATGACATGATGAAGAAGTATCCTCACTTATTTCCTATACCTCCAGGTAACCTACTTTCTTGCTTGATAGTTTTAATTGGAAATTTTGCTTGAGTATTGTTGTGGCTCGTGCAACATCTTTTATTGCAAAAAGAATAGTTAAGAGGGTCTATGTCGATATTATGATTTGAGTAAGCCTAGAAGGAACATTCGGGATGAATGTTTCTAAGGGGGGAGAATGTTATACCCCGTAGTTCTGGCCACACGTGTGAGAGCGTGCGAAGGAGAGTAAGACTTAAAATTTTTCGAAAGATAAGTTGACGGATTGATCGGACGGGTTTTAGTAAACTTTGAGGCGGGTAATGACCCGGTAAGTTGAGAGTTCCTAAGTGTTTCAAAGGCCTAGGTCGTAGTTCGTTGAGTCTAGTTTTCAACGCAACCAACCGTTCGTCGATAAGACGTCGGAGTAGAAAGTTATGGGAGTTACAAGTTCAGTGCGCAGACGGACAGAAATGCGTTTCAGGCAAAGGCCACAGGGCCGCGGCGCCGGATGCAGGGCCGCGGCGCTGGATATACTGAGGGGTCGCTGAAGTTGCAGCGCCGCGGCGCCAGGACAGTAGGGCCGCGGCACCGAAAGTTCCGAGAGTCCGCAGAGGTTTCAGCGCCGCGGCGCCGGCGTCAGGGCCGCGACGCCAAAGCGGGATTCCTGGCGGAAAAACTTAGGAAAAACCAGATTTCTCTTTTAAAAGACCTTGGGAGGGTGACAAGTGTCCCCCCCATCTGATTTCTTGCATGTCTTATATTGACCAAATCTTGAAGACTTGGTCATCTTTCAAATCCCTCTCTCTCTCTAAGCTTAAGCTCCCACTTCTCTCTAAAAATTCCAAGAGGAATTCAAGCCTAAGAAAAATCTGAAAAGTTAAGAACAAGAAGGAAGCTTGTGGCTAGCTTGTTGGTGTTATTGTGGTGGTGTTCTTGGAAATGAGGCTAGCAAAGTTGTTGGAATAAGTTTGGCTAAAGTTTTAAGGTAACATTTCTTCTCTTGTGGTTAGTTATTAATGTTGCATGTGAAGAAGAAGGGATGTGTAGTAGTAAATAATGCACTTAGAGTCCTTGCATGTAAGAAATGTGGTTTGGATATGAAGGAATTGGTTAAGAAGATATTATGAGCATGTTGTAGCCTAAAAACTACCTTAGAATTGTTAGGTGAATTGTTGTACCTTATGGGGCAGAATTTTACACACCCAAGTTTAGGTGTGTAATCCCCTTTGAAATGTTTGGATTGTTGAGCCTTAAAAGTGGCGTTTGGATGTTAAATTCGGCCTTGAGAAAGGTGACAAAGTATGTAGAAACAAAGGAAATGCTGCCCAATTTTCCATAGAATTTAGTGACTTTGAACTTGGATTATTCTACATTGAAATTAGAGGTTAATAAACGTATCATGGTTATTTTAGGTTGACATATTACTTTCGGTAGTTGGACTTAGCAAGTGGATTGACCGAAGAGGTATGTGGAGCTTTCCTATCTCTTGAGCATGAATAGATGTAACTATGTAGTACGGTAGACGTACAAGATTTGGTATTCTTACTTGTTTTAAGTATATAAAGACTTGTTTCGTTTTAAGAATGTATAAGTCCCTTGGTTAGGGGAAAAGTGTAATTTTACTAAAGTGTAGGGTTAATATAACAACTTTATGGGAAGTTGGTTTATTAGCTTTATAAAAGGTTAATGAGAAGAGGTTTACTCTAAGTAAGACAAGTAAGGACAAATGATTTGATTTATGAAAGACAAATTGATTTTAAGGCATCAATTGCCCAAAGATTTTATGTATGAAAAAGAGTCACTTTTAAAAGAGTTGAAGTATGTAGTACTTGGGTTAAATTCCCGGTTTTATTTTATTAAAGATATGATTAAGTGCCTTAAGTAAACTAAAATGAGAGGGTATATGAACAAGACTAATAAGAAGTTATAAGTTTTCTTAACTTATTTATGATTATGATATGATGACAGTTTGAGCTAGGGTAGGAGTATATCTGAGGGGAAATCCCCAAGATCGTTATACCACCTTCTCCAGGGTAAGAGTATGTCTGAGGGGCAAGCCCCAAGATCGTCATACCACCTTCTCCAATGTAAGAGTATATCTGAGGGGTAAGTCCCCAAGATCGTTATACCATCTGCTTCAGTGTAAGAGTATATTTGAGGGGTAAGTCCCCAAGATCGTTATACCATCTGCTTCAGGGTAAGAGTATATCTGATGGGTAAGTCCCCAAGATCGTTATACCACCTGTTCTGTGGATTTGTTACCCACGATGCGAGGAATACCTCATGCGAGTCCTTATGGGCTTATGCGGGTGAAATAGTCCCATGCGGGCGGGTACATCCTATGCGAGGAATACCTCATGCGGGTCCACAGGACCTATGCGGGTGAAATAGTCCCAGGAGTAGGGGTGCTTATTGATACTACGGGCGAGGTACCCTGTTTTGATCATGAGGCCCGTATTTTATGCAGTATTACATATATACTTGTCACTCTCATTGTTAGTAAGGCACAATAAAAGGGTATTTTGATTGTCTTCCATGACTCCAGCTTACTTTAGACTTATGATATCATTATTACAGTATTTTCCAGCTTTACATACTTGGTACATATTAGGTAATCGACCCTTCCTCGGGGCGCGTCCATCTGCAGGTAAGGGGTAGCGGTGTGGATCCTCGTTCTTAGGATCACTGTTCCGGTGTCAGAAGCTCCATTCCTCTGGAAGCTTGTTTGTTGGTACGGATATTCCCTGATGCTATAGGTATTTTGTACATTCATGGGTATGGCGGGGCCCTGTCCCGCCACAGTTGTTATCCTTAGAGGTTTGTGGTCACATATGTGTTTTGGGCTATAAGAACAAGTTGTACTGCTATACTTTTGATTAAGTATGTTTTATGGAAGCGGCACTTATCGGTGGCGGTGATGTTCCCTTTTATAAGTTATGTGTTATGTATGTTCATTGCTATTCTCGATGTATACGACAGGGTACCGGTAAGTACGATCAGCGGCCGAGGTCGGGTCGTGACAAATGCGTTCATTTGAGGCGGCCTGTACTCGCACTTAAATAGGTGGTCTCCTACAAGGTATCCTGCAATACCCAGCTATACAAGCGTTAGGAACTATTAAAAATTTCGCAACCTAACCTCAAGTATTGAGGATCATTAAAGGTTTGAAAATTTATCCTTTACCCCTCTTACATGTAACACTTTATGTCTATCACGGAAAAGGCCTTGGATTATATTTCTTAAGAAGAAGACATTATCCGAAGTGCTCTTGCTTCCACCGAAGCGCTCACAGAACTTTTACAATTTAATTTTCCCATTGAACCTTATTCCTGGGATCTTCAGTCTGTAAGGTTGGGTGTCCACTGTATCGATTCTTATTGTTTGAGTTTTAAGACTATTCCCCTAGACAGGCAGAATATATGATCTCTGGTCATTCCCTTCGTCAAGGGATCTGCAATATTTTCCTTTGATTTTACGTAATCAATGGAAATAACACCGCGAGGTGATCAGCTGCCTAACAGACTCATGTCTCCGTCGAATATGACGAGATTTACCGTTGTACATAGAACTTCGTGCCCTTTCTAGAGTCGACTGACTATCGCAGTGGATTATTACAGAAGTCACAGGTTTATCCCAACATGGAACATCCTCTAGAAAACCATGAAGCCACTCAGCTTCTTCTCCTGCTTTGTCTAAAGCGATGAATTCCGACTCCATCGTGGATCGGACAATAAGTGTTTGTCGAGAGGATTTCCAAGACACAGCTCCACCACCGATTGTGAAAATATATCCGTTGGTGTACTTAATGTCGTCGCTATCAGATATCCAGTTAGCATCACTATACCCCTCTAGTACAGCTGGATATCTCGAATAGTGTAATCCAAAGTTTAGCGTGAACTTCAGGAGCCGTAGTACCCTATTCAATGCTTTACAATGATCTTCACTTGGATTTCGGGTAAACCTAGCCAATTTATTGACTGCATATGCGATATCTGGTCGAGTGCAGTTTGTGAGATACATCAAACTCCCAATCACCTTTGTGTATCGCTCCTGGCGTATAGGTACACCAAAATGCTTGTCAATCTTTTGAATTCTATCCAATGGTGTCCTTACTGATGAACTGTCAAACATCTCAAATTTCTTTATCACATCTTCGATGTAATGAGATTGAGACAAGATCAGTCCATTAGATTTCTTGGAGATCTTGATCCCTGAGATGACATATGCGACCCCCATATCTTTCATATCGAAACATTGTTTTAACATGATCTTAGTCTCTAGAATTATACTAGGACAGCTAGCAGTGATAAACAAGTCATCTACATAAAGGCATATCATAACGAACGAATCGACATATCCTTTCATGTAGACACATTTGTCACATTTATTAATGGTGAACCCTTTTGATAGTAGAGTATTATCAAATTTCTCATGTCATTGTTTAGGGGCCTGTTTCAGACCGTACAACAATTTAACAAGCTGACACACTTTTGTCTCTTGTCCTGGAACCATATACCCCTCGGGTTGGTCCATATATATTTCTTCTTCCAAATCACCATTTAGGAAGGCTGTCTTAACATCCATTTGATGTATTTCAAGATCCTGTAAAGCGGCGATGGCTATGAACATACGTATGGAATGTCATTCTAGATACCGGTGAGTAGGTGTCAAAGTAATCAAGACCCTCTTTTTGACGATAGCCCTTGACTACCAACCTAGCCTTGTATTTGTCGATATAACCATCTGCTTTTAACTTCCGTTTGAGGACCCACTTACAACCCAAAGGTTTGTGTCCTGGAGGAAGATCAGCCAACTCTCAGGTGTGGTTGTGCAGGATGAATTCTATCTCACTTTCTAAGGCTTCCTTCCAGAGAGGTTCTTCTGGAGTTGACAATGCCTCAGCGATTGTCCGTGGTTCGTATTGAACTAGATAAGCTTCAAAGTCTGGACCGAAGGACTTATCCTCCGAATCCTTTTTCTTTGACTTGGTTCCATCTCTGAATTTTCCAAGTTCTGAGAATCTGGAATATTGAATTCCGAATCAACAGCTACTTCAGAATTCACTAGATCTGAACTGTTTGGATCTGGGTAGTCATTAACCCTTTAATCCTCAGAGATTTGATCATAATTTCGTTTGAGAGAGGTTATGTTGTTTTACTTGTATGGAAATATATCTTCAAAGAAACTTGTGTTTCTTGATTCCATGATCGTACCTTCATGAATATCTGGTACATCCGACTTATGCACTATGAAGCGATAATCACTACTGTTATTGGCATATCCAATGAATATGCAATCCACAGTCTTAGGTCCAATCTTGACCTGCTTTGGCATAAGTAATTTTACCTTGGCCAGACAACCCCATACCTTCAAATACTGATAGGTAGGTTTCTTTCCTTTCCATAGTTCATATGGAGTGTTGTCTTTACCCTTGTGTGGAACTCTATTAAGTATCTTATTTGCGGTAAGGACAACTTCTCCCCACAAGGTTTGAGGGAGGCCTGAATTGATGAGTAGAGCATTCATTATTTCCTTTAGTGTTCGATTCTTATGTTCAGCAACATCGTTTGATTGAGGTGAGTAAGGAGCCGTTGTTTGATGAACTATACCCGATTGGGTACAAAGTTCTTTAAAAGGTGCTACATATTCTCCCCCTCTATGGCTACAGATAGTTTTAACCGCCCACTAAGTTGATTTTCAACTTCTGTTTTGTAGCGTTTGAATGCTTCATCTTTACTTTTTAGTAAGTAAAGGTAACAAAACCTTGTGTTATCATCTATGAAAGTCACAAAGTACTTGTTCCCCCTTCTAGTTTGAGCGAACTTCAAATCACATATATCAGTATGTATAAGTTCTAGAGGAGCGGTTTCCCTTTCGATTGATCTAAAGAGACTTTTGAAAAGCTTTGCCTCTATGCACACCTCACACCTACGTTGAGGGTTTATGTCAATAGACGAAAATAATTCCAACTTTACCAATCTTTGGATAGATTGATAGTTAACATATCCTAATCTATGATACCATAAATTAGATAACTTAATCAAGTAAGTAGAAGACTCAATTTTATTGATAATTGAAATAGAAGGCATTACAGGTGCAATATTAAACTTTAAAAGGCCTTTACAGACGAAGTCTCTTCCTACAAAAGTTCCATTTTTAGTGATTACAAATTTGTTAGCTTCTAACACTAGCCTAAAACCAGCATTAACCAACAAAGATCCAGAAATCAGTTTTCTATGAATTTCTGGAACGTGCATCACTTCCTTTAGAGTCAGCTCCTTTCCGGACGTCATCTTTAGGATGACCTTTCATACCTCCAGCACCTCTGAAGAAAAATTATTTTCCATGAACAATTTCTTGTCTGTGACTGATGTATAAGTAAAAAAGGCGTCTTTATTAGAACAAAGGTGACGGGTAGCACCCGTATCCAACCACCATTGCACCGGATTCTCAGCGAGGTTAGCTTCTAGCACCACCGCTGAGAATTCTTCAATCATATCGTCTAGAAGTGTGTATTCGACGATGTTAGCCTTTTCCTTGCCTTGCCTTTGGCCTTCTCTTTGTTCTCATATTTGAGCTTACGGCAGTCTTTGACCATGTGACCAACTTTACCACAGTGATGACAAGTACCCTTAAAATTTTCAGTTGTTTGGGACTTACCATCCGTTTGGAACTTTCGATTCTTGCTCGGGTACCCTTTGACATCCGCCAGGTTCGCTTTAGCCTCAGCGGGTAGTTTCCCCTTTGGCATGACCTTCTTATTATCCTCTAGAATTTGGAGTCTGATAATAAGCTCATTTAATGCCATCTCCTTCGTCTTGAGTTTCAAGCAATTCATAAACTCAGTCCACGAGGGAGGCAGCTTCTCGATCAATGCTCCAACCAAGAATTGTTCATTGGGTTTCAATCCTTCCAAGTCTAGGTGATGTATAATCATTTGAAATTCCTGGACTTGGGATGACACACTTTTATTGTCCACCATTTGAAATTTCAGAAATCTCCCAATGACGAACTTTTTAGCACCCGCATCTTGGGTATTGTATTTCTTTTGCAATTTGTCTCACAATTCCTTAGCTGTCCCAACGGTGCAATATACTGTGTACAAAGGATCGAACAAACTATTCAGAGTATAGTTTCTGCACATGAAATCACTATGATTCCATTCATCTCGAACCATCTTTATGCCGTTAACGACATGGATACCTTGCCCCCTCCCGCCATTTCATTTGGCTGAGGGTCCGTGTCTTCCCCAACTTGTGGAGGATCTTCGGTAAGGAAACGTGACATTTCCATAATCGTCAAGAAGAAGAACATTTTTTGCTGCCATCTTTTAAAATTCACACCCATGAAATTTTCAGGACGTTCATGATGGAATCCGGTGGGTGTTGAAGCAGTGGCGCTTCCTTGAGCAGTTTGGAACGCCTTGAGCAGTAGTGGGGTTGACACTAGTTGTGCCAAAAGCAGTGAAGTTGTAGGCATTGGGATTGCCTTGAGGAGTGGTGGTGAAGGCAGTAGGATTACCTTGAGCATTGGTGGAATTTTCAGCGTTCAATTGATCTTGTCCAGTCATGTTGTTGTTGAAAGCAGCGAATATTATTGTCACGACCCGACCGGGCGCGATCGTGCCCTAGGGAACCCATCAGTACACATCGAGAATAGCAATGAACATACATAACACATAAACCTGTAAATAGTAAACATCACCGGCAAGCCGACAAGGTCGCCTTCCATAGGATACACTTAATCAAAAATGTAAAACAGTACAACTTGTTTTTATAGCCCAAACCACAAATGTGACTACATACCTCTAGGAATAACAACTGTGACGGGACAGGGCCCCGCCATACCCCCTGAATGTACAAAAGTCTACAACCTCAGGGAATCGTACCAAAAGACAAAGCCTCTGGAGAAATGAAGCTTCCCAAGAACTGAACAGTGATCCTAAGAGTGCGGATCGCAGTTACGCACCTCAACTGCGGCATGAACGCAAACCCCGAAGGAGGTCGATCTAACAGTACCAAGTATGTGGCGAAAATACAAGAATGAAATCATAATAGTCTATATAAAGCAGGAGACAGGTATGATAACCAAACTACAGTACACAACATATAAGCAGCCATGTCAAGTCGGGGACTCACGCCCTCTAAGTCATCACTCAAATATAACTATGGGTCGCATGCCCACAACATCAATCATGCCCGCGGAAATCCTTCCTCACTGCCGACAGTCTATGATATAACAACACTAAGGAGTACATATGAACACCGGGTCCCACCTGTGTCCTAAGAACCGTACGGGGCAAGTACGAAGGCATAGCTACCAGATCCACCCTGCGTCCTCAACTGACCGGGGCAAGTACGAAAGCCAGCTACCAGATCCGCCCGTACCAACAATACTAAATACCTGTATCACGAAGCTGACCGGGGCAAGTACGATAGCCTCTACCAGATCCACCCTGCGTCACGTCGCTGACCGGGGCAAGTACGTAGGCTAACCACCAGATCCGCCCTGCATCACGAGACTTCGTCCTAACACCGGCAAGTCGAAGCCAACTACCGGATCCACTGAGATCACGTCGTGGCCGGGGCAAGTACGAGGGCTAGCTACCAGATCCACCCTGCATCAGTAGACCTCATGGAGCTAGTCCATGGAATAACACTATCAACAGGGAACGAACCCTCATCATGGCCGCATACCCGTGGAATCCTCCATCACTGACGGTACGTCCAAGTAAACTCATAACTTCTTTAGACTGTTCATTTCTTTCATCTATGTTTACCTTTTTCAAGAAAACCCACTCTTTAACCTTCCATAAAGTTATTATAACCAACTCCCCATAAAGCCGTTATACTAACTTTATGCTTTTAAAACTTTAGACATTCTTATTCTCTCATAAGGCCGTTATAACTAACTTCCCATAAAGCCGTTATAACTCCTTATATCTCAAACGGTTTCGTTCTTTTATTAACCAAGAGACTTACACTTCAAAACAAATTTACACAATTTTCAAAACACTTCAAGCCTCTTATCTTTAGAAAACAAGTTTCTTACCTCAAAAATTAAGCCTCTTACTCCTAGAATAATTCAATACTCAATATTTTCACACCAAGTACTCTATACTTCCTTATGTCAAGAAATCCTTGTCTACTTTATTTAGGATAAACCATTCCTCAAGAACAAGCGGGTTAACTTCTTAACCCAACCAACTTAGACATTTTCTGAAAACAAGTCAAGTATAACAAAAGGATTTGCTTCATTTAAAAACACGTACGTTTACCGTACTACATAGATATAACTACTCATGCTCAAGAGATAAGAAAGTTTCCACATACCTCTTCGGCTCAATCCACTTGCTAAGTCCAAAATACCGCATGTAGTATGTCAACCTATAATGACCATAATATGTTTATTAACTTCTAGTTTAAACATAGAATTTTCCAAGTTCAAGTCACTAATTTCTATGGAAAATTGGACAGCATTTCCTTTGTTTCTACATACTTTGCCACCTTTCTCAAGGCCGAATTCAACATCCAAACGCCACATTTAAGGCCCAACAATCCAAACATTTCAAAGGGGATTACACACCTAAACTTGGGTGTGTAAAATTCTGCCCCACAAGGTAAAACAACTAACTTAACAAGTATAAGGTAGTTTTTAGGCTACAACATGCTCACAATATCTTCTTAACCAATTCTTTCATATCCAAACCTTATTTATTACATGCAATGAATCTAGGAGCATTATTTACTACTACAAGTTCCTTCCTCTTCACATGCAACATCAATAACTAGCTACAAGAGAAGAATTGTTACCTTAGAGCTTTAGCCAAAATTATTCCAACAACTTTGCTAGCCTCCTTTCCAAGAACACCACCACAATAACTCCTACAAGCTAGCCACAAGCTTCCTTCTTGTCCTTAACTTTTCAGATTTTTCTTAGGCTTTGAATTCCTCTTGGAACTTTAGAGAGAAGTGAGAGCTTTAGCTTAGAGAGAGAGAGAGATTTGAAAGATGACCAAGTCTTCAAGACTTGGTCAATATAAGACATGCAAGAATTCAGATGGGGGGGACACTTGTCACCCTCCCAGGGCCTTTTTTAAAGAAGAAATCTGATTTTCCTAAGTTTGTCCGCCAGAAAACCCGCCTCGGCCCTGCGGCCATGCGCTGAAACCTGCGGACTTTGAACTTCCGCGCCGCGTTCGCCTCCGGCGCGCGCTGCAACTTCAGCAACCCTCGAATACCGCGCCGCCTGCCTCCGGCGCCGTGGCCTTGTGGCTCCTGACCGTAACACTTTTCTGTCCGACTGCGCACTGAACTTGTAACTCCCATAACTTTCTACTCCGAGGTCCTATTGACGAACGGTTGGTTGCGTTGGAAACTAGACTCAACTAACTACACACTAGGCCTTTGAAACACCTAGGAACTCTCAACGTAATGGGTCATAACCCGCCTTAAAGTTGACTAAAAACCCGTCCGAAACAATCCGATAACCTATCTTTCAAAAATTTTAAGTCTTAACCCCTTTCGTACGCTCCTATACGTATGGCCAGAACTACGGGGTATAACATTCTCCCCCACTTAGAATCATTCGTCCCCGAATGTTCTTTTTGGAGCCAATCTAATATTCCTCGGTACATCCGCGTACTTCACGCCTAATGGGACCTTGCTATGCCACTTGTGACCCTAAGATATCGCACACGTGTAATCTTTCATCGTAAGTCAAACAGGAAAACGAACCCAAGGTGCGAACCATCACCACTTACTCCCATTCACGGTCTAACGGGATTGCTCGATCGTATCAACCAACTTATTCTAACACATGTACATGGTCTCAATATCCTTTGTTCATAGCACTAAATCATACAACAATCCTATCATGCATACTAACCTCTAAAGGGTAAAAGATATACATGTAACTATTGCTTCACTTTCCCCCTTATCGCTCTAATCATGATCCTGTCCTGCACGGCGCATAGCAAAAGAAGGCGATGAACCAGCCACTAATCCCGAAGGCTGAATCTCTACATCCGTGCTATTTCTGGTCGGACAGTTCCGTGCAAAATGGCCCTGTTGGCCGCATGTAAAGCAATCTCCCAAACTAGCACGACACTCCCCATAATGGGTCCTACCACATCGACTACACCGAGGTAGAGGTGGCTTCCTCAGACTAACACCCCCACTCTCCCGAAAACCTGAACCCTCGAGCCCCGACCGCTCGAATGACCGGTGATCAGACCTTCTTCCAGAAAACCGAGAAGGAGCACTCTGTGCTGGATGAAATGTGGACCTAGTCTGCTGCTGAGGCTGTCCACCCTTAAACCTATCCTGAAACCTCGTCTGGCCTCTTGCCGGGCCGACCTGGCCGACCTCACTCTCCTCGCCTCAATCCTTGTGCATACGCCTGCATCCTGACAATATCCATCCCTGGCTGAAGAGCCACTCCTAGACATACAGTAACCATATAACGGTCTAGCCCCATCACATAGCGGTGAACTCTGTCCGCCATGTCCGCCACAATAGTGGGCGCATACCTGGCCAATGAATCAAACTCCAGGCTGTACTCCCTGATGGTCTTCCCATTCTGCCTCAATGCCAAGAACCTATCCAAGCGGGCTCTCCTCGTCTCAGGAGGCAAAAAGTGACCGAGGAAGGCTTCCGTGAACTCGTCTCAAACAGCTGGAGGAGTACCCACCCCTCTAGACAACTCCCATGACTCAAACCAGTTCAACGCAATATCGCGTAACCGGTAAGAGACTAATACAACGGACTCCGTCTCCGAGGCCCTAAGTACCTATATAGTCCGCCGCACCTGCCGAATGAACTCCTGAGGATCCTCCTCAGACCTCGAACCATAGAACTCGGGTGGATCACAACTCAGAAAGTCTCGAATCCTTAAACTGTCGGCTCTAGGGTTAGCTACCGGCCCTTGGCGGTGCTGCCCTGCCACAATGCTAGTAAACAACCTGATCCATTCTCCGTAATCCCCATACTGCGCCTCGGTGAACCGAGGCTCGCATCGCGGTCTTATTCGCGGCCGCCGCTCGAACTCTGCTGGATGGCGACGCCGTGGAACTTCATTGCGAATCATCACCTCCGGCAGGGATCGGGCTCGCCCGTAACCCTCTGCGTCCGACTTGCAGCTCCTCACCGCTTGCCCTTCCGCTCTGGTTGCCTTGCGTGGAGGCATAACTGGTACATAAGAAGAGGTCAGAGAGGATTCAACCTAGTACGACAACTCTACTGCACGATCTCAGAGAGAGAAGAATGGAAACAAATCCTAAATGTCCTGCAGCCTCCTGATTATAGATGTGGTGCACAACACACCGATAATCAAGACTCTACTAGACACGGTCTGTAGACACTTTTCGAGGACTAACTGCTCTGATACCACTTTTGTCACGACCGACCGGGCGTGGATCGTGCTCTACCGGCACCACGTCGTACACATCGAGAATAGCAAATAAACATACATAACACATAAACCTGTAAATAGTAACCATCACCGGCAAGCCGACAAGGCTGCCTTCCATAGGATATACTTAATCAAAAATGTAAAACAGTACAACTTATTCTTACAGCCCAAACCACAAATGTGACTACAGACCTCTAGGAATAACAATCGTGACGACAGGCCCGCCATACCCCGAATGTACAAAAGTCTACAACCTCGTGGAATCGTACTAAAAGACAAAGCCTCCGAGAAATGGAGCTTCCCAAGAATCAACAAAGGATCCTAAGAGTGCGGATCGGCAAGCTACGTGCCTCAACTGCGGCATGAACTCACTTCGAAGGAGGTCGATAACAGGTACCAAGTATGTGAAACTGAAAATACAGTAATGAAATCATAATAGTCTATATAAAGCAGGAGACAGGTATGATAGCCAAACTACAGTACACAACATATAAGCAGCCATGTCAAGTCGGGGACTCACGCCCTCTAAGTCATCACTCAAATATAACCATGGGTCTCATGCCCACAACATCAATCATGCCCGTGGAAATCCTTCCTCACTGCCGGCAGTCTATGATATAACAACACTAAGGAGTACATATGAACACCAGGTCCCACCTGTGTCCTAAGAACCGTACGGGGCAAGTACGAAGGCATAGCTACCAGATCCACCCTGCGTCCTCAACTGACCGGGGCAAGTACGAAAGCCAGCTACCAGATCCGCCCGTACCAACAATACTAAATACCTGTATCACGGTGGCCGACGGCAAGTACGATAGCCTCTACCAGATCCACCCTGCGTCACGTCGCTGACCGGGGCAAGTACGTAGGCTAACCACCAGATCCGCCCTGCATCACGAGACTTCGTCCTAACACTGACCGGGGCAAGTACGAAAGCCAACTACCAGATCCACCCTGCATCACGTCGCTGACCGGGGCAAGTACGAGGGCT
This sequence comes from Przewalskia tangutica, assembly GCA_029844215.1. NCBI lineage: Eukaryota > Viridiplantae > Streptophyta > Magnoliopsida > Solanales > Solanaceae > Przewalskia > Przewalskia tangutica. The sequence goes on from CM056732.1 coordinate 29,911,107, forward strand.
AGCTACCAGATCCACCCTGTATCAGTAGACCTCATGGAGTTAGTCCATGGAATAACACTATCAACAGGGAACGAACCCTCATCATGACCGCATACCCGTGGCATCCTCCATCACTGAAGGTACGTCCAAGTAAACTCATAACTTCTTTAGACTGTTCATTTCTTTCATCTATGTTTACCTTTTTCAAGAAAACCCACTCTTTAACCTTCCATAAAGTTATTATAACCAACTCCCCATAAAGCCGTTATACTAACTTTATGCTTTTAAAACTTTAGACATTCTTATTCTCTCATAAGGCCGTTATAACTGTTACACCCCGTAAATTCTAGAAGTTAAGATAAGAACATACCAAGGATTATAAGATTGAAAGTTGTAAGGTAAGTTGGCAAACATGTGTTGGATGGATTTGAGTCTACCTTGGAGTGTTGTACCCCAGTTGTTAAGAATTGTGAGGTGTTTAAAAAGCCTAGTGTGTAGTCCGTTAAATCTAGTTCCCAACGCAACAAACCGTTCGTCGATAGGACATCGGAGTCAAAAGTTATGGAAGTTTCAAGTTCGGTGCGCAGTTAGGCAAAGCAGTGGTTTCGGTTCAGGGGTACAGCGCCGCGGCGCCGGAATACAGGGCCGCGGCGCCGGTTGTACTGAGGGTTCGCAGAGGTTGCAGGGCCGCGGCGCCGGAATGCTGGAACTTTTCGGAAGTGGAGGCCATGGCGCGTGGCTGCAAGCGCCGAGGCGGGATTTTTCTCACAGAATAAAGTAAAATCGTGGATATTTTGTTATAGGCCTATGGGAGGGTGACAAGTGTCCTCCCATCCTTTTGACCAGAATAGGTCCTATTTTAGGCCAAGTCTTGGAAGACTTGGCCATTTCATTTCAAAACCCTCCCAATGAAAATCCTCTCCTTCTCTCTAGATTTTCAAGAAAACCTAGCCTAAGAGAAAATTGTCGAGCGCGGCAAGAAGGAAAAGTGTGGGTAAACTTGTGGGGAGCGCCGTGGACGAGTTTGACTAAAAGAAGTGGAAGAAAGGGGCTTTGTGGGCTTCTCCAAAGGTAAAAGTTTCTCCTCTCGATTTGAGTTAATACTTGTCATAGTAGTTTAGAATTGAGCCCGAGGTTGTGATATTTAAGTTTGAATTTAGAAATGAGCCCGAGGTCATATATATTAAGTTTGAATAGATTTGGATCTTGTTGTCTTGTTGAAAACCGAAATGGGCATGTTAGCCTTAAGATTGTAACTTCAATTTGGTTACCAATTTAGTCGTCACATGTTTTAAAGGAAATTGTAGTTGTTGAAGATGTCTAGGGCTAGATATCATGTTATACCTAAATAACTTGAATTGGAAAGGATTTAGATTGGTTATATTGTTGGCCAAGAATGGCATGGAAAGTATTGGTTTTGTTTTATATTGTTGTGGGCGGAATTTTACGCGCCCCGTAGCCGTGTAATCCCCTCAGGTTAGTCAATCGTGTGCCTTAAATGTGGCGCTGGTTATTGAATTCGCCTGAAAGGTGGCAAGTTAATAGAAACAAAGGAAGTTCTCCCAAATTTCCGTAGAATGTAGGGCCTTGCACTTAGTTTATTCTACGCTCAAGCTAGAGTTTGATAGACGCTTTATGACCCTTTATAGATTGAAGTACTACGTGTAACATATTCTTCTTAAGGAGATAGTATCGTGGAGCATTTTGCTTATTGTCGACAATCGTCGCGAGGTATGTGATTCTTCCTATCCTCTTCAAAGATGACTATTTGTAAATATATAGCGCGTAGACGACGCTGTTAAAGGAATTTGATTTCCTTTGTGTCTTGACTTGATATGAAGTGTAAAAGGGCTTCATTGTGTGGAAAAAGTAGTAAAGTCTTATCCGTTAGTAACGTACTTGGTGAGTTAAAGAATGAGCCCTATTGGTCTCATAAATGTTTATAGTGGTAATTGGTTGGTTTAAAACATAAAGTGCTATAACGGCTTTATGGGAAGTTTGTTATAACCACTTATGTAGGTAAAAGAATGGTTTGTGATTTTCAAAAATAAGAGACTTGACTTATAACCGACCTAATTGGTGTTGAAAAGTATAAAACCTCATTCGTGAAAAATGAATACTTGGTTTTTAAAAGAGTAATGTTACATAAATTTGAAATGGAAATAAGAATCGAACAAGCCAATGCAGCTAATAAAGGAAAAAGTAATGACAATTAATTATATTAAAACCAGAGAAACCTCCATCCGCATAAGCTAAGATAAGACAAAATTGTATTACATTTCCTAGATCATGGTCGCTTCTAATAAGAATTATTGAAATCAAGTTCTGATTTTCTTAAAAGTTCCAAAGTAAGGAACTCGATTTCTAAAAGAAAAGAGACTTAAGAATTTGAAGTGTTTTGGTTTAAAAGAAAGGCATGGTTCACTTTTTGGAAAATAAAAGAATGGATTCATTATTAAGATTTAAATGGTAACTTGATTTTGGGAAAAAGGAAGTAACTTGTTTTCAAATATTGAACTCCTTGTGATGGAAAGACATAAGTGACTTATTTATAAAAAGGTAGGAGTACCTTGATCTTAAAGGGGTTAAATACTTGGGTTTTAATGGTATACTTGACGCGTTGTGGTAAGTATGTATAATACCTTGAGTCAGGTAACTTGCCTCTGCTTGTTGTGGTAGCCTTTGTTGTGCAATTGTTTGGTCAGGTGCTACCGAGTCTCTCGATGGAGGCCGCTATCCGTTGATTGATGGACATACCGACACGCTGGGTAGCCCACTGTATGCTTCCATCAGACGATCCTCTTGGACATACCGACACGCTGGGTAGCCCACGTATGCTTCCATTGTGAGTGTTATCTTGTTATTTGTTTGGACATACCGACACGCTGGGTAGCCTACGTATGCTTCCACAATGAGTATCATCTTGTTATTTCCTTCGCATACCGACACGCTGGATGGTCCACGTATGGGCCCACTAGGATGATTCCATGGCCATGCTTATACCGAGTGAGACGCCGGCACGCGCCATCATGCGGGTTAAATTCTGGTTGTATTTGAGTGATGATTTCACGCGAGTCCCCGACTTGACATGATCGCTTATATGTCAGGTAATCGTAGTTTGGTTATCATACATGTCTCCCGCTTTATATAGACTATTATGATTTCATTTACGTGATTTTACGCTTCACATACTGCAATACAGATCGACTTTCGGGCCGCTCATGCCGCAGTCGAGGTACATAACTTGGCGATCCGCCTCTTAGGATCGCTGTCGCTTCTGAAAGCTCCATATCTCCTAAGCTTGTCCCGTGGTACGGCTCCTCAAGTAGTAGACTTTGTTCATTCAGGTACGGGCCCCGGGCCTCCCGCCATTATGATTTTAAAATTCTTAGAGGTTTGTAAAGATCGCTACCAGTTTGTAAGGATGTAATCGCTCAAGTTTTCTTTTATGTACAAAAGGTAACCGCTTCGTTATCCTGCTTTCTTAGTTCACCGCTTTCTTTCATAAGTTTTTTATTTCCGCCGTTTTTCTCTCGATGTTGTATCACTAAGGTGCCCGGTAGGCACCATCACGCCCGAGGTCGGTCGTGACAAAAGTGGTATCGTGAGCGCTTAATCTCGGAAAATGTCTACAGACCGTATCTAGTAGTTCGATTATCGATGTTGCGCACCACATCTATAATCGTGAGGCTATGGATATTTAGGATTGGTTTCCATTCTTCTCACTCGAGATCGTGCCTAGAGTCGTGTTATAAGTTTGGACTCCTCCGACGTATTCTTTGTATACCGGTGATGCCTCCACGCAAGGCAACCAGAGCCCGTGGCGGCAAGGCAGCAGAGGAGTCGCGAGTAGAGCAACAATGGTCTCTACCGAGACCACGACACCGAGCCTCCAGCCCACACCGAGCAGAGAGACGGGTTACAAGGAAATGGCCCGCCATTAGCCGTGATCAGGCTGCATACGGCGATAGGCCGGATGCAGCAGCTCAGCCCAGAGTACCCATAGTTCACCCGAGGTCGATAGTTTGAGGCTACGATTTTCCGAGTCAGAGCCCACCCGAAGTTCTACGTCGAGGCCCGAGGATGATCCGCAGGAGTTCATCCGACGCCATTCTGATCACGAGAGTGATCAAGGCTTCGAGACCGAGTCGCTGGTTTTGTTCACATCGGCCGCGTGATACCGCAATGATCGTTTGATTCGCGAGCTGTCCCGGGGAACATGCACCTCCACCGTCAGTGAGTTCTCAGAGGCTTTCCTTGGCCATTTCTTGCCTCCACAGACGAGGAAGGCACGGGCCGACAGATTTTTGAAGCTAAGACAAAGAGGGCGCACAGTTCGGGAGTACAATGTAGAGTTTGACTCAATGGCCCGGTATGTCCCCGCTTTGGTGGCCAATATGGAGGATAGAGTGCACCGTTATGTCACCGGACTCGATGATTATTTAGCGGAGGATGCACAGAAGAGCTCTTCACCGAGCATGGACATTACCCGTGATCCAGCCTACGCAAAGATACCGAGGAACGTAGAGGTCGCGAAATAACCAAGATCGCCAGAAGAGGCCGTGACAAGAGAGTCCTCCGTGACCTTCGAGGCGACATTTCAAAGAAGAGCTAGTTATTTACCTCACCAAGACAGAGTGCTCCATCACGCCTTCGGACGCTCAGAAATTCAGAGCGGTCGTGGCTCCTGTGCTCGTGTTTTGGGGGAGCGGACGTTAGTCATACGACCACCCCTACCTCGCTGCGTCGTGGTAGGCTCCATGGTGGGAGTGTCGTGGCCGGAATGGGGTTTGTTTTGCATGCGACAACAGGCCATTTTGCGAGGAATTGTCCAACCAGAGATAGCGCGATGTAGAGACTCACCTTTCGGATCGATGGTCGATTCATCTCCTCCTTTTGTGCGCTGCGCAGGAAGGAACATGAGTAGAACGGCATGGACATGAAGTAATAGTTACGTATATTCTTAACCTCAGAGACTAGTATGCATTGTTGTTATGGTGATGTGTTAAGTGCTATGTTCGGATAACTTCGTAAAATGTGATTTAGAAGCCCGTTAGTAGAAAGGGTAAGTCCGGGATGAGAAGTTTTGAACCTTAGAATTTATAACTTGAGACCTTAGATGTAAGGCCGTCTCGAGTAAAAGATTTAACTGTTATCCTTGTCGGAAGTCCATTATATACATGGAGTGTTGTGGGATATTATGCCCATGGGAGGCAAAATTGATTTTTGTGGGTATAGTAGTGAAGACTACCCCAGCGCCTGCGTTTTGGAGACTTAGAAGGAACATTCGAGACGAATGTTTCTAAGGGGGGGGGGGGAGAATGTTACACCCCGTAAATTCTAGAAGTTAAGATAAGAACATACCAAGGATTATAAGATTGAAAGTTGTAAGGTAAGTTGGCAAACATGTGTTGGACGGATTTGAGTCTACCTTGGAGTGTTGTACCCCAGTTGTTAAGAATTGTAAGGTGTTTAAAAAGCCTAGTGTGTAGTCCGTTAAATCTAGTTCCCAACGCAACAAACCGTTCGTCGATAGGACATCGGAGTCAAAAGTTATGGAAGTTTCAAGTTCGGTGCGCAGTTAGGCAAAGCAGTGGTTTCGGTTCAGGGGTTCAGCGCCGCGGCGCCGGTTGTACTGAGGGTTCGCAGAGGTTGCAGAGCCGCGGCGCCGGAATGCAGGGCCGCGGCGTCGGAATGCTGGAACTTTTCGGAAGTGGTGGCCGCGCCGAGGCGGATTTTTCACAGAATAAAGTAAAAATCAGGGGATATTTTGTTATAGGCCTATGGGAGGGTGACAAGTGTCCCTCCCATCCTTTTGACCAGAATAGGGTCCTATTTTAGGGCCAAGTCTTGGAAGACTTGGCCATTTCATTTCAAAACCCTCCCAATGAAAATCCTCTCCCTTCTCTCTAGATTTTTGAAGAAAACCTAGCCTAAGTGGACATTGTTGAGCGCGCAAGAAGGAAAAGTGTGGGTAAACTTGTGGAGCGCCATGGACGAGTTTGACGGAAAAGAAGTGGAAGAAAGGGGCTTTTGTGGGCTTCTCCAAAGGTAAAAGTTTCCCCTCCTCTTGGAATTGAGTTAATACTTGTCATAGTAGTTTAGAATTGAGCCCGAGGCTGTGATATTTAAGTTTGAATTTAGAAATGAGCCCAGGTCATTATATATTAAGTTTGAATAGATTTGGATCTTGTTGTCTTGTTGAAAACCGAAATGGGCATGTTAGCCTTAAGATTGTAACTTTAATTTGGTTACCAATTTAGTCGTCACATGTTTTAAAGGGGGAAATTGTAGTTGTTGAAGATGTCTAGGGCTAGATATCATGTTATACCTAAATAACTTGAATTGGAAAGGATTTAGGATTGGTTATATTGTTGGCCAAAATGGCATGGAAAGTATTGATTTTGTTTTATATTGTTGTGGGGCGGAATTTTACGCGTCCTGTAAAGGCGTGTAATCCCCTTTGTGGTTAGCTGAATTGTGTGCCTTAAATGTGGCATTGGTTATTGAATTCGGCCTTGAGAAAGGTGGCAAATTAATAGAAACAAAGGAAGTTCTGTCCAAATTTCCGTAGAATGTAGGGGCCTTGCACTTAGTTTATTCTACGTTCGAAGCTAGAGTTTGATAGACGCTATGACTTTATAGATTGAAGTACTACGTGTAACATATTCTTCTTAAGGGAGATAGTACTGTGGAGCATTTTGCTTATTGTCGACAATCGTCGCGAGGTATGTGATTCTTCCTATCCTCTTCAGCATGACTATTTGTAAAATATATAGTGCGGTAGACGCACGTGTGTTAAAGGAATTTGATTTCCCTTTTGTGTCTTGACTTGATATGAAGTGTAAAGGGCTTCATTGTGTGGAAAAAGTAGTAAAGTCTTATCCGTTAGTAACGTACTCTGGTGTTAAAGAATGAGCCCTATTGGTGTCATAAATGTTTATAGTGGTAATTGGTTGGTTTAAAACATAAAGTGCTATAACGGCTTTATGGGAAGTTTGTTATAACCACTTTATGTAGGTAAAAGAATGGTTTGTGATTTTCAAAAGATAAGAGACTTGACTTATAACTGACCTAATTGGTGTTGAAAAGTATAAAACCTCATTCGTGAAAAATGAATACTTGGTTTTTAAAAGAGTAATGTTACATAAATTTCGGAAATGGAAATAAGAATCGAACAAGCCAATGCAGCGTTAATAAAGGAAAAAGTAATGACAATTAATTATATTAAAACCAGTAGAAACCTCCATCCGCATGAAGCTAAGATAAGACAAAATTGTATTACATTTCCTAGATCATGGTCATTTAATAAGAATTATTGAAATCAAGTTCTGATTTCCTTAAAAGTTCCAAAGTAAGGAACTCGATTTCTAAAAGAAAAGAGACTTAAGAATTTGAAGTGTTTTGGTTTAAAAGAAAGGCATGGTTCACTTTTTGGAAAATAAAAGAATGGATTCATTATTAAGATTTAAATGGTAACTTGATTTTGGGAAAAAGGAAGTAACTTGTTTTCAAATATTGAACTCCTTGTGATGGAAAGACATAAGTGGCTTGTTTATAAAAAGGTAGGAGTACCTTGATCTTAAAGGGGTTAAATACTTGGGTTTTAATGGTATACTTGACGTTGTGGTAATAAGTATGTATAGTACCTTGAGTTGTGTGTAACTTGCCTCTGCTTGTTGTGGTAACCTTTGTTGTGCAATTGTTTGGTTGTGTGCTACCGAGTCTCTCGATGGAGGGCCGCTATCCGTTGATTGATGGACATACCGACACGCTGGGTAGCCCACGTATGCTTCCACCAGACGATCCTCTTGTACATACCGACACGTTGGGTAGCCCGGGTATGCTTCCATTGTGAGTGTTATCTTGTTATTTGTTCGACATACCGACACGCCGGGTATCCCACGTATGCTTCCACAAATGAGTATCATCTTGTTATTTCCTTTGGGCATACCGACACGCTGGATGGTCCACGTATGGGCCCACTAGGATGGTTCCATGGCCATGCTTATACCGAGGTGAGATGCCGGGCACGACCGTTATCAGGCGTTAAATTCGGGTTGTATTTGAGTGATGATTTCACGCGAGTCCCCGACTTGACATGATCGCTTATATGTTGTGTATCGTAGTTTGGTTATCATACATGTCTCCGCTTTATATAGACTATTATGATTTCATTTACGTGATTTTACGCTTCACATACTTGGTACTGTTATCGACTTCTCGGGCCGCGTTCATGCCGCAGTCGAGGTACATAGCTTGTCGATCCGCCTCTTAGGATCGCTGTCGCTTCTGAAAGCTCCATATCTCCTAAGCTTGTCCTGTGGTACGGTTCCCTGAAGTAGTAGACTTTTGTTCATTCAGGGGCATGGCGGGGCCCTGTCCCATCATTATGATTTTAAAATTCTTAGAGGTTTGTAGATCGCTGTGGGCCGAGTTTGTGGATGTAATCGCTCAAGTTTTCTTTTATGTACAAAAGGTAACCGTTTGGGTTATCCTGTTTTCTTAGTTCACTGTTTTCTTTCATAAGTTTTTTATTTCCGCTGGTTTTTCTCTGATGTTGTATCACTAAGGTGCCCGGGGTAAAACACCAGTCACGGGCCCGAGGTCGGGTCGTGACAATAACTAACTTCCCATAAAGCCGTTATAACTCCTTATATCTCAAACGGTTTCGTTCTTTTATTAACTAAGAGACTTACACTTCAAAACAAATTTACACAATTTTCAAAACACTTCAAGCCTCTTATCTTTAGAAAACAAGTTTCTTACCTCAAAAATTAAGCCTCTTACTCCTAGAATAATTCAATACTCAATATTTTCACACCAAGTACTCTATACTTCTTTATGTCAAGAAATCCTTGTCTACTTTATTTAGGATAAACCATTCCTCAAGAACAAGCGGGTTAACTTCTTAACCCAACCAACTTAGACATTTTCTTAAAACAAGTCAAGTATAACAAAAGGATTTACTTCATTTAAAAACACGTACGTCTACCGTACTACATAGATATTACTACTCATGCTCAAGAGATAAGAAAGTTTCCACATACCTCTTCGGCTCAATCCACTTGCTAAGTCCAAAATACCGCACGTAGTATGTCAAACTATAATGACCATAATATGTTTATTAACTTCTAGTTTAAACATAGAATTTTCCAAGTTCAAGTCACTAATTTCTATGGAAAATTGGGCAGCATTTCCTTTGTTTCTACATACTTTGCCACCTTTCTCAAGGCCGAATTCAACATCCAAACGCCACATTTAAGGCCCAACAATCCAAACATTTCAAAGGGGATTACACACCTAAACTTGGGTGTGTAAAATTATGCCCCACAAGGTAAAACAACTAACTTAACAAGTCTAAGGTAGTTTTTAGGCTACAACATGCTCACAATATCTTCTTAACCAATTCTTTCATATCCAAACCTTATTTCTTACATGCAATGAATCTAGGAGCATTATTTACTACTACAAGTTCCTTCATCTTCACATGCAACATCAATAACTAGCTACAAGAGAAGAATTGTTACCTTAGAGCTTTAGCCAAAATTATTCCAACAACTTTGCTAGCCTCCTTTCCAAGAACACCACCACAATAACTCCTACAAGCTAGCCACAAGCTTCCTTCTTGTCCTTAACTTTTCAGATTTTTCTTAGGCTTTGAATTCCTCTTGAAACTTTAGAGAGAAGTGAGAGCTTTAGCTTAGAGAGAGAGAGAGATTTGAAAGATGACCAAGTCTTCAAGACTTGGTCAATATAAGACATGCAAGAATTCAGATGGGGGGGGACACTTGTCACCCTCCCATGGCCTTTTTAAAAGAAGAAATCTGATTTTCCTAAGTTTTTCCGCCAGAAAACCCGCCTCGGCGCCGCGGCACTGAAACTTCGCGACTTTCGACTTCCGCGCGCATGCTCGCCTCGGCCAAGCGGCTGCAACTTCAGCGACCGTAATAACCGCGCCGCGGCCCCGTGGCTCTCGATCGTAACACTTTTTCTCGTCCGATCACAAGACCGAACTTGTAACTCCCATAACTTTCTACTCCGAGGTCCTATCGACGAACGGTTGGTTGAGTTGGAAACTAGACTCAACGAACTACACACTAGGCCTTTGAAACACCTAGGAACTCTCAATGTAACGGGTCATAACCCGCCTTAAAGTTGACTAAAAACCCGTCCGAAACAATCCGACAACCTATCTTTCGAAAATTTTAAGTCTTAACCCCTTTCGTACGCTCCTATACGTATGGCCAGAACTACGGGGTATAACAATTATCTTACGTTTGTTGGATCAAGTGTATAAAATTACAAGGAAATGAGAATTGTAACAACAACAACAACAAGTAACAAGAAGTCTGAAAATTAAACAAACAAAAAGGTCTTGCTGAGTTGATTGGATGAACAATCTATCCTTAAGATAATATTTCCTCGTATATCCTTTCAACGGTTGTAATGACAACTTATCTCCCAAGATAAAACAACAATCAAATAAATGAGCAAAGGAAACTCAAGTGTTTGCTTTGGAAGAAAGATTTTTGAGTGTTTGTGATTGCTAAAGAGGAAGACAATTTCAGAGAATTATTTTGTGAATGTGTATTTTGTAAATGTGCCAAAGGCCCCATTTTATAGTATGAAGAAGATGGTCTTCCACCTAGCCAAGTAATGGCCAATAAAGGCCATATAATGCCTTGAACGTGGAGTAATAATTCAGCCAAATAATGGTTGAATTCATGAGCCATATAATGGAGAATTAATGCTCCAAAGTCAGCCCAAAATCAAGTTGCCCATCTTCCAACAATAAAACGCTCAGGCGACATTTTCGTACTGCTTCGTCTTTCATACATTGTACACGTCTTCCTTTTATTTACCAACGTGAAATCATTGTTATTTGGCCAATAATCATCTATTATTTTACGTCTCAAACAATTCGTATAAGTACCAATATCTCTTCCACTTAAAGAAATTACGATTCTTGACACTTTATGTGCACGTGTGTGAAAACCATATTTCCGACGTGCGGGACCCCCAATTGTTCGATTCATAATTAATAGGATTTACTTTATTTCATGTTTAATAAATATTTCCAACAAACACTATTATTTAGATTTTTTTCACCGACATTTTGTGAGAAATAACTATCGAACATTTTTTAATGGGAAATCCAGTGAAAATAGAGTCTTTAGTAGTGTTTGTTTGAAAAATTGATGCAAATTTGTGATAACAAGTACATATTTGGTGTGGCATAAGTGTGTGTATATATTAGTAAAACAAAATCAGTGATATGAATAGATAAAATTTCGAGATGAAAATAGTGGATATGTATATATGCCATCTAATGTTCATAATGCACTTCCATTATAAGATAAGTTTAAAAGAAGATATAAGCATCTCTTTTTTGGAAAAGAAAAAAACGTGTGGAATAAAGATTGGTGTTTTTAGGTAAATGAATTGGTTGGATTAATATGAGATAGGTGCTCCCAAAGCAACTATTAAGATAAGACTTGCCAGAGTTTTATGCTTATCTAACACAAAAACATAGCCTTTATGTTTTTAAATTATTGCGTCATGTCATGTCATGTAATGTACTAACAAAGTTCAATAAGCTCCAACGAAAAGAAAAAATATATTTGGAATTTTAACTCTTGGAATCACTTTGACCCTATAGTTAGAGCTTATCCATTGTTAAGAAAAAAAGCTTCCATCAAATTGGCTGAGGGATGTGGATTGTGGTCAATTAACCTATATTTTCAAATAAGAAAAAAGAAAAAGGTGGGGTGGGGTGGGGTGGGGTGGGAAGAGAAATGTATGAGACCCCATGCCACCTTACGTTTTTTTCTATTATTATTTTCCTAGACTACCCTTAAAATTATATTAATCACATAGTTTTAAAAAACAAAGACGAGTAACACTGAAAATTCAAGAAAATAAGCATTGATTTTTCACTTTTATGTAAGAAAAATGTATAAAGAGATCCTTAACCTTAAATGCTCCTAAATAAATTCTATATGAACAGTCCTTCGAATTCAAAAAGTAAAAATAGATCAGAAAAACTTGTTCAATAACCCCATAAACTTTTCCATTTAGTTTGGGTTAAATTTGAGCTTAAATGACATTATTAAGGTGAACCTGAGATGTGTGAGATCCACACTGGGTGTAAATATGATTGGAACATGATAACATAAGATGGGTACAAGGTGAGGGGTTAGAAATGGCAAAGTATCACCACCCAAAATTGCACGTCATGATGGCACCTACATTATTTCTAACCATCCCCTAACATTTATAAAATTATTAGTTATTAAGGGCAGAAAACATATTAAAATATGATATCTTTCAAGTCAGTAACATAGAAATACGGATAAGTCATAATACAATCCATCCCCAAAATCGAGTGTCAATTATATAAGAGCTCTAGAATACTAAATACAAGTCTCGTAGGACTGAAATGACAATGTCTATAGGAGGCAAATGCAATAAGATAAAGGAAGAGATCCAGGGACTGCGAATCAGCCAAAGCAGCTTACCCTGAAGTCTCGGTTAGTATGCCTCTAAATTGGCCACGAGGCCAAGAACTAGAACAGGGGTCTGTATCTGTACGAAGTGCAGAAATACAGTATGAGTACAAATTACTAGTACACCGTAAGTATCATACACCGACAACGAAGAGACAACACATATAGAATATAAAGACTGGACACACAACACATATTCAATTAGAGCATTTTGTTAAATATACATAAATTACACATGATGACACATATATACTTATGTATATTAGACATTAACGGCCAGGCCAGACACTGGTCCTTTTATCAAAACTGCCCATCACGGGCGTATTAGACCATCACGAGCAGTGGCCTGGCTTGTATCAGACAACTCAATATTGTGTATATTAGGAATGTATATTGTAGTTGTCACGACCCATTCCGGGGCCCGTGACTGGTGCCTTACCGGGGCACCCAAGTAGTCATACATCAGAGTAATCAGCGGAAATATAAAACAAGACATGAAACAGTTTATAAAATAAGACACAGTTTATGTGAACAAACGTCGCCTTTCGGCATATATATATAAACCAGTTTAGCGCTACATCCGACATCGCATAAATACGACTACGCACTTAAGGAAATATACAACTATGGCGACAGTGGTTCCGCCATACCGATCAGATAAACTATCTACAATACAGGAGATCATACCAAAAGTAGAGCCTCCGAGAAGATGGAGCTCACGACACCAATGCAAAGAGATCCTAAGGATGCGGATCTAGCACTGCCGCTCTTACCTGCGCATGAACGCATCCCCAAGGAGGTCGATAACAGTACTAAGTATGCGAATCAGAAAGTACTTAAATGAAAACATATCATTTTTAAAACCACATAAATATGTGTGAAACCACCATGAAACCGCACGTAGTGCCACATCACAAACAAGAGCAACAATAGTAATCGAATAGGTCTTGTCTAGGCCGCGAATGATCGAAACAGGCCACTCGCCCATATCATCATTCTCGCAAGCCTAATCTCGACTCCCGAGTCCGCATAGGCCACTCACACGGGCCCGCATGAGGTATAACCCCGCATCGAGGGTAGCTACTCCTGCATCGCCCCGACTCGTTGTCCGCACGCCACATGCATCGCATGAGGTATAACCCCGCATACTAACACCGAACTCTCGTAGCCCGCATAGGCCCCCGACCCGCATGAGGTATTCTCGAATCATGGTCCTGCATCACCGAGTCTACCCCGTCGGAGGGCGCCAACCTCCCAGATCATCTCAAGAGATGAGTGATAGTACACTAACATAACAGCTTATTCTTAAACAACATAATCACAACAATAATACTCTTTTTCACAAACGTTACAAGACACTAACACACATAGCATCATATCATGTCTACTTATCAAACCATCTTATTATTCTTTCACAATTCAATATAAGTCCGTTATAAACACATAGGCAAACTGCTTTCTTTTATCAATCTTAAGTGGTTATACTTAACCTCCCATAAGGCTAGTATAACTCTTAAGCTTCGCTTAAAACCAATTAGTTCTCTTTGTTAAAAATGATTCAAGATTCTTTAAAATGCTTTTGATCTTTATTATTGGGCTTAAGCCGTGAGGCATTGCTGCAGTGTTATTCAAAGCTTAAGCCAGGCATTGCCGTAAGTATTATTCAGGCTTAAGTCAAAGACATTGCCGTAGTTATATTTTAGTTAACACATGTACGTCTACCGTACTATATATATTGTAAAATATCATGCTTTAGGAAGAATCACATACCTTCTCAAATAAACCACCGCCAAGTCAATATGTCGCGCAGAGAGTCACCATAATAGTCACAGATATCTATCAAAGACTACTCAAGGTCATTCTAAACAGAGGGTTCACAATTTTATGGAAAGTTGGGCAGACTTCCTACCCTGAGCTATATAAGTTCATCAGAAAACAAATTCTATGTAAGTACAGTTTGATTATTCTTCTTTTTAACCCTTCTACTGTGGTAACAGTTCAATTCTATTCTGTGATATTCTTCTAAGTATTTATACTTATTCTCATACTACGACAGTAAGTATTCTCTAATTCAAAAGAGGGTTAGGATTAGTTACCTCGGTAAGCCCAATAATATCCTAGAAAAAGTCGCGCCTGAGCAAGGTTTAGCTCCTAAGTTGAACGCTCCGATAGTTACAAGGAAACTTTAGAAGTTCTTCACAACTTCTACTAAGGACTAAGGGATTTGGGCTAGGGTATTTTGGGCATTATAACAATACTAGAAGGCAACTTTTCTACCAAGGGAGGGGGGGTAGATTTCGGCTAGGCTGGGAAGCCTCGCCAAGGGTCACTTAGGCTAGAGGGGAAGAGGGCTTGACGAAATGGCTAACAAGGAGAAGGAGGATTTTCAAGACTTGGAAAGGAATTTCTGGATGCAGAACTCTTCATCTTAAGGGCGGGTATTTATAGGTCAAGGGATGGCCAACCAATGGCCAAGATTTAGACAAGTGCAAGGCAAGTGTAGGGTGAGGATTAACTATACACAAATATCCTACCAACTCCTTGACTTGTGCACAAGGCACAAAAAACGTGCCATTGCTTAGCAAATTCGTCCAAATGGACGATTTGAAGTCCACCATTTGGAGGGTGCCAAGTGTCGCCCTCCCGTTCGTCCAAAATGTTTCGTCTCTCGGAACAATCCGCAAAAATTAGAAATGGCATAGCGGAATTTACCTACGAAAGTGTGGAAACGTTTCGCCGGAAAGCGATTCTTTAAGCGAGTTGTGCACAATTTCAACTTGGCTAATCTTTAAGGCTAAACTTTTATGCGTATTCCTTACGCACATACTGGAAATACGGGGTATAACATTCTCCCCCACTTAGAAACATTCGTCCCGAATGTTCCTTCCCAAAACAGTTAACGATAAGATTCTTCATAACTTAAACAGTTTGCAAATGCCACACGCGGCCACAAAACAACACTTAGGCATAAACGATAACGAAAATTTACAAGTAGGAAAGTGAATTACCTGGAGGTGTGGGGAATAGGTGAGATACTTCTGCCTCATGTCCTCGCCGGCTTCCCGCCATCTCCTCTGAGCTCGTTCCGCCACAAGACTTTGACGGAAGCCACGTCCTTCGTCCGCAGACGCCTAACCTGACGATCGACTATCGCTATGGGAATCTCCTCATACGATAACCCTCGGTCACCTGGACATCGTCAATCGGGTGTACCTAGATGGATCCGATACATCTCTCAAAGATAGATACGTGAAAAACCGGATGCCGCCTCCGGATCGGACGGCAGATCAACTCATAGTAACCTTGCCTACCTGCGGACAATCAAACGCCCAATGTACCTGGTGAGTTTCCTTCTTCCCGAATCTCATCACACCGCCATGGGTGACACTAGGAAAACCCAATCATGAACCTCGAACTCAAGATGCCGACGACGATGATCTGCATCGACTTACCGACTCGAGCCGTCGATAGCCGCCTCGGATAAGTTTCACCTTATCCACTACTGTACCAAATCTGGTCCCACTAGCCGCACCTCGCCACATCGAACCAACCTATAGGCGATCTGCACTTCCTCATACAAGGCCTCATAAGGCGCCATCCGAATCTGGAGTGGTAGCTATTATTATCGCGAACTCAACTAGAGGCAAATGATCCTCCCAACTACCACGAAGTCAATAACACGGGCTCGCGAGATATCCTCGAGTCCGGATAGTGCGCTCTGCTCGTCTGTGCATGCGTGGATGAAATGCGATTTCGGGCTCACTGCGTCCCCTAAACCTCTCGAAGGACCTCAGAAGTTGGCGTGGCGGGCTCCTGCATGCGATATGATCGAGTAGGGACTCATGCGATCGACGATCTCTCGGATGTAAAGTCCGCATAATCCTCAGAAAAAGTCGTCGACGGGAAGAAAGTGGGCTGATTTTCGGACCGTCGACGATAACCCATATAGAATCATGTCTCCTCCGAGTGCGAGGTAATCCCGTGATGAAGTCCATGTTGATTACCTCCACTTCCAGTCGGGATCTCTATCGCTGTAACAAACCACGGGTCTGCCGTGCTCTACCTTCACCGCGACAACACGGGCGAGCTACGAACTCGCAACGTCCTCTTCAAGCCATCCCACCAATACGGATCTAAGGTCGTGGTACATCTTGGTCGACCCGGATGGATGTAACGCCGCAGTGTGCTTCCCAAGAACTCGCCAAGTCCTCAAACATCCGAACACACACCGCCCTCAAACCTTAGCACCCCATGGTGCTACCTCAAGGACCGCTTGCCTCACGAAGAGTCGTATCACGATATCGAATCAAAGCCGGATCCTCGAGCTGTTGCCTCTTCACCTCCTCGACGATGGAAGACTCGGCAACCTCACGAACTCTAACCCCACCGCTATCGTAATCAATCATACGGACACCAAGGCTCGCTAATCGATGCAAATCACGAACCATGTCCCTCCTCTCTAGCCGCACATCCGATAGGCTCCCATCGACTACGACTAAGAGCATCCGCCACATTGGCCTTCCGGGTGGTACAGATATCAACATCGTAATCCTTAAGCAACTCTAACCACCTTCTGCCGTAGTTCGGCTCCTGGTCAAGATATACTGGAGGCTCTTGTGGTCAGTATAAATATCCACGTGAACCCATACAAATAGTGCCTCGGATCTTCAAAGCGTGAATCACGGTGCGACTCCAAATCATGGGTGGGGTAGTTCCTCTGCGTGTTTCTTGGTGTCGGGATGCATATGCTATAACTGCCATGCTGCATCAACACACATCCCAACCCGATGCGACGATCACAATACACAACATAACCGTCTGGACCTCTGGAAGAGTAAGAACGGCGGTCGTCAATCTCTCTTCAAGAATCGAAACCCCGCCACAAGCATCGATCCACTGGAACTTGGCGCCTTACGAGTCATCCTAGTCAATGGTGCGAGATAGAAGCAAACTTCTCCACGAACCGATAATAACTGCAAGGCCCGAAATCTGCGAACCTCGCCGGAGTAGTAGGTCTAGGCCAAGTCTGCGCTCGATCTTGGCGTATCCACTCGAATGCCATCGGCCCAGGCAATATGCCCGAAACGCCATCAAGTCAGCAAAACTCACATTTGGAAAACTTGGCGTAAATCGCGATCTGGAGAATCGCAAGACAATCGCCAAATGCTCGCGTGCTCACGCTCTGGCGAGAATAAACCAAGATATCATCAATGAACACTATCACAAACGTGTCCAAAATGGTTTGAACACTCGGTTCATCAAATCCATGAATACCGCGAGCATTGGTCAACCCAAAAGACATGACCACTGAACTCATAATGCGTCTGGTCCGAATGCGATCTGGGACATCCACCTCTCGACTCGCACTGATGATAGCCCGATCGCGGATCAATCTTGGAGAAACATCTCGCACCTCGCATGGTCGAACAAATCATCAATCACGGGAAGGGGTATTCGTTCTTAATGGTCACCTTGTTCACCGTTGTAATCAACACACGTGCGCGGCGTCGTCCTTCTTCACGAACAATACCGCGCTCCCTGGGAGAAACACTAGGCTCGATGAAGTCCTTCTCGGCAAATCTCTGCCGATCCTTCAACTCTCTCAACTCGGCAGCGCCATTCTCGTATGGCGGAATGGAAATAGCCGAGTGTCCGCAATATGTCAATACAAAACTCGATCTCCTCTCGGGAGGATACCCGGAGGTCATCCGAAACACGTGCGGGAACTTCGTGACTCTGGGCGGAAAATCTGTACCGCAGCCTTCAAGATCAAACACCCGAACGAGATGGTAGATATACCCCTTCGCACCATCTTCCTAGCCTTGAGGTAGGAAATAAACCTACCACCGGCGATACCGTGCTCCTCCCACTCAACAACCGGCTCGCAGAAACTGGAACCGCACTACTTTCTCTCTGCGTCTACATTGGCGTAGCAAGCTAGCCAATCCATCCCATAATCACGCCGGTCAATCATCTCCAACTCTATCAAGTCGGCTAGGTCCGACGATAAATGGTCACAGACAAGCTCTATATACCGCCGAGCTACCGAATCACCATCTGGCGTAGCTACCTCGAAAGGTCTATGGACTCGTGCTCTATCCCTATCCTACTAGCAACAAGGGGAGATATATAGGGACAGTAGAACCGGATCTATCAAAGCATACACATCAAACCGAACCGATAAGGTACCGTGGCGACATCGGTGAGGCCTCACGATCTGTCGGTGGACAAAGCATAAATGCGGTTCGAGGACGCTAGAATCGGGACCGAGCCACGACCTGCCGCGACCTGGCGACCCGTGTGTACCACCGCCTCGGCGAGTAATCGTAGGAGATGATGAAGCGGCAGCGAACTGAAGGTGAGCCTACCACCACGCCGGTCGGACGATCCCTGCCAAAGTGACCTGCTGGCCCAATCGTAACAAGCTCCAAAAGTAGTACCACACTTCCGTAATGGGATCTGCATCGGCCACTGGCTGAGGTGGTCCGTCGGCGATCCTCGCTACTACGGGCGTCGAAGCCCAGGGCCCGGTGCGCCCTCGAAAACTCGGGTGTCGAGGATGGTGCGAGTGCTCTGGTGGTGTGGTGCGAATCTAGGCTGCTGCTTGAGGCCGCCCACGATAAGCGCCGAAGACCCTCGTCCCGCGCCTTCCTGCTGCTGTCACGTCCACTCGTCGACCTGCGCTCGCCGCATCCAAGGCGTGAGCTGCGTGCGGGTAATGTCCATACCGTGGAGAGAAACCCCGCACGTGACTCGGCCATATAGTCGTCAGCCGGTGACATAGCGGTGTACCCTATCCTCATATCTGCTACCAATCTTTGGGACATATCGAGCAATGAATCAAACTCGACATTGTACTCCTGGCGGTCGTCCTCTGCGCCTCGATGGTAAAAATCTATCCGCCCGCGCCCTCGCCATCTGTGGAGGCAAGAAGTGAGTGAGGAAAGCCTCGAGAACTCATCCCAGTAGGCTGGGACGCGTGCTCTCCGGGATAACTCCATGAATCAAACCAATCGATCGCGGTATCACGCGGCCGTCGAACCGAAGTCACAGACTCTGTCTCGAGGCCTTGATCACCTCATGATCCTCTGAAGCCGACGGATGAACTCCTGCGATCATCCTCCGCCTCGACCAGTAAAACTCGCGGGCTCTGACTCAAGAAATCTCGTAGCCTCAAACTATTCGCCTCGGGTGTACCACGGGTGCGAGCTGGCTGGGCTGGAACCAGGCTGCCGCGTCAATCTCTCCTCGTAGCGGGCCTGACTTTAGCCAATAGGGGCCGTCTCCTTGCCCTAACTCCTCGCCCGGTGTGGGGCGGGAGGTGTGGAGTCTGTGGTCTGTCTTTGGGGTGGCGGCGTCATAGAACTCGCCGTCTGCGGTATAGACGGGCACGAGCCCTCGTGACTCTGGGTGTCTGCTAGCGCCTCCGCCTGCCTTGCCGCCACGGGCGGGTTGCCTTACGTGGAGGCATAAGCATCACAGAAAGGAATACGTTAGAGGGTCCAACCTATAACACGCCTCTAAAGCACGATCTCGTAATGAGAAGAATGGAAACCAATCCTAAATATCCTATAGCCTCACGATTATTGGTGTGGTGCACAACACACCGATAATCAAGAACTACTAGATACGATGCAGTAGACACTTTCCGAGGATTAATCGCTCGATACCACTTTTGTCACGACCCATTCGGGGCGTGGTCGTGCCTCTCGGGGCACCCAGTAGTCATACATCGAGTAATCGTGAAATATAAAACAAGACATGAAACAGTTTATAAAATAAGACACGCTTTATGTGAACAAACGTCGCCTTTCGGCATATATATATAAACAGTTTAGCGATTACATCCGACACTTCGCACAACATGACTCTGCACTTCTGAAATATACAACTATGGCGGGACGGGGCCGCCATACCTCGACTGTACAAACTATCTACAATACAGGAGATCATACCAAAAGTAGAGCCTCCGAGAAGATGGAGCTCCCGACACCAATGCAAAGGATCCTAAGGATGCGGATCTAGCACTCCTTGCCGCCTGCGGCATGAACGCGGCCCGAAGGAGTCGATACAATGTACTAAGTATGCGAATCAGAAAGTACTTAAATGAAAACATATCATTTTAAAACCGGTTTACAAATATGTGTGAAACCACCAGAAACCGCACGTAGTGCACATCACAAACAAGAGCAACAATAGGTAATCGTAATAGGTCTTGTCTAGGCCGCGAATGATCGAAAGCAGGGCACTCGCCCATATCATCATTCTGCAAGCCTAATCTGAACTCGAGTCGCGTAGGCCACTCACGTGGGCGCATGAGGTATAACCCGCATCGGTAGCTACTCCTCGGCATCGCCCCGACTCGTTGTCGCATGGCCACATAGACCGCATGAGGTATAACCCGCATACTAACACGGAACTCTCGTAGCTCGCGTAGGCCCCTGGACCCGCATGAGGTATTCTCGAATCATGGTCCCAGACCGCCTGAGTCTACCCCGCATCGGAGGGCAGCTTAACCTCCGGTATCATCTCAAGAGATGAGTGATAGTACACTAACATAACAGCTTATTCTTAAACAACATAATCACAACAAGAATACTCTTTTTCACAAACGTTACAAGACACTAACACACATAGCATCATATCATGTCTACTTATCAAACCATCTTATTATTCTTTTCACAATTCAATATAAGTATGTTATAAACACATAGGCAAACTGTTTCTTTTATCAATCTTAAGTGGTTATACTTAACCTCCCATAAGGCTAGTATAACTCTTAAGCTTCTGTTTAAAAACCAATTAGTTCTCTTTTGTTAAAAATGATTCAGTATTCTTTTAAAATGCTTTCAGATCTTTATTATTCAGGCTTAAGCCGTGAGGCATTGCCGTAAGTGTTATTCAGGCTTAAGCCGTGAGGCATTGCCGTAAGTATTATTCAGGCTTAAGTCAAAGACATTGCCGTAGTTATATTTTAGTTAACACATGTACGTCTACCGTACTATATATATTGTAAAATATCATGCTTTAGGAAGAATCACATACCTTCTCAGCGAAAACCACCTGCCAAGTTGAATATGTCGCGCGCAGAGAGTCAGCCTATAATAGTCACAGATATCTATCAAAGACTACTCTGAAGGTCATTCTAAACAGAGGGTTCACAATTTTATGGAAAGTTGGGCAGCACTTCCCTACCCGGTGAGCTATATAAGTTCATCGTGAAAACAAATTCTATGTAAGTACAGTTTGATTATTCTTCTTTTTAACCCTTCTACTGTGGTAACAGTTCAATTCTATTCTGTGATATTCTTCTAAGTATTTATACTTATTCTCATACTACGACAGTAAGTATTCTCTAATTCAAAAGAGGGTTAGGATTAGTTACCTCGGTAAGCCCAATAATATCCTAGAAAAAGTCGCGCCTGAGCAAGGTTTAGCTCCTAAGTTGAACGCTCCGATAGTTCCAAGGAAACTTTAGAAGTTCTTCACAACTTCTACTAAGGACTAAGGGATTTGGGCTAGGGTATTTTGGGCATTATAACAATACTAGAAGGCAACTTTTCTACCAAGGGAGGGGGGGTAGATTTCGGCTAGGCTAGGGGGGGGGAAGCCTCGGCCAAGGGTCACTTAGGCTAGAGGGGGAAGAGGGCTTGGACGAAATGGCTAACAAGGGAGAAGGGAGGATTTTCAAGACTTGGAAAGTAATTTGTGGATGAAGAACTCTTCATCTTAAGGGGGGTATTTATAGGTCAAGGGATGGCCAACCAATGGCCAAGATTTAGACAAGTGCAAGGCAAGTGTAGGGTGAGGATTAACTATACACAAATATCCTACCAACTCCTTGACTTGTGCACAAGGCACAAAAAACGTGCCATTGCTTAGCCAATTCGTCCAAATGGACGATTTGAAGTCCACCAATTGGAGGTGCCAAGTGTCGCCTCCCGCTGGTCCAAAATGTTTCGCCTCTAAAAATCCGCAAAATTAGAAATGGCATAGCCGGAATTTACCCTACGAAGTCGTGGAAACGTTTCGTCGGAAAACGATTCTTTAAGCGAGTTGTGCACAATTTCGAACTTGGCCTAATCTTTAAGGCTAAACTTTTGTACGTATTCCCTTACGTACATACTCTGGAAATACGGGGTATAACAGTAGTATAATTAGACTTGTACTATTACCATAATTGTATAGTTAGTCTTCTAATAGAATAGGGTTTTAGATGTATAATAGGAACAGGATTTTCTTATATATGTAACTTGTATATATACCCCATTCATTAATGAGAATAATCAAAGAATTATTTCTTTCATGGTATCAGAAGTCTAGGTTATTTTTTCCTTGCTTTCGCTCCTATCTCTTCTCGATTTCCGTGAATAGTCCATCCTCTCGGATTTCTTTCCCAAACCGAGACACCCACACACAAATCCCTTCTCCACAATTTTTTGCTCTATTCAATATGACTGATAAGAACATGTTTCACCCCTGCCCTAACAGTTTTTAACATCAAGAGTGTTCTTCTTATTCTTCTTAACCTAGAAAACGTACAATATGGGACGTGAGCGAAGTTGTTTAAAATTCATGCGATGACACATCAAGTTCTTCACCACATAATCCCTCCGGCTCCTAATACGGATTGTCCTCCGGATCCTAATACGGAGGGTGTGCCCACCAAAGCGGACGATCCAAAATTATGGGTCACTCTTGACGCAAAAGTTCTCCAGTGAATTTATGACACTATCTCCCTGGACCTATTACAGACGATTATGGAACCTAACTCTTTAGCTATGGAGGCTTGGAATAGATTGCATGATATATTCCAGGATAACAGTCATTCCCGCATTATCACTGTTGAAGAAAAATTTTCTCAAGTCGCTATGGAGAATTTTATTAACGTTTCATCTTTTTGAAAATGACTTAAGGACTTGGAGGATCAACTTCAGAATTTGGGTGCTCCTGTTAGCAATAGTCGTCTCATTTATAGATGTTTACAGGCCTGTCTGAGGCCTATAACGGCGTTGCTTCGATTCTTCGTCAAAGTAACCCTGTATCAGATTCTATCAAGCCCGCTCCATGCTTACATTGGAAGAAACCGGTTTGGCTAAACAGACGGCTACCAGGACTAGACCCGTAGTCATGATGATGTCCTCCACAACTTCTCCAGGTTTTATTGATAATTCAGGCCAAAATCATGCTCACGGGAATAACAAGAATAATCGGAAAAATAATGGGAAAATTGCGGGGGAAAACACGGCGGTTCTAGTAGCGGTTCCAATGGACAACATACCGGCAGCGGGCCCCGTCCAGTCAGCAGTGGGACACCACCCTACTGTCCCCAGCCGTGGGCCCTATGATAGTGGGACTGGGCAGTGGGCCATGGCCCAACAACCATTATTTTAGCATCATCCGCAAGTAGTCACTGGGCCAAGTGGCGATCGCGTCTGACCCAACAATCGCCAGTTATTTGGGCCGAGGCGGCAGGTGGGCGCGGGCCTCAGCCACAAGCTTTCTCGTGATGGGACCCACACCCACTCAAATTGACATTAAAGCCGCGATGCACACACTTGGATTGACTCAGCCCGACCTAAATTGGTATATGGACACCGACTCCATTACACATATGACCTCCGATCAAGGTACTCTATTGTCTTATTCTAATTTGAGCAGTAATTGTGGTATAATTGTTGGTAATGGTAATTCAATTCCAATTTAGGCTTATGGTCATAAAACTTTGTCTCCCCCCATCCACCACTTGTCTTAAAAAATATCATTCATGCCCCAAAATTGATTAAAAAATTAGTGTATGTTCGTAAATTCACAACTGACAATTGAGTTTCTGTTAATTTTGATCATTTTGGGGTTTTTGTGAAAGATTTCAAGCGGGGAGTCCTCTTATGAGGTGTGCTATTAAGGGAGATCTTTATCCAATCACACCAAGTCTCGGTTTCTCGGGTCAAGCCATGCCTTCATTTTTTGCAGCTCTTGCTCCTTCCTTATGACATATTCGTCTAGGTCATCTGGGATCGTCTATTTTGTCTGCCTTAGATAAAAATAAACTTATCTCTTGTAAGGGTACGTGTAGTACTCTGTATTGTCAATCTTGTTCCTTAGGAAAAATTGTTAAGTTGTCATTTGTAGACTCTATTTCTCATACTTTAATGTCATTTGATATTATTCATAGTGATTTATGGACGTCTCCTGTTCTTAGTTCTCTGGGTCATCGGTATTATGTTATATTTTTGGATGATTATTCTAAGTTTTTATGTACTTTTCCGATAGCGAAAAATCTCAAGTTTTTCCATCTTCTTAAACTTTAGAGCATTTATAAGAACTCAATTCGAACGAAAAATAAAAAATATTCAATGTGATAATGGAAAAGAATATGACAAT
This sequence comes from Przewalskia tangutica, assembly GCA_029844215.1. Classification (NCBI taxonomy): domain Eukaryota; kingdom Viridiplantae; phylum Streptophyta; class Magnoliopsida; order Solanales; family Solanaceae; genus Przewalskia; species Przewalskia tangutica. The sequence continues at coordinate 29,935,979 of CM056732.1, forward strand.
GAGGTGTTTAGGGAATTTTGTGTTAAAAATGGGATCAATTTTTGTTTTTCTAGTCCTCATACGTCTTCAAAAAATGGAAAAGTTGAACGCAAATTTCGTACCATTAATAACATTATCCGAATATTATTAATTCATGCTTTCGTACCCCCGTCTTTTTTGCATCATGCTCTACAAATAGTCCTCTTCAAATTTTAAATAATAAGACACATTCTTATTCACATCTTAGGGTCTTTGGGTGCTTGTGTTATCCAACTTTTCCGTCCACCACAATTAACAAAATTCAAGCTCGTTCTACTCCTTGTGTATTTTTTAGATGTCCGTCTAATCATCGTGGTTACAAATGCTTTGATTTATCATCTAATAAAATCATTATTAGTCGTCATGTTATTTTTTTGATGAATCCCCATTTCCGTTTGCTAAGGTAAATAGTCTCGTGCCTAGTTCGTATACTTTTTTGGATGATGATATATCCCCGTATATTATTCACCATTTTATAGAGATATCTCGTGCCCCGAATCGCGGCCAGACCCATCGCTCTTTGGTCCTCCGTCTGCAGTCGACACTAGGTCGGCCATGGTCATCCTCCCATTCCAGTTCTGGCCCAGTTCGTGTCTCAGCTTCCAGTTCTGTTTCAGGTCCAATTCCACCGGTTCCCGTATCTAGTTCTGGGCCTGCTGGCCAGTCCATCCCCAGTCCCGAATTTTCCCCAAATTCCATCCAATTCTCCATCGAGTCACAGACCAGTCACTCGTAATCAACGGGGTATTTTTAAACCAAAAAGTCATTTTAATTTAAATTCTAATATTCTTAAATCACTCTTACCCTATAATCCCGTGTCTGCTTTAAATGACCCGAATTAGAAAATTGGTATAACCGACGAATATAATGCTCTTATTGATAATAAGATGTGGGAGTTATTGCCCCGTCCCTCTGGTGTTAATATTATTTGGTCTATGTGAATTTTTGCTCATAAGGACAATTCAGATGGATCTTTTACAAGGCATAAGACTCGTCTTGTAGGTGATGGTAAGACTCAGCAGGTTGGGGTGGATTGTGGTGAGACATGTAGTCCGGTGGTCAAGCCAGCTACCATCCGCACTGTGCTCAGCTTGGCTCTTTCGAAATCATGACCCATTCATCAGTTGGATATGAAAAATGTTTTCTTACGTGTTGATCTCAAGGAGACAATTTATATGCATCAACCATTGGGGTTTAGGGATCCCAAATATCCTCATCATATGTGTTTGTTAAAGAAGTCCTTGTATGGGCTTAAGCAGTCCCCACAGGCATGGTATAAGAGGTTTGCAGACTTTGTGTCGACTATTAGGTTCTCTCACAGCAGGTCTGATAATTCGTTATTCATATATCATCGTGGCTCATCATTGCTTATATACTCTTATATGTGGATGATATTATCTTGACTGCTTCATCTAATGCATTACGTCAGTCTATCATGGCAATGCTCAGTTCTGAGTTTGCTATGAAAGACTTGGGCCCTTTGAGTTATTTTTTGGGGATTGTTGTTACTCGTGATGCAGGTGGATTGTTCTTATCACATAAGAAATATGCAGCTGAGATCATTTAGAGGGCTGACATGTCATCCTATAAGTCTACTTCCACTCTAGTTGATACTAAACCCAAGTTGGGTGCTGCGGCTGGCTCTCCATATGAGGATCTGACCCGCTATCATAGTCTTGCAGGGGCCCTTCAGTATCTTATATTCATGCGACCGGATATTACATATGTCATACATCATGTGTGTTTGTTTATGCATGATCCCAGGATTGAGCACATGAATGCGCTCAAACGCATTATTAGGTACATCCAGGGAACACTTGATTATGACTTGCATTTATATCCTTCATCGACGTCTACACTTGTCTCATATACAGATGATGATTGGGGTGTCAGACGGTCTACGTTTGTCTATTATATGTTTCTGGGTAATAACCTGGTCTCATAGTCTGCAAAACGTCAGTCAACGTTGTCCCGTTTTAGTGTAGAGACCGAGTATCGAGGGGTAGCCAATGTGGTCTCCGAGTCATGTTAGTTACGTAATCTTCTATTAGAACTTCATTGTCCTATTGAGAAAGTAACCTTGGTTTATTGTAATAATGTTAGTGTCATCTACCTTTCTGGGAATCTGGTTCAGCACCAGCGCACTAAACATATTGAGATGGACATTTATTTTCTTTGAGAGAAGGTAGCTCGTGGACAAGTACTCGTCTGTCATGTCCCTTCTAGATATCAAATTGTAGATATTTTTACAAAGGGTCTTCCCTCGGTCATTTTTGAAGATTTTAGAGACAGTCTCAGCGTACGAAAACCGTCCACTATGACTGTGGGGGTGTGTTAAATATACATAAGTATACACATGATATACATATGTATACTTATGCATATTAGACATTAGTGGCCACGCAAGTCACTGGGCTTTATATCAGAACAACCCATCACAGGCAGTGGTAGCCCATCACGGGCAGTGGCCTGGCTTATATTGGACAACTCAATATTGTGAATATTAGGAATGTATATTGTAGTATAATTAGACTTGTACTATTACCATAATTATATAGTTAGTCTTCAAATAGAATAGAGTTTTAGATGTATAATAGGAAAAGAATTTTTCATATATGTAACTTGTATATATACCTCATTCATTAATGAGAATAATCAAGAGATATTTCTTTCACATTTATACCTCTAGATTATGAAAGGAAGATCATGGTTCGTGCAATACAATAGGTAGACATATAATCAATTAGAAATAAGTAGAAGAATAAATGAACACAATGAAATGCATCGGCCAATAATAAACCCGATACACACATACTAGCGATCATTCCGTATAGTCATGATCCATGGGAGGCTCGTGAGGTCCATATACTCGTTGCAAGCGTGAAACCCGAGCCAACCATAATATAATCTGTTGCAGGCGTGCAATCCGATCCATCCATATCTCTTCGAACTATGTGAGCATCATTTTTACCTTTTTCCAGCCTCAAAAGATCCCCTCGTATCTCTTCCCGTGACTCAATCCAACTAACATATAAATATGAATGATCACAACATACATGCATATCATATGCAACAGTAGATAGTCATAGCGTTTCAAAAATGTCCATAGGCCCATTTATCAAGAGAGTACGAAAACTATCATGTAGGAAGTAATGAACATAACATATACAAGTAAAATATTGGCAAGTTCATAATATACACTATCATCTACCAGCACACAACCAGGTCATAGATTTCTGCGTATCAATACCATAATTTATCAATTTACTATCGTACACAATCCTTGCAAATACATTGTTGCCCACACAAGTGTTCATCACAACCACAAGTGTGGGACCCCCTTTTCACAACTTCAACACCTCAGTATTTCTAAGTTATATATGCCATTCAATCGGAGTCTAAAAAGGTAAACCATAACCTATCCCGAAAGCATAGCAGAGTCATGAACACTCAAACTTGAGCCTTCCCCTTCCGAAGTGCCTTCGAACGATCCAAATCTATTAATTATGAATTCTACATTAACATGTGAGTCCCTAGACACTCATATCAGCTATACAAAATTTGGTTCAAAATATGCCCTAAAAAGTGACCCGGACCAACGTCGACGGAGTAAGATTTTTTCTCAAAAATATTCACCCTAAGCCTAAGGATTCCAAATTTAGAAAACTTATTCAAAAAGCCATGATCTTGACCTTCAATTCCCCTTTCTTCCCCAAATTTTCCTTAGGGTTAAAACCCCTAAATTTATTAACCAAAATATGATTTAAAAGCTAAACCCTCGCAGAAATTAGAGGTAAAACGTAAAAACGAAGATTAGATCCTAACTCCATTGAAGAAACTCAAAGATTCCACAAAAAATCTCGTAAATCAAAGGTTTATAACTCCAAAAAGTGATATGAAATATCTCAAAACGTATTCTGAAATTTTATATATGTCCAGAGATATGCACAAGTGCGAAATTTATCAACGCATGTGCGATGCCGCAACTGTGGTTTTTTCCTTGCAGGTGCGCTCTTTCTCATCCTCAGCCTATCACGCACCTACGACCCTCCACGTGCAGGTGCGGCCCAACTTCCGCAAGTGCGTATACATGTCTCCTCACCAATTCTCGCACATGCGACCCACTTTGAGTATGTGCGGCTCCGCAGGTGCGCCTAATCCTGCCACTTTCAAATATGAAATCAATTGTATCCCTTTCAAATATGAAATCATTACCATTTCAAATATGAAATCCATATCAGGGTCATCCGCCATCAGAATCATTATGCAATCCTATTCATGGGAATTGAACCCGCATGAGAATTGAACCCGCAATGAATATTTGTACACGATACCTGCATCACAGAGAGCTAATCCATGGAATGTGTCCTGGAAATTGAACGCGTAGTCCTTGGACCGCGGTGAGTGTGTACCATCTCACGTCATGAGCTACTCCATGAAATATATATACAATGTTCTTTGGCCCTAGTTAGGCGGCGAGAGATGTGGAAATATAACACTCGCACGAATGACTATATGAGATAACATATGCAAGTTAAAATGATCTTTGACTCTCATTAGAACAAATAGAATGAACTATAAATTTAGAAAACTCAAGACATTTATCATGTCATGTAATATCAGGAAATTGAATCCAAGGTACTATGTACATCCATTCTTATAAAAAAAAAATCACATCATGAAATATTAGGGAATTGAAACCCAAAAAGTACTATGTACGCTCAAAGAGCAAAAAGACAGAATGCGTTCAGAATTAGGGGTTGAGTTCATCATCTCTCGGAGAAGGATACAATTCAGGGAAGTATCCTTACCTCTTATCTTTTAATCAAGTGGCATGGGGACATGACACAATTTAAAGTGTGGGTGGGGAATGTATATATGTATTTTTTTGTTTTACATAATTTAGGGTCTTAGTTTTTTTAGGAAACAACCCCTTTGTTTTTATTTGTGCCGCGGTTATTTTAGAATTGATTTTCTTTGAACCAGGTGTAGTTAGTTTTTATTAGAGAATAAAAAATTCAATTTTTTTGTGCAAATTAGAGGATTCTTCCTAAAAAAATCGATGCTTTTAGAATAATGAGTGTCATGTCTGTGACGCCTAAGCTCTCACAATTCAACTCATGTATAAGTATTGAAAATAATTACTTTATCTCAGTTTATCTTAGGAGAATATTGGAGAATTATCTCCTGAGTGATTCATGTGTCAATGTGTTTGTGAGGTTTTCTGTTGTTATTTTGTGCATGTCATCTGATGTCTAGAACTTGTCCTTGCAAAGTGAAATTGAAGTCATAATTAGGCTGAGAAGTGATAGAGGCGTTTCTTTTTTGAGCCAAATATATGACGTATTCCCACCAAATTATGTTTTTCCTAATAGCCTTTTTGTGAGTGTAATCCTATTTCTTTGATAACCATACTATAAACTTACCCCTTTGATTTAAATGATCATTTTTTTGAACATGTTACCTCTAGTGAGCACGTGAAGTTTTGGAGCTTTTTAATTTATTTTTTTTGATGAAAAGGTAAATGTGTATTAATAATCATCAAAATGTACAAATTTTGTGGGCGTACCCACGGTCATAATGACAATGTAAATCTAGTGTGTCCCTGCTAGGCAGATCAACACAAGATTTAAGCTCGTCAATAACAAAAAGCTCAAGCTATCCCACAAGCCAGGTAGTCGTGAGTGCCCAAGCTAAGCAATAGAGAAACGCATCCCACAAAATAGTCTTAGACTATGACAATTCCCTTATGTAGAGCATAAGGTTGCAGCCGTGGGCCTCCTTAAACCCTTGTCATGGTAAACCCAAGTGGGACAAACTCATGGTCAAGGGAAGAGTACTTATTCGGACATGGGTAAAGACCCACCCTCGTCACGTTATACCGCTGAGAGTAATCGCCATAGTACCTACCATCCAAACAACCTCTTATCTCATGCTTGCCCACAAGCCGGGAAGTCATAAGGTACAAATTAGAAAGGACTCCCGCCAATCCCACATTCCGGGTGGTCGGGAGACTCCAGCTGATCCCACAAGTTGGGTAGTCTGGATATTTGCAAAAGGTGAGCCGAGAAGGCCTCAGGTCCAAGCAAACCATCCATTGTCTTAGTTTGTGGCCAGAGATACAAATCTATCTTGGAAAAGGGGGTATAATGCGAACAAAATTTTGTAGACGCTGGTCTTGATCCTAAAAAGAATAGCTTCTCTATCAAGTCTCGACCCGTCAAAAATAATTTTGTTCCTCTCAGTCCAAATGTGGTAGACGGTGGTGGCCAGCCCAACCCGCTTAGCTTTAGCTTGCCAACATGTATCGTGCCCCTCTTTCTTAATATATATCAAAGTGCTATCTATAGCCCTCCGGATGCCAAGCCATGTCTTGACCCTGGACCAAAGATAACTACTGACCGTGCAGCTGAAGAATAGGTGCGCTATTGACTCATCAGAATGGTCGCAAAGGGAGCACTTTCTATCAATGTCCATATAAGTGACTCTATCCTTCGTTCGTAATCTCTTCCTCGCACAAAGCCATAGAATGAAAGACTGTTTTGGAGTGATACAGGAACTCCAAACATCCTTCGCCCAAATCACCGGCTGCCCATGTGTCCTGAAGTAATCATAAGCATTGTGATTGTTACTATACCATGCCGCTATAGTAGTAGCCGCCCGATCATGGGACCCTTCACGGTCAAGAGTGATGTCACGAATAATGAGAAGTCGTTTGATCAAAGGTGAATCGTCATTTCTTGAAACCCACGTCCAAATGTTGTTGTTGTTGCTAAGATACTTATGATCGATCCATTTAATCTAGAGCGTGTCCTTCTTTTGATGGATATTCCAAAGGCATTTAGCAAGCAAAGCAAGGTTCCAGGCCTTGAGATCCACGATTAGAGGCCTCGCTGGATTTCGGCACACTCCTTCCGTGCTACAAGAGGTGGTTGGGCATACGTGAAGGTCCTACAAAGCCCGTAAACTTTCTTACAAACCGCAACAGGCACTGGCAGCATAGATAACCAGAAGCATTCCACACCTTGGAGGACAGACTTGATGAGCTCAAGCCTGCCCGCATAAGATAAAGTAGAGCTCATCCACGAGTTAGTTTACCCTGCAATTTTGTTCATAAAAGGTTCATAGTGTACCAGCCTCATCCTCTCCGCTGCTAGGGGAATGTCGAGATAGCGGAAAGGCATAGTGTCAGTGTCGAAGCTAGTAATCTGCTTAATATCATCAAGGTCATGTTCCGTAATACCAGACGTGTACAAGCTGGACTTGAGGGCATTAGAACTGAGACCCGAGCATTTCTGAAAATCTCGAAGGCATTCCATGAGGATCCAGACGGATGTAGTGTCCACTCTCGACATAAGAAGCAAATCATCGGCGAATGCAAGGTGGGTGATCCTTAAGCTTTTGCACTTTGGGGTGGTAGTGGAAAACTGGCATTCGATTGTTCTTGTTGATCATTCTCGAGAGATATTTCAGGCAAATAACAAACAAGGTAGGGGAGAGAGGGTCCCCAAATCTGAGCCCCTTTCGGCCCTTAAAATGGTCGTGTAAGCTCCCGTTGATAGAAATTGAATATGAAGTCATGGAGACGCACTCCCGTTGAGGAATTCCCATTCACCGAGTCTAAGGCCTTACGGAGATCAACTTTGAGCATGCATCTACTTGAGACCCTCTTGTGGTTGTAACCCCTCAAAAGCTCTTGAGATAGGTGTATGTTGTCAAACATACTTCTGCCCTGGACAAAAGTCGCCTGGGTTGGATCAATGAGAAAGTCCAAAACTGGGACCAACCGTGAAGCAATAATCTTAGTGATGACCCTGTACAAGATGTTGCAACGCGAAATAGGTCTGTAGTCGCCCACCGTTGAGCAGTGGGTATATTTAGGAATAAGGGCGATGGTAGTGTGATTGATCTATTTGAGAAGCTTTCCCGAACTGAAGAAATCTTTAACCACCACACAGAACTCCCCGCTGACAATATTCCAAGCTTTCTTAAAGAAACCCGAAGAGTAGCCATCCGGACCAGGAGCTTTGTCTTCCCTGATAACGAATAATGTCCCTTTAATCTCTGCGTCTGTGATATCTCTAATGAGATTATCCCCTTGTTCCGCCGAAAGACAATTTTCCTCGGAGATGACACCAATATCAATTGGTTCACAAGCGCCTCTAGTTCCAAGTAACCCTTTATAGTAATTGATGAATTTTGTCGCAAACCTTAGAGGTCTGTATTCATCTGTGGGCTGGACTGGCTAGAATTGTTTTTACATTGTTAAACAGTGTAGACCCTTTCGGGTAATTTTTATGTTATGGCAGCCTTATTGGCTTGGCCTTAGTTTTAAAAAAGAAGAAGTGTTATTTATCTTCCGCAGTTTTTTTATGTTGTATGAATAGAAGGGTGCCCAGGTAGGGCACCAGTCGTGGCCCGGGGTCGGGTCGTGACAAAAGTTGTATCAGAGCAGTTAGTCCTCGGAAAGTGTCTACAGACCGTGTCTAGTAGAGTCTTGATTATCGGTGTGTTGTGCACCACATCTATAATCAGGAGGCTGCAGGACATTTAGGATTGGTTTCCATTCTTCTCACTCTAAGATCGTGCGATAGAGCTGTGTTGTTAGGGTCGTCTCTCCCTAACGAGTTATGTTGATTGCAGCTGTGAGAATGACGACAGTGACCCAAGAAAGATTATATGGATTGCGTATCCAGGTTAGTATAAATTGTTGTATAGTTTGTACAATGATGTACATCTATACGGTTATATGTATGAGGGTAATATGTGTGTTGCATAGGGTGATTATGAGTTGCCATGAATTGGTAAAGCCTAAATATTGGATATATTGTGCTCTATTTTGCGGACTGTCTTGTATTTATTGTGGGGCAGAATTTTACACGTCTTGTTAAGGCGTGTAATCCCCTTTGGTTGGCTGTTAGTTGTGCCTTAAATGTGGCGTATAGGTTTGGATAATACGGGCCTTGGAAAAGGTGGAAAAGTGTGTAGAAACAAAGGAAGTGCTGCCCGATTTTCCATAGAATTAAAAGGAAGTATTGGTATGGAGTAAATAGAGTTGTCGTGAGTAAGACAACATGATTTTGAGATATTGAGAAGCTACATTTCCCGTGTGTAGGGATTGATAATGTAGGCTGGTGAAAAAAAAATTGTGAACTTTAGAGTATTGATAACCGCAGAAACCTTTGATGTACAAGACCTTCTCGGGTAGTAAGACTTATTTCGGACCAAGAATGAGAATTAGTGCGATAATGGGTCGGGTTGGGGGACCAATTGAGGGTCAACCCGCAACCCGGATTCGAGAGGGGTCAATTTGAGGTGGTCCCGCTATGTGATAGGGTCATGAGGGTGCAAGACCCAAGTTTAGTTAATCATTGTACGAGTTCGTGGACGCGTTCCACCAGAATCGGGTCGTGAGGGCCAAGAATGACCTTAAAGGGAATTGAATCTAGTGTTATAACCTTAAACGGATGGAAGTAGAAATTCCAAGGATGGAAAGACAGAAGCATAATGTGAGATTATGTGCATTATCGAAAGGGTTCGGAGGTACGAGAAGAGTACGACGGGTAAGAAAGAGAGCGAACAAGTATTATAAGAGTAAAGTGTTATAGTATGTGAAATGGAGGTACGAAGATAGTATCCTTTTAGACCGTGAATGGGAGTTAATAGTGATATTATACACTTTAGATTTAACTCTCGGTTGGCTTATGATTTATGTATATGCGTGTGTGATACATTAGGGCCATATGTGGCATGATTGGTTTCATAGGGTGTAGTTCAGGAGACTATACCTATATGCTTAGATTGAACCTAGTATGAACATTCTGACGAATGTTTCTAAGGGGGGAAGGATGTTACACCCCGTATTTCCGACAGTTGAGATAAGAACGTACGTTAGAAATTGGGAATTGAATTTTAGAAAGAATGAAAAATTCTGAAAATTTCTCCGAACCTTGTAAAGCAAAAGGGTTTATTAGTTGAATTTAATTCTCGAATTCGGCATTTGGGACTTTTAGAATTTATCGGAATTTTGGAATTTAATTTCGAAATTTGGTCATGTGGGACCACCCGAGAAATTTTGTATGTGTTGGGGAGTTTGGGAAGGCAAAACGCAGAACAAAAAAATACCAAAACGTGTATGAACAGTGAAAACCCGTCCATGAACAGTGTTCGGAAAAACGCCATTTTCGGCCAAACCAGGAATCCGCCGGGGGCGAGACATGTACCAAAAGATTCGTCCCGTCGAGCCCGTCAAATCCATACCAACCGCCACCGTTGATTCTCCCAGAATCGCCGGTAATTTCAGATCGAAGTTTCGGTCACTGTTCATCCATCTTCCCCATTCGGTTTTTCCGATTTTCCGGCCAACTAAGGTACAATCGACGGGAGTGGAGTATACCATCAGAACCACCATCTCATTGCCGTCATTTCCATGTAAACCAGGACCCTCGATTCTTGCTCAAACTCGTCGTCGACCAGATCGATCTTCGCCGAAACCCTAGGTCGTCGACGAGCATTTTTCCGGCCACCACAGGTAGAGTCGATGGTCGTGGCTAGTGTAGAAATATTCAGGGTGGAAAGGCTGACATTTTGGCACCATCCACGACCTCCAATTCAACCCAGATCGTCGGGTCGACCAAATCATATTTTCCGATCGGAAGTTGGAAAATTCCGATCGATTCCGGTACAGTTGAGGGCTAAGGCGTATACCGTTGTGTTCATATTGATCTTAGCTACGTTTTGCAACCAATCCCGAGCCTCAATTCTCAGTATTTCGGAATCCGCCATTGACGCCGCCTTGAGCTCGCCGGCGGCGGCGGTGCCGCCGCAGGACCACAAGCAGACCTCCAAAAATTGATTTTCCTCCATTAATTCATCCACGCAATAACAATTCGATGAATTCACTTCCAACAGATCAAAAATGGAATTTTCCGACGAACAATTCCGGCGACGGGTAGCGGCGCAGTGGGAATTCTGCCACCAATGGCGGTAGTTCAGGCTGCTTAACCACGTAAATATTCCACGAGACTCTCAGTGATCCGGACAACAATTTCCAATCACCGGCGTTGTCTACTTAGCGTGTGGATTAGCCGAAGAGGTATGTGAACTTCATACTTCTTTTGACATGATTTTGATAAGTCTAGAGGACTGGAATTATTTTGGTAAGTCTAGGTGACTTGAATTATGTGATAAGTCTAGGTGACTTGAATTATGTGATAAGTCTATGTGACTTGATTCTTGAAAGTAAGTAAATTGATTTTCAAGGTTATGCGGCTTGTTTTATCTAAATAATTATGAGACTTTATTTTCAAGTTATGAGACTTGATTTTGAAAGTTGGTGTAATTTGGTTAAATGAAGTATAAGTGAATTGATTTTGAAGTACATGATACCTGATTTTGAAAGTATATAATACTTTACTTTAAAAGTATAGAATACTTGAGTTGGAAAGTAAGGATTTCTGATTTGCAAAGTATAGATTACTTGATTTGAAAAGTATAGATTACTTGATTTGAAAAGTATAGAATACTTGATTTGGAAAGTATTGGTTCTTGAACTATTCTAAAGTTAAGAAACTTGATATTCTAAGTTAAGAAACTTGAAGTATTTTGAAAGTTATATAACTTGATTTGAAAGTATAAGTCTCTTGGTTATAAAAAAAATGAATTTGTCTAAAGCATAAAGTTAGTATAACGGCTTTATGAGAAGTTGGTTATAACAACTTTATGGAAGGTTAAAGGAATGGTTTTCTCAAGTAATGTAAAGAAAGATAAATGGCTTGAAATAAAGAAGGACAATTTGATTTAAAGGCATCAATTGCTTAAAGTTTTAAAGTAAGAGTCACTTGATTTAGAAGCCTAAAAATGTATTTCTAAAAGTGTAGCGACTTGTTTGAAATGTAGACAAGCCTTGATACTACGGGTGCTAGTATCTTGGGGTTTTATATGAAAAGAAGTCTTTTGAAAAGAATGTAAGTACGTAGTACTTTGGGTTAAATTCCCGGATTTTTATGTGTGAAACGAAAGTGCCATGAGTTTATAAAAATGAAAGTCTAAAGGTTTAATGAACTTGCCTATGTTTGCTTGTGATAGCTTTGAGTGCAAGTATTATATGTTTACGTTGCCGTGACTCTCAGTTGGAGGGCCGACTGTCTTGTTGTAAGTTACTTGGACGTACCGACAGTGATGTGGGATTCCACGGGTATGCTTCCATTATGATTGATCCTTGGACATGCTTATACGATGTGGGATTCCGGGGCATGTGACCAGGAGGCGGGTTAGATTCCCGGATTTGTTTTATTAACCATGGCCATGCTTATACGATGAGGATTCCGGCACGCGACCGTGCTATGTCGACTATTACTCCATGGGCTAGCTCCCCATGAAGACATGTACCCACGATGAGGGATTCCGGGGGCATGTTATATTATTACTCCATGGGCTAGCTCCCCATGAAGACCTGCGCCTACGATGAGGGATTCCGGGGGCACGTTATGGCCATGCTTATAAGATGAGGGATTCCGAGGCATGCCACGATATATATATATAGATATATATATATATATATATATATATATATATATATATTTGTATATGTATGCAAACGGTGAGGTAGGATGCCACAAGCGTCACGGTTATATATGTTACACCTACTGTGTCAGCGATGATGTGATTCCACGGCAGAGATATATATATGTATTGTGTATGTGTACGTGATCGGTGTATTTTATATACACCTTTTGAGTCAGTTTTAGTTAGTCTTTTGTCCCATTTTGCACATATAAGTGTCGTATTAGGATAGTTTTTCTTTCTTTTGAGTCAAAGTGGTTAAAATGGCCAAATGGCGGAAAAAGAGCAAAAAGAGGGCACAAGAGGAGATGCGAGTGGAAACAGAGAAAGTGGCGAGCGAGGAAAAATCAAGACCGGTAGCGGCCTCACTGCCGATCAGCGGGGCGCGGCGCCCACTATCCAGAGAGGTCAAGACTGGCGCGGCTACCGAAGCAAAAGCAGGGCGGCGCTAAACATCCAGGAGCTACGAAGATACAGCCGTGGCGCCTCGCATGCAGATAGCACGCGGCGCGCGCAAAACACCCGGATTGCAGAACTTTGGCGCCGCGGCATGCGGCGCCGACGCAGAAAAATTAGGTCTTTTGACGAAAATCTGGGTTAGGCCTGAAGGAAAAAAGGGAGGCGCTTTGCAGCCTATAAAAGGAGAACCCTAGGCAGTTTTTAAGGGTTCCCCTTCTTGCACAACACAAGACTTTCGCTTGGAGATTGGATACCATTAGTTTAGTAATTTCTTTCCCTTTTCTTGACTTTATTTCAGTTTTTATGATGAACTTTGAATTAGTTCTTGTCATATTTATGGCTAGGAACTAATTCTCTTATAGGGCTTTCCATGTTGAATTGCTAGAAACTTATGTTATAAATTAATGCATGCTTATGGTTATTTTTCTTATTGTGAGATCTATCCAATAATTGAGTTGAATTCTTGGTAATTAATTGACAACTAATTATCACTATATGATTTCTAATCAGTTACGAAAAGGGGATTGTGAATATCTTTGTAAGTTGGGTAGACATTCTTGGATTGGGGATGAAAATACCTCAATTATTTATGTAGCGTTGATGAGAGGCTTAACAACCCTAATTTTGCGCATTGTGCGTGACGGTCAACTAGGTTTTTGTTCTTAATCCGAAGTTATCCTTATCACTGAAAGGTAGGTAAGGTGCGATACTGGGGTTGAGTGTTTATATAACTCTAACGGGAGTATAAAACGATTTCGTAAACCTGCTTTCTCCTAAAGAAGAATACCATAAGTTAATGCATTAGTAAGTAGCATAAGCGGATAGTAAGGATACATGGAAGCCCTATTCTCATCACCACTGAAGTAAATCTTTATATTAACATAGTTTGCATAATTCGTAGTTATAAACAACAAATCAGTTATCAATTCACCAAATAGATACTAGAAAATAGATAGTTGGTAATTGAACCCTAATCCTTGTGGACGATATTCGGTCTTACTAAGACTATATTACTTGTCACGATAACGTGCACTTGCGTTTAAAGTGTGTGCATCTTAACGCGCATCAAGTTTTAGCGCGTTCTTGGATTAGGCATTAGTTCAATATCAAATTTGTCTATTTTTAATTTCTAATTTGGTTTTTATTTTAATTTTTAATTTTTACGTTTTCTTTTGAAAATTCGAGAGTCTTGTGATTTGTTATGCTTTTGATCTATTTCGTGAAGTCGGTTTATGCGAAGGAGAAGAGGAGCGAAACTCTTGTTCCCTTTAATCCGTAAATTGAGAAACTCGCAAGCGAGCAGAAGAATCGGATTGCAACCTTGTTAGAGATGAGCGGCGTTGAACAACAACGGGATGGGAGAAGGTTTAGGAGAGAATCAACCCCATCCAGAATACCTAGGCAAGCGCCCGATAGGCGTGGAAGAGAGTCCAAGTCGGCCCGAACGAAGTTTGGGAGACTATGTGTTGCCAAGAGTAAATGGAGCACGACATGCATTAGGCTCCCTACAATAGAGCTAACAACTTCGAGATAAACCCGCAATTCGAGCATGAGTACATGCGGTGCAATTCAGAGGACTGCCATCGGAGGATCCACATATGCACATAGCTAATTTCTTGGAGCTATGTGCAACTTTTATATATAACGGCGTTACTGATGATGCCGTCAGATTGAGGCTCTTTCCCTTCTCACTCAGGGATAGAGCAAAAGTATGGTTGAATTCCCTGCAGGCCGATTCGATTTTCACATGGCACGGTGGCACGAAATTCTTAGCCAAGTTCTTTCCTCGTGTAAGCGGCAAAACTAAGAGGAGTTGAACAACTTCTACCAAGCGGATGGAGAGTCCTTATATGAAGCTTGGGAAAGGTTCAAAGATCCAGAGAAAGTGCCCACACCATTCGTTGAGTTGTGGAACTTGGTCCACATCTTCTACAACTGGTGGCGAGACAACGTAACCATTATAGATGCAACATGGTGGAGCATTCGAGGAAAACAGCCACGCTCATGAGTTATTAGAAGATATGGCCACTAACAACCATGTCACGGAAGAGAGGTCGACAAATGGGAGAAGAAACGTTGAGTCCACGAAATAGATGCTATTGCGCCTTGAATGCTCAGTGGCCGCCCAGCGAAAGCAATTGCGGCAACATCTGATGTCGATAAATGCGGTGCAGATGCCTAAAGTCATGAGATATGTGGTGGCCACATACATTTGATAGGTGTCCTTCAAGGATCCCAACAATATACCCATGGAAGCGGCGAGTGTCGTGCCATAGGTAATTATCGGAGGCAATGAACAACCCCTACTCCAACACTTATAATCCGGGATGGAGGAACCACCCAAATTTCTCATGGAGAGGAGACCGAGCAGCGAGAACCAGCGGATCGGTACCATGGGCGTGAGAATCGATGCCATGGGCAGCGAGAACCGATATAGGGGCGATGCGAACTAGCGAGCGAGAATCAGCAACCTTCATTCAAGCCCCACGGCCTCAGCGATTCAATGCACGGTTCAAGAAAAGCGAGATGAGTAAGCGGTGTGACATCACTTGCAACGCCAGACGCGATTCATGACGAAGCTAGATCCTCGTTCGAAACTTGAGACACGGGTGGGTCGGCTAGCAAAAGCAGCAAGCAATGCGAGGACATTGCCAAGCAATACAGGTAAATCAGGAGCAATGTCAAGCGATGCGATTGAGAAGTGGAAGACGATTGGAGCGTAGAGAAAACTCGCAGAAGGAGTATACAGAAGATCCCTTTTCCCAGAGACTACAGTGAAAGGCGGTTGATAAACAATTCTCCAAATTTTTGGAGACATTCGAAAAGTTGCATATCAACATACCTTTCATGAAGCATTAGAGCGTATGCCCTCCTATTTCAAGTTTATGAAGGAGATTTTGGGAAAAAGAAGAAGGCTGGCGAGAATCTGAAATAGTAGCACCGAGAAGAGTGTAGTTCTATCTTGCGAAAAAGTTGCCACCAAAGCTAAAAGATTCGGGGAGCTTTACACTACGCACACGATGGGCGGGGTAACTTACAGAGCTCTATGTGATTTAGGGGCAAGTATAAATCTAATGCCCTATCGGCATTTAAAAGATTGGAGTTGGGTGAAGCCAAACCAACCACGATAAGCTGCAACTAGCAAGCGGGACGGTGGTTCATCCAAGAGGCAAGATCGAGGACGTGATTGTGAAAGTAGGAAAATTCTTCTTTCCTGCAGACTTCCTCATTCTTGACATGGAAGAAGACGTGGAAATCCCTATCATATTGGGGAGGCCATTCCTAGCAATGGGGCGAGCTTTGATTGATGTTGAAAGAGGAGAATTAACACTAAGGGTGGAGTCTGAAGAAATGGTGTTTAAAGTTTTTAAACACGTCATTGAGCCACCAACAGTGAGTGGGTGCTTTGCAATCAGCACCATCAACCCCCATGCGAGCCAATACAAGTCAATCGAGAGCGATGAGCCCAAAGCGAGCATGGTTTCTTTGAAATGCCACTAAAGGAGATGAGTATTCTGAACTCCCCTCGATAATGCTAAGAAGAAAAGAAAGAAAAAGCGCCAAATGTGGAGGAAATGGATAGGTTGGGGCTTAATCCACCCGTGGTTATTAAGGCTAAGGAACTTGCGTCCGGCTAAAAAGCGTTAAAGACAGCGCTACTTGGGAGGCAACCAACGTTTTCAATTATGTTATTTTAATTTACATCCTTAGTTTATTTTATAAGAAACGATCTCACGGTCTTGAGTTCTTGTGTTTGTGCTGTGATTGATAGGTACAGGGAAATGAACTGAAGGCGAAAAATTGAATAAAGCGAATTTCGAAAAAGCGGGTAGCGCATGGCTCCGAGCGAGTGGCACCAAAAGAACTGAACATGCGCAGAAGTTCAAGCGCCGCGGCGCCCAGGAGCAGGGCCGCGGCGCCAATAAATCAGAAGACGCCCAGAAGTTTGAGTGCCGCGGCGCCCAATTGCAGGGCCGCGGCGCCACAACGGAAAATTTGAAATCAGGAAGACACCCTGATCCGAAAGCCCTATCGCCAAATCAAACACCAAGAGCTCTCCCCCCTCACGGAATCCAAAGTATTATTCACCGCCATCACCACCATTTTTAACCAAAGTTTGTAAGTGTCTTAATTCTTTTAGTGTCTTTTAGTCTACACACATTGGGGACAATGTGTGATTTAAGTTTGGGGGTGTTTTATTTGTGTGTCATGTTATGTTTTATTTAAGTCTTTTTGATTGTTTTTATGTTTATTTTGAGTCACCAAATTTGTTTTTTTTTTAGTCATAATTGTCTGTCAAAGATCATAATTGCTGTAGTTGCTAGAAACACCTAGTGAAGTAAGGTGAAATAATGTAACGGAATTGAAGCAACTATCTAAACACTTAGGTTAGATATGCCAAAAACTCATAGAATCTGTCTATTTGGAGTTTCTTTCTTGAATTACGCATACTAAATGATAAATGCTTATGTGTTATGATTGCTTGCTATTTGAGGCGAAATAGTTAGGATATGCATGTTAGGGAGATGACTCAGACATTTCTTTGATAGCCAATTCTTACCATTCTTTTCTATCCCGTACTTTAAAAATATCCCTAGTCAGCCCCATTGAGCCTAAAAATTGAAACTTCTTCTTTGACACCCTATATTCCCACAGATTGTGCCATAAGTAAAAATGTGAAGTAGTGGAATACATTGTGTTAAAAAAGAGACAAAAAGAGTGAATAAGTCTGTGCACCCCAATACAAAAGTAATAAGAAATAGGCAAAAACCTAAGTTTGGGGGTGCTTGTCATTATTATATACTTCACTCTCCCAAAACAAAAGAGGGAAAAGATAGAATCGAAGTGAAGAAAAGAACAAAAAGAAAAAGGAAATACTGAAAAGCTAAAGAGCTTATGGTACACAAAAATGAGCCTAAATGCCTATTTTTACCAACCCCTACCTAAGCCTACATTACAACCCTTAAAAGTCCTGAAGATCTCTTTTGTGCATATCCAGAATTAGTGGAGAATAGCAAGTAAGCATGCCATAGGATTTTTGAATTTATATGCATGATCTAGTATATTGACTTCCATTAAGCATGATGAATATGAGTTTGCGAAATATTTAGCTTCATGTGTTTAGTGTGCTAAAATTTCATGCTATATGTTCCTGCATATTATTTTGCTAACCTTCATGTTTTTCTAGTTAACACTAATGCAGCAAAAGTGATCAATGGCAGTGAGTCTTTTTATTTTTTGTTCTTTGAGTCTTTTATTTTATTTCTTTCTATCTTTGCTCGAGGGCGAGCAAAGGTTAAGTTTGGGGGTATTTGATCGGTGTATTTTATATACACCTTTTGAGTCAGTTTTAGTTAGTCTTTTGTCCCATTTTGCACATATAAGTGTCGTATTAGGATAGTTTTTCTTTCTTTTGAGTCAAAGTGGTTAAAATGGCCAAATGGCGGAAAAAGAGCAAAAAGAGGGCAAAAGAGGAGATGCGGCTGGAAAGCAGAGAAAGTGGCGAACGAGGAAAAATCAAGACCAGCGCGCGGCCTCCTCTGCCGATCAGCGGGGCGCGTACTATCCGTAGAGGTCGGAAGACTCGGCGCCTCGCACGACAAAAGCGAGCGCGGCGCTAAACATCAGAGAACTACAGAAGATCTGGCGCGGCTACCGAACAGCGAGAAGCGGGCCACGACGCCAAAACACCCGGACGGATTGCAGAACTTTCGGTGCGCGGCGCACATGCGAAGCGGCGCCGCTGAAAAATTAGGTCTTTTGACGAAAATGCAGGCGAACGAAGGAAAAGAGGGAGGCGGTTTGCAGCCTATAAAAGGAGAACCCTAGGCAGTTTTTAAGGGTTCCCCTTCTTGCACAACACAAGACTTTCGCTTGGAGATTGGATACCATTAGTTTAGTAATTTCTTTCCCTTTTCTTGACTTTATTTCGCTTTTATGATGAACTTTGAATTAGTTCTTGTCATATTTATGGCTAGGAACTAATTCTCTTATAGGGCTTTCCATGTTGAATTGCTAGAAACTTATGTTATAATTTAATGCATGCTTATGGTTATTTTTCTTATTGTGAGATCTATCCAATAATTGAGTTGAATTCTTGGTAATTAATTGACAACTAATTATCACTATATGATTTCTAATCGTTACGAAAGGGGAGATTGTGAATATGCTGTAAGTTGGGTAGACATTCTTGGATTGGGGATGAAAATACCTCAATTATTTATGTAGCGTTGATGAGAGGCTTAACAACCCTAATTTTGCGCATTGTGCGTGACGGTCAACTAGGTTTTTGTTCTTAATCCGAAGTTATCCTTATCACTGAAAGGTAGGTAAGGTGCGATACTGGGGTTGAGTGTTTATATAACCCTAACGGGAGTATAAAACGATTTCGTAAACCTGCTTTCTCCTAAAGAAGAATACCATAAGTTAATGCATTAGTAAGTAGCATAAGCGGATAGTAAGGATACATGGAAGCCCTATTCTCATCACCACTGAAGTAAATCTTTATATTAACATAGTTTGCATAATTCGTAGTTATAAACAACAAATCAGTTATCAATTCACCAAATAGATACTAGAAAATAGATAGTTGGTAATTGAACCCTAATCCTTGTGGACGATATTCGGTCTTACTAAGACTATATTACTTGTCACGATAACGTGCACTTGCGTTTAAAGTGTGTGCATCTTAACGCGCATCAGTACGCCGACAGTGAGGTGGGATGCCACGGGCGCGTCACATGATTATATTTTACACTTATGACTGTCGGCAGTGATGGGGGATTCCACGGGCACGCTTTGATATTTGTGTGACTTGATCGTGTCCCAGATTGAGCCGGGTAGTATATGCGTCCCTCCATAAAGGGCATGATTCTGTTATGAAAGATAAGTAAGTTATATGGTAATGAACTTAATGATTTCTCCTAAGTATGTAAGTAAGATTTGGCTATAACTCTTAATGGAATGGAAAA
Organism: Przewalskia tangutica; assembly: GCA_029844215.1. NCBI lineage: Eukaryota > Viridiplantae > Streptophyta > Magnoliopsida > Solanales > Solanaceae > Przewalskia > Przewalskia tangutica. The sequence goes on from CM056732.1 coordinate 29,955,991, forward strand.
GATAATGAGGTGCAATTAAGTTCATGAGTGGTAATGACACGACAGGATCTGGTATGTACTTTTTATAATTGCCCCTGTCATTCTTTTGTACAGTTATGATCTGTTTACTGTACTTTATTTTCGTTCTATATTAAATTTTTGTTATCGGCCCGCCGAGAGATCCTATTCATGTCCGCAGGTTTAGGTACACAGTTGTGGATCCGCGAGCTTAGAATCCTGGTTCAGCATTTGAGATGGCTCCAATGTTCCGGAGCTTGTCGTCATGGTTATGTATATTGAAGTGCAGCGGGGCCTTGTCCGTCATAGTATTTGTCCAAATCTTAGAAGTGCATGTATTCATCCGTACGGGTGGCTAGAATTGTTTTTACATTGTTAAACAGTGTAGACCCTTTCGGGTAATTTGTATGTTATGGCAGCCTTATCGGCTTGGCCTTAGTTTAAAAAAAAAAGTGTTATTTATCTTTCGCAGTTTTTTTATGTTGTATGAATAGAAGGGTGCCCAGGTAGGGCACCAGTCGCGGCCCGGGGTCGGGTCGTGACATCAAGCTTGCTCAATGTATTGCTACGACATTTATTTAAAAGTTAAGAAGAGGTTTGGTTGAGTTTTGGAGTGGAACTATGAAAAAGGAGAAATGTGCATCATTTGAAAGAAAATTATGAAACCCACTTGTAAGGAATGACAAAAATTAGAAAAAATATGCATAACCTTTTGTGTAGATATGAATGGAAAAATATTACTTGCTAGTGATAACCTTTTCTATGATTGTGCTAAAAGAAAAGGAATTTGGTGCTATTACTTTAAAGTTAGGAAACTTTTGTTCGACAAAAGTGTGGGGTTTGAATTATTAAACTGTATGTATTAAAGTGCTTAAGGAGGTGTAATCACTATTATCCCTATGTATCCTACCCGTCTCTCAGCTTACCTTACAACCAAATGAAGTCCTACTTGATATTAGACTGAACGAACTTGAATTAGTGGAGTAGTACATCAAGGGCAAGCCTATGGTACATCTTTTGTTGCACACTTGAGTTCCTGATTGTTCTTGACTTTTATGTGTGTGGGACTATTCTCAGTTATTTGTGTGAGGGCACATGATTTGTGAAGGGCAAGTGATATTCCTTGACTTCTCTAATGGAGTAGTAAGTGAGCAAGGTGTAAAAAACTTATTGGTGTTTTTGAGTTGATTCTTAAGGTTAGCTAATTACGGATGGGTAAATATTTATTTTAAATATTCTTGGCATAACAAGTTAGAGAGAGTCGTTTGAAAAGGTCATCCTTCTTTGGAGTGTACTTTGATTGCTTGAGGACGAGCAATGGTTTAAGTGTGAGGTGTTGATAGTAGTCTAAAAACACATATTTTTAGCTACAATTCACCTTTTATTTGCCTACACTTTAATCGTGTTTGAGTTATATTGTTAGTAAATTATACTCATTATGTGTGTTTTCTTGTGTAGGAGTTGTTCCCGACAAAAACGAGCATTTTTGGAACTAAATCAGATGTATTGGATCTTTGAAGTCTGAGTAAAAGTCTAATGAAATCAATTGGGATCGAGTTCAAAATTTGAAGACCGAGAACAAAGCTATGCAAATATAATCAATTTAGAGTAAAACGTGGGAAAACCAATTTGAAGATAAAAAAAAGAAAAATAGATGAATTAAATTAGATTGATGCAACTTAGCAGTGATTAAATACTGGAGAATGGAACAACAACAATCGAACCCAATGCAGTTAAAACAAACTCCTCCTCTCTCTAGTTTCTCTCTCTAAAAACGTTCAAGGCTTAACAAAGTTACAAAAGTGAATCTTTTGGTTTGTATTTATTCAAGTGCTTTATTTATGTTCTTAAATCAAAAAGGGGGAACAATCGTTTGGCTATATACGGGGCATTTGAGACTTGCTACACTTCTCATTTACTTCACCTTATGCATTTATGAGAGGAAGTTAATGCTCTTGATTACATTTCTGAGAAGCTTTTAAGGTTGGTGGTCGAGTTCATTTATTGAAAGATAGAGTTTCAACTACCACCGAGAAGACTATCTATATATATCTTCCACTTTCTCATAAGATATATATTCAACTCTCCATACTTGCGGCTTCAAGTCTTCCCACCCCCCTTTTTGGGGGTTGAGTAAGGCTCGTTTTGTGTGCTTCTTGAGCTTATGTTCGCGGAATAGACTCCATTGTCTCAACACTGGAGTCGGAAGCTCAACAACTTCCATCGGAGCTCAACAACTACAAGTTTTGGAAGCAAAGGAAAACTCACATTCGGGTGACTTCTTTACACTTGCCTTCTTCTTTACGTTTGTTTAGTTTAAGGCTTAAGCATTGGTATCTCTAGTTTTGTGTTCCTTGGTGCTTTCTCTCCCGTGTGCTTGGTGGTTGTTGCTAAGATTTCACTCCTCTTGTTCTTGCGATTCTTGTTGTTTACCCTCTTACAGGTGTTTTATGAAGGATTCCTTACCTGGAACTACCTAGCCTGGGTTTGTTAAGTTGGTGTAACACTGGTTTTTGCTTTCCCCACCGTAGATTTGTTTCTGTTCATCCGTGTTCTTGAGAATCTTGTACTTGCCTTTGTTCGTATGATCTTGTGTTATGGGTGGTTTGTGTTGTGGGACACGCCGCTTCTAGTGTTATTTCTATCCCGTGAGACTTTGTTTACTAGCTAGGTGTTGGTTATTTGATTATAATCTCCTTAATCCTTTAACAACTCTCGTGTTAGTTCTTATCGTCTTTGTGTGTTAGCATCTCAGTTTGCTTAACTAGACTAGCATGTTCTTCGTGTTCTTCATGTTCATATGGATTTCTAGACTAATTGGTACACTTTGATTATTAGCTGACTTCATTTCTAGCTTGCATTGTGTTTCTCTATGCAATTTTGAATCTCCGACGCATTGTACCGTGTGATTGTGACTTGTTGCTTTTTTTGTGCAAGCACGGCCTGCGCGGAAGGCTGTGACCACTGTCCTTTTCCATTTTAGGAATTGCGCACTGCCCTATGCCCAAAACGTCCACTTCAAAACATCCACTTCAAAACGTCCACTTGCATATTTTGTAAATGCTTTTAATATTGACTTAACGTGCGGCCCTAAGCGCTTTGTTTTAAAACATATATACTTTATATTATATATACTTAGCGTATATTATATTTTATATATTTGTACTATCGTACTTACATATATCATATACTATACACGTTATTTATATACATATACACGTATATACTTCTGTATTCTTGTGATACGGCCTTGGCTTGGCTAGGCTTTGCTTTTGCAGATTATAGAAGAATAAGGCAGGTTGTGTTTGACTTATTGGAGGGTTATGCTCATATTATTAGTTATTGAAAAAAGGATTGCTACACGCACGCAGTATAACAACGTCCTTATCAGTTCACAGATAAAACCGTTTGAACCAACGAGGCACGCGACAACGAGATATTCCTAAATCCTTGCTTGATTACATTTCATTCCTTAATTTAGTATTTTACTATCTATATTCACTAGGAAAACCTAAGAATATCGATAGGCAAATATCAGGACTACGACATATTGTATGAATGAATGTTTACTACTGTATTAGATAAACCTTGTATAAATTAGAAAGCCTTGTAATTTAAACTTCGGGCCTGTCTGGACTGTATTCATTTACGGTCTTTTCTAGTTTATATATTGAAATAGAAAGTGTTTGTATAATTAGTAGAAGCGTTGTAATTCATAAACCGGGCCTGTCCGGATTTAAATTAACGCATTTCTCAATTGTATTCATCTCTTGCTTGTAATCGTATTTGGTAACTTTGAGGATGGCGAAAAAGAAAATGAAGCGGACTCATGAGAACTTCACGCCACTGCCCATCCGAATAGGGCAAGCTTCTATTGAAATCACCAACACTGTTGAGTTCCCCCCGATTGCTCACGAACCCACCACATTCGGGCTTGTGAGCAATGGTCTTCAAGTGGGGGACGCTCACGCGGGAAATGATGAGTTATCTACCAATGAGGGAACTTCGGACTTCATTCCCTCCTCTCCCTTGGTTCTCAAGACACTGCACCGAGTTCGAGTGGCAACAATTGTGATCCCGTCGTAGGAAATGTCGAGGATGGAAATTACAAGACTACGGACCACGTGAGCCAGACCAACAAGAAGGCTTATGCGTCCATAGTCAAAGGAAACCGTGATGTTTCGAATGGAAAACATTTGCATTTTGTCGCTGATTGTTGTAATGTGGGCCCTCTAGACTTACCTAGGGGTGATTTGGATGATCATATGGAAACTGTAGGGCATCTTTTGGTTGGTTACTTCGCGGGGACTTACCCGAGGAGCTTGGCATTAAGGAAGCTATGTCGCTCATGGGGAGTTGCATACCGCTTTAATGTCTACGCTTCGGGTTGGATCGTCTTCAAGTTTAACACGGATATTGACAAAGAGAAGGTCATGGCCAATGGGCCACACTTTGTATATAACACTCCACTTCTGCTGAAAGACATGCCTCATTGCTTCACCTTTGACAAGCATGATATATGTACCATTCCAATATGGGTAAGGCTCTCATCCCTCCCATTAGAGCTTTGGAACATTAACGCTTTGAGCCGTATCTTGTCACGTATTGGCAAACCTATTGGGACCGATAAGCTCACTAGTGAAACAGAGCTTCTCTCGTATGTACGGGCTCTATTTGAGATAGACCTCTCCAAAGGTACACTTGATGCTATTGAACTCAAACTTTGGGACGGCACCATCATTGACCAAAAACTTGTTTATGAAAAGCTTCCGGACTATTGTGAGAAATGCCATATGATTGGGCACTCCACTACGGGTTGTGAGAAGCATTATGCCGACACAAATAGGCGGGTACAAGGGAAAGGTGTGACATAAACCCTCAATGCCAAGGCAAATGGGGTACACACCTACTTGGACTCACTCGAGGTGGAAGATGAGACTACGAATACTAACGGGAATGGTAGTCATGCTGAATGTGGTGGCCAGCCTTTGGGTGCACAGACCAGGGCTGGTACAGGTCGGATTTTGGAGGATGCGAAAGGAGGAGGTCAACAATTGGGGCCATAAACGATGGTTGATGCATGTCAGAATTTGGATGTTGCGGGTGCGGGTGGCCAGCCTTCTGGGGTACAAACCAAGGCTGGCAAAGGTTGGAACTTTATTGAGGGTGACTCTAGGGGCCCTGCGGGTACTAAAGGGTGTGTTGGCGAGACACGCATATAGGAGAGCAAACCTGTGATTCAGAGTGAGGTTGGCTGGGGTATGAGTTTGGGAGTGGTAGAGGATTTGGGTGGTCAGCCTTCGGGGAACAAATCGGGGTTGACAAAGGTCAAAACTTTATTGCGGGTGACTTTAGGGGCCCCGCGGGTACGGGAGTGTTGGTGAGACATGCATAATGGAGATCCAACACGTGACTCATAGAGAGGTTGGCTTGGGTATGTGCTTGGGAACGGTAGCAAAATCGGGGGGTCAGCCTTCTGGTACACAAACCGGGGTTGACATAGGTAGGAACTCAGCACCGAAATACCATAGGGGTCCCCCGGAATAAAAGGGAAGCAAGGACAAGACCCGACAGCCTTCAGGATAACCCGTGGATGCTCATAATGCGACTGGCGCTAACGGGAGTCCAAATGATGTGAATGACCAACCGTCGGAATCATAAACCGAGGCTGGTAAAGGTGTGAAGGGCGTGAAGGCACAATTTTCCAAGGTTAATGACCCGAGCACCATGAGCCCGATCGTTAAACAATCCACGATCTTCCGGAAGCTTGTGGACATGCACGGTAATATCTTGGTACAAAATGCAGTCGACGGCAAAGCTAAATCAGCCATTGAGGCAGTCCTTGCGCAAGGTTATGCTATGTCTACTATTTCGAATGAGCTCAAGGGAGGCCAGCCCTCGGGGACACAGATAGGACCGGGTAAAGATAAGGGTGTTTTGATAGATGATGGGTTCACAGAAGTAAAGAAGAGAGGGAAGGTGAAAACTAGCATGAGGTCTCAAACCGCGCCTAGTACAGGTCCACAAACGAGAGCCCAGTACCAGTATAGAGAAGGTCAAGGGGTGCACACCTATTTGAACTCTCTTATGAAGGAAGCGGATACAGCTGGGAGTTGTATCCATGATGATCAGCCCGCGCATACTCAGATTATTGATCCTCAGACTCATGGTGGCTAGTCTTCGGGGTCCCAAACCGAGGCTGGCAAAGGTCAGACTAAACCTAGGATAGAAGGGGGGAATGCCAGAGGGATTTCGATCAGAGATGGGGGCCAGCTTGCGGGGATACATACTGTGGCTGGAACATGACTGCCTATTGATACTGACGGGATAGGACAACCCACGGACAAAGCGGGTAGTTCAATGGTTGCAAATATTGGTGGCCAGCCTGCGGGGACACATACCGAAGCTGGCATGGGTTGGACAGATATGGAAGCTCAACCTTTCGGCCCATCGGCTAAGGTTGGGAAAGGTGGTAACTCAGATGGTACCAAAATGGAGGAGGGGCACGAGGGCGAAAGCTAAGGCTAGCAATGGCTGGCAAAGCTTGCCCATACCCTTGAGTAGAATGACGACCCTTCCCATTAAAAAGAAGGGACCTTATGGCGGCACCAACTCTATTAACACTAAAGAAGAAGGGGACTATTCCCCCTCCATTATCGAAATGATCATTGCTTCTTGGAATATAAGGGGCATGCACCGCTCCTCCAAGAAAAAAGGAGATTTGCTCCGTGGTGCATAAGAACAACATTGACATTTTTGGTATCCTGGAATCAAAGCTCAACAACACGACGCTTGATCGCTCCTGGGCTTCGAAATTTCGCAACTGGGGGGTGTTAGATAACTTTGCCCATCATCCGGCGGGGAGGATGTTTATTTTATTCAACCCGGCCAAAGTCACTCTACAAGTGCTTGACATCAACCCACAAGCCATTCATTGCGGTGTCACTTGTGCTATCTCCTCCAAGAGGCTCCAATTCACCTTCGTGTACGGGCTTCACACGGTTGTCGATAGACGGGGCTTATGGGAGAATTTAAGGGAGTACGGGACCCCTATGACTGGGCCGTGTCTAGTACTTGGTGATTTCAACACGGTTATGAAAGAGGATGAGCGTTTCAACATGGAACCCATCTCCAGCTACGACACGAAAGATATTGTTGATTATTGCCGGGATTTGAGCCTCACGGATTTGTCATCGATGGGTTGCGAGTTCACGTTCAGCCGTAGAAATACATTGAGCAAGATTGACAGGGCCCTCATTAATGCGCATTGGTTACAAGCGGGTTGGTATGGCAATGAACATTTCTGTCGGTCCGGGCCCTTCTCGGACCATACGCCGTGTATTATCACTATCTTGGATCGTCCGAGAATGCATAATAGACCCTTCAAGTTATTCAACATGTGGGCTACCCATGAGCACTTTGGAAGGATTGTGACGGATGCTTGGGAGCATAATATTGACGGCAATGCTCAATTTCGGTTATGCCGGAAGTTACTCAGCCTCAAAGGACCCTTGAAGCAGCTCAATGAGAATGACTTCTCTCATATCTCTTCTCGGGTCAAAAGGGCAAAGGAGGATCTTGATATTTCTCAACAGGATGCTTTGGGCAACCCGCATCTTGACCACTTACACACGCGGGTTACCGAGCTAAGGCACAAGTCCATGGTTCTTATTGACGCGGAGATGAGTTTCCTTAAATAGCTTGCCAAATGCGAGCATCTCAAGCACAATGATAAGTGCACTAAGTTCTTTCATGGTATGGTCAAGCGCAACTCCAAAAGGAATTTCATTGCGACCACTACCAAGAGTGATGGTTCTCTTACGAACTCTGGTGACCAAGTTGCGACAGAGTTCATCAATTACTATAAAGGGTTACTTGGAACTAGAGACGCTTGTGAACCTATTGATATTGGTGTCATCTCCGGGGGAAATTGTCTTTCGGCGGAACAAGGGGATAATCTCATTAGAGATGTCACGGACGCAGAGATTAAAAGGGAATTATTCGGTATCGGGGAAGACAAAGCTCCTGGCCCGGACGGCTACTCTTCGGGTTTCTTCAAGAAAGCTTGGAATATTGTCGTGAGGAGTTACGTGAGGCGATTAAGAAGTTCTTGATTGGAAAGCTTCTCAAACAGATCAATCACACTACTATCGCCCTTATTCCTAAATCTACCCACTGCTCAACGGTGGGCGACTACATACATATTTCGTGTTGCAACATCTTGTACAAGGTCATCAACAAGATTATTGCTTCACGGTTGGTGCCGGTTTTGGACTTTCTTATTGATCCAGCCCTAGCGGCTTTTGTCCAGGGCAGAAGTATGTCGGACAACATACACCTAGCTCAAGAGCTTTTGAGGGGCTACAACCACAAGAGGGTCTCAAGTAGATGCATGCTCAAAGTTGATCTCCGAAAGGCCTTCGACTCGGTGAATTGGGAATTCCTCACGACTATTTTGATTTGTTTGAATTTCCCGGAAAGGCTGGTGGCTTGGATTATGGAGTGCGTATCCACAACTTCATATTCGATTTCTATCAACGAGAGCTAACAAGGCCATTTTAAGGGTCGTAAGGGGCTCAGAAATGGGGACCCTCTCTCCCCTACATTATTTGTTATTTGCCTAGAACATCTCTCAAGGATGATCAACAAGAACACTCGGACGTCGGTTTTCCACTACCACCCCAAGTGCAAAAGATTATGGATCACCCACATTGCATTTGCCGATGATTTTCTTCTTATGCCGAGAGGGGACACTACATCCGTCTGGATCCTCATGGAATTCCTTCAAGATTTTCAGAAATGCTCGGGTCTCAATTCTAATGCCCTCAAGTCCATCTTGTACACGGTTGGTACTATGGAACACGACCTTGATGATATCAAGCAGATTACTAGCTTTGACACCGACATTATGCCTTTCCGCTACCTCGGCATTCCCCTAGCCGCAGAGAGGATAAGGCCGGTACACTATGACCCTTTTGTGAACAAAATTGCAGGGTACACTGACTCGTGGATGAGCGCTACTTTATCTTATGCGGGAAGGGTTGAGCTCATTAAGTCTGTCCTCCAAGGTGTGGAATGCTTCTGGTTATCTATGCTGTCAGTGCCTGTTGCGGTTTGTAAGAAAGTTTACGGGCTTTGTAGAACCTTCATGTGGCGTTCCAACCACCCTCTGGTAAGCTGGAAGGAGTGTAACAGGCCGAAATCCGTGGGTGGCCTCGGAATCAGGGATCTCAAGGCTTGGAACCTTGCTTTGCTTGCTAAATGCCTTTGGAATATCCATCAAAAGAAGGACACGTTCTGGATCAAATGGATCAATCACAAGTATCTTAGCAACAACAACAACATTTGGACGTGGGTTGCAAAGAATAACGACTCACCTTTGATCAAACGGCTTCTCATTATTCGGGACATCATTCTTGACCGAGAAGGGTCCCATGATCGGACGGCTAATACCATGGCGGCATGGTATAGTAGCAATCACAATGCCTATGATTACTTTAGCACACATGGGCAGTCGGTGATTTGGGCGAAGGATGTTTGGAGTTCCTGTATCACTCCAAAGTAGTCTTTCATTCTTTGGCTTTGTGCGAGGAAGAGATTATGAACGAATGATAGGGTCACTTATATGGAAATTGATAGAAGGTGCTCCCTTTGCGGCCATTCTGAAGAGTCAATAGCGCACCTATTCTTGATTACGCAGTCGATGAGTTATCTTTGGTCGTGGTCAAGACATGGCTTGGCATCCGGAGGGCTATGACCACCATAGATAGCGCTTTGAAATATATTAAGAAAGAGGGGCATGGTACAGGTTGGCAAGCTAAAGCTAAGCAGGTTGGGCTGGCCACCACTGTATACCACATTTGGACTGAGAGGAACAAGATTATTTTTTACGGGTCGAGACTTGATAGAGAAGATATTCTTTTTAGGATCAAGACCAGCGTCTACAAAATTTTGTCCGTATTATACCCCATTTTCCAGGACAGATTTGTATCTCTAGCCACAAACTAGGACAATGGATGGTTTGTTTGGACCTAAGGCCTTCTCGGCTCACTTTTTGCAAATCTCCAGACTACCCAACTTGTGGGATTAGCTGGAGTCTCCCGACCACCCGGAATGTGGATTGGCGGGAGTCATTTCTGCTTTGTACCTCATGACTTCCCGACCTGTGGGCAAGCATGAGATAGTAGGTTGTCTGGATGGTAGGTACTATTATCACGGCCCGTACGCCCGGCCCGCGACTAGTGTCCTAATTGGGCACCCTTATACATGTACCTCCCATATAACCAACGGAAGCGAATAAAAAATCGACAAGCCGACAAGGCCGCCACAGTATATATAAAATACCCAAATAACGGCAATTGTACATATGTCTAACCCACACATGACTACAGACCTCTAAAAGTATAACAGTAACTATGACGGGACAAGGCCCCGTCGTACCCCCGAATGTACATAAGTCTGTAATAGTAAAAATGTACCAAAATGATATACTCCGGAACAATGGAGCTATCCCAAAAGCTGAGCAATGATCCTAAGCACGTGGATCAGCAAATTGAGTACCTACACATGCGGCATGAACGCAACCCCCCTAAGGGGGTCAGTACAACAAGTACTAAGTATGTAAACATAAAGTATAGTAATGAAAATCATAACTGGCCAAAGAATGACAGGGACAAGTATAAATATCAAATACTAGATCAAACCGTGCCATATAAAATCAGGGCCAACTGTACCTTTTAAAAAGAGTGAGAGTCATGTCAACATCATGGGACGTCGGTCCATATACTTATCAAATCCATATATATATATCAGTGTTGCGGATCGTGCAACCCGTCCCATTATATAATAGTGTTGCGGATCGTGCAACCCGTCCCAATAAATATATAAGTGTTGCGGATCGTGCAACACGTTCCAATATATGTATACAAGTGTTGCGGATCGTGCAACCCGTCCCAATAAATATACATATAACTATCATGGCAACCTTGTGCAATTTAAATCACATTTTGACTCTCAATAACATCATCTTTAAAATAAACTTTCATTTTGGAAAAAACCAAGGCACTATCATACCTTGTAATACTAGGGGCTTGAACCCCAAAAACACTATGTACATTCACCGTACATATCATGAAATATTAGGGACTTGAATCCCATAGCACCATGTACGTCAACCGTACATCCTTTCCTTTATAAAACCCCAAGGCACTAGCCTTGGAACATCAAGTCACTTACTCTTTAAAAATCAAGGTTACACTTTTAAAATCAAGTCAAGTATACTTTTAAAATCAAGTAACTTACACCTTTAAAACCAAGTGACTTATACTTTTAAAATCAAGTATACTTTGAAAATCAAGTAACTTATTCTTTTTCAATCAAGTCATGTATCATAAAGGATTAAATGGAATTACGTACGTCCATCGTACTCCCATTTCAAATAAATCATGCCAAGGAAGAAATGATAGTTCACATACCTTATAGGCTACACCAACTTGATAACTAGAATACGTCTCAAGTAGTACTTCAACCTATAATAATAATAACACGTCTATCAATTCCATGATACTAGTATACACTTATACTACATAATGACTCTCCTTTCGTATAAAAATTCAGGCAGCACTTTGATCGGTGTATTTTATATACACTTTTTGAGTCAGTTTTAGTTAGTCTTTTGTCCCTTTTTGTACAAATAAGTGTCGTATTAGGATAGTTTTCCTTTCTTTTGAGTCAAAGTGGTTAAAATGGCCAAATGGCGGAAAAGGAGCTAAAAGAGGGCAAAAGAGGAGGTTCCAGAGCTAAAAACAGAGAAAGTGGCGAACGAGGCAAAAACCGGACCGGTAGCGCGGCCTCACTGCGATCGAAGCGGGGCGCGACGCCTAATCATCGAGAGGCTGCAGAGGATTGGCGCGCGCCTACGCAGCCAGAATCGGGCACGGCGCCAAATCACCCGGTGCTTGAAGTTCGTGCGCTGCCCAGCGCGGCAAGCGCGGGAAAAATCAGGTTTTGGACGAAATTTTGGGCCAGGCCTGAAGGAAAAGAGTGAGGCGGTTTTCAGCCTATAAAAGGAGAACCCTAGGCAGATTTTAAGGGTTCCCCTTCTTGCACAACACAAGATTTCTTGGATTGAATATTGGAGACCTAAACTTAGTAATTTCTTTCCTTTTTCTTTCTTTTATTTCAGTTTTTGTATGATGAACTTTGAATTAGTTCTTGTCATGTCAATGGCTAAGAACTAATTCTTTTATAGGGCTTTCCATGTTGATTTACTAGAAACTTATGTTATGAATTAATGCATGTCTATGGTTATTATTCTTCTTTGAGAGATTTATCCAATAATTGCTTTGAATGCTTGGTAATTAATTGACAACTAATTATCATTATATGATTTCTAATCAAACTTCGAAAGGAGGAGGTTGTGAATATGTTGTAAGTTGGGTAGACATATTTGGGTTGGGGATGAAAATACCTCAATTATTTATGTAGCGTTAATGAGAGGCTTAACAACCCTAATTTTACGCGTAGTGCGTGTGATTAACTAGGTTTTGTGCTTAATCCTCTATAGAGTTATCCTTATCACCGAAAGGTAGGTAAGGTGCAATACTGGGGTTGAGTGTTTATATATCCTTAACGGGAATATAAAACGATTTCGTAAACCTGCTAGCTCCGAGAGAAGAAGACCATAATTCATTGCATTAATAAATAACATAAGCGGATAATTGAGGAGACATGAAAGCCCTATTCTCATCACAACTGAAGTAAACCTATAGTTAATTAGCTTTTATAATTATTAGTTATAAACCACAAAATCACATATCAATTACCAAATAGATACCAAAAGATAGATAGTTGGTACTTGAACCCTAATCCTTGTGGACGATATTCGGTCTTATCAAGACTATATTACTTGTCACGACAACGTGCACTTGCGTTAAAGTGTGTGCATCTTTTCGCGCATCAAGTTTTTGGCGCCGTTGCCGGGGATTAGGCATAGTTCAATATCAAATTTATCTATTTTTAATTTCTAATTTGGTTTTTAATTTTTAATTTAAATTTTTACATTTTTTTCTTTTATTTTTGGTAAAAATCAGGGTGCCGTGATTTGTTATGCATTTTGATCTATTTCAGAAATCGGTTTATGCGAAGGAGAAGAGGCGACACTCTTGTTCCCTTCAATCCGGAGATTGAAAACACATGTAAGCGAGAAAGAATCGGATTGCAACCTTGATAGAGATGGGCGGCATTGAACAACAACATGATGAGAGAGGGGTTAGGTGAAAATCAACCTAATCCAGGAATACCTCGGCAAGTACCTATGGATGTCGAGGAAAGAGTTCAAGTCCAGGCAGAAAGAAGCTTGGGAGACTATGTGCTGCCTAGAGTGAATGGAGCACAGACATGTATTAGGCTTCCTGCCATAGGAGCAAACAACTTTGAGATAAAACCAGCGATTCTGAGCATGGTACAACACACAGTGCAATTTGGAGGGCTGCCATCGGAGGATCCACATATGCACATAGCTAATTTCTTGGAGCTATGTGCAACTTTCCGGATATCTTGACGTTCTTGATGATGTCGTCAGTTGAGGCTCTTTCCTTCTCACTCGAGGATAGAGCAAAAGTATGGTTGAATTCCTGTAGCCGATTCAATTTTTACATGGCACGGTAGCCGAAATTCTAGCCAAGTTCTTTCCCCATGCAAAGCAGCAAAATTGAGAGGGGAGTTGAACAACTTCTACCAAGCAGATGGAGAGTCCTTATATGAAGCTTGGGAAAGGTTCAAAGACTTGCAGAGAAAATGCCCACACCATTGCATTGAGTTGTGGAACTTGGTCCACATCTTCTATAACGGGCTGAGCAGTACAACCAGAACCATCATAGATGCAGCAGTAGGTGGGGCATTCATGAGGAAAACAGACCACGACGCTCATGAGTTATTAGAAGATATGTCCACCAACAACCATGTCACAGAAGAGAGGTCGTCAAGTGGGAGGAGAACAGTGGGAGTCCACGAAATAGATGCCATTGCTGCCTTGAATGCCCAAGTGGCCCTTTTGGCAAAACAGTTGCAGCAACATACAGTGTAAGTAAATGCGGTCCAGATGCCTAAAAGTTATGAAATATGTGGTGGCCCACATACATTCGATAGGTGCCACCGGTGACCCAATAATATACCAATGGAGCGGCAGTGTCGGTAGTGGGTAATTATCGAGGCCACGCGAACAATCCATAATCCAACACATAAAATCCAGGGTGGAGAAATCACACAAATATCTCATGGAGAGAGACCGAGGCGGCAGAATCAATACGAGGCGATGTCAAACCAGCAGAACCAGAATCAGCACCGCTTTACTCGGGCCCGCATCCTCAGCGATTGAATGCACCGATTCGAAGAAAAGCGAGCAGTGGCGGTATGTTGGCACTTACCAACGCCCAGACTCAGTTCATGACAGAAGCTAGATCCTCGTTCAGGAATTTGGAAACACAAGTGGGTCAGCTAGCAAAGCAGGCAAACAGCAGGCCACATGGTACACTGCCAAGCAACACAGAGGTAAATCCGAGGGAGCAGTGTCGAGCGATCTGATTGAGAAGTGGAAAATAGTTGGAGCGGCGATCTCTTGACCAGATTGAGAAAATGGCGAGAGATAGAAAAAGAAGGTGGTTGAACTTAGCCCGGTGGTAGAAAACTCCGGAGAAGGAGTATACGAGAAAAATTCCTTTCCCCCAGAGATTACAGCGGAAGGCGGTTGATAAACAATTCTCCAAGTTCTTGGAGGTATTCAGGAAGCTGCATATCAACATCCCCTTTATAGAAGCATTAGAGCAGATGCCCTCCTATTTCAAGTTCATGAAGGAAATATTGGGGAAGAAGAAGAAGCTGGCGGAATATGAGATAGTAGCACTAACAGAAGAGTGTAGTGCTATCTTGCAGAAGAAGTTGCCACCAAAACTAAAGGATCCAGGAAGCTTTACACTACCTTGCACTGTTGGCAGGGTGACATGCAACAGGGCTCTGTGTGATTTAGGGGCAAGCATAAATCTGATGCCCTTATCGGTATTTAAGCGATTGGAGTTGGGAGAGGCCAAACCAACCACTGTGAGTCTGCAACTAGCCGATAGGACAGTGGTTCATCCAAGAGGAAAAATTGAGGACGTGATTGTCAAAGTAGGAAAATTCTTCTTTCCTGCAGACTTCCTCATTCTAGACATGGAAGAAGATGCGGAAATCCCTATCATATTGGGGAGGCCATTCCTAGCAACAGGGAGAGCTTTGATTGATGTAGAAAGAGGAGAGCTAACATTAAGGGTGGAGAAGGAAGAAATGGTGTTTAAAGTTTTTAAACACATCATTGAGCCACCAACCATGAGTAGGTGCTTTGCAATCAGCACCATCAAACCCCCCTGTGAGCCCATACAAGTCAACCAGAGAGAGATGAGCCCAAGAAAGCAGGCATGGTTTGCCAAACCTCCACAACAACAGGTATGTGTTCTTGAACTCCCCCTTAATGATAATGCTAAGAGGAGAAGAAGAAAAAGAAAACGCAAAATGTGGAGAAAATGGATTAGTTGGGGGATTGATCCACCCCACGGTTATTAAACTAAGGAACTTGCGTCCGGCTAAAAGACGTTAAAGACAGCGCTACTTGGGAGGCAACCCAAATTATTTTGATTTATTTTATTTGTTTTTATTAAGAACGGTCTCACGGAGGTAGTGTTTGTGTTGTGATTGCAGTGCAGACAATAAAGCGAAGCGGCGAAGAAAAGCCGTGATTTCGAAAAAGCGGGTTAAGCGCTGGCCAGAGCAGTCGCGCGAAAAGAAGCAAGAAGCGCTGAAGTTTAAGCGCCGCCGCTAAAAGCAGGCAGCGTAAATCTGAAAAATGCCAAGTCTAAAGCGCGTACCAATGTGGCATGGCGCAGAAAATCCGGAAGAGTGCAGAACCAGCCGGGCGGCGTATGGCTAAAGCGGCGCGCGAATCGAAACTTAAAACGCGTAAATCAGATTTGCCCCAATTTCAAAACCAAAACCTAACCCCCTTCTCCAAAAACTCACGAAAAATCCACAAATTACCCACAAATCCTCCACAAATCAAACCTAACCACAACCAAAATTCTTAAATTCCTAAAACCCTTAGCTATCTCAAACAACAAAGCTCCATTCCATAGCCTCAAATCAACATTAGAAGCAAGAACATCGTGGAGAACACCATCAAAAAGGTAATCTTCACCTTTTCCTGAAAGTTGTTAGTAGTTGGAGAAGTGTTGCATTGTGAAGTAGTTTGGGTGCTGAAAAATTGATTGTGAAGTTTGGAGAAGGAGTAGACAAGGAGAGTGTGGATATTGGGTAGTAGAGTTGAAGTTTGGGGGTGTTTGTGTTTTAGCTGCTAGATTGTTGATTGTGTTGGGGAACACTTGTGCTAATAAAGTGTAAGCTGCAGAAACTATTTTAACCATGTCCACCAGAAAGAGAGGAGCCTTCACATCCACCCCAGCCCCGCAATACGATGATACTAGGTTTGTGAGCTACCAAGCCTTCCAAAGATACAAAAAGCTTGATACCAGACCCTTAATCCCTGAAAGGGGAATGGACTATCAGAGGGAGTCGTTTGGGGAAGAGGATGTTTATGAGCCCATTCGGGCAATGATTGAGTTGAGGGGGTGGATGAGGTTTGTAAATCCGGAGAAGATAGCACCAGTGAACACAAGAATGGTGCGTGAATTCTATGCTAACTTTCCGGAGAGGGTGGAAAGGGGATGCTTTGTGAGGGGAAGATATATGCCTGTGACGGCAGACGCAATAAATATGGCTCTAAAGACGGTTGATGTTGAAGAAAGTAGTGATTGGAACCATTTTAGAACATGGTCTAGGAGCACCAACAACATCAACTGGGACACCGTCGCAGACACAGTGAGCTACCCTGGGGCTGCTTTTGATATTGCAAGAAATGGGTCTAGAGCACCGGCGGTGCCAATTCAACCAGCGACCAAGGGTTGGCTATATTTCGTCAGCGCCCGCATGATTCCATCCACGCACTTCACCAGAGTGACAGAAGATATGATTAAGCTGATATATGGAATTATGAGGGGGATGACGATTGATGTGGGGAAAGAGATAGTGCAGAGCATTAAAGAGATCAGCAGGTTGGTGACAACAGGTGGATTGAGACATGGCTCACTTATCACGAATTTGTGCCACATGAATGGGGTCCCAACCCTACCCACTGACACTCACGAAAGAAACCAACTGCCTGTGACATATGGGATAGTACACTCTTTCCCAGACCCAAGTCCCTCAGCAGCCAGAAGAAGAGCACAACCAGCAGCAGCAGAGGCCGCAATGAACGAAGATGAGCCTGAAATAGGGGCTCAATATGCAGCAGGGCCTAGCCACCAGCCAACCACAGAATCAGAACCTCCAGTGCCTATGATGGAGCAGTTGCTCCAAAACCAGAGAATGATGATGCAACATTTCGACACAGTAATACAAGGACAACATGAGTTGCGACAAGGGCAACAAGAATTGAGACAGGAGCAACAAGAATTGAGGCAGGAGCAGCAACAATTGCACCAACAGTTTGACGAGATGAGTTCCCTGTTCAATCAATGGTCGATGCATTATCCACCGCCACCACCACCATTTTAGCCAAAGTCTGTAAGTGTCTTATTTTCTTTTATTGTCTTTGAGTCTACACACATTGGGGACAATGTGTGGTTTAAGTTTGGGGGAGTTTTATTTGTGTCTTGTTATGTTTTATTTAAGTCTTTTTATTGTTTTTATGTATTTTTGAGTCACAAATTATTATTTTTTTGAGTCATAATTGTCTGTCAAAAGATCATGTATGCTGTAGTTGCTAGAAACACCTAGTGAAGTAAGATGGAATAATGTAATGGAATTGAAGCAACTATCTAAACACCTAGGTTAGATATGCCAAAAACTCACAAAATCTGTCTATTTGGAGTTTCTTGCTTAAATTGTGCATGCTAAATAATGAAAACCTATGTGTTATGATTGCTTGCTATTTGAGGCGAAATAGTTAGGATATGCATGTTAGGGAGATGACTCAGGAATTTCTTTGATAGTCAATTCTTACCACTCTTTTCTATCCCTGACTTTAAAAGTATCCCTAGTCAGCCCCATTGAGCCTAAAAATTGAAACTTCTTCTTTGACACCTCATATGCCCACAAATTGTGCCATAAGTAAAAATATGAAATAGTGGAATAAATTGTGTGTTAAAAAAAAAAGTGAACAAGCTTGTTGCACCCCAATAAAAAAGCAATAAGAAACAGGCAAAAGCCTAAGTTTGGGGGTGCTTGTTATTATAATATTTCTCACTCTCCCAAAATAAAAGAGGGAAAAGATAGAATTGAAGTGAAGAAAAGAACCAAAAGAAAAAGGGAAAAATGGAAAAGCTAAAGAGCTTATGGTACACAGAATGAGCCTAAAATGCCTATTTTACCTACCTATACCTAAGCCTACATTACAACTCTTAAAGTCCTGAAGATCTCTTTTATGCATATCCAGGATTAGTGGAGAATAGCAAGTAAGCATGCCATAAGATTTTTGAATTTATATGCATGATTCAGTAAGTTGACTTCCATTAAGCATGATAAATATGAGTTTGCGAAATATCTAGCTTAATGTGTTTAGTGTGCTGAATTTTCATGCTATATGTTCCTGCATATTATTCTGCTAACCTTCGTGTTTTTCTAGATAACACTAATGCAGCAAAAGTGATCAATGTCAGTGAGTCTTTTATTTTCGTTCTTTGAGTCCTTATTTCTTTCTTTCTATCTTTGCTCGAGGGCGAGCAAAGATTAAGTTTGGGGGTATTTTGATCGGTGTATTTTATATACACTTTTTGAGTCAGTTTTAGTTAGTCTTTTGTCCCTTTTTGTACAAATAAGTGTCGTATTAGGATAGTTTTCCTTTCTTTTGAGTCAAAGTGGTTAAAATGGCCAAATGGTGGAAAAGGAGCTAAAAAAGGGCAAAAGAGGAGGTTCCAGAGCTAAAAACAGAGAAAGTGGCGAACGAGGGAAAAATCAAGACCCGGTAGCCATGGCCTCCTGCGATCGAAGCGGGCCGCGACGCCTAAACATCAGTCAGGCTGCAGAGGATTCAGCGCCGCGGCGCCCTGAACGTGGCAGGGCGCGGCGTAAATCACCCGAAGTGCTTGAAGTTCGGCCATGGCGAAGCCGTGGCAGCCGCGGGAAAAATCAGGTTTTGGACGAAATTATGGGCCAGGCCTGAAGGAAAAGAGTGAGGCGGTTTTCATCCTATAAAAGGAGAACCCTAGGCAGATTTTAAGGGTTCCCCTTCTTGCACAACACAAGATTTCTTGGATTGAAGATTGGAGACCTAAACTTAGTAATTTCTTTCCTTTTTCTTTCTTTTATTTCAGTTTTTGTATGATGAACTTTGAATTAGTTCTTGTCATGTCAATGGCTAGGAACTAATTCTGTTATAGGGTTTTCCATGTTGATTCACTATAAACTTATGTTATGAATTAATGCATGTCTATGGTTATTATTCTTCTTTGAGAGATTTATCCAATAATTGCTTTGAATTCTTGGTAATTAATTGACAACTAATTATCATTATATGATTTCTAATCAAACTTCGAAAGGAGGAGGTTGTGAATATGCTGTAAGTTGGGTAGACATATTTGGGTTGGGGATGAAAATACCTCAATTATTTATGTAGCGTTAATGAGAGGCTTAACAACCCTAATTTTACGCATGGTGCGTGACGGTTAACTAGGTTTTTGTTCTTAATCCTCCTATAGAGTTATCCTTATCACCGAAAGGTAGGTAAGGTGCAATACTGGGGTTGAGTGTTTATATATCCTTAACGGGAATATAAAACGATTTCGTAAACCTGCTAGCTCCGAGAGAAGAAGACCATAATTCATTGCATTAATAAATAACATAAGCGGATAGTTGAGGAGACATGGAAGCCCTATTCCCATCACAACTGAAGTAAACCTATAGTTAATTAGCTTTTATAATTATTAGTTATAAACCACAAAATCACATATCAATTACCAAATAGATACCAAAATATAGATAGTTGGTACTTGAACCCCAATCCTTGTGGACGATATTCGGTCTTATCAAGACTATATTACTTGTCACGACAACGTGCACTTGCGTTAAAGTGTGTGCATCTTTTCGCGCATCACACTTCCCCTGTTTATACATACTTTTCCACCTTTCAAGAAGGCCAATTTCAACAATAACCAAGGAACAACAAAATAGCAACCAAAGGGGATTACATGCCTACTTTACGTGTAAAATTCAGCCCCTTAATCCATATAAAACAGTCCATAAAAACAGATCATACTTCTACAACAATGAGGGCAAAATGTGAAGCTTGCAACACCTTTATATACCCTTATTCCTTTAGGACTTACGTTAGTAATTACTACATTTCAACATGTTTATATAAACCATAACAACTAGTAACATCATGGTTTCCTTCATTTTAACATGCGATTAGGGACGTTAAATAACAACAATAACCAACGAAATTTACGGCGACAAAACTGTCCACAAAATCAGCCTGACTCCAAAATGTCACATAGGTTTCTTATACTCCATTTTTCTTGTTACAAGTTCTTTCCCTAACTACCACAACATGTAATATATAATTACTTCAAGAGGAAGAAGAAAACTTACCAAAATCTTAGCCAAAAATAGTCCCAAAGTCACGACAACTTCACCCAGTTTTGCACCACTTCTTCACGTTACAATCACACACACGTATCCTCTACAAGCTTGTAACTATCTTGCTTTCATGTTTTTCCTTCCATAAGTTCATATACAAGATTAGGGTTTCAAGATCTTTTCTTGCCAAAACTGTGACTTACTATATTGCAAGGTTAACTTGGCTTAGAACTTAGTCTTGGTGCTTAATCTTGGAAAGAACTAAGTTGATCTTGTTCTTCTCTTTGGATATGGGGTTTTCGAAAACCTCAAGGTTAAGGAGAGATGAGGGTTTGAAAAGATGAAGATATTTTCTTGTGAATGAAGTCTTCAAGACTTGGGTTTAATATAGGTATAACACTACGAGTGGAAGGGGACCCATGAAACCCCACTTGTCCATTTGTCTTCCTTTTACAAAATAATATCCCACACTTAGCCAATTTTTCACCACATTTTCGATGGACATGTAACATAATATACCAAGACTTAATAATTTCACTAATTCCATAATTCTATTGAAAATTTATTCCCTTACTTAGTATTAATTCTTGTCATCACATTAATCTCGAAAAGTTTCCGTATAAGGAAATGTAAAAATCCTTTCCTTCCGACATTCCAATCTTATTTCTATAATCATGTTCTCACTTAGTAGTTATGGAATTGCAGAATGTAACATTCTCTCCCCCCCCCCCCCCTAGAAACATTTGTCCCGAATGTTCACATTAGGTCTCAAATATACAACTTCTGACATAGTTTACCTTAAACCATACCTACCAACCTATACTTAGCAACCACAAAGATTCCTCACATGGCCACAATATAACATATAGCCTCATGCATCAATCAAATAGTCAAATAGGGATTGGAATTACCTGTAGGAATTGGGAATACGTGAGGATACTTCTTCATCATCTCATCTTCTGCTTCCCGCGTCATCTCTTTCCTATTATCGTTCCGCCACAATACCTTGACGGAAGTCACATCCTAAGTCCGTAACCATCTAACCTGGCGATCAAGTATGGCTATGGGACTCTGCTCATACGCCAACTCCTCTGTCACCTAGAAGTCATCTACTGGGAATACTCTAGATGGATCACCAATACACTTACGTAGCATCGATACGTGGAAGACTGCATGTACCGCCTCAAAATATGATGGTAGATCCAACTCATAGGCAACCTTGCCTACTCTACGTACAATCTGGTAAGGCCCAATGTATCTTGGTCTAAGTTTCCCCTTCTTACCAAACTTCATCACACCCTTCATGGGTGATACCTTCAAGAAGACACAATCATCAAGCTGAAACTCCAAGTGTCGACATTGATTATCCACATAAGACTTATGTCGACTCTGAGCTGCTAATAATCTCTCCTGGATAAGCTTTACCTTATCCACAGCCTTCTGAATCATGTCTGGGCCGAGTAACTTAGTCTCGCCCACATCAAACCAACCAATGGGTGACCTGCACTTCCTCTCATATAAGGCCTCATACAGGGCCATCTGAATGCTAGAATGGTAGATGTTGTTATACGCAAACTCAACGAGTGGTAAATGATCCTCCCAGCTACCCCTGAAATCGATAACACAGGCTCTCAACATATCCTCAAGTGTCTGAATAGTACTCTCTGCATGTCCATCGGTCTGAGGATGAAACAATATACTGAGACTCACCTGTGTCCCTAATCCCTTCTGGAAAGACCTCCAGAAGTTAGCGAATGGCGGGCTCCTGCATGCGATATAATAGAAGTGGGAACCCCGTGCAGTCTCACTATCTCCCTGATATAAAGTCTAGCATAGTCCTCAGCCGAGTAGGTAGTCCTAACTGGAAGAAAATGGGCTGATTTCGTCAGCCTATCTATGATAACCCATATGGAGTCATACTTCCTCAAAGTACGAGGCAACCCTGTAACGAAATACATATTAATTACCTCCTACTTCCAAGTTGGGATCTCTATCTCCTGTAATAACCCACCAGGCTTCTGGTGCTCCACCTTGACCAGCTGACAATTCGGACACTGAGCAACAAACCCTGCTATATCTCTCTTCAGGCCATCCCACTAATATACGCATCTGAGGTCATGGTACATCTTTGTCGACCCCGGATGAATAGAATAACGAGCATTGTGTGCCTCCCCCAAAACCTGATGTCGAAGCCCTGCAACATCGGGTACACACAATCTACCTTCATACCTTAGCACCCCATCAGGTGCAACTTCAAATAGCGTCTTCTCTTTTCGAAGAGTTGTATCTCTGTGTCGTACCAGAATTGGATCCTCATACTGGTGCCTCTTTACCTCTTCTACGATGGAAGACTCGGCAACCTCTCGAACCCAAACTCCACTGTCATCGGAATCAACCAACCGGATCCCAAGGCTCGCTAGCTGATGTATCTGACGAACCATTTCCCTTCTGCCTGGCTGCATATCTGTCAGGCTACCCATAGATCTACGACTAAGAGCATCTGCAACCACATTGGCTTTCCCTAGGTGGTATAGAATATCAATATCATAGTCCTTAAGTAACTCTAACCACCGTCTATGTCGCAAGTTCTGCTCCTTCTGTATGAAGATATACTGGAGACTATTGTGATCCGTATAAATGTCAACATGAACCCCATATAAATAGTGTCTCCATATCTTCAAAGCATATATAACTGCCGCTAACTCCAAATCATGAGTAGGGTAGTTCTTCTCAGGCTTCCTGAGATGTCGGGACGCGTAAGCTATAACCTTACCATGCTGCATCAACACACAACCCAGCCCACCCGAAGCATCACAATGCACGACATAACCCTCTAATCCCTCAGGAAGGGTTAGAACTGGAGTCGTAGTCAACTTATCTTTCAACAACTGGAAGCCCTGCTCACAAGCATCCGTCCATTACATACTATCCATAAACATTGTACTCCCATAATATAATAAGTCAAGAAAGCGGAAAATTTCAAAAAAGTCAAATGGATTGCCCCCTTTTGATTAGCCAGTTTCCAAGAGGGAGAAGGTCTTATGGCAATCCCAGGCATACTCCAAATCAGTTATTTGGCCTGATTGAGCAACCTATGAAAGTTGTCGCCTATATAACCTACCTCTCAGACCAAGGGAAGAAGGTATCAGATCACATTTGAGAGCCCTTTTGTGAAACCATTTCCTTTACTTTTTTTGAATGAATTACAATCAGTAAAGTAATCTGGTGGAAGGGGTCCATCGCTTTACTGTAAGTTAAGGAGAGGAGTTGAAAGCCACTCGCTTTAGGATTGAGTGAGGTGACGAGGGGAAAGGGTTGTCCTTAGAAAGAATGGTTGGAACCGAGCCCCTGGTCAGACCTATGAGACTTAGCCGCCTTCTGCGTTAGCCTAGTCAAAGGCGCCAAGATCGAAGCAAACGTTTCCACAAACCTCCGGTAATACCCCGCTAGCCTCAGAAAACTGCGCACCTCAGTAGGTGTAGTAGGTCTGGGCCATGTCTTCACCGCCTCAATCTTCTGAGTATCCATCCGAATACTATCGGCTCCAATAATATGCCCCAAGAATGTCACTGAGGCCAACCAAAACACACACTTCGAAAACATGGCATAAAACTGCATGTTACACCCCGTAATTTCAGGACATGTTTAAGAGAATGTACGTAAGGAATCAGGACTTAAAATTTTGTACGAAAGAAATAATTGTTTTTCCGAAGGAAAATCTTCCGAACTTCGGAAAGGAAAAATGTTCGTTGATGAGAATTAGATTCTTAGAATACATTATTTGAGGAGTATGGAATTTATTATCATTGTGGAAATTTATTTTACAGATTTGGTCACGTAGGGCCCACCCGAGAAATTTTACGTTTTGTGGGGCCCACGAGGGTTACAAAATTTTATGGATGAATGGGAGGGCGACACGTGTCACCCCCCCCCCCCACATGGGCTTGCTAGAATTGTCCAAGGGTTAGAAGGTCTTTTGACCAAAGCTTGGATGAACAAGTCTTGCAAGCTCAAGCTTGAGATTGTTGACTAAGTCAAGAGCCCACTGATCGGTGTATTTTATATACACCTTTTGAGTCATTTTTAGTTAGTCTTTTGCCCATTATTGTACAAATACGTGTCGTCTTAGGATAGATTTTCTTTCTTTTGAGTCATATTGGTTTAAAGTGTCTCATTGGCGGAAAAGGAGCAAAAAGAGGGCAGAAACAGAGGTTCCAGAGCTCGAAAAATGAAAGTTAGCGGCAAGACACGAAATAGGGCGGCCATGGCTCTCCAGCTAGCAGTCGAGCGCCGCGGCCAATTCTGAGTGCGAAGTTTAGTGGCGTCGCGCCGGCGAATTCTGAAATATTCGAACGGGAATGGGCCAAGGCCTGAAGGAAAACCTGGAAAAACATTTTGAGGCTATAAAAGGCAGCCTTTAGATCAGAATTAGGAGTTCCCTTGCTTACCAAATCACACAACTTTTGGAGATCAAGATTGGAGACCATTTTGTAGTAATTTCTTGTTCTTGTTTTATTTTCTTTGTAGTTTATGTTGGATTTTAATTTAGTTCTTGTCATGTCTATGGCTAGAAACTAACTTAATCTAGGGCTTTCCATGTCAATTCACTTGAACCTTATTCTTATGAATTAATGCATGTTTTTGGTTCTTCTTCTTGTTGTTGAGATTTATTCAATATTTGTCCTGAATGCTTGGTAATTACTTGATCACTAATTATCATAATCCTTATGATTTCTAATCGAAAGCCGAAAGTGGAGATTGTGAATATGTTGTAGTTGAATAAACATAGGTTAAATCGTGGACGAAAGTACCCCGATACTTGTGTAGTATTATTAGGTTATTGCTTTTAATCCTCCTTTATAGTCAATCTTATCACCGAAAGGTAGAAGGGTTCTATATTGGGGTTGAGTGTTTATATTACCTTAACAGGAGTATAAAATGACTTAGTTAACCTGCTATCTCAAAATAGAAGAAGAATCATAATTAATTGCATTAACAAGTAAGATAAGCGGATAGTTGAGGAGATTTGGAAGCCCTATTTCCACCATAAGTGAAGTAAAACCAATTAGTCTAGTTAGCATTCTTAATTATAGTTAGAAACCATCTATCAATCATCCGTCACCAAATAGATACCATATAATAGAATTTGAGAATTGAACACTAATCCCTGAGGACGATAACTCGGTCTTCTAAGACTATATTACTTGACACGACACGTGCACTAGCGTTAAGTGTGTGCATAAATCGCGCATCAAGTTTTTGGCGCCGTTGCCGGGAATTGGCGTAGTTCAATATCATTTTACCTATTCTTAATTTCTAATTTGGTTTTTGTTTTTGTCTTTATTTATTACTTTTTTTTTTATTTTGTGAAAACCAGTGTGCCGTGATCCGTTTGTTTATTTTGATCCGTTTCAGGCATCTAGTTTATGCGAAGGAGAAGAGGAGCAGACACACTTGTTCCCTTCAACCCAGAAATTGAAAATACTTGCAAACAGAACAAGAAACCAACGAGTTTCAGCCTTAATAGAGATGGGAGGCTTACAAAACAACAATGAGATGAACGAAGGGTTAGGTGATCATCAACCTAACCAAAGGATGCCCCGGAGATTGCCGATGGATGTAGAAAAGAGGGTCCAGGTCTAAGCTGAGAGAAGCTTGGGAGATTATGTGCTGCCAATGGTGAATGGGGCACAAACTTGCATCAGGCTCCCAGTAATAGGAGCAAACAATTTTGAAATCAAGCCTGCGATCCTAAGCATGGTGCAAAATACTGTTCAGTTCGGAGGGTTGCCATCGGAAGATCCTCACATGCATATAGCGAATTTCTTAGAGTTGTGTGCAACCTTCAAGTACAATGGCGTTACTGATGACGTCATCCGATTGAGGCTCTTTCCCTTCTCACTCAGGGATAGAGCGAAAGTTTGGTTGAATTCCTTGCCAACAGATTCGATATTCACATGGAAAGAGTTAGCACAGAAGTTTTTAGCTAAGTTCTTTCCACCATGCAAAGCCGCTAAGCTGAGAGGGGAGTTGAACAATTTTTATCAAGCTGATGGAGAGTCACTCTATGAAGCTTGGGAGAGATTCAAAGATTTGCAAAGAAAGTGTCCACATCACAGCATTGAGTTGTGGAATTTGGTCCATATTTTCTACAATGGGTTAAGCGGGACCACCAGAACGATCATTGACGCAGCCGCAGGTGGAACTTTCATGAGAAAAACAGCACACGAAGCTCATGATTTATTGGAAGACATGGCCACCAATAATCATGTAACAGAGGACAGAGGGGTGAGTGGCAGAAGAGCAATAGGAGTTCATGAGATTGATGCCATCACTGCACTAAATGCCCAAGTTGCTCTCTTGACCAAGCAACTGCAACAAAATACAGTGTCTGTAAATGCAGTGCAAATTCCATTGAGTTGTGAAATGTGTGGAGGTCCACATACCTTTGATAGGTTCCCATCAGTTGATCCTAATAATATTTCGATCGAGCAAGTAGAGTGCCAAGCAGTAGGAAATTATCAAAGGCCCCAGAACAACCCCTATTTGAATACCTACAATCCAGGGTGGAGGAATCACCCTAATTTTTCATGGAGGGGTGATCAAGGGCAATAGAGCCAATTTCGAGGCCAGTACCAAAATCAGCAACCATTCACTCAGGCCTCATCTTCATAACAATTCAGTGCACCTGTTCAACAAGAGAAGTCAGATGAGCTGAGAACAACCCTGTTGACACTCACCAACTCCCAGACCCAGTTCATGGCAGAGACCAGATCCTCTATCAGGAATTTGGAGACACAGGTGGGACAACTAGCAAAGATGGCAAACAACAAGCCACAGGGTACCTTGCCTAGCAATGTCTGAGAGATGAACCCGAGAAACGATGCAGCGGTGCGGTGAGAGTGGAAAACAATTAGAACAGCTTACACCCCAACCTGTGGTTGAACGGAAAGTAGATGCAGAGAGGGAGAGGGTTGTTGAAGACCGCCGGATATCAGAGAAAGCTCCAACAGTCCCAGTGAAGGAGTACACTGAGAGGATTCCTTTCCCGCAAAGATTGCAAAAGAAAGTGGTTGATAATCAATTCTCCAAGTTTTTGGAGATATTCAGAACGTTACACATCAACATTCAGTTCATTGAGGCATTGGAGAAAATGCCTACTTACTTTAAATTTATGAAGGAAATTCTGGGAAAGAAGAAGAAGTTGGCGGAGTATGAGATGGTGGCACTGACAGAGGAATGCAGTGCCATCTTGCCGAAGAAATTGTCCCCTAAACTCAAGGATCCAGGGAGCTTCACACTGCTTTGCACAGTTGGCAGGGTAACATGTAATAGGGCCCTTTGTGACTTGGGGGCTAGTATAAATCTTATGTCTTTGTCTGTTTTTAAAAGGTTGGAGTTAGGTGAAGCCAAACCAACCATTGTGAGCTTGCAGTTAGCAGATAGGACGGTGGTGCATCCCAGGGGAAAGATTGAAGATGTCCTAGTTAAGGTGGGAAAATTCTTCTTTCCTGCGGACTTCCTCATCCTTGATATGGAGGAAGATGAGGAGATCCCCATCATATTGGGAAGACCGTTCTTGGCAATAGGGAGAGCCCTAATTGACGTAGAGAAGGGTGAGCTGACACTTAGAGTGGAAAGTGAAGAGATGGTGTTCAAAGTGTTCAAACACATTATTGAACCCCCAGTCATGAGCAAGTGCTTTGCAATTAGCACTGTCAGAACTTCGTTTGAGCCAGCGCAAGCCACAACAAGGGAGATAAGCCCGCCAAAACAGGTAAGTGATACTGAACCTCCTCTTGAAAAAAAAGAAAAAAAGAAAAACAGAAGGAGAAAGCGGAAAATGTTGATGAAGTGGATAGGTTGTGGGGTTAATTTACCCCATGCCTCGTGAGTAAGGAACCTGCGTCCGGCTAAAAGACGTTAAAGACAGCGCTACTTGGGAGGCAACCCAAGGTTATTTTATTCAATTTAATGCAATTTAGTTTTTTAGTTTTTTTTTTACTTAGAACAGTCTCACGGAGGGTATTGTTTATATGTTGTGATGACAGGTGCAGAGCCAAGAGTTTGGAGGACGAAAAAGAAACCATAAGAAAATCGGCTCAGCGCGCTGCAGAGCGAACGCGGCGCCAAAATATCAGAAGGGCGCAGAAGATTCAGCGTCGCGGCGCCAAAAGTCTGGAAAAGTTCTGAAGTTTGGGCGCCGCGGCGCCAGTTGCAGGGCCGCGGCACCGCGACGAAGATTCTGAAATTTAAGGGAGCCCTAAATCCGATTTTCCTCACTCCAAATCAAAACCTAAACCTTCCCTCTCTCCAAAACCCACGAAATTTACCCTTTACCTAAAAATCTTCCACAAACTAAACCCAATCACAACCAAAGTTCTTAAATCCCTTAAACCCTTAACCATCCTAAACAACAACCCTCATTCCATTGCCTCAAAGCATCATTAGGAACAAGAAAATCTTGAGGAACACCGTCCAAGGTAACCTTTATCACTTTTCTTGAAATCCTCAATACATTCAAGGGAGGTATTAGGGGAGGAGGTGCTTTATTGGTGGAAGGTGTGTGGTGTGTTGAAGTTGGGTGTGAGATTTAGCGAAAAAGTATACGAAGTGAGTGTGGGGTGTTGTGCAGGAGCTTTTTGAGTGAAGTGTGGGGGTTGATAAGTGTTGTAGCTGCTGATTGTTGATTGATAGTGTTGGGTAATATCGTTGAACAAAGGAAACGCTGCCAAGTTATCTAAAAATGTCTGCCAAGAAGAGGAGAGCTTCCACATCTACTTCCGTCCCTCAATATGACACTACTAGGTTTGTCAGCCAAAAAGCTGAGGATAGATACCAAAAACTTAGTACTAGACCCTTGATCCCTGAAAGAGGAATGGAGTACCAAAGGGAGTCGTTTGAGGATGGAGATGCCTATGAGCCCATTCGGGCAATGATAGAGGTCATGTGGTGGAAGAGATTTGTTAACCCGAAAAGAATAGCACCGATGAACACAGTAATGGTGAGAGAATTTTATGCTAACTTTCCAGAGAGGGCGGATGATAGATGCTTTGTGAGGGGACGGTATGTGCATGTGACGGCAGAAGTGGTGAATGTGCTATTAAAAACAGCTGATGTTGAAGAAAGAGGTGACGACCGGAGCTATTTCAGAACATGGTCTAGAGACACCAACAACATCGACTGGGATGTTGTCGCAAGCACAGTAAGCTACCCTGGGGCTGAGTATGAGATTGCAAGAAATGGATCAAGAGGACTGAGCAGATGTCAGTTCAACAAAACAGCCAAGGGTTGGTTATATTTAAATCGATGCGCTTAATTCCATCGATGCACTTCACCAGAGTGTCAGCAGATAGAATAAAAATGATATATGGAATCATGTCAGGAAGGACGATTGACGTTGGGAAGGAAATATTGCAAAACATCGGAGAAACCAGCAGGTTGGTAACGACAGGTGGGTTGGGACATGGCTCATTTATTAGCAGCTTATGCTCCAGACATGGGGTCCCAACCTTACCCACTGATACATATGAGAAAGTCCAACCTCCTGTGTCATATGGGCTAGTGCATTCCTTCCCAGACTCCACTCCTCGGCGGCCACGAAGGAGACCAAAGACCACGCGCGGCGGCGAAGGCGCCATGGATGACGATGAGCACGAGACGATGGCTCAAAGTGAGGCGGCGATCAACACTCCCAGAATCTGAACCTCCAATGCCCATAATGGAGCAGTTGCTCATGAACCAGAGAAGGATGATGCAGAACTTTGACATAATGATACAAGGTCAACAGGACCTGAGGAAAGGACAACAAGAATTAAGGCAGGAGCAACAACAGTTGCACCAGAGATTTGATGAGATGAGTTCCTTGTTCAACCAGTGGTCAATGCATTATCCACCGCCACCACTTTAAACCAAGTTTGTAAGTTGTCCTGTTTTCTTTTATTTTTGTTATCTTTTTTAGTCTTGCACACATTGGGGACAATGTGTGATTTAAGTTTGGGGGTATCTTATTGTCTTAGTATTTTTTAGTCTTTTTTTTTATTTGTTTTAAGTATTTTTGAGTCATAATTTTTTTTTTAAAGATCATGCATGTTATAGTTACTAGAAACGCCTAGTGAAGTAAGGTTGAATAATGTAATGGAATTAGAAGCAACCATCTAGACACTTAGGTTAGATATGCCAAAAATTCATGAAATCATATTATTTGGAGTATTTTGCTTGACTTGTGCATTGTCTATGATTAAAACTATGTGTACGCTTGCTTGCTATTTGAGGCGAAATAGTTAGGATATGCATGTTAGGGAGATGACTCAGGCAATTCTTTGTTAGCCCTTTCTTACCACTTTTGCCTATCCCTGACATTCAAAAATATCTCTAGTTAACCCCTTTGAGCCTAAAGAGTAGACTTTTTCTTTGACACTCTATATTTCCACACTTGTGCCATAAGTGAAAATTGTGGTGATTGGAATAGAAAGTGATAAAAAAAAAAGACAAAAAGAGTGAACAATCTTGATGCACCCCAGTGAAAAAGTAATAATAAATAGGCAAAAGCCTAAGTTTGGGGGTGTCTGTTATTCATAATACATTTCATTCTCTCAAAACAAAAGAGGGGAGAGATAGGTATGAAGTGAAGAAAGAAGAAATCAAAAGAAAAGGGAAGAATTGAACGCAAAAGAGCTTATGGTACAATAAAATGAGCCTAAATGCCTACTTTTACCTACACATGCCTAAGCCTACATTACAACCCTGAAAAGCCCTGAAGATCTCTTACATGTGTATCTATGATTAGTGGAGAATAACAAGTAAACATGCCATAAGATTTTGAAATTGACATGCATAGTTAGGTATTTTTACTTCCACTAAGCATGATTAAATGTGAATTTGCGAAATATTTAACTTAATGTGTTTAGAATGCTAAAGATTCATGTTATATGTTCCTGCATATTATTCTGCTTACCTTCATGCTTTTCTAAGTAACAATGATGCAGCAAAGTGATCAGTGTCTTTGAGTCAGTCTATTTTTCTTCCTTCTCTTGTCTTTAATTCTTTCTTTTGATCTTCGCTCGAGGGCGAGCAAAGGTTAAGTTTGGGGGTGTTTGATCGGTGTATTTTATATACACCTTTTGAGTCATTTTTAGTTAGTCTTTTGCACATTTTTGTACAAATACATGTCGTCTTAGGATAGATTTTCTTTCTTTTGAGTCATATTGGTTTAAAGTGGCTCATTGGCGGAAAAGGAGCAAAAAGAGGGCAGAAACAGAGGTTCTAGAGCTCGAAAAGCGAGAAAGTTGGCGGCAAGACACGCAAGCAGGCGGCGTCGCGGCGCCTCCAGCAGAGTCATGGCGCCCAATTCTGAGAGCTGCAGGTTTGGCCAGGCGCTGATTCTGAACCGGCCAGGCGAGAATTCTGAAATATTTGAATGAGAATGGGCCAAGGCCTGAAGGAAAACCTGGAAAAATGTTTTGAGGCTATAAAAGGCAGTCTTTAGGTCAGAATTAGGAGTTCCCTTGCTTGCCAAATCACACAACTTTTGGAGATCAAGATTGGAGACCATTTTGTAGTAATTTCCTGTTCTTGTTTTATTTTCTTTGTAGTTTATGTTGGATTTTAATTTAGTTCTTGTTATGATCTAGACCCTTTATTTAATTATATATTCATCCATGTTGCAAGACAAGTTCCATACTTAGAAAAAAATTCAAGAAACTTTAGGTGCTCATAATGTTGCTCTCGGCTTTGAGCATGAGTGAAGAAGAATTTTTTTTGTTTTTGGTTCAATAATCTCAATACTTTAAACCAAGGTTCTTAGGGGTATTGTAAGGATATATCAATAGAAATATCCCGGAAAAACGACGTTTTCACGTTAGTCGCAAGGCGAAAACCTAAGGTGTTCTTGAACTTTGAAGATGGAACTTGAAGAGGAGTTCTTCATGAGCTTCTAAGGAGTGCTTGGAGCGGATTGGAACATAAGAAGAGGAGCTAAAACTTGCTAAGGATCGACTTTTACGCTTGGATATTATTAGGGCTTATTGAGGTAAAATCTTCATCTTCTTAATGTAATTGAAGATTACATGTTATAGTAGCTAAGAAATGAGCATGTGGTATATATAATGAAGTTTGAAAAGATTTTGATCATGTCGACATGTTAAAACCGAAAATGGACAAGTTAGCCATTTATGTTATAATCAATTTGGTCGATAGTTACAGTCGTCACATGTTAAGGAAGAAATGATTTATAGTTGTTGTAATTGTTATTATGTATATAACATATTGGAATAACAACTTGGATTGAAAAAGGAATTGAAAGGAAATTGATAATTTGTCGTGACAGTGGTAGCCGATTATGGCTTGGAAATATTGGACAGTTTTATATTGATTGTGGGGAAGAATTTTACACGTCCTATTAGGTGTGTAATCCCCTGTGTATTGATGAATTGTTGGGCCTTAAATGTGGCATTTGGTTATTGATTTTCAGCCTTGAAAAAGGTGGAAAAGTACGTAGAAACAAAGGAAGTGCTTCCCGATTTTCCGTAGAATAAGAGACCTTACACTTAGTATGATTCTACGTTATAAGTGAGGAATTGATAGACATGTTATGATTAATATAGGTTGAAGTACTACGAGTAGCGTATTCTACTTAAAGGATGGAATAACTATCAAGGTTGAAGTACTTTGGAGCATTTTGCTACTTGTCGATAATCGTCGCGAGGTATGTGCCTCTTCCTCATTTTGGCATGATTCTATGTATGAGATATACATGTGGTGTTATTTCATAATTCCTTCTACTCTTAGAATTTAAGAGGTATGTATGTTGATTTACTCTATGTAAAAGTTATGTCTAAGTTATCCTAAGTTCTTACCAAGTCTTATGGGGATGTTGATAAGAGTCGTTAGGAAGTATTTGGAGTCGAGTTGACTTTGCTAATTTACTGCACGAATGAGAATAAGTATCGAACAAGCCATTGCAGCGTTACTAAAAGAAAATGTATCGACAATCAAATATGTTAAAATGAGTAGAATTCTCCATCTGCATAGAAACTAAGATAAGACAAAATTGTATTACATTTTCTAGATCATGGCTGCTTTAATAAGATCGTTATAAACGAGTATAACCTATTCACAACACATGAAAGTATATGTTACTTAATTTAAAGAGTTTGCGTTATGATGTTTTAAGACCATGAACCTTGAATTCTTAAAAGGTTAAGAGACTTGATATTCTAAGTTAAAGAGACTTGATATTCTAAGTTAAGAAACTTGATTTCTTAAAGTTAAAAGACCTGAAGTATTTTGAAAGCTATGTAACTTGATTTAAAAGTATAAGTCTCTTGGTTATAAAAAGAATAAATTTGTCTAAGACATAAAGAGTTATAACGGCTTTATGGAAAGTTAGTTATGACGGCTTTATGAAAGGTTAAAGATGTCTTAGTTTCTAAAGCATAAAGTTAGTATAACGGCTTTATGGGAAGTTGGTTATAACAACTTTATGGAAGGTTAAAAGAATGGTTTTCTCTAGTAATGTAAACAAAGAAATGACTTGAAATAAAGAAGGGCAATTTGATTTAAAGGTATCAATTGTTGAAAGTTTTAAAGTAAGGGTCACTTGATTTAGAAGCCTAGAAATGTATTTCTAAAAAAATGTAGTGACTTGTTTGAAATGTAGACATGCCTTGATACTACGGGTGTTAGTATCTTGGGGTTTTATATGAAAATGAGTCTTTTGAAGAGAATGGAAGTGCGTAGTACTTTGGGTTAAATTCCCGGATTTTTATGTGAAACGAAAAGTGCCTTGAGTTTATAAAATGAAATTCATTTTTGTATGATAATGAAAGTCTAAAGATTTTATGAACTTGCATATGTTTTCTTGTGATAGCCTTGAGTGCAAGTATTATATGTTTACGCTACTGTGACTCTCAGTTGGAGGGCCGGCTGTCTTGTTGTGAATTTACTTGGACGTACCGACAGTGACGGAGGCTTCCACGGGTATGCTTCCATTGTGATTGATCCTTGGACATGCTTATACGATGTGGGATTCCGGGGCATGCGACCAGGAGGCGGGTTAGATTCCCGGATTTGTTTTATTACCCCATGGTCATGCTTATACGATGAGGGATTCTGGGGCATGCGACCATGTTATGTACTATTACTCCATGGACTAGCTCCCCATGAAGACATGTACCCGAGATGAGGGATTCCACGGGCATGTTATATACGATTATTACCCCATGGATTAGCTCTCCATGAAGACATGTACCCGAGATGAGGGATTCCACGGGCATGTTATATACGATTATTACCCCATGGATTAGCTCTCCATGAAGACATGTACCCGAGATGAGGGATTTCACGGGCATGTTATATACGATTATTACCCCATGGATTAGCTCTCCATGAAGTCATGTACCCGAGATGAGGGATTCCACGGGCATGAGATATATATATATATTGTATATGTGTACGCCGACAGTGAGGCAGGATGCCACGGGCGCGTCACATGGTTATATTTTACACTTACGGTTGTCTGCAGTGATGGGGGATTCCACGGGCATGAGATATATATATATATATATATTGCATATATGTACGCCGACAGTGAGGTAGGATGCCACGGGCGCGTCACATAGTTATATTTTACACTTACAGCTGTCGGCAGTGATGGGGGATTCCACGGGCACGCTTTGATATTTGAGGGCTTGTGTCCATAGCCTTGGTGTGACTATTGTTCATGTGTTGAAATAGTCTTTAAAAAGTAAAACTGACTTTCATTACTTTCACTTCGGCAAGGCACGATTATCGTTATTTTGGTTATCATACATGTCTCCAGCTTTATTTTAGACTATTATGATTTCATTACAGTACTTTCAGTTTTACATACTTGGTACATATTTCGTACTGACCTCCTTCGGGGGGCTGCGTTCATGCCGCAGGTTGAGGTACATAGCTTGTTGATCCTCATTTTTAGGATCACTATTCAGCTGGTTGGGAAGCTTCATTATTTCGGAGGCTTTGTATTTTGGTACAGTTCCCTGAGGTTGTAGATTTTTATACATTCAGGGGTATGGCGGGGCCCTGTCCCGTCACAGTTGTTATGTCAAAAATTCTTAGAGGTCTGTAGTCATATCTTGTGGATTGGGTTGTGTAAAGAAAAAAAAAAGAGGTAACTGCTTTTGGGTTACGTGTATATTTTTGGAAGGTGGCCTTATCGGCTAGCCTGTTATTTATTTCTTTTGAAATGTATGTATATTCCGCTACTATTCTCTGATGTATACCTGTAAAGGGTGCCCAGGTAGGGCACTAGTCGCGGGTCCGGGGTCGGGTCGTGACAAAAGTGGTATCAGAGCAGTTAGTCCTCGGAAAGTGTCTACAAACCGTGTCTAGTAGAGTCTTGGTTATCGGTGTGTTGTGCACCACATCTATAACCAGGAGGCTGCAGGACATTTAGGATTGGTTTCCATTCTTCTCACTCTGAGATCGTGCGATAGAGCTGTGTTGTTAGGGTCGTCTCTCCCTAACGAGTTATGTTGATTGCGGTATGAGAAAGCGTGATGACCAGGAAGGATTATGTG
This sequence comes from Przewalskia tangutica, assembly GCA_029844215.1. Classification (NCBI taxonomy): domain Eukaryota; kingdom Viridiplantae; phylum Streptophyta; class Magnoliopsida; order Solanales; family Solanaceae; genus Przewalskia; species Przewalskia tangutica. The sequence continues at coordinate 29,992,212 of CM056732.1, forward strand.
GATTGCGTATCCAGGTTGGTAATAATTGTTGTACAGTTGTTATTATGACATACAGCTATACGGAGTTATGTATGAGGGTCAGACGCGTGTTTCCTAGAATGATTTTAGATTACCAGAATTTGGTAAGGACTAAATAGATACCTGGAAGGTATGAAACAGTTAATGAATTCTCTCCAAGGTCTTATGTTTTATTTTGAGATAATTGGGAAATGATGAGATGTCTGATAGGGTAATGAACCCTTAAGAAGTCATGCTAAGGAACTTAATGGAATGCCATGTTAATAGATTAAGCTACGTGGTATGCGTAAGAGAAGTGTACGGATGAGATCCGTATGGAGTAAGTAATGGTTATTGTGAAGACGACACGATTATGGTATTATGAGAAGTTATTGTACCCGCTTACGGGAGGACTGATAAGGTAGGCTTGGTGCATGGAAATTGCGAGACTAAGAATATTGATAACCGCCGAGACCTTAGGTATATAAGGCCTTCTCGGGCAATAAGATTTTATTCGGACTAAGGGTAAGAGTTAAGTGTGACGGTGGGTCGGGTTGAGGACCTATTACGGGTCGCTCCATAGCCTGAAATGGAGTGGGATCAGTTGGTAGTAATCTCGCTATGTGACAGGGTCACGAGGGTGCAAGGCCCAAGTCTAGTTAATTGTTTTACGGGTTCATGGACGCGTTCCACCGGAACCAGGTCGTGAGAGCCGAAAATGGCCTTATATTGTTTAATAAAGTGATTCCAAAGATTGGAGGCCAGAATCGGTATGGAGGTTATGTAAGTATGCTAGTATAAGTTGGAGGTACGGAAAGAATACAACCAGTAAGAAAAGAAAAGAACAAGGGTTGAAAGAATTGAAGTGTTTATAGTTATGACTAAGGAAATGTACGGAAAAAAAAAGAATCATTTTAGGCCATGAATGGGAGTAAATAGTGATGGTGCACACTTTGGATTTGTTTTCTCATTGGTCTTATGATGGATGGATATGTGTGTGTGAGGTATTAGGGCCATAGGTGGCATAATTAAGTTTCATTACGTGTAGTTTTATGAGACTATACCGAGAAATATTAGATTGACTCCGAAAGAATATTCGGGGACGAATGTTTCTATGGGGGGAAGAATGTTACACCCCGTAATTTCAGGACATGTTTAAGAGAATGTACGTAAGGAATCAGGACTTAAAAATTGGTACAAAAGAAATAATTGTTTTTCCGAAGGAAAATCTTCCGAACTTCGGAAAGGAAAAATGTTCGTTGATGAGAATTAGATTCTTAGAATACATTATTTGAGGAGTATGGAATTTATTATCATTGTGGAAATTTATTTTACGGATTTGGTCACGTAGGGCCCACCCGAGAAATTTTACGTTTTGTGGGGGCCATGAGGGTTACGAAATTTTATGGACGAATCAGATGGCGACACATGTCACCCCCCCCCCCCCATGGGCTTGCTCAAATTGTCCAAGGGTTAGAAGGTCTTTTGACCAAAGCTTGGATGAACAAGTCTTGCAAGCTCAAGCTTGAGATTGTTGACTAAGTCAAGAGCCCACTTGGCTTGATATTTAAATTCCTTCATCTTAGACAACACAAGTGTTATGATCTAGACCCTTCATTTAATTATATATTCATCCATGTTGCAAGACAAGTTCCATACTTAGAAAAAATTTCAAGAAACTTTAGGTGCTCATAATGTTGCTCTCGGCTTTGAGCATGAGTGAAGAAGAAAAAATTTCGTTTGTGGTTCAATAATCCCAATACTTTAAACCAAGGTTCCTAAGGGTATTGTAAGGATATCTCAATAGAAAGATCCCGGAAAAATGACGTTTTTACGTTAGTCGCAAGGCGAAAACCTAAGGTGTTCTTCAACTTTGAAGATTGAACTTGAAGAGGAGTTCTTCATGAGCTTCTAAGGAGTGCTTGGAGCGGATTGGAACATAAGAAGAGGAGCTAAAAGTTGCTAAAGATCGATTTTTACGCTTGGATATTATTAGGGCTTATTGAGGTAAAATCTGCATCTTCTTAATGTAATTGAAGATTACATGTTATAGTAGCTAAGAAATGAGCATGTGGTATATAGAATGAAGTTTGAAAAGATTTTGATCATGTCGACATGTTAAAACCGAAAATGGACAAGTTAGTCATTTATGTTATAATCAATTTGGTCGATAGTTACAGTCGTCGCATATTAAGGAAGAAAGGATTTATAGTTGTTGTAATTGTTATTATGTATATAACATATTGGAATAACAACTTGGATTGAAAAAGGAATTGAAAGGAAATTGATAATTTGTTGTGATAATGATAGCCGATTATGGTTTGGAAATATTGGACAGTTTTATATTGATTGTGAGGCAGAATTTTACACGTCCTATTAGGCGTGTAATCCCCTTTGTATTTCTGAATTGTTGGGCCTTAAATGTGGCGTTTGGTTATTGATTTGTGGGCCTTGAAAAAGGTGGAAAAGTACGTAGAAACAAAGGAAGTGCTGTCCCATTTTCCGTAGAATAAGAGACCTTACACTTAGTATGATTCTACGTTATAAGTGAGAAGTTGATAGACATGTTATGATTAATATAGGTTGAAGTACTACGAGTAGCGTATTCTACTTAAATGATGGAATTGCTATCAAGGTTGAAGTACTTTGGAGCATTTTGCTACTTGTCGATAATCGTCGCGAGGTATGTGAACCTCTTCCTTATTTTGGCATGATTCTATGTATGAGATATACATGTGGTGTTATTTCATGATTCCTTCTACTCTTAGAAGTCAAGAGGTATGTATGTTGATTTACTCTATGTAAAAGTTATGTCTAAGTTATCCTAAGTTCTTACCAAGTCTTATGGGGGATGTTGGTAAGAGTCGTTAGGAAGTATTTGGAGTCGAGTTGACTTTGCTAATTTACTGCACGAATGAGAATAAGTATCGAACAAGACATTGCAGCGTTAATAAAAGAAAATGTATCGACAATCAAATATGTTAAAATGAGTAGAATTCTCCATCTGCATAGAAACTAAGATAAGACAAAATTGTATTACATTTTCTAGATCATGGATGCTTTAATAAGATTGTTATAAACGAGTATAACCTATTCACAACGCATGAAAGTATATGTTACTTAATTTAAAGAGTTTACGTTATGAAGTTTTAAGACCATGAACCTTGAATTCTTAAAAGGTTAAGAGACTTGATATTCTAAGTTAAAGAGACTTGATATTCTAAGTTAAGAAACTTGATTTCTTAAAGTTAAAAGACTTGAAGTATTTTGAAAGCTATGTAACTTGATTTGAAAGTATAAGTCTCTTGGTTATAAAAAGAATGAATTTGTCTAAGACATAAAGAGTTATAACGGCTTTATGGAAAGTTAGTTATGACGGCTTTATGAAAGGTTAAAGATGTCTTAGTTTCTAAAGCATAAAGTTAGTATAACGGCTTTATGGGAAGTTGGTTATAACAACTTTATGGAAGGTTAAAAGAATGGTTTTCTCTAGTAATGTAAACAAAGAAATGACTTGAAATAAAGAAGGGCAATTTGATTTAAAGGTATCAATTGTTTAAAGTTTTAAAGTAAGGGTCACTTGATTTAGAAGCCTAGAAATGTATTTCTAAAAAAATGTAGTGACTTGTTTGAAATGTAGACATGTCTTGATACTACGGGTGTTAGTATCTTGGGGTTTTATATGAAAGGAGTCTTTTGAAGAGAATGGAAGTGCGTAGTAGTACTTTGGGTTAAATTCCCGGATTTTTATCTGAAACGAAAAGTGTCTTGAGTTTATAAAATGAAATTCATTTTTGTATGATAATGAAAGTCTAAAGATTTTATGAACTTGCATATGCTTGTTTGTGATAGCCTTGAGTGCAAGTATTATATGTTTACGCTGTCGTGACTCTCAGTTGGAGGGCCGGCTGTATTGTTGTGAATTTACTTGGACGTACCGACAGTGACGGAGGATTCCACGGGTATGCTTCCATTGTGATTGATCCTTGGACATGCTTATACGATGTGGGATTCCGGGGCATGCGACCAGGATGCGGGTTAGATTTCCGGATTGTTTTTATTACTCCTTGGACATGTTTATACGATGTGGGGTTCCGGGGCATGCGACCAGGAGGCGAGTTAGATTCCCGGATTTGTTTTATTACCCATGGCCATGCTTATACGATGAGGGATTCCTGGGCATGCGACCATGTTATGTACTATTACTCCATGGACTAACTCTCCATGAAGACATGTACCCGAGATGAGAGATTCCACGGGCATGTTATATACGATTATTACCCCATGGATTAGCTCTCCATGAAGACATGTAGCCGAGATGAGGGATTCCACGGGCATGTTATACACGATTATTACCCCATAGATTAGCTCTCCATGAAGACATGTACCCGAGATGAGGGATTCCACGGGCATGTCATATACGATTATTACCCCATGGATTAGCTCTCCATGAAGTACCCGAGATGTGGGATTTCACTGGCATGAGATATATATATATATATATATATTGCATATGTGTACGCCGACAGTGAGGCAGGATGCCACGGGCGTGTCACATGGTTATATTTTACACTTACGGTTGCCGGCAGTGATGGGGGATTCCACGGGCATGAGATATATATATATATATATATATATATATTGCATATGTGTACGCCGACAGTGAGGTAGGATTGTTACACCCCGTATTTACAGGACATGTTTTAGAACGTACGTAAGAACTCACAATGTTAAGATTTTGAGACTTGTAAAAATTTATCGGAATTATGAAATTTTCGGAAAACGTATTATTGTGACGAATGGGGGGACGACACGCGTCACCACCCCTTTTTTGATGCCTTGGTCGAATTGTGCAAGGGCAAAAGGGTCATTGGACCTTTGTTGCAAGACAAGTCTTGCAACTTGAGGCTTGATAATATTGACTAAAGTCAAAGGTCCCACAATGGTCTTGATATTTAGTAAGACTTCATCCTAGCCACCCAAATGTTTATATCTTAACCCTCCATGTCCCCATATATATTACTAGTAGCAAGAGAGAGTTCCATACTTAGCCAAAATCACAAAAAATTGGATGAACACAAGCTTGAAGCTCTCGGCCAAGCTCACTTCAAGAAGAGAAAATTTTTGTTCCTTGTCCAATAAGCTCCACACTTTAAACCAAGGTTCTTGAGTGTATTGTAAGTGTATCTCTATAGAAAAATCCGGAAAAGATAGTTTCGGGTTAGTATAAAGTGAAAACCTAGTGGCTTTCTAGGTTTTGGATAGGAAGTTTGAAGTAAAGTTGTTGGTGTGGTTCTAAGGGTCTCAACAAGAGGATTGAAGTGTCTTGGAGAGGCTCTAAACTACTAAGGAGCGACTTCGGATTTGGAATTGGATTAAGAATCGTTAAGGTATAATCTTGTCTTTTAAGGGTGTTACAAGATTATATATTTTTATTGTTGTTGTTAGCTTTACTTGTTGCTAGCATGAAGTTGATATATTGAAGTTATAAGTATTATGGATTGATTGTAGCCTTGGAAATCCGAAATGTAATGTAAGCCATGTAAGTTGGATTACGATTTTAGTCGTTATTAGAATCGTCGCATGTTTTTGACTTGGAGATTTTAGTAGTTATAATCGTTTGCGACTTGATATCATGTTAGGCTAATAACTTGGATTGAAATGGAATTGGATAAGAATTGGTATTGTTGTATTCTTTATGGCCGAAAATTGGACTTGTAGTTGTAGTAGTTTGTTATTTATTTGTTTTGGACTACCTTATAGATTGTGGTGAGCCAATTGGGGCTGTTTGGTTATTGTATTTCGGCCTTGAAAAAGGTGGCAAAGTAAGTAGAAACAAAGGAGGTGCTGTCCGATTTTCCGTAGAATTTAGTGACTTGGCACTTAGAATATTCTACGTTTGAAGTAAGAGATTAATGGACGTATTGTGACCATTATAGGTTGAAGTACTTTGGAGCATTTTGCTACTTGTCGCTAGTCGTCGCGAGGTATGTGAACCTATTCTTCTTTGGCATGATCCTACGTATGAAATATCCACGTGATATTATTTCATGTTTCCTCCTACTCTTAGAAGTTAAGAGGTAGTCGTGTGATTTACTCTATGTTAAGTTTATGTCAAAGTTATCCTAAGTCTTTACCAAGCCTTATGGGAGGTGTTGGTAAGAAAGGATTAGGAAATTATGAGATTTGACTCAAAGCTATGTATCTTGATTTTATTTAAAGTAAGTAAGTGGATTTTGTTGTTCAAAATGACTATAATTTATATGTGAAAAGGGATCGATTTTAAAAGTGGATGTTATATGGTTTTAAGAGAATAAGTTACTTGGTTTTGGAAGTGTATGGAATTTTGTATATTTGTTTATAAGTATAAGTAAGTGGACTTTAAAGAATATGCGTTATAAGGTTTTAAGACTATGAACTTCGGTTGTCTTCTAAGGATTATGAAACTTTATTTTTTTTTAGTTGTGGACTTGATTTCTAAAGTATTGACGACATGATTTTAAAGAGTATGTGACTTGAGTTTTAAAAAGAAGAAGTTTTATGATTCTTTTAAGTACGTATGTACGTAGTATGGTTGGGTTTAGTTTCCCTAATGTTGCAAGAATTAAATGCCTTAAGTTCTCTAATATGAAAGAACGTTATAATAGCTTTATGGGAAGTTGTTATGACGACTTAAGAAGAAGTAATTATACGATGTAAAAGGTTATGTAAGGAAAATACACCGAGCCTACAAATAGGCCGGATTACGTTATAAGATACACCGAGCCTACAAATAGGCCGGATTACGTTATGAAATACACCGAGCCTACAAATAGGCCGGATACGCTATGAGATACCGAGCCTACTCATAGGCGGATTACGCCATATTACCCCGAGCCTACACATAGGGGTTACGTCATCTTACACCGAGCTCCACAGCGGGCGGATTATGCTACATGATTCCACAATACACCGAGCTCCAGGCGGGCGGATTATGCTACATGATCCCACAATGCAAGCTCCACAGCGGGCGGATTATGCTACATGATTCCACAAGACACGAGCCCACAGCGGGCGGATTATGTCACATGATTAAATCGATTGCGTGTCCATAAATGGGCGGATTATGTTAAGTAAGATAAATAAGTTATGTGGAAAAACTTGATTAATCTCTTAAGTATGTATGTAAGAACATGTTGTTAAATATTATTGAAAGAAGGAAAGGCGGTTAATATACGATTGATTTCGTGAGTTCATATGACATTCTTTTATGCGGTTATGATATGATTGTTGCACCTTATTTCTGCTCCATACTGCACTGTTGTTATCGGCCCCGAAGTGCGTTAAATGCCCGCAGTATTAGGTGCGCAGGTTGGTGATCCTTGCTCTTAGGATCTCGGTTCGATTTTGGGAGAAAGCTCCAATTGCTCCGGAGGCTTACCTTGTGGTACGGTTTCCCTGATGTGGTAGACTTATGTACATTCAGGGGTATGGCGGGGCCCTGTCCCGCCACAGTTGTTACGTTATAACTCTTAGAGGTTTGTAGTCACATGTTGTGGGTCGGTTGTAAACGGAAAAGGGATGGAAGCTATTTGTTTATGTATATGTATACATGTCCGGGAAGGTAGCCCTATCGGCTAACTTTGTTTTATTTCTTGTTTATTTTATAAGTTTCATGTATGTTCACGATTATCTCGATGTATACCGTAAGGGTGCCTGTGTAGGGCACGATCGCGAGCCGGTCGGGTCGTGACAAAGTGGTATCGAGCGATTAGTCCTCGGAAAGTGTCTACAGACCGTGTCTAGTAGAGTCTTAATTATCGGTGTGTTGTGCACCACATCTATAATCAGGAGGCTGCAGGACATTTAGGATTGGTTTCCATTCTTCTCTCTCTGAGATCGTGCAGTAGAGCTGTCTTATTAGGTTGAATCCCCTCTGACGTATTCTTATGTATGTGAATCAGCTATGCCTCACGGAGGCGACCGGGGCCCGAAGGGCAAAGCGGCGGCCAGAGGCGCGGTGGTGTGAGTTACGAGTCGGGCACGACTATGCCCGAGGTAGTAGCGGGTCGGCGAGTTTAGCCACGCCGGTATTAGAGGCCGAGGCGGCGGTAGCTCGAGAGGTTCGTGCGAGCCCCCGATTCCGCAACCGAGCGAGTTTAGGATTATGGAGAGCATATCGGGCTTTTGACTAGCATAGTGGTAGGCGGCAACGGCGAGCGAGCAGCTAACCCTAAGCGAGTTTGAGGATACGGATTTTCTCGGTTGTAGTCCACCCGAGTTTTATGGTTCGAGATCGAGGAAGATCCTCGAGAGTTCGTTCGGCAGCTGACGGACTATGCAGTGCTTAGGGCCTCGGATACGAGTCGATTGTGTTAGCCTCTTAACGGTTCTGCGATATTGCGTTGAACTGGTTTGAGTCGTGGTTGCTTTCGAGAGGTGGGGATGCTCTTCCATTTGTTTGGGAAGAGTTCTGAGGCATTCATGAATCACTTTTGCCTCCCGAGATGAGGAGAGCCGGGTAGATAGGTTCTTGACTTTGAGGCGTAATGGCGGGACTATTAGAAATCTACACTGAGTTTGACTCTTTGGCGGCATGCACACTATAGTAGGCGACATGGCGGATAGAGTTCATCGTTACGTGATGGGGCTAGACCGTCATATGATTACCGCATGTTTGGGGTGGCTCTTCCCGGTATGGACATTGCTAGGATGCAGCCTATGCACGGGGATAGAGGGCGAGGAGAGAGGACCGACCAGACCAAGGCCCGGCCCAAGAGGCTAGGGGCAGCGAGGGTTGAGGTGATTTTGGCGAGAGCCTCGGCGTGAGCTAGGTCTACGATTCGGCCCGAGTGCTCCTTCCCGCTTTTACGGCGGGGTTAGATCACCGGTAATCGGGAGCCGGTCGAGCTCGAGCTTGGATTCGTATGCGCATGGGTTCTAGCGATCGGGGCCACTTTTCCTCGGTGCCTGGTGTGGCCGACATCACCATGGGGAATGTCGTCGTGCTACTGGTGCCTGTTTTACCTTTGGACGTCACGGCCATATGTTGAGGGATTGTCCTAGTAGGAGAGCTACAGGGGGGATATCACAGTCTACCGGATCAGTTGCGGGTTCGTCTCCTTGATGCTAGGCGGGATGTTCACACCTGCGTGCGTGGCGGTCGTGATGGAAGTTCCCGCTTTAGCGGTCTTTTGAACCGCCTATATGATTTCGTATATCTTCGACCCTTTAGAAATTTGTATGCATGATAAAGTTGTGGTATGTTTAAGTTTCATGAACAGACTGTATTGAGACTATGTACATGTTAGGAGGAGTTGGAAGTACGAAAAGATAATCTCTTTTGGGCTTATTGTGGACAGATATGCGGGTGCGAGGTATTAGGGCCATGTGTGGCATTGTTGGTATGTCGGGGTTGTGAGAAGAAACTATGTCGCTAATTTTAAGATTGACTCCGAAAGAACATTCGGGGACGAATGTTTCTAAGGGGGGAAGAATGTTACACCCCGTATTTACAGGACATGTTTTAGAACGTACGTAAGAACTCACAATGTTAAGATTTTGAGACTTGAAAAAATTTATCGGAATTATGAAATTTTCAGAAAACGTATTATTGTGACGAATGGGGGGACGACACGTGTCACCCCCCCTTTTTTGATGCATTGGTCGAATTGTGCAAGGGCAAAAGGGTCATTGGACCTTTGTTGCAAGACAAGTCTTGCAACTTGAGGCTTGATAATATTGACTAAAGTCAAAGGTCCCACAATGGTCTTGATATTTAGTAAGACTTCATCCTAGCCACCCAAATGTTTATATCTTAACCCTCCATGTCCCCATATATATTACTAGTAGCAAGAGAGAGTTCCATACTTAGCCAAAATCATAAAAAATTGGATGAACACAAGCTTGAAGCTCTCGGCCAAGCTCACTTCAAGAAGAGAAAATTTTTGTTCCTTGTCCAATAAGCTCCACACTTTAAACCAAGGTTCTTGAGTGTATTGTAAGTGTATCTCTATAGAAAAATCCCGGAAAAAGATAGTTTTCTGTTAGTATAAAGTGAAAACCTAGTGGCTTTCTAGGTTTTGGATAGGAAGTTTGAAGTAAAGTTGTTGGTGTGGTTCTAATGGTCTCAACAAGAGGATTGAAGTGTCTTGGAGAGGCTCTAAACTACTAAGGAGCGACTTAGGATTTGGAATTGGATTAAGAATCGTTAAGGTATAATCTTGTCTTTTAAGGGTGTTACAAGATTATATATTTTTATTGTTGTTGTTAGCTTTACTTGTTGCTAGCATGAAGTTGATATATTGAAGTTATAAGTATTATGGATTGATTGTAGCCTTGGAAATCCGAAATGTAATGTAAGCCATGTAAGTTGGATTACGATTTTAGTCGTTATTAGAATCGTCGCATGTTTTTGACTTGGAGATTTTAGTAGTTATAATCGTTTGCGACTTGATATCATGTTAGGCTAATAACTTGGATTGAAATGGAATTGGATAAGAATTGGTATTGTTGTATTCTTTATGGCCGAAAATTGGACTTGTAGTTGTAGTAGTTTGTTATTTATTTGTTTTGGACTACCTTATAGATTGTGGTGAGCCAATTGAAATTTTTGGTTATTGTATTTCGCCTTGACAAAGGTGGCAAAGTAAGTAGAAACAAAGGAGGTGCTGTCCGATTTTCCGTAGAATTTAGTGACTTGGCACTTAGAATATTCTACGTTTGAAGTAAGAGATTAATGAACGTATTGTGACCATTATAGGTTGAAGTACTTTGGAGCATTTTGCTACTTGTCGCTAGTCGTCGCGAGGTATGTGAACCTCTTCTTCTTTGGCATGATCCTACGTATGAAATATCCACGTGATATTATTTCATGTTTCCTCCTACTCTTAGAAGTTAAGAGGTAGTCGTGTGATTTACTCTATGTTAAGTTTATGTCAAAGTTATCCTAAGTCTTTACCAAGCCTTATGGGAGGTGTTGGTAAGAAAGGATTAGGAAATTATGAGATTTGACTCAAAGCTATGTATCTTGATTTTATTTAAAGTAAGTAAGTGGATTTTGTTGTTCGAAAATGACTATAATTTATATGTGAAAAGGGGATCGATTTTAAAAGTGGATGTTATATGGTTTTAAGAGAATAAGTTACTTGGTTTTGGAAGTGTATGGAATTTTGTATATTTGTTTATAAGTATAAGTAAGTGGACTTTAAAGAATATGCGTTATAAGGTTTTAAGACTATGAACTTTGGTTGTCTTCTAAGGATTATGAAACTTTATTTTTTTAGTTGTGGACTTGATTTCTAAAGTATTGTGACATGATTTTAAAGTGTATGTGACTTGAGTTTTAAAAGAAGAAGTTTTATGATTCTTTTAAATGCGTATGTCGTAGTATGGTTGGGTTTAGTTTCCCTAATGTTGCAAGAATTAAATGCCTTAAGTTCTCTAATATGAAAGAACGTTATAATAGCTTTATGGGAAGTTGTTATGACGACTTAAGAAGAAGTAATTATACGATGTAAAAGGTTATGTAAGGAAAATACACCGAGCCTACAAATAGGCGGACACGTTATAAGATACACCGAGCCTACAAATAGGCGGACACGTTATGAAATACACCGAGCCTACAAATAGGCCGGATTACGCTATGAGATACACCGAGCCTACTCATAGGCGGATTACGCCATATTACCCGAGCCTACACATGCCGGGTTACGTCATCTTACAAGCTCCAGCGGGCGGATTATGCTACATGATTCCACAAGACAATCGAGCTCCACAGCGGGCGAATTATGCTACATGATCCCCACGATGCACCGAGCTCACAGCGGGCCGTATTATGCTACATGATTCCACGACTGCCGAGCCACAGCGGGCGGATTATGTCACATGATTCGTCAAGACACCGTGTCCATAAACGGGCGGATTATGTTAAGTAAGATAAATAAGTTATGTGGAAAAACTTGATTAATCTCTTAAGTATGTATGTAAGAACATGTTGTTAAATATTATTGAAAGAAGGAAAGGAACGGTTAATATACGATTGATTTCAGGAGTTCATATGACATTCTTTTATGCAGTTATGATATGATTGTTGCACCTTATTTACATTCCATACTGCACTGTTATCGGACCCGCCGGCCGCGTTCATGCCCGCAGGTATTAGGTGCACAGGTTGGTGATCCTTGCTCTTAGGATCTCGGTTCAGTTTTTGGGAGAAAGCTCCAATTGCTCCGGAGGCTTATCTTGTGGTACGGTTTCCCTGATGTGGTAGACTTATGTACATTCAGGGGTATGGCGGGGCCCTGTCCCGCCACAGTTGTTACGTTATAACTCTTAGAGGTCTGTAGTCACATGTTGTGGGTCGGTTGTAAACGGAAAAGGGATGGAACTGCTGTTGTTTATGTATATGTATACATGTCCAGGAAGGTAGCCCTATCGGCTAACCTGTTGTTTTATTTCTGTTGTTTATTTTATAAGTTTCATGTATGTTCCGCTGATTATCTCTGATGTATACCTGTAAGGGTGCCCAGGTAAAGCACCAGTCGCGGGCCCGGGGTCGGGTCGTGACAAGGATGCCACAGGCGCGTCACATGGTTATATTTTATACTTACAACTGTCGACAGTGATGGGGGATTCCACGGGCACGCTTTGATATTTGAGGGCTTGTGTCCATAGCTCTGGTGTGACTATTGTTCATGTGTTGAAATAGTCTTTAAAAGGTAAAACTGACTTTCATTACTTTCACTTCGGCAAGGCCACGATGTCTTCGTTATTTTGGTTATCATACATGTCTCCGGCTTTATTTTAGACTATTATGATTTCATTACTGATTTCGCTTACATACTTGGTACATATTTCGTCTTGACCTCCTTGAAGTGCGTTCATGCCGCAGGTTGAGGTACATAGCTTGCTGATCCTCATTTTTAGGATCACTGTTCAGTTGGTTGGGAAGCTCCATTATTTTGGAGGCTTTGTATTTTGGTACAGTTCCCTGAGGTTTTAGATTTTTGTACATTCAGGGGTATGGCGGGGCTCTGTCCCGTCACAGTTGTTATGTCAAAAATTCTTAGAGGTCTGTAGTCATATCTTGTGGATTGGGTTGTGTAAAGAAAAAAAAAAGAGGTAACTGCTTTTGGGTTACGTGTATATTTTTGGAAGGTGACCTTATCGGCTAGCCTGTTATTTATTTCTTTTGAGATGTATATATGTTCCACTACTATTCTCTGATGTATACCTTTAAAGGGTGCCCAGGTAGGGCACCAGTCGCGGGCCCGGGGTCGGGTCGTGACACTGCCGGTGTTGGAGGACTCCAAGTATTGTCTTCAAATTGTCTGCATGTTCTTGTTCTGAACGAGAATAAACCAGGATGTCATCAATGAATATTATAACAAACGTATCCAACAATGGCTTGAACACCCAGTTTATTAAATCCATAAACACCGCTGGAGCATTAGTCAACCCAAAATACATCACCCTGGTCTCATAATGCCCGTACCGGGTCATGAATGCAGTCTTCGGGATATCTGCCTCTCTAACCCGTACCTGATGATAACCGGACCGAAGATCTATCTTCGAAAAGTACTTAGAACCCTGCAACTGATCAAACAAATCATCAATCCTGGGAAGGGGATACCTATTCTTAATGGTTACCTTATTCAGCTGCCTATAGTCGATACACATCCACAGTGACCCATCCTTCTTCTTCAAAAACAATACCGGCGCTCCCCAAGGAGATGTACTAGGCTTAATGAAGCCTTTTTCGAGCAAGTCTCTCAGCTGCTCTTCAACTTCTTCAACTCTGCAGGTGCCATTCTATAGGGAGGAAAAGATATAGGCTGGGTATCTGGCAGTATATCAATACTGAACTCTATTTCCCGCTCTGGAGGAAGACCTGGAAGCTCAGCTGGGAATACATTCGGGAACTCACTAACTACCGGAACTGACTGAAGAGCTGGTACCTCAGCTTCCGTATCGAATACCCGAATTAGATGATAGATATACCCCTTTCTAACCATCTTTCTGGCCTTGAGGTAAGAAATAAACCTACCCCTCGGTGACGATGTATTCCCTTTCCATACAATAACCGGCTCACCGGAAAACTGGAATCGTACCAACTTCTCCCTACAATCAACATTGGCATAACAGGAAGTCAACCAGTCCATACCCATAATGACATCAAAATCCGTCATATCCAACTCTATCAAGTTTGCTAGGGTCTGACGACTGTATATAATCACCGGACAATTTTTATATACCCGTTCATCTACCACTGAATCACCTATTGGTGTAGCTACCTCAAAGGGTTCTATCAACTCAGGTTTTATTCCTATTCTACCAGCAACCAGATGGGATATATAGGACAAAGTAGAACCTTGATCTACCAAAGCATATACGTCACAGAGGGAAATCAATAATATACTTGTGACGACATCCGGCGAAGTCTCCTGGTTGTGTCGACTGGCCAAGGCATATGCGGTTCGGAGGACCGCTAGAACTAGGACCTCTGCCACGACCTCTACCAAGGCCTGCTGGACCGTGAACACCCTGCCTTTGGGGGTGTATAGCTATCGAAGATGAAGAACCCGCAGTTGACCCAGTAGGTTATGCCATACTCCCCGTACCACCTCTGGAAGGACAGTCTCTCCTCAAATGTCCTTGGCGGCCGCAAAAATAACAAGCACCTGTAATAACGCGGCACTCTCCAAAATGGGACCTACCATACCGAGGACAATGAGGTAAAGGTGGCCTCATCTAGCTAGCACCTCTGAATATCTATGAACCTACAGCCCTGGAGCCCTGACCTGCTCCCGAATACCTCGGACGGTCAAACCTCCTACCTGAAGACTGTGGAGGAGCACTCTGTGCTGGATGAGATGCATACCTCACCTGCTGCCGAGGCTGCCCGCCTCGGAACTCACCCGAAAACACGGCCATCGTGGCTCTCTTAGGTTGATCCCTATCATGACCTCTATCTATCCGGCGCCCTATTTGTCACTCCTCAACTCCCTGTGCATACGCCTGGATACGAGCAATATCCATGCCCGGCTGAAGCGCTACTGCTATGCACCCATCAATAAGGTAGTGGTCTAGCCCCATCACGTAACGGTGCACCCTGTCTGCAATGTCCGTTACTATAGTAGTTACGTACCGAGCCAATGAGTCAAACTCCAGGTTGTACTCTCTAATAGTCCTCCCACCCTGCCTCAAAGTCAAGAACATATCAACCCTGGCTCTCCTCATCTCAGGAAGCAAGAAGTGGTCAAGAAAGGCCTCCGTGAACTCATCCCAAACAGCTGGAGGAGCACCTTCGCCCCTAGACAGCTCCCATGACTCAAACCAGTTAACTGCTACATCGCGCAACCGTTATGAAGCCAATACGACCGACTAGGTCTCCGACGCCTTAATCACCCTCATCGTCCGCTGAATCTGGCAGATGAACTCCTGAGGATCATCCTCAGGCCTCGACCCATAAAACTCTGACGGACTACAGCTCAAGAAGTCCCGGACCCTCAAACTATCTGCTCTGGGATTATCTATCAGATCCTATCTGTGAGTCTGTCCTGCTACTATCCTAGCCAGTAGTTGGACTGTATCCCTGAAGTCTCTATCATCTTCCCCTGGCTGAGGAACTGGAGGCTCAAGTATCGGGGCCTCTGGAGCTGCTCTAAGCTCCTCTGGTACTAGCGGTGTAACTGAACTCGCTAACTGATGTACATCCTCAGGCATAGACTGGGCATGTGCCCTAGTAACTATCTGAGTCTGACTAGCAGCTCCTGCTACTAACTTGCCCTTTTGGGCCATTGTTTCCTTCTTCGGAGGCATAGCTGTAACACAATAATATGTTAGAGGGAACCATCCTAATAACAAAGCTCTATTGCACGATCTTATGAGGCCTTATACGGGAGGAAGTGCAGGTCACCGATAGGCTGGTTCGAGGTGGGGGAAGTTCAGTTAGTCGGGCCAGACTTAGTTCAGCAGGCAGTGGATAAGGTGAAGCTTATCCAGGAGCGGTTGTTGGCAGCTCAGAGTCGGCAGAAGTCGTATGCAGATCATCGGCGCCGACACTTGGAATTTGAGATAGATGATTGGGTTTTTCTAAAGGTATCGCCCATGAAGGGCGTGATGAGATTTGGAAAGAAGGGGAAGCTTAGCCCAAGGTACATTGGGCCGTATCGGATTGTCCGTAGGGTAGGCAGGGTTGCCTATGAGTTAGATCTGCCGTCCGACTTGGAGGCGGTACATCCAGTTTTCCATGTGTCCATGTTGCGGAAATGTATTGGAGATCCATCTAGAGTGCACCCGGTTCATGATGTCCAAGTGACAGAGGAGTTATCGTATGAGGAGAGTCCCATAGCGATACTCGATCGTCAGGTTAGACGACTTCGGACGAAAGACGTGGCTTCCGTCAAGGTCCTATGGCGGAACGAGAACAGGGAGGAAATGACGTGGGAAGCAGAGGATGACATGATGAAGAAGTACCCTCACCTATTTCCTATACCTCCAGGTAACCCACTTTCCTGCTTGTTAGTTTTGACTTGGCATTTACGCTTCAGTATGTTGTGGCTCGTGGAGCTTCCTTATTTGCAAAATGATAGTTAAGAGGGTCTATGTCGATGTTGTGTTTCGAGTAACCCTAGAAGGAACATTCGGGACGAATGTTTCTAAGGAGGGGAGAATGTTATACCCCGTAGTTCTGACCCTACGTATGAGAGCGTACGAAAGCATGTAAGACTTAAAATTTTCAAAGGATAGGTTGACGGATTATTCCGGGCGGGATTTTAGTCAACTTTAAGGCGGGTTATGACCCGGTACATTGAGAGTTCCTAAGTGGTTCAAAGTCCTAAGGCGTATTTCGTTGAGTCTAGATTCCAACGCAACCAACCGTTCGTCGATAGGACGTCGGAATAGAAAGTTATGAGAATTACAAGTTCAGCGCGCAGTCGGACAGAAATGTGTTTCGGACAAGGGCGACAGGGCCGCGGCGCCGGAGGCAGGGCCGCGGCGCCGAAAGTACTGTAGGGTCGCTGAAGTTTCAGCGCCGCGGCGCCGGGAAGCAGGGCCGCGGCGCCGGAAGATCCGAGGGTCCGCAGGAGTTGCGGCGCCGAGGCGGGAAATCAGGCGGAAAAACTTAGAAAAAGTCAGATTTTTCTTTTGGAAGGGCCTGGGTGGGGGACAAGTGTCCCCCCCCATCTGATTTTTACATGCAATATATTGACCAAGTCTTAAAGACTTGGTCATTTGTCATCTCTCTCTTTGAAAAACCTCTTCCTTCTCTCTTAAAATATTCCAAAGCTCCTCCTTCTCTCTAAAACTCCAAGAAGATTCTAGCCTAAGAAAATCTGAAAAATTAAGAACACAAGAAGGAAGCTTGTGGCTAGCTTGTGGTGGTGTTCTTGGCAAAAGCTAGCAAAGTCTTTGGAATAAGTTTGGCTAAAACTTTAAGGTAACATTTCTTCCTTTAGAATTAGTTCTAATGTTGCATGCTTAGAAGAAAGAACTTGTGGTAGTAAAATAATGCTCTTAGAGTCATTGCATGCTAGAAAATGTGGTTTGGATATGAAGAATGGGTTAAGAAGAGATTATGAGTCTGTTGTAGCCTAAAAACTACCTTAAAATTGTTAAGTGAATTGTTGTAAACTTATGGGACAGAATTTTGGGTGTGTAATCCCCTTTGAATTGTTGGATTGATTGAGCCTTAAATGTGGTGTTTGGATGATAAATTCGGCCTTGAGAAAGGTGGCAAAATGAGTAGAAACAAAGGAAATGCTGCCCAAATTTCCATAGAATTTAGTGACTTTGAACTTGGATTGTCCTACATTAAGATTAGAGGTTAATAAACGTATCATGACTATTATAGGTTGAAATATTACTTGCGGTAGTTTGGACTTGGCAAGTGGATTGACCAAAGAGGTATGTGAAGCTTTCCTAACTCTTGAGCATGAATAGGTGAAACTATGTAGTACGGTAGACGTACAAGATTTGGTATTCTTACTTGTTTTAAGTATATTAATGACTTGTTTCATTTTAAGAATGTATAATTCCCTTAGTTAGGGGAAAGGTATGATTTTACTAAAGTGTAGAGTTAATATAACAACTTTATGGGAAGTTGGTTTATTAGCTTCATAAAAGGTTAATGAGAAGAGATTTACTCTAAATAAGATAAGTATATGGAGAGGCAAATTGATTTTAAGGTATCAATTGCCCAAAGGTTTTTATGTATAAAGAAGAGTCATTTTTGAAAGAGTTGAAGTATGTAGTACTTGGGTTAAACTCCCGGTGTTCTTTTATTAAAGACATGGTTAAGTGCCTTAAGTAAACTAAAATGAGAGGGTATATGAACAAGACTAATAAGACGTTATAAGTTTTCTTAACTTATTTACGATTATGATATGATGGCAGTTTGAGCTAGGGTAAGAGTATATCTGAGGGGCAAGCCCCAAGATCGTTATACCACCTTCTCCAGGGTAAGAGTATGTCTGAGGGGCCAGCCCCAAGATCGTCATACCACCTTCTTCAGTGTAAGAGTATATCTGAGGGGCAAGCCCCAAGATTGTTATACCAGCTGCTTCAGTGTAAGGGTATATCTGAGGGGAAAGTCCCCAAGATCGTTATACCATCTGCTTCGTGGTAAGAGTATATCTGAGGGGTAAGTCCCCAAGATCGTTATACCACCTGTTCCGTGGATTTGCTACCCATGATGCGAGGAATACCTCATGCGAGTCCTTATGGGCTTATGCGGGTGAAATAGTCCCAGGAGTAGGGGTGCTTATTGATACTACGGGCGAGGTACCCCGTTTTGATCCTAAGGCCCCTATTTTATGCAGTATTGTATATATATATATACTTGTCACTCTCATTGTTAGTAAGGCACAGTAAGGTATTTTATTGACTTTCATGACTCCAACTTACTTTCAGACTTATGATATCATTATTATAGTATTTTCCAGCTTTACATACTTGGTACATATTGTGTACTGACCCCCTTCCTCGGGGGCTGCGTTCATGCCGCAGGTAAGGGTAAGCAGATTGAGGATCCTCGTTCTTAGGATCACTACTCCAGTGTCAGAAGCTCCATCCCTCCGGAAGCTTGTCTATTGGTACGGATATTCCCTGATGCTATAGGTATTTTGTACATTCAGGGGTATGGCGGGGCCCTGTCCCGCCACAGTTGTTATCTTTAGAGGTCTGTGGTCACCTATGTGTTTTGGGCTATAAGAACCAGTTGTATTACTATACTTTTGTTTAAGTATGTTTTATAGAAGGCAGCCTTATCGGCTGGCCAGTAATGTTTACCCTTTTTCTCTAAGTAATATGTTATGTATGTTCCGCTGCTATTCTCTGACATATACCTGACAGGGTACCCCGGTAGGGTACCAGTCATGGCCCCGGGGCTGGGTCGTGACAACAATCTAGACAACTTATGCTCATTAATCAAAATAGACAACTTTCATAACCTTCCATAAAGTTATTATAACCAACTTCCCATAAAGCCGTTATACTAACTTTATGCTTTAGAAATTTAAGACATCCTTATCCTTTCATAAGGCCGTTATAACTAACTTCCCCTAAAGCCGTTATAACTCCTTATAAACCATTTCGTTCTTTTACTAACCAAGAGACTTATACTTCAAACAAATTCATACAATTTTCAAAATACTTCAAGCATCTTATCCTTTAGAAAACAAGTTTCTTACCTCAAAAATTTAAGTCTCTTATCTTTTTAGAATAATTCAGTATTCAATACTTTCACACCAAGTACTCTATACTTCATTATGTCAAGAAATCCTTGTCTACCTTATTTAGAATAAACCATTCCTTAAGAACAAGCGGGTTAACTTCTTAACCCAACCAACTTAGACATTTCCTTAAAACAAGTCAAGTATAACAAAAGGATTTACTTTATTCAAAACACGTACGTCTACCGTACTATATAGTTATAACTACTCATGCTCAAGAGATAAGAAAGTTTCCACATACCTCTTCGGTCAATCCACTTGCTAAGCTCAAACTACCGCAAGTAATATGCCAACCTATAATAGCCATAATACGTTTATTAACCTCTAATTTCAATGTGGGAATAATCTAAGTTCAAAGCCCCTAAATTCTATGGAAAATTGGGCAGCATTTCCTTTGTTTCTACATACTTTGCCACCTTTTTAAGGTCCGAATTCAACATCCAAACGCCACTTCTTAGGCCCAACAATCCAAACATCTCAAGGGGATTACACACCTAAACTTGGGTGTGTAAAATTCTGCCCCAAAAAGGTAAAACAATTAACTTAACAAGTCTAAGGTAGTTTTTAGGCTACAACATGCTCACATAATCTTCTTAACCAATTCTTTCACATCCAAACCATATTTCTTACATGCAATGACTCTAAGAGCATTATTCACTACCACAAGTTCTTTCTTCTTAACATGCAACACTAGAAACTAATTCTAAAGGAAGAAATGTTACCTTAAAGTTTTAGTCAAACTTATTCCAAATATTTTTGCTATCTTCCTTGCCAAGAACACCACCAACAAGCTAGCCACAAGCTTCCTTCTTGTTCTTAACTTTTCAGATTTTTCCTAAGGCTAGAATTCCTCTTGGGATTTTAGAGAGAAGGAGGAGCTTGAACTTTTAAGAGAGAAGGGAGAGCTTTTGTCTAAGAGAGAGATGAAGTATGACCAAGTCTTGAAGACTTGGTCAATATAGTGCATGCAAAATCAGATGGGGGACACTTGTCACCCTCCCAAGGTCTTTTAAAAGAAAAATCTGACTTTTCCTAAGTTTTCCGCCGAATCCGCCTCGGCGCGCCTGCTTCGGCGCCATGCGCTGAAACCTCCGCAGCCTTCGAACTTCCGGCGCCCGGCCTGCTTCCCGGCGCGCTGCAACTTCAGCGGCCTCGGTATTTCCGGCGCGCGTTCGCATCCGCGCGGCCATGCGCGCGGCCGCGCGCCTTTGCTTGAAACGCATTTCTGTCCGTCTGCGCACTGAACTTGTAACTCTCATAACTTTGTACTCCGACGTCCTACCGACGAACAGTTGGTTGCGTTGGATTCTAGACTCAATGAACTACGCCCTGGGCTTTTGAAACACTTAGGAACTCTCAATGTACCGGGTCATAACCCGCCTCAAAGTTGACTAAAACTCGTCCGGAATAATCCGTCAACCTATCCTTAGAAAATTTTAAGTCTTACATGCTTTCGTACGCTCTCATGCGCATGACCTGAACTACGGGGTGTAACAGATTACTCTTCCGAAACATAGCAACATGGAATACCGGACGTACTGACTCCTAAGTCGGACGGCAGTGCTAACTTATAGGCAACCTGGCCTATTCTACTATTATCTGAAAATACCCAAAGTACCTCGGGCTAAGTTTCCCCTTCTTTCCAAATTTCGTCACACCCTTCCGGGGTGGTACCTTCAAGAAGACCCACCGTCACCCTGAACTCCAAGTGTCGACGCCGATCGTCCATCGACTTCGCTGACTCGAGTGCTAATAACTTACGGATAAGCTTCACTTATCCACATCCTGTGAAACAAGTAGGGACCAAACTATCTGAACCTTGCCGACATCGAACCAATCGACCAAGACTACACTTCCGCCCATACAAGGCTTCATAAGGCACCATCCGAATCGAAATGGTAGCTAGTATAATACTCACTCAACAAGAGGCAAATAATCCTCACAATACCCTCGAAATCAAAACACCGCCCGTAACCTATCCTCAAATGTCGGATAAAATCGTTGTTCGTCCGTCGGCCAGGGTGAATGCACATCGAGACTCACCGAGATCCTAACCACTTTGGTAAAACCTCCGAAAAGAAATAGCCATAAACTGGACTCCACTGCCTGCCATAAAAATAAAAGTAGGAACCTCGTGCAGCCTTACAACCTTCCCGATATACAACATCTCGCATAACCTCCGCCGAGTAAATGGTCCGACTAAAAGACAAGATGGGCTGACCCGCCGGCCACTACTGGTCGAACGCGCCACAAAATCGTGCGATGGTTATCTAAACTTGGGCCTAACACCCTCGTGACTTATCATCTAGCGGGACCACCTCAAACTGACCCACCACATTCGGGCTGCGGGTTGACTCGCAAAATGGCCTCAACCTGACCCACTTCGTACTAAACTCTCGTTCCCTGATCCGGAACAATCTTACCAGTTCACGTCATAAAAGCTACTACTTCCATCTCACACTACCCATGGATTTATCACAACTTACACCATGCTAACCGAACATAGCACTCACGTGTATCTACCATAACAACTAAACAAGTCTCTTAAGGTCAAGATCTCCTGTAACTCCGCCTCACTTTCCTTTGCCGCTCTAATCAAATCTTGCTCTGTGGCGCATAACTACAGGTGATGAACCACCGATCCGAAGGTGAGTCGTAACATCCGCGCACTCTGTTCGGACAATTTCTCAAAAAATGGCCTGGCCGCAAGCCTAACAAGCTATCTAAGTAGTCGACACTCCCATAAGAACCCCTACCACGACCATACCGAGGTGGGGTGGCCTCTCACAGCTAACACCCTTCCTCTCCGATCCACCGACTCAAGAATCGACACAGTAGGCTAAGTCATCCCACCTGTATCCTCCTACTAGGACATTCTCTCCTCACGTATGCGCCACTAACGCAGGGACATAACGAGCCAATAAGTCAAACTCTATATTGTATTCCCGAACCGTCCGCCCGTTCTGCCTCAACCTCATAAATCTATCTGCCCGAGCTCTCCTCATCTGCGAGGGCAAGAAGTGTGTAAGAAATGCCTCTGAGGTCTTGATCACTTTCATGATCCGCCATTTGTCGAATAAACTCGATGATCTTCCTCGTTCTAGATCCATAGAACTCGGTGGATCGACTCAAGAAGTCCGAAATCTCAACTATCGGATCTAGGGTGAACTCACTGCTGCGGAACCTCCGACTCTCGTGTCCTCATTCCTAGCCACAAGCCTAGCTAGTAACTGGGCCATTTCCTTGTAACTCATATCCTCGGCTCCTGGTCGTGAAACTGGAGGCTCAGGTATCGTGGCCTCAGTAGAAACTGCTGCCGCTCTAAACTCTACTGGGGCTAGCGGCGTCATAAAACTCGCCGTCTGAAGTACTATCTCGTAATGACCAGGGCTGTGCCTCGTAACCTCTGTGTTCTACTCGTAGCTCCTCTGCTGTCTTGCCTTTCGGGCTCGTTGCCTTGCGTAGAGGCATACGGGTGCAAAGAATACGTCGGAGGAGTCCAACTTATAACACGCCTCTAAGGCACGATCTCGAGTGAGAAGAATGGAAACCAATCCTAAATATCCTGCAGCCTCCTGATTATAGGTGTGGTGCACAACACACCGATAATCAAGACTCTACTAGATACGGTCTGTAGACACTTTCCGAGGATTAACTGCTCTGATACCACTTTTGTCACGACACGACCACGGGCCCGCGACTGGTGTCTTACCCCGGGCACCCTAGTGATACAACATCAGAGAAAATCAGCGGAAATGAAAACTTACACATGAAACAAGATATACAATAATGAAATAAGAAAACAGGCTAACCAAAACGGTTACCTTTATGAATATATAAATAAAACTTGAACCCGAACAGTTACATCCATTTTTCAAACTCGCCACAAAGATACTCTGCACCTCTAAGAATGTTATAACAACAACGACCGGACGGGGCCGCCATACCCCGAATGTAAGTACCTACAACGGCAGGGACTATACGAGATAAGCCTCGAGAAACGGAGCTTCCCAACGCTGATCGTGATCCTATGAGCGAGGATCAACAATCGTGTACCTCTACTGCGGCATGAGCACCCCGAAGGAGGTCGATAACAGTACCAAGTATGTGGCGAAAATCGTAAATGAAATCATAGTAGTCTATATAAAGCAGAGACATATATGATAACCAAACTACGATTACATAATATGTGATCCACGTCAAGTCGAGGACTCACGCCTCAAAGTCATCACTCAAATATAATTATGGGTCTCATGCCCGCAACATCAATCATGCGTGGAACACCTTCCGCCTCAGGCATCTACGATAACCACGCGAGGAGTACATGAACACGTGTCCACGCGTGTCATAAAACCGTGACGGCAAGTACGAAGGCTAACTACGGATACCAAAGCCGCATCATCAATCGGCGGCAAGTACGAAGCCAACTACGGATACCAAAGCCGTACTAACAAATCTATATAACCATACCACGGGCGATCCAGGCAATCGAAAGCCAACTACGGATACCACTGCGCGCGTAGGTGGCGGGGCAAAATCTGAACTAACTACGGATACCAAGCCGGAATCACGAGACGTCACAAAACTGAAGCGGGGCAAGTCGAAGGCTAACTACCGGATACCAAGCGAATCAGCCACGACCTCGGGCAAGTACGAGCCAACTACCGGATACCAAGCCGAATCAAGAAACCTCACGGAGAGCTAGTCCATGGAATAATAATCACGTAGCGTGCGTGGAATGCTCGTCACTACCTGACGCCCAAGTAAGATCATAACAAATCCGCCTACCTCTATCGAGACGCGGTGGTATAGAAATACAATACTAGCACGACAAGGCTATCACACGCAAACATAGGCAAGTTACACACAACTCAAGGTACTTTCATTTTATGCCAAAGTCGTGTTTTAACCCCAAAGTACTACGTCGTTAAATTCTTTTAAAAGATCCATTTCTTTTACAAAGGTCACCGATGCCGTATTATCAAAATAGAGTGACTAACATTTAAAGTAAACCAAAACAACTTCCATACTTTCCTTTTAAACCAAATTAAGACAATACTATGCCTTCTTTTTAGACCAAAACACTTCTCCTTTTAAAGTCAAGTTACCATTTTAAAACTAATGATAAAACCATTCTTTTGTTTTCATAAAGTCGTTATAACTAACTTCCCATAAAGCTGTTATAACACTTTATGTTTTAAACCAATTTAAGACAAAACCATGTCTTTCTTTTAAACCAAAACTCTTGATTCCTCAAGTCTCTTTTCTTTTAGAAATCAAGTTCCTTAATATTTCACATCAAGTCATTTATAAGTCAAGTCTCTTATCTTTTAAAACCACAAACCATTTCTTTACCTACATAAAGTTGTTATAGCAAACTTCCCATAAAGCCGTTATAACACTTTATGTTTTAAACCAACCAAATTCATTTAGCACGTATGCGTCTACCGCACTACATAGTTCACAACAATCATGCTAGAAAAGATAGGAAGAGGTTCACATACCTCGCGACGATTTTTGACAATTAGCAAAACGCTCCACGTACTCTAACCTTGCTCGCCTTTTCCACCCTTCAAGTAGAATACGCTACTCGTAGTACTTCAACCTATAAAGGCCACAAAACGTCTATCAACCTCTAGATCTCTTCGTAGAATAATTCTAGATACAAGATTCCTTATTCTACGGAAAATTCGGCACCTCCCGCAACCACAAAAAATCTCCTCCTCTAACGAGGCCTGCTACCAAACCAACAATCCCGGGGGGGAAGGGGTTACATGTCTAACCGGACGTGTACAATTCTACTCCACAATAATACTACAAGTCTACTGTAAATACAGTCCTATGTAAATACAATTCAATTCTTTATAACCATCCTTCCAATATATCTTATACTCAATTCTAAACTACTACAACATGTAATCTCCAATTACAATAGGGGGACATAGGTAATTACCTCGATAAGCCCAAAATTATCCAAGATATAAGTCGATCCTGAGCAACGTTTAGCTCCAATTCCTTACGCTCCAACCCGCTCCAAGCAACCCTTAGAAGTTTCTAAACAACTTCTCTTAACACTTCATCTAAGCTATGAAGATTTTTCTAGGGCTTCATTTTGCGACTATGGAATAAAGTAGTATTTTCGGGCTCTTATGTTGGGATTTTTTTGGAATACCACTAGGGATTTAGGCTAAAGTATTTGGAATAACAACAATACTTGAAGAATTCTACTCAAGGTGGGGGGGTGTTTGGACGAGAACTCGCTAAGGGAGGGAGGGGAATTTTTTTGCCTTGGAAACTTTCTAATGTGGATGAAATAAAGTCTTGCACACAAGGGGTATTTATAGGGAAATCAATGGCCAAGATCTAGGCAAGTGGATGGTGAGGATGTGGTACATGTGTGTGGGTAGTTGGCCAACCATTTGGCTACCACAAAAATGGGACAAGTGGCCACCACAAAAATGGGCCACTTGTCCACCAAAAAAACGTGCCACTTGTCCTACTCCAATTCGGCCAACATGGCCACACGGGGTGACACGTGTCGCCCCCCTACTCGTCCAAAATATTTCATCTTCCGAAAATATCCGTAATGCCAAAAATCCGAAAATAAAGTGGGCCCCACAAAACCGTAAATTTTCCCGTGGGCCCCACGTGACCAATTTCGGAAATAAAATTTCATAATTCTCAAATATTCCAAAAAGTCCAAATACCAATTCTGGGAATCCAATTCCCTTTAACGAACATTTTTCCTTCACAAAATCCGGAAACTTTTCCGTCGAAAAATCACATCTTTCTTCCTTTCCAATTTTACTGTCGTATTCTCGTACGTACGTCCTCGTATACATACCCTGGAACTACGGGGTGTAACAAAACCCGTCCCATTATATAATAGTGTTGCGGATCGTGCAACCTGTCCCAATAAATATATAAGTGTTGCGGATCGTACATCTTTTCCTTTATAAAACCCCAAGGCACTAGCCTTGAAACATCAAGTCAGTTACTCTTTAAAATCAAGGTTACACTTTTAAAATCAAGTCAAGTATACTTTTAAAATCAAGTAACTTACACCTTTAAAACCAAGTGACTTATACTTTTAAAATCAAGTCAAGTATACTTTGAAAATCAAGTAACTTATTCTTTTTCAATCAAGTCGTGTATCATAAAGGATTAAATGGAATTACGTACGTCCATCGTACTCCCATTTCAAATAAATCATGTCAAGGAAGAAAGGATAGTTCACATACCTTATAGGCTACACCAACTTGACAACTAGAATACGTCTCAAGTAGTACTTCAACCTATAATAACAATAACACGTCTATCTATTCCATGATACTAGTATACACTTATACTACATAATGACTCTCCTTTCGTATAAAAAATAGGGCAGCACTTCCCCTGTTTATACGTACTTTTCCACCTTTCAAGAAGGTCAATTTCAACAATAACCAAGGCACCAATTAAGGGCACAAAAGAACAACAACCAAAGGGGATTACACGCCTACTTTACGTGTAAAATTTAGCCCATTAATCCATATAAAACAGTCCATAAAAATAGTCCATACTTCTACAACAATGAGGGAAAAATATGAAGTTTGCAACACCTTTATATACCCTTATTCCTTTAGGACTTACGTTAGTAATTACTACATTTCAACATGTTTATATAAACCGTAACAACATGGTTTCCTTCATTTTAACATGCGATTAGGGACGTTAAATAACAACAATAACCAACGGAATTTAAGGCGACAAAACTGTCCACAAAATCGGCCCAACTCTAAAATGTCACATAGGTTTCTTATACTCCATTTTTCTTGTTACAAGTTCTTCCCCTAACTACCACAACATGTAATATATAATTACTTCAAGAGGAAGAAGAAAACGTACCAAAATCTTAGCCAAAAACAGTCCCAAAGTCACGGCACCTTCACCCAGTTTTGCACCACTTCTTCACGTTACAATCACACACACGTATCCTCTACAAGCTTGTAACTATCTTGCTTTCATGTTTTTCCTTCCATAAGTTCATATACAAGTTAGGGTTTCAAGATCTTTTCTTGCCAAAACCGTGACTTACTATATTGCAAGGTTAACTTGGCTTAGAACTTAGTCTTGGTGCTTAAACTTGGAAAGAACTAAGTTGATCTTGTTCTTCTCTTTGGATATGGGGTTTTCGAAAATCTCAAGGTTAAGGAGAGATGAGGGTTTGAAAAGATGAAGATATTTTCTTGTGAATAAAGTCTTCAAGACTTGGGTTTAATATAGGTGTAACATTACAAGTGGAGGGGGGCCCATGAAACCCCACTTGTCTACTTGTCTTCCTTTCACAAAATAATATCCCACACTTAGCCAATTTTTCACCACATTTTCGATGGACATGTACCATAATATACCAAGACTTAATAATTTCAGTAAGTCCATAATTCTATTGAAAAATAATTCCCTTACTTGGTATTAATTCTTGTCATCACATTAATCTCGAAAAAAATTCGTATAAGGAAATGTAAAAATCCTTTCCTTCCGACATTCCAATCTTATTTCTATAATTATGTTCTCACTTAGGAGCTATGGAATTACGGGATGTAACAACTATGGTGATTACTCTCAGCGGCATAACGTGATGAGGGTGGGTCTTTTACCCATGTCTGAATAGGTACTCTTCCCTTGACCGTGGGTTTATCCCATTTGGGTTTACCACGGCAAGGGTTTAAGGAGGCCCACAGCTGTAACCTTATGCTATACATAAGGGAATTGTCATAGTTTAAGACTATCTTGTGGGATGCATTTCTTTATTGCTTAGCTTAGGCACTCACGACTACCCGGCTTGTGGGCTAGTTTGAACTTTTTGTTATTGACGAGCTTAAATCTTATGTCCGTGGTTTCACCCATAAAACATGTATATTTTGATGATTATTAATACACATTTACCTTTTCATCAAAAAAAAACTTGTGAATGGAAAGGAATGCATATTTGGTGTACATAGCAAAAGTAATCATTGGATATAAAGCAATTATTACGTGAGTTGTAATTAAATTAGAAGCATCGATCAATTGCACAAATTTGGGCAGCCACGACACAACTTTTGGAGCAGCGAATATTAGCTGCGGTATATGAAGTGCAACGCGTAGGGATGACAAATGAGGCAGGGCAGGGCGGGGTAAAACAGGTTAAACGTTAAATGGGGCAGGGCAGAATAATGCTTAAACGGGACAGGGCAGAGCGGGACAGGTCAAAAAACATTTTAAAAAAATTCAAAATAGGGCAGGACAGTTAATAGGTTATAATTTTTAGAAAATTCTAACTAGTTTGGATTGTGAAATTATAATTTGTTACGATGGGTTGTACTTGTTAGAATTTGACAAAATTTTATAGAGTTGTATATCTTTCTGTTACGGTCATATTGAGACTTTACAAGGATTAATCCGACTTACGATTTGAAAGTTATCACTGTTTAAAGTTTCTGCCTCGGATCAACCGAAATCTGGAAGGGCAGAATGTATAACGTAAAAATTGTACAAATCAATAAAGAATCTGAATGTTTATGCTGAACAAAAGTTTTAGATTACTCCGTTATCGACAGTTTGAGACTTTACGAAGATAAATCCAACTTACGGTATGAATGTTATCACTGTTTAAAGTTTCTACCTCGGATCAACCAAAATCTGGAAGGGAAGAATGTATAACGTAAACACTATACAAATCGGTAGAGAATCGAAAAGTTTTTGCTGAATAAAAGTTCTAGTTTTCTCTGTTCTCGACAGTTTGATACTTTATGGGGATTAATACGACTTACGGATAAGAAGTTATGACTGTTTTAAGTTTGTGTCTTTTTTTCATAAACATAATCAGGGCGGGGCAGGGCATATGACAAATTTTAAAAAATGCAAACGGTGCAGGGCAGGGAGGGTTAACATCTTAGCAGGTCAAGGTTTGCTCTGCCCTAACACTCCCCATTACCACCCCTAGCAACGCAGGAAAAAAATAGACCGAAAGCCAATTCTATTTTATTGGAACTTTTTCCACACCTATATATAGTCTCAAAATACATTTTTTGGGGACTTTTGACCTAGGAAGCATTGGAAGAGCATAGAAGATGATTTGACAGCCGAATTCATTACTTTCGTCACGGTTTGATTCAATACGAAAGTTTGGATCAATCTTCGATTGTAATGTTTTTCTAATTCTATTTCTTTTAGATTCTTTTATTCTATTATGGAGTAGTTTTCTTATAGGGTTTTGAAAGACATGATGTATTTATTGACGTTTTTAGATTCAATTATTGTTTTATTGCTTGAACTTGTTAATAGAGTTTGAATATTGCAGAGTTATTTACTATTTTATTTAATTGAAAGATGAATAGTTTGGTGAATTTTGTTTGGTTTTAATTGGTGGCTCTTCTAAGTAATGAAAGGAGCTTATTGAATTATTGGTTGAACCAAGAGAGAAAAATATTCAAGAGACATTTTCCTTTAGACTAAACTCTTAATATTTTTTTGCATATGTTCACATGACTTTTCATTAGTCTTGAACTCATGGATAGTAGTTTTACATGATGGTTGAAATATTCTTGGATGTTTTAATCGCAAGAAGAAATATTTTTTGAATTATCTTAATATAAATATGATTTTTCTCTTGATTGAATGAATATGTTGAGTAATCGGAAGAAACCCTTGAATAAGTTATCTTGGGTTATAAGTTGACGGTATTTATGAGAAGTCGTCTGAAGATCTATTTCTTCATAGTTTTTTAACATTCTCAGTGATTGCATTAGTTTAATTTGTGGAATTTATTGAATAAATAATCAGAAGAAGTTTATTAGATTCTTAACTAAACTAATTATCTATTGAATTCGAAAGACTCAATAAAATTTAGAAGACAGTGATAAAACAAATCAGAACTAATTGCTAAAATCTTGCATCTGTTTTGTCTACTACCATTACTTCTCATATTAATAGTAACCTTCTCTTTCATTGTCAATGGTCATTAATTACGTTTATAGTCGATAATCGTGGTTTATAACCACAACAAACTTAAGTTTTGATCACTTGAATAATATTAAGCAAATTTTTATTTGAGTAAATGTTTGTGCCAATCTCTGTGGAGACGTTCTAAATACTATATTATATTTGAGTAGCGAACCGCTTAAATTATATTGTGTTTTGCGCTCGTCAAAATTTCAAAATTTTGAATAAAAATCGGAACTTTATGAACACCATGAATCGGGAAAAAAAGTAATATGGAGCTTAAAATGCTCCGAAAGAGTTGCAAAATTTAAAAAAAAAAAAATACCCAAAAAAGATGACTTAATAATATCGAAGCTTGAAGGAGAGGAAGAGTCGGTTGGGAGTTTGAGAGAATTAAAATTTTAGAAAGCGATAGGGAGTGAAGAGAGAGGGGCTTTGTATAAAATATAAGTTAAAGGTACTGAAGTGTATAAGTTAAAACCTCCAAACTTTTAATAATTATGAAATATACCCCATGTTTCATTTTCTAAAGCCTAATCCAGAAAAATAAATGAAAAATAAATTAAGTAGCCTCCCACTAAATTAGAAATTTGAAGCGGCCTCATTACCAAAGCTTTTCCTGAAACTACGAAGATTTGGGAATTGTACTATGTTCATCTAACTCTTTTTTGTCATAGTAGTATTTACTCCCATTCAATTTATGTGATAATTTATTTTTTAGTTTATTCCAAAAAAAAATATTATACTTCCTTAGTTAGAAATAAGTTAACTTTAAAAATCTCATATTTTTACTCTTAATGAGATGATCTATAAAAACACAAATGTCTATAACTTATTTTAAAAAACAAATTTTAAAAGTCTCTGTTTTTTACTTTGTATTGCATCAAACATCATCACATAAATTGAATAAAAAAATATATATTTTAACAAAGAAAACCAACAACAACATACACAGTGTAATTCCACAAGTGAGTATGGGGAGGGTAGGCTATACGCAGACCTTACCTCTATCTTGGGAGGTAGAGAGACTGCTTCCGATAGACTCTCGGCTAAGAATAACGCAATACAACAATAACAATAAAAAAGTAGAACAATAACAAAGTAAGTCATGTAAGAAAGGAACATTAACTACAACAAAATGATATACTACGCAGGAATGAGAGACAGTAAATAATAACAGAAATCGAAGAACAAAAAACTACAGCAAAAGAACTACGCCTACTAGTATGGAACTCTCTATACTTACTACCCCACTACCCTAATTCGTGTCCTCCACAACATCCTATCTAAGGTCATGTTCTCGGTAAGCTGCAATTGTGTCATGTCATGTCTAATCGTCTTTCCCCAATACTTCTTCATCATACATTTCCCACTCCTGAAGTCATCCATAGTGAACCTCTCACACCTCCGCACTGGAAAATTCACGATTCTCCTCTTCACATGCTCGAATCATCTCAGTCTCGCTTCTCGCATCTTGTTCTCCATCGAGGCCACTCCTACCTTTTTCCGTATATCCTCATAGTATGCTCACACATTCACTGTAGCATTTTGACACCCTAACTTAGGAAAAACATGAAAGAGATACTGGTTATATAAGTTAGCATGCCTTACACTCTAGTGACGCATTTTAAAGTTGTGCGGGCCTAGGCTCAAAGTGGACAATATCACTAGTATACTAGGTTGTTATAGATGATATTAGAGGCACTCCTGTAACAACCTTATTAGTCTGGACCAAAGTTCAACTAAGTTTAGGCAAATTCCAAGTAGGCAGGGCAAACCTCAGTGCTGAGCCTAGGCAAATTTCATGTAGTGGGGCAAACCTCAACGATGACGCTGAGCCCATAAGAGGGAGAATATGTGACACCCAAATTTAGTAAAAGTGTCCTACATTGACAAAACAAGGAGAGATGTTGGGTATATAAGTAAGCATGTCTCACCCTCTAGTGACGCATTTTAAAGTCGTGCAGGCTTAGGCCCAAAGCGGACAATATCACTAGTGGGTCGGGTTGTTACAAGCATCTTCATTTTCACTACTCTCATCTTCTGAACATGGGATTTATTGACTAGTCAATACTCCACTCCATACAACAAAGCAGATCTAACCACCACTCTGTATAACTTGCTTTTGAGTTTTGGTGACACTTTCTTATAACACAAGACTCCGGATGCGAGCCTTCACTTCATCCATCCCGTACTAATATGATATGTGACATCATCATCAATCTCTTCATCCCTTGGATAATAGACTCCAGATACTTGAAACTTTCTTTCTTTGAAATCACATGAGTGTCAAGTCTTATGTTACACCCCGTAGTTCAGGTCATGCGCATGAGGGCGTACGAAAGGGAGTAAGACTTAAAATTTTCAGAAGATAGGTTGACGGATTGTTCCGGACGGGTTTTAGTCAACTTTAAGGCGGGTTATGACCCGGTACATTGAGAGTTCATAAGTGTTTCAAAGGCCTGGGGCGTAGTTCGTTGAGTCTAGATTCAACGCAACCAACCGCTAAATCGATAGGGCGTCGGAGTAGAAAGTTATGAGGTTACAAGTTCGGTCTGCGATCGGACAGAAATGTGTTTCGGCGGCGCAGGGCGCGGCGCGGATGCGAGCATGGCGCCTAAAGTTCTGAAGGGTCGCTGAAGTTGCAGCGCGCCAGCGCCGAATAGCGAGGCGCGCGCGAAAGATCGAAGAGCTGCGGAGGTTTCAGCGCAGCTGGCCAGCGGATTTTTGGGCGGAAAAACTTAGAAAAGTCTGATTTTTGTTTTAAAAGAGACCATGGGAGGGTGACAAGTGTCCCCCCCATCTGATTTTCTGTTGCATGCAATATATTGACCAAGACTTGGACATTTTCTATCTTTCATCTTCTCTCTCTCTCTCTCTCAAATTGCTCCCCTTCTCTCTAAAAACCCTTAGAAAAATCTGAATAGTTAAGAACCAAAAAGGAAGCTTGTAGCTAGCTTGTTGGCATTGTTGTGGTGGTGTTCTTGGCAAGGAAGCTAGCAATACTTGGAATAAGTTTTGGCTAAAACTTTAAGGTAATGATTCTTCCTTTAGATTTAGTTTATAGTGTTGCATGTTAAGAAGAAAGAACTTGTGGTAGTAAATAATGCTCTTAGAGTCATTGCATGCTAGAAATGTGGTTTGGTTATGAAGAATGGGTTAAGAAGAGATTATGAGCATGTTGTAGCCTAAAAACTACCCTAGAATTGTTAAGTGAATTATTGTAAACTTATGGGACAGAATTTTGGGTGTGTAATCCCCTTTAAATTGTTGGATTGATTGAGCCTTACAATGTGGTGTTTTGATGGTAAATTCGGCCTTGAGAAAGGTGGCAAAGTGAGTAGAAACAAAGGAAATGCTGCCCAATTTTCTATAGAATTTTAGTGGCTTTGAGTTAGATTATTCTACATTGGAATTAGAGGTTAATGAACATATCATGGTTATTATAGGTTGAAATATTACTTGCGGTAGTTGAGCTTAGCAAGTGGATTGACCAAAGAGGTATGTGGAGCTTTCTTATCTCTTGAGCATGAGTAGTTTGAACTATATAGTACGGTAGACGTACGGGTTTTAAATGAAGTAAATCCATTTGTTGTACTTGACTTGTTTTAAGAAAATGTCTAAGTTGGTTGGGTTAGAGAGTTAACCCACTTATTCCTAAGTAATGGTTTAACCTAAATAAGGTAGAAAAGGATTTCGTGACATGAAGAAGTATTACGGAAATTGTGTGAGTTTGATTTGAAGTATAAGTCTCTTGGTTAATAAAAAGAACGAAATCTTTTGAAACATAAGGAGTTATAGCGGCCTTATGGGAGGTTAGTTATATAACCCTATGAAAGAGTATGAGCGTCTAAAGCTTTAAGGCATAAAGTTAGTATAACGGCTTTATGGGAGTTGTTTATAATAACTTTATGAAAGGTTAAAGAGTTGGTTTTTCTGAATAAGGTCATGAAAATGAGATTCATTTTGTATGTTAATGAAAGCCTAAAGAAGTTATGAGTTACTTGGGCGTCTGCGATGATGAAGGATTCCACGTATGCTCCCATTGTTCGATTATGAGTTACTTGGGCGTCGCCCGATGATGAAGGATTCCACGTATGCTTCCATTGTTCGGATTATGAGTTACTTGGGCGTCGCTTGATGATGAAGGATTCCACGTATGCTTCCATCGTTCGATTATGAGTTACTTGGGCGTCTGCCATGATGAAGGATTCCACGTATGCTTCCATTGTTGATTATGAGTTACTTGGAGCGTCGCCGATGATGAAGGATTCCACGGGTATGTTTCCATTGTTCAGTTATGAGTTTACTTGGATGTACCGCCAGTGATGAAGGATTCCACGGGTACGCTTCCATTGTATTTGATTTATGAGCTTCCTATTCTTCATGCCGTGTAGTATATGATTGATGTTCCCATTGTTAGTAAGGCACAGCAAAAGGTAATTTGATTTCATCCCTGATCCCAGCTTGTTTTCAGACTTATGTTTTTATTTTAAGAATGTATAATTCCCTTAGTTAGGGGAAAAGTATGATTTTACTAAAGTATAGAGTTAATATAACAACTTTATGGGAAGTTGGTTTATTAGCTTCATAAAAGGTTAATGAGAAGAGATTTACTCTAAATAAGATAAGTATATGGAGAGGCAAATTGATTTTAAGGTATCAATTGCCCAAAGGTTTTTTTTTTATGTATAAAGAAGAGTCATTTTCAAAAGAGTTGAAGTATGTAGTACTTGGGTTAAACTCCCGGTGTTCTTTTATTAAAGATATGGTTAAGTGCCTTAAGTAAACTAAAATGAGAGGGTATATGAACAAGACTAATAAGAAGTTATAAGTTTTCTTAACTTATTTATTATTATGATATGGTGACAGTTTGAGATAGGGTAAGAGTATATGCGGGCAAGCCCCAAGATCGCCATACCACCTCCTTGATGTAAGAGTATGTCCGAGGGCCGGCCCAGATCGTTATACCATCTGCTTCAGTGTAAGAGTATATCTGAGGGGCAGATCCAAGATCGTTATACCATCTGCACCAGTATAAGAGTATATCTGAGGGGCAAGCCCCAAGATCGTTATACCATCTGCTCCAGTGTAAGAGTATATCTGAGTCTGCCCCAAGATCGTTATACCATCCGCCGGGGTAGAGTATATCCGAGGAAAGTCCCCAAGATCGTTATACCACCTTCCGTGGATTTGCTACCCATGATCGAGGAATACCTCATGCGAGTCCTTATGGGCTTATGCGGGTGAAATAGTCCCGTCCGGCGGCAGTGCGTCACGAGGAGTACCTCATGCGGGTCCACAGGACCCATGCGGGTGAAATAGTCCCAGGAGTAGGATGGTTTTATTGATACTACGGGCGAGGTACCCTGTTTTGATCATGAGCCTCCTATTTTATGCAGTATTATATATATATACTTGTCACTCTCATTGTTAGTAAGGCACAGTAAAAGGTATTTTATTGTCTTTCATGATTCCAGCTTGCTTTCAGACTTATGTTTTTATTACAGTATTTTCAGTTTCACATACTTGGTACTTGTTGTACTGACCTCCTTCGGGGGGCTGCGTTCATGCCGCAGGTCGAGATACATAGCTTGTTGATTCGCACTCTTAGGATCATTGTCCAGTTCTTGGAAGGCTCCATCCCTCCGGAGGCTTTGTCTTTTTGGTATGATTTCCTGAGGTTATAGACTTTTGTATATTCAGGGGGTATGGCGGGGCCCTGTCCATACGATTGTTATTCTTAGAGGTCTGTAGTCACGTTTGTGGTTGGGCTGTAAGGATAAGTTGTACGGTTTCACTTTCGATTAAGTTATTTTATGGAAGGCGGCCTTGTCGGCTGGCCAGTAATGTTTACCTTATTATAAGCTAGATGTTATGTTCCGCTGCTATTCTCTGATGTATACCTGACAGGGTACCCCGGTAGGGTACCAGTCGCGGCCCCGGGGTCGGGTCGTGACATCTTACCTCCACGTCTTCCTCCCACATCACGCCACTGAACTTACACTCCAAGTACTCTCTATTGGTCCTGCTCAACCTGAACCCTTTAGACTCCAGGATCTATCTCCAAACCTTAAACTTAGCGTTAACTCCCTCTCTGATCTCGTCAATTAGTACTACGTCATCTGCAAATAACATACATCATGGTACTTCTCCTTGAATATGTTGCGTCAAAATATACATCACTAAAGCAAAAAGAAATGGGCTAAGAGGTGACCCATGGTGTAATCCCATCATAACTGTGAAGTGCTCTGAATCTCCTCCTACTGATCTTATCTGGGTCTTGGTTCCCTCATACATGTTCTTTATTGCCCTACTGTACACCACAGTTACACCTCTAACCTCCATAGAATCTCTCTAAAGACTTTATCGTAAATATTTTCAAGGTCGATCAAAAACAAAGAAACCCCTATTAAATAAATAACTGGTTTTATTAAAATAAATCAAAAAAGGAAAAAGGGAAAACAAAAAGAGTAAACAATGGCCTGGGATAAGATCTACCTAAATTGCCATCACCAACTATATTAAATATTATCACAATGATGAATTCCTTTTTGCCAAGAATTGTCCGATATTCATGCATGTCATAATATTATCTTTCTATAATGGACAAAAGCAATATGGTAAACAAATAATGAATATTTTAATTATCAATTTGTATATACCTATACCACTTGCCTGTATCTGGCGGCAATTACAGTCCTGTTCCACTCTATTTAACCATTCAGATATTCCCATTTCTGTAAATATTTCTTTCTAAGATTGTCTCAAATTCTGTATCTTACGGCTTATTTGATCAAGTATATAGTACTAGACGTGAAATTCACTATTGAAGATGATTTCTAAAGAGTTTAATTTATATACATCGATTATATAAAAAAAAATATATATATTATGAGGTCATATAAAAAGTGATAGATAATATATTAATATTCTTTATATATTCGGTAATTATTATTCTAATATAATTATGTAAAACACTTATAAATATAAGTCTCCAACCAAGGAGAATTATATTATTCTACATGGTATCAAGAGTCAACCCTAACACCCTAAAATTCTTTTTTTTCCGGCCGCCACCCCCTTCTCTGTTTCCGGCGGCAACCCCCCAAACCCTAAAGAATTTTTGCTTCCCCTCCACTCTCTTCCCAAACTTTCGGCGGCAACATGGGTTCTCATGATTCCTCGTCCTCCACGCAAGACGTCGCACATCTTTCTCCTCCCTCCTCTACCAACCTTTTTCATTCGGCTTTCGCTTACACAAATATCAAAAACTTTATCCATTTGTTTCTTGATCAAGAGGATGGAAAATACTCTTCATGGGTAGAATTATTTCAAATTCATGGACAATACGTTAAAACGCAATTTGAAAAGAACATTAAATCATTTCAATTTAACAATGGTCGTGAGTTTAATAATTCACCCTTTCATAAATTTTGTACGGGCAATGGCATGTTGTTCTGATTCTCTTGCCCCATACCTCACCTCAAAATGATAAAGCCGAAAGAATCTTTCGCACCATTATTAATATGATCCATACCATATTATTTCATGCTTCTCTCCCCCTTCATTTTGGGTCTACGCGTTACAAATAGTAGCATACCTTCTTAATAAATTACCTACTCGTACCCTTCAAAATAAAACTCTCACCAAAATTATATACTCTCGGATCCCTTCCTATGATCACCTCAGAATCTTTGGCTGTCTATGCTACCCTAATCTCGCTTCCATGAATCCTCACAAATTATCACCTAGAACTACTCCTTGCATCTTCTTAGGTTTTACGTCAAACCATAGGGGGTACATATGCTATGATTTGTCCCTAAATAAAGTTTTTGTCTATCGCCATGTTACGTTTGAGTAGCACATCTTCCCTTTTGCAAACTTCTGAAAATTTCAAGTCACTAACTATGGATTTCTTGACGATTCGGAAACTTCCCGCCTATTTAATAATATGATACATAGAGCTAGTAGTTAGACTCAAAACTCTCTGCCACGATCATCTCCCCCGGCACTCATTGCTCCCGTCACCTCCCACTACCTCACTACCACCCGTGACAACCCCACTTCCACTCGTGACAACCCCACTGCTCCACTACCACATGTAATCTCCCTTGGCCTACCCACTAATCTTGTGACAACCCCAGTGCCCCACTTCCACCCGATATCATCATCGATCCACAACCCTCGTCGAGCAACCCTCTGCCCACAAGTCTTATCGCCTCTTCACAACCCCACTGCCCGAGTCCCGTCATCTCATCACCGTTCCACTACCCGAGTCCTCACCCGCCACAAAACACCCAATCAGTCCCCATTCCAACACACTATATAGAAACCCGTGTCCAATACATGATTTTCAAACCGAAAGTCCTCTTTAACCTATCCACCCAAGCCATCTCACATATACCCAAGAACCCAAAATTAGCCAAGATTGATCCTAATTGGAATGTGGCCGTGCGTGAGGAGTTTTATGTGCTCACTACACAACAAACTTGGAATCTTGTCCCAAAACTAGAAGGGTCAATATGATTCATTGTATGTGGTTATATCATCACAAATTCAGGAACAGTGGTGAGCTTGAATACTATGAGACTTATGGTAAATGACACGAGGCAATAAGACAGAACTGATTTTGGTGAGACCTTCAGCCCATTGGTTAAACCAGTCACTATCCGCACTATTTTGAGCATTGCTATTGGAAGGAATTGGCCGATTCATCAGCTTGATGTGAAAAATGTGCATGGGGATTCAAACCGTATACATGCATCAATCACCTGGCTTTGTATATCCTTTGGCTCATCAGTATGTCTACCGGCTTCAGAAGTCACTTTATGGCTTGAAACAAGCCCCAGGGCTGGTATGATGGTTTTACCACTTACATCTTGCAGATTGGGTTCATGTATAGCAAATGTGATAACTCACTTTTTATTTTTCATCGAGGTAATGACATTGCATAACTACTGTTACACCCCGTAATTCCAGGGCAATGATACGAGAACGTGATTAAGAAAATAAGATTTGAATTTTGGAAGGAAAGTATATTTATATTTTCTATTATGAATTTTTTTTTAATACAAATGTGACAACGAGAATTATTAACTAGTAGTTAAATTCTTTCCAATGGATTTATGGACTTTGTAATGTAATATGAAGTCTTGGCATTGATAATGTGGGGCCCATCAAAAATTTCACAATTTTGGGGGGGTCCATCGAAAATTTGCAAGAATTTGGCTAAGTGTGGGATATTTTTTTGTGAAGAGGAGAACAAGTGGACAAGTGGAGTTCAAGGATCCCCCCTCCACTTGTGCTATATACATCTATATATTACAAAGGCTTGCAAGACTTATGTTACACAAAATATCTTCATCTTCAAGCTCTTATCTCTTCCTTAGCCTTCAAGGTTTCGAAATTCCATAGCCAAAGTTGTCACGACCCGACCCCGGGGCCGCGACTAGTACCCTACCGGGGTACCCTGTCAGGTATACATCAGAGAATAGCAGCGGAACATACATAACACATAACTTATAAAAATGGTAAACATCACTGGCCAGCCGATAAGGCTGCCTTCCATAAAACATACTTAACCAAAAGTATAGAAGTACAACTTGTTCTTTTAGCCCAAAACATATATGTGACCACAGACCTCTAAGAATAACAACTGTGGCGGGACAGGGCCCCGCCATACCCCTGAATGTACAAAATACCTATAGCATCGGGGAATATCCGTACCAATAAACAAGCTTCCGGAGGAATGGAGCTTCTGACACCGGAACAGTGATCCTAAGAACGAGGATCCACAATCTGCTTACCCTTACCTGCGGCATGAACGCAGCCCCCGAGGAAGGGGGTCAGTACACAATATGTACCAAGTATGTAAAGCTGGAAAATACTGTAATAATGATATCATAAGTCTAAAAGTAAGCTGGAGTCATGGAAGACAATCAAAAATACCTTTTACTGTGCCTTACTAACAATGAGAGTGACAAGTATATATATATAATACTGCATAAAATAGGGGCCTTAGGATCAAAACAGGGTACCTCGCCCGTAGTATCAATAAGCACCCCTACTCCTGGGACTATTTCACCCGCATAGGTCCTGTGGACCCGCATGAGGTATTCCTCGCATAGGTTGTACCCTCGCGTGGGACTATTTCACCCGCATAAGCCCATAAGGACTCGCGTGAGGTATTCCTCGTCATGGGTAGCAAATCCACGGAGCAGGTGGTATAACGATCTTGGGGACTTACCCGCCGGATATACTCTTACCCCGGCGGATGGTATAACGATCTTGGGGACTTACCGCCGGATATACTCTTTGCAAGCGGATGGTATAACGATCTTGGGGCTTGCCCGCCGGATATACTCTTACCGAAGAAGGTGGTATGACGATCTTGGGGCTTGCCCTCCGGACATACTCTTACCCGAGAAGGTGGTATAACGATCTTGGGGCTTGCCCGCCGGATATACTCTTACCCTAGCTCAAACTCATCATATCATAATCATAAATAAGTTAAGAAAACTTATAACTTCTTATTAGTCTTGTTCATATACCTCTCATTTTAGTTTACTTAAGGCACTTAATCATATCTTTAATAAAAGAACACCGAATTTAACCCAAGTACTACATGCTTGACTCTTTTAAAAATGACTCTTCTTTATACATAAAAACCCTTGGGCAATTGATGCCTTAAAACCAATTTGTCTCTTCATATACTTATCTTATTTAGAGTAAATCTCTTCTCATTAACCTTTTATGAAGCTAATAAACCAACTTCCCATAAAGTTGTTATATTAACTCTACACTTTAGTAAAATCATACTTTTCCCCTAACCAAGGGACTTACACATTCTTAAAACGAAACAAGTCATTATATACTTAAAACAAGTAAGACTACCAAATCTTGTACGTCACCGCACTACATAGTTTCATCTATTCATGCTCAAGAGATAGGAAAGCTTCACATACCTCTTTGGTCAATCCACTTGCTAAGCTCAACTACCGCAAGTAATATTTCAACCTATAATAATCATGATACGTTTATTAACCTCTAATTTCAAGGTAGAATAATCCAAGTTCAAAGTCACTAAATTCTATGGAAAATTGGGCAGCATTTCCTTTGTTTCTACTCACTTTGCCACCTTTCTCAAGGCCGAATTTATCATCCAAACGCCACATTTAAGGCTCAACAATCCAACATTTCAAAGGGGATTACACACCTAAACTTGGGTGTGTAAAATTCTGCCCCATAAGGTACAACAATTCTCTTAACAATTCTAAGGTAGTTTTTAGGCTACAACATGCTCATAATATCTTCTTAACCAATTCTTTCATATCCAAATCACATTTCTTGCATGCAATGACTCTACGAGCATTATTTACTACCACAAGTTTTTTCTTCTTAACATGCAACACTAGAAACTAATTCTAAAGGAAGAAATGTAACCTTAAAGTTTTAGCCAAACTTATTCCAAATATTTTCCTAGCTTCCTTGCCAAGAACACCACCACAACAACACCAACAAGCTAGCCACAAGCTTCCTTCTTGTTCTTAACTTTTCAGATTTTTCCTAAGGCTAGAATTTCTCTTGGGATTTTAGAGAGAAGGAGGAGCTAATTTAGAGAGAGGGAGAGGTTTGAAAGATGACCAAGTCTTCAAGACTTGGTCAATATAAGGCATGCAAGAAAAATCAGATGGGGGGGGGGGGGACACTTGTCACCCTCCCATGGCCTTTTTAAAAGAGAAAATCAGATTTTCCTAAGTTTTTCGCCAGAGTCCGCGCTTGGCGTCGCGGCCAGCGTGGCCGCGGCCAGCTGAAACCTCTGCGGACTCTCTGAACTTCGGCGCGCGGCCCTGCATCTGGCGCGCGCTGCAACTTCAGCGACCCTCGGTATTTCCGCGCGCGTGCATCGGCGCGCGCGCGCTTCGCCTTTGTCCGAAACACATTTCTGTCCGACTGCGCACTGAACTTGTAACTCTCATAACTTTCTACTCCGACGTCCTATCGACGAACGATTGGTTGAGTTGGAATCTAGACTCAAAGAACTACGCTCTAGGCCTTTGAAACACATAGGAACTCTCAATGTACCGGGTCATAACCCGCCTCAAAGTTGACTAAAACCCGTCCGGAACAATCCGTCAACCTATCCTTTGAAAATTTTAAGTCTTACATGCTTTCGTACACTCTCATACGTAGGGTCCGAACTACGGGGTATAACAAAAGTGAAGATCAAGCTTTACTTATTTTCCAAGATTGAACTTCTTAAATAAGTTCTAAGCCAAGTTAACTCTCCAAGAACCATAAGCCACGGTTTGGCCAAGAATAATGGTCTTGAAACCCTAGGCTTGGAAATTAACTTTTTGGAATGAAAGCATGAAAGGAAGATAGTTACAAGCTTGTAGAGGGTACATGCATGTTGTTGTAGCTTGAAGAAGTGGTGTGGAAGTGAAGGGTGGAGCCGAAAACCTAAGGACTATTTTGGCTAAGTTGAGGTAAGAGTTCTTCTTCTTAATAAGTTATTGGTAGTTAAATGATGTTATAGTTAATGGATGAACATGTATTAAGAAAGATTGGAAGTAAGAAAATGCATGTGGTTGTGACTAGTGTGTTGGCCGATTCTTGGACTATTTTTCCTTACTTGGACTCGTTGGTTATTGTTATTGTTATCACCACTTGTTATTGAAAGTATAAACTGTTTACATAAAAGTGTTGTAACGAATTAGACTTTAAGGGGTTATGGAAAGGGTTTTGGCTTTGGTTGTTGGCCGAAAACTACATGAAACTGTGGGACGTTGTTGTGCTATTTTAGGGACTGTTTTGTGGTGTTATAATACTGAAAATTCAGTTATTGCTATGCATGTTTAAATGTGGAAATTTCTAATGTAAGTCCTAAAGGAATAAGGGTGTAGAAAGGTGTAGAAAGCTTCACATTTCACCCTCGTTGTTGTTGGATAATAGACTATTTTTATGGATTGTTTTAGTAAGAATTAAGAGGTTGTTTTACGTGAGAATTAGCTGTGTGAATCACCTTGGTTAACTGTTTAGTTGTGCCCTTAATTGGTGTTCGGTTATTGGTGTACTTGGCCTTATTTGTAAGGTGGAAAAGTATGTATAAATAGGAAAAGTGCTGCCCAATTTTTTATATGAAAGGAGAGTCATTATGTGGTATAGCGTATGCTAGTATTCATGAAGTTGATAGACGTGTTATCGTTGTTATAGGTTGAAGTACCTATTTGGGACGTATTCTACTTATCGTGTTGGTATTGGCAATAAGGTATATGAACTATCTTTTCTTCTTTTGGCATGATATTTGTATGATATGGGTGTACGGCGGACGTACGTAAATTCCATTGGATCCTAATTTATAGTGAAATACACGATATGATAAGTGCCTTGATTTTTTCAAGTGAAGTTCATTTGGATTTTAGTCCTTAATAAATGATGTGATAGTGTCTTGGTGTTTCTAAAATGAAAGTTCATTTTAATGGTTGGTACATGATATGTTGGTACCTTAGTTTTTCTAAAATGGAAGTTCATTATGTATGATTGGTACATGATATGTTGGTACCTTGGTTTTTCTAAAATGTAAGTTAACTATATATGATTGGTACATGATATGTTGGTGCCTTGGTTTTTCTAAAATGGAAGTTTCCTATATATGATTGGTACATGATATGTTGGTACCTTGGTTTTGCTAAAAAGGAAGTACATTATATTATGATTGGTACATGTTATGTTGGTACCTTGGAAATTTCTAAAATGAAGGTTCATTTTAAAGATTTTATTGAGAGGCAAATGATGATTTAAATTGCACAAGGTTGCTCATGATAGCTATTCGTGCAAGTGTTATTATTCCATTTCACCGAGTCCCATAATGGGCCGGCAATGTTTATATGTATATGATTCCACGGACAAGATCCGTGATGCGAATATAGATATCTATGACGGTATATGACTCCTACTTTTTAAAAGGCACAGTTGACTCTCGTTTTTATAAAGTACAGTAGTATTGTAATCTGATGATACAAAGGTGTACA
Source organism: Przewalskia tangutica (assembly GCA_029844215.1). Taxonomy (NCBI): domain Eukaryota; kingdom Viridiplantae; phylum Streptophyta; class Magnoliopsida; order Solanales; family Solanaceae; genus Przewalskia; species Przewalskia tangutica. The sequence continues at coordinate 30,036,925 of CM056732.1, forward strand.
AATGATACGGTGATACAGTATGCAGTGGTACGATGATATAGTGGTACGATTGATGCAGATACAAAAGTACGATTGGCTCTTATTTTATATGGCACGGTTGGATCTGGTATTTGATTTTCATACTTGTCCCTGTCATTTTTTTTCCAGTGATGATCTTATTTACTGTACTTTATGTTTACATATTTGGTACATGTTGTACTGACCCCCTTCTCCGGAGGACTGCGTTCATGCCCGCATGTGTAGGTACTCGGTTTGGTGATCCGCGTGCTTAGGATCATTGCTCAGCTTTTGGGATAGCTCCATTGTTCTGGGGCTTATCATTTTGGTACAGTTTTTCCGTTACAGGTTTAGGTATATTCAGGGGTACGGCGGGGCCTTGTCCCGTCGTAGTTATTGTCTAACTCTTAGAGGTCTGTAGTCATGTGTGGGTTGTATATGTATTTGGACAGTTGTACTATTGTACTTGTTTTGGGATGTCCCCGTATATAGCGGCAGCCTCGTCGGCTTGCCTTTGTTGACATGATTTACAGTTTATACATGTACCCCGGCCCCAGTTCATTATATGTGATGTTTGAGTATAAGGGTACTCAGGTAGGGTACCAGTCGCGGCCCGTCGGCTTGGGTCGTGACAAAAGTGGTATCAGAGCAGTTAGTCCTAGGAATGTCTACAGACCGTGTGCAGTAGAGTCTTGGTTATTGGTGTGTTCTGCACCACACCCATAAATATGAGACTAGAGTACATTTAGGATTGGTTTCTATTATTTCACCTCATAGATCGTGTGATAGAGCTGTGTATTAGGAGAATTCCCCTCTCTAACATATTATTGTGTTACAGCTATGCCTCCGAGGAAAGCAACAGTGGCCCAGAAGGGCAATTCAGTAGCAGGGGCTACAAGTCAGACATATGGAGTTACTAGGGCATATTCCCAGTCTATGCCTGAGATCGTACGCCAGTCGGCGAGTTCGGTTACACCGCCATCACCAGAGGAGCTTAGAGCAGCTCTAGAGGCCCCGATACTTGAGCCTCTAGTTCCTCAGACAGGGGTGGAAGGTAGTGCCATAAGAGATGTGGTTATGTTACTGACTAGGATAATGGCGGGGCAGACTCGTCTGCGGGGGTTTATTCGGCAGATACCGGCAGGTGCAAAGGGGGTAGAGGACCGACGCAGAGGTCAGCGTAAGAGGGCTAGATCGGCTGGTTATTCCGGTAAGTTTCGAGGCGGGCAGTCTCGGCAGCAGGATTAGTACTCTTTCCAATCTGCACAGAATGCACCCCCACAGTTCACAGGTGGGAGATTGGAATGCACAAGGTACTCAGGAGCTGGTCATAGCTCCAAGGTTTCAGGTTCACGGAATAACAAGGGTTAGAGACAGTCGAGGCCACCTCTGCCTCGGTATTCTCAGTGTGGTAGGCATCATTTTGGGACATGCCATTTTAGTACAAGTGCTTGTTTTTATTGCGGCCGTCAGGGCCATATGATCAGAGAATGTCCTTATAAAAGGGGTACTGGTGGTATAGCTCAACCTACTGAGTCGGTGGTTGATTCTTCATCTTCTATGGGTATGCGCCCCTCATGGCGGGGTGTTCAGATGTCAGCCGGCCGTGGTAGCGGTCATGGCAGAGTTTCTTGTTCTGGCGGTCCTACGAACCGCATTTATGCTTTGGCCAATAGACATGATCAGGAGGCATCATCGAATGGGGTTACAGTTATATTTTTAATTTTTTCAAGACGTAAATGCATTGATAGATCCAGATTACACCTTATTGTATAATCCCCCTTGTTGCTAGTAAAATTGGAATAGAACCTGAGTCGACAGAACCTTTTGAGGTAGCTACCCCGGTAGGAGATTCGGTCATAGCTAGGCATGTATAGAAAGATTATTCGGTGGGTATGTATAGTCGTCATACCATAGCAGATTTTATAGAGCTAGACATGACTGACTTTGATGTGATTATGGGTATGGATTGGTTAAGCTTTAGTAATTGCTTGGAAGGTATGCAACAATTTAATGAATCCACATGAAGGCATAATGTATGTGTTAATTTGGAATATTTAAGAGGTGATGAGCTGTATGGGATTGTAATGAACTCTTACAAGATCATGTTAAATGGACTTAATGGCATATCATGTTTTTAGGTTAAACTATGTTGTATGCTTAAGTGATATGCACGAATAATAATTATATGGAGTGAATAGGGTTGTTATGGTTAAGACAACATGATTTTGGGATTATGAGAAGCTATCTTACCTGTATACGGGGAGAGATAATGTAAGCTTGGGACATGGAATATTTGAGAGTATTAGAATATTTGAAAAATCGTTGAGTCCTTAGATATACAAGGCATTCTTGAGTAAAAGATTTTATGGTTGATCTTGGTTAAAGTACATGGTATATGTGAAGTATATTAGTTGTGATAATTCTTTGGTTTGGGTATAAACCACTTGTGTTGTTAAGGTTAGAGATAATATTGAAACTGGAAATAAGATCTTTGAAGAGATTGTTTAGATGATCTCATGTATTACTACATTGATAGATGGTGTAATAAGGTACATCGAAGAGCACAATAAGTGTGACTCAGTGGAACAGCATGGCCGAGAGTTTTAATAATTGGATATTGATCGCAAGATATAGAATAAATATCAATGATTGGGGAGATTAGAGTAAGGATGATGAAAAGAATTGATCAATTGAGAGAATATTCGAACACACGGATCACTGATATTTCTCCCATGTCTTTCAAGATTTTACAAGAAAACAATGACAAATCAGTGAAGTGTAGCTTGTATTGGAACGGTGAAAGGGAGATAATCCCTCTTCCTCGCGTAAAGGGTGATATTGCGTATTATTAAGAATTACAGGTATCAAGGTTAATAAGTTAAGGTATGCTATAGATATTGGACTGGTAAGTTCCTCGGCTTCGGCTACGTTGAGCAACATGTTACAATTTTACATAACCTTGGGATAAGAATAGTGTGTTGGGGGTAATTGAGGACGACACTATGGAATGAGCGAAGAAGTGTTGCAAGAATGATAAAGGTGAATGAAACTATAGTTATGTAGGTTTCACAAGGTATGATTACTCTGGGATATAGTAAGGACTGATAGTAGCGGATGGACAGTAAGAACCCTTCGACAAAGGTGATAAACCTCTGATGTTCAGGAAGATAGTATGAGAAATACTTGAGATAAGAAACCCCCAAGGCAACTTGAAATGGAAATGTAAAGGTAAGACGAATGGGCATTTGATCGATGAGAGACCTAATAATGATAAGACAAGAAAGCTTGACAAGTCATTGGATCATGTAACACCGTGAATTGGATCTAAACATATAAATCATCGGTTCCACAACATATGCAGTCATACCTTTCAGAAAGTGTGTAAACGGAAGTACCAGTGAGTAAAGCTCGAGATTAGCACCTAAATAGTTGAAAAGAGGCCAATGGCGCCTATGGATATAAGTATAAGGTATACATTAAAGATATATGTCAAGAGATAATGGCATTATATAACATATAGATTGTCATGAAAACACAGATGTCTATGAGCATTTTTTTTGGACCAAAAGTTCTATGAGATAGGTTTAGTAATGGGTTTACAACTTAACGAGATCAAGGAAATCTTTTCCTAAAACGCCATTAACAGAAAGTCTTAGCCATGAGGCAAGTGAAGGAAATTGAATCTAAGTATAATGACCAAGTTTGGATATAGTGACGCCAAGTATTGGAATCAGGAGTAATGTTTGAGATTACGTATGTACACCAGAATATTTTGGAATTATGAAGAGTATGACAAGTAAGAAAAGGAGTGAACGAGTGTCAAAAGAATTGAAGTTGTTATAATTACGAATAGTGAGAAGATATGAAAGAAAAAAATAGATTCATTTTAGACCATGAATGAGACTATGTGTTATATTATGGCCCTGTGTGGCATCTCTGGGTTTGCTGAGTATGGTTGAAACTTGTAGAAGAAGAAGAGATTAAGTGAGAAAAATACGAGCTGTGAAATTGAGGCACAGCACCGCGGTGCCGACGTGCAGGACCGCGGTGCTTAAACTTCAGAGGGGCGGCAGGAATTCCGGGACCGTGGTGCCGATACTAACAAGTATAGGTTGATTGGTATAGTTAAGGAGACTGTTATACCCCGTATTTCCAGAGTATGTACATGAGGGCGTACGTATAAAAGTTTAAGCCTTAAGTAGGCAAGGGTCGAAATTTTGTGCACAACCCCCGAAAAGAATCGTTTTCCGACGAAACGTTTTCCAAACTTTGCGAAGGGAAAATTACGGCTATGTCATTTATTATTTTTGCGGATTTTTCCGAGAGATGAAATATTTTGGACCAACGAGAGGGCGACACTTGGCCCTCAAGTGGACGGCAAAGCTAAAGGGGTCTTGGCACGTTTTTTGTGCTAGGACTTTGGTCAAGGGGTTGGTAGGATATTTGTAGATATTTTGTGTAGTTGATGAGCAAGTGGGACCCACAAACACTTGTCCAAATCTTGACCCTACACTTGCCCACCACTTGTCTTGATCTTGGCCATTGGTTGGCCTATAAATAGCCCCCCGTTGTTGTAGACTTCGTCATCCACACAATAGTTTCTAAGTCGTGACATCCCCTTCTCCCCCTTGGTAAGGTTTTCGTCCAAAGCCTCCTCCTTCATGTGAGCCTCACGAGAGTACCCCCTCTCGAGTGTTGTTTCGTAAATACACCCCCCCCCCTTGGTAGAAAAGTATTCTCCAAGTATTGTTACTATTCCAAAATACCTTGGCCCAAATACCTTGTAGTATTCCAAGGTTACCCCTATACTAAAAGCCCATAAATACTATTATACTTCCCTTCAGTCACAAACGAAACCCTAAGGAAAATCTTCACGCTTGGTTGAAGTATTAAGAAGTTAAGTGCGTAGAACTTCTAAGGGTTGTTTGGAGCGGGTTGTAGAACCCGGAGTAGGAGCTAAACGTTGCTCAGGATCGACATTAAATCTTGGATAATTTTGGGCTTATCGAGGTAAATACTTTTGTCCTTATATTGTAATTGGAAATTACATACTGTTGTAGTATAGAAATGAATACAAGATTCATAGAAGAGATTTGAACTGTAATAGAAGGATATTACGTAAAAGACTTGAATCGAAATCACATCGAAGAATATTAAAGTAGAAGATTGAATCAGCACTTACATAGATCAGATTTGATGAGACTTGTGTAGTTTAACGGTAGGGAAGTCTGCCCGATTTTCCGTAAAATAGAGAACCTATCGCTTAGAATATTCTGAGTAGTCTAGACGTTGATAGGCGTATATGGCCTTTATAGGTTGAAAGTTCCGCAAGTAGCATGTTCTACTTGAAAGGTGGACAAGGCTAGCCAAGGTTATCCGTGGAGCATTTTGCTAATAGTCGATAATCGTCGCGAGGTATGTGATTCTTCCTATCCTCTTGAGCATGATATTTTAAAAGAATATATATATAGTACGGTAGACGTACGTGTGTTAACTGAACGTGGTTTTACTCCGATGTCTTTTGACTTGAGTTTAAATATAAGAATCTTGAAGTATTTCAAAAGAATTAAGAAACCTTTTTGAAAGAAGAGTAATACTTGGTTTTAAAAGCTTAAGAGTTATACTAGCTTTATGGGAAGTTAGGTATAACGACTTAAGAGAGATAAAAGAATGGTTTATTGATTTTAGAAGTTAAGAGACTTGATCTTAAAAGATAAGAGACTTGACTTAATTGATTTAATATGAATTTTGTTAGAAAGTGTGAAACCTCATTCGTGAGTAATGAGTACTTGGTTTGTAAAAGGAATAATGTTTTACTGATTTCGGAAATGAGAATAAGTATCGAACAAACCACAGCAGCGTTAATAAAGGGAAATGTATTGACTAATAAAGTATTATTAAAACCAGTAGAAACCTCCATCTGCATAGAAGCTAAGATGAGACAAAATGATATTACATTTCCTAGATCATGGCTGCTTTAATAAGATTGTTATAAACAAGAATAACCTACTCACACATAAGGCATATGTTTCTCAAATTGTTTTAAAGGAGAATTATGTTATTAAGTGATTAAAACTATGAACTACGAAACCTTTCGAAAATGAGAAACTTGAGCATTTGAAATTAGGCAAACTTGAACGTTTGGAAAATAATGTTGTTACTTGATTTTACAAAGGGAAGTGTTTTGGTCTACTTAAAAAGATAGTCACTCTATTTTTATACTACGGGTATTGTGTGACTTTTGTGAAAGAAACGGATCTTTTAAAGAGTTAATGTATGAAGTACTTTGGGGATAGAAACCCGAACTTGTTAACATAAAGTAGAAAGTACCTTGTGTGAATAACTTGATTGTGTTGGTTTGTGATAGCCTTGTAATACTTTCTCGTTGATTTGATAAGTAAACATGTTAGGATGCTACGTGTGTTAGTATCTTGTGATGTTTGTGTAAGGGGTTCCTTGTTGTGCTTATGTTGTTTAACGATAAGTTGTGTTAGTATTATATCACTCACCTCTTGACATGATACCGGGTTAAGTCGCCTCCGACGCGGTAGACTCAGCGATGCAGGACCATGATTCGAGAATACCTCATGCGGGTCCAGGGACCTATGCGGAGCTACGAGAGTTCCGTGTTAGTGCGGCCTTTGTGGTCATGCGGTCATGTGGCCACGCGGATCGCGAGTCCAGGCGATGCCGGGAGTAGCTACCCTCGATGCGGGAATACCTCATGCGGCCTATGTGAGTGGCCTATGCGGAGTCGCGGAAGTTCGAGACTAGACGCGCATTAGATCTCGCGGGCAAGTGGCGGCCGATCATGTGGCGGTGCAGACAGATCTCATGATACGATTTATGACCTTGTTGGTACCGCTGGTCTTAGTAGTCGGATATGCCTTCGCATTTACCCCAGACGGTTTTATTATGACACAGTGGGACCCGGTGTTCATGTGTATTCCTTGGTGCTTTTATATCATAGATCGCCAGCGGTGAGGAAGGTATTCCACGCATGATTGATATTGTGGGCGTGAGACCCATAGTTATATTTGAGTGATGACTTTGAGCGTGAGTCCACGACTTGACATGACCGCTATTTATTGTGAATCGTAGTTTGGTTATCATATATGTCTCCTGCTTATATAGACTACTATGATTTCATTTACGATTTTCGCCACATACTTGGTACTGCCAGATCGACTCTTCGTGGCCGCTGCATGCCGCAGGTAGGTACACCGATCGTCGATCCTCGCTCTAGGATCACGATTCAGCGTTAGGAAGCTCCGTTTCTCGGAGGCTTATCATGGTATAGTCCCTGTCGTTGTAGTACTTACATTCGTGGTATGGCGGGCCTGTCCCGCCATTGTTGTTACATCATTCTGTGAGGTCCGTAGCTTATTGTGGCGAGTTTGTAAAAGGGATGTAAGCTCGATTCATGTTTATATATATATATGCCGAAAGGCAACTTTCCTCAGAAAACTGTTTTACACTTCATATTATTTCATGTCTTGTTTTATGTTCCGCTGATTACTCTGATGTTGTATCACTAGGGTGCCCGGGGTAAGGCACCAGTCACGGGCCCGGGTTCGGGTCGTGACAGAGACTTTGCCGAAGTTTGTATAGCTTGAGACATACTATGAACATTCGGGGATGAATGTTTCTAAGGGGGGAAGAATGTTACACCCCGTAATTCTAGGGCAATGATAGGAGAACGTGATTAAGGAAATAAGATTTGAATGTTGAAAGGAAAGTATATTTACATTTTCTATTATGAAATTTTTGGATACAAATGTGACGACGAGAATTATTAACTAGTAGTTAAATTATTTCCAATGGATTTATGGACATTGTAATGTATTATGAAGTCTTGGCATTGATAATGTGGGGCCCATCAAAAATATCACAATTTAGGAGGGGGAGGGGGGTCCATCGAAAATTTGCAAGAATTTGGCTAAGTGTGGGATATTTTTTTGTGAAGAGGAGAACAAGTGGACAAGTGGGGTTCAAGGGTCCCCCTCCACTTGTGCTATATACATCTATATATTACAAAGGCTTGCAAGACTTATGTTACACAAAATATCTTCATCTTCAAGACCTTATCTCTTCCTTAGCCTTCAAGGTTTCGAAATTCCATAGCCAAAGTGAAGATCAAGCTTTACTTATTTTCCAAGATTGAGCTTCTTAACTAAATTCTAAGCCAAGTTAACTGTTACACCCCGGAAATTCCAGGATATGTTTATAAGAACGTACGTAAGAAGTAAAAAATGTTAAGATTTGAGACGAGTAAAAATTTATCGGAATTTTGGAATTTGTCGGAAAACGAAATATTGCGACGAACGGGAGGGCGACATGTGTCACACCCCCCCCCCCTTAGTGGTCTTGGACGAAAATGGCATGGATAGAATGGTCATTTGACCATAATTTAAATGTCCAAGTCTTGCTAAAGCTAGAGCTTGATAAAATTGACTAAGTCAAATGCCACTTGGCTTGATCCTTGTGAAAAGCATCCAAACCACCCATTTGTTCTAATCTTGACCCTCCATATATTTATATAAGCTTCCTAGTGCAAGACAAGGTTCTACACTTAGCTAAATTTTCAAGAAAATTGGATGAACATTGAGGAGTGCTCTCAGCCAAGGCTAGGGTTTCAAGGGAAAAATTTTCAATTTTTGTCCAATAATACCCATACTTTAAACCAATGTTCCTAAGAGTATTGTAAGGGTATCTCAATAGAAAGATCCCGGAAAAGTGGCGTTTTCGTATTAGTCGCAAGGCGGAAACTAAAGGAGTTCTTCAACTTTGAAGTTGGAACTTGAAGATGAGTTCATCATGAGCTTCTATGGGTTGCTTGGAGTGTATTGGAATGTCAAAAAGAGGCGCTAAAGTTTCTAAGGATCGACTTGTAATCTTGGATCATATTTGGGCTAAATGAGGTATAATCTTCATCTTACTTTTGTAATTAAAGATTCCATGTTATGATAAGTTATAAGTGATCATGTGTTATGTGTTATGAAGATTGATAAGTGTTATGGAAATTTAGAAGCTCAACCAAAATGACATGTTGAGTCATTTGAAATTGAATTACAATTTGGTCGTTAACTAGAATCGTCGCATGTTATCTACTTGAAGATTATAGTTGTTATAATCAATTGCGGCTCTACTACGTGTTATACTAAACAACTTGGATTGAAAAGGAGTTGGAAAGGACATTGTATTGTTGTCCCTAATTGCCGAATGGACATTGTAGTTTAAACTAGTTTGATATAAATTGTGGGGCGGAATTTTACACGTCTTGTAGGCGTGTAATCCCCTATTGTTAACTACTTTGTTGAGCCTTAAATGTGGCGTGTTTGGTTATTGAATTAGGCCTTGAAAAAGGTGGCAAAGTATGTAGAAATAAAGGAAGTGCTGTCCGATTTTCCGTAGAATTTAGTGACTTTGCACTTGGAATATTTTACGTTTGAAGTAAGAAGTTAATAGACATACTATAGTCATTATAGTTTGACATACTACGTACGGCGTGTTGGGCTTAGCAAGTGGATGGAACCGAAGAGGTATGTGGAACTTTCTTATCTCTTGAGCATGAATAAGTTGAAATTGTATAGTACGGTAGACGTACGAGGCTTTGACGAATCTAGTCCATTTGATATCCTTGGTTTACTTTAAGAATGTTCAAGTTGGTTGAGTTAGGGAATTAACTCACTTGTTTAAAAATAATAAGGATATCTTGGTTTTTAAAAGTTAAGAGACTTTAAGTATTTCGAAAGTATATGATACTTGTTTTGTTTGGAAAGTTTAAGTCTCTTGGTTATAAAGAAGAATGTAAGTTTCTAAAGTATAAAGCTAGTATAACGGCTTTATGGGAAGTTGGTTATAATAGCTTTATGAAAAGTTAAAAAGAGTGGTTTACTCTAAGTAATATAAGTATGATAAATGACTTGATAATGAAAGGCAAATTGATTTAAAGGCATCAATTGTTTAAGGTTTTAAAAGAAAGAAGTCACTTGATTTAGAAGCCTGAAAATGTATTTTCTAAAAGGTATTGTGACTTGTCTTAAAATGTAGTTATGACTTGATAATACGGTTATTAGTATCTTGGAAGTTTTATATGAAAATGAGTCATTTTAAAAGAACAGAAGTACGTAGTACTTTGGGTTAAATTCCCGGATTTATAATGACATGTTAGTGCCTTTGTAACACCCCATTTTAAACCGGAGTCAAAAACGGGAGTACTACGTATGGTTGATTCCTAAATGCATTTTTAAGGAGTCGCCACCTAATTATTATAGTGAATTAGGACACTTGATTTATTGCAATAAATACTGCAATTAATGATCTCCATTTAAAGGTCTGTGAAACTATGTGAGATTCTAGGTAAGGATTCTTTATTATCCTAAAGGGAAGGGGTTAGGCACCCTCTAAGATCCGCTAACTTGCGGTTGTCCTGCCAAACCTAGGGTAATTATTATGTTAAGATGCACGTTTTAGAAAGCGAAAGATATTTTTTTGTAAATAAAAAATGTTTTCCAGTAACCTAAAAATGCAAATTTTTTTTGTAAAGTTAGTTTGAAGAAAAGCATGAACTCATAACATGTTAAATAAGGTATATATAATGTAATAATGTGAAACCTATTGTGATTAATTGGATACCTATAGAATATCTTTTATGCAAGGGAAAGACAAAATATATATTTTATGTGAATGTTAATAAGCATATATAAGAAGATGGGTTTCTTGGGCCGAAAAAAAATAATAATATTTTAGCTACCTAAATGATTATGCACAAAAATTATTAAGTGGTTTAATGATTTAAGCAATTAACTTAAGAGGGGGGCAAACTACCTTCTAATTTATTGCGTTAATATTTAACTACTCCAAATGTTTTACTAATAGCGTAATGTTAGACAATTATATTACAATAAATGAATGGGGCGGGGAAGCAGAAAATAAAATGACCCTAAGGAATGATGGCGGGAGCATTTCGCTTGTGGCTTTAGGATATCAGATGTGAGATGCAACGAGGAATGTAGGCACGGATCTTCATTTGGGAAAATAGCGATGAGTCTCGTATTGAGACTCTTCCCTTTGCTCCAAGGCATTGCGTTTCATGTAAAAATAAGAAAAGATAAGGAATTAGAATATACTTGGAACCGGACTAATAATGCAAGTAACATTGACATGAAATTATTTTATCCTCGGTAATTCAAAGCAGAATACAACGGGCCCAAAACAGTAGACTGTCATTAATGGGCTGCAGGATATGGGAGACATGGGCAGTAACACTGGGCAGACCCCAATAGGTAGTGCAGAGTCAAGAATGAATACTTTATGGGCCTAGGACAAACTATTATGAAGCACAAACAGGCCCAGACTAATAGAATTTCACAAACATGCATTAGAATCATTTAAGACCACTTGAGGCACATTTAGAGACAAAGCAGATAGTTAACTAGACCGACAGATAGATACCCAACTAATTTATCAAGTCCATGCACCTTTTCTTAATTTTACTTAAACATATTATATGGGAATAGACAAGCAAATAGCTACCCTACGGCATAACAATTGGCTGAATTAGTATCAAATGACCTCTTATGGGCTTTGGGGGTAAACAAGCTCATTAATAACATAATACAACACACCTATGAGGAGAAGAAAGATGCCAGCTGCATATTTTACATTAACTCAGACTAGCATATTTAATGAGACACTAAGCAGTTTTCCAGCATATGTGAATGAAAGCAAGATACGACTGGGTATGATACTGGGTTGGCAATGCGTGGGACACAATACATAGACATAATCAAATTTAGCATGGTAAACAGTTTCATGAACATGAATTTAACTTAAAGATACTAGGATGGATGAATTCATCATAACTAGCATTTTAGGGATCAATGTGGACACCACAGCAGATCTGAACTCGATATAACATATCAGACAGAGCACATAGACTACAAAGCCCATGACGCGATGCAAGCAGTTCTAAGGAAACAATTTCAGACATTATATTGACTAATAGATGAACACAGGACACACATATGAGCCAATTAGCGTAGCCTTTAGGACAATGCAACTTCATATTAAGCTTAGTATAGAGTAACATGTGTACCCCTTACAGCAACGATGCAAATCGGACCACTCCCTTAGTATGCAACAGATATCTTGTAATAACATTAGGCTCGAGTATGATATATTCGGGCCTAGACGGGTCACTTATCTTCAATAATCATCAATCGATTACTGTTTTACATTACTTAAACCACAGGTAAGTTTAAACAAATTTTTAGACATCCTTTAGGCATTAATACATGTATAACATGACATTCCATATTATCTAACCAGTTAGCCTTTTGTTATTTGCTTTTAGGATCGACTTAGGATAGATTTCAATGATATTAGACATATTGCACATGGATTTATGTCAACTAGCCATAGAAAGCAAATGAAGAAACAGGTGTTCATATTTCTAATTGCACAGATTATTGCCTATATCGCGAACACCAAGTAAGCCATTATAGCGTTAACACACATAGATAACAAACGACATCACACCGACGTATTTCTCAAGCAATCATACAGCTCGCAGGACTATAAATCAATGGAAAATTGAGAAAGTGATGAGTTTACCTTCTCCGGGCAGCGAACCAAGGCAGCGTATCAAGTCGTCGGTCCGCTCGACGGGCTTTGGGTTTGCGACGCGAATGAAAAGGGGTAAAAACTGCTTGCTGATTTTTGGCTAGAACTGAGAGAAGGGTTCGACTGATCCTGAATCGATGCTATCCCCTGACTGAACTCTACTGTGGTGGTTCGTAACTATTGCTAAGGGTGAAACGATTGTTATCTCACTCTTTTCTTTGTCATCCTCTGAGTTATTAATCACGCAATTAGACTCCTCGAGTTACGCCTACTCTCTGTGTTCGACTGATGCCCTCTATCGATGCCATCCGGTCCCCCCTATTGTGCTCGACTTGCATGTGCTTATATAGCCCTCCCTCGAGTCTTAATAATGGTAAGTAAATAAAGGCTGAGATTTGGCTAATATTTGGGTGCTGATTCGTGTGTACCATCGATTAAGGTAAGTAGACAAGGCTGATTCTTGACGATATTTGGTGCTTGATTTGATGAGGCAGACGATTTGGGAAGATTCGTTTGGTTATGGAAAGAAGAGCTGGCTAGGGTGCGTGGGTAAGGGGAAAGCCCCGGATTCTCAGGCGAGAAATTCGGGCTGAGATGCTGGTGCCTTGGTGGCGATGGAAACTCCTAGGGTTGGGTTCGTTAGGTTATGTTTTTTTTTTGTGGGAGAGACGATGAAGGCCGTGACTAAAAGGTGAAGAGGAAGTGGTACGTGGTGACTGGACGAATGGAGTCGGGTTTGGGCCAAGGCGTGGGCTGCTGGGTAGTTATTTAATTAGGTATTAATTTAGGTGGGCTATTAGTGTTAGGTTAGTTTTAATTAGGTATTAAATTTAGGCTTTTAATTAAAATTAGTGATAAATTAATTAATTAATGATAAATTGGATTAACAAATGTGGTCAAATTATCTAGGTGCTACATTAATCTAATTGTTATAATAAATGCGGGCGTGTTATTTAATTAGTGCTTAATATTTATATGCGATGCTATTGTTTAAAATCTTATTACTATGCATTATTGCGAAGTTAAATTAAAATTGAATTGAGTTTAGATTAGATTATTTAAATGCTAAATGCAAGTATGATATTTAAGAATTGTTTAGAGCTTTTATAAATGCGACGTTATTAAAAGCATGTATTAGATTAAAATTGATTTTAAATTACAAATGATTATGAAATAAATCCGGCTATGCTACGACAGCGTCATTGCTAAATTACTTATTTTATGTATTTATTAATGGCAGCGGACTTAAGATTAACTAATGCGGGCGCGAGACTCTAAGCGCTTAATACTCTACTGCGAAAAATGCGAAGTTATTATTAAATTGTTTATTTATGCTGTATTTATGTATTATTCTGCATTTTATTATAAAAAATTGTAAAAATTATTTTACAAAATTAGCCTAATTTTATAGTTAATGGACTGGGAGGGTCAAAATTGGGTGTCAGCGATTTGTCCTCTTTGTATGGAGATGATGGAAGAATCTTGGACAAAGACGTTGACTCATAGCCAATTTTGTCTCGATCCTCGAATTGAAAGGTTTGGGCAAATAGACAAGTGTACGCAAAATTTAAAAATTGTCCCAAATGTCGAGTTATGGCGACCTTTGGGCTACCATGGTCAAAACACCAAGGCGGGCTAATGCGGACTCAAAATTTGTTCCAGTGTCGAGTTATGACGACACTGGGCTACCATGGTTAAAACACCAAGGCGGGCTAACGCGGACTTAAAGCTGTCCCAGTGTCGAGTTATGATGACCGGGTTATGGTCTAAAAGTAAAAAAATAAGCGGCTTGAACACAGGGTGTCTGCGTGGCTTATGGTCTGGGTTCTATGGTGATGTGGAAGCGAGTGGGACGGCTGAGGCGCTTCGCGATCGTTGGGAAGGTTGGCCCAACAAATTGCCCGGTTATTTGTAAGAAAATCCACGTTATGCTCCATGCATGCGATTTCACTGTAGATTGAAGCTAAGATATAAGCATTAGTGCATAAGCGCCAAACAAAATAATGTAAGAATGTAACTTTTGTGTTGTGGTCGTAGTCAAATCGTATATGAAATGATGCAGATGGCGCCTTGTATGGGCGTTATCGTCTTGTATGGACGAAATGCAAATGACGCCTTGTATGGGCGTAATCATCTTGTATGAGCGAAATGCAAATAGCGCCTTGTATGGCGTTACCGTCTTGTATGGGCGAGATGCATATAACGCCTTGTATGGCGTTCGTCTTGTATGGGCGAGATGCATATAGCGCCTTGTATGGCGTTACGTCTTGTATGGGCGAGATCGTGTGTTTTACACTTGTATGGCGTTCTGCGTCTTGTATGGGCGAAATGCAAATGGCGCCTTTATGGCGTTCTCGTCTTGTATGGGCGAGATCATATAGCGCCTTATGGCGTTCTCGTCTTGTATGGGCGAGATCGTATAACGCCTTGTATGGCGTTCGTCTTGTATGGGCGAAATGCATATGGCGCCTTGTATGGCGTTATAAATCTTGTATGGGCCGAAATGCAAGTAGCGCCTTGTATGGCGTTCTCGTCTTGTATGGGCGAAATGCAAATGGCGCCTTGTATGGCGTTCTCGTCTTGTATGGGCGAGATGCATAACGCCTTGTATGGCGTTCGTCTTGTATGGGCGAGATGCATATACGCCTTGTATGGCGTTCGTCTTGTATGGATGAAATGCATATGGCGCCTTGTATGGGCGTTCTCGTCTTGTATGGGCGAGATGCATATAACGCCTTGTATGGCGTTATAAATGCTTGTATGGGCAGGATGCATATGGCGCCTTATGGCGTTCTCGTCTTGTATGGGCGAGATCGTATATGACGCCTTATGGCGTTCTCGTCTTGTATGGGCCGAGATCGTATAGCGCCTTGTATGGCGTTCTCGTCTTGTATGGGCCGAAATGCAAGTGGCGCCTTGTATGGCGTTCTCGTCTTGTATGGGCCAGGATCGTATGGCGCCTGTATGGCGTTACCGTCTTGTATGGGCGAGATGCATATAACGCCTTGTATGGCGTTCTCATGCTATGGGCGAGATCGTGTGGCGTCTTGTATGGGCGTTCTCGTCTTGTATGGGCGAAATGCAAGTAGCGCCTTGTATGGCGTTATCGTGTATGGGCGAGATCATATGGCGCCTTGTATGGCGTTCTCGTCTTGTATGGGCGAGATCGTATGGCGCCTGTATGGCGTTACCGTCTTGTATGGGCGAAATGCATATGGCGCCTTGTATGGCGTTATCGTCTTGTATGGGCCGAAATGCAAGTAGCGCCTTGTATGGCGTTCTCGTCTTGTATGGGCCGAAATGCAAATGGCGCCTTGTATGGCGTTCGTCTTGTATGGGCGAAATGCATATGGCGCCTTGTATGGCGTTATCGTCTTGTATGGGCGAAATGCAAGTAGCGCCTTGTATGGCGTTCTCGTGCTTGTATGGGCGAGATGTCTTGTATGGGCGAGATGCATATGGCGCCTTATGGCGTTCGTCTTGTATGGGCGAGATCGTGTAGCGCCTTGTATGGCGTTCGTCTTGTATGGGCGAAATGCAAATGGCGCCTTGTATGGCGTTCTCGTCTTATATGGGCGAGATGCATATAACGCCTTGTATGGCGTTCGTCTTGTATGGATGAGATCGTGGCGCCTTGTATGGCGTTCGTCTTGTATGGGCGAGATCGTATGATACGCCTTGTATGGCGTTCTCGTCTTGTATGGGCGAGATGCATATAACGCCTTGTATGGCGTTCTCGTCTTGTATGGATGAAATGCAAGTAGCGCCTTGTATGGGCGAGATCGTATGGCGCCTTGTATGGCGTTCTCGTCTTGTATGGGCCGAGATGCATGACTCCTTGTATGGCGTTCGTCTTGTATGGGCGAAATGCATATAGCGCCTTGTATGGCGTTATCGTCTTGTATGGGCGAAATGCAAGTAGCGCCTTGTATGGCGTTCTAAATGCTTGTATGGGCGAAATGCAAATGGCGCCTTGTATGGCGTTCGTCTTGTATGGGCGAGATGCATATGAAAGCCTTGTATGGGCGTTCTCGTCTTGTATGGGCGAGATGCGTATGGCGCCTTGTATGGCGTTCTCTTGTATGGGCGAGATCGTATAGCGCCTTGTATGGCGTTATCGTCTTATGTATGGGCGAAATGCAAATAGCGCCTTGTATGGCGTTATCGTCTTGTGTGGGCGAAATGCAAATGGCGCCTTATGGCGTTCTCGTCTGTATGGGCGAGATCGTATAGCGCCTTGTATGGCGTTCGTCTTGTATGGATGAGATGCATGGCGCCTTGTATGGCGTTCGTCGTGCTTATGGGCGAGATGCATATGGCGCCTTATGGCGTTCTCGTCTTATGGGCGAGATGCATATAGCGTCTTGTATGGCGTTCTCGTCTTGTATGGATGAAATGCAAGTAGCGCCTTGTATGGGCGAGATCGTATGGCGCCTTGTATGGGCGTTCGTCTTGTATGGGCGAGATATATGCGCGCCTTGTATGGCGTTAAATGCTGTATGGGCGAAATGCATATAGCGCCTTGTATGGCGTTATCGTGCTGTATGGGCGAAATGCAAGTAGCGCCTTGTATGGCGTTCTCGTGCTGTATGGGCGAAATGCAAATGGCGCCTTGTATGGCGTTCTGCGTCTTGTATGGGCCGAGATGCATATAACGCCTTATGGGCGTTCTCGTCTTGTATGGGCGAGATCGTATAGCGCCTTGTATGGGCGTTCGTCTTGTATGGGCGAGATGCATATAACGCCTTGTATGGCGTTATAAATGCTGTATGGGCGAAATGCAAATAGCGCCTTGTATGGCGTTATAAATGCTTAATATGGGCGAAATGCAAATAGCGCCTTGTATGGCGTTATAAATGCTTGTATGGGCGAAATGCAAATAGCGCCTTATGGGCATTATAAATCTTGTATGGGCGAAATGCAAATGGCGCCTTGTATGGGCGTTGTAAATGCTGTATGGGCGAAATGCAAATGACGCCTTGTATGGGCGTTATCGTCTTGTATGGGCGAGATGTATAGCGCCTCTGAGGCATGGATAAAATTTGTGTTATGCATAATCAAAGCTAAATGAAATAATTAAAGTGTAAATGATGTAGCACAGTACTTGAGAAATGTGGTTTTCGCGAGATGTATTTGATGTAGACTTGTTGTAGATGAACTTCGTGAGCGGATCTGTTGTATTAGAATGTTGTTGTCCTCCTTGTTCCTGTTGACCTGCAAAATTTACTCAAAGAAAAATTGTGAGTTCGGGAGAATTGGCCGATTTGTGTTGGCTCTTGATATTTATGCGCGTTGTCTTGTATGCGGACATGTAACCGCTTATGCGATTCGAGTCTCGGTCAAAACATTTTGTTGAAAAATATTTTATCTTGAAAATATACTTATATATGCTAGTAGGAAATTATGTCGATAGTGACATGTTGTGAAACAAAACGAACTTCCTTATCCGAAATCGGCGGTATTCTCCCATACTCTCGATGCTCCGCTGCCGTCAGGCTCTCTTTTTAAAATTTGTCCCAGTTTTGGGACATGGAACCCCTTGGGTAAATTAACCATGTCCATTGATGTCATTTGTAGTAAAGTCCTTAAAATTGTCCCAGTTTATGTCGATCTTTTCGAGCATATGGAATCACATTTGTCGGTGTCTTTTTGTGGCGAAATCCTTAAAAAAATTGTCCCAGTTTTGACTGACGAAGCTGAGTCGGATATATGTCGTCGCCTGGACATAATGCTGATAACGTCGTTGCCTGGACGTGTTGCTGCTGCTCCTGTGGAATAAATGCTCCTGCAAGCTAAGCTTGAGAAAAAGTTAGTGTATAACTGTTAAAACAGAATGATAAATATTTGAGAAAGGCAATTATGCGGGTAGAGATGTCGTCCCTGAGATGTTTCCTGACAAATTGTCATGATGCCTTTGTTGTGTGCTTTATGCCCGGGCTGATGTGCTAGACTTTGTTGCGGACTTTTGAATTCTGACTGTTGATTGTCGGTGCCTCTCTCTGCTTATGTTGTTTCTTTCTGCTTTTGCTAATATGAAGAACTTTTGTTGTATCTTCTGCTAATATGAAGGACCTGCGCTCAAAGAAAATTTTGTGAGTTTTTTTTGGGAAGTGTCGGTCGTATTTGACTTCGCCTTGTTCCTTGACATCTGCGTGCACGCTTTGTTTGGACTGCAACCACATGCAGTTTCCTATTTTGTCCCAGTTTTGAACATGCAATCCGGGGTAGACCAGAATAGGGATGTAAACCCAATCTTTGTCGTCATTACTGCGTTAAAGTGTTTGAGTCTTAAATACTCTGTTATTGCTTAGTCAAATACAAATCGACCTTTGGGGAAGGTGATAAATCCTTTTAGACAAAATGTAGCAAACTGCGTTAGTGTAAACCACGTGATTTTGCAAAAGTGTAAAAATATTTAGCAAGTACATGTTGCACATAAATTGTTACATTGCAAGTGAGTCCTAACATGCGTGGGGACCCTTTTATGCCAGAGGTAGGCCTAAACGTCACATATGCGAGGTCATGATGGATTTTTCCAAGCCGTCCAACTGTAATGCTTTTGTTGGAAATGGCGACCAAATGACGGTACACTTCTTCCAATTTCAGCATGACAAGATTAGGTTTAGATTTGTCCATTATTGTCACGCTACATATAATATGTTGGTTGGTCGTTGGGGTTGAGAAACCCGTCGACAAGTTTGGTGTCTTCCTAATTGTGGTGTCGATGCCAAGGACCGATCCACCTAAGGTAAATGCATGCATGCCCTAAAATAAAGGGTGGTATAGCTCTATCTTAAGTTTCTAAGATTCGGCTTTTGCGGGCCTTGAGTTCAGGCGGACAACTCGAGTGAGAAGGCTCTGCGACCACGGTTGGGACCGGATTCTCCGCGCAAAATACCAACTCTCTTAAATGTGGGTGTTTGAAAGAAATTTGCAGGTGCGCAAAGCACACCCGCGTGTGAGTGTGTGATTGTGTGAATTTTCCAGAGCGGAAGAAATATGAGTGGAATGACAGTTTAAGGAAAGCAGTAAAGCAGGTAGCAATTAAAATAAACAAAATATAGCACACAAAATTAAATGCAAAAATATAATGCCAAATAATAACCCTAGGTTTGTTATGGTTAAGAACCTTATTCCCCAGTGGAGTCGCCATCTGTAACACCCCATTTTAAACCGGAGTAAAAAACGGGAGTACTACGTATGGTTGATTCCAAAATGCATTTTTAAGGAGTCGCCACCTAATTATTATAGTGAATTAGGACACTTGATTTATTGCAATAAATACTGCAATTAATGATCTCCATTTAAAGGTCTGTGAAACTATGTGAGATTCTAGGTAAGGATTCTTTATTATCCTAAAGGGAAGGGGTTAGGCACCCTCTAAGATCCGCTAACTTGCGGTTGTCCTGCCAAACCTAGGGTAATTATTATGTTAAGATGCATGTTTTAGAAAGCGAAAGATATTTTTTTGTAAATAAAAAATGTTTTCCAGTAACCTAAAAATGCAAATTTTTTTGTAAAGTTAGTTTGAAGAAAAGCATGAACTCATAACATGTTAAGTAAGGTATATATAATGTAATAATGTGAAACCTATTGTGATTAATTGGATACCTATAGAATATCTTTTATGCAAGGGAAAGACAAAATATATATTTTATGTGAATGTTAATAAGCATATATAAGAAGATGGGTTTCTTGGGCCGAAAAAATAATAATATTTTAGCTACCTAAATGATTATGCACAAAAATTATTAAGTGGTTTAATGATTTAAGCAATTAACTTAAGAGGGGGGCAAACTACCTTCTAATTTATTGCGTTAATATTTAACTACTCCAAATGTTTTACTAATAGCGTAATGTTAGACAATTATATTACAATAAATGAATGGGGCGGGGAAGCAGAAAATAAAATGACCCTAAGGAATGATGGCGGGAGCATTTAAACGTGGCTTTAGGATATCGGATGTGAGATGCAACGAGGAATGTAGGCACGGATCTTCATTTGGGAAAATAGCGATGAGTCTCGTATTGAGACTCTTCCGCTGCTCGAGCATTGCGTTTCATGTAAAAATAAGAAAAGATAAGGAATTAGAATATACTTGGAACCGGACTAATAATGCAAGTAACATTGACATGAAATTATTTTATCCTCGGTAATTCAAAGCGAGAATACAACGGGCCCAAAGCAGTGGTATCATTAATGGGGCTGCGAGGATATGGGAGACATGGCGATAACTGGCGGACCCAATAGGTAGTCAGAGTCAAGAATGAATACTTTATGGGCCTAGGACAAACTATTATGAAGCACAAACAGGCCGGACTAATAGAATTTCACAAACATGCATTAGAATCATTTAAGACCACTGAGGCACATTTAGAGACAAAGCGGATAGTTAACTAGACCAAGCGGATAGATACCCAACTAATTTATCAAGTCCATGCGCCACCTTTCTTAATTTTACTTAAACATATTATATGGGAATAGACAAGCAAATAGCTACCTACGAAGCAACAATTGGTGAATTAGTATCAAATGACCTCTTATGGGCTTTGGGGGTAAACAAGCTCATTAATAACATAATCTGACACACACATGAGGAGAAGAAAGATGCAGTGCATATTTTACATTAACTCAGACTAGCATATTTAATGAGACACTAAGCAGTTTTCCAGCATATGTGAATGAAAGCAAGATCATTTGGGTATGATCTTTGGGTTGTGATCGTGGGACCTGATACATAGACATAATCAAATTTAGCATGGTAAGCAGTTTCATGAACATGAATTTAACTTAAAGATACTAGGATGGATGAATTCATCATAACTAGCATTTTAGGGATCAATGTGGACACCAATGATCTGAACTCGATATAACATATCGAATGAGCACATGAACTACAAAGCCCGTAGCGATGCAAAGCGATTCTAAGGAAACAATTTGGACATTATATTGACTAATAGATGAACCACGGGACAGCATATGAGCGATTAGCGTAGCCTTTAGGACAATGCAACTTCATATTAAGCTTA
The DNA here is from genome assembly GCA_029844215.1 of Przewalskia tangutica. NCBI lineage: Eukaryota > Viridiplantae > Streptophyta > Magnoliopsida > Solanales > Solanaceae > Przewalskia > Przewalskia tangutica. The sequence continues at coordinate 30,058,582 of CM056732.1, forward strand.
GTATAAAGTAACCTGTGTACCCCTTACAGCAACGATGCAAATCGGACCACTCCCTTAGTATGCAACAGATATCTTGTAATAACATTAGGCTCGAGTATGATATATTCGGGCCTAGGCGGTCACTTATCTTGATAATCATCAATCGATTCATCGTTTTACATTACTTAAACCACAGGTAAGTTTAAACAAATTTTTAGACATCCTTTAGGCATTAATACATGTATAACATGACATTCCATATTATCTAACCAGTTAGCCTTTTGTTATTTGCTTTTAGGATCGACTTAGGATAGATTTCAATGATATTAGACATATTGCACATGGATTTATGTCAACTAGCCATAGAAAGCAAATGAAGAAACAGGTGTTCATATTTCTAATTGCACAGATTATTGCCTATATCGCGAACACCAAGTAAGCCATTATAGCGTTAACACACATAGATAACAAACGACATCACACCGACGTATTTCTCAAGCAATCATACAGCTCGCAGGACTATAAATCAATGGAAAATTGAGAAAGTGATGAGTTTACCTTCTCCGGGCAGCGAACCAAGGCAGCGTATCAAGTCGTCGGTCCGCTCGACGGGCTTTGGGTTTGCGACGCGAATGAAAAGGGGTAAAAAACTGCTTGCTGATTTTTGGCTAGAACTGAGAGAAGGGTTCGACTGATCCTGAATCGATGCTATCCCCTGACTGAACTCTACTGTGGTGGTTCTTAACTATTGCTAAGGGTGAAACGATTGTTATCTCACTCTTTTGCTGTCTGTCCTCTGAGTTATTGACTGCTGCAATTAGACTCCTCTGAGTTCTGCCCTACTCTGTGTTCGACTGATGCCCTCTATCGATGCCATCCGGTCCCCCCTATTGTGCTCGACTTGCATGTGCTTATATAGCCCTCCCTCGAGTCTTAATAATGGTAAGTAAATAAAGGCTGAGATTTGGCTAATATTTGGGTGATGATTCGTGTGTACCATCGATTAAGGTAAGTAGACAAGGCTGATTCTTGACGATATTTGGTGCTTGATTTGATGAGGCAGACGATTTGGGAAGATTCGTTTGGTTATGGAAAGAAGAGTTGGCTAGGGTGCGTGGGTAAGGGGAAAGCCCCGGATTCTCAGGCGAGAAATCCGGGCTGAGATGCTGGTGCCTTGGCGGCGATGGAAACTCCTAGGGTTGGGTTCGTTAGGTTATGTTTTTTTTTTTGTGGGAGAGACGATGAAGGCCATCAGCCTAAAAGGCTGAAAGAGGAAGTGGGCCGCGGGTCGCGGACTGGACGAATGGGTCGCGGGTTTGGGCCAAGGCGTGGGCTGCTGGGTAGTTATTTAATTAGGTATTAATTTAGGTGGGCTATTAGTGTTAGGTTAGTTTTAATTAGGTATTAAATTTAGGCTTTTAATTAAAATTAGTGATAAATTAATTAATTAATGATAAATTGGATTAACAAATGTGGTCAAATTATTTAGGTGCTTCATTAATCTAATTGTTATAATAAATGCGGGCGTGTTATTTAATTAGTGCTTAATATTTTAAAATGCGGCGCTATTGTTTAAAATCTTATTACTATGCATTATTGCGAAGTTAAATTAAAATTGAATTGAGTTTAGATTAGATTATTTAAATGCTAAATGCAAGTATGATATTTAAGAATTGTTTAGAGCTTTTATAAATGCGACGTTATTAAAAGCATGTATTAGATTAAAATTGATTTTAAATTACAAATGATTATGAAATAAATCCGGCTATGCTACCTGACACGACGTCATTGCTAAATTACTTATTTTATGTATTTATTAATGACGACAGGACTTAAGATTAACTAATGCGGGCGCGAGACTCTAAGCGCTTAATACTCTACGCGAAAAATGCGAAGTTATTATTAAATTGTTTATTTATGCCTGTATTTATGTATTATTGCTGCATTTTATTATAAAAAAATTGTAAAAAATTATTTTACAAAATTAGCCTAATTTTATAGTTAATGACTGGACGGGAGGGTCAAAATTGGGTGTCAACAGCCTTAAGTAAACTAAAATGAGAGTGTATATGAATAAGACTAATAAGAAGTTAGAGGGATTTCTTAACTTGCTTATTTATTGTATGATAAGCCGGTAGTGCTTATGTTATGTATGATAAGCCGGTAGGGCTTATGTTATGTATGATGGCCGGTTGAGCTAGGGTAAGAGTATAAATGAGGGGTAAACCCCCAAGACGTTATACCACCTTCTCCAGGGTAAGAGTATAAATGAGGGGTAAACCCCCAAGACCTTATACCACCTGCTTCAGGGTAAGAGTATAAATGAGGGATAAACCCCCAAGACGTTATACCACTTGTTCCGTGGATTTGCTACCCATGATGCGAGGAATACCTCATGCGAGTCCTTATGGGCTTATGCGGGTGAAATAGACCCATGCGGGCGGGTACAGCCTATGCGAGGAATACCTCATGCGGGTCCACAGGACCCATGCGGGTGAAATAGTCCCAGGAGTAGGATTGTTTATTGATACTACGGGCGAGGGACCCTGTTTTGATCATGAGCCTCCTATTTTTATGCAGTAAAATATATACTTGTTTACTCTCATTGTTAGTAAGGCACAGTGTACTGTTGTTTGAGTTATCATACGTGTCTCCAGCTTTATTTTAGACTTATGATTTCACTACAGTACTTTCAGTTTCACATATTTGGTACATGTTGTACTGACCTCTCCTTGAGTGCGTTAATCTGCATGAGTAGAGTATCTGAGTTCTTGATCCTCACTCTTAGGATCATTTGTTGGTATTGGGAATCTCCATTACTCTGGAGGCCTATCCCTGGTATGGTTGGTTGTTGTATATTCAGGGGTATGGCGGGGCCCTGTCCCGTCACAGTTGTTATTCTTAGAGGTCTGTAGTCACATTGTGGATTGGGTTGTAAAGAAAAAAAAATGTACTGTTCGATTTCTAGATTGTGTATATTTTACGGGAGGTGGCCTTATCGGCTAGCCTGTTGTTGTTTACTGTCTAAGTTTTTATGTGTGGTGTGTATGTTCCACTGTTATTCTCTGATATATACCTGACAGGGGTGCCCAGGTAGGGCACCAATCACGGGGCCGGGGTCGGGTCGTGACAAAACTGGTATCAGAGCAGTTAGTCCTCGGAAAGTGTCTACAGACCGTGTCTAGTAGAGTCTTGATTATCGGTGTGTTGTGCACCACATCTATAATCAGGTGGTTGCAGGACATTTAGGATTGGTTTTCATTCTTCTCACTCTGAGATCGTGCGATAGAGCTGTGTAGTTAGGGTCGTCTCTCTCTAACAAGTTATGTTGTTTGCATTCTGAGAAAGCGTGATGACCAGGAAATATTATGTGGATTGAGTATCCAGGTTGGTAATATTAGTAGTATAGTTGGTATTGTGACATACAACTATACGGATTTATGTATGAGGGTCACATATGTGTTGCCTAGAATGATTATGGATTACTAGGAATTGGTAAGGACTAGAAATACCGGGAAGGTATGAACAGTTAATGGACTCTCAGCAAGGTTTTACGTGCTAATTTAAGATAATTAGGAGATGATGAGCTGTCTGAGAAGGAAATGGACCCTTAAGAAGTTTAATTAAGGGACTTAATGGAAGACTATGTTAATAGATTAAGCTACGTGGTATGATTAAGAAATGGTACGGGTGAGATCCGTATGGGGTAAGTATGGTTGTTGTGGTCAAGACAACACGGTTATGATATTACGAAAAGTTATTGTACCCGTTTACGGGGGGGACTGATAAGGTAGGCTAGGAGCCTGGAAATTGTGAGCCTAATAATGTTGATAACCGCCGAGACCTTAGGTATATAAGGCCTTCTCGGGTGGTAAAAAGTTAAGTCGAGCCAGGTAAGAGTTAAATGCGACGTGAAGTCGGGTTAAGGACCTATTAAGGGTCGCCCATGGCACACGGAATGGGATCAGTTGGTAATAGTCCCGCTACGTGACAGGGTCACGAGGGTGCAAGGCCCAAGTCTAGTTAATTATTTTATGGGTTCGTGGACGCATTCCACCGGAACCAGGTTGTGAGAGCCGGAAATGGACTTATGTTGTTTAGAATAGTAACTCCAAAGATAGGAGGCCCGAATCAGTATGAAGGCTATGTACGTACGCTAGAATAAGTTTGGAAGTACGGGAAGAAATGCGACCGATGAAAGAGAGCAACCAAGTGTAAAGAAATGGAGCCTGAACCCATGAGGACCTTTCGAGGTGACTACACCCGTGAGTGTTGGGTGGTAGCTGAGCGGGTAGATAATTGCCGGTAACGATACAGTCGTTGGACCCTAGCAGACCTAGCAGAGCTATTATGACATACTTTGAGGATATTATGGGTACGGGCTAGTTGGCCTCTTGTTATGCCAACGTTGACTACAGAAAGTAAGTAATACTTGAATTTGAAGGAGTTTATGTTAAGTTCCCTTGGAGGTACTTGGAGTCGGTTTGGTGTGGCGGTCAGGGCCACGACCTTCCGGATAAGTTCAGGATAGCGCGCAAGCAAGAATAAGATAAGTATGAGTGCTGCCTACGGAAAACAGAAGACATATTTGGTAGGTTTTGAAAATCTACACGACTTTAAGGCGGTGCGTGATGATTAGATATTTACTGGACCGCAAGAGGACCCTGTGATTAGGGTTGTGACTCCAAGGAAAGTTTATTTAAGGGAGGTAAGTTCTCTCCCCCACGTAAGGGCAGTTTTACGTATTATGGGGTTACGTGTACCCATGTTGTTAGACGGAGGATAGGAGACTGGTAAGGTCTTGATGTCGCTACGCCATAGGTTATAATTTTAGATAATCGTGGGAAAAGTATTGTGTTGAGGTAATTAAGAACGACGTACCAAATAGTCGGAAGTGTCTTAAGGATATAAATGCAGTGAGTGCGCGTATATGAAACGGCACGATTATGAATCAAGATAGAAATACTTTTGCTAATAATAAGCATAAGGTAAGGTTATGACCAGAATGATAAAAGAGAATAAGACTATGGTTATGTAAGTTGCACGAGATATGATTACCCCAGACTAGTGTAAGACCATTAGTAAATAATGGGCAGTAAGAACACCTCGAGGAAAGGTGGTAGCATCAGGTTACTACTTGACGAGATCAAGGAAACCTTTCCCTAAATTGTATTTGGTCGAAGTCTTAGCCATGAGGCAAGCAAAAGAATCAAATCTAAGTTAGTGACCAAGTTTGGTTGCAGTGAGAAAGGAAAGCAGAACCATAATTGAGATTAAGGACACCGAATATTTCGCAAGACTTAGAAAGGTTTCAATTGATTGGAAGATAAGTTTAGCACGACTACAGTTCTAACCCCTCCGGTAAGACTTGAGGGTTAGGTTATTATGGTAACACGTTGGGTGTTGGGATAGGTTGTGTGCTGACGCAACCCAATAAGGATAGAGCCTATGTTTTCCCGGTAGTTAGGGAAGCAGGAAAGGAAATTACGCCACTCACGATTTAGAGCTGGCGGTAGTTAAATCATGCCTTGAAGATTTGGGAATGACGATATATAGACTTCACGTGGATATTTGTGCGCACCACAAGAGCCTCGGTATATCTTGACGAGACGATTAAATTTGCGACAGAGACGGTGGTTAGAGTTACCCAAGGATTGTGATATCGATATCCTATCCCATCTGGGGAAAGCTAAGACAGTTACATGTACTCTTAGTAGTGGATCTATGGGCGATGCATCGGATGGGCAGCGGATAAACGGGGCGTAGTCCGTGAGATTCATCACCAATGAGCCTAGGGGGTTCGATTATTTGTTTCCCAGATTAATGAAGATTGGATCCGATAGGTTGCCGAGTCTTCCGTCGTTGAGGAGGTAAAGAAGCGACCGTATGAGGATCCGGATTATGATCTGATGCGAGATACGGCTCTCAGAAGAGAAGAGCTGTTTGAGTAACACCGGATAAGTCTTTGTGATATGAGGATAGATTGTGTGTACGGTCTTTGCGGGACTAGTCGCAGTCTTAGGGAGGCACGCGATGCTTATTTCTCTAATTGTTAAAGTCGACTAAGTCGAGTATTGACATCAGATGTATGTATTCGTAAGGTGTCCTGAATAGGGACGTAGCATAATTGTTTCTTAATATCCGAATTAGTAGCAGGTCATGGTTGAACACGAAGCCAGTGGGCTATTACAACATTTAGACCCCGACTTAGATATGAGAGGTAATTAAAATGGATCTTGTTACAGGGTGGAATCGTACTCAGAGGAAGTGCGACCCCCTGGGGGTCATGGTAAATAGGCTGACGAAACCAGCCGTGTTCTTCCGGTTAGGACTACTTGCTCGGCTGAGGTTCATGCTAGCTTTTATAGCAGTGGGATTGTGAGACTGCACGGGGTTCCTACGTTTATGATGTCAGACAGATGAGCTCGATTACAGATAACTTCTGGAGGTTTTTCAGAAGGGTTTTAGGGACACAGGTGAGTCTCAGTGTTGCATTACACCCTCGGGCCAAGCGGACAGGCGAGCGTACTATCCGTGCACGAGGATAGGTTGCGGGCCTGTGTTCTTGATTTCAGAAATAGCCGGGAGGGTTAATTGCCTCTTTTTGAGTTAGGTACGATAACAGATACCCTTCCAGTATTCAGATGGCCCTGTATGAGGCCTTGTATGTAAGAAAGTGTAGATCGCCGGTTGGATGGTTCGACATAGGCGAGGTTCAGTTATTTGGTCGCACTTGATTCAATGTGGATAAAGGAAGCTTATCCGAGAAAGATTATTAGTAAGCTTAGAGTCAGCAGAAGCTTTATGCAGATAACCGACGTTGACACATGGGGTTCATCTTGACATTTTAGTATGAGTATTGTTATGTGGCCTCGTGTGGTATTATTGGTATGTAGGGGTTGTAAAAGAAGATTATGTCGCTATTTTTAAGTTTGACTCCCAAAAGAACATTCGGGGACGAATGTTTCTAAGGGGGGAAGAATGTTACACCCCAGAAATTCCAGGATATGTTTATAAGAACGTACGTAAGAACTCAAAAATGTTAAGATTTGAGACGAGTAAAAATTTATCGGAATTTTGGAATTTGTCGGAAAACGAAATATTGCGACGAACGGGAGGGTGACACGTGTCACACCCCCCCCCTTAGTGGTCTTGGACGAAAATGGCATGGATAGAATGGTCATTTGACCATAATTTAAATGTCCAAGTCTTGCTAAAGCTAGAGCTTGATAAAATTGACTAAGTCAAATGCCACTTGGCTTGATCCTTGTGAAAAGCATCCAAACCACCCATTTGTTCTAATCTTGGCCCTCCATATATTTATATAAGCTTCCTAGTGCAAGACAAGGTTCTACACTTAGCTAAATTTTCAAGAAAATTGGATGAACATTGAGGAGTGCTCTCGGCCAAGGCTAGGGTTTCAAGGGAAAAAAATTCAATTTTTGTCCAATAATCCCCATACTTTAAACCAAGGTTCCTAAGAGTATTGTAAGGGTATCTCAATAGAAAGATCCCGGAAAAGTGGCATTTTCGTATTAGTCGCAAGGCGGAAACTAAAGGAGTTCTTCAACTTTGAAGTTGGAACTTGAAGATGAGTTCATCATAAGCTTCTAAGGGTTGCTTGGAGTGGATTGGAATGTCAAAAAGAGGCGCTAAAGTTGCTAAGGATCGACTTGTAATCTTGGATCATATTTGGGCTAAATGAGGTATAATCTTCATCTTACTTTTGTAATTAAAGATTCCATGTTATGATAAGTTATAAGTGATCATGTGTTATGTGTTATGAAGATTGATAAGTGTTATGGAAATTTAGAAGCTCAAATCCGAAAATGACATGTTGAGTCATTTGAAATTGAATTACAATTTGGTCGTTAACTAAAATCGTCGCATGTTATCTACTTGAAGATTATAGTTGTTATAATCAATTGCGGCTCTACTACGTGTTATACTAAACAACTTGGATTGAAAAGGAGTTGGAAAGGACATTGTATTGTTGTCCCTAATTACCGAATGGACATTGTAGTTTAAACTAGTTTGATATAAATTGTGGGGGGGAATTTTACACGTCTTGTAGGCGTGTAATCCCCTATTGTTAACTACTTTGTTGAGCCTTAAATGTGGCGTGTTTGGTTATTGAATTCGGCCTTGAAAATGGTGGCAAAGTATGTAGAAACAAAGGAAGTGTTGTCCGATTTTCCGTAGAATTTAGTGACTTTGCACTTGGAATATTCTACGTTTGAAGTAAGAAGTTAATAGACATACTATGGTCATTATAGGTTGACATACTACGTACGGCGTGTTGGACTTAGCAAGTGGATGGAACCGAAGAGGTATGTGGAACTTTCTTATCTCTTGAGCATGAATAAGTTGAAATTGTATAGTACGGTAGACGTACGAGGTTTTGACGAATCTAGTCCATTTGATATCCTTGGTTTACTTTAAGAATGTTCAAGTTGGTTGAATTAGGGAATTAACTCACTTGTTTAAAAATAATAAGGATATCTTGGTTTTTAAAAGTTAAGAGACTTTAAGTATTTCGAAAGTATATGATACTTGTTTTGTTTGGAAAGTTTAAGTCTCTTGGTTATAAAGAAGAATGTAAGTTTCTAAAGTATAAAGCTAGTATAACGGCTTTATGGGAAGTTGGTTATAATAGCTTTATGAAAAGTTAAAAAGAGTGGTTTACTCTAAGTAATATAAGTATGATAAATGACTTGATAATGAAAGGCAAATTGATTTAAAGGCATCAATTGCTTAAGGTTTTAAAAGAAAGAAGTCACTTGATTTAGAAGCCTGAAAATGTATTTTCTAAAAGGTATTGTGACTTGTCTTAAAATGTAGTTATGACTTGATACTACGGTTATTAGTATCTTGGAAGTTTTATATGAAAAGGAGTCATTTTAAAAGAATAGAAGTACGTAGTACTTTGGGTTAAATTTCCGGATTTATAATGACATGTTAGTGCCTTAAGTAAACTAAAATGAGAGTGTATATGAATAAGACTAATAAGAAGTTAGGGGGATTTCTTAACTTGCTTATTTATTGTATGATAAGCCGGTAGTGCTTATGTTATGTATGATAAGCCGGTAGGGCTTATGTTATGTATGATGGCCGGTTGAGCTAGGGTAAGAGTATAAATGAGGGGTAAACCCCCAAGACGTTATACCACCTTCTCCAGGGTAAGAGTATAAATGAGGGGTAAACCCCCAAGACATTATACCACCTGCTTCAGGGTAAGAGTATAAATGAGGGGTAAACCCCCAAGAAGTTATACCACATGTTCCGTGGATTTGCTACCCATGATGCGAGGAATAACTCATGCGAGTCCTTATGGGCTTATGCGGGTGAAATAGTCCCATGCGGGCGGTAGTCTGACTATGCGAGAATACCTCATGCGGGTCCACATGACCCATGCGGGTGAAATATTCCCAGGAGTAGGATTGCTTATTGATACTACGGGCGAGGGACCCTGTTTTGATCATGAGCCTCCTATTTTTATGCAGTAAAGTATATACTTGTTCACTCTCATTGTTAGTAAGGCACAATGTACTGTTGTTTGAGTTATCATACGTGTCTCCAGCTTTATTTTAGACTTATGATTTCACTACAGTACTTTCAGTTTCACATATTTGGTACATGTTGTACTGACCTCCTTGAGTGCGTTCATGCGCAGTAGAGTATCTGAGTTGCATATCCTCACTCTTAGGATCACTGTTCAATTTGTTGGGAATCTCCATTACTCAAGGCCTATCCAGTATGGTTGGTTGTTGTATATTGGGGTATGGCGGGGCCTGTCCCGTCACGCTTGTTATTCTTAGAAGTGCATGTAGTCACATTGTGGATTGGGTTTAAAGAAAAAAAAGATGTATTGTTCGATTTCTAGATTGTGTATATTTTACGAGGTGGCCTTGCTCGGCCAGCTTTGTTGTTGTTCTTGTCTAAGTTTTTATGTGTGTTGTGTATGTTTATTTGCTATTCTCCGATATATACAGCGAGGTGCCTGTGTAGGCACCATCCACGCCCGGTCGTGACATTAACTCTCCAAGAACCATAAGCCACGGTTTGGCCGAGAATAATGGTCTTGAAACCTTAGGCTTGGAAATGAACTTTTTGGAAGGAAAGCATGAAAGTAAGATGGTTACAAGTTTGTAGAGGGTACATGCATGTTATTGTAGCTTGAAGAAGTGGTGTGGAAGTGAAGGGTGGAGCCGAAAACCTAAGGACTATTTTGGCTAAGTTTAGGTAAGAGTTCTTCTTCTTAATAAGTTATTGGTAGTTAAATGATGTTATAGTTAATGGATGAACATGTATTAAGAAGGATTGGAAGTAAGAAAATGCATGTGGTTGTGACTAGTGTGTTGGCCGATATTTGGACTATTTTTCCTTACTTGGACTCGTTGGTTATTCTTGTTGTTATCACCACTTGTTACATGTTATTAGATGAAGTAAATCTTGTTATTGATATAAACTGTTTACATAAAAGTGTTGTAACGAATTGGACTTTAAGGGGTTATGGAAAGGGCTTTGGTTTTGGTTATTGGCCGAAAATTGCATAAAACTGTTGGACGTTGTTGTGCTGTTTTAGGGGTTGTTTTGTGGTGTTATAATGCTGAAAATTCAGTTATCGTTATGCATGTTTAAATGTGGAAATTTCTAATGTAAGTCCAAAAGGAATAAGGGTGTAGAAAAGTGTAGAAAGCTTCACATTTCACTCTCGTTGTTGTTGGATAATGGACTATTTTTATGGACTGTTTTAGTAAAGATTAAGGGGTTGTTTTACGTGAGAATTAGATGTGTGAATAACCTTGGTTAACTTTTTAGTTGTGCCCTTAATTGGTGCTCAGTTATTGGTGTATTTGGCCTTATTTGTAAGGTGGAAAAGTATGTATAAATAGGGGAAGTGCTGCCCAATTTTTTATATGAAAGGAGAGTCATTATGTGGTATAGCGTATGCTAGTATTCATGAAGTTGATAGACGTGTTATCGTTGTTATAGGTTGAAGTACCTATTTGGGACGTATTCTACTTATCGTGTTGGTATTGCCAATAAGGTATGTGAACTATCTTTTCTTCTTTTGGCATGATATTTGTATGATATGGGTGTACGGCGGACGTACGTAAATTCCATTGGATCCTAATTTATAGTGACATACACGATATGATAAGTGCCTTGATTTTCTCAAGTGAAGTTCATTTGGATCTTAGTCCTTAATGAAGGATATGATAGTGTCTTGGTTTTTCTAAAATGAAACTTCATTTTAATGGTTGGTACATGATATGTTGGTACCTTGGTTTTTCTAAAATGGAAGTTCATTATATATGATTGGTACATAATATGTTGGTACCTTGGTTTATCTAAAATGGAAGTTCACTATATATGATTGGTACATAATATGTTGGTACCTTGGTTTTTCTAAAATGAAAGTTCATTATATATGATTGGTACATGATATGTTGGTGCCTTGGTTTTTCTAAAATGGAAGTTCCTTATATATGATTGGTACATGATATGTTGGTACCTTGGTTTTACTAAAAAGGAAGTTCATTATATTATGATTGGTACATGATATGTTGGTACCTTGGAAATTTCTAAAATGAAGGTTCATTTTAAAGATTTTATTGAGAGGCAAATGATGATTTAAATTGCACAAGGTTGCTCATGATAGCTATTCGTGCAAGTGTTATTATTCCATTTCACAGAGTCCCATAATGGGCCGGCAATGTTTATATGTATATGATTCCACGAACATGATATGTGATGCGAGTATATATACCTATGACGGTATATGACTCCCACTTTTTAAAAGGCACAGTTGACTCTCATTTTTATAAAGTACAGTGATACAATGATACAGTGGTACAGTGATACAAGGTACAGTTGGCTCTTATTTTATATGGCACGGTTGGATCTTGTATTTGATTTTCATACTTGTCCCTGTCATTTTTTTGCCAGTTATGATCTTATTTACTGTACTTTATGTTTACATACTTGGTACTGTTATCGACCCACTTTCTGAGTGCGCTCATGCCCACAGGTGTAGGTACTCAGTTTGGTGATCCGCGTGCTTAGGATCATTGCTCAGCTTTTGGGATAGCTCTATTGTTCCGGGGCTTATCTTTGTTTTGTCGTTATAGACTTATATATATTAAGGGGTACGACGGGGCCTTGTCCCGTCATAGTTACTGTCTAACTCTTAGAGGTATGTAGTCATGTGTGGGTTGTATATGTATTTGTCTAGTTGTACTATTGTACTTGTTTGGGGATGTCTCTGTATATAGCGGCAGCCTCGTCGGCTTGCCTTTGTTGACATGATTTACAGTTTATACATGTTCCTGGCCCCAGTTGATTATATGTGATGTGTGAGTATAAGGGTACCCAGGTAGGGTACCAGGTAGGGTACCAGTCGCGGCCCGCTCGGGTCGTGACACTTACTGCTCTATGTGAATGACATTGTCTTGACTGCCTCCTCAGATGTGTGAAAAATGAGATTATAACCACGCTCAAATCAGAATTTTTCATGACAAACTTGGATAAGTTGAGTTATTTCTTGGGGATTTTTGTGACTAGATCCAAGAATGCAATGTTCTTGTGTCAGCATAAGTGCACCGAAGAGATTGTTTACATAGCTAAAATGGCAAACTGCAAGATCATGCCCACTCCAGTCGACTCAAAATCGAAGCTTAGCACCGATGACGGGGATCCAGTGCTTGATCCTTCTCTTTATAGGAGTATAACTGGTGCACTTCAGTATCTTACTTTCACTAGGCCCGATATTGCTTATGTCATTCAACATGTGTGTTTTTCCATGCATGTTCCCAAGGAGCCTCACTTTACCGCTCTTAAATGTATCATTCGGTATGTCAAAGGTACTTTTCACTACATATTACATCTTTATCCATTTGCACAGACCAGTCTGATATCTTATACGGACGCCGATTGGGGAGGCTGACACACGTCAATCTACTTCCGGCTATTGTGTATTGTTGGGTGATAACCTTATCTCATGATCTGCAAAACGACAAACCACGCTTTCCCGTTCGAGTGTAGATGTAAAATATGGAGGCGTTGCGAACGTTGTTGGCTCATAAACCTCCTTCTCTTCATTGTCTCTTACGTAAGACATTTCTTGTCTACTGTGATAACAAATCTGCTATTTACTTGTCTCATAACTCGATTCAGCATCAGCGAACTAAACATATTGAGATGTATATGTTACACCCCGTTATTCCAGGATATATATATATATATAAGAATGTACGTAAGGAATCAGAATGTTAAAAATTTGAACGAAAGAAATAATTGTTTTCCGAAGGAAAAATCTTCCGAACCTCGAAAAAGAGAAGTGTTTGTTAATGAGAATTGGGTTCTAGAATTTGCTATTTGAGACGTTTACAATTTATCGAAACTATGAAAGTTTATTTTCAGAGTTGGATACGTGTGGCCCACCCGAGAAATTTTACGTTTTTATGGGGCCCACGAGGTTTCCGATATTTTGACCAATTATGGAAATTTCGGGAAACGAAACATTTTAGACCAATGGGAGGGCGACACGTGTCACCCTTCACATGGTCATCCTTGGACGAAAATATTTATTAAAGGCTAGCCAAATTGGCTTGATAAAATGGACCAAGTCAAAGGGAAAAGTGAGCTTGATATATTTGACATCATCTTACCATCCATATTTTTTAATCCTAGCCATTGGTCTCCTTATATATTACTACTACTAGTTCAAGACTAGATCATTCAACACTTGAAAAATTCAAGAAAAACTTTGAGCTAGTTCTATGTTGCTCTCGGCTAAGGTGGAAAAAAGGAAGAGAAATTTTGCAATCTTACTCCATAATTCCCAATATTCAAACCCAAGGTTCCTGAAAGTATTGTAAGGATATCTCAATAGAAAGATCCCGGAAAAACTACTTTTTCACGTTAGTCGCAAGATGAAAACCTAAGGTGTTCTTCAACTTTGAAGTTGAAAATTGAAGAGAAGTTGGTTATGAGCTTCTAAGGAGTGCTTGGAGCGGATTGGAACGTAAGAAGAGGAGCTAAAAGTTGCTAAGGATCTACTTTTAATCTTGGATTATTATTAGGGCTTATTGAGGTAAAATCTTCATCTTTTTAATGTGATTGAAGATTACATGTTATAGTAGTTGATAAATGAGCATGTGATATATAGATTGAAGTTTGAAAAGATTTGGATCATGTCGGCATATTAAAAACCGGAAATGGGCAAGTTAGCCATTTATGTTGTAATCAATTCGGTCGATAGTTACAATCGTCGCATGTTAAGAAAGAAAGGATTTATAGTTGTTAAAATTGTTATATGATATATAACATGTTAGAATAACAACTTGGATTGAAAAATGAATTGAAAGGAAATTGATAATTGTTGTGACAATGGTAGCCGAATATGGCTTGGAAATATTGGACAGTTTTATATTGATTGTGGGATAGAATTTTATACGTCCTGTTAGGCGTGTAATCCCCTTTGTATGGCTGAATTGTTGAGCCTAAAATGTGGCGTTTGGTTATTGATTTTCGGGCCTTGAAAAGGGTGGAAAAGTACGTAGAAACAAATGAGGTGCTGCCCGATTTTCCGTAGAATTAAGAGTCCTTATACTTGGAAATATTCTACGTTGAAAGCTAGTAGTTGATGGACGTATTATGGTCATTATAGGTTGGCATTCTACGTGCGGCAAATTCAAGATAGCAAGTGGATTAAGCCGAAGAGGTATGTGAAACTTTTCTTATCTCTTGAGCATGAGTAGTTATAAATGCATAGTACGGTAGACGTACGAGATTTAAATGAATTCAGTTCATTTGATATCCTTGACTTGTCTTAAGAATGTCTAAGTTGGTTGAGTTAGAGAATTAACTCACTTGTTTTTAAGGAATAAAAATGCATTTGTTTCAGAAGCATAAAGTTAGTATAACGGCTTTATGGGAAGTTAAAAAGAATGGTTTATTCTAATAAGGTAAACAAAGATTTTTTGACTTGAAAATGTATAGAATACTTGATTTGGAAGGTATTGATTACCTGATTTCTAAAGTTAAGGAACTTGATATTCTAAAGTTAAGAAACTTGATTTCTAAAGTTAAGAGACTTGAAGTATTTTGAAAGTTATGTAACTTGAATTGAAAGTATATGATACTTGGTTTTGAAAGTATAAGTCTATTGGTTATAAAAAGAATGAATTTGTCTAAAACATAACGAGTTATAACGGCTTTATGGGAAGTTAGTTATAACGGCCTTATGGAAGGTTAAGAGAGTGGTCTACTTGATTTATAGGCATGAGTTGCCTAGGTTGTGAATGTAGAAGTTACTGAGTTTCAAAGCCTTGAAATGAATTTCTAAAGGTGTAGTAACTTGTTTTGAAAAGTAGACAAGCCTTGATACTACGGGTGTTAGTATCTTGGGGTTTTTATATAAAAAAAGGTTCTTTTTAAAGGAACGGAAGTACATAGTACTTTGGGATAAATTCCCGGATTTTTAATGACATGTTAGTGTCTTAAGTTAAATAAAATGAGAGTGCATGATAATTAAGGCTAATAAGAAGTTAGGGGATGTCTCAACTTGCTTATGATAATTATGATAAGCCGGTGGTGCTTATGTTATGTATGATAAGTCGGTGGTGTTTATGTTATGTATGATAGCCGGTTGTGTTAGTGATATATTGTTCATTACGAGGTCATTCCCCGGGCTTCTGGCATTTGCATATTCCGTGGATTTGCTCCCCATGATGCGAGGAATACCTCATGCGAGTTTGTAGGGCTCATGCGGGTGAAATAGTCCTATGCGGGGCGGACCAGTCTTATGCGAGGCGGATGACCTCATTGCGGGTCCACAGGACCTATGCGGGTGAAATAGTCTCAGGAGTAGGATTGCTTAATTATACTACGGGCGGGTGGCCCTAATTTGATCATGATCCTCCTATTTTTATGCAGTAAAGTATACTCTTGTTTACTCTCATTATTAGTAAGGCACAGTGTATTGTTATTTTGGTCATCATACATGTCTCCAGCTTTATTTTAGACTATATGATTTCATTTCAGTACTTTCAGTTTCACATACTTGGTACATAGTTTGTACTGACCCCCTTCATCGGGGGCTACGTTCATGCCGCAGGTAGAGTTATACAGGTTGCTGATCCTCACTTTTAGGATCACTGTTCAGTTGTTGAGAAGCTCCATTACTCCGGAGGCTTATCTTTGGTTCAGATCCCTGGTATTGTCGATTGTTGTACATTCAGGGGTATGGCGGGGCTCTGTCCCGTCACAGTTGTTATGTAAAAATTCGTAGAGGTCTGTAGTCATATCTTTTGGATTGGGTTGTACGAACAAAGATGTATATTTTTCGGAAGGTGGCCTTATCAGCTAGCCTGTTGACATTTACTGTCTAGTATTTTATGAGTTTATGTATGTTCCTCTGATATTCTCTGATGTATACATGAGGGTGCCTGTAGGGCACGATCGCGCCCCGAGTCGGGTCGTGACAAAAGTGGTATCAGAGCAGTTAGTCCTCGGAAAGTGTCTACAGACTGTGTCTAGTAGAGTCTTGGTTATCGGTGTGTTGTGCACCACTGTCACGACCCATTCCGGGGCCCGTGACTGGTGCCTTACCGGGGCACCCAAGTAGTCATACATCAGAGTAATCAGCGGAAATATAAAACAAGACATGAAACAGTTTATAAAATAAGACACAGTTTATGTGAGAAAACATCGCCTTTCGGCATATATATATAAACATGGTTTAGCAGTTACATCTGATACTGTACAACATGACTACAGACCTCTAAGGAAATATACAACTATGGCGGGACAGGGCCCCGCCATACCGATCAGACAAAACTATCTACAACGGGAGATCATACCCAAAGTAGAGCCTCGGAAAAGATGGAGCTCGACACCAACGTAGAGATCCTAAGAATGTGGATCTAGCACTGCTTGCCCTTACTGCGGCATGAACGCAGCCCGAAGGAGGTCAAGATAACAGTACTAAGTATATGAAATCAGAAATACTTAAATGAAAACATATCATTTTTAAAATCGGTTTTGCAAGTATGTATGAAACAACCAAGGGGCGCACATAGTGCCATCATAAACAAGAGCAACAATAGGTAAATCGTAACAGTCTTTTCTAGGTGCGAATGATCGAGCAGGCCAATTGCCCGTAGTATCACCATTCAAGCCTAATCTCGACTCCGTAGTCCGCATAGGCCACTCACATAGGCCCGCGTAGGTACATAACCCGCATCGGTAGCTACTCCTCGGCATCGCCCCGACTCGTAGTCCGCATGGCCACATAGACCGCATGAGGTATAACCCGCATCACTAACCGGAACTCCGTAGCTCCGCATAGGTCCTTGGACCGCATGAGGTATTCTCGAATCACGGTCCTGCATCACTTTGAGTCTACCCGCGTCGGAGGCGACAACCCCTGTAATATGTCAAGAGGTGAGTGATAGTACACTAACATAACAGCTTATCTTTAAACAACATAGGCACAACAAGAATACTCTCTTATACAAACGTTACAAGACACTAACACACATAGCATCATGTCATGTCTACTTATCAAACCATCTTATTATTCTTTTCACAATTCAATATAAGTCTGTTATAAACACATAGGTAAACTGTTTCTTTTATCATTCTTAAGTGGTTATACTTAACTTCCCATAAAGCTAGTATAACTATTAAGCTTCTGTTTTAAAAAAACCAATTAGTTCTCTTCATTAAAAATGATTCAAGATTCTTTTGAAATGCTTTCGCTTCTTTATTATTCAGCTTAAGCGTGAGGCATTCTGTAAGTATTATTCGAGCTTAAGCGTGAGGCATTGCCGTAAGTATTATTCGTGCTTAAGTCAAAGACATTGCGTAGTTATTATTCGATTAACACGTATACGCCTCACTACATATATATTGTAAAATATCATGCTTTAGGAAGAATCACATACCTTCTCGAGAAAACCACGCCAAGTTGAATATGTCGCAGAGAATCAGCTATACTAGTCGACACGCCTATCAACGTTCAACTACTTTGTAAGATTCTAAACAGAGGTTCTATATCCTACGGAAAATTGGGCGTCTTTACTGCGGTGAGCTACTCAAGTCTGCATTGTGAAAACAGTCCATGTAAGTACAGTTTGATTATTCTTCTTTAAACCCTTCTCGTGATAACAGTTCAATTCTATTCGCAATATTCTTCTAAGTATCTAATACTTATTCTTATACTACTACAGTAAGTATTCTCTAATTCAAAAGAGGTTAGGATTAGTTACCTCAGTAAGCCCAATAATATCCTAGATAAAGTCGCGCCTGAACAAGGTTTTGCTCCTAAGTTGTATGCTCCAAGGAAACCTTAGAAGTTCTTCACAACTTCTACTAAGTACTAAGGGATTTGGGCTAGGGTACTTTGGGCATTCTAACAATACTAGAAGACAACTTTTCTACCAAGGGAGGGTAGATTTTGGCTAGGCTAGGGGGCCTCGCCAAACTTCAAAAAGGGAGGGTGTTTGGACGAAAAGGCTACAAAGGGAGAGGAGAGGATTTTAAGACTTGGAAAGGAATTTGTGGATGAAGAACTCTTCATCTTAAGGGGTATTTATAGGTCAAGACATGGCCACCAAGGGCAATATTTAGCCAAGTGTTAGGCAAGTGTAAGGTCAAGATTAGGGCAAGTGTCCTTGGCCAACTTGTACACAAAATATCCTACCTAATCCTTGACTTGTGCAAAGGCATAAAAAACGTGCACTTCATTGTCCAATTCGTCCAAATGGACGATTTCAAGTCCACCAATTGGAGGTGCCAAGTGTCGCCCTCCGTTGGTCCAAAATGTTTCGTCTCTCGGAAAAATCCGCAAAATTAGAAATGGCATAGCCGAATTTACCCTACGAGTCGTGGAAACGTTTCGTCGGAAAACTATTCGTTTGTGAGTTGTGCCCAAAAACGTCTTGTGCCTAAACTTTAAGGCTAGACTTTTATGCGTATTCCCTTACGTGCATACTCGGAAATACGGTATAACATTCTCCTCCTTAGAAACATTCGTCCGAATGTTCCTTCCCAAGCAGGATAACGATAAGGTTCTTCATAACTTAAACGATTTGCAAAAGCCACACGGCCACAAAACAACACTTAGGCAAAAGCGATAATGAAGATTTACCAAGAGGAAAAGTGAATTACCCGGAGGTGTGGGAATAGGTGAGGATACTTCGCCTCATGTCTTCCTCGGCTTCCCAAGTCATCTCCTCCCGAGCTCGTTCCGCCACAAGACTTTGACGGAAGCCCGCGTCCTTGGTCGCAGACGCCTAACTCCGACGATCGATTATCGCTATGGAACCTCCTCATACGATAACCCCTTACACGGACATCGTCAATCGGGTGCACCCTAGATGGATCCGATACATCTCCTCAAAGATAGATACGTGAAAAACCGGATGCACTTCCTCGGATCGGACGGCAGATCAACTCATAGCAACCTTGCCTACCTGCGGACAATCAAACGCCCAATGTACCTTGGTGAGTTTCTTCTTCCGAATCTCATCACACCCTTCATGGGTGACACCTAGGAAAACCCAATCATGAACCTCGAACTCAAGATGCCGACGACGATGATCTGCATACGACTTACATGCCGACTACGAGTATCGATAGCCGCTCTCGGATAAGCTTCACCTTATCCATCGCTGTTGCACCAAATCTGGTCCCACTAGCCGCACTCGCCCACATCGAACCAACCTATAGGCGATCTGCGCCTCTCATACAAGGCCTCATAAGGCGCCATCCGAATCTGGAGTGGTAGCTATTATTGTACGCGAACTCAACTAGAGGCAAATGATCCTCCCATACCCACGAAGTCGATAACACGGGCTCGCAAGATATCCTCGCGGTGCGGATAGTGCGCTCGGCCCGTCTGTCATCTGTGGATGGAATGCGAGACTCGTGCTCACTGCGTCCTAAACCTCTCGAAAGACCTCCGAAGTTAGCCGATATCTGGGCTCCTGCATGCGATATGATCGAAATAGGGACTCCATGCGATCGACGATCTCTCGGATGTAAAGTCGGCATAATCCTCGGTGAAAAAGTCGTCCGACGGGAAGAAAGTGGGCTGATTTCATCACCGTCGACGATAACCCATATAGAATCATGTCTCCTCCGAGTGCGAGGTAATCCCGTGATGAAGTCCATGTTGATCACCTCCCACTTCCGGTCGGGATCTCTATCGCTGCAACAAACCACGTGCCTCGGTGCTCTACCTTCACCGCGACAACATGGGCGAGCTACGAACTCGCAACGTCCTCTTCAAGCCATCCCACCAATACAGATCTAAGGTCGTGGTACATCTTGGTCGACCCGGATGGATAGTAACGCTACCGTGTGCTTCCCAAGAACTCGCCGAAGTCTCAAACATCTGGAACACACAACGCCCTCAAACCTTAGCACCCATCGTGCTACCTCAAGGACCCTTGCCTCACGAAGAGTCAGATCACGATATCGAATCAAAGTGGATCCTCGAATCGTTGCCTCTTCACCCTCGACGGCGATGGAAGACTCGGCAACCTCACGAACTCTAACCCCACCGCTATCGTAATCAATCAAACGGACACAAGGCTCGCTAATCGATGCAAATCACGAATCATGTCCCTCCTCTCTAGCGCATCCGATAGGCTCCCATCGACCTACGACTAAGAGCATTCGCCTGACATTGGCCTTCCCGGGTGGTACAGATATCAACATCGTAATCCTTAAGCAACTCTAACCACCGCCTCTGCCGTAAGTTCGGCTCCTCTCGTGAAGATATCCTGGAGGCTCTTGTGGTCCGTAAAAATATCCACGTGAACCCATACAAATAGTGCCTCAGATCTTCAAAGCGTGAATCACGGCCAACTCCAAATCATGGGTGGGGTAGTTCCTCTCGTGTTTCTTGGTGTCGGGATGCATATGCTATAACCCGCCATGCTGCATCAACACACATCCCAACCCGATGCTCGACGCATCACAATACACGACATAACCATCTGGACCTCGGAAGAGTAAGAACGAGGCGGTCGTCGGTCTCTCTTTCAAAGAATCGAAACCTTGCTCACAAGCATCATCCATCAAACTTGCGCCTTCCGAGTCGGCCTAGTCAATGGTGCGAAGATAAAGCAAACTTCTCCACGAACGCCGATAATATCTGCAAGGCCCGTAAACTGCGAACCTCTCGCCGGAGTAGTAGGTCTAGGCCAAGTCGATGCCTCGATCTTGGCGTATCGACTCGAATGCCATCGGCCCGGCAATATGCCCAAGAAACGCCATCAAGTCAACAAAACTCACATTTGGAAAACTTGGCGTACAATCGCTGGTCTGGAAGCGTCGGACAGCCTCAAATGCTCCGCATGCTCCGCTCTGGCGAGAATAAACCAAGATATCATCAATGAACACTATCACAAACGTGTCCAAAATGGTTTGAACACTCGGTTCATCAAATCCATGAATACCACGAGCATTGGTCAACCAAAAGACATGACCACGAACTCATAATGCCCGTACGGTCTCGAATGCAATCTAGGGACATCCACCTCTCGACTCGCACTGATGATAGCCCGATCGCGAGATCAATCTTGGAGAAGCATCTCGCACCGCTGATGGTCGAACAAATCATCAATCACGGGAAGAGGGTATCATTCTTAATGGTCACCTTGTTCACCGCATGTAATCGACACATGCGCGGCATCCCGCCCTTCTTCTTCACGAACAATACGGCGCTCCCTGGGAGAAACAGGCCCGATGAAGCCGCTTCTCCAGGAAATCTCTAAGTTGATCCTTGACTCTCTCAACTCGGCGGTGCCATTCTCGTATGGCGGAATGGAAATAGCCGAGTGTCCGCAATATGTCAATACAAAACTCAATCTCCCTCTCGTGAGGATACCGGAGGTCGTCAGGAAACACGTCGGGAACTCTCGACTCACGAATCGACGGAAAATCTGGTACGCAGCCTTCAGATCAAACACGAACGAGATGGTAGATATACCCCTCGCACATCTTCCTAGCCTTGAGGTAGGAAATAAACCTACCCTCGGCGATATCGTGCTCCTCCCACTCAACAACCGCCTCGTGAAACTGGAACCGCTACTCTCTCTGCAGTCTACATTGGCGTAGCAAGAAGCTAGCCAATCCATCCCATGATCACGCCGGTCAATCATCTCCAACTCTATCAAGTCGGCTGGTCCGACGATCGTAAATGGTCACAGACAAGCTCTATATACCGCCGAGCTACCACCGAATCACCCATGGCGTAGCTACCTCGAAAGGGTCCATGGACTCGTGCTCTATCCTATCCTACTAGCAACAAGGGAGATATATAGGGCGAGTAGAACCGGATCTATCAAAGCATACATCAAACCGAACCGATAAGGTACCGTGGCGACATCGGTGAGGCCTCCTGATCCTGTCAGCTGGACAAAGCATAAATGCGGTTCTGAGGACCGCTAGAACTAGGATCCGCGCCACGACCTCTGCCGCGACCTGCTGGTCCATGAGTACCTTGCCCTCCAGGGCGAGTAACTGTCGGGGATGAAGAAGACCCGGCGAAAGAACACATGGTGACCACTACCATCGCGCCGCCCTTGGTGGACGGCCTCGCATAGTGACCTGGCTGCCTGGCCCGAAACAAGCTCGTAGCACCACAACTCGAAGTGGGATCTGCGCATCGGCCACACCGGAGGGTGGTCCCGACGGCGATATCTCTGCCGCTCGGGCGTCAAGTCCAGGGCCCTGGTGCGCCTCGAATATCTCGGGTGCTGAGGACGGTGCAGGAGTGCTCTGAGCTGGCTGTGGTGCAAATCTAGACTGCTGCTGAGGCCGCCCACCATGATAGCCACCAAAAGACCCTGCCGTCCTGGTCTTCTTCTGCTGCTGCCTGTCAACCCGGCGGTCTCTACGCTCCTCACATCCAAGAGCATGAGCCTGCATGCGGGTAATGTCCATACGGTGAAGAGAAACACCGCATGACTTCGGCCATATAGTCATCTAGCCTGGTGACGTAGCGGTGCACCATATCCTCCATAACTGCTACCAACGCTGGGACATATGGAGCCAAAGAATCAAACTCGACATTGTACTCCCCGACAAGGTCGTCCTCTCGCCTCGCGGTAAAATCTATCGGCCGCGCCCTCATCTGTGGAGGCAAGAAGTGAGTGAGGAAAGCCTCGAGAACTCATCCCAGTAGTTGGGACGCGTGCTCTCCGGGATAACTCCATGAATCAAACCAATCGATCGCGGTATCACGCGGCCGATGCGATCGGCGTCACAGACTCGTCTCGAGGCCTTGATCACCCGCGTGATCCTCTGAGGCGACGGATGAACTCCTGCGGATCATCCTCCGACCTCGACGTAAAACTCGCGGGCTACAACTCAAGAAATCTCGTAGCCTCAAACTATTCGCCTCGGGTGCACCACGGTGCGACTGCCAGCTGAAGCTGAATCAGGCTGCCGCGTCGGCCTATCCTCGTATTCGCCACAACTCTAGCCAATAGCTGGGCCATCTCCTTGTACCCTAACTCCTCCGCCCCAGGCTGTGGGACAGGAGGTGTGGGTACTGTGGTCTCTGCTGGGGCCGGCGGCGTCATAGAACTCGCCGTCTGCCGTATAGACTGGGCTCGGGCCCTCGTGACTCTAGGTGTCCCACTAGCAGCTCCCTCGGCTGCCTTGCCCTTCTGGGCCCGGGTTGCCTTATGTGGAGGCATAATCGTGTAAAAGGAATACGTTAGAGGTCCAACTTTAACACAGCTCTAAAGCACGATCTCAGAGTGAGAAGAATAGAAACCAATCCTAAATATCCTATAGCCTCCTGATTATTGGTGTGGTGCACAACACACCGATAATCAAGACTCTACTAGATACGGTCTGTAGACACTTTCCGAGGATTAACTGCTGTAGAATACATGTGTCACGACCCATTCCGGGGCCCGTAACTGGTGCCTTACCGGGGCACCCAAGTAGTCATACATCAGAGTAATCAGCGGAAATATAAAACAAGACATGAAACAGTTTATAAAATAAGACCACGCTTATGTGAGAAAACATCGCCTTTTCGGCATATATATATAAACATGGTTTAGCGATTACATCCGATCTCGCATAACATGACTACAGCACTCTAAGGAAATATACAACTATGGCGGGACAGGCCCGCCATACCTGATCAGACAAAACTATCTACAACGGGAGATCATACCCAAAAGTAGAGCCTCCGAAAAGATGGAGCTCGACACCAACGTAGAGATCCTAAGAATGTGGATCTAGCACTGTTTGCCCTAACTGCGGCATGAGCAGCCCCAAGGAGGTCAAGACAACAGTACTAAGTATATGAAATCAGAAAATACTTAAATGAAAACATATCATTTTTATAATCAGTTTGCAAGTATGTATGAAACAACCAGGGGCGCACATAGTGCCACATCATAAACAAGAGCAACAATAGGTAAATCAGAATGGTCTTTTCTAGGCCGCGAATGATCGGCGGGGCCAATTGCGTAGTATCACCATGCAAGCCTAATCACGACTCCGTAGTCCGCATAAAGCCACTCACATAGGCCCGCATAGGTACATAACCCCGTCGAGGGTAGCTACTCCTCGGCATAGTCCTCGACTCCTAGTCCGCATGGCCACATAGTCCGCGTGAGGTATAACCCGCATCACTAACCTGAACTCCGTAGCTCCGCATAGGTCCTGGACCCGCATGAGGTATTCTCGAATCATGGTCCTGCATCACCGAGTCTACCGCATCGGAGGCGGCAACCCCGGTAATATGTCAAGAGGTGAGTGATAGTACACTAACATAACAGCTTATCTTTAAACAACATAGGCACAACAAGAATACTCTTATACAAACGTTACAAGACACTAACACACATAGCATCATGTCATGTCTACTTATTAAACCATCTTATTATTCTTTTCACAATTCAATATAAGTCTGTTATAAACACATAGGTAAACTGTTTCTTTTATCATTCTTAAGTGGTTATACTTAACTTCCCATAAAGCTAGTATAACTCTTAAGCTTCTGTTTTAAAAACCAATTAGTTCTCTTCTGTTAAAAATGATTCAGTATTCTTTTGAAATGCTTTGATTCTTTATTATTCAGCTTAAGCGTGAGGCATTCGTAAGTATTATTCGTGCTTAAGTCAAAGACATTGCCGTAGTTATTATTCGCTTAACACGTATGCTCTATCGCATTACTACATATATATTGTAAAATATCATGCTTTAGGAAGAATCACATACCTTCTCAAAACCACCGCCAAGTTGAATATGTCGCGCGAAGAATCACCTATAATAGTCGACACGCCTATCAACGCGTCGCACTACTTTGTAAACAGTTCTAAACAGAGGGTTCTATATCCTACGGAAAATTGGGCAGTACTTCCCTACCCGGTGAGCTACTCAAGTCTACTGTGAAAACAGTCCTATGTAAGTACAGTTTGATTATTCTTCTTTTAAACCCTTCTACTGTGATAACAATTCAATTCTATTCTGCAATATTCTTCTAAGTATCTAATACTTATTCTTATACTACTACAGTAAGTATTCTCTAATTCAAAAGAGGGTTAGGATTAGTTACCTCGGTAAGCCCAATAATATCCTAGATAAAGTCGCGCCTGAGCAAGGTTTTGCTCCTAAGTTGTATGGTCGAGAGCCGTAGCAGTTCTTCACAACTTCTACTACGTACTAAGGGATTTGAGCTAGGGTATTTTGGGCATTATAACAATACTAGAAGACAACTTTTCTACCAAGGGAGGGGGGGTAGATTTTGGCTAGGCTAGGGGGGGCCCTCGGCCAAACTTCAAAAGGGGAGGGGGGTGTTTGGACGAAAAGGCTACAAAGGGAGAGGAGAGGATTTTTAAGACTTGGAAAGGAATTTGTGGATGAAGAACTCTTCATCTTAAGGGGGTATTTATAGGTCAAGACATGGCCAACCAAGGGCCAAGATTTAGCCAAGTGCTAGGCAAGTGTAAGGTCAAGATTAGGGCAAGTGTCCTTGGCCAACTTGCACACAAAATATCCTACCTAATCCTTGACTTGTGCAAAGGCACAAAAAACGTGCACTTCATTGTCCAATTCGTCCAAATGGACGATTTCAAGTCCACCAATTGGAGGGTGCCAAGTGTCTCCCTCCCGTTGGTCCAAAATGTTTCATCTCTCGGAAAAATCCGCAAAAATTAGAAATGGCATAGCCGGAATTTACCCTACGAAAGCTGTGGAAACGTTTCGTCGGAAAACTATTCGTTTTGTGAGTTGTGCCCAAAAAAAACGTCTTGTGCCTAAACTTTAAGGCTAGACTTTTGTACGTATTCCCTTACGTACATACTCTGGAAATACGGGGTATAACAACCACATCTATAACCAGGAGGCTGCAGGACATTTCGGGTTGGTTTCCATTCTTCTCACTCTTAGATCGTGCGATAGAGTTGTGTTGTTAGGGTCGTCTCTCCCTAACGAGTTATGTTGATTGCAGTTATTAGAAAGGCAGCAGTGGCCCAGGGAGGATTATGTGGATTGCGTATCCAGGTTGGTAACACTTGTTGTATAGTTGGTATAATGATGTACAGTTATACGGATTTATGTACGAGGGTCGGATGCGTGTTGCCTTGAATGATTTTGGATTACCAAGAATTGGTAAGGACTAAATAGATATCGGAAAGGTATGAAACAGTTTAATAAATTCTCATCAAGGTTTTACGTACTAATTTGAGATAATTAGGAGATGATGAGCTGTCTGAGAAGGTAATGAACCCTTAAGAAGTCATGATTTAAGGACTTAATGGAATGCCATGTTAGTAGATTAAGCTACGTGGTATGCTTAAGAGAATTGTACGGATGAGATCCGTATGGAAGTAAGTATGGTTGTTATGATTAAGACAACACGATTATGGGTTAAGGAAAAGTTATTTTACCCATTTACGTGGGGACTGATAAGGTAGGCTTGGAGCATGGAAAATGCGAGCCTAAGAATATTGATAACCGTCGAGACCTTAGGTATATAAGGTCTTCTCGAGCATTAAGATATAATTCAGACTAAGGGTAAGAGTTAAGTGCGATGGTGGGTCGGGTTGAGGACCTATTATGGGTCGCCCCATAGCTTGAAATAGAGTGGGATCCGTTGGTAGTAGTCCTGCTACGGGTCACGAGGGTACAAGGCCCAAGTCTAGTTAATTGTTTTACGGGTTCGTGGACGCGTTCTGATGCGCGTAATATGCACACACTTTTTAAACGCAAGTGCACGTTATCGTATCAAGTAGTATAGTCTTAGATAAGACCGAATATCGTCCTCTAGGATTAGGGTTCAAGTACCAACTATCTATTTTCTAGTATCTATTTGGTGAATTAATGATTGATTGTTTGGTTTGTAACTAAGAGTTATGAAAGCTAATTAAATATAAAGATTTAATTCAGATGTGATGAGAATAGGGCTTCTATGTATCCTTACTATCCGCTTATGTTACTTACTAATGCACTACTTATGGTATTCTTCTTTTGGAGAAAGCAGGTTTACGAAATCGTTTTATACTCCCGTTAGGGTTATATAAACACTCAACCCCAGTATTTTTCCTTAACTAACTTTCGATAAGGAGTAACGCTATAGGAGGATTAAGCACAAAACCTAGTTGGCGTCACGCACAATGCGCAAAATTAGGGTTGTTAAGCCTCTCATCAACGCTTACAAATCTAATTGAGGTATTTTCATCCCCAATTCAAGATCTCACCCAACTTACAAGATATTCACAATCCCCTTTTCGTAATCGATTAGAAATCATATAGTGATAACTAGTTGTCAATTAGCTACCAAGAATTCAACTCAATTATTGGATAGATCTCTCAATAAGAATAATTACCATAAGCATGCATTAATTCATAACATAAGGTTCAAGAAATTCAACATAGAAAGCTCTATAAGAAATTAGTTCCTAGCCATAAATATGACAAGAACTAATTCCATGTTCATCATACAAAAACTGAATTAAAGTAAAGAAAGGGAAAAGAAATTACTAAAATAAATGGTATCCAATCTCCAAGCAAGAATCTTGAGTTGTGCAGGAGGAACCTCAAAACTGCCTGTGGTTCTCCTTTTATAGGTTTAAAACGCCTCCTTCTTTTCCCCTGCAGTTGGCCCAAAAATCCGTCAAAGACCTAATTTTTACGCGTCGGCGCGCGCCTGCGAGCGCGCGGCTGAAGTTCTGCGATCCGTCGGGTGTTTTGGCGCCGCGCCGATATCTGCTATGCGAGCGCGGCGCCGGAAGTTCGCGATCCGTCGGGTGTTTTAGCGCCGGCCGATATTCTGCTGTTCGAGGCGCGCGCTGTATCTTCAGCTCTCGGATGTTTAGCGCGCTGCATCTGCATGCGAGCGCCATGCGCCGAAGTCTTCGCCTCTGAATAATGGCGCGCGCCTCGCTTTGGCTGCAGGAGGCGCCATGCTGGTCTTCGGATTTTAGCCTCGTTCGCCACTTTCTCTGCTTTCACCTGCATCTCCTCTTTGCCCTCTTTTTGCTCCTTTTCCGCCATTTGGCCATTTCAACCACTTTGACTCAATAGAAAGAAAAATTATCCTAATACGACACTTATATGTGCAAAATGGGACAAAAGACTAACTAAAACAGACTCAAAAGGTGTATATAAAATACACCGAGCAAATACCCCCAAACTTAACCTTTGCTCGCCCTCGAGCAAAGATAGAAAGAAATACAATAAAAGACTCAAAAGAATGAAAAATAAAGGACTCCCTGTCATTAATCACTTTTGCTGCATAGATGTTAACTAGAAAAACATGAAGGTTAGCAGAATAATATGCAGGAACATATAGCATGGAATTTCAACACATTGAGCTAGATATTTCGCAAACTCATACTTATCATGCTTAAATGGAAGTCCATGTACTAAATCATGCATATAAATTCAAGAATTCCTATGGCATGCTTACTTGCTATTCTCCACTAATTCTGGATATGCACAAAAGAGATCTTCAGGACTTTGAGGGTTGTAATGTTGGCTTAGGTAGGGGTTGGTAAAGATAGGCATTTAGGCTCATTTTTCTGTACCATAAGCTCTTTGGCTTTTCAATTTTTCCCTTTTTCTTTTGATTCTTTCCTTCACTTCAATTCTATCCTTCCCCTCTTTTGTTTTGGGAGAGTAAAGTGTATTATACTAATAGGCACCCCCAAACTTAGGCTTTTGCCTCTTTCTTATTACTTTTCTATTGGGGTGCATCAAACTTGTTCACTCTTTTTGCTTCTTCTTTTTAACACAATGTACTCCACTATTTCATATTTTCACTTATGGCACAATTTGTGGTAATATAGGGTGTCAAAGAAGTTTCAAATTTAGGCTCAATGGGGCTGACTAGGGATATTTTTAAAGTACGGGATAGAAAAGAATGGTAAGAATTGGCTATCAAAGAAATGCCTGAGTCATCTCCCTAACATGCATATCCTAATTATTTCGCCTCAAATAGCAAGCACTCATAACACATAAGTATTTATCATTTAGCATGCATAACTCAAGCAAGAAACTCCAAATAGACAGATTCTGTGAGTTTTTGGCATATCTAACTTAGGTGTTTAGATAGTTGCTTCAATTCCGTTACATTATTCCACCTTACTTCACTAGGTGTTTCTAGCAACTACAGCAATTATGATCTTTGACAGACAATTATGACTCAAAAAGGAAAAAAAAAGAAGAAAAAAAAATTTGGTGACTCAAAATAAACATAAAACAATCAACAAGACTTAAATAAAACATAACAAGACACAAATAAAACACCCCCAAACTTAAATCACACATTGTCCCCAATGTGTGCAAGACTCAAAGAAAATAAAAGAAAAAGGACAACTGCGACACAACACGGTCATAACGGAGGTCTGGAGGAAAAATTCGAATTTGCGGAAATATGGCTCTACGAGTTCGGGCGCGCGCCGAGATTCGCGCGCGGCGCTGCTAATCTTGTGGCTCTTACGAAGTTCCAGCCGCTGCGGCCGGTTACAGGCGCGCATGCGACGATCGCTTTCCTTTTTTTCAGCGTTTGTTGCTCCTTTTTCCTCGGTTTCAGCTTTCAGTCCACCTGTCATCCAACAACACAAAACAAGAACCCAAGACCGTGAGACTGTTCAAGACAAAAATAAAACAAACTAAAGACAGAAATTGAAATAACATAATTAAAAACATTGGGTTGCCTCCCAACAAGCGCTGTCTTTAACGTCTTTTAGCCGGACGCCTTTAACCTTTACGAGTGCCCATTGGATCCTTCTGCGAACTGCTTGCAATCCGCAGAGTTATTGTTGCAGGTCTCACTTCAACTACAACAATTGCTTCAAACAAGGGCCTCAAATATACGATTATCCCCCAAGTATACAAGACATGCTTGTCTTTTAGGTTCTCTCTAATGTAGGGATCAGTGAGATTCCCTACATCTTTCAACTCTAGAGGGTGCCCTTGATGGTATTGACTTCCTGTTTGGGAGTCGACTTTGATTTGGTGGTGTTTCTTCTGCAATAGGTACAAGAAAAAGATTTTCCAAGGAATCCAAGAAGGTGAATAATTGGATCTCTGCACTCTTCTCCTTCTCTACACCAACTGTCTTGCCAGATTCCTCAATAGTTGGGTGTGATTCAGGCTCCTCACTTTGCTGTTCGCTGTTGAATATGATCGCGAGTTCTGCTATTTGCGTTTCCAACTTCTTTATGCCCAACCTTATTTCGTCCATGAACTGAGCTTGGAACCTCGTGAGACTGAGTATAGTTTCTCGTAATTCCTCCCTCTGTTCCTCTATGGTTGGCTCTCTATCATATGGACAGTAAAAATCCATATCTAAAGTGTTCCTGAGATAAATCAAAATCAACAACGAATCACGGCACCTCGATTTATTTTATTTTTTTATTTTATTTTATTTTTTTTCAAAATAAAATAAAATAAATGATTTAAAGAAACAAAAATAAAAACCAAATTAGAAATTAAAAATAGATAATTTTGATATTGAACTAATGCCTAATCCCCGGCAACGGCGCCAAAAACTTGATGCGCGTAATATGCACACACTTTTTAAACGCAAGTGCACGTTATCGTATCAAGTAGTATAGTCTTAGATAAGACCGAATATCGTCCTCTAGGATTAGGGTTCAAGTACCAACTATCTATTTTCTAGTATCTATTTGGTGAATTAATGATTGATTGTTTGGTTTGTAACTAAGAGTTATGAAAGCTAATTAAATATAAAGATTTAATTCAGATGTGATGAGAATAGGGCTTCTATGTATCCTTACTATCCGCTTATGTTACTTACTAATGCACTACTTATGGTATTCTTCTTTTGGAGAAAGCGGGTTCTGAAATCGCTTTATACTCCGTTAGGTTATATAAACACTCAACCCCAGTATTGTTCCTTACCTAACTTTCGCTGATAAGGGTAACGCTATAGGAGGATTAAGCACAAAAACCTAGTTGACCGCCACGCACAATGCGCAAAATTAGGGTTGTTAAGCCTCTCATCAACGCTACAAATCTAATTGAGGTATTTTCATCCCCAATTCAAGATCGCCTACCCAACTTACGGATATTCACAATCCCCTTTCGAATCGATTAGAAATCATATAGTGATAACTAGTTGTCAATTAGCTACCAAGAATTCAACTCAATTATTGGATAGATCTCTCAATAAGAATAATTACCATAAGCTTGCATTAATTCATAACATAAGGTTCAAGAAATTCAACATAGAAAGCCCTATAAGAGAATTAGTTCCTAGCCATAAATATGACAAGAACTAATTCCATGTTCATCATACAAAACTGAATTAAAGTAAAGAAAGGAAAAGAAATTACTAAAATAAATGGTATCCAATCTCCAAGCAAGAATCTTGAGTTGTGCGAAGGGAACCTCAAAAGCGCCTAGGGTTCTCCTTTTATAGGTTTAAAACGCCTCCCTTCTTTTCCTGCAGCTGGCCCAAAAATCCAGTCAAAGACCTAATTTTTCTGCGTCGGCGCGCTGCCGAGGCGCCGCGGCGCCGGAAGTTCTGCGATCCGTCGGGTGTTTTGGCGCCGCGGCCCTGATATCTGCTTGTTTGAGGGCGTCGCGGCGCTGTATCGTCTGTCGCTCCTCGGATGTTTAGGCGCCGCGGCCCTGCATCTGGCATGCGAGCGCCGCAGCCAGTCTTCGCCTCTGAATAATGGCGCCGCGCCAGGCTGCGAGGCGCCATACGCGTCCGATTTTAGCCTCGTTCGCCACTTTCTCTGTTTTCAGCTCTGGCATCTCCTCTTTTGCCCTCTTTTTGCTCCTTTTCCGCCATTTGGCCATTTCAACCACTTTGACTCAATAGAAAGAAAAACTATCCTAATACGACACTTATATGTGCAAAATGGGACAAAAGACTAACTAAAACAGACTCAAAAGGTGTATATAAAATACACCGATCACGTTCCACCGGAACCAAGTTGTGAAAGCCGAAAATGGCCTTAAATTGTTCGATGTAAGTAACTCCAAAGATTGGGGGCCAGAATTAGTATGGAAGTTATGTACGTATACTAGTATAAGTTTGGAAGTACGGGAAGAGTACAGCCCATAAGAAAGAGGGCAAACAAGTGTAAAAGAATAGAGCAAGAATTCATAAGAACCTTTCAAGGAAACTACACCGTGAGTGATTGGGTGGTAGCTGGGCGAGTATATGAAAATTGCCCAGTGATGATAGAGTCGTCAGACCCTAGCAGACCTGGTAGAGCTGGACATGTCAGACTTTGAGGTCATTATGGGTATGGACTCGTTGGCTTCTTGTATGCCAATGGTGACTACAGAGAGAGATTGGTTCGATTCCAGTTTTTCGGTAAGTCGGTTATCTAGAGAAGAGGAAGGGAAGCGATTGTAACAAGTGAATTATCCTTCCTTCTTTAACATCATTGATTTTAATACATCTGTGTGACTTGTTCATTTGAGGTAAATTAATGTAGAAAGTAAGTAATACTTGAAATTGAAGGAGTTTATGTTAAGTGCCCTTGGAGGTACTTGGAGTTGGTTTAGTGTGGCAGTCAGGGCCACGACATTCCGAATGGTTTCAGGAAAAATGCGCAAGGCAGGAATAAGATAAGTACAAGTGCTACCTGCGGGAAACAGAATACATCGTTGGGAGGTCTTGAAAATCTTTACGATTATAAGGTGGCGCTTGATGACTAAGATTATGAAAGGGAGGTAAGCTCTCTCCCCCACGTAAGAGGATAGTTTTACGTATTATGGGGTTATGTGTACCCAAGTTGTTAGACGAAGGATATGAGACTGGTAAGGTCTTCAGTGTCGTTATGCCACAGGTTACAGCTTTAGATAACCGTGGGAAAAGTATTTGGGTTGGGGTAATTGAGGACGACATTAGGAAATGGTCGAGGACGTTTCGTAAGGATACGAATGCTGGTAATAAGAATAAATGGAAATGTACGACCGAGGATCAAGATAGAAATATTTTGAGTTAGTAAATTAGTATAATTACGGGTCGGACCGTATTATATGCTGGGAGATAAGAGACCTTAGGACAACTTGAAATGGAAAAATAAAGGTAAGACGAGCAGGCACTCGAACGATGAGAGACATAATCATGACCAGATAAGAAATCTTGGCAAGCCATTGGATTATGTAATGCCATGAATTGAGGTTGAATACCGGACTATGAGCTGGGGAGAATAATAGAGTTACTACTTGACGAAATCAAGGAAATCTTCCCCTAAATTGTGATTGGCAGGAAGTCTTGGCCATGAGACAAGCGACGAAAGTGAATTTGATTATAGTAACCAAGTTGGATGTAACCACACCCAGGATGGGAAGCAGGAACCATAATTGAGATTTTGGTTATACCCGAGTATTTCGGAAGTGTGAGAGAGGCTTCCAGTTTTTAGGAGGAAAGCTTACTACGACTACAGTTCTAACCCCTCATGAGGCCTGAGGGACTAGAGGGTTAGGTTATTATGGTAACACTTTGAGTGCTTGGCTGGGTTGTGTGCGGATGCAACACGAAAGGTAACAACCTATATTTTCCGGCAGCTACGGGAGCATGATAGTGGAGCTCAGATTCGAGAGGTTGCCAAGTATTCCCTCGTTGAGGAGGTGAAGAGGCGGCATTATAAGGATCCAGTTCTAGGTCGAATTTGTGATACGATTCTCCAAGAGAAGGAGGACCTGTATGGGTAGCACCGGATAAGGTGTTGTGATATGAGGATAGATTGTGTGTGTCCGGTGCTGCAGGACTTGTCAGCAGGTTTTAGGGGAGGCACGCAGTGCTTATTGCTCTATTTGTTCGGGGTCGACTAAGATATATCATGACCTCAGATGTATGTATTGGTAAGATGGCCTGAAGAGGGACGTAGAAGAGTTTGTTGCTTAGTGTCCGAATTAGTAGCAGGTCAAGGTTGAGCACCAAAAGCCATTGGGCTATTACAGGCGATTGAGATCCCGACTTAAAAATGGGAGGTGATTAATATGGATTTTTGTTACAGGTTTGCATCGTACTCATAGGAAGTGCGACTCACGAGGTCATAGTAAGCAGTGTGAAATCAACCCATGTTCTTCCGGTCAGGACCACTTACTCGGCTGAGGATTATGCTAGATTATATAGCAGGGAGATTGAGAATGCACGGGGTTCCTACATTTATGATGTCAGACGGATGAGCTTAGTTTACAGATAACTTCTGGAGGTTTTTCAGAAGGGATTAGGGACACAGGTGAGTCTCAGTGTTGCATTTCACCCTCAGACCGACGGACAGACAGAGTGTACTATCCAGGCACTTGAGGATAAGTTGCGGGTCTATGTTATTGATTTCAGAGATAGCTGGAAGGATTATTTTCCTCTTGTTGAGTTACGTACAATAACAGATACCCTTCCAGTATTTCAGATGGCCCTGTATGAGGCTTTGTATGAAAGAAAGTGTAGATCGCCGGTCGGTTGGTTCAACGTAGGCGAGTTGATTAATTAGCGAACTTGATTCGTGGGTTGTGGATGGCGAAGCTTATCCGAGAAAGATTGTTAATGCTTCGAGTCGTGAAGCTTTATGCAGATAACCGACGTCGACACTTGGAGTTCAGGTTGACGTTTTAGTATAAGTATTGTTATGTGGCCATGTGTGGAAAGTGTGATTATGTTGGGTGTAGTCAAGGGACTATGCCAATATCCGTTTAGATGGAACCTCGAAGGAACATTCGGGGACGAATATTTCTAAGGAGGGGAGAATGTTACACCCCGTTATTCTAGGATATATATATAAGAATGTACGTAAGGAATCAGGATGTTAAAAATTTAAACGAAAGAAAGAATTATTTTCCGAAGGAAAAATCTTCCGAACCTTGGAAAAGAGAAGTGTTTGTTAATGAGAGTTGGGTTCTCGAATTTGATATTTGAGACGTTTAGAATTTATCGGAACTATGGAAGTTTATTTTCAGAGTTGGATACGTGTGGCCCACCCGAGAAATTTTACGTTTTTGTGGGGCCCACGATGTTTCCGATATTTTGACCAATTATGAAAATTTCGGGAAACTAAACATTTTAGACCAATGGGAGGGCGACACGTGTCACCCTCCACATGGTCATCCTTGGACGAAAATATTCATTAAAGGCTAGCCAAATTGGCTTGATAAAATGGACCAAGTCAAAGGGAAAAGTGAGCTTGATATATTTGACCTCATCTTAGCCATCCATATATTTTAATCCTAGCCATTGGTCTCCTAATATATTACTACTACTAGTGCAAGACTAGATCATTCAACACTTAGAAAAATTCAAGAAAAACTTTGAGCTAGTTCTATGTTGCTCTCGGCTAAGGTGGAAAAAAGGAAGAGAAATTTTGCAATCTTACTCCATAATTCCCAATATTCAAACCCAAGGTTCCTGGAGGTATTGTAAGGATATCTCAATAGAAAGATTCTGGAAAAACTACGTTTTCACGTTAGTCGCAAGATGAAAACCTAAGGTGTTCTTCAACTTTGAAGTTGGAAATTGAATAGAAGTTGGTTATGAGCTTCTAAGGAGTGCTTGGAGCGGATTGGAACGTAAGAAGAGGAGCTAAAAGTTGCTAAGGATCGACTTTTAATCTTGGATTATTATTAGGGCTTATTGAGGTAAAATCTTCATCTTTTTAATGTGATTGAAGATTACATGTTATAGTAGTTGATAAATGAGCATGTGATATATAGATTGAAGTTTGAAAAGATTTGGATCATGTCGGCATGTTAAAAACCGGAAATGGGCAAGTTAGTCATTTATGTTGTAATCAATTTGGTCGATAGTTACAATCGTCGCATGTTAAGAAAGAAATGATTTATAGTTGTTAAAATTGTTATAGGATATATAACATGTTAGAATAACAACATGGATTGAAAAATGAATTGAAAGGAAATTGATAATTGTTGTGACAATGGTAGCCGAATATGGCTTGGAAATATTGGACAGTTTTATATTGATTGTGGGGAAGAATTTTACATGTCCTGTTAGGCGTGTAATCCCTTTTGTATTGCTGAATTGTTGAGCCTTAAATGTGGCGTTTGGTTATTGATTTTCGGGTCTTGAAAAAGGTGGAAAAGTACGTAGAAACAAAGGAGGTGCTGCCCGATTTTTCGTAGAATTAAGAGTCCTTATACTTGGAAATATTCTACGTTGAAAGCTAGTATTTGATGGACGTATTATGGTCATTATAGGTTGGCATTCTACGTGCGGCAAATTCAAGATAGCAAGTGGATTAAGCCGAAGAGGTATGTGGAACTTTTCTTATCTCTTGGGCATGAGTAGTTATAAATGCATAGTACGGTAGACGTACGAGATTTAAATGAATTCAGTTCATTTGATATCCTTGACTTGTCTTAAGAATGTCTAAGTTGGTTGAGTTAGAGAATTAACTCACTTGTTTTTAAGGAATAAAAATGTCTTTGTTTCAGAAGCATAAAGTTAGTATAACGACTTTATGGGAAGTTAAAAAGAATGGTTTATTCTAATAAGGTAAACACATATTTCTTGACTTGAAAATGTATAGAATACTTGATTTGGAAGGTATT
Source organism: Przewalskia tangutica (assembly GCA_029844215.1). Taxonomy (NCBI): domain Eukaryota; kingdom Viridiplantae; phylum Streptophyta; class Magnoliopsida; order Solanales; family Solanaceae; genus Przewalskia; species Przewalskia tangutica. The sequence goes on from CM056732.1 coordinate 30,095,605, forward strand.
GATTACCTGATTTCTAAAGTTAAGGAACTTGATATTCTAAAGTTAAGAAACTTGATTTCTAAAGTTAAGAGACTTGAAGTATTTTGAAAGTTATGTAACTTGAATTGAAAGTATATGATACTTGGTTTTGAAAGTATAAGTCTCTTGGTTATAAAAAGAATGAATTTGTCTAAAACATAACGAGTTATAACGGCTTTATGGAAAGTTAGTTATAACGGCTTTATGAAAGGTTAAGAGAGTGGTCTACTTGATTTATAGGCATGAGTTGCCTAGGTTGTGAATGTAGAAGTTACTGAGTTTCAAAGCCTTGAAATGAATTTCTAAAGGTGTAGTAACTTGTTTTGAAAAGTAGACAAGCCTTGATACTATGGGTGTTAGTATCTTGGGGTTTTTATATAAAAAGGGGTTCTTTTTAAAGGAACGGAAGTACGTAGTACTTTGGGTTAAATTCTCGGATTTTTAATGACATGTTAGTGCCTTAAGTTAAATAAAATGAGAGTGCATGATAATTAAGGCTAATAAGAAGTTAGGGGATGTCTCAACTTGCTTATGATAATTATGATAAGCCGGTAGTGCTTATGTTATGTATGATAAGCCGGTGGTGCTTATGTTATGTATGATAGCCGGTTGTGCTAGTGATATATTATTCATTACGGGGTCATTCCCCGGGCTTGTGGCATTTGTATATTCCGTGGATTTGCTCCCCATGATGCGAGGAATACCTCATGCGAGTTTGTAGGGCTCATGCGGGTGAAATAGTCCTATGCGGGGCGGACCAGTCTTATGCGAGGCGGATGACCTCATTGCGGGTCCACAGGACCTATGCGGGTGAAATAGTCTCAGGAGTAGGATTGCTTAATGATACTACGGGCGGGTGGCCCTAATTTGATCATGAGCCTCCTATTTTTATGCAGTAAAGTATACTCTTGTTTACTCTCATTATTAGTAAGGCACAGTGTACTGTTATTTTGGTCATCATACATGTCTCCAGCTTTATTTTAGACTATATGATTTCATTTCAGTACTTTCAGTTTCACATACTTGGTACATAGTTTATCGACCCCTTCATCTGGGGCTACGTTAAATCTGCAGTAGAGTTATCTGAGTTCTTGATCCTCACTTTTAGGATCACTTTGTTGGTGTTGAAGCTCCATTACTCCGGAGGCTTATCTTTGGTTCAGATCCCTGGTATTGTCGATTGTTGTACATTCAGGGGTATGGCGGGGCTCTGTCCCGTCACAGTTGTTATGTAAAAATTCGTAGAGGTCTGTAGTCATATCTTTTGGATTGGGTTGTAAGAACAAAGATGTATATTTTTCGGAAGGTGGCCTTATCGGCTAGCCTGTTGACATTTAATGTCTAGTATTTTATGAGTTTATGTATGTTCCGCTGCTATTCTCTGATGTATATCCGTGAGGTGTCAGTAGGGCACGATCGCGAGCCGGGTCGTGATGATATATTCATTTTGTTCGTGAGAAGATTGTCATGGGTCATGTTCGAGTGTTACACGTTCTTTCTTTCTATCAGTACACAGATATATTTACTAAGGGACTCCATCGGCAACTGTTCCTTGACTTCAGATCTAGTCTCAGTGTCCGACCTCCTCCCGCTCCGACTGAGGGGTGTGAGAGAATATATTATCATTCTTCATATATTTTGTAATTATTATTCTAATGTAATTATGTAAAGTAGAGATTCTTCTACAATCAAGATTGTAAATTGTAAACACCTATAAATATTGAATTAATGAGAAGCCTCCAACCAAGAAAAATTACACTATTCTACAAAAAGAATTACAAATTATCATACATAAAGGTAAAATTCATAACTTGGGAAAAATAAGAGAGTTATCTTTTACTCCAACCATTTTAATTTATTTATGTGAATTTGATTTGACACGAATTTTATTAAAATAAATAAGACTTTGACTTTAAACTAAATACATGTATAACGTACCTAAATGTCATTCACTCTCGTGGATGTTAAACATGTCATGTGGATGTTATTAAAGAATTATTAAATTAAAAAGGAGACATATTTTTTATAAACAAACACCAAAAAGTAAGATAAATAAATTGAAGCACGTGAATTGTAATTTTTTTTAACAGAATCAATATATATATTAGTACTAATATTTTAAAGATACTACTGATAATTGATTTGGCAACAGCTAGCTAGCAACGGTAGAGAGAGCCTATAAAAAACCCATGCCTATTCCTATATTCTATGTCTGCCTCAATATTTTCAAAAATACTTGCACATAATTCATCATTTTTTTATATTCAGATTTCTGGCGCCAGACTAGTGGAGGTATATCAACACTATTACCAGTAAATTACGAAATTTGGTCCAATATCCAGTGTTTGAGAACAGACAACTGATAGCACCTACCAGATCAACCCCAGAAAGAAGAGCTCCTACTGGGATTCGATCTCACGATGCAAGTTTTCAGAACGTCTTAAACCCCTCCTTTGTCTTTGGACTGTGCCCGGGGGACACGTATTTCTTCAGTTTCAAGTTAAGCAGTTTCACCAAATTACTTTTTTTTTAAAAGAAAAATAAAATCTATTTAGTTTTCTGTATGTTTCTGCGCTTGTGTTTTGTGGATTTTATGCCTTGTTCATTTTGGACAAAGTTTTGTTTTCCAAATTCCATTTCTTTCTCGAAATCTCAAGAGGTAAATAAGAGTGAAAAAAAAAGCTTGATGTAGTCTTATGGAGCAACCCCATTAATGAAAACCTTAACTATAAACTAGTTGGTTTATTTTTTTTTATGAAATTTGCTCTTCTGCTGCTTTGCAGTATCAAGATTCTGATTATTGTTCAAAACTTATGTTAATATTGATCAAAGTTTATATAGTTTGACTTTCTAGAATCGAAACGTGATATGTATTTTGAGACGAAGGGAGTAAAAGATTCTATACTGTCAATGTATATTTGTTAAAATCGAAAAGCCAAAAAATTCCACTGTCATGTCATTGCAGTGTATATAAGTTAACCTCTACTCTTAATACCCTTTTGATTTGATGCAGGTAAACATCTTTACTTGGTGTGGAAACTTTGGGTTCATTCTCTTCAGTATTCTCTAGTTAATTAAAAAGAGCAGGGAATGCTGAAAGATGTGCTTAAAAGCTAGGAAGTCTTTCTCTGAGATTGAAGCTCTATTGGAGCTATCCTCTAAAATCAATGAGATTGTACCGATAGTTCGAACTTCTTCAAGATTCAGTCATCAAATGCCAAATCCGACTAGATTCCTTCAGGGTCAAATCGTATCTTATCCCGATCTTAGTAAAGATGGTTGAGTCATTCAATTCTTGATAAAATCTTGTATTGTGTTTCATCGGAGGAAAATAGCTAGTTTAATTACTCAAGTTTGTTGAGTTGAGATGGAGAGTAAGGGGAGTATACTAATGGAAAGGTATGAGTTAGGGAAACTGTTAGGACAAGGAACTTTTGCTAAGGTCCATCATGCAAGAGACCTCAAGACTAGCATGAATGTGGCCATCAAGATGATCGATAAGGAGAAGATTGTAAAAGTTGGGATGATTGATCAAATCAAACGCGAGATTTCAGTCATGAGGTTGGTTAGGCATTCTAATATCGTGCAGCTCTATGAGGTGATGGCCACCAAAAAGAAGCTTTATTGTGTAATGGAATATGTCAAAGGAGGAGAGCTATTTAACGAGGTTGCCAAAGGGAAGTTAAAGGAAGATGTTGCGAGGAAGTGTTTTCAGCAATTGATTAGTGCTATTGATTTCTGCCATAGTAGAGGTGTTTATCACGGAGACCTAAAACCAGAGAATCTATTGCTCGACGAAAACGGGAATCTAAAAATTTCAGATTTTGGATTGAGTGCCCTCATAGACTCTAAATGCCAAGATGGTTTACTTCATACTACGTGTGGGACGCCAGCATATGTTGCACCAGAAGTGATAAACAGGAGGGGCTATGATGGTGCTAAAGCTGATATTTGGTCATGCGGGGTGATATTATATGTCCTTTTGGCTGGATATCTCCCTTTCCATGATTCAAACTTAATGGAGATGTACAAAAAGATCGGTAAGGCTGAGTTCAAATGTCCTAACTGGTTCCCTCCTGATGCTCGCAGGCTGATATCGAAAATATTAGATCCAAATCCCAACACAAGAATTTCCATTTCCAAGATAATGGAGAATTCTTGGTTCAGGAAAGGCTTGCAGCTGATCAAACCTATAAAAGCTGACGCTGACTCGAAGCCTAAAGAAGAGGCAGCAATTGATGATGCAGTTTTTGGTGTTTGTGAGAATACAGACGAGCCAAAGCCAGAACTGGTCAAGCCAGCGCACTTGAATGCATTTGATATCATCTCTTTCTCAACTGGCTTTGACTTATCTGGCTTGTTTGAAGAAAAAAACAAAAAGAGGGAAGTTATATTTACATCAAAGCAACCAGCGAAAACAATCAGCTCAAAGCTAGAGGATGTAGCTAAGCGTTTAAAGTTGAAGTTGATGAAAAAGGATGGAGGGCTATTGAAGTTGGAAGGATGTAAAGAAGGAAGAAAAGGGGTGTTGTCGATTGATGCAGAAATCTTTGAGGTAACTCCAAATTTTCACTTCGTTGAGGTGAAGAAATCGAATGGAGATACGATAGAGTACAAGAAGATGATGAATAAGGATATAAGACCAGCATTGAAAGACATTGTGTGGACTTGGCAAGGTGACGAGCCACGGCCTCAGCAGCTAGCAGAAGAAGAAATTTTGCAGACTTAACAAGGGGGGACTCATTTGACACTAATTCACCTCAGATGCATAATTGAGAACTAAAATTCTGCTGTAACTTGACCTTTTTCCATTTTCTGTGATGTTAATGATGTACTTGTATTTGAAAGCTAGAAGATTATGTCCATTCTGTATTTACTTTTATTTTCTGGATCCAAGCTTGCATCAACTTTTTATATCAGTTTGTTCTCTGAGCCAAACAGAAGTAAGCAAAATCCTCTCCAGTGTTAGTAAAAGACATCGCTTTATCACTTAAAGTGATCTTCTGTTTTATTACCACTGAATGATTCACTTTCTCGCCTCCGACCCCGGAGAACCGCTTGACTGACCTTTTTATAGTCCATTCATGTTGGTTGGGATAGCTGGAACCAATCAGAAGCGCCAATCGCGCAAGCGAAGCCGGGGAAACGAACCTTAGCCAAATGACATGAGGGGTTATCCCTTTATGGGTGAAATTGTCTGCTAAAGTGCTCTTCAAAAAAATGTTGCAAGAAGCAATCATGTTGGGATTTTGGTATAAATGGGGTTGATCTCATGACCTTAGGTTAGCTAATGTTGATGTGCATAAATAAAAAAGCACTTCTACTCTAACTTAGGGAAGATTGCATCGCCGTTTGGCTTAGGTTTTGATTAAATTTTTATTTTTTTTGGCCAAAATTTCTTTTCCTTTTTCTTGTAGTTTTCTCAATTTATTTTAAATAAAGGCAACAATATTTTCTCATTTATATTCCTCGCATCTGTTTTCATAACAACAATTATTTTCTGAAAAGAAAGATGCCTTCAAGTAAAGACCAAATTCATTGGCTTTAATTTCAGAGGTCTTGCCTCATATTTTACATACTAAAAATATAGAGAATCAAAACCCTATTCCCCTCTTCTTCTGCACTGTATTTGAAAAATAAAAGTAAGTATCCAGTGTGATTTGCTCCGTTCTTTGAGTTGGCCAGAATTTTGTGATTTGAAGTACCGAATTATTTGTTATGTTCTATCATGGGAAAAATTAATTCGAAACCTAGGGCAACAATGAGGGAATAAATTCCTTGAGAACACACGATATAATCTTTTGACTCAAAATTAAATTTTGTGTTAACGTTATTGTTATATTTCTGTTTGTATTATACATTTTCTGGTTTATTGAATTTGGTGAAATACAGGAAGATAAAACAGTTTTTTGGATATCATTTTTGAGGTGTTGGATTAATATTGACGTTTTCCATACTCATATTTAGTTGTTTATTTCAAATTGATTTCTAGAGAACTAGGTTCATTATGTTTGATATTTTTAAATTTTCATAAATAATATATTTCAAAGTGCCTGATTCAAGCCCATCAAGTCCCATCGGTGCTTATCGCTTTTGTTTACCCTTTTTCACTTTTTAAAATAATGTCCTTCTATGAGTATAATTTTGCGGGTATGGGTATAACTTTGGCGGATAGTAGACAGGTATGGGTATTGAAAATGTACCCGCCACGGATAGGCAAGTAGGTAATGGATTTGAAGTTATACCCGCCTGATATCCGCCTCCCCCGCCTACCCGCCCCATAAACTAATCTGCAGGCCCATAATTCATAAGCCCAATATAAAAAATATATTACAAGTTAGTAGAGTTTCATTCTCTTCACGTCTCATTCTCAACACTCAGCACAACAGCCTCTCACTATCTCATATGCACTTTAGCACACATATCTCACTCTTCACTCTTCATTAATTTCATTTCTTAACCCTCTCCCTGCTACTTCTACTTTAAAACACTAGAATGATGGTAGATTTCTTGGTGTAATATTAGGGCTTTGAGGATTATTTTTTTTACTTTCGTGAAGTTCTTTAGCTTGCAATATAATTAACGAATGAAGGGTATCTTGAACTTTGTCATTTGTTAACTATACTGGTGAGGTTCTTTATGCCTATAAATGGAGTCCAGCCTAACACAAATTATTTCTATTGCATGTTTCTGTGGGCTATCATATACAATAAGCTCTCCAGATATTTTTTTGGGGTTATTTCACTTGCACAATTGCACTATTTGTGTTAATGTCATTGGCGGATACATGCGGGTATTGACGGGTGGCGAATATCCATTTGGGTGGTGGAGTGGGTGTGGATTTAAAAATATACCCGCCTAGGCGGGTGTGGATGTTGAAATTGTACCCGCCACGGATAGCGGGTAGGTGGTGGATATAATTTTCTTTTGCGGGTACGAGTGCGGGGAGGGGTACCCGCACCCGCCCCGCCCAAGGCTTTCAGGTTTGGAAGACATCATAGAAGTCCTGCTTTGAAAGAGAGGAATTTGATATTCTAAATTGAAAGATTTGATCGTACCCGCACCATTGTTATAGCAATTCAATGAGTATATGATGTGTATCTTCACATGTATGATTAGTACTAAATCATAATTAATTAACACTTATTCTCACATTAATTTATGATATAATCATGATAAATTAGTATGACTTAGTATAAACACTCCATGCAGATAAGCTTTTATCGAGTGACGACGTTTAGCTTTATATTAGCCTTTATGGTGCACGTCAAGATATGCAAATAGATAATACTTTTTAGCACTATTTATTGTTGATATATATTATACTTCTTTGATGATAACCAATCATAGTGCTTCCGTTTTAGTGTATTACTCGAAGTCATGAATCTCTCCATTTACATCCCCTCCATTCACCATAACTAGAACATTTTACTGGTGAACCATTATCAGTACATTGAATTGTCAATCAGCTGCATTGAAAATTAATCGATCATCACTAAACTATTAACAGCTCGAGCTGAAAGCAAGAGGAAAATAAATGTACCACAGCTAAATGTGAACTTCTGGATATGGTTCGAACTTGTTACCAACGATATTTTGTAAAGAAGGCGTTTATAGCAACCAACAGCATCAGATTTACAAAAAGGAGCACCTGCACAATAAGCAGCGAAAATGTGCATCCACCCAGAAACAACTTATAGACTTACCATATACTCCATTATGCAGATACCATAAGCTAAATTTTGGAAAAAAACAATCACATTCAGCGTTCTTTTCCCCTCATAACTGAGGGTCTTTCCAAAAATCTTTCCTGCTATAATGTTAACCTACAATTCCAACTTCTAATTTACAAGTTCTCCCACTAGATTCTAATTTATAATATTGAACCATTATTGCAATGGAACTTGACCCAAAAATGCACCATGATACTGCCTTTTGTTAGAAGTCAGTCGTGAAGAAAGTACATGATAAAGAAGGGCCAGGAAAAAAAGAGAGGGAAAGAGTAATAGATAGAGGAGGAGAAATGATTCCGGATCTACGATTTGAGCTCAATTGCGTAAGTTAGATGTCAAACAGCTGAGTAAGAACTATATACACCAAGTAGTTCCCTTCTTTTTACTGTAACGACAACAGATCAAAACCTGCATAGCTGCAGCAAGCCGTCATATATCCTCTTTCTCACTTGAACATTGCATCAGCACAAATCCATGACCCTCAACAAAAAATGAAAAATGAAAAGCTTCCTTCCCTACTTGGTCCTTCAAAAACTTTGCTGAACCTTACAGAGAACTGCAGTATAAATTGAAGTATTGTCTATGTTTTAATATCTATCTAAGTTGGTATCCAAAATGAGGTAACATGTAGTGGAAACAGCTCTGGTCATCTATGTCAGTGATTGTCCTATGTCAAAAAGACGAAAAGACAAGTACTTAGACGTATCATATTAATTGTTACCTGATCAAAAGCCATGCATGGAAACATGTATCCCTATCATGCTAATGTAACTCTTCCTTTTTAAAGAAAAGAAGGCAGATGCAACGAGTGCAGCATTCTAAACTCTCCTCGCCAAAAGAGGCTACTTTCCTCTTACAGGAGGGTGTGTTCAAGTCCTTGTACTCTATCCCCATTTTTCCCTTTTTCTTTCTTTTTTTATTCAAAAGACCAAAAAGACTGTACATTCGGCGTGGAATATAAACCACCAACTGAGGCACTAGTCATCGGTGAGCTGCCAAAAGCTTCACCCGGACGCTGCAAAGTCCAGTCCTCCTTCCTAAAAGCAAATATAAGCAAATTAAGAGTAAGATGGTGTTGAACAAAAGAGGAGAGGGAAAAGAATATCTTTTAGAAAATAAAAAGAAAGAGGCGCCAAGATCACCAGAACGACGAGTTCAACAATCTATTTCTAAGACACATAATATATGCAAAATAAGAGAAAGATGTCAAACTTATCACCTCAGAACAGAAAAACCAGCATCACCAAGTTACAAATCCATAACCAAAGTATAAATACACTCGTCAAAAAACATAAAAAGAAAAAAGCCACAACCATAGGAATAGAAAGGACCAGACCAAGTATATCCATGGCCTACTTTTGCAATCCAAGTCAACATCATCATTTTATGAAAAAACATAAACATGATGCTTGTTTTCATTGAACTACTACAACTATGCCTCAGTCCCAAGCTAGCTGGGGTCGGCTATATGAATCCTCAAAATTGGATCCGCTCAACTTGAGTCATCTCAACCAGTGTAACACGTGCTTAGGTGAGCACATTCCAACGTATTGTGAGGAAAACACAACATAGAATTGGCAAGAACTTTTGCCAATATGCCACCATTAAACTACTAGGCACAACTTACTATCTGCTTACAGGCACTCGATTAAGCTAATGAGCCATAGGTTGCAAACAATTTGTATAAGCCACTCATGAGTTTCACCAGACTTACCAATAAGTTTCTTTGAGCTAGTAGTAAATATTAAATAGGCACAAGTGGAGGTTCCAATAATTTGTAAGACTGGAAACTTAACACAATGCTTTGTTTAAGGGGAGAGAGAAGTGAGCGGGAAGATGAATGTTGATTTACTTCCATAATGAGCAGAATTTGTTGTTGCCCTTTATTTGTCTACTATAGCTGGAAGAATGTAAATTGGCATCTATTCTCCGTCCAACTTTGCCGGGATTAGAAAAACTAGTGTTTATTACATTTTTTTTTCTGGGTGACGGGGGGCGAACAAGTAAATAAATATTCTAGAAAAAATAAAGAGGCAGCCCCATATTCAAGAAAAATACATCACGCAAACCTACATACAGTAATTCCCTTCAACAAACCCACTCATCTATTCAGGTTCGAGTGGCATGTGTGCAGAAACTATACAAGTGAAACCATCAATGATACCATCTGCACCTGAAACAAGGACTGTATCAAAAGCTCTATGATCTCTTTCCAGCCATGTAGTCAACATGAGTGACTGACGAGTATTTCCCCCTTCACCAAACACACAAAAAAAACACAATTCCCCTGTTTCCAATAATGCCTTAACCACATTTGGTATTACCAGCTCACCCCAAAAAATCTTCAGCATTGTATTGCATAGTTCTTTCAAAAGTTCGCAATGTAATGAAAGGTACATTTTCCCCCATTTAGTTGCTCATATCTTCCAATTAATGTGGATGCAACGATGCCTCACTAAACTATTAGCCACTATTAGCACTCCAGGTCACCATCTAAATGGAAAAATTGACTTCACTATTTTACTTGCAACTCAAGTGTTAATTCTTTTCCAACTTGTTTGGGACTGAGACGTAGTAATAGTTGTTGTGTTCTAACTTTAATTCTTTAGCAAACTAGGAAAATGCCTTTACACCACTTTGTTTACTAGCGCTCTTGCAATTCCTCCTCTTCTCACCCGAATCAAATGTAGTACTTAAGTTTATAAGTTTAAGCTGAGGGGAGAAGAGCTATTAAGCTTTACTCAGATATAATGCCGCAGTCTGCAGTTCATGCAAGCTGCTGGTTCCATTGTCTACAAGACAGCAATACAGCACAGAATTGTGCATGCACCTAATAGTGGTGTCATTAGCAAACTTAAGACAAACATTTAAGTTGCATATCTACTTGAACCTAACTAATTGAATCAAGACAATTTTTCTCTAAAAAGCATATGGAAGGAACAACACCAAGAAGGGGACCCCTAACTCATTAACACTTGGTTGTGTACTTGACAATGATGCCCGACAGAATTTTAAGAAATAATGACGTTAATAATATTCAACCATAATTTATGGTAACAAATGATGTCCATCATATTCCTTCTCAAAACGATGTCCTATCATATTAGGAAAAGAAGGTAAAGTTATACATCTGGTTTATGGTAGTAATTCAGCCAAAAGGACGTGATCTTGCATATTTAGACAGCTGAATGTGTTGCGACCCCTTCAGTGTTAGAGCTTCCATAGACACAAATGAAATCGATACAATAACTTCATAAGGTTTTTGCATCAGGGAGAATGTCAGAGATATAAGAAACAGATTTATATATAAATTAATAAAAAAAAATATAATTCGTGAAATAGTTTTCCTTTTTTGATACAGCTATCTTCAATATAAAGCCTCTGGTAATGAGATGCACACTATCTTGGTGCCTGAACTAAAGTTCTATTTAAGCAAGCCTAACAGCCTGTTGTGAACCTAGTGGTTAAGCTCAAATTTGACATTCTGATGGTAAACAAAAAGTTTCTTTTTTAAATGAAAAGAAAAAGACAATTACAATATTGCTCTAAGATATTCATAAGTACATATAAATATAGGAATCAAAACAATTGCACCCATGGATTAGCTCAATTGGCAAAGGTTGAGGGAGTTGTCTTAAATCACAAGTTTGAGCCCTGTGCCAAGCGAACTACGTCCATTATTTTAAGTGGTGAAGGGTAGAAGGGTGGGCCCATCATTCCCGAGTTTCGAAAGTAGCAGTTGGCTCCAGACAGATATATATATATATATATATATAGGAATCAAAGCAACCTAATAGTGTAAACTATCTCAAGAATCTAGTTTAGGCCTCCACAAAGGCGGAGAAAGGCATGTCTAAGTGCACCAATGCATACATACTATATGTATATGTCATTGTTGAAGCATATACTGTATCTTATTAGTACAGATCGTCCCGGCATAATTTCAATACTTTGAGTAATCTAAATCATTCTGTGCAAATGGAAACTCTTCTCTGTGGTAAGTGATACTTATTCTGCTTCAACTCTTGGAATCACATAGCTTATTTGGTGTGGCCCTATGAAAAGACCAAATTAATCCTTCTCTTTGTTCCAGCAAATCAACATATGGTGGGCATGTACTTGAGACAAGCATGAAGCGGGAGATCTCTATGGAGTTCATGATCAGTAGGTAACTAACTTGATCTTTGTTCCTAGAGTTGTCAATGACAGTTGACTTTTCCTAAATTCATGACTTCAAGGCCCTGTTGGGGTTTTCTATTTTCGGGTTGGGGGAGGGGGTGGGGGGTCAAGAAGGTCAAAATTGAACATATGAAGTACCAGCTTTTTGCCAGTCACATTCATAAGATGTAAAGAAACAGCCACTGAACAACTCCATCCCACAGTTTCTAAAGGATAATTAATACTCCCTGTCCCAAATTTATATGACACACTTTCATTTTTAGTCAGTCCCAAAATGAATGACACATTTGCTTATTTGGCAACAATTTAACTTTAAACTTCACCTTTTACGCTTAACGAGATGATTTATAACCCCACAAATATCTCTGTCTTGTTTTAGACCACAAGATTCAAAAGTCTTCCTTTTGAATTAAACTTCGTGAGCAGTCAAACTACATCATATGAATTGGGACGGAGTGAGTAGTTCAAAATTGATTGACCTCTTTAGTTACTTGAAGAGGGGGCAACAAGCAACTTAATCCAGCATTTCACCACATCAGGCAAGGACTTCTACATAAATGTGCATACTTACAAGGTATGCCAAAAGAGGTGCATATTTAGAAGGCTGGTGAAGAAATAAATGGATAAATGGCGTTGATCATTTGTGTTGGTGAAAGCATTCTGAAAAATCTCCGGGGATAAAAACAATTTTGACCCACTTCATTTACTAATATGTCTAATGTTGGCGGAGATGAGCTTAAATGGAGCGACATGAGCAGTGGGGGTTCATATAGCCAACCCCAACTTGCATGGTTGTTGTTTTTGTTTTCTTTATTAATGCTTTATTCAAAGTTTAACACCTTAAGAAAAATGGATCTTCAACATCTCACAAAATTCAGATCAGAATAAAATGTTTTTTTCTCCCACATATCTGCACAACTTTTGACTAACTCAAATATGACAGCAGCAAATATATTTTTATTCAGTGATACCTTCAAGTCTTCTAATTGAAATTAGTCACTCTTTAATCCATTTTTGCTCAACATAATGCACAATGTAGCTGAAATAAATAAATTTATGGTAAAAGTATTGACATAAAAATGTCTTCATCTTAGAGCACTAAATCCCCTTGAACTTCTAATCAGCTCTTTTTTTTTTTAACTTGGTCCCATTAGACTTTCACCCAAATGACACATCACTTCTCCGAATTGATTAATCAACCGGCTGTAGATGGCACATGTGTGAAGCACTTCATAGTTAAATCCTAAGTTAATGATTCTCAAAAGGTCAATACTTGCCCCTCTACTTTCTTTATTGTTTTCTATTGTTTAGCAGGCCAGTAGACAAGGAAGTGATTTCCAGCAAAGCCTTCAAATGCACCAATATCCACATGCCCAATTAATATACTTTAAAAGTCAAAAAAAAAGGAACATAGCAGATGCATGTACAGCCTTCCTACATTTGCTCATCAAAACCCAATTAATATACTTTAAAAGTCAAAAAAAAGGGAACATAGCAGATGCATGTACAGCCTTCCTACATTTGCTCATCAAAAATAATTTTCTCATTCGCAATCATATTAGATATCAATAGTACTTCCACCATGCAAAAATGTTCTCTTTCGGCTCAAAGTGAATGTCTGTGACTCACATGGCGTGAATATTAAGAAAGGGATGAAAATGTGTAATGCTTAGAATTAAATGCTGGAAGTTTAAGGCTCACCTATAACATTTTTGGAGGGTTTTTCAGATTGAAGAGTAGATGAGAAAAGAAGTTGCATCAGGAAAGTGTAAAAGCAAGGCCCACATAAACTATTTAGGTTACTTAACACGTGATAAAATTCTCAATCTATAGAAAACATTATTGTTGGATGGAGCAAAAAGTGCACATATATTCAACATATATCATTAGTTTTAAAAAACTTTTAAGCTATCATGTGTCTTCAGCATGTATTTTATAACCAAATTAACATCAAAACCTGATGGGATATACAAGTCAAAGCACCTCAATACCCCATCAATCTTCTCTAACATTCAATCCCGGAAAGCAATTAAATGAGGATTCAAGGAAAGCAATAATAGTTACAATTACTTCTGCCAATACTTTGATGTCAGCCTGTTTCACGACAAAAAGTGTTCATACCTTAGTGATTATTTGACATCTTTTCTACATTCTTTTATAAGTAAGACTTCTATTAATAAAAGTTGTTTAGCCCTAATCTAGTGTTGTATTAGGAGGGCCATACTTTTTTTGGATAACCCAGAAATCCCCAGGGATAGTGGCAGATGGTTTAAAACTCGATGTATACAGGTCCACTCATATGCCCTTCTCCACTTAAATACCAGGCTAACATAGGGGAAACTCAGCGACAGGGTGACATGCGCATCACCCACATATCATGTGTTGCGCTCTTACCACTACACCAAAGCCCTAGCCCTTGAGACTTTTTTTTGGTTAAATTAGAGATTAGGCTTTAAGCTCATCTCTGACATGGGCCAGATTCACATGATTGCAACATCTCAAAAGCTTGATCTCCAACTTAATAGGTTTGGTCAATATCTAGGTCTGGTAAAGGTGGCCCCAAGCTTGTCTGGTTCCATACTGATTTTAATTATCTGAAGCCCCATGGAGTGTTGCTTGCAGGAGTTCTACTTAGAAGATGACTGGAAGACGGAGACATTCAAGATAACTGACACTTCTATGCCAAAAGCATTGTATCTGAAAACCAATAAGCTGCCTCTAAGATATGATCAGGAATGTATAAAGCAAGTTCAAGTTTTTGCCTAATGTGAGAGTATGCTTGAAGCAATTGATATAAAAAATGCCAGCTTTCAAAATTTAAAACTGTATTGAATTATGAAGAAATTTGCTGATGAGCTTACCATAGACCGAAAGGACCAGGGGATAGCAAAAGGGAACATCAAAACTTTTCCTGGTTGCCCATGGATTTTAAGGAAAAGAAAGACAGACGAATAGAATGCAAAGTATATTTTAGGGTCCTTTTGCAGCAGGACTTCACTGCTAAAACTTGAAAGAAGAGAAAATTAACCTTTTATATTTAGTAAATCTGAAAAAGGAACTTCATAAGAACCCAACTGCAAGGTAGCCCCAACATCAGATTTTTCTAAAGCATGCAACAGCAATGAAAGCCTTGTGATGCTATTTATGTGTAAACAAGGCAAAAATGGTGCAGCATGGATATTAAGGATTCATAGGCTGGACCATAATTGATTTTGGTAGACGCTGAGTTGTTGCTGTTCAAGACAAAACCGCCCCAAATGTATCTGGTTCAGTTCTATCTAACTTCAAATTGAATTGCAACTTTCCCAGAAGTACAGGAGTAAACTCTCATAGTTACAAGCATGTTCAGATGTCCTGTCTGGGTAAAATTGATGGCACTATCTACCGTCAAAAGAAAGCCAACATGTACATATGGCTAATCACATGCATATGAATGGCCAAGACACATGTAAGCAAGCATCTATATACTTGACGTAAATACTTTTGTTGAGTTTCGAGTAGCCAACCATGCAGTAATACTTTTGTTGAGATTCTGGAATCTCTACATACTTGAGGGAATTAGGAGTCTTTTTCAAGTACCAGCACTTTTTTGAGCAATCAGTGAAATTCACAACAATTGGCCAACAATTATGAAAACACAGAAGACACTCTAAGCAATGACTACAAGAAAGAGAAGATTCACATGATAATTATTTATAAGGTAAACACTGAGAAGATTCAGATAATATTGATGCAGAAAGTACAGCAGATTAGGTACATCAAAGTGCTTTGAACTTTCAAACAGAGGCAAAAAAATTCTACTTTACTTTTGCCCCACTTGGCAAGAGAAATTAGTGGTTTTCTTTTGCTTACTTGGCCCAATTAGGTGGAGACAACGCAAATGGATGATTAGTAGCAGTAGCAGTAGCGTTAGGACTCCTGCACGTCATTTCACTTTGAGCAGCATTCTCAGATTTGAGAGAAAATTGACTTTCACCTCCTGCATATGTACCAAAAGGAGCTTTTGAATACCTACTTTCAGTACTACCAGGCAAAACAGTACTCAGTGTCCCACCATTCTGGCAACTTCCCGTATAAACTGTGTGGGGAGAATGACCGACGGAGTGGAGTTGTTCATCATTCTTGAACAGTGAAGCCATTGTCTTTGGAGGAGTAAGAGGCACGTTTGATGTGTTGAGATCTGTACTCAAACGCCAGTTGGCTGGAGAACCTATCAAACTTAGACCAGCTTGACCAAGAGGAGAGCTGTTCCACATCTGCCATGTTCCTACTTCATTTGCATTATTTGAAACATTCATTGCCATGTCCTGAGCATTAGAAGTGTTGGGGAAAAGAAAAGACCCAGCATGCCTTTCCTCTGGAACGCGCATTCGTGATATTGGAGACTCAATTGGTGAAGGCTTAGTCACTTCGGAAGATGCATTCACACTTTTTACCACATATGGGTTATTGAGTCCTGTATCTGATACAAAGCCAAGGTCCACCTCCAGTTGAAAGTCATCAAGGGACTCACAAACTGGTCCAAGCAATGACACAGGGTCTGGAACATAACAAGGATCTTCAAAATTCTCCAACTCTTCTGCGAATAACTGACTTGTCCCATCTCCAATTCGAGGATGCATTGCTCTCGGGGACGATGGAATAGTTGTACTACAACTTGTGGGTCCACAAGGAAAAGAAGTTAAAGTGAAAGGCAATGGGAGCCCAAAACTAATGTGGTTGTCGAAAGATTGTACAGCTGGAGTCTGACAGGAAGGACTCATAATTTCTGCTTGGGGCTTAACACTTGGTCTGCTGATTACATTTGACGATGGGGGAGATGATCGAGTGAATAGTTGTTGCCAAGACGTTTTAGGAGTTGTAAATGGTTGAGGTACAATAAGCACCTGTAAAGAACAGATTTAACCTGACAGCTTAACAAGAGCCCAGTATCTCAATGAACAGCCAAAATCATCTTCTAAAAGGCCTACATTTCTCACGATATGATATGAACCTATCTGTAAGTTCAGGTTAAATCAACAAGATGGACATGCCAAAAATTGAAAAACATAAATGTAAATGAAGCTATCAGCTACAAGATTAAGTTAAATTTAGAGTTACTGAGAATTTAATACTCCAGAAGTACCAAACAAGACACTTGATGAAGGGCAGCACTTAGATATAAGAGATTGAAATAGAAGATGACAAGAAACTTACAGGCCGATTCATACTCCTGTCATCTCCATTTGGATTCAGCTTTCCAGGTACGCGATCTGGTTGAGATAGTTCCCTCCTAGAGGCATTATGAACAGGATCTATCGTAGTATTAGATTTCTGCTCTCTTGGAATATAAGTAGCATTACTCTTGCCAAAAAAACCACCTCCAGTAAATGCTCTAGAAGATGATAAAAAAGTACCCCTCATACGATCCAAGTACCGAGTACCGACATTTCCATGGTTATGACTGCTAGAAGAAGCACCCTTAAAACCATGTATAACTTCTGTATTATGTGTCTTAATACTTCCAGGCCCATTTTTGTTTTGGTGCCTTCTATCACCATCACTCTGCCTATTTCGCGCATTCTCCTTGCCTGGTCTTTTATCCAGCTCTTCCGCATCTGAGTTACTTTTGCTAGATCCCCTGTCCCTTTCTTTCTTCTTCTCCTGCCGCTTCTTTTCTGCTTCCCTTTTACTATCCCGTACTTTAGCAGAAGGAGACCCCTTCCCCCGCTCTATCTCCGCCTCCATCTTTTCATCACGCAATCTCCTGCGTTCTTCCACCAGTCTAGCAACCTCCTCTCTTTGCTTCCGCTCCTCCTCCTCTGCCAGCTCTTTCTCCAACCTAGCCAGCCTCTTTTCCTCAGCTTTTCTCCTAGCTTTCTCTCCTTTACTCTCCTGACAATTTCCTCCATTCTCACCTCTCTTATCCATCATTTCTCTCCGTTCTGCAACCCTTGACGTATCACTTCTAGAGGAACTTATCCTAAAAAGCTTTCTACATAGCCACATTATACTTAAGAAAATAGCAGTCAGTGCCTTGCAGGCAAAAGCATAAACACGAGAATATGACTTCTCTGCTAAACAGTGCTCCATCCCAAGGAATCCACTGTCAGTCTTGCTCCAAGAATCTGACTTACTAACAAAAGACCCCCCAACCCAATTCCCATTCTCTAACCAATCCTGGCCACACATACACCTGTTATCCGACCAAATCTTCCCACTTTTCCCAACCAAATCTCTCAAATTCCCTGAATTTGAAATCCCCAACCCTGGCGGCACAGAAAAGTCTAAAATGGGTCTCTTAGAAACATGCCCGCAATATGAACACATGAACTTGCCACCACCAGGATTCTGATCCCTATACGGAGTCAAACAATTTCTACACCTCCTTATTGCTGTTTTCCTCAATTTCTGCATTTCAATAGCCTCAAGCCTCTTCCTTTCCCTAAGCCTAGCATTTCTTCTCGCCCGCCAAGCCGACAACTTAGGCATCAAAACCTCATACCAACCAAGAGTAACCACAAGCACAACCACACATGCCAGCCTCGGCGATGTAATTTCAAACCTAAATGCAGGTGGAAATAACTGTGATAAAGCCCATAACCCAATCAACGGAATCACTAACCACGGTAACATGGTTGCTACTCCCCTCGACCACTTCTGGATCGAACACAGTATACACATTATCCTTTCTAGCCACACTAGCAAATAAAAAATATCACAAAAATATTATTAAAATCAAAGAAACTCTAAATATTCCCTTCTGTATCAACAACAATAATCCAATGAAAATCCCTAGCTCTTCAATTTTCCCCCAATTGTTTTTCGATTGCAAAATACAAGCTCTTCAAAACCCTAACAGGGCGAATTTTCGATTGCACCTAATGAAGAGGAAAACAAACGGGTTAGGGTTTCAAAAAAGGTGTTTTATCTCAGCTCCGAAACCTAAAGCACACGTAAAGAATAATAAAATAATAATAATTTATTTATTACAAAAATGGAGGTGCTCACTGATTCAATGTCCATCGGAGATTCATCGGCAACTAATCGTCCGCGGCCGGAGACGGTGACGGTCCCTTTTTCCCGTCGAAATGTAACTGGGAAGATTGATGAAAGAGAAAATATGATAAGCGAGAGAAATGTGTTTGATTATATAGGCAGTGATTGAACCGGATGTATGTATTAAACCGGACCGGTTTATAATTGTGATTACTTATTTATGACTGTTGAAGCCGGGCTTGCTGTTGGGTAGTGATTAGTGGACTACTTAATATTATCTAGGGCTGGCCAGTGGGCCGGGCCGACCCGACCCCGTCCCGGTCCCGACCCGACCCCGACCCCGCTATAAAAAAAAAAATCGGCAATCGGGCGACAGTATGGCTCGACCCGACTTGAGCCCCGATCCCGCCCGATCCCGCCCCGATCCCGCCCCGACCCGCCCGCCCCGCCTGGGCGACCTCAGAAAATAGTTGTTGTCCAACTACCATTTTACATTTCATTGTTGACAACGCCATTTTAGGCCTCCCCCTCCCCCAACCCCCCTACCCCCTTTATATTTATTTTTAACCCCTAAGTTATTATATTTACACTTTAACCCAATTTTTCAACTATAAATACCTCATTCCTCTTCTTATTATTTTCACAAATCTTTCTACTCTCTAATCTCTCAATCAATTATCAATCAATCTCTATACAACATTGTCTACATATTCAATCTATTTATTAATTTGAGAATTGGGAGTGAAGTTGGCAACTAGCGAGGATTATCTATCGAGCAAAGTTTCAATTTTCAACCTCTCGACATCGCCGACTCTACGTCGGCTTGGTACATTCGTTCTCTCATTAAATTATTATTTTGTCTTTATTTCATTTAGCACATTTAATTTCATTATCTTTAACTATTTATTAGCATAATTAAAATGAAATGACTAAGAGGTACGTTGGGTAAGTGGTCGCTTCTTCTAGTAGGGGTGGTAATAAGTAAGTGGTACTTCTTCTAGTATTCTGTTCCACTATTCCTAAACAAGATGATTTTATAGATCCCAAATGTTTCAAATACCATATGATCTTGACACAAATGATTATCCCGAAATGAAGAAGATTTTAATTTAGATGACACTCTAGTTGATACACCTACTAATGAAGATGATGATACACCCACTAGTGAAATGTCTCCTATCCTCTACTATGAGACGAGGTCCAGAAACGACCATTAAAATCGGTTGTATGGAAATATTTTGTGAGGACGCATCGAATCAAGTAAATTGTATGTAAAACTTGTAAAAATGTTTATTCTTTTTAAAAGCCGACAAGGTCACGTGGACGGGGTTTAGGAAGACACCTATTGCAAAAACATAAAGCCTTGCGTACGCCAATACATGATTGAAAAAGAAGTGAGAAGACGTCCTCTCAATCGGACAAGGTTCACATACCATCGTCTCCGAAAAAGTACATGGTCAAATTAACCCTATGACGGGGAGTTGTAGGCCCTAAATACGATAAACATAAAGATAGGGAAGACTAGCAAAATTAGTTCTTTGTGGAGGGTTTGCCTTTTTCATTTCCTGAATCTCCGGTTTTATTCATTATATTAGAGATATGTATAATCCTCGCTTATAAAGGTTTTCCTAGATCAATCTATTAAAAGAGATGTATTTAAATTTGCACATGAATATCAATGATTTACGTTATGCATTATATCATTTAAATTGCAAAGTCGCTTTAACTTCGATATAGTCGTAGTACTAACTACCGTGATTATTTAACGGTAACTTGTCATTGGATAGATTATAAATGGTCTATGCAAAAACGTATTTTAGCATATAGATATATAGATAAGAGTACACCTTGGTGAGTTTATTTCGAAAATATTTATTCATGCGTGATTATTACGAAATAACCGATAAAGTTATGAGTATTACATTAGATAATGCATCTTCTAACAATTCTGCTATTAGTATTTTAAGAGATGTTTTAACTCCGTCTTTTCCAAAACATTTTCATATCAAATGTATGCCATATTTATAACTTAGTTGTAAAGGATGATCTTTCACTTTTTCAAGATATTCTTGAAAAAATACAATTTGCTATACACTTTATTTTTAAAAATAATAGAATTCAACAGAGAAAAGAATATAAAAAAACTTGCCACGATTGTGGACTATCTTACAGAAAAATTCCCGAAGAAATATCAACTAGGTGGAATTCTTTATATGACCAACTAGTTGTTGCTTATGACTATAGAAAACCTATTACTTTATTTTTTAACGCCCATAATCAAAATCCAAATGATATGATTGTGGATACTGATTGGGAGAAAATTAGAGAACTTATTGTATTTTTAGAAAATTTTCAACGAGCAACAAAAGAATTTTCTACTTTATATTATCCTACTATTTCAACTATGTTGTTTTATATAGCTATAATATTTTTACTTCTTAAAGAATATATGGAAAAACCTGCTTATACTGCAGCTATTAAAAAAATGTTTATGAAATTAAAAAAAAAATTTATTCCTATTCCCCCTATTTATATTATTGGTGCTGTATTAAACCCGACTATTAAAGTAGAGGGTTGTAAAAGTCTTATTGAAAATATTTATAACTGTATGGACGTACTACCACCTCCAACTCCCAAAAATTTAAATGTTGAGCCACCTATTGAACTAACGCTAGAAGAAGTGTTGAATAGCGTAGAAGATGAATGCAAAAAGTATATCATTACCAGAAGAAAGTGCTAGTAACCAACCGACTTTTGTACCATCTTCTTCTTCAACACAACCTAAAAAGACAAGCGGTTCGTGGCTATGCCTAGTATTAATTCTATTGAAAGCCTCGAAATAGAATGCGGTGTAGCGATGCTAACCAAATTAGTGAGTTCGATGTTTTTGTTTTGCAGGTAATTTACCTTACAGCGATTATCAATGAAGAAGGAAAGAAAGACTTGCTGAAATATTGGAGCGAATGAGAAGACATTTCGACACTTTCAATGATGGCCCGAGATATTTTGAACATTCTGCGTCATCAATCGCTTCGAAGCGCTTTTTCTCGCAGCGATTTCAAATAGAGAGCACAGACACTCGTTAGCCGAGCGGCTTGGAGATGGCGGTACTATTCAGAGATTGAATACGAAGGAGCAAAGGAGGTCGCGACAACGAGATTAACGAAGAAGATGACGACAACTACAACGACATTTTATCTGAAGGCATGAGTAGCGACGTGGAACAATTTGATCAAGATATATCAATTCCAACCGAAGAACCACAAGAAATTATAAAGAAATTAGAAAAAATATTTTCAAATTGGTAATTTATTTCATTGCAATTTTTAAATTTTTCTATGTTTTTCACTCTTTTGCAAAAAATTTCAACAACAATACACTACAATGTAATTTTGAATCTTGTATATTTGATATTTCAATGAAATTAATAATATAAGAGGCACAAAAACAGCCTTGGGATGTTTTTTTTACACTATTCTTGTCTTTGTTTAATTATTTAGTTTATAACTTTATACTTTATAGTTTATACTTTATACTTTATAAATATATTATATATATGAGTATAATACTATAATACTATAATTATAAATTATAATACTATAAGTCTATAATATTATAGTATATGTATATGACATTATGACTATATGACAAGTATATGTTAATGTTACTTTGTTAGTACTTAGTAATTTAGTATTTTTAATTTAGTGAAAAAATTTAAAAAAAAAAAAAAAACACAAAACCCGCCAACCCGTCCCGTCCCGACCCCCTACCCAACGGGACCGGGACCGGGACGGGACACGGTATGGTCCCGCCCGACCGACCCTCCAGCCCGCCCACTCGACCCGCCCATTTTCCCCGCCCCGACCCCGTCCCGCTCCCGCCAAACCCGACCCCAGTGGGCCCGGCCCGGCCCACTGGCCAGCCCTACTTAATAATAATAAGAATGGTAATCTTGTGTAAATCTAATCTAATTTTCATGGATAAGCTTCTAATGAATGTGCTGCTAATATTTTATGTCCCTGTTAAATACAATTGCATTTACTACTTAGGGTATGTTTGGTCAAGCTACTAGAAAAGTGTTTCTGTTTCTTAGAATAGTTCTGTAGAAATTATTTTTAGATAATCTGTTAGGGTGTTTGGTTTATAATTATAGAAGTACTTCCGATAAACAGAAACAATTTTCTATTTGGCCCACATTTATGCAAATTTACTAGAATATTCTTTTTAATAGACTTAAAACTATTTAAAATATTCTTTTATATCTTATGTTTCTAAAAATTAGTATATCTTTACAATTTAATAATTTTTTTTAAAATTATTTAATTCAACATTTAATAAAAAAATAATATTTTATTGTACATAGGAAATGTAACGACAATATGATAGTCAATGACTCAAATATGTCCAAACTTACCCCACCCTACCCACACCTACCCCTCCACCCTCACTCTATCCTCAAATTTCTATGTCATATTTCTTTTTACTTTTATAAAAAATATGAATTTTTTACCCCCGCCCCACCTCCCTAACCCCACATACCCCCTCCACCTCCACCCCATCCTCAAATTTCTATTTCATATTTTTTGTTACTTTTATAAAAAATGATTGAAAATATGAATTTTTTTCTTACATCCCCTACCATTCCCCAGTCCACCTACTCATTCTCATATTTCTATTTTATATTTTTTTACTTTTATAAATAATTTATAAAAAATATAATTTTTTTCTTACCCCAGGCCCTACCCCCACCCCACTCCAACCCAATTGTCATACCCCATCCTCAAATTTCTATTTCATATTTTTTGTCACTTTTATAAAATGATTGAAAATATGAATTTTTACCTCCCTACCCCCTCCTCCCCGTCTACCTACCACATTCTCAAATTTCTATTTTATATTTTTTTTTACTTTTATAAACAATTTATAAAAAATATAAAAAAATTCTTACCGCCGCCCTACCCCCACCCCACCCCCATTGCTCTACCCCATCCTCAAATTTCTATTTCATATTTTTTGTTACTTTTATAAAAATGATTGAAAATATGAAATTTTTCTTACCTCCCACTAACCCCACCCCGTCCACCTATCTCATTTTCAAATTTCTATTTTATATTTTTTTACTTTTATAAACAATTTATAAAATATATGAATTTTTCTTACCCCCGCCCTACCCTCACCCCACCCCACCGTCCTACTCCCATCCTCAAATTTATATTTCATATTTTTGTTACTTTTATAAAAATGATTGAAAATATGAATTTTTCTTACCTCCCTACCCCCTCCCGTCCACCTATCCCATTTTTTCTTACCCCTACCCCATCCTCAAATTTCTACTTCATATTTTTGTTACTTTTATAAAAAAATATTGAAAATATGGAATTTTTCTTACCTCCCCTACCCCCACCTACCCTTAAATTTTCTATTTTATATTTTTTTTTACTTTTATAAACAATTTATAAAAAATATGAATTTTTTCTTACCCCGCCCTACCCCCACCCCATTGCCCTACCCCCTCCTAAAAAATTTATTTCATATTTTTTGTTACTTTTGTAAAAAATGTTGAAAATATGAAATTTTTTCTTACCTCCTCTATCCCCCCACCCACCCCGTCCACCTACCCCCTTCTCCAATTTCTATTTTATATTTTTTTTTACTTTTATAAACAATTTATAAAAAATATGAATTTTTTCTTACCCCCGCCCTACCCCTACCCCCCACCCCACCCCATCCTTAAATTTTTATTTCATATTTTTTGTTACTTTTATAAAAAAAAATATTAAAAAGTATGAATTTTTTCTTACCCTCCTCCGCCCTACCTACACCTACCCCCTCCCCCGCCCTACCTCATTCTCAAATTTCTATTTTATATGGGAATATTATATGATATTAAAATGAATTTTGTGAAAAGAAAGGGTAAATAGGTCAAAACAAATTCATTTAATAGGCAAAAAATGCTTCTCGAGAAGCATCAAATTGGTGTTTCTGCTTCTCTTTCTATCTAGAAACACTTTTTGGCTTTTTTAAAAAGTGTTTCTACTTCTGGAAAGTACCTGTTTGGCCTAAGAAGTGTTTTCTCAACTTGAGAAACACTTCCAGAAGTTTGGCCAAACAGGTACTAAACTTTTTTTTCTTAGAGGTTAATGATGCTAAATTAAATTTTTATGCTTCCTAAATGAATATTTGCTAAGTTGAAATCTTACTATTCCCCTCGGTTCACTTTTATTTGATCATTATATTGAAAAATAAATTTTTATTTTTACTTCTCCACTTTCGCATATCAATTGAAAAAATAATTTATTTTTCATGTTTTATTCTTAGCTTTAATTACTTATTTCAAATCATTTTCCTAGTTCATGGAAACTATATACACAAAAATATCATGATAAAATATGCACTTCATTTATTATTTCCTAAACGCCTACGACATCCATTGTGGATGGGTAAAAAGTGAACACATGGAATGTGTGTATAGGTCTTCTTTGAAGACGTGCACCTGTTACACAAATTTATTCATGTTTCAGCGTTTATAATTGTGTTAATTATTCATAATCATACATACAAAGGTAAAAATATGAAAGTGAGTAGCAAAACTATGAAGTGAGTAGCAAGGGTCGGCTTAAGGGTGAGGGTGATAAAATCATTGTTTTAGGTCTGTAGAATTGTGTTAATATCCATTGAGGAGTCTTTCTCGTTAATACAAATATATATATATGTGTACAATGTTGAATCATTCTCCAATAAGGATCTCAATCTTGTTTTCCTTTTCTTTCATCTTTTTTAGGTATCTTATGTTCAGGCAGGCAGGTCAAAAGATGTTAATAACTCGGCGGCTGCTTCAGAGCTTCAGATGCCAACCAATCGGACGCGATCTTACCTTCTCTCTTCTCTATGAGTATGTAGGACACTGTTACACCCCGTAGTTCCAGGGCATATAAGTGAGAACGTAAGTAAGGAAATAAGATGTGACGGTTGGAAGGAAAGTATATTTACATTTTCGGATATGGAAAAATTTTGGATAAAAAAAATGTGACGACAGAAAAAATTATTAACTTGGAGTTTAATTCTTCTAATTGGATTTATGGGATTAGTATTGGATTATGAAGTATTGGAATTGATAATATGGGGTCCACCGAAAATTTCACAATTTAGTGGGGCCCTTCGAAAAATTAGATATTTTGGCCAAGTGTATGGATATTTTGTGAAGACTTTATATGACCAATGAGAGGGTGACATGTGTCCCTCTCCACTTGTCTTGCAAGTAACACTTTATATATGGATAGTCTTGCAAGACTTGAGACATAATATCTTCTCCTCCCTTAAACTCTTTTTCTCTCTTTCCTTAGCCTTATATTTCGAATTTCTTGGATAAAGAGAAGATCAAAGACAAGTTATTTTCCTAGATTAAGAACCCTAATCAAGTGCTAAGCCAAGTTAACTCTTCAAGATCTCTCCAAAATCCTTTGGGCCGAAAGTTGGAAGAAAAATTCTAAGCTTTAGATGAACTTTTTGGAGGTAAAACAAGAAGTGAAGATGAGTACAAGCTTGTAGAGAATACATGAGAGTGATTGGAACTTGAAGAAGTGGAGCTAAGACAAAACTGTTGGCCGATATAGAGTGGACTGTTTGGACGGTTTTTGGGAAAAACTTAAGGTAAAATTCTTCTTCATCTTGAAGTAATTGGATATTACATATTGTTATAGTTAATAGATGAACTTGTATTAAGAAGAATGAAGAATAAGAAGTGTTTGTGGTAGTTTAAGGTGTTGGCCGAAATCTAGGCAGTTTTGGTGTTGTTGGATTTCGTTGGTTGTTGTTGTTGTTAACCCCACCTATTGCATGTTATAATGAAGTAATATTGTTGTTAATAACTTGATATGACTTATATAAAAGTATTGGAACTTGAATTGGACTATAAAGGATTGTGGAAAGGGTTATGTTATTGGGGTTGTTTGGCCGAGACTTGCAAAACTGTTGGATATTGTTGTGCAGTTTTAGGGACTGTTTTGTGGTGTTATAAAGCTGGAAATTCAGCCACCAATATGCATGTTTAAATGTAGTAATTGCTAATGAAAGTCCTAAGGGAATAATGGTGTAGAAATGTGTTAAAAGGCCTTACATTTTACCCTTGTTGTTGTGGAACACAAACTATTTTTGTGAACTGTTTTTATATGGATTAAGGGGCTGAATTTTACACGTAAAGTAGGCGTGTAATCCTCTTTGGTTGTTATTTGGTTGTGCCCTTAATTGGTGCTTGGTTGTGGATGAAATTGGTCTTCTTGAAAGGTGGAAACGTACGTATAAGTAGGGGAAGTGCTGCCCAAATTTTTATGAAAAATGAGATTCATTATATGGTATAAGTCTATACTAGTATTCATGAAGTTTATAGACGTGTTGTTGTCATTATAGGTTGAAGTACCTATTTAGGACGTATTCTACTTATCATGTTGGTTAGTCGTCAATAAGGTATGTTAACCTATTCTGTTATACCCCGTATTTCCAGAGTATGTACGTAAGGGAATACGTACAAAAGTCTAGCCTTAAAGTTTAGGCACAAAACGTTTTTTTTGGGCACAACTCACAAAACGAATAGTTTTCCGACGAAACGTTTCCACAGCTTTCGTAGGGTAAATTCCGGCTATGCCATTTCTAATTTTTGCGGATTTTTCCGAGAGACGAAACATTTTGGACCAACGGAGGCGACACTGGCACCTCCAATTGGTGGACTTGAAATCGTCCGTTGGACGAATTGGACAAGGTTGGCACGTTTTTTGTGCCTTTGCACAAGTCAAGGAGTTGGTAGGATATTTGTGTGTAGTAGATAGAATGGACACTTGCCTAAATCTTCACCCTACACTTGCCTTGCACTTGGCATCATTGGCTTGGTTGGCACTTCGACCTATAAATACCCTTAGATGAAGAGTTCTTCATCCACAAAATTACTTCCAAGTCTTGAAAAATCCTCTCTCTCCCTTTAAGCCATTTCGTCCAAACACCTTCCCCTCGAGTAAAGTTGGCCGAGGCCTCCCCTAGCCTAGCCAAAATCTACCCTCCCTTGGTAGAAAAGTTGCCTTCTAGTATTGTTATAATGCCCAAAATACCCTAGCCCAAATCCCTTAGTCCTTAGTAGAAGTTGTGAAGAACTTCTAAGGTTTCTTAGCTACCGGCATAACTTAGAGCTAAACCTTGCTCAGCGCGACTTTATCTAGGATATTATTGAACTTACCGAGGTAACTAATCCTAACCTCTTTTGAATTGTAGATTACATCGTAGTAGTATAAGAATAAGTATTAAATACTTAGAAGAATATCACGAATAGAATTGAATCATTATCACAAAGAAGAGTTTAAAAGAAGAAATATCAAATTGTACTTACATAGAATTTGTTTTCACGTGAGACTTGAGTAGCTCACCGGTAGGGAAGTCTTGCCCAAATTTTTCCGTAGGATATAGAACCCTCTGTTTAGAATCATTTACAAAGTAGTGCAACGTTGATAGGCGTGTCGACTATTATAAATGATTCTTCGCGCGACATATTCAACTGGCGGTGGTTTTTGAGAAGGTATGTGATTCTTCCTAAAGCATGATATTTTACAATATATATGTAGTACGGTGAGACGTACGTGTTAATCGAATAATAACTACGGCAATGCCTCACGCTTAAGCTCGAATAATACTTACGGCATGCCACGGCTTAAGCCTGAATAATAAAGATCTGAAAGCATTTCAAAGGAATACTGAATCATTTTTAACAGAAGAGAACTAATTGGTTTTTAAAACAGAAGCTTAAGATTTATACTAGCTTTATGGGAAGTTAAGTATAACCACTTAAGAATGATAAAAGAAACAGTTTGCCTATGTGTTTATAATGGACTTATATTGAATTGTGAAAAGAATAATAAAATGGTTTGATAAGTAGACATGATATGATGCTATGTGTGTTAGTGTCTTGTAACGTTTGTATAAAAGAGTATTCTTGTTGTGCTTATGTTGTTTAAAGATAAGTTGTTATGTTAGTGTACTATCACTCACCTCTTGACATATTACAGGGGTTAAGTCGCCTCCGACGCGGGTAGACTCAGCGATGCAGGACCGTGATTCGAGAATACCTCATGCGGGTCCAGGGACCTACGCGAGCTACGGGAGTTCGAGGTTAGTGATGCGGGTTATACCTCATGCGGTCTACGTGGCCACGCGACTACGAGTCCAGGCGATGCCGAGGAGTAGCTACCTCGATGCGGGTTATGTACTCTACGCGCCTATGTGAGTGGCCTATGCGGACTACGGAGTCCGAGATTAGGCTTGCATGGTGATACTACGCAATTGGCCTCGCCGATCATTCGCAGCCTAGAAAAGACATGTTACGATTTACCTATTGTTGCTCTTGTTTATGATGTGGACTATGCGCGGCCCCTCGTTGTTTCATACATACTTGCAAACTGATTTTAAAATGATATGTTTTCATTTAAGTATTTTACGATTTCATATACTTAGTACTGTTAGATCGACTCCTTCGGGCTGCGTTCATGCCGCAGGTGGCAAGCAGTGCTAGATCCACATCCTTAGGATCTCTACGTTGGTGTCGAGCTCCATCTTTTCCGAGGCTCTACTTTTAGGTATGATCTCCCGTTGTAGATAGTTTTGCATCGAGGTATGGCGGGACCCGTCCCGCCATAGTTGTATATTTCAGAGGTCTGTAGTCATGTATGCAAGATCGGATGTAATCGCTAAACCATGTTTATATATATATGCCGAAAGCGACGTTTTCACATAAAGCGTGTCTTATTTTATAAATTGTTTCATGTCTTGTTTTATATTTCCGCCGATTACTCGATGTATGACTACTGGGTGCCCTTGAGGCACCACCACGCCCGGAATGGGTCGTGACAAAAGTGGTATCGAGCGATTAATCCTCGGAAAGTGTCTACGCACCGTATCTAGTAGTCTTGATTATCGGTGTGTTGTGCACCACACCAATAATCGTGAGGCTATAGGATATTTAGGATTGGTTTCATTCTTCTCACTCGAGATCGTGCTTTAGAGCGTGTTAAAGTTGGACCCCTCTAACGTATTCCTTTTCTCAGAACGATTATGCCTCACGTAAGGCAACCCGCGAAGGCAAGGGCAAAGGCGGAGGCGCCAGATGGACACCTAGAGTCACGAGGCTCGCCCGCCAGTCTATACGAGAGGCGCGAGTTCTACGACGCCGCCCCAGCGAGACCACAGCACCCACACCTCGTCCCACACCGGGCGGAGGAGTTAGGGTACAAGAGATGGCCCCACCATCGCCAGATCGTGGCGACATGAGGCGACAGGACGCAGCCGATTCAGATCCAGCCCGGTCGTACCGTGGTTCACCCGAGGCGAGAGTTTAAGGCTACGAGACTTCTGAGTTGTAGCCCGCGAGTTTTACTGTCGAGGCCGGAGGATGATCCGCAGGAGTTCATCCGTCGCCACGAGGATTCTCGAGAGTGATCGGGCGTCGGAGACCGAGTCCGTGATCTTTGGTTCACATAGCCGCGTGATACCGCATCGATTGGTTTGATTCATGGGAGTTATCTCGGGAGAGCACGCGTCCCCGCCTACTGGGATGAGTTCTCGGAGGCTTTCTCACTCACTTCTTGCCTCGCGGATGGCGAGGGCGCGGCCGATAGATTTTTACCGCCGAGGCGAGAGACGCGACCGTCGGGAGTACAATGTCGAGTTTGATTCATTGGCTCGATATGTCCCGGCATTGTAGCAGATATGGAGGATAGGTGCACCGCCACGCCACCGCTAGACGACTATATGGCCGAGTCGTATGCGGGTGTTTCTCTTCACCGGTATGGACATTACCCGCACGCAGCTCATGCTCTTGGATGTGAGCGTAGAGACCGCGGCCGACAGCAAGCAGCGAAGACCAGACGGCAGGTCTTTTGGTGGCTATCGTGGTGGCGGCCTCCAGCAGCCTAGATTTGCACCACGGCCACCAGAGCACTCGCCGCACCGCCTCGCCACCAGATATTCGAGGCGCACCGAGGCCCCGAGACTTGAGCGTCGAGCGGCGAGATCGCCGACGGACCACCCTCGCCGGTGTGGCCGTCGGCAGATCCCACTTCGAGTTGTGGTGCTACGGGAGCTTGTTTCGATTGCCAGGCCGCAGGTCACTATGCGAGGAACCGTCCACCGCGGCAAGGCGATCTTGATGGTAGGGTCACTACGAGTTCTTTCGCCGGGTCTTCTTCATCCCCGACAGCCTACTCGCCTGGAGGGCAAGGTACTCGTGGACCAGCCAGGTCGCTGCAGAGGTCGTGGCTCGGGTCCCAGTTCTAGCGGTCCTCAGAACCGCATTTATGCTTTGTCCAGCCGACAGGATCAGGAGGCCTCACCTGATATCGTCACAGGTACCTTATCAGTTTCTGGGTTTGATGTGTATGCTTTGATAGATCCGGGTTCTACTCATCATATATCTCCCCTTGTTGCTAGTAGGATAGAGATAGATCCTGAGTCCGTAGACCCTTTCGAGGTAGCTACGCCAGTGGGTGATTCAGTGGTAGCTCGGCGGTTATATAGAGCTTGTCCTGTGACCATTTACGATCGTCGGACCAGACGACTTGATAGAGTTGGAGATGATTGACTTGGCGTGATCATGGGGATGGATTGGCTAGCTTCTTGCTACGCCAATGTAGACTGCAGAGAGAGAGTAATGCAGTTCCAGTTTCTGCGAGCCGGTTGTTGAGTGGGAGGAGCACCAGACGCCGGTGGTAGGTTTATTTCCTACCTCGAGGCTAGGAAGATGGTGCGAGAAGGGTATATCTACCATCTCGTCGGGTGTTTGATCTCGAGGTGCGGTACGATTTTCCGTCGGTTCAGTGGTCGGAGAGTTCCCGCACGTGTTTCAGACGACCTCCGGGTATCCTCCCGAGAGGAGATTGAGTTTTGTATTGACATATTGCGGACACTCGGTTATTTCCATTCCGCCATACGTAATGGCACTGCCGAAGTTGAGAGAGTTGAAGGATCGGCTTAGGGATTTCTTTGGAGAAGCGGCTTCATCAGCCTAGTGTTTCTCCCGGAGAGCGCGGTATTGTTCGTGAAGAAGGGCGACGCCGCGCATGTGTGTTGATTCTGAGCGGTGAACAAGGTGACCATTAAACGAATACCCTTCCCGTGATTGATGATTTTTTTCGACCAGTTGCGAGCGCGAGGTGTTTCTCCAAGATTGATCTACGGTCGGGCTATCATCAGTGCGAGTCGAGAGGTGGATGTCCCAGATCGCATTCGGACGTGACGCATTATGAATTCGTGGTCATGTCTTTTGGGTTGACCAATGCTCGGCAAGATTCATGGATTTGATGAACCGAGTGTTCAAACCATTTTGGACACGCTTGTGATAGTGTTCATTGATGATATCTTGGTTTATTCTCGCCAGAGCGGGAGCACGCGGAGCATTTGGCGATCGGTGACGCTTCTCGAGACCAGCGGTTATGCGTCAAGTTTTCCAAATGTGAGTTTTGGTTGACTTGATGGCGTTTCTTGGGCATATTGTCGGGCTGATGGCATTCGAGTGGATACGGCCAAGATCGGCGATCGGGACTTGGCCTGGACCTACTACTCCGGCGAGGTTCGCGATTTTCGGGCCTTGCAGGATATTATCGGTTCGTGGAGAAGTTTGCTTCTATCTCGCACCATTGACTAGGCCGACTCGTAAGCGGCCAAGTTTCGATGGACTGATGCTTGTGAGCGGGGTTTCCGATTCTTGAAAGAGAGACCGACGCCGCCTCGCTTACTCTTCCGGAGGTCGGATGGTTATGTCGTGTATTGTGATGCGTCGGGCATCGGGTTGGGATGTGTGTTGACGCAGCATGGCAGGTTATAGCATACGTCCCGACAAGAAACACGAGAACTACCCCACCCATGATTTGGAGTTGGCGGTGTGATTCACGCTTTGAAGATCCTGAGGCACTATTTGTATGGGGTTCACGTGGATATTTTTACGACCACAAGAGCCTCCGGTATATCTTCACCAGAGGAGCTGAACTTACGGCGAGACGGTGGTTAGAGTTGCTTAAGGATTACGATGTTGATATCCTGTACCACCCGGAAGGCCAATGTTGGCGGATGCCTAGTCGTAGGTCGATGGGAGCCTATCGGATGTGCAGCCGCAGGAGGGGCATGGTTCGTGATTTGCATCGATTAGCGAGCCTTGGTGTCCGCTTGATTGATTCCGATAGCGGTGGGGTTAGAGTTCGTGAGGTTGCCGAGTCTTCCATCATCGGCGAGGAGGTGAAGAGGCAACAGCTCGAGATCGGCTTTGATTCGATATCGTGATACGCCTCCGTGAGGCGCGGTCCTTTGAGGTAACACCTGGGGTGCTAAGGTTTGAGGGCGTGTGTGTTCCGGATGTTTCGTGACTTCAGCAGGTTCTTGGGAAGCACACAAGCGTTTCATCCATCCGTGGTCGACCAAGATGTACCACGACCCAGATCCGTATTGGTGGGATGGCTGAAGAGGGCGTTGCGAGTTCGTAGCTCGGTGCCGTGTTGTCGCAGTGAAGGTAGAGCACCGCAGGCCGGTGGTTTATTCTGACGATAGAGATCCCGACCTGGAAGTGGGAGGTGATCAACATGGACTTCATCACGGGATTACCTCGCACTCAGAGGAGGCATGATTCTATATGGGTTATCGTCGACAGGCTGACGAAATCAGCCCACTTTCTTCCCGTTAGGACGACTTTTTCGGCTGAGGATTATGCCAGACTTTACATTCGAGAGATCGTCGATCGCATGGAGTCCCTATTTCGATCATATCGCATGCAGGAGCCCGCCACGCTAACTTCCTGAGGTCTTTCCGAGAGGTTTAGGACGCAGTGAGCACGAGTAATCGCATTCCATCCACGCATGCACGGACAGCCGAGCGCACTATCCGCACTTCGAGGATATCTGCGAGCCTGTGTTATCGACTTCGTGGGTAGCCGGAGGATCATTTGCCTCTAGTTGAGTTCGCGTACAATAATAGCTACCACCCAGATTCGGATGGCGCCTTATGAGGCCTTGTATGGGAGGAAGTGCAGATCGCCTATAGTTGGTTCGATGTGGGCGAGTGCGGCTAGTGGGACCAGACGGTGCAGCAGCGATGGATAAGGTGAAGCTTATCCGAGAGCGCTATCGATACTGAGTCGCATGAATCGTGACGCAGATCATCATCGTCGGCATCTGGAGTTCGCAATTGATGATTGGGTTTTCCTGAAGGTGTCACCCATGAAGGGTGTGATGAGATTCGGGACGAAGGGGAAACTCAGCCCAAGGTAGATTGGGCCGTTTCAGATTGTCCGCGAGGTAGGCGCGTTGCCTACGAGTTGGATCTGTCGTCCGATATGGAGGCAGTGCATCCGGGTTTTCACGTATCTATGCTGAGGAGATGTATCGGGAATCCATCTCGGGGGCACCCGATTGACGATGTCCAGGTGACCGGCGGGTTATCGTATGAGGAGATTCCCATAGCGATAGTCGATCGTCGGGTTAGCGTCTGCGGACGAAGGGCGTGGCTTCCGTCAAAGTGTTGTGGCGAACGAGCTCGGGAGGAGATGGCGGGAAGGCGGAGGAGGACATGAGGCGTATATCCTCACCTATTCCCACACCTCCGTAATTCACTTTCCTACTTGTAAATCTTCATTATCGTTTATGCCTAAGTGTTGTTACGTGGCGTGTGTGGCATTTGCAATCGCTTAAGTTATGAAGAATCTTATCGTTAATCGTTTGGGAAGGAACATTCGGGACGAATGTTTCTAAGGGGGGGAGAATGTTATACCCCGTATTTCCAGAGTATGTACGTAAGGGAATACGTACAAAAGTCTAGCCTTAAAGTTTAGGCACAAAACGTTTTTTTTTGGCACAACTCACAAAACGAATAGTTTTCCGACGAAACGTTTCCACAGCTTTCGTAGGGTAAATTCCGGCTGAGCCATTTCTAATTTTTGCGGATTTTTCCGAGAGACGAAACATTTTGGACCAACGGGAGGGCGACACTTGGCACCCTCCAATTGGTGGACTTGAAATCGTCCATTGGACGAATTGGACAAGGTTGGCACGTTTTTTGTGCCTTTGCACAAGTCAAGGAGTTGGTAGGATATTTGTGTGTAGTAGATAGAATGGACACTTGCCTAAATCTTCACCCTACACTTGCCTTGCACTTGGCATCATCTTGGCCATTGGTTGGCCACTTCGACCTATAAATACCCCTTAGATGAAGAGTTCTTCATCCACAAAATTACTTCCAAGTCTTGAAAAATCTCCTCTCCCTTTAAGCCATTTCGTCCAAACACCTTTCCCCTCGAGTAAAGTTGGCCGAGGCCTCCCCTAGCCTAGCCAAAATCTACCCTCCCTTGGTAGAAAAGTTGCCTTCTAGTATTGTTATAATGCCCAAAATACCCTAGCCCAAATCCCTTAGTCCTTAGTAAGTTGTGAAGAACTTCTAAGGTTTCTTAGCTACCTGGGCGCATAAACTTAGAGCTAAACCTTGCTCAGCGCGACTTTATCTAGGATATTATTGGGCTTACCGAGGTAACTAATCCTAACCTCTTTTGAATTAGAGATTACATCGTAGTAGTATAAGAATAAGTATTAAATACTTAAGAATATCACGAATAGAATTGAATCAAGTTATCACAGAGAAGAGTTTAAAAGAAGAAATATCAAATTGTACTTACATAGATTTGTTTTCAATGAGACTTGAGTAGCTCACCGCAGGAAGTCACGCCCAAATTTTTCCGTAGGATATAGAACCCTCTGCTTAGAATCGTTTACAAAGTAGTCAACGTTGATAGGCGTGTCGACTATTATAGTGATTCTTCGCGCGACATATTCAACTTGGCGGTGGTTTTGAGAAGGTATGTGATTCTTCCTAAAGCATGATATTTTACAATATATATGTAGTACGGTGACGCGTACGTGTGTTAATCGAATAATAACTAGAATGCCTCACGCTTAAGCCCGAATAATACTTACTGCAATGCCACGGCTTAAGCCTGAATAATAAAGATCTGAAAGCATTTCAAAGGAATACTGAATCATTTTTAACAGAAGAGAACTAATTGGTTTTTAAAACAGAAGCTTAAGAGTTATACTAGCTTTATGGGAAGTTAAGTATAACCACTTAAGAATGATAAAAAGAAACAGTTTGCCTATGTGTTTATAACAGACTTATATTAAATTGTGAAAAGAATAATAAGATGGTTTGATAAGTAGACATGATATGATGCTATGTGTGTTAGTGTCTTGTAACGTTTGTATAAAAGAGTATTCTTGTTGTGCTTATGTTGTTTAAAGATAAGCTGTTATGTTAGTGTACTATCACTCACCTCTTGACATATTCACGGGGTTAAGCGCCTCCGACGCGGTAGACTCAGTGATGCAGGACCATGATTCGAGAATACCTCATGCGGGTCCAGGGACCTATGCGAGCTACGGAGTTCCGGTTAGTGATGCGGGGTTATACCTCACGCGGCCATGTGGCCACGCGGACTACGAGTCCGGGGCGACGCCGAGGAGTAGCTACCGATGCGGGTTATGTACTCTATGCGGGCCTATGTGAGTGGCCTCACGGACTACGGAGTCCGTGATTAGGCTTGCGTGGTGATACTACGCAATTGGCCTGCTCGATCATTCGCAGCCTAGAAAAGACATGTTACGATTTACCTATTGTTGCTCTTGTTTATGATGTGGCACTATGCGGTCCCCTCGTTGTTTCATACATACTTGCAAAACTGATTTTAAAATGATATGTTTTCATTTAAGTATTTTGATTTCATATACTTAGTACATTGTCTTGACTCCTTGAGGCTGCGTTCATGCCGCAGTAAGCGGCAGTGCTAGATCCACATCCTGGATCTCTACGTTGGTGTCTGAGCTCCATCTTTTCCGAGGCTCTACTTTTGGGTATGATCTCCCGTTGTAGATAGTTTTGTATCAGGTATGGCGGCCCCGTCCGCCATAGTTGTATATTTCCTTAGAGGTCTAGTCGTATTTATGCAAGATTTGATGTAATCGCTAAACCATGTTTATATATATATCTTAGAAAGGCAGCGTTTTCTCACATAAACTGTGTCTTATTTTATAAATTGTTTCATGTCTTGTTTTATATTTCCGCTGATTACTCTGATGTATGACTACTTGGGTGCCCCGGTAAGGCACCAGTCACGGGCCCCGGATTGGGTCGTGACATATTCCTTCCTTCTTTTGGCATGTTCTACGTATGAAATATACATGTGGTATTGTTTCATGATTCATTCTACTCTTAGAAGTTAAGGAGTATTCATGTTATTGATTCTATGCTAAAGACATGTCTAAGTTATT
This sequence comes from Przewalskia tangutica, assembly GCA_029844215.1. Lineage (NCBI taxonomy): Eukaryota > Viridiplantae > Streptophyta > Magnoliopsida > Solanales > Solanaceae > Przewalskia > Przewalskia tangutica. Next base: position 30,132,842 of record CM056732.1, read on the forward strand.
CCTAAGTCCTTACCAAGTCTTATGGGAGATGTTGGTAAAAGTTTTTAAGAAGTATTGGAGTCGAGTTGATCTTGCTAAGTTACAGCACTAATGAGAAAAGGTATCGAACAAGCCATTGCAGCGTTAAATGAAAAAGAATCGACAATCAATTATATTGAAATGAGTAGAATTTCCATCTGCATAGAAGCTAAGATATAACCAGTTCGTTTTACACTTTCTAGGTTCACATCTGATTAGATAAGATCATTATTAATATATAACTAAAGGCTCATAAATGGATTAATTTGGTAATTCGGATCGGTTATCACTATCCAAATGTTTCCATAATGTTAGCCAGAGGAGCGAGACAAATTTAGATTATCGAATTGGTACAGACGACAAGTGTTAGTATGTGGAACTCTTCCTATCTTTCTTTGAGCATGAACCTTATAAAATAAGTGTACGATGGACGTACGTGTTTTAAATGAATCTAGATTTCATTTGGTACATGAGGTGGTAGTGACTTGATTTTAGAAGTATACTTAACTTGATTTTAAAAGTATAAGTCACTTGGTTGTAAAAGTGTAAGTGTCTGGATTTTCCAAAAGATGATTTAAAATGATACTTGATATGATAAGTGTCTTGGTTTTTCAAATGAGGATTTAAAAATGAAAGGTATGAGATTGCCTTGGTATTTCTAAAAAATAAGGCATGGTATTGCCTTGATTTGTCTAAAAAGAGGGGCATGGTGTTGTCTCGGTTTTTCCCGAAAAATGGAAGGCATGGTATTGCCTTGATTTCTCTAAAATGAAAGTTCGTTTTATACGGTTTTATGGAGAGTCAAAAGATTATTTAAATTGCATATGGTTGCTCATGATAACTATTCATGTTAGTGTTATTATTACATGATTTTACCGTGTCCCAGAATGGACCGGACAGTATATCTTAATGGGCAGGGCAGTATATATATTACATGACTTTACAGTGTCCCAGAATGGACCGGGCAGTATACCTTAATGGGCAGGGCAGTATATATATTACATGACTTTATAGTGTCCCAGAATGGACCGGGCAGTATACCTTAATGGGCAGGGCAGTATATATATTACATGACTTTACCGTGTCCCAGAATGGGCCGGGCAGTATACCTTGATGGGCAGTATATGACTACATGACTTTACTGTGTCCCAGAATGGGCCGAGCAGTATACCTTGATAGGCAGTATATGACTACATGACTTTACCGTGTCCCAGAATGGGCCGGGCAGTATACCTTGATGGGCAGTATATGACTACATGACTTTACCGTGTCCCAGAAAGGACCGGGAGGTATACCTTAATGGGCAGGGCAGTATATATATTTCATGACTTTACCGTGTCCCAGAATGTACCGGGAAGTATACCTTAATGGGCAGGGCAGTATATATATTACATGACTTTACTGTGTCCCATAATGGACCGGGCAGTATACCTTAATGGAAAGGGTAGTATATATACATATATTACATGACTTTACCATGTCCCAGAATGGACCGGACAGTATACCTTAATGGGCAGGGCAGAATACCTTATGTTATTTCATGGACAAGTTCCATGGTGCGAATTTAGATACTCATCACATTATATGATATATATATGTGTGCATCATACAGACATACATTCTTGATTTGACATGACTTTCATATTTTGAAAAGGGTACGGTTGATTTCCTATTTTGAAAATGTACAGTTTACTCTCATTCCACCGAGTCCCTCACTAAAGGGCTAAAATACGTTATATGAAAACAAATACGATGACTCTCCTTTTTATAAGGTACAGTGATACCATGGTACGGTGGTACAGTGATACAAGGTACAGTTGACTCTTATTTATTATGGCACGGTTGGATCTACTATTTGATTTTCATACTTGTCCCTGTCATCTTTTGTACAGTTATGATCTTATTTACTGTACTTCATGTTTACATACTTGGTACTTTGTTATACTGACCCCCTTCGAGGGGCTGCGTTCATGCCCGCAGGTATAGGTACTCAGTTTGTGGATCCGCGAGCTTAGGATCCTTGCTCAGCTTTTGGGATAGCTTCATTGTTCCGAGGCTTGTCATTTTGGTACAGGTCTTCCATTATGAGCTTATGTATATTCAGTGGTACTGCGGGGCCTTGTCCCGTCATAGTTACAGTGATATTCTTAGAGGTCTGTAGTCATGTGTGGGTTGGACATATGTACAATTGTAGTGGTTTGGATATTTTTATGTACAGTGGCGGCCTTGCCGGCTTGCCTGTTTATTTATATGAGTTTTTCTTAAACTTCCGCTTGTTTTATGTCATGTGTGGGTAGAAGGGTGCCCAGGTAGGGCACCAGTCACGGGCCCGTCGGCTCGGGTCGTGACAGATACGATTGTCGAAGCTGAAGTCCCATTCCATTCGTAGAATTTCGCCTACTACCCTCTTACTCGCACACCTACCAACTGGAATGATCAATCAGAGAGGGAGTTCTCTCATGGACTGAGTGAAGACTCTACTCTTTCTATACTCTCTGAAGAGTCGTCCGACTTCTCGGTGATCGAATAAGAGTCATAATTATACAATATAAAATATGGTAAATATGTAACATAGTCTAGGTAGTACACATGCTAATACATCCCCTTAGTCGGAGCTGGAGGAGGTCGGACGCTATGATTGGATCTGAAGTCAAGGAAAAGTTGTCTATGAAGGCCTTTGGTGAATATATATGCATACTGATATGAAGAAGGCACATACATCACCCTAACATGACCAAGAACAGTCTTCTCATGAACAAAGCGTATATCCATCTCAATGTGCTTGGTTCGCTGATGTTAAACCGAATTATGAGATAAATATATAGCGGATATGTTATCACAGTAAACCAAAGACGCCTTACGCAAGGGACATTGCAGCTCCAAAAGAAAATTTCGAAGCCAACATATCTCAACAACAACATTAGCAGCGTCTTTGTACTCTGCTTCTGCACTCGAACGGGGTAGGGTGGCCTGCCTTTTGGCAGACCATGAAATGAGATTATCCCCTAAGAACACACAGTAGCTGGAGGTGGGGCATCGCGTGTTCGGACAGCCTGCCCAATCAACATCCATGTATGATAACAATCTGGTCGGTGCTGAGTGGTATAGGTGCAATCCATAATAAAATATATCCTTAACATATTGAATGATACGCTTAAGGACAATAAAATGAGGCTCTCTAGGCATGCATAAATAAATATACATGCTGAACAACATAAGAAATATCAGGTCTGGTGAACATGAGATATTGTAGTGCACCTGCAAGACTCTTGTAAAGAGCGGGATCAGACACATGATTACCATTAACAACATTAAGCTTTGATTTAGAGTTAAACAGAGTGGACATTATCTTGCACTTTTCCATTTTAGCCCTGTTTACTATCTCCTCCGCATACTTGCGCTGACACAAGAATATAGAATCTGCAGATCTAGTCACTGATATCCCCAAAACTAGTTCAACTTCACTAAGTCAGTCATGTCAAATTCAATTTTGAGCAATGTAATAATCTCATTTTCAAGAACTCTGTGGAGGCAGTAAGCATAATGTCATCTACATAAAACATCAAGTAAGCGGTGTTATTACCTCGACGAAAGATAAATAGAGAATTATCACACTTACTACATACAAACTTAATCCGCATAATGTACTGTGCAAATCGATCATACCACGTTCTAGGGGCCTGTTTCAAACCATAAAGTGGCTTACGAATGTGTCATATATACTGATGGGCTGCTGGATATACAAAGTCAGGCGGTTGGTGCATATAAACAGTTTCTTTCAAATCCCCATGTAGAAATGTATTCTTCACATCAAGATGATGAATCGGCCAATGCTTACCCATATCAATACTCAAGACTATGTGAATGGTGGTCGGTTTAACAACCAGACTGAACGTCTCACCACAGTCAATACCCTTATGCTGGTTAGTGTCATTAGCCACAAGTCTCGTCTTATATCTCTCTACATCACCATTGTCTCTGTATTTATGACGAAAAAGCCACATATATCAGATCACATTCACCTCATCTGGTCTAGGAACCAAATTCCAAGTGTGTTGTTTCGTTAAAACCTTAAATTCCTCACACATGGTTGCATTCTAATTGATGTTTAATTTGGCTAATTTTGGTTTTTGCGAATAGGGTAAATAGTTTGTGCGGATAAATTAAACTGGACTTTGGGTTTGAAAATTTCGTATTGGGCACGGGTTTCCATTGGGTGTGCGGGGGCAGATTGTAGATGAGTATTAAGTTGGGTTGGTGGTTGCGGGTCACGGCGTAGGGTTTGATCAACAGAACAGGGTTGTGTATGTTGTGGTGCTCCCAACTATGTGGTTGTAATATCATCATCAGTCATCGTATCATGTACCATATCAAATAACGGGCTTCCTATGGCCTCCTCTCATTAGTATCTCAATAGTTCAAATGTCATATCTAATATGTGTGAATGATGTGGATATGCGTACACCATGTAATCAACATAAGCAATACAATCAATATTATCCATTCATTTTCAAGTATATAAACGAGATGTTGAGTCATGAATGCATGACAAGACAAATCATAATAAGCTATCAAATATAAGGAATGATTATCACAGGCTTACAGAAGCTCTACAACACATAATTTCATGCACATCAGTTTATCATATCGAAAGCAATATGATGACTAAACACACAATATCAACAATGGCGACAATCCCAAACAACAGCAGTCAAAATCAACTTAAGGCTGATTCCCCAAATCACCCAACAACATAGTTCAACACTGGTACCCACTCAAGCATTCATCACAACCGCTTAGGTGAGACCCCCAAACACACCCAAAATTCTTAACATTTATAACTACTATGTACTCTTATCAAAGTCTACAAAAGAGAAATCATAGCCTACCTCAATGTTGATCAGGTGCCACAAACAATCTCACATGTGCCTTGTCTTCCCGAAGAGCCTCCGTATACTCAAAGTTTATCCATTATCGAATTCTAAGTTAGAATCAGAAATTAACAATACTTATTTTGGTATATAATCATCCTAGTCAAAAACAACTTTAAAGAAAAGGGAAAATCAGGCCCGCAAGGGCAAAACGGGGATTTCAAGGGCGGAATTGGTAATCTGACATTATAAACATTCAATACTATCCTCAAATGGCTAATTAGACTTATTTATTTAAAATCATCATTAGGAAAAGAACCCCCAAATTTGGAATGAACCCTAATTAATCATAATCAATTCCTTAGTCTAGGTTAGAGATTCAAGCTTATAATTCATTAATTCATGAAATACCATCTTAATATTAGCAATATTCACCAATTAAACTGATATTTAAAGCCTAGAATTCAATTCTCAAGGTGAAGGTTGGAACTCATTTTCTTCAACTAGTCTCCATTCCTTTCCACTATGAATTCAAGCTTAAGAGGATATATAATTATAAGATAAGATAAATGAACCTACCTCAAGGATGAAACAACCTCAAGAACCCTTCAAATCACCATTAATGCTCCCTAGATTGAAGATTTTGTGAATAGAAGGAATGAGTTCAAAGTTAGAAATAAAAATGGTTTTCTGACCCAATAATACTATTCACTCAATCAAGGAATCCGCTATAGAACACTCGCCTCGGCGGAAAACCATCTGATGTGGCGGACCTTTTTAAATATCCAGGGACTTGCATCAGCAGGCCAGGCCCCACTGCGGCGCGTATAGTCTTACTAGGCGAGACACCAGAAACCAGGAAGATTCTAGTTTCACTCAAAAATCCCGACATATATCTGAGACCTCCCGGATACAAACCAAACATGTAAACATATGTAAAATGCGATACAAACTCAACGGTGCCCTCAGAATTCCCATCGGAGATCACCTTGACTGGGTCAACCTCCAAATAGCCAAAATCAAATTTCCAACCAACGGTACAAAATGCTCTCAAATGCCTCGATAATCGAACCAATCATGCCACCTAGTCACAATCGATCCTCCGGACCTCATGAAATCGACATAATTTCAAAAAGGTCCATTTATCAAAAATTCAATTATTGGTCAAATGATTTCAAATCAAAAACTCTAATTTCCTCAAGTACTATAAAAACTCGCCGATGACCTCGGGAATCATGTCACCCATCCCGCGGGTTAAACTCACTCTAACAGTTCTAGGGGAAGGGTCAAAAGGAGTAAAGGGTAAAATGTATAAACGACCAAATGAGTCGTTACATCATATATCAATTAAACAAACGTTTGTCCTCAAACGGAAGAAGGGAAGGACGAAAGCCGATGAGTAATCAAAGAATCCATATCATATCCTCATGAAGTTTCAATTGGCTAGAAATATATAATATAGTAACATGCATTCACCTTATTAGGCGGATCTACTTTAACTTAGCTCATCGGCCCAAATTTTCATTTTTTCTTGCCTGAAATTTCTTTTATAGTTGATCCTCGAATATAATAACTGACTCCGCTTGAATTTCTTGATTTGATTATAACCACACATTTTTACGCATTATATTGAACCCACACATGTCACATTAATCACCACCATTGTTTAGTTGCAGCCACAAACCATTATACAACTCGTAAGAATACAAAAATATTCAGATTCCACTAATCTTTCTTTCACACTTGTCCCGACCTTCCTCACACCAAGATTTCTTAGAAATACATAGATACACACCACAAACCCAAATCATAGCTTCTTCTCGTGAGAAAAGGATCCTTGCTTAGCTAAGGAATTTCTAAGTAATTTCATTCAAAAACTAATCTTATCTAAGGTCGATTGTGTTAATTCCAGTCTCGTTATTTGTGTATCCCAAAATAAAAATCACTTGGTCAACACCCATTGCCCAATTCTTCTCAAATTTCCAAATCACCATATAGTAAGCATACCTACTGATTACCTTACCATGCCAAATCCGTTGAACATCAATTGATCACTCTAAAGACTTCCCCAACCATTTGTGCTACACCCTGTATTCCCAAGAGAATGGGATGATAACGTACGTAAGGAAATAAGATTTGAATTTGGAAAAGAAAAAAAAATTGGTAGAATGTTTTTGGACAGATCTTTAGTCAACTTTGGAGAGGTATATCTCCTGGTATATTAGGAGTTTTTAGGTGTTTCAAAAGCCTAAGATGAAGTTAGTCGAGTCTAGTTTCGAACGTAACAAACCGCTTGTCGATAGGACATCGGAGTAGAAAGTTATGGACGTTATAAGTTCAGTTGACAGAAGAGAAGAAAAGGTTACAGATCAGGCGCCACGGCGCCGTATCTCAGGGTCGTGGCCCCCTAAGTCCTGAAGGCCTCAGCAGTCTCGGCGCCACGGCGCCAGGCTGCAGGGCCGTGGCGCCAATGCGGGATTTTGCGAAAATTTGACTAAGTCAAAGAAGATATTTGTTGTAAGAGCCTATGGGAGGGTGACAAGTGTCCCTCCCAACTTGTAGAACAAGCAAAGCCTATATCTTGGCCAAGTCTTGCAAGACTTGACCATTCTACACAAAAAATCATCCAAACACTTGCTCTCTTCTCTCTAAAAATTTATAAACCCTAAGCTTTGATGAAATTATTGGGAAGGTGACAAGAAGACAATATGTTGGCAAGCTTGTAGAGGGTTCGTGTGGGTGATTTGAACGTGAAGAAGAATTGCGGAAAGAGGGCTAAAGTGGGCGAGATTGTTGGACTATTTTGGGCGAAATTCCAAGATAAATTCATTCTCCTTCTTGAAGTAAATTATGTCACGTGTTGTAGAAATTGGAGAAGGGTATTGTGATAGGGAAAATGGATATAAGAATTGAATGTTGTCATGTCATAAATGAAAGTATAAAAGGGCAGTTTTCGAGCCTCTAGTTCGTTGGATTTATATGGTCGTCGTCTTCACTTTTTATGTGTGGTTTATTGAAGGGATTTTAGTCGTTCAAATTGTCAATGTGAATTATGTATTAACTTTGGAATAACGACTTGGGTTATAAGGAATGGAAAAGGACTATATGTTGTATCAATGTTGTATGTGGCCGAGAATGGCCTTAAAAGTTGGTTAGAAATGGACTAATTAAATAGACTGTTTGATATGAATTGTGGGACAGAATTTTACACGTCCAGTTAGGCGTGTAATCCCCTTTTGGATTAACTGTTGATTGCGCATTAAATGTGGCTTATTGGTTATTGAGTTCGGGCCTTGGAAAAAGGTGGAAAAGTACGCAGAAATAAAGGAAGTGCTGCCCAAATTTCTGTAGAATAAGAGACCTTACACTTAGTATTATTCTACCTTAAAAACTAGAAGTTAATAGACGTATTATGGTCATTTTAGGTTGAAGTACTACGTGTAGCGTATTCTACTTGAAGGGTGGAATAGCTAGCAAGGTTGAAGTACTTTGGAGCGTATTGCTACTTGTCGTTAGTCGTCACGAGGTATGTGAACCTCTTCCTTCTTCTGGCATGATTCTACGTATGAAATATACATGTGGTATTAATTCATGATTCATTCTACTCGTAGAAGTTAAAGAGTATTCATGTTATTGATTCTATGTTAAAAGTATGTTTAAGTTGTCCTAAATCCTTACCAAGTCTTATGGGAGACGTTGTTAAGAATTGTTAGAAAGTTATGAGGCTTGATTTCGAAAGAGTATGTAACTTGAGTTTTAAAAGTATACATTTATTGATTTAAAGAGAAGAAGTTGCATGATTCTTTTATAAGTATGTATGTACGTAGTACGTTTGGATTCAACTCCCTAATCTTGCATGTTATGATTCTTTTAAGTATGTATGTACGTAGTACTTTGGGTCTAGTTTCCCTAATGATACAAGATATGAAAATGCCCTAGCGTTATTAAAAGGAAGATGTGATAAAGTGTCTTAAGTTCTCTAAAATGAAAGGTTGTTATAATAGCTTTATAGGAAGTTGTTATAACGACTTAATGAGAAGTAAAAAGATGGTTTAAGATGTTATATGGTTGCATTGATACACTGAGCCCACAAATGGGTCGGGTTACGTCATATTACACCGAGCCCACAAATGGGCCAGGTTACGTCATATTACATCGAGCCCACAAATGGACCGGGTTACGTCATATTACACCGAGCCCACAAATGGGTCGAGTTACGTTATTTTACACCGAGCCCTACAGGTGGGCCGGGTTATGTCACATATTTCATCATTACACCGAGTCCCACAGATGGGCCGGGTTACGTCACATATTGTATTAGTACATCGTGTCCCGCAAATGGGCCGGGTTATGTTATCACGTATAGATGACCACATCGAGCTCCAAAATGAGAAGTCCCTCCATAAAGGGCTGGGTTATGTTATGTAAGATACGTGTATATGAACTTGAGGATTTTCCTAAGTATGTATGTAAGAATATGATTATAACTCTTATTGAAAGAAGGAAAAAGATAATAGTGTACGATTGAGTTCATAAGTTGAAATGACACGATATGATCTGGTATTTAATTTGCATACTTGCCCATGTCATTCTTTTGTACGGTTATGATTTGTTTACTGTACCTTATTTCCGTTCCATACTCGGTACCTATTGTACTGACCCCCTTCGGAGGGGGCTGCGTTCATGCCCGCAGGTATTAGGTACACAGGTTGGTGATCCTCGCTCTTAGGATCTCTGTTCAGTTTTTGGGAAAAAGCTCCATTCACTCCGGAGGCTTATCTTTTGGTATGGATCCATGTTGTTGTAGATTTATGTACATTCAGGGGTATGGCGGGACCCTGTCCCGTCCTAGTGGTTATGTTAAACTCTTAGAGGTCTGTAGTCATGTATGTGGGTTGTACTTTTAAAAGAAATGTAAGTTTTTTGTTATGTATGTATGTAGAAAGGCGGCCTTACCGGCTGGCCTGTTTCTTATTTCAGATGTTGCATGTCTATAAGCTTTATTTATGTTCCGCTGGTTATCTCTGATGTACATCTGTAAGGGTGCCCAGGTAGGGCACCAGTCGCGGGCCCGGGGTCAGGTCGTGACAAAAGTGTATCAGAGCATGTTATGATTCTTTTAAGTATGTATGTACGTAGTATTTTGGGTCTAGTTTCCCTAATGATACAAGATATGAAAATGCCCTACCGTTATTAAAAGGAAGATGTGATAAAGTGCCTTAAGTTATCTAAAATGAAAGGTTGTTATAATAGCTTTATGGGAAGTTGTTATAACGACTTAATGAGAAGTAAAAAGATGTTTTAAGATGTTATATGGCTGCATTGATACACTGAGCCCACAAATGGGCCGGGTTACGTCATATTACACCGAGCCCACAAATGGGTCGGGTTACATCATATTACACCGAGCCCACAAATGGGTCGGGTTAGGTTATTTTACACTGGGTTGTTGCGATGCTAAAGTAAAAAGTAAAGCTGACGCAGATTTAAAAAATGTCTCAGTGTCGAATTATGATGACACTGGGTTGTTGCGATGCTAAAATTAAAAGTAAAGCTGACGCAGATTTAAAATTTGTCCCAGTGTCGAATTATGATTGACACTGGGTTACATGTGATGATGTGCTGTAACAGACAGGGCGTTTGTAGATGTTGATGGGGTCATCGCATGGACGCGATGCAGATGTTCGTCGTTTTCGGACTCGGTGTCATTTTCAGACTCAGTGTCGTTTTCGGACTTGGAGTCGTTTTCGGACTCGGAGTCGTTTTCGGACTCGGCGTCGTTTTCGGACTTGGCGTCGTTTTCGGACTTGGCGTCGTTTTTGGACTTGGTGTCGTTTTCGGACTTGGAGTAGTTTTCGGACTCGGTGTCGTTTTCGGACTTGGCGTCGTTTTCGAACTTGGCGTCGTTTTCGGACTCAGAGTCGTTTTCGGACTCAGAGTCGTTTTCGGACTCGGCGTCGTTTTCGGACTCGGCGTCGTTTTCAGACTTGGCGTCGTTTTCAGACTTGAAGTCGTTTTCGGACTTGGCGTCGTTTTCGGACTTTGCGTCGTTTTCGGACTTTGCGTCGTTTTCGGACTTGGTGTCATTTTCGGACTTGGAGTCATTTTCGGACTCGGAGTCGTTTTCGGACTCAGCGTCGTTTTCGGACACGATGTTGATGAAGACGTCATTGTGTGGATGCTACTATTCCTGTAAATTAATGCTCCTGCATGCTAAAACTTTATGAAAATGTGCATATCGGTTAAACCAAAATAATGAATATATGAAAAAATAAAATTTTATGAGTAGAGATGGCGTCCCTGTGTGATATGTTGGATGAAACAAATGTCGAGATGTCATCCTCGTACAGACGTGTTGAATGTCGAGATGTTGTCCTTGCACAGATGTGCTGCAACTGCTCCTGTGAATTGAGGAACCTGATGGGCTAGGCCACTATAATGAAATTACCTGCAGAATATAAACCGAATAAAAATAATTAGAGTAGTAAAGTGATTGAGAAATAAGGATGAGAGTGGCCCTGTGAGCCAAATGACGCCTTGATAGACGCGTGCGATTGTGGCTTTGCGGGCTGAGCTGCTATGTGAAACTTCCTACAAAATCAAAAATAGATGCAGTAATTAGTGCAGGGATATATAGATATGCAAAAACGAATGAATGAGGATAAGAATGTGGCCCTGTGAGCCGAGCTGCTATGTGAAAATCCCCTTCAGCGTTGCCAACTTTCCAGCCCCTGTTATCTGTACTCAAAAGAAAATTTGTGAGATTTGAAAAGGGCTGCTGATTTGTGCGGACTTTGTAGCTTTAACTCTGACCATTCGCATGCCCGATCTGTTCGGACCTGTAACTGTTGCCTGGCTTTAAGTATTTGGCTACGAGAGCGTATTCGATAATATGCTCTTCGGTACTGACGACCTCTTCTTGCAGTGAAGCTTTTTTAAAGCAGCCCCAGTTTTTGCATAAGCGGATACCGAATGGACGAGACCGAATTTGATATGGAATACCGAACTATCCTATCGCGGAGATTGGATGGAGTGTGCTTTGTAACCGGTAGAGTAAGGGCAAAAGATTTTAGAAAGAGTTGGACTGAGTCCGATGTGGCGACCTACGTATCTCGCCATAGAGATCAAGTAGATACATAGTCTAGGAGCCTAGCCCTATTGAAGTTGGGTTCGTCGATTAGACTTCGAGTTTTTTTTTTTTTTTTAAAAGGATGGGACCAAAGCTGATATGGCCGCCTATGCATTTTGCCCAAAGGAATCGGTTTAAACCATAGTTTGCCGGTGACGGAGAATAACGTGATTTTTAAGAGATGAAAAATTAGGATTTTTTTAAAAAAAAAAAAGGTGGGACCGAGGCCGAAATGGCCGCCTACGTATCCCGCCGTGGGAATCAGGTCACACGTAGTTCCGAAGTGTGACATTTTGAGAAAATCGTTGTTTGAGATATGGGCTTTCCGAGTATCGCGCTGATAATGCAAGGAATAACACAGCCCCAGAAAACAAAGCTAGTATAGCTCGTAATTAATGCTTAGTGAATGCCCAAAGTTGAAGTAGCAAAATACTATAGTAAAGTGCACATAGCTGAAAGCAACAATCATTACAATAGCAAGCAGACTATATAGATATCAAATGCGCGTCCTAGCATGTTTGGGGCCTCTTTTAATGCCAGAGGTGGGCCTGAACGCCAAATATGCGAGATCATGATAAATAGGTCCAAGTCGTTAAACTGCAATGTTTTTGTTGGAAATGGCGACCAAATGACGGTGCACTTTTTCCAATTCGGCATGTCATGTTTAGGCTTGGATTTATCTATCATTGTCGCGCTACACATAGTATACTGGTTGGTCGTTGGGTTGCGAAACCCGTCGACAAGTCTTGGCGTTTTCCTAATAGTGGCGTCGATACCAGGGATCAACCCACCTAAGGTGTATGCATGTATAACTTAAAATAAAGAGGGTGGTATAGCTGTATCTTAAATTCTCTAAGATTTGGCTTACTAGACGCAAGGTTCCCGAGCGGACTGCTCGAGTGAGAAGGCTACGCGGCCACCGGTTGGACCGAATTCTCCGCGTAAAATGTCAACTCTCCTAAATTTGGGTATTTGAAAGAAATTTGCGGGTGTGCAAAGCGCACCTCGCGTGTAGTGTGTGATAGTGTTAATTTTCCGTAAGGGAGGAAATATGTGCGGAATGTCAGTTTAAGGAAAGCAGTAACAAATAGCAGTTAAGACAATATGCAAATATTTATATGTAAAGTAGAATAATTTAGACCAAAGGTAAAAATAAAAGCAAATAAGTATAAAACACAAAAGAAGCAATTTAAGCAAATAAAGAAAACAATAAAGCACAATAATTAATCTAAGTCTGTTATGGTTAAGAACCTAGTCATCCCCAGCGGAGTCGTCATGCTGTAACACCCCATTTTTGACCGGAGTCGTGAACGAGATTACTTCTTATGGTTGATTCCTAAATGTATTTTAAAGGAGTCGTCACCTAATTATTATAGTGAATTAGGACACTAAAAAATGTAGCATAAAATACTACAAATGATCTCCATTTAAAGGTCTGCGAAAGCTATGTGAGATTCTAGGTAAGGGTTCTTTATTATCCTAAAGGGAAGGGGTTAGGCACCCTCTAAGATCCGCTAACTTGCGGTTATCCGTTCAAACTTAGGCTTAATATTATTGTGCTAACATGCAATTTACAATTCTAAAGGTGTTCTAATTATTAAACTAATCAAAAAGATATTTAAACTAGGCATGCAAATATTTAAAATAGATATATATTTAAAGAGATAGTAATGAAAGCAAATAATCATAAAAGATGTAATGAAGAGAATTTAGCGACATTTCGCTCCTATTTTATTTTATGTGAATGCCTTAACTTTGGGGTGCGTCTCCGGGCACCTACAAAAGACACTTAGTAGAAGAGTTAGTAAATAATAAATAAATTACCAAACAAACACAATGTATGTATATATATAGATATATATGTAGAAGATATCTTTTTATTATATATAGTGTGGGCTCAGCTAGTGTTATGCCAAGGATACTAAGACATGAGAAGCCAATATCGTTTCGGCTGCGGTCGACTCGCCCCGCCGATGAACGATATTATGCATTCTCGTCTAATCTTTTCACTTTCCTCCTCGCCCACATATTCCGTCTTGCTTACCACGGAGGCCTCCAGATCGACGGATAAATCCTTCTTTGACCAGTGTAGTATCAAATTCAAAATCAGTAAAATACCAAGTGTAGTATCTTGTTCAAAAATAAGTAAAATACCAAGTGTAGCATTTGTTCTAAAATCAGTTTAACAAAGTAAATAAAGGGCCAAGTCCGTCAAAATCAATCCCGAAATCCGACGGACAGTGGAAACATCAACGACACAACTCGCTGGAAAACCTAAAGCAGCCAACAACATCAGCAAAGAAAGGGCCAAGTCCATCGAAATCAGTATGAAATAGCCAAGACAGTAGAAACAACAGCAGCGACACAACTCGCTGGAAAACCTAAAGCAGCCAGCAACATCAGTAAATAAAGGGCCAAGTCCATCAAAATCGATGTAAACACCAAGACAAGTAGAAAGAATAAATGACACAACTCGCCGGAAAACCTAAAGCAGCCAGCAACAACAGTAAATAAAGGGCCAAGTCCATCAAAATCAGTATGAAACAGCCAAGACAGTAGAAGCAGTAACAGTGATTCGCCGGAATTTTCAAAACGTCGCCGGAGTTCCTAAAACTCCAGCCAAAATACTAAAATGGCGCAAAATCAGAAAATCAGTTAACCCAATCACAATATATAATCATAACAAAAAAAGAAACCAATAACATCTCCGCCAGTCGCCGGTGGTCAGCTCTGGTGAGGCAGAGACGACAAAAAGGGATACATGGTATGGGGAGTTCGACGAGAGCAGGTGATGCCGACAGGTGCAAGGCATTGACGGTGGTTCGCCGGTGAGCAGCGGCGATGTGGGAGCAGTGAGTTGCTGTGTGCGCTGCTTGTGTGTATGTGAGGGAGGGGAAGGGGTGATGGGCAGTGTGTGGCGTGGGGGGAGTTCGACGGGAGTGCTGGTGTTGCTGTCGAACTCCGGCGTCGTGAGTTTGCCGGAGTCAGCGACAGAGACGATGCGAAAGGGGAGGGTAGAGGTGCGGCTGCCGGCTGCGGGGTGTTTTGAAAGGGGGGTTCGCCGGAGCTTGGAGCTCCGGCGAAAGACGGCGGCGAAGGGCGGCGGCGACGGGAGCAAGAGGGGAGATGAGAAGATGGGTTCCTTTCTTTTTATGAGAAATGGGTTGATGCCCTTCTTTTGTATCTTGAGTCGTGGGCTCTCCTCCCTTTTGTTTTTAATAAAGGGGGTAAGGTTTATTATATAGGGGGTAGATTAGGGTTTGGTATTTGGGGGGGGGGAATGAAAAGTGGGGTTTGAAATTTAAAAATGGGGGGGGGGGGGAATAAAAAGGGGTGTTTGGATGAAATAAAAAATGGTGTTGGATTGGAATGATTCGGATTGGGTCTCGTACTGGACTGGTTTGACAAAATGCAAAGCGGGTTAATTATTTAAAAAGATGGAAAATTATAAAAATGCAAATGCCGATGCAATAATAATAAAATACAATATTTAGACAAATGTTTAATGTCTAATTAAAATTAAAGCGGGATGTCAATTAATTATTTAAAAAGATGCGAATATTATTAAAATAAATGACGGTGAAATAATAATATAAACATAATATTAACAAAGAGATAATGCTTTAATTAAAAAATAAAAGATAAAAAATGCAAAAAAGATGATTAGAATGCGGTGTCTTAAAATACATAAAATTGCAATAAATATATGAAAACGGATCAAAATTGACTGTCAACAAGAATATGATTATAACTCTTTTTGAAAGAAGGAAAAAGATAATAGTGTACGATTGAGTTCATAAGTTGAAATGACACGATAGGATCTGATATTTAATTTGCATACTTGCCCCTGTCATTCTTTTGTACGGTTATGATTTGTTTACTGTACCTTATTTTCGTTTCATACTCGGTACCTGTTGTACTGACCCCCTTCGGGTGGGGGCGGGGGAGGGGGGCTACGTTCATGCTCGCAGGTATTAGGTACACAGGTTGGTGATCCTCGCTCTTAGGATCTCTGTTTAGTTTTTGGGGAAAAGCTCCATTCACTCCGGAGGCTTATCTTTTGGTATGGATCCCTGTTGTTGTAGATATATGTACATTCAGGGGTATGGCGGGGCCCTGTCCCGTCCTAGTGGTTATGTCCAACTCTTAGAGGTCTGTAGTCATGTATGTGGGTTGTACTTTTAAAAGAAATGTAAGTTCTTTGGTATGTATGTATGTAGAAAGGCGGCCTTACCGACTGACCTGTTTCTTATTTCAGATGTTACATGTCTATAAGCTTTATTTATGTTCCGCTGGTTATCTCTGATGTATATCTGTAAGGGTACCTAGGTAGGGCACCAGTCGCGGGCCCGGAGTCGGGTCGTGACAATTTGAAACTTCTCAATGCATACCAAGTACCCTCGTAAACTATTAGAATTGTCTGATTCATTGTCATCCGAAGAATATCATCAATCTTACTTGTAATTTCAATGAGAACCAGAACACTATCTTACCCCAATTCCAGATCGAATCCATCGAACCCTTGTTAATAGTTTACTGGAATACCATAAGTCCTTCAGGAAATATAACATAGGCCACCCGACCTGAATGAACAACTATAACTTGGAAATAAGTGTTTAAATTTCTGAATCATCGATGGTTACCCAAACTAATACCAAAATAACTAGTACACTTTCCATAAACATGATGTGACCTCTTGCATCTCTATTCTCATGAATAATCAATCAGGTGTTGTCATATACGACTCCAAAAGCTGGATCCCATCCAAGTCATCTATTTAGTACCGAAAAAATATACCATATGACAATCATTCTTATGTTTCTCCACTTCTACTCAATGCGCTAGTCTGATAGGACCTCATGAATTCTAAATATATCGAATCTTTTTGTACTTTTTCTTAACTCGCCCACAACTCTAGACACCTCATCGAATATATATTCATCATATCTCGCTATTTACTAGCCTTACCAGTTCATGACGTATCATCCTTACAATCTATTTATTCAAGAATACCTTGTAATTACCCATCTTGATACAATGACAGTTTCCAATCCAAAACTTTATGGAATAGTCATCGTAACACTTAGTCGATTATCGTGATCTTATTCCTTCGAGCGGAGCAAACAATTTCACCCAATCTGACCCATAATATAAAACCACCATCATCTACACCGGCTCGAATAATCCTGCCGCTTCGAATTCAAAGCCTTTCCATTGCCCGATGTTGTACCTTACTCCTGCCGATTCTTGATTAACTATACATTTACCTTAATTCTCCAATTTTCCTATTCCATTCAAATCATATTCACTGTTATCGACAGATCATCACTCATCACTCAAATCCACTCAAATTATACCACAATAATATGAGTCACATAAAAATATCTTAGCCAATCCAGGAGATAGTAATATACCATAAATGATCCTATTGACCAACACATCCCTTGTGGGTCTTATATGATGCTTGCTTGTGAAGAACCGACCCTTACCTTATTTTGCCAAACCATATCACATCCAACTAACCGTGCGATTTCCCTATCATTCGATTAATTCCAATGTCATTATACCAATAATTATAGAACTTCACAAGTATTAACCTTTATATATCATGCCCACTAATTTTATCCAAGGACAATAGGCAACACCCCAGGAATACCATAAATAAAACTCCATATGTGTCCAGCGCTAGAGTCACTCCTATTAGTTGATCACTGGCTCCCATTAGCCTACGACGTAGTTCAACGTACTAGCTCATATGTGGTTTATTACACTTACTATATACTAACCACTGCGAAATAACTCACAAATCGATAATCTTTTGGTTTCCACAACCCATTTATATCACTAACTCTGAAACGCCAAGTGTCCCCACGAACACCCTCTCTAAATTAGAGGAACACAACTGTCTGTTTCCTCAAGCTGCACTCGTCACAAATAACCTTGCCATCTAACCTGAAATCGATTGTCATTTCCTAAAAGAACTCACAATTAACTAGTTCTCACTCCACTACTACATCCATGCCACATCGAAGCCTAACTTAACCTTTCATAGTCTTATACGAATTTCACCCTCGTACATCTTGCAACCTTATCATAGCGAACACATTAGATACCAATTTTCCCTTTATATAGTAGAGATTGATCCATCACATTCCTCTTTCTGGTACCTCTAAATTATTATCCCCATTTTACAAGTATATCACCACACTAACCTACTAAACTGAACCTTCAAACTATAACAGAAGACTAAATTGGTTCACGCATCTGTATCATAGTGACACATCATATATTCTACCGTGCGACGTCATAAAAAACCACTCACATATGAAATCGAGAGTGTGCTCCCACCGCCAGTGATAGAATAGGATGAAGAAGATTCAAATACTAATCAGTATAGACCAGATACCAATTTGAATGGAGTAGCACAAAAGAAAGAAAGATTTTCTAAATGTCTTATAGCCTCTCGAGGATGGATATGGACGTCTACGTACCTATTCACGACACTCTACTAACATTGTCCTTGTACTCATGAGATCGGTGAACCTAGAGCTCTGATACCAATTTGTCATGACTCAAAATCTCATTTGTGTCGTGATGACACCTACACTAACCCGTAGGAGAACCAATATCGTTAATCATAGAAAATACATGAATTTAAATGCGAAAGTAGAAGAAAGATGTTTATAAATATATAACAAACTCTTTTGATTTAGTACATCGTTCACCAAATACAATAGTTTACTACCCAGAACCTGGTGTCACTCGTACAAAGACTCTAAAATACAAAGTGAAAAAAGAATTAACAATTATGCCCTGAATGAATAGGGGCAACCTGACTAGATGAAGACCAAGGCTACCGAGAATGGATGGTTTGCCTTATCCTTCACGTGCTCTGAGAAATAGACCGAATACCTGCATCCATATAAAAGATGCAGCAAAAGTAGCATTAGTACAAAACTTACCCCCGTAGACATCATAGGCCGACAACAACAGAAGCTACGTAACAAATACAAATATCAAGTTGACTCTCAAATTTATCATATGCTAGGAAATTCAAATAGTCACATAAATCACCTTAGTCGCATATGAGTTCATAAATCAAATAAATCACTCAGAACACACATAAGGGTCAATCACAGCCAATGGCATTATAATTAGGCCAACATACCATATTAACCCTTTTGATAATCTTAGCCTTTAGACTTAGTTACGACCCTAGGAGTTTACGGGTATGCCACATATTAGTTCACTAACGTCCTCATTATATACATTAAGTAGAAGTCTACGCCCTACACCATTAAATTAAGGAGAGGAGTACACACATATCATGCAAGTCAACAATAACAAATAGCACCACATATTTAAACTTATAAGTTGTAAAACACAACACCCAATTCACAGAGAAGAATCCCAACATGACAACCAATTCAACTTGCTAGAATCAATTCAATCATCCAAACACAATTAACCACAAGAATCACCCAAGTTCCAATCACTATCAAGATTTAATCATTTATCCAAATACACAAGTTTACCATTAAAGATTCAAACTTTTAGTTCTTATACTAAGGAGCACATAAAGATCTTATCTATATATCGTTCCTATCAATTAAAGTCATAAAGATTCCATATTTATTAGCATTTCTAGCAATCAAGGTCATAAAGATCCCAACTTTATATCATTACCATACTTTCTCATATTTCAGTCTTATTTCTAGAATAAGTTACAAGGTTCCAGTATTTCTTTCCTTAGAAGTTACATGATCATAGAGTCTACAACTTTATATCACCGAGTACACACAACATCAATTACACATCAATAAGTATGAATGGAATGCAATGCAAATGAGATGTATGTATGTAACGACCATACGTACCTAGTATACACATGCTATTACAATAGTTGTCACGTGACCCATGGAAAACTCTTGAGGTCCATATACCCATCCGATCATATCTCAGCTCGATGGGTGTAGTATCATAATCATCATATCCATCTGGAATTTTTCATCGGATCCCAAATCTGTGGATGTAGTATCATTATAAGTCATCACTCTCATATCATGTACCATGTCCAATAACCGTCTTCTCAAGCCTCCTCTCATAAGTATCTCAATAGTTCAAATGTCATATATAATATGTGTGAATGGTGTGGATATGCGTACACCATAAAATCAACATAAGAAATACAATCAGTATTATCAATTCCTTTTAAAGTATTTAAACAAGATGTAGAGTGATGAATGTATACCAAGACAAATCATAATAAGATATCAAGCATAAGGAATGCATATCATAGGCTTACAGAAGTTCCACAACATATAATTTCATGTACATCAGTTTATCATATGGAAAGCAACGTGATGAATAATCACACAATATTGACAATAGCGACAAACCCACATAATGGTGACAAGCCCAAATAACATCAGTCAGAATCAACTTAAGGTTGATTCTCCAAATCACTCATCAACACAGTTCAACACTAGTACACACCCAGACGTTCATCACAACCGTTAAGGTGAGACCTCCAAACACGTCCAATACCCCTTAACATTTATAACTAGTATGTAATCATATCAAAGTCTACAAAATAGAAACCAGAGCCTACCTCAATATTGAGCAGGTGCTACAAACAATCACATGTCAGCCTTGACTTTCCAAAGAGCCTCCGAATACTCAATATCTATCCATTATCGAATTATAAGTTAGAATTGAAAACTAACAATACTCATTTTGCTATATAATCGTCCTAGTCAAAATCAACTTTAAAGAAAATAAGAAATCAGGCCAAGTGCAAAATATGAATTTCAAAGATGGAATTGGTAATCCGACATTATAGACGTTCACTACTATACTCCAATTGCCAATTAGACTCATTTAGTCAGCAATATCATCATTAGGACAAGCACCCCCAAATTAGGAATGAACCCTAATTAATCATAATCAATTCCTTAGTCTAGGTTAGAGATTCAAGTTTACAATTCATTAATTCATGAAATACCATATTAATATTAGCAAGATTCACCAACTAAACTGATATTTAAAGCCTAGAATGTTGGAACTCATCTTCTTCAACTAGTCTCTATTTCTTTCCACTATTAATTCAAACTCAAGAGGATAGATAATCATAAGATAAGATAAATGAACTTACCCCAAGGATGAAATAACCTCAAGAACCCTTCAAATCACCCTTAATGCTCTCTAGATTGAAAATTTTATAAATAAGAGGAGTGGGTTCAAAGTTAGAAATAAAAAGGGTTTTCTGACCCAGTGATACCTCTCCCGCGATCAAGGAATCCTCTATAGCTCACTAGCCTCGGTGGAAAACATCCGATATAGCAGACCTCTTTAAATATCCAGGAACTCGCTTCAGTGGGCCAGGCCCCGCTATGGAGGATACTCTGCGGCGCGTATAATCCCGACATCTATTCGAGGCCTCCCGAATATAAATCAAACATGCAAATATATGTAAAAATGCACTACGAACTCAACATTGCCCTTAGAATCCCACCATAGGTCACCTTAACCCGGTCAACCCCCAAACGACAAAAAATAAGCATCTAGGGTACAAAAATGCTCCCAAATGCACTGGGATCGACGAAATTTTGAAAAAAATCTATTTACCCAAAATTCAACTATTGGTTAAACAATTTCAAATCAAAAACTCTAATTTCCTCAAGTACTATCAAGACTCGCCCGATGACCTCGAGAATTATGTCGCCCATCCCTGCGGGTCAAACTCACTCTAACGGTACTAAGGGAAGGCTCAACATGGGTAAAAGGTAAAATACCTAAATGGCCAAATGGATCATTACAATTTACCCTCACTGTCGCGCCCGTTTTTGACCTCGGGGTCTGAACGGTATCCGCAATATTATTCTTTGGCGCGGTTACCTGGATGGAGCAATAATGCTGATTTTGAGGAGTCGCCACCTAATTAGTTAAGTGAATTAGGACACTTGATTTATTGCAATAAGAATACTGCAATTAATCTCCATTTAATGATCTGCGAAATTAATGAGATTCTGGATCAGGGTTCTTTATTATCCTAAAGGGAAGGGGTTAGACATCCTTTAAGATTCGCTAACTTGCTGTTATCCGTTCAAATCTAGGTTAATTATATGTTGACTTTTATTCTACCTATTCTAAGCATTTTTTCATAATTTACAATTA
The DNA here is from genome assembly GCA_029844215.1 of Przewalskia tangutica. NCBI lineage: Eukaryota > Viridiplantae > Streptophyta > Magnoliopsida > Solanales > Solanaceae > Przewalskia > Przewalskia tangutica. Next base: position 30,155,036 of record CM056732.1, read on the forward strand.
AAATAAAATGCAATACAGAATAATAAAACTAAAATTAAATGCGACATAAAATAAAACTCCGGGACATTCTTTTTGAAATGCATCTACATGTACCTGTATAAACACTTAGTAAAAGTATTAGTAATAGAATCAATAATTCTAAAGCAATGACAAGAGTTAATAAGTTAAAACCAAAAATAAAAACTCGTCTTTTATACAGGGGAGGCCTTGGAAATCAGACGGAGATTCCTTCATCGGCCAGTATTGTTAGAAACAATAAAATAAATAAAACCTTCAGATCCACGCCAAAAAAGTAATAGTTTTAAACACGGAGGGCTCAGATATATAAAAAATAAAATGGGACATCCTAAACAAGTCCGGCTGCGAAAATTCTCCCCGCCGACGCATGTTGGTTATCCTGTGTAAGTAGAAGAAATCATCAACGCCCAGAAAGCTTCATTTTTATTTTATTTTCCGTCTTTGCAACTGTGGAGGCCTAAAAAATCGACGGATAACAAAACAGCAGAAACTTAGCTAGTATAACTCACCGGAAAAAACATAGGGGTCATCAGAATTCGAAAGAATTCCTGCCGAAAATGCAAAGGAAAAATGAAAATCAGTCCAGATAATTGAATCAACCGAGAAACCCAACCAGTAAACCCAAACAGAAGTCGCCTGAGTTTTTTTTAGAACTCCAGCAAGAACTAAAACATAAAATAGTCCAATACCAACAAATATAATAGCATCAAAACCGAAAATAAATAATAGCGTAGGCAGCCGACGACGGGATTTGAAAGCAAGATGGGAGCAATGGTTTCACCGGAGCTTAGAGCTCCCGCATTGGCAGCAAGGTCAACGGTGAGAGGTCTATGGAGTTCGCGAGAGTGCTGGGGTGTGGTTCGACGGGAACAGTGGTTGATGGGAACGTGGTGGTTCGCTGGTGTGCCCGCCGGTCATCACCTCCGGCGGACAGTGCGTGGAAGCAATGGGGGTGTGAGTGTGCGCGTGTGAGCAGTGAGGGAGATGGCTCGGCGATGGCAGTGGTGGTGGTTTCGTCGGTGGTGGGCGACGGGAGCAGTGGCGAGACGGGAAAGGGGTTCGCCGGAGATGGAACTCCGGTGAAGGGCGACGATGTGGGTATTCGCTGGGGGAGAAGGGTGAAGGTGTTGCGGCTGAAGAAAATGAGATTGAGAGAGTAGTGTATGGAAAATGAGGGGAAGGTTCCTTTTGTGCGGCGCTGGTCTGATTTTTTTTTTTAGAATAGGGAGGGAATATTTTTATTTATAGTGTGGGATTAGGTTTAGGTTTAGTTTTGGGTTTTGGGGGAAAAAGATGAAAGATGTACTGGGCCTCATTTTTGGGCTTCGGTTTTCGGCGGATTGGACCGATCCAAATTGTGCCTCGGACTGGATTGATTTGACAAAAATGCAAAACGGGTTTATTATTTAAAAGAAAAATTATTTAAAGGTACAAAATTATCAAAATAAAAATGCCGATGCAATAATAATAAAATACAATATTTAAGAAATGTTTAATGCCTAATTAAAAGTAAAAACGGGATGCCAATTAATTATTTAAAGAGATGCAAACATTATTAAAATAAAACGACGGTGTAATAATAATAGAAACATAATATTAACAAAGACATCATGCTTAATTTAAAATAAAAAGATGCAATGCCATTTTGTGAAGAAATAAACATAGAATATTATGTAAAAAATGCAAAAAATGATGATTAAAATGCGGTATCCTAAAATGCTTAAAATGGCAAGAAATGACTAAAAGATGGGTCAAAATTGGGTGTCAACACTCATTATGGGAGATGTTGGTAAGAGTCGTTAGGAGGTATTTGGAGCCAAGTTGACTTGGCTAATTTACGGCACGAATGAGAATAAGTATCGAACAAGCCATTGCAGCGTTAATAAATGAAAATGTATCGCTGATGCGCGATTTATGCACACACTTAACGCAAGTGCACGTATCGTGACAAGTAATATAGTCTAGGTAAGACCGAGTTATCGTCCTCAAGGATTAGTTTTCAAGTACAGATTATCTATCCTATGGTATCTATTTGGTTAACGTAAATTTAATTGGAATTCTAAACTAATAATGCAGGAAATAAACTAATTATGAAAATACTTTGATTTAAATCAGTTATGATAGAGAATTAGGGCTTCCAAGATCATCAACTATCCACTCTATTCAATCCTTAATACAATTAGACTAACTTCTTCTTCTACGTTAAGATATCAGGTTAACTAGACCGTTTTATACTCCTGTTAAGGTTATATAAACACTCAACCCCAATGGAGAACCCTTCTACCTTTCGGTGACAAGATTGACTACAAAGGAGGATTAAGAGCAGTAACCTATTAAGCTACACAAGTATCGGGGTACTTTCGTCCACGATTTAACCTATGTTTATCCAACTGCAGCATATTCACAACCTCCCTTTTCGGCTTTCGGTTAGAAATCATATAAGTGATGATAACTAGTGATCAATTAATTATCAAGCAATCAAAACAACTATTGAATAAATCTTAAATAAGTGAAGAAGAAACCAAACTAATATATTAATTCATGAATAGAGTTTCAAGTGAATCACAAGGAAATCCCTAATAAAGTAATTAGCTCCTAGCCATAGTCACGCTAAGAACTAATACAATCTCCATACATGAACTGAAATAAATAAAGCAAAAAGAAAGAAAAGAAAATACTCAAGAACGAGTCTCCAAGCCTTCTAGCATCCAAGGATTGTGTTGTGGAATATTTACAAGATGGAATGGTGGATGGAATGTAGGATTGGATGTAGAATGATGAATGGTGAATGAAATGGGTTGTGGAATTGGATGTAGAATGTTGAATTCTTCTAATGATGTAGAGACTATTTATAGACCAAGAATCCTTTTGGTAAATGGTTAGGGATTATGTAAGTAGGAAAAGCTATTAGAATCTTTTTAGGTAAAGGTTTTAAGGTAGGAAAAGTTATCCCTTGAGGACTCTGAAAATATGTCAAATTTGGCCCAAAATCTCAAAAATCCCGCGTCGGCGCCGCGGCCCTGCAGACTGGCGCCACGACGCCGAAAAACCTGCAAGTTTCTGAACTTCCAGCGCCGCGGCGACGGTGACGTTTTTCTGGCGGATTCCGTTTCGTCGTCCTTTTTTCGTCCGGACTTCGTCTGATCTCCTCTATAATTCCCGGGACTTCTTAGACTTCATTTCTTGGCCCTTTTTGTGTGCAATTCCATCTCAATTAAGCTCATTTTCTCTTCTTTTCGCCATGTCTCCATTTCTGACCGCTGTGACACAAAAGAAAGGAAAACGACCCTAATACTATACTAAACATAAATGAAATGAGTAAAATACTAACCAAAAATGACTCAAGAGGTGTATATCAAATACACCGATCAAACACCCCCAAACTTAACCTTTGCTCGCCCTCGAGCAAAGATCAAAAATATCAACAAAGACACGAAAGAACATAAAATGACTCAAATACACTGATCATTTTGCTGTACAATTGTCACTTAGAAAAGCATGAAGGTTAGTAGGATAATATGCAGGAACACATAGCATGGATTTTTAGCATTCTAAACACTCAAGCCAGATATTTAGCAAATTCAATTTAATCATGCTCAATGGAAGTAAGAATACCTAACTATGCATGTCAATTTCAAAATCTTATGGCATGTTTATTTGTTATTCTCCACTAATCATGGATACACATGTAAGAGATCTTCAGGGCTTTTTAGGGTTGTAATGTAGGCTTAGGCAGGGGTAGGTAAAAATAGGCATTTAGGCTCAATTTACGTACCATAAGCTCTTTTTCTTTCAACTCTTCCCTTTTCTTTTGATTCTCTTTTTCACTTCATACTTATCTTTCCCCTCTTTTGTTTTGAGAGAATGAGGTGTATGATGAATAGCAGGCACCCAAAACTTAGGCTTTTGCCTATTTATTATTTCTTTTTCATTGGGGTGCATAAAAAATTATTCACTCTCTTTTTTCTCTTTTTCAACACTTTGTATTCCAATATCTCAATTTTTTTCACTTATGACATAAATATGAAATTATCGGGGTGTCAAAGAAGGGTCTTATTTTTATGCTCAAAGGGACTGACTAGGGACATAATTTGACTGTCAGAGATAGACAAAGAATGGTAAGAAAGAGCTAACAAAGAAATGCATGAGTCATCTCCCTAACATGCATATCCTAACTATTTCGCCTCAAATAGCAAGTAAGCAGACACATAGGTTTAATCACTAACAATGCATAAATCAAATAAGATACCCCAAATAGTTCGATTTCATGAATTTTTGGAATATCTATCCTAAATGTTCAGATGATTGCTTCTAATTCCATTACATTATTCCACTTTAATTCATTAGGCGTTTCAAGTAACTACAGCATGCATGATCATAAAAAAATAATATTATGACTCAAAAGTGACTCAAAAATTACTCAAAAATACACAAAACAATTCAAAAAGACTCAAAAACAATAAAACATCCCCCCAAACTTAAATCACACATTGTCCCCAATGTGTGCAAGACTAAAAAAAAAATATGGACAACTTATAGACACAACACAGCGGTCATAACGGAGGTCTAGGAGGAAAAATTCTGGAATTTGCAGAATCTGGCTCATTGAAGTTCCGCGCGCTGACCCAGATTCGGCGCGGCAGCTGCTAATCTTGTGGCTCTATGAAGTTCCGCCGATCTTGTGGCCCTTTTTTTCAGCGTTTTTGCTCCTTTTTCCTTAGATTTAGCTTTCAATCCACCTGTCATCCAACAACACAAAACAAGAACCAAAGACCGTGAGACTGTTCAAGACAAAATAAAACAAACTAAAGACAGAAATTAAAATAACATAATTAATAAACATTGGGTTGCCTCCCAACAAGCGCTGTCTTTAACGTCTTTTAGATGGACGCAATTAACCTTTACGAGTGCCCATTGGATCCTTCTGCGAACTTCTTGCAATCCGCATAGTTATTGTTGCAGGTCTCACTTTTCCTACAACACCTTTGTCGAACAAGGGCCTCAGATATAAGATTATCCCTCAAGTACACAAGACAATCTTGTCTTTTAGGCTCTCTATAATGTAGGGATCAGTGAAATTCCCTACATCTCTCAACTCTAGGGGGTGCTCTTGATGGTATGGACTTTCTATTTGGGGGTCAACATTGGCAGCTGGTGGTGTTTCTTCTGCAATAGGTACAAGAAAAAGATTTTCCAAGGAATCCAAAAAGATGAAATATTGGATCTCAGTAACTTTTTCCTTCTCTACACCAATTATCTCGCCAGATTCCTCAATAGCTGGGTGTGGTTCAAGTTCCTCAATTTGCTTACCACCTCCCATAATGATGTCGCTAGGCAGATTTTCTTGAAGTGTATTGCTCATCCTATCCATTAGTTGCCCTATTTGTGTCTCCAAATTTCTGAGGGACACTCTTGTCTCAGCCATAAACTGAGTTTGACACTTGGTGAGCCTGAGTATGTCTGCCTGCAACTCATCTAGATCTTCCATTGGAACCTGTGGGTTAAGCTGCTGTTGATGACTCCATTGTCTCTGATAGTAGTAGTCCATATGTCCTGAAATTATTATTTTTTCGATTTTTTTTCCGAATTTAACCTGCAAAATAAGAAAAACAACAAAAGGTGATAAAAAGATGCTCGCAGAACAAGTAAGAAACTTGTTCTTGGAGCAACCAAATTAGAAATAAGAATAGATAAATCGATATTGAAAGTACGCCAATCCCCGACAACGGCGCCAAAAACTTGATGCGCGATTTATGCACACACTTAACGCAAGTGCACGTATCGTGACAAGTAATATAGTCTAGGTAAGACCGAGTTATCTTCCTCAGGGATTAGTTTTCAAGTACCGATTATCTATCCTATGGTATCTATTTGGTTAACGTAAATTGAATTGGAATTCTAAACTAATAATGCAGGAAATAAACTAATTATGAAAATACTTTGATTTAAATCAGTTATGATGGAGAATTAGGGCTTCCAAGATCATCAACTATACACTCTATTCAATCCTTAATACAATTAGACTAACTTCTTCTTCTACGTTAAGATAGCAGGTTAACTAGACCGTTTTATACTCATGTTAAGGTTATATAAACACTCAACCCCAATGGAGAACCCTTCTACCTTTCGGTGACAAGATTGACTACAAAGGAGGATTAAGAGCAGTAATATATTAAGCTACACAAGTATCGGGGTACTTTCGTCCATGATTTAACCTATGTTTATCCAACTACAATATATTCACAACCTCCCTTTTCGGCTTTCGGTTAGAAATCATATAAGTGATGATAACTAGTGATCAATTAATTATCAAGAAATCAAAACAACTATTGAATAAATCTTAAATAAGTGAAGAAGAAACCAAACTAATATATTAATTCATGAATAGAGTTTCAAGTGAATCACAAGGAAATCCCTAATAAAGTAATTAGCTCCTAGCCATTGTCACGCTAAGAACTAATACAATCTCCATACATGAACTGAAATAAATAAAGCAAAAAGAAAGAAAAGAAAATACTCAAGAACGAGTCTCCAAGCCTTCTAGCATCCAAGGATTGTGTTGTGGAGTATTTACAAGATGGAATAGTGGATGGAATGTAGGATTGGATGTAGAATGATGAATGGTGAATGGAATGGGTTGTGGAATTGGATGTAGAATGTAGAATGTTGAATTCTTCTAATGATGTAGAGACTATTTATAGACCAAGAATCCTTTTGGTAAATGGTTAGAGATTATGTAAGTAGGAAAAGCTATTAGAATCCTTTTAGGTAAAGGTTTTAAGGTAGGAAAAATTATCCCTTTAGGTAGGAAAAGTTATCCCTTTAGGACTCTGAAAATATGTCAAATTTGGCCCAAAATCTCAAAAATCCCGCGTCGGCGCCGCGGCCCTGCAGACTGGCGCCACGACGCCGAAAAACCTGCAACTTTCTGAACTTCCAGCGCCGCGTCGTCGGTGACATTTTTCTGGCGGATTCCGTTTCGTCGTCCTTTTTTCGTCCGGACTTCGTCTGATGTCCTCTATAATTCTCGGGACTTCTTAGACTTCATTTCTTGACCCTTTTTGTGTGCAATTCCATCTCAATTAAGCTCATTTTCTCTTCTTTTCGCCATGTATCCATTTCTGACCGCTGTGACACAAAAGAAAGGAAAACGACCCTAATACTATACTAAACATAAATGAAATGAGTAAAATACTAACCAAAAATGACTCAAGAGGTGTATATCAAATACACCGATCAAACACCCCCAAACTTAACCTTTGCTCGCCCTCGAGCAAAGATAAAAAATATCAACAAAGAAACGAAAGAACATAAAATGACTCAAATACACTGATCATTTTGCTGCACAATTGTCACTTAGAAAAGCATGAAGGTTAGTAGGATAATATGCAGGAACATATAACATGGATTTTTAGCATTCTAAATACTCAAGCCAGATATTTAGCAAATTCAATTTAATCATGCTCAATGGAAGTAAGAATACCTAACTATGCATGTCAATTTCAAAATCCTATGACATGTTTATTTGCTATTCTCCACTAATCATGGATACACATGTAAGAGATTTTCAGGGCTTTTCAGGGTTGTAATGTAGGCTTAGGCAGGGGTAGGTAAAAATAGGCATTTAGGCTCAATTTACGTACCATAAACTCTTTTTCTTTCAACTCTTCCCTTTTCTTTTGATTCTCTTTTTCACTTCATACCTATCTTTCCCCTCTTTTGTTTTGAGAGAATGAGGTGTATGATGAATAACAGACACCCCCAAACTTAGGCTTTTGCCTATTTATTATTTCTTTTTCATTGGGGTGCATCAAAAATTATTCACTCTTTTTTTTCTCTTTTTCAACACTTTGTATTCCAATATCTCAAAAAAAAAATCCACTTATGGCATAAATATGAAATTATCGGGGTGTCAAAGAAATGTCTTATTTTTAGGCTCAAAGTGGCTGACTAGAGATATAATTTGACTGTCAGGAATAGACAAAGAATGGTAAGAAAGGGCTAACAAAGAAATGTCTGAGTCATCTCCCTAACATACATATCCTAACTATTTCGCCTCAAATAGCAAGCAAGCAGACACATAGGTTTAATCACTAACAATGCATAAATCAAGTAATATACCCCAAATAGTTCGATTTCATGAATTTTTGGCATATCTATCCTAAGTGTTCAGATGATTGCTTCTAATTCCATTACATTATTCCACTTTACTTCATTAGGCGTTTCAAGTAACTACAACATGCATGATCATAAAAAAATAATATTATGACTCAGAAGTGACTCAAAAATTACTCAAATAATTCTGGCGGATTCCGTTTCGTCGTCCTTTTTTCGTCCGGACTTCGTCTGATCTCCTCTATAATTCCCGGGACTTCTTAGACTTCATTTCTTGGCCTTTTTTGTGTACAATTCCATCTCAATTAATCTCATTTTCTCTTCTTTTCGCCATGTCTCCATTTCTGACCGCTGTGACACAAAAGAAAGGAAAAAGACCCTAATACTATACTAAACATAAATGAAATGAGTAAAATACTAACCAAAAATGACTCAAGAGGTGTATATCAAATACACCGATCAATCGACAATCAATTAAATTAAAATGAGTAGAATTCTCCATCTGCATTGAAGCTAAGATAAGACAAAATTGTATTACATTTTCTAGATCATGGCTGCTTTAATAAGATCGTTATAAACAAGTATAACCTACTCACACACATAAGACATATGTTACTTAACTTAAAGAGTTTACGTTTTGAAGTGTTAAGACTATGAACTGTGAATTCTTAAAAGGTTAAGAGACTTTATTGTATTTTGAAAGCTATGTAATTTGATTTGAAAGTATAAGTCTCTTGGTTATAAAAGGAATGAATTTGTCTAAGACATAAAGAGTTATAACAGCTTTATGGGAAGTTGGTTATAACAACTTTATGAAAGATTAAAAGAATGGTTTTCTCCAGTAATGTAAGCAAAGAAGTGACTTGAAATAAAGAAGGGCAAATTGTTTTAAAGGTACCAATTGCTTAAGGTTTTAAGGAAAGAAGTCACTTGATTTAGAAGCCTATAAATGTATTTCTAAAAGGGTATTGTGACTTGTCTTGAAAGGTAGATATGACTTGATACTACGGTTATTAGTATCTTGGAAGTTTTATATGAAAAAGAGTCACATTAAAAGAATAGAAGTACGTAGTACTTTGAGTTAAATTCCCGAATTTTATAATGACATGTTAGTGCCTTAAGTAAACTAAAATGAGAAGTGTTTATAAATAAGGTTAATAAGAAGTTAGGGGATTTCTTAACGCGCTTATGTTATGTATGATAAGCCGGTAGCGCTTATGTTATGTATGATAAGCCGGCAGCGCTTATGTTATGTATGATAAGCCGATAGCGCTTAAGTTATGTATGATAAGCTGGTAGCGCTTATGTTATGTATGATAGTTGTTGGTGCTAGTGGTATGAGTATAAATGCGGGGTAAACCCCCAAGACGTTATACACCTCCTGAGTATAAATTCGGGGTAAACCCCCAAGACGTTATACACATTCTGAGTATAATTGTGGGGTAAACCCCCAAGACATTATACCTCTCCATGGATTTGCTACCCATGATGCGAGCATGACGTATTTGCTCATTGCGGGCCCGTAGGGCCTAAGAGGGTGAAATAGTCCTGTGCGGGTGAAATAGTCCTATGCGAAGAATACCTCATGCGGGTCCACACGACCTATGCGGGCGGATACATTCTATGCGAGGAAGTTACCTCATGCGGGTTCACAAGACCCTTGCGGGTGAAATAGTCCCAGGAGTAGGATTGCTAAATGATACTATGGGCAGGTGACCCTAAGTTGATCATAAGCTTCCTATTTTTATGTAGTATACCTTTATGGGCAGACTTATGTGAATTTATTGCGTCCCAGATTGGGCCGGCCAGTATAGGCGTCCCTCCATAAAAAGGGCCGAATTTATGTTATGAAAGGTAAGTAAGTTATATGGTAATGAACTTGATGCTTTTTCCTAAGTATGTACGTAAGTATTTTACTATAACTCTTATTGAAAAATGGGAAAAGATAATAAGGTACGATTAAGTTCACGAGATGGTAATGACACGGTAGGATCTGGTATTTACCCTTTTTATACTTGCCCCTGTGATTCTTTTGTACAGTTATGATTTGTTTTACTGTACCTTATTTTTCCGTTCCATATTAAATTTTTGTTATGCGACCCCCGAAGTGCGTTCATGTCCGCAGGTTTAGGTACACAGTTGTGGATCCGCGGGCTTAGGATCCTGGTTCAGCATTTCGAGACGGCTCCAATGTTCCAGAGCTTGTCATCATGGTTATGTATATCCAGGGGTACGACGGGGCCTTGTCCCGTCATAGTATTTGTCCAAACTCTTAGAGGTCTGTAGTCATATCTTGTGGATTGGGTTGTGTAAAGAAAAAAAAAAGGTAACTGATTTTGGTTTTACATGATTATATGTATCCAGGAAGGTAGCCTTATCGGCTAGCCTATTATTTAATTCTTGTTAAGTTTATGTATGTATGTTCCGCTACTATTCTCTGATGTATACATGTAAGGGTGCCCAGGTAGGGCACCAGTCGCGGGCCCGGGGTCGGGTCGTGACACTTTACTCTTTGGAACTCATAATGAAGAAAGAATATGTGACTCGAATCCATGTCGTGGGATACGATAAGAACATACATACTTACACTTCTATTACTCTCATTTGGTGCTTCAAACCTATGTTATAACCACTTAGGACTACTGTATGCTCTTGGAGATTCATACACATCTATATCAACATGACTCGTCGTAATCTCTATAACTCAATCAGAAATAATATAAACAATTATCACTATGATTCACCTTACTTTACGCTTTACACCCATAATGGTTACTTAGATGTTAGCCATAGGATATCACTTATCTTAGATAGCAATCTATTACCCCTCTAACCATACTTTATAGAGTATCAACATCATTCCACCTAACTATACTAACATAAATCATATTAGGGGATGCTTTACAACCCAACAACGGTAACCTGAGTATTATCAATCAAGATTCATCATACGTTATACCTTATAACCTCTTAACCATCACATAAATATAAGCCATAATGTGACGTTCATCTTAGTTAGTACTATATTGTCCCATTGTCATAGTTCATAACTACTGGCGTAATTTACCTTATTTAAGGTTGGTAACTTCTCACTATATTTGACAACTATCATACAATCCATCTTTAGTAATGTTCTATAGTCCCAAACCTGTATCCTGAAACCATTAAGTATCTTACCTTAGCCATAAATCTATATCTCTTTAGTTAATATTTTGGGGCCGTAACACAATTCAACCTAAGCATCATTCACCTTAGACAACATTCTATAATCTCATTGGTCCTACTTTGTAATCTATCAACATCATTCCGCTTAAAGATAACTTCATTATCACCATAATAACTCTCAGAGTAGTAGGGTTCTCATCTCTCAATCAACTAGCATATGTCACCAAGTCAGTCCTCTTCACTTATACTACTGACCACTAAGACACACAACTACTATCAACATGCAAATCTCTCATTTCATCACCAACTAATGGTCGTCACTCTACGGATATTCTTAGGAGGGTACCACTATGACTCACACTACTTTTTGGTAGGAACAAGTGGCTACTAATACTATGAAACTCAACTCGTCGGGGAAATACCAAATAGGACATCTATGAAGCCATTAAACACCTAAGTGGAGCAACTCCTATTAATCATCACTATGCTAATGACTCTTACTAGGGAGTTGTTGTGAATCATATACACTTTCTGGATGGAATACAAAATTCCTAATATACATGTGAAACTCGTATTATCAAGGTGACATCAATTTAAAAGTACATGAAACTTCCAAATACCTAAATAGAGCACCTTTAAAGTTTTGTTTTGGAAATGTACTCTATAGGATACTAATATAATCACACCTAAAGGTAAGCTCTATTCCCTTTGTGTAAACTCATAGATTGACCTCAGGGAGTAATACGCTTGAGTAACAACTGATTTTGGTCACACAATATCTCTTAAGAAACTCTTAAGGCTCAAAACACAAAATTACTACACTTGTCAGCTCTAAACTTTATAGTTCACATAGAAAGCCATTAATACATGTCGTGCCATAATTGCGAGTAAAGACATAGCTTCACGTACCTTTAAGTCAACCTTTCAACTGAGATGGCAAGACCAACCTTCTTCACCAGTCAAACTACAATAAGAAACAACACTACTATCAAAAAAAAAATATAACAACTAGCTGACAATGACAATTCACTCTATACGAGATTCTACGGCGTCTAGCTTCTCATAATTTCTCTCTATTCTTCATAACATCATCAATAATATATGAACACAATTACTTCAATATATCCAGGCCCCTTCATACAACAAGGACAACCCACTTAACACACAACACAATTAGCAATTCAACCTTCAACTTACTAACTAGTAATAACCAACTTTTTATAAAACATCAACTAGCTTATATACAACACTTTTAAATTTCTAGCACCTAAATCATTATAATAATAGCCTCACAACACCATGTAGCACCTAATAATTCATCGAGCAGTAAACTCGTTCTATACTCAATCGGACAATATCTCCCTCGTTTCTCTTACATCCCGTTTGCTCAAATAAAAACAACAACAACATCCAAAAACCATTTGTTCAGCACCTAAAAGTACAACAAGAACAACTTTAAAACTACATAACAAGCCCACCAACTTATTTATAACATTTAGCCATCAACCCATGGACTTGTAACAACTAAAACACATCTAAAACCTAAGCTAACTTATACACATAGAGTAAGGGAGAAATCTTAACTTGTTGTCCACTTTCCTCTTTTACGACTTCTCTTCAAGCAACTAAGGTAGAGAAATATTCATACAACCACATGTGACAGCGGAAAGAGAAATCTCAACTTAAACTTTAAATTACTTACCTTAAACTTGAGAGAAAGAGCCAATATCTTGGATGCCAACTCTACTACTCCTTCCACTTGTCTTATAGGTTTCTCTCAATTATTTGAGTCCCTAGAGGAGAGGATATAATTTTATGAGCTATTTCAAGAAGAATTAAAGAACACTCAAGAACTCTAAAGGAGAAATAGGGATGGTGCCTTGATTATGTGAGAGAAAGAGAGATAATTACCTTTTAACTATGAAGGAGAAATGAGAATCATCCAAGACAACCATGTGAGCTTGGAGATCAACATGAAGAAGAGGAGAAAGAGAAGAGGGCATTGGCTTCTTAGATGGAGAGAGTTCGATGGTGAGAGAGAGAGTAGAGATAAGTGTATCATATTTTTCTATGTGAAATGATCTATACAACATGTATATCTATATACCTCTTAAATGGGTTGGGCATATGGGTCATGGGCTGCCCCAAGAATGTCTATCTCTATCCTTTCTCTTAGTCTTTTAACTTGGTCCACACAACTTTTAGTAGGTGATGCACTTACTTGCTTATTTAGCAAAATCTTGTCCTCTCTTTTAATAAGTAGGTGATGCACCTACTTGTCACTTACTTAATATAGAAGGTTATTAATTAGCTCTAAACATGTGCGCCATCCTCATTTAATAAGTTGGGTGTGAAACAAGCAGGACGAAAAGTAAGTAGATCAAGCAAGTATGATGTGGAAACAAGTAGCTCAATCAAGTAGGACGTGTAAGAAAAAGATGTGCAAGCAAGTTAGACGTGTGAGCAAGTAGCTCAAGCATATATGACGTCTAGCAAGGAGGTGAAACACATATGTGAAAGTGAAACTAGTTGATTATCTACCTTTATATGAGGTTTCATTCATTTATAAATCTCATTTACTTTAATTAGATTTAACATTTACATACATTAGACCCTTAGGCAGTAACTATAACCTCATCTTTCATATACATGTAAGTTCATGAAATGATCACCAATAGTATATACTCCTAATCCATGCCTTCTAGTGAACACGACATTCTAACCACTTAAATGATTCATCTCTCTTGAGTTCCATTATATCATAGATACCTTTCATTACCACATCAACTTCAACTATAAGAATGACACTAGATGTCAAAAATAGAACCCCTTAATCAAAGACATTGAAGGGTTCACCGATGTTCGACATGATATTTAGTGAAAGTGATTTGAATTGCTCCTATTTTAAGTGGATGGGAACAATGGACAAATGATGACTTGTTTATTAAGTCAAGATTCATCTTGTTCAGAGAATGGTACACCATATAAAGAGGGAAATAATCTCACTTTGAATTGCATTTGCTGACTTAGCAGGGGTGGTGTTACCACCAAAATTTGGTGTTAGCTGCCTAGACAAAATATGTGAATCAAACTGAAGTATCAAAGAATATTGACCATGTAAAATAAGTATCATTGGAATAGGATGAAGCGTCATACCAAGAGCTAAAGGTCATTATTGTAAAACAAATAAGGCCTCTACTGTAATTGTACACCGTCCAGTCACACCGGTATCCATCCAGGGTACATTATCTTTCAGTTTCTCTAGTCTGAAGAGGAAGGATCATACTCATCTCGATCTAATGATGAGTACATTGGTAAGGAAACTGAGTCTATAGATGGGGATAATGCACATGACACCTAGTCGGCTACTAAATCTCATATCGCCTCTCCGAAAGCTGATAGTGATGAAGTTGTGCAAGAGCATAAGATTAAGAGTAAACGTATGGATGAGGATAGGTTTCAGTTCATAGTTGAGGGGGACAAATAATTATTTGATCAAGGATACAATTGACAAAAATAGGTGGAAAGAACTCGCAAAGGAGTATCGATGATGAGAAGCAAATCAGTTTCATTGGCTTAGAAATCCTTTATCGCACTGTTGTGACACTTGAATTCGATCAGCTGGGCTTCCTCAACAACCCTCCTGGCAAGTATTGTCCTGTCTTGGTTTGGGAGTTCTATGATGCCTATGGTGATATGTTAAACAAATAAAAAAGCCAAACCAATAAACACATCATATCAAGCCACTTGACGAGATTGAGGTACGAGGTGTGAAAGTAGATATATCCAGCGTTGGCATCGATAAAATATACTTTGAAGATGATTAAATTTCACCAACTCATGAGGATAAGTTGATTGATAAAGAGACTCGAATAAATTCGCTAACTGTACATGAGTGAGTGGCTTTGGTGATCGCAAAAACTAACAAACAGAGTTGGGTATCGGATAGGACGCAAAGGATACTCAAATACTTTCTTACTCTCGAGGCAAAATTTTGGTAGAGTGTTGTGCAATTCAGATATTTTCGGAAAAATCAGATAGAGTTTTTGCGGGAAACTGAGGAAAAAACAGATATTTTCTTTTAAAAAGGCCATGGGAGGGTGACAAGTGTCCCCCCCATCTGATTTTTGCATGTCCTATTTATTGACCAAGTCTTGAAGACTTGGTCATTCTTCAAAGCCCCTTCTTCTCTCTAAAAAGTTCTCCCTTCTCTCTAAAATTCATCTCCCTTCTCTCTAGAAATTCAAGAAGAAACCTAAGCCTAGAGAAAATTTCAAAAAATGTGGCAAGAAGGAAACTTGTTGGCAAGCTTGTAGGAGGTTGTGGAGGTGATTGTGGAAAAAAGACAAGTAAAAATTTGTTGGACTAATTTGGGTAAGCTCTAAGGTAACAATCCTTTCTCTTTTGCTAGTAAATTATGTTGCATGTGTGGAAGAAAGGACTTATAGTTGTCAATATTGCCTTTAGAGGTATTGCATGTAGGAATTGGATAAGAAGTTATGTTGTTATACCTCAAAAATTGCCAAATTGGACCTTGTAGTTTGTATTAGTTGTTATGTATTGTGGGGCAGAATTTTACACGTCCAAGTTAGGCGTGTAATCCCCTTTGTGTTGATTAGATTGTTGAGCCTTAAAGGTGGCGTGTTTGGTTATTGAATTCGGCCTTGAAAAAGGTGGCAAAGTATGTAGAAACAAAGGAAGTGTTGTCCAATTTTCCGTAGGAATAAGGGACTTTTCAATTAGAATGTTCTAAGTTGAAGATAGAGGCTAATGGACGTATTATGGTCATTATAGGTTGACATACTACGCGTGGTATATTGGACTTGCAAGTGGATTGACCCGAAGAGGTATGTGGAACTTTCCTATCTCTTGAGCATGACTAGTTGCCCTTATGTAGTACGGTAGACTTACAAGGCTTTGATATCCCTTACTTGTTTTAAGGATGGTCAAGTTTGGTGAGTAAGGGGATTAACTCATTTCTTTAAAAAGTATTAAGGATGTCTTAAGTTTTCAAAGTTAAGGGACTTGATGTGTTTTAAGTATATGATACTTGTCTTGTTTTAAAAGTATAAGTCCCTTGGATATAGAGAAGTGTATTTGACTAATGTATAAAGTTAATATAACGACTTTATGGGAAGTTGGTTATATTAGCTTTATGGAAGGTTAACAAAAGAAAGATTTACTCTAAGTAAAATGAGTAAGGATAAGTGATTTGAATTTATGAAAGGCAAATCGATTTTAAGGCATCAATTGCCTAAGGTTTTAAAAGAAAAGAAGTCGCTTAATTTAGAAGCTTCTATATTTCAAAAAGAAAAGGTGACTTGTCTTGAAAAATAGTCGTGACTTGATACTACGGTTATTAGTACCTTGAAAGTTTTATATAAAAAGGAGTCATTACTTAAAAAGTTAGAAGTACGTGGTACTCGGGTTGAATTCCCGGATTTTCTCTTAAATGACATGTTAGTGCCTTAAGTAAACTAAAATGAGAGGATATCTTAATAATGTTAATAAGAAGTTAGAGGATTTTCTTAACTTGCTTATGTTATGATAAGCCGGTAGCGCTTATGTTATGTATGATAGCCGGTTGTGCTAGGTTATGTATTATTATTATTATTATTACTACTACTTATTCCATGGATTTGCTACCCATGATGCGAGTGCGGCGCTTGTACTCATGCGGGCCCATCGGGTCCATGCGGGTGAAATAGTCCCATGCGGGTGAAATAGTCTCATGCGAGGCGGATGACCTCATGCGGGTGAAATAGTCCCATGCGAGGCGGATGACCTCATGCGGGTCCACATGACCTATGCGGGTGAAATAGTCCCAGGAGTAGGATTGCTTAATGATACTACGGGCGAGGGACCCTGTTTTGATCATGAGCCTCCTATTTTTATGCAGTAAAATTTATACTTGTTACTCTCATTGTTAGTAAGGCACAATGCATTGTAATTTGATTTTCTTCCATGACTCCAGCTTATTTTAGACTTATGATATTATTACAGTATTTTCCAGTTTTACATACTTGGTACATATCAGGTGTCGACCCCCTCGGGGCTGCGTTAAATCTGCGGTAGGGGTAAGCAGGTGGTGGATCCTCATTCTTAGGATCTTTGCTCAGGTGTCAGAAACTCCATTTCTCCGGAGGCTTGACTTTTGGTACGGTTCTCCCTGATGTTGTAGATATTATGTACATTCAGGGGTATGACGGGGCCCTGTCCCGTCATAGTGGTTACACATTCTTAGAGGTCTGTAGTCCTGCTATAAATTGGGTTGTTATGGATGTAACTGTTCAGTTTTTGTTATATTTATGTTTACGGAAAGGTAGCCATTCAGGTTGCTTTGTTTCATATTCTGTATGGTTTCTTGTTTGTAAGTTTATTTCCGCTGGTTTTCTCTGATGTTGTATCACAAGGGTGTCCGGGGTAAGGCACCAGTCACGGGTCCGAGGTCGGGTCGTGGCATTTTACTTGTTTTAAGTAAGTTTGTGTTGATTTGATGTGTTTTGTTATTATTTCAGGTAATTAATGATTGGAAAGCAAAAACAAGGAAATTCAAGCAAAATCCCCTGAATTGGGAATTGTATGGACCGTACAATTGGACCGTAATAGATCTGACTGTTGGAGGATCAAAGACATTACAAGAGTGACAGGAGTTTTACGGTTGGTTTTGACGGTCTGCAAATACTTTTACGGACCGGATAAACCTAGCGTATTTTCTAAGTACTGAAGGAAGATCAAAGTAACATAGTTTTGATGGTTCCATAATATTTTGTATGGACCGTATTTTATTCAAGCCGAAGTTAACCGTAGACGTTTATACGAACCGTACTTAATTGTATGATCAGTCAAATTTAGCAACAGGGGCAGGAGACCGGGGAAAGAAAGAGCTATGCTATTGACCGGACCTCAGTTTTGTGTGGTTTTAATTATGAGTTTTTGACTTGTATAAATACTTTTTAGGGTTTTGTAATTTATTGATCATCAGTTTCAAGACTTGTATCGATAGTATCAAGTACTTTGAGTATTTTGAGGTTTTGAAGAATAAGTTTCCGTCTTTTAATCTTCGTTATTCAATTGTAAGTTTCAATGACAAATTCATAACTTTTCATTATCATTAATATCATGAGTAGCTAAATACCATTCTGAGATTGTGAACCCGATGGTGGGTGTTATGTGAATAGATTTTTGACATTGATATACGAATCCTGAGTAATTAGTATTTAATTATTTCTTATTCATTCATGTTGATTAGTGGTTGCTAATATTAATCTAAGCTATAAATTCTACTTTACTTGGGAAGGTGAGTAGGGGTTGGTAGGAATAATTAACAAGGACTCGGGACGTTAACTCTCATTTAATAAACTCACTTAGGAATAAGAGGAGTTTTACTTGGCATAATTAATCGTTCTTTATATCAATCTTCTATATTTGGGGAAATCATGAAGATAAATAGTTTCTAACTATTGAGAAATATTAGGAAGTCACATAGAGATTAAGTGCATACAATACACAATCCATGAGGAATATATCACGTTAATACCTAGACAATAGCATCTAACCTAGCGGGGACACAATCTTGGTTTCTTATTTATCTGAATTTCAATCAATACAATATAGCTATTAGAATTGCACAACTCTTTACAACCTTTACGAAATTAGAGCAAAGACCCACGTCAAGTACTACAATACGATAGTAACCTTTTCTCACCATATTCTTTGTGGGATTCGACCCCAACCTAGTGGATTACTATATTTGACAACGTCTGCTTTACACCATTTAACAGGTGTAATTTGAGCATATCAGCAAACAAGAAGCTCTTAAACCCTTACTGAACCTCATATACATATATACCTATCCATCGTCCACCTATTATAGCTCGGTGGTAGTCATGTATATATAAATGTCCATCGCCCAACTGATTAGAGCTCGGTGGTATTCTTTCATGTATGAATGTTTCTCGCCCAACCAATGGTGTGTAATTAATGCATAAATGCCACATAGGGGCCATCGCCATCGATTATAGCTCAATGGTAAGTATAATTCACACACACTTATATATATATATATATATATATATATATATATATATATATATATATATATATATATATATATATATATTAAACTCTTTTATTTGCCTTTAGACGACATTTGATCGACCTTAAAAATGACTCTTTAGATATACTCCGTTTGGGAGAGACAAGGAAATATACGAAATACAGACTAACAATTGACAATCTAACCTAAATAGGATATGTTATATGACAAGAAAGTACTATCGGCAAGGGACAATCAACTCACGAATAGAATACATTTCTAAGACATATTCTTTGGAAAGAAAACGATACATATGACTCAGAATTCATGCTTTGATGGAACGGATAATCATTACATGCCTCAACATTGAATCTCTATCAATGATATTGGGACCAGCTTCTTTAACACGATAATCTACAAGAAACGATAACAACGCTAGTCATGTTAACTATAAGACGATATGACAACGAAACGACGAACGGCAAGCTCACTTACAAAAACAACTAAATGATGGTTTCCCACACCCACCTTTCTTTCAAACTCATAACAACCACAATAACTTAAATACATAATTGTAACCACATCTCCAGCCCTTTAACAACACAATAACGACCTTAAAACATAACAAGAACTACACCCGACAACTAATTTATGACTTTCGATCATCATCTCACAAGTTCTAACTACAATAATACATCTAAAGCTTGAATATCCTCATACCCATAGATAAGGGAAGTAACCTTACCTTATGTGTCAAGAACATGTCTTATCTTCCCCTTACTTCGCTTTGAAGAAAGGCCGAATTTGACAAACGCTAAGTTGGAATAACGAACTTGTTTCTTTGAGATCTACACCTTGTATCTAATTGTCTTTGCATAAGACCAAGACCACCCCAACAAAGAACATAGCAGCAACTATGAAGCAAACAAAGTACAGTTGCAACTTGTAGCAAAAACGTACAACAACTATGTATCTCTCTCCAACTTCCCAATGTTGGGACTTGCAATCTTATATATACATATATATCTATATCTATGTAGTTATAACTTATAATTAGGTTGCTGCTAGACTAAATTATATAGGAGAGGTGTCCCACTACTTAATACCATGATTATCTAAGAGTATAAGTATGTAAGACAAAGCTAGGTAAGAAAGCATTTAGATATTACTAAATTCCAATCCTATCTACACAATGTATCTTTCATTCTACTTATAGGACACCAAATGGATATGTGTCTATCACACATGCTACTTGGACATATTATGTTTATTCATCCCTTACTATATTAGAATATTATATTATATAACTTAATATCACATAAGTATATATATATATATATTAACGTATAGCCAAAATACGGTCCATGTTTCCTTCGACTCATTTGACTTCTACATTTCCCGATACTTCCTTAAACTTGTTTTAATTCCGTACACAAGGACTTATACCTTCATGTAAGAACATAGGTTCATCAACGACATGATTTGACATAAAACTAGGTGTAATAAAATGTACGGGGTAAATGAAACTTACTTCCTTTGATTCATTTGACCTTCAACTCCTATAACTCATACAATACATAGTTGTAACCACTTATAAATTTTAGATTTGACTAGCCTTCCAAAATTGTGAGAACTAACTCACGACGTGACTTAACGTATGGAAAATGCGGGATGTAACATCCTCCCTCTTAGGAATATTCTTCCACGAATATTGGACTTATTCGGGTGATGTCCTCATGACTTATCAGGCAACTTCTTAGCGCAACTTTGGTCATATCCTATAGTTTTGTCTTAAGTAACAATTTATGGCATATTGGCGGTACTATGGGAATTATCAATACAACTCACTTCACGTTACATTATGGAAAGTCTAAATACTAATTTTATATAATCTATATCATTTATCTTCCATAGGACTCATATCTCGTCAGTGAGCATCTGAAGTTATTTGCATGATCCGACATAATTTATCTTAGGTAAGATACTCTAATCCCATATGACACTTGAAATCCTTCTTCTTAACCCGTTACTTCACTCATACACAATATCTCCAAAGGTTATTCTCTTATTTCTTATCATCTTATTCCCTTGATATGTTATCATGACGGTATTCCACTCCTTCTAAGTTCACCTATTCCCCAATCCTTTAAATTTTATTCTAGTAACAACTGCCTCCGTATAACTTACGCAAACTGTCAACTTACTCATTCTAATGGGTTCAACCCCAAAGTTATTTCTCGTAAATCTCTAACTCATTATCTCATATTTTTACTTCTATTAATCTAGGACTTCATCGTACTTTCATACTTTGGCATACAGTCTATAACTAATGTCCATCATTTAATCATTCATTACTATTCTTAAATTCGTGGAATTGGCTATTGTAATTATGTTAACTTATACGGGGTATCCTGTAAGGGATCAACCTATACTTCGGTAGTTATATTGCACGTAGCCTATCCAATAGGGTCTTAATTGTTTATGTGGATATGCTACACATGGGTACGGTTCCTCAGATAAGGAGTTTTTGTAAAGGTGCATGGGGAATTTACATACTTTTGTGGAGGCTTGACATGTTGCAGATTCCATCAATAGGTACTAATGATCATAAGTTGATACATTTATCACATTATAGAACATGTACATAGGTCAATCCGGAAATTCCATTCCCTTAGTAATTTAAAATAATCTTAGTAGCTCGATCTACCTTAGCAGGAGTGTTACTACTAAATCGCATCTTAGAATTGATTATACTGGTCGTCTTATAGACTAGAACCTTGCAAAGATCATCTTAAACTACCGATGTACCCGTCTGATGTTCTACTCCTTGACTTACACTTCGTTCCTTAAATTTTACTAGCAAGATCGATCTTAGATATATTTATCCCCTTTTGGGTTGCTGTCATGCCTCTAATCTCAATCGTTAATCGAGCTTAATGCTTATATCTCAATCCCATTCTTTGACATATGTAGATGTAACTCCTCAATAATAATCATCCCTATTTACCCCGTGGAGGGACCCGGATATTCTATACTATTTTAACATCCTTAATGTGAATCGCACAATTCATTACCTTTCCCTCAACAAAGATAGTTCTCATAGCTAAGTAAAAAAAATCGCAACCTATCGGTTACTACTTACCCCTCCCTTTTCTTGCTCTAATGACGACCATACGATGGTTATTAATATCCTTCTTCTTAAGCAGCGGTCTAGTATCTCTTCGACGGTCATATTAACTATACGATTTAACTTGAGTGATAGTCTATCACCTTATCATAGAAGTTTGTGACACCCCCAATGAGAGAAGCACAACCGTCACCCAGATCTTACTTCCCGAGCACCAACATATATGACTAAACCATAACTTGACATATAAACGGGCCGTCAATGTGAATGAGATCAAAAGGGAATAAACAGTTGATGATACATGTCGCGCCCGTTTTTGACTTCGGGGTCTGAACGGTATTCGCAACGTTGCTCTTTGGCGCGGTTCCCTGGATGGAGCAATAATGCTGATTTTGAGGAGTCGCCACCTAATTAATTAAGTGAATTAGGACACTTGATTTATTGCAGTAAAATACTGCAATTAATCTCCATTTAATGGTCTGCAAAATTAATGAGATTCTGGATCAGAGTTCTTTATTATCCTAAAGGGAAGGGATTAGGCATCCTTTAAGATCCGCTAACTTGCGGTTATTCGTTCTAACCAAGGTTAATTATTTATTGCCCTTTTTATTCTACCTATTCTAAGCATTTTTTCATAATATATAATTAAAATAAAGTGCAATACAGGATAATAAAACTAAAATTAAATGCGACATAAAATAAAATTTCGGAACATCTTTTAGCCCTTTTTAGGCCTTCTGCACAAGATGATCTCCAGGTACCTGGATAAACACTTAATAAAAGCGTTAATAGTAGAATAAATAATTTTAAAGCAATGACAAGAATTAATAAGTAAAGAAAAAAAAAAATCCGTCTTTTGCACAGAGGAGGCCTTGAAAATCAGACGGAGATTCCTTTATCGGCCAATATTGTTAAAAACAATAAAATAAATAAAACCTTCAGATCCGCGCCAAAACAGTAATAGTTTTAAACACGGAGGACTCAGATATATAAAATAAAGCCGGACATCCTAAACAAGTCCGGCTGCGAAAATTCGTCTCGTCAGCGCATGTTGGTTATCCTATATAAGTAGAAGAAATCATCAACGCCCTGAAAGCTTCATTTATTTTATTTTCAGTCTTTGCAACTGTGGAGGCCTCAAAAATTGACTGATAACTTTTTCATTGGCCAAAGTGTAGTATCATGTTCAAATCAGTCAATACCAACAGTGTAGTATTTGTTCTAAATCAGTTTAATAAAAAATAAATCAAAGGGGCAAAATTGTCAAAATATACCTGAAATATGTCCCAGTGTCGAATTATGAAGACACTAGGTTGATGCGATGCTAGAAAATTAAAGCAGGCAGACGTCGATTCAAAATTGTCTCAGTGTCAAATCATGATGACACTGGACTGCTGTGATGCTGCAAAATTAAAGACAATGCCGACGCAGATTCAAAATTTGTCCCAGTGTCGAATTATGATTGACACTAGGTTACAGGTGATGTGGCGCTGTAACAGACAGAGTGTTTGTAGATGTTGATGGCGTCATTGCATGGACGCGATGCAGATGCTCGTCGTTGCATAGATGAAACATAGATGAAGCCATTGCATGAGCTTTTATGAAAGGGCGTCGTTGCGTAGACGCGATGCAGATGTTCATCGTTGCATAGACTTAGATAAAATGCGTCGTTGCATAGACGCGATGCAGATGTTCGTCGTTGCATAGACGAAACATGGATGAAGTCGTTGCATAGACTTAGATGAAATGATGTCGTTGCATAGACGTCATGCAGATGTTCGTCGTTGCATAGACGAAACATGGATGAAGCCGTTGCATAAGCTTAAATGAAAGGGCGTCGTTGCATAGACGCGATGCAGATGCTCGTCGTTGCATAGACGAAACATGGATGAAGCCGTTGCATAGGCTTAAATGAAATGGCGTCGTTGCATAGATGTGATGCAGATGTTCGTCGTTGCATAGACGAAACATAAATGAAGTCGTTGCATAGGCTTAGATGAAATGACGTCGTTGCATAGACGCGATGCAGATGTTCGTCGTTGCATAGACGGAACATAGATGAAATCGTTGCATACGCTTAGATGAAATGACGTCGTTGCATAGACGCGATGCAGATGTTCGTCGTTGCATAGACGAAACATAGATGAAGCCGTTGCATAGGCTTAGATGAAATGACGTCGTTGCATAGACGCGATGCAGATGTTCGTCGTTGCATATACGAAACATGGATGAAGCCGTTGCATAGGCTTTTATGAAATGACGTCGTTGCATAGACGCGATGCAGATGTTCGTCGTTGAATAGACGAAATATAGATGAAGCTGTTGCATAGGCTTAGATGAAATGACGTCGTTGCATAGACGCGATGCAGATGTTCGTCGTTGCATAGACGAAACATGGATGAAGCCGTTGCATAGACTTTTAGGAAATGCGTCATTGCATAGACGCGATGCAGATGCTCGTCGTTGCATAGACGAAACATAGATGAAGCCGTTGCATAGACTTTTATGAAATGTGTCGTTGCATAGACGCGATGCAGATACTCGTCGTTGCATAGACGAAACATAGATGAAGTCGTTGCATAGGCTTAAATGAAATGGCGTCGTTGCATAGACGCGATGCAGATGTTCGTCGTTGCATAGACGAAACATAGATGAAGCCGTTGCATAGGCTTAGATGAAATGACGTCGTTGCATAGGCGCGATACAGATGTTCATCGTTACATAGACGAAACATGGATGAAGCCGTTGCATAGGCTTTTATGAAATATGTCATTGCATAGACGCGATGCAGATGCTCGTCGTTGTATAGAAGAAACATAGATGAAGCCGTTGCATAGGCTTTTATGAAATGCGTCGTTGCATAGACGCGATGCAGATGCTCGTCGTTGCATAGACGAAACATAGATGAAGCCATTGCATAGACTTAAATGAAATGACGTCATTGCATAGACGCGATGTAAATGTTCGTCGTTGCATAGACGAAACATAGATGAAGCCGTTGCATAGGCTTAGATGAAATGACGTCGTTGCATAGACGCGATGCAGATGTTCGTCATTGCATATACGAAACATAGATGAAGCCGTTGCATAGGCTTGTATGAAATGACGTTGTTTTATGGACGTACCTGCTTTGTGACTCGCCTGGGTTGAGATAACGTCGTTGCATAGACATTGTGCGTTTGTAACCTGCATGGGCTTATTGTTGTGCTCCTATCTTTGCTGATATGAATATCCTGCACTCAAAGAAAACTTGTGAGTTTTAAGAAAGGAGTGGTTGATTCGCGTCGACTTTGTAGCTTTGGCTCTTGACGCTTGCATGCTCAGACTGGTTTAAACTGAAGACCTAGTTGGCCTGCTTTTTTTTTGTCTATTGCCATTTTCTTGCAGTGAATCCTTAAAATGCCCCTGTTTCTGGTAAATGAAGATGTTGACCTTTCAACTGGGTAAAGTTGAGTCTTGACGTTATCAAGGCGAACAGGTAAGCAATTTATTTTATTTTTTAATATATTTTTTATTTTTTTATTTTTTTATCATGAATGAAAAGCTAATGCGGGAATATGGACAATGTACAATTGAGTAGATGAGAATGCAACCCTCAAAATACGCTCCAGTCATGTGTAGGTAGTCATGGATGCAAAATATATGAGGATGCTAAACTCTCCAATTGACAAAATCGAGTCCTGTGCAAAACAAGGAAGAAATATTTCTAACGGTGTGACCGAAGCCGATGTGGCTGTCTACGTATCCCGCCGAAGAAATCAGGTCAGAGCGTAGTTCGTGATGCAAAATAAAGATTTTTTATGATTTTAAAATGATGTGGGACCGAAGCCGATGTGGCCGCCTACGTATTCCGCTGAGGGAATCAGGTCAAGACGTAGTTCATGATTTAAAATAATTTTTTTTTATGATTTTAAAATGATGCGGGACCGAAGCCGATGTGGCCGCCTACGTATCCCACCGAGGGAATCAGGTCAAGACGTAGTTCGTGATGCAAAATAAGAATTTTTTATGATTTTAAAATGATGTGAGGCCAAGCGATGTGGCGCCACGTATCCATGAGTGAATCGAGTCGAGCGTAGTTCGTGATGCAAAAAATAAGAATTTTATGTAATATGCATTTTGTTGTTTTTTCTGAAAAAATGGAAGACAACATTACGTTCTGATTTCAGTTGATACCAAAAATTAGTATTGTGCATAAGGATTTTCGTTGATTGCTTTCAGTCTAACCGAGATTGGCTCCGGTGTAATTCACACAACTTCAGGTAGTACCTCAGACATACCTGAGTGTCGACACACCTGCTTGCATCCAAAGTTTCGAACTACACGTAATCTCACGTTTCAAATGCCCTCACTGAAAGAATCTCATCTCTCACATATATTCCAGTATTTGAATTTTGGGACGTTTGGATAAAAACACTCACACTCAGAAAGATGTTTAATGCATGCAATTGTGATACCAAAGGCTTGGCCGTCATGTAAGTATCCACTAATGTGAGAACCCTCAGTATAAGATCATGTAGGGCTTGTCACGAGCTTGTAATGTAGGCTTGAGGAAAGGAATGGATATCATTTGGATAAAAGTGACTAATCATTCCTCGAGAGTTGGACTACGTCCATGCTTGATATTTGTGCGCTTTAATGCTGACTTGCTTTCTTTTTGTCTTAGTTTTTCTGTACTGACTTCTTTTGAATCTTTTATTTGGAGCCCCTTTTTTTCGGGGTTATATATATATTTTTTTATTATCGGGACTTTTGATTTCCTCTTTGTGTGAAGTCGTCATTTGTTTTTTTTTCTTTTTTTTCTTTTTGAGACTTTGACAATTTTTGTCTTTGCAAACTTCAACGCAGAATTTTGTCAGCCACTTGCACATTTCTAAAGCGCTCAAGGAGGTCGGACCAAGAGAGGGATAGTGCGTACGCACTAAAAAAGGGTATAGGTATAATATGCGGTTGTCGAAAGAATAAGTTTTAGGCTCAAAAGGGGTGTACTACGGATAATGTTATTTGGTAGGCTGAGAAGACTCAAACGGGTCAAAGAAAGCCTACGATCATTTCCTACACCGAGTGTTACTCAGGATTTCGCCTCAACAAACATTCAGGCCAAGTTCTAGATCACTATGCAATGCAATTGAACTTATTCTAAAAACTCGCCGCACAATGCATATGAAACGATGAGGTCGGTTTCATTCTTATCTTGGAAACATGCAAGACAATGTCATCTACGGGTATGAATAAGAGGTACCAAAAGAATCTATGGTTTACCACAAAGTCAACCCATACTGATTATCACTTGTTTTTTATTTTATTTTATGCACAATCCTAACTGTGTTGGTATCAACCAAGTCAAACAATGATACTTAAAAATGTTTTGTTTTTTTGAATAACACATTTTTTTTGTATTTTTTTGAATAAAATATTTATTTTTTTGTATTTTTCGAATAATTGTTTTTTTTTTTTGTATTTTTTGAATAACTGGTACCGAATCCGAATAGGGTTGCCTACGTATCCCGCCGAGGGAATCAGGTGCGCGTAGTTCATTCCAATATGTTATAAAATGTATTCTTGAAAAAGAATTTAGCAATGAAAGGATAACGGAAAAATGAATGCCCGAAAATATGATGAATGAGATGCATGAGTGAGAAAAATATGCTTATTTATTATTATTATTTTTATTTTTTTATTTTTGTGGTGTCGAACCCAAAATGAGTTGCCTACGTATCATACTGTGTGGTGAGAATCAGACACGCGTAGTTCGGAAGATATATGGTAAAATGCATGATATGAAAGAACTATGCAATCAACGCTAAACATATCAATTGAATTTGTAAATATGAATAAAATTACAAAGTAAAGAAGAATTGAGAGCGATGTATCGTTGAATAACTTCTATGAGTCAACATAACTCACGCTCATTCTTGTGATGATTTTTTTTTTCCGATCGCCCTCGGCTTTTTGCGGGGACGACCTTCCTGCAAAATTATGAGAAATGGGTGAGAGTAGGCAAGTCACAAAAATAATAAAATGCAAGGGCGTGACAATATAGTCAAAGACTCCCCTAATTGGTTCGACCGGACTGGTGGTTGAGGCTTCACAAAGTTCAAGTCGCGCTATTCAAGAGTGATTTACGCAGTAGAAGTCCTGATTGCAATGTGACAACAAAAAGTGCAAAAATGCAAATGCTTGAGCCCGGAATCACAAAAGGATAATTATTGCATTAAATAATATATACAGAATTGCTAGCAACAACAATAGTAAACAAAAGCATGCAAATCAAGCGCGCGCCCTAATATGCATGAGACCTCTCTTATGCGTAGATCGGCTAACGCGGATATGCGAAATTATGATAAATAAGTCCAAGCCGTTAAACTGCAATGTTTCGTTGGAAATGACGACCAAATGACAGTGCACTTTTTCCAATTTCGGGGTGTCATGATTAGGCTTAGATCCGTCTATCGTAATCACGCTACACACATATGCTTATTGGCCGTCGGGTTGTGAAACCCAACGATAATTTGGTGGATTTCCTAATCGTGGAGACGATACCAATGATCGACCCACCTAGGGTGTATGCATGCATGACTTAAAATAAAGAGGGCGGTATAGCTCTATCTTATATTTTTTAAAATTTGGCTTACTAGACACAGTGGTTCCCGAGCGGACTACTCGAGTGAGAAGGCTACGCGTCCACCGGATGGTCCGGATGCTCCTGCGCCTTTGCCAACTCGCCTATATTTTGGGTATTTGAAAGAAATTTGCGGGTGCGCCAGCATACCTCGCGTGTAGTGTGTGATAATGTCAATTTTCCAGAATGGAGAAAATATGAGCGGAATGACAATTTAAGGAAAGCAATAAAAGAATGTAGCAATTAAAGTAGTTAATTACAAAATAAAAGCAAACAATATAAAACATTTACAACAAATATAAAAGCAAAATAAAGCGCAGTATTTAATTAACCTGAGTTTGCTATGATCAAGAACCTGATATCCCCAGCGGAGCCGCCATGCTGTCGCGCCCGTTTTTGACCTCGGGGTCTGAACGGTATCCGCAACGTTGCTCTTTGGCGCGGTTCCCTGGATGGAGCAATAATGCTGATTTTGAGGAGTCGCCACCTAATGCATTAAGTGAATGAGGACACTTGATTTATTGCAGTAAAATACTGCAATTAATCTCCATTTAATGGTCTGCGAAATTAATGAGATTCTGGATCAAGGTTCTTTATTATCCTAAAGGGGAGGGATTAACCATCCTTTAAGATCCGCTAACTTTCGGTTATTCGTTCTAACCTAGGTTAATTATTTATTGCCCTTTTTATTCTACCTATTCTAAGCATTTTTTCATAATTTATAATTAAAATAAAGTGCAATACAGGATAATAAAACTAAAATTAAATGCGACATAAAATAAAATTTCGGGACATCTTTTAGCCCTTTTTAGGCCTTCTGCACAAGATGATCTCCAGGTACCTAGATAAACACTTAATAAAAGTGTTAATATTAGAATAAATAATTTTAAAGCAATGACAAGAATTAATAAGTAAAGCAAAAAAATAAATCCGTCTTTTGCACAGAGGAGGCCTTGGAAATCAGACGGAGATTCCTTCATCGGCCAATATTGTTAAAAACAATAAAATAAATAAAACCTTCAGATCCGCGCCAAAACAGTAATAGTTTTAAACACGGAGGGCTCAAATATATAAAATAAAGCGGGACATCCTAAACAAGTCCGGCTGCGAAAATTCGCCTCGCCAGCGCATGTTGGTTATCCTATGTAAGTAGAAGAAATCATCAACGCCCTGAAAGCTTCATTTATTTTATTTTCCGTCTTTGCAACTGTGGAGGCCTCAAAAATCGACGGATAACTTTTTTATTGGCCAAAGTGTAGTATCATGTTCAAATCAGTCAATACCAACAATGTAGTATTTGTTCTAAATCAGTTTAATAAAAAATAAATCAAAGGGGCAAAAATGTCAAAATCTGCCCGAAATATTATGAAAACAGTAGAAACAGCAACAGAGACACAACGAACATGCTGGAATTTTTTAGAACATCGCCGGAGTTTGAAAACTCGTGGGTAATAAAAATCGAAAAACGATCCAAAGCGATGCTTGAAACAAGTCTAAAAAATAGTCGAAAAACAACAATGCAGTAGCCAACAAAACTGCCGAAAAAATCAGTCCGACGAACAACCAAAAACATCAGAACAGTAGCCAACGAAATCGCCGGATATCTCAGAACATCACCAGAGTTTTTCAAGAACTCCAGGCGAATGTAAAATCAGCGAAATCAGTCCAACAGAGACAGTAGATCGACAAAAAATAAAGCAACAAGTCGCCGGAGTTCTTAGATTCCGGCTAGATCACAATAAAAAAAATCAGTCCATAAATACCGAATCAGTCTAACAAATCACAAGATGAAGCCAGCAACACAACAAAAGAGGGAAAGGGGTCGGCGTCGCCTCGTCGGCGAAATGCCGGGGCGACGCCACCATGTGGCGGTTCGACGGGAGTTGGTGCAACGAGGGTTCGTCGGCGGGACAGTGGGGTTCAGCGATGGGTGTTCGACGATGTGGGCTCGAACTGTGGTGGTTGGGTTCGATGGTGTGGTGGTTCGCCGGTGGTTTCACCGGCGACGGGAAAGGGGGTTGAGAGGAGAGAGAGGGAGGGTAGAGGTGCGGCTGCAGGTGTTAAGAGGGGGTTCGCCGGATCTTGGAGCTCCGGCGAAGGCGGCGGCAACGGGAAGGTGAGAGGGTGAGACCTAAAAATGAAAAAGGGAAGTATAGGAAGGGGCGGCTGGCGATATATTACGTGAGTGCCTCTTTTTAAAGGAGGGGGTAATGTATCTTATATATGGGTAGGATTAGGGTTTAGTTTTTAGGTTTGGTTTTAGGGGGAAATGAAAAGTGGGTTTTGATTTTAGGGGGAAAAATAAAAAGATGAAAGTTTATTGGGCCTTATTTTTTGGGCCTCGGTTTGGGCCTCGATTTTGGCGGACTGGACTGATTCGGATTGTGTCTCGGACTGGACTGGTTTGACAAAATGCAAAGCGGGTTAATTATTTAAAAGAAAAATTATTTAAAAAGATGCAAAATTATTAAAATGCGAAGCCGATGCAATAATAATAAAATACAATATTTAACAAATATTTAATGCCTAATTAAAAGTAAAAACGGGATGCCAATTAATTATTTAAAGAGATCCAAACATAATAATAATAAAAACATAATATTAACAAAGACATAATGCTTAAATTAAAATAAAAAGATGCAATGCCATTTTGTGAAGAAATAAACATAGAATATTATGTAAAAAATGCAAAAATGATGATTAAAATGCGGTGTCCTAAAACACATAAAATTGCAACAAATATACGAAAAACGGGTCAAAATTGACTGTCAACAGCATGTCCCTCTTTGTACGGAGATGATGGAAGAGTCTTCGGACAAATATGTTGACTTGTAGCCAATTTTGTCTTGTTTTATAAACTAGAACTCAAAAGTGGGGTTGATGCAGACTCAAAATTATTCCAGTGTCAAATTATGATGACACTGGGTCGTTGTGATGCGAAAATAAAAACAAAGTTGACGCAGATTTAAAACATGTCTCAGTGTCGAATTATGAGGACACTGAGTTGCTGCGATGCTAAAAAATTAAAGCAGACAGACGCCGATTCAAAATTGTCTCAATATCGAATCATGATGACACTGGACTGTTGTGATGCTGCAAAATTAAAGACAATGCCGACGCAGATTCAAAATTTGTCCCAGTGTCGAATTATGATTGACACTGGGTTACAGGTGATGTGGCGTTGTAACAGACAGAGTGTTTGTAGATGTTGATGGCGTCATTGCATGGACGCGATGCAGATGCTCGTCGTTGCATAGACGAAACATAGATGAAGCTGTTGCATGGGCTTTTATGAAAGGGCGTCGTTACGTAGACGTGATGCAGATGTTCGTCGTTGCATAGGCTTAGATGAAATGCGTCGTTGTATAGACGCGATGCATATGTTCGTCGTTGCATAGACGAAACATGGATGAATCCGTTGCATAGACTTAGATGAAATGACGTCGTTGCATAGACGTGATGCAGATGTTCGTCGTTGCATAGACGAAACATGGATGAAGCCGTTGCATAGGCTTAAATGAAAGGGCGTCGTTGCATAGACGCGATGCAGATGCTCGTCATTGCATAGACGAAACATAGATGAAGCCATTGCATAGACTTAGATGAAATGACTTCGTTGCATAGACGTGATGCAGATGTTCGTCGTTGCATAGACGAAACATGGATGAAGCTGTTGCATAGACTTAAATGAAATGACGTCGTTGCATAGACGTGATGCAGATGTTCATCGTTGCATAGACGAAACATAGATGAAGCTGTTGCATAGGCTTAAATGAAATGACGTCGTTGCATAGACGCGATGCAATTGTTCGTCGTTGCATAGACGGAACATAGATGAAGCCGTTGCATAGGCTTAGATGAAATAACGTCGTTGCATAGACGCGATGCAGATGTTCGTCGTTGCATAGACGAAACATAGATGAAGCTGTTGCATAGGCTTAGATGAAATGGCGTCGTTGCATAGACGCGATGCAGATGTTCGTCGTTGCATAGACGAAACATGAATGAAGAAGAATAAGATTTTTCCTTACTTTTCCAAGTCCATAAAACAAACATAATACATACAACCTTCAACTATATACTTCCAGAACCACAACACACCCAAACAACCCAAAAACACAACACAGCAGAATAATGTTTATTATCGAGTTTACAACTTTTAGTCAACATCTTGCATCTTTTCAACCATCCAGCATATCCAGAACCTAAACTAACTCTTGTACATGAAGA
Organism: Przewalskia tangutica; assembly: GCA_029844215.1. Lineage (NCBI taxonomy): Eukaryota > Viridiplantae > Streptophyta > Magnoliopsida > Solanales > Solanaceae > Przewalskia > Przewalskia tangutica. The sequence goes on from CM056732.1 coordinate 30,188,351, forward strand.
AGAATAAGATATTTACTTAAATCTTAAAAACTAGCCACAAATTAACTTAGAACAACTTCAAAACAGTCCATCAACTCACAACTACACCATATATGATTGGTTACCTTTATTTCATAAGTTCTCAACCAAGCAATCTAGCCAATACTTGTATGAACTCAAATACATGTAGGAGAAGAGAAATCTTACCTTAATCCAAAAAGAACAAGCCTTTTATAATGCTGCCTCAAATTTGAAGAACAACCAACACAACCACAATGCAATATAACTACGTTATACTAGCACCACGGGATTTGCGACACTTGATTTATGTTGTTTACCTCTTGTTTTGCCCTGTGGATCATGTAGGAACCCTTGAGAGAGTATTTTGGGGTTCTTATGATCCGTTGGTGTAAAAAATGATATGATAAAATGATGCCACTGACTTATATAGATTTTAAGAAATTTCACCGCCTCAGTGGGTCCCAAAGGGGATGTCTGTGCAGTCTCGTGAAAATGCAAATATCTCTCTACTCCGATGTCGTATCGACATAAGGTTTAATGTGTTGTTTACATGACTCGTATACCTTTAATTTTAGGTGGATCACATTTTAACTCTAAGTACATTGAGAGAAAACCTTAGAGATATCTGACCCAAATTTAAGCAAACTTACGAACGTAACTTGCGGAGACTTTTGCCAACTTTTGTTTCACAACTTGCTTGACCTCAAGGCTTAACATACGACAATTGTAAGATAACAAATACCTCATAACATGTCCTTATTATCATATTAAGCATTCCTAGTCTTACTCCAAAAGTACGGGCTATTACAATCCACTTTTCTTCAGCGAACTTCATCAAAATGTATTTTTCTCTGATTTGTTTAGCCTCAACCTCCCACGACCATTACTTAACACTTGTTTTATACTATCGTTATCCATGTAAATGATATTGACCACTTCTGATTTACATTACTTAACTCGTGATGGCAAGGACATCAAAAGTAAGAAGTGTAACATCCTCTCCCCTTAGAAACATTTATTCTCGAATGTAGAGGCATACACAGGGATACAACAACCTTTAAGGTTTTCCAAATTTTTTGACAACATATTCTCTATAAATGGGACTATTTGAAACCCTGTAAACAAGTAGAAGATATCCAGACTTGTCTTATATATATATATATATATATATGTATACCATCAGACCTCACGCGACCATCAAACATCAAATATAACTATTTGGAGTAGGAACTCACCTTGTATCTCAATATATTTGTCCCCGATCATGCTACGCTTCACACAAAGTATTAGCTAGACATAAAAATGATGGGTCGATATAAACTATCATATTATGACAAGGGAAGGCATAATAAATTCATAATCACGCAGAACCTTCGGCCTAGAATATAAGGGAACTTAGGCACATTTCCTATTCCACCTCCCACATCATCTCCTCCATATTTTTATTCTGCCATGGAACTTTGAAAGAGGCCACTTCTGTAGTCCTTAGCTTACGGACTTGTCGATCAATGATAGAAATTAGAATTTCTTATAGGGTAAGCCTTTCATAATCTGAACGTGATCTATCGGAATATCTCGAAAAGGGCCTTCAATGCATTGTAGGCCAGTTGGCCTATTTTATAAATAATTTTGCAAGGTCCATTGTAACTTGGGCTAAGATTGTCTTTCTTTCCAAACCTCATTACACCTTTTGATACCTCTAGGAGAATCCAATCATCTATATAAAATTCTAAGTATCATTGTTGCACATCGGCATATGATTTCTGACTACTTTGGTCTTGTCAACAATTGCTCCTGAATGAGATATATTTTTCTCTACAGCCTGGTGGACCAAACTAGGTCCAAGTAACTCTAATTCTCCCACATCGAACCATCTGATAAGTGATCTACCTTTCTAACCATAACAGGCCTCATAGGGAACCATATTAAAGACAAGTTGCCAAATTAGTCAATATGGTTTAGAGTTTGATTTGAGTGAATTAAAGGTCGGGACATCAATAATTTTATGAGGATTGAGATTTGGGGTATAGAAATTCCGATATGATGAATTATGATGATGTTGATAGACATATAGGATGACTAAAGGAGTAATAGATCATTGATTAGGTAAATGTTGTTGATGAATTCCGTATGACTGTAACTATGAGAAGGAAAGTTACCGAAAGAAATAAGATCAGTAGCTTTTAAAGGTTGCAAACTAATGATGGGATAATATGTAGGGTTAACAGGATGGCTAGTTTCATACGATTAATGGCTAATTATATATTATAAAGCAAGACGAATGGTATTAATAGTTTAATTTTATTATTGTCGGGTATAAAGATTTGACTAAGATGGATGATGTAATAATTCTTTAAGGGTGATTGACTACCACTCAGGTTAAATTGTATAGTTAGTGTGATCGCCGAAGAGATACTAGACCACTCCTTAAGAAGTATGATATTAATAACCCTCATTTGGTCATCATTAGAGCAAAAAAGGGTAAGTAGTAATCGATAGGTTGTGATTTTTTTTACTTATCTATGAGAACTGCAGATATTCTTTACCGAGGGTAAGGTAATGAATTGTGCGACTCACATTAAGGATGTTAAAATAGTAGAGAATATATGGGTCCCTCCACGGGGTAAATTGAGATGATTATTATTGAGGATTTCCACATGCATATCAAAAAATGGGATTGAGATATAAGCATTAAGTTCGATTAATGATTGAGATTAGAGGTATGCCAGCAACCCAAAAGGGGATAAATATATATCTAAGATCGGTCTTGCTATTGAAATTTAAGGAACAAAATGTAAGTCAATGAGTAGAACATCAGATGGGTACATTGGTAGTTTTAGATTATCTCTACAAGGTTCTAGCCTATAAGACATTAATTCTAAGATGTGATTTAGTAGTAATGCTCCTCCTAAGGTAGATCAAGCTACTAAGATTGTTTTTAATTACTCAGGGAATGGAATTGCAGAATTGACCTATGTATAAGTTCTAGAATGTGATAACAATAGTAACTTATGATCATTAGGGCCTATTGATGGAATTTGCAACATGTTAAGCCTCCACGAAAGTATGTAAATTCCCGGTGCACCCTGACAAAAACTCCTTTCATTGCCCATACCTAAGAAGCTATTCCCGTGTGTAGCATATCCATATAAACATTTAAAACACTATCGTATAGGATACCCTGAAATAAAACTACTAAATTATAGGTCGAGTCCTTATAGGATACCCCGTATAAGTTAACATAATTACAATAGCCAATTAAATGAATTTAAGAACAGTAATGAATGATTAAATGATGGACATGAGTTCTAGATTGTAAGCCAAAGTATGAAAGTACGATGAAGTCCTAAATTAATAGAAGTAAAGATACGAGTAATGAGTTAGAGAGTTAGAATGACCTTGGGATTGAACCGATTAGAATAAGTGAGTTGATAGTTTTTGTAAGTTATAGGGAGGTCATTGTTACTAGAATGAAATTAGAAGAATTAGAGAATAGGTGAACTTAGAAGGAGTGGAATACCGCGCCATGATAACAGAACAAGGGAATAAGATGATAAGCAATAAGAGAATAACCTTTAGAGATATTGTGTACGAGTGAAGTAACGAGTTAACCAGAAGGATTTCAAGTGTCATATGAGATTAGAGTATCTTCCATAAGATAAATCATGTCAAATCGTGCAAATAGAGTTAGATGCTCACTGACGAGATATGAGTCATAGGGAAGATGAATGATATAGATTATATAACTATAGTGTTTAGATTTTCCTAGGTTTAGTTATAATGTAATGTGAAGTGAGTTGTATTGATAATTCCCAGAGTATTGCCAATACATCATAAATTATTACTTAAGACAAAACCATAGGATACGACCAAAGTTGCGCTAAGAAGTTTCCTGATAAGTCGTAGGATAGCACGCGAATAAGTCCAACATTCGGGGATGAATATTCCTAAGGGGGAGGATGTTACATCCCGCATGTTCTATATGTTAAGTCACATCATGAGTTAGTTCTCACAAGTTCACAAATCTAGGCTAATCTAAAATTTATAAGTGGTTACAACCATGTCTTGTATGAGTTAGAGGAGTTGAAGGTCAAATGAATCAAAGAAAGTAAGTTTCATCAGATTACACCTTGTACTTTTTGTTACACCTTGCAGTTATACGTCGAATGGTGTCATTGATGAACCTAAGTATTTATAAGAAGGTATAAGACCATGTGTACGGATAATGATGGTTTAAAATAAATTTAAGAAAGTATCGGGAAGTGTAGAAGTCAAATGAGTCGAAGGAAATACGGACCATATTTTTGCTATATGTTAATATATATATATATATATATATATATATATATAGTTATACCACTAGTATGTTTCATAATATAATATTCTATTTATACTAAGTGATGAGTAAACATAATATGTCCAGCAAGTAGCATGTGTGATAGCCACATATCAATTTGGTGTCCTAAGTAGAATGAAAGATACATTATATAGATAGGATTGGAATTTTAGTAACACTGCAATAAAAATGATCTACGGTCACATTCAGAGTGTGACCGTTTTTTCAACGGTCACATAGTGTGACAGTTTTTCCCTTAACTTCTTGGTCAACAAACACATATGACATATGTGTGACAGTTATATAAACTGTCATAAATTTGACAGTTATATGACGGGTATTTTCACCGTCACATGTTGTGTGACGGTTTTATAGGGATGACCCATTTGTTTTCAGTTGACCTGACCCAACACAGCCTATACCCGATTTTTTTAGTTAAGCCCTTAGGTCAACTTCCAGAGTTGCTAACCCATGTTCCTTCTTCATCTTCTTCGATCCCACACGATTTTCATTTTCTTCATCGTTCCTTCATCTTCTTCCTTCCTTCGATAACCCACTGATTTTTCATCTTCTTCATTTCTGTTAACCCATCGATAACCCACTGATTTTTCATTCATCTTCTTCGTTCCTTTGTTTCTTCGTTGTTTCATTCATTTTCTTGCATGTCATCATTTTCGTTCTGAGCTGCTAACCTAGCATCGTTCGATAACCCACCGAAATCTGAGCCCTAAAATCGGTGTTGGAAATTTAGAAGTTGCTTTGCTGGTTTCGTGGCTGAACAACAATATATTTAATTTTAAATTAAAAAATCTGCATTGGTATAGTGAAGCAGGGCGCTACTTTGCTGCTTGTAGATGTTCCTCAACACACCCTCATCGGTATTGATACCCAGGTAGGTATGTATTATTTTTTTAGAATTTGTTGTTTGATTATTTTATTGTAAATTTGAGGTGTTTTGTTATTTACAGATGTTTTCGACTGAGCCTAATTTCAAAGGTGTGAAGATGATTCCTCCTAGTGGCAATAACAACAAGGGGCGACCACAAGTCCAAGTTGATTCTTGGAAGCATTTTTCCACCATCATCATCATCAAGTCCACTAAAAGCATTTGTCAGGTAATGAATGTATAAGCTTAAAACTATGTATTGGCTCTTGAGATTTCCTCATTAAGTGTTGATATGGGTAATGATGCTTCCGGGGATGGTAGATATGATGTTCCGAGATCTATGTCTTTTCTAGTTGATGAGCAGCAGAGATCCCAACAATATAATCAAATGTTATAAGGGGGAAATATGCAGTCCAACATATCTGCTCCTGGAGCCCTTGCAGGAAGTGACAGTGGTGGTGCTCGTACACATCCCAGTGGAAACAACATGGGATCATTGACTGGGTTTAATAGAGGTATGCCAATGGCGAGGCCTAGGTTTCAGGGAATTACATCAGCATCTATGTTGAATTCTGGGAGCATGCTTTCTTCTGGTATGGTAGCAATGCCAAGAACTGTGAATATGTATTCTGGAGTGAGCTCTAATTAGGGGAATTCAATGGTGAGACCTCATGATGTTTTGCACATGATACGAGTAAGTCGACTTCTGGGTACAAAATGCTATTTTCTTGTGGTTAACATCTGTGTTATTGGACCTTTAGTAAAGCATCAGTTGATTGTGTTTGCTTGACTTTCTGCTGCTAGTTAGTGCAATTATAAACTCATTCATATATAACTTCGAGCTTGTAAACCTTCATTATGAAATGATATGTAAAGATACGTTCTTTCTGCAAGAAATTTCACAAGCCAACTTTTAGTTTCACTTCATTTTCTTGACCAGTAAACTCTGACTTCAGGCATCTACCTTGAATAAGTTCTTAAATGAGTTTCTTTGACAGGATTTGCTACTTTTGGATTAGTATAATTTTATAAGACAACACATATGTGCATTCAGTGTGCTCTTTTGGTTGCTTACTTAGCTAGCTAGTATATTGGTGTTACTATGTGACACATGGTTTCAGTTGGTAAATACACTCTTGAATCGGGATAGCTGGGTCGAATGTTCTCATGTTGAAGAACATGTGAATCTAAGAAGTTCAATTTAACCAGCATGCATATTTCAATGCGAAAAAAATGTCATTTACTAATGAACTGTTGGTTGATCAGGTTCATTTACTAATGACAAACTAATGCCCATAAAAAGTGGAGCTCTTCTTAGGGTCCTTGGGGAGAGCAAAGGCGGTAGGATGAGCTGTTAAAAAACACAATTGTTGCCACGTCAATATATCAGTTAGCTTCGAATGAGTTCCATTGAGAATTTAAGATTTCATGATTTCCATTGGAGAGTAGATCCATCTTTATATACTGAAGAGGTATAGTTTTTAGTGTCCAGTGACATACTTTGCTCTTCTTTAATTTTCATATTATTGCTTGACATAAGTTTTCTGTCTTTTCTGCTATTTTTCTGGTGTAGTTTATGTATCTGATTTTCGAAACTGCAGTCTGATGCATTCCCTGCTTGTATACTTAAACTCTCACCCCCTCGATATTTTGAGTTCAATGACAGTGTGTATATCCTGCTTTTGCAGCCCTCACAGAATCAGGAAGCTCAGAGGTAAATGATTGTTCCCGAGCTTCAGATAAAAGTCTCTCAAGGAAGAAGCCAAAGAGTCCCTCCTTTTGGTGGGCTAAGTTCCTCTTTCCCCAACCAGACTGCCTCTTCACCTGTTTCATCACACCTACTTCATCAGCAGCAACCACATCTTATATCTTCACAGCAGCCTCTTGTGCATAGCCCTCGTCATCCTCATCTTCAAGGGGCCAGTCATGCCACCAACCCACAACATCAAGATTATGCAATTCACTTAGCTAGAGAGAGATACATGCAGCAGCGACTTTTACAACAGCTCTCTCATGCGTAGCCCCATCTTCCTATGTCATCTTCATTGCATAATAGTCCTCAGATCACTTCACAGACTTCACCACCAGTATGTAATGTAACTCACACTACAAGAAAAAGGATATACGGTAATAACATTTATGTTTAGCATGCCATTTGATAATCAAGTATAATGTTTGGATAGAGTAGCAATCTATCACGACTACTTTAATACTAAAACAATAGCTGATTTACCTAAATAGTCTTAATGTCAAAATGCAATGAGTTAATTTCTAATGGAGTGTTGCAGTTGCATTTTGAACCAATTGTGGCTGCTCTTTGGTGCCCCTTTTTGGGGCAAAACAGTTGCTACTTCTGAAGCTTAAAAGAGGCTTAATTGTTGCCTCATTTGCAAGGTAAAACCGTGGCTGCATTGTGGTCTGTTGTTGCAGCATTTTAAGGTTTGTTGTTGCATTTTGATGGCTGCTTTGCTGCACTTTTAAGGCAACAAACTACTGCATTTTTTGGCCAAATATTGATGCATATTCAGAATACTTATTTGTGCTCATTTGTCTACAAATGTATGAAAAACAATTAAGTACATTAAGTTTCTTGTTTACAAACTCTGAGTAATCCTCTCTTGTATTGATTACCAAAGATCTTATTGTTAAATCACCTTCTTTAGCTGAAGCATTTTTTCCAATGAAAACTTTACAATGTTTTGATTTAACCGTTGTAACTGTCACGACCCGAAACTCGGGCCCGCGACTGGTGCCCAGGTCCTCTACGACACAAGTTATCCGCGGAAGTTAAATAACACTCATTTTTTAAAACAAACATGCAAAGGCAAAGCCGATAAGGCTGCCATATATATGAATACACGAGTCTAATCCCACATATGAATACAGACCTCTAAGAGTTTTACAGAACTATGACGGGACAAGGCCCCACCGTACCCATAACTGTACAAAAGCCTGTAATGAAAGATCTATACTAAAATGATAAGCCCCAGAACAATGGAGCTATCCCAAAAAACACTGAGCAAGGATCCTACACTTGCAGATCACCAAACTGCGTACCTAAACCTACGGCATGAACGCAACCCCCCAGAGAAAGGGGGTCAGTACGGAAAATGTACCAAGTATATGAAACAATAAGTACTGTAAAGGAGATCATACATTCCAAATATAACAGGAGGCAAGTATGATAATTCAAAATAACAGTACACTGTGCCTTGCAAATATGAGAATAATGAGAGTCAACTTTACCTTTTAAGTTATGTCTTTTAAGAGTTAGATCAACCGCAAAGAGTATTTGTACTCGCATCATGGATCTTGTCCATGAGTTTATATAATATTCAAGTCCTAATCATGGACATACTCACATGATTTCAACTATACCGTTTTCACAATAAGATTTATGTCGTAATCATGGACGTTCTCACATGATCCAACTATACAATTTTCACAATAAGATTTATGTCGTAATCATGGACGTTCTCACATGATCCAACTATACAATTTTTACAATAAGATTTATGTCGTAACCATGGACGTTCTCACATGATCCAACTATACAATTTTTACAATAAGATTTATGTCGTAATCATGGACGTTCTCACATGATCCAACTATACAATTTAAATCATCTCCGACTCTCATTAGCACAAATAGAATGAACTATCATTTTAAGAGAACTCAAGGCAATATCACATCTAGTAATAATAGGGAAATTGAACCCGAAGTACTATGTACGTCCGCCGTACATCTTCTCATTTATATACCTCCAAACACTAACACTCATAGTATCAAGCCACTTCCACTTTTAAAATCAAGTTACTACACTTTTAAACTCAAGTAAGTTATACTTTCAAATCAAGTCAAGTATACTTTTAACACCAAGTAATTTATACCTTTCAATCATGTAACTTCTTTCATATACTACAATGAACTAAAATGAAATACTTTCATTGTACTATCAAGAGAATAGATATAACAATATTTCATTTTAGAAACCCCAAGTACTATCAAAAGAATGGATAGAACCACTTTCATTTTATAAAATCAAAGTACTATCAAGAAAGTATATAGATCAACTTCTATTTTGGGAAATCCAAAGTACTATCAAGAATTACATCACTAAGGAGTAGGATACACTCACTTTAAAACAAGGAATCATGCTAGAAGAAGAAATGATAGTTCACATACCTTTTTTGGCGACTAACCAACTCTACAATCTAGAATACGTCTCAAAGTACTTCAACCTATAACAACAATAACACGATTATCAATTTCAAGCTTTCCAAGGTAGATTAATACCAACTAAGGGCCTCTTATTCTACAGAAAATTGGGTAGCACTTCCTTTGTTTCTACGTACTTTTCCACCTTTTCCAAGGCCCAAATTCAACAATCAACAAGTCACACTTAAGGGCATAATGTTGACACCCAATTTTGTCCCATATTTACTGAACATTTCATTTAGATCGTCCTTTTATCTCCAATTAATTTTACTATGCTTCTCAGTCTTGAAAATCGTCAAAAAATAAGTAGTTTTAATATTCTTCACTAATTATCGCATAATTTTACAATATCGAGTATTACATTTTTTTTATATATAAGCAAAACAATTTTAATATCTCGTCGTCAGTATTGATGATCAATTTTCTCTTAATATGTTCTTCAATTACTAAATTAATCATTTTTATGAATATTATATTCAAAATTAAATACATATATTAAATCTTTTATCGTATTTTTATGCGTGTGCATTTTTTAAATTAATTAAGTTGAAGGAAGCATATTTTAATTAATTGGGAGATTTGGACTAATTATCTATTAATCTCCCAACAATAAAACACCTAATTTTCTACCCAATTTCCCCTTAAGTTCGTCCAGCCCATACTCCCCATTTTAATTTCTCTAAGCCCATTTTAATTCCTGAACCCCGCAGCCCATTTACCCCACTGACCCGGCCCAATTCTCTTCTTAACCAAACATTCCATTAAAAAAAAAGAAGAGAAAACAACCAGCAGCCCTAGCCTCCATCGACGAACTCTCCCCAAGAACCACCAGTCCGCCGCCACACCTCCCCTTTACCCGCCGGATAATCCACGTCGCCGACGCCACCAGTCGCCCATCTCATCACCCCAGTCCCGTCTCCCCTTTCTGAACCTCTGAAACTATGAGGATTCATTTTTGGCCACTGAATCGAGTGCGCGTGAAGGTGCAGCGATTCTTTGGACCTTCCTCTCTTCGATTCAGTGGGTAAAACACTGATTCAAATTCGTTCAAAGTTTAGTCCAGAGGAACAAACCCACATCTCTGTCCCAACGTTTTCTTCCCCTAAATCAGACTGAAAGAGGGAGATTTTTCACTCTTTTCATCACCTCGGTTGTGTCAAAACGTCAATGATACTTTCCCCTTCGTTTGATTTTGAATTTCAAATTGAAACCCCTCAATTCTGGGCTATAAATACACCCATCTAGTTGCGTTTGAGAAAAGAGTTTTTTTCTCCGGTTGAAAAGCAGAGAACAAGTTTCAATTTTTTTTAGCTTTCAAGGAGCTCAGAAAAATCAGAAATACATACTCCTAGGAAACAGACTTGAAAATTGCATTTTTTATTTCTAGTATTGATTCAAAAATCCGAAAACACTAAGTCTTTCTTCGCTTCAGTCGCACACACACATACTCTCCGAGCGGAATCGACGAGTCGAGACAACGCTTCGGTTCGTCACCCGTAGAAGGTAAACTCAACTTCCTCTCGACTCTAGTTCATTTCTATGTTCTGTGGCCTTTTATGTGTATTCTGCGGATTAATCATATTTAGCCATGTTTGTTCATGTTATCGCTTCTACTAGCATTTAAATGTGATATCGGTTTGGACTGTTTTATCCTTGTAATATTGGTTTCAGCAAGTATTTGTAATATAGGTTATATTGGTATTTGTATAGTGCAAGCATGATATAGATTGGATAAGCATCAGGCATAATGTGTTAGTAATTTGTGTACGTGTCTTTTTTGGTTTAGGAGTAACATAGAATAAACGTCAGCCTTGGGTCTTTAATAGCAAAACTACAAGCTTGCGATAATGAATTTAGGATGGTAAAGGTGGGATAAGAAGTCTTGTGTGTGGAAAAGTTAGTTTCTGAATGTTGTTGGATCCTGTTTGGGGTTCAGGGAATATGAATTTATGTCTACCTCGATGAGATCTTTTATAGGGTTCATCCTTCTAATGGGTATTTTATTTGTTTGTTAGTCGCGACTTGTTAGTTAGCTAATATGTTAACGTGTTTGAGAATCAGTGGCCTGATGAAACAGGTTGCGTAGTTGTCCCATTTATTTCTATTATACAACATCTCCATGACAGCATCTAATGTTTCCTATTCTCATCTGCATCATGTCGTGATAGATGGAGTGTTTAATGGAACTTGAGTTTGCCCTACTTGCTGAATTGAGAGGCATTTATCTGCATATGGTGTCCTGCATTTTGTTTTAAGTCTAGTGTAAATCCGGTTAAAGTTTCCCTTAATAAATTCCATCTCTTTTGTGTTAAACTTTGGTCATACGATAGCATATGTAGGTTAAATTAAGTGCTAGTAGCTACCTAAGTTTGGCCAGAGATACTTGGAATAGGTTTTGTGCCTTTCCTATTTCTTTTTAAATATTCAGAATCTGTCACTGCACAGCTATTGATTTGCCTTGTAGAACATATCCCATGCCAGTTTAGACTTGAAATTAAGAATGCATAGTTAAAAGAAATCCAAAGCCTGGATGATGTATGTATTAGCTGTTAAGGATCACGTTTGGTTGAATTTATTTTAAATAACCTCTATGGTGTCACTGGGCATATGTTTATGTTAAAATGACTTGACAGGTCATCTATTTAAGTCAGGAATTATGTCCAGTATTTTGTTCCCACTCATGAATAGCATACTCCACTCCTTAATATAAGTCTCCCTATTTATGTGAATATCTTGTTGGGGCTGCAACATAAGTACTGGTTAAACATTATGAACTTGTTTATTTTATACCAAGGCCGCGTGTCGAGTTTATCATGCATTGAATCTGAGGTTTCTGCACCATTTTGATGTTTTGTCTTAAGTGGATATGGGCTCATCTCCATGCCCCGAAATGTCTTATGAACTAGTCATCTACCTGTCTTTGTCTATCTAAATGCCGAAATGCATCTACAATAGTTGGTAATATCTTATACATGGTTTTATTCTGTTGTCTGAAGTTGTTAATCTGTTAAAATTTAGCTTGTCCTCATCATGAGTAGCTTGTGTTAGTTAGTCTATAATATTCATGTTGTTAGTTTGAAGTTTCAGTGATTTTTTTTAGTCGTTCAGGATGGTTTAAGTAGTTCGGTGTGCCAGTATGTGATTCCTCTAGCTATATAATAATTTAATATATTATCCAAATAGAAGTTTGAACTTGTTTAAAGTTTGAGGTACCTAAACTAGGATGTTTTAACCTTGTTTCAAGTTTCAACTATGTGTGGTCTCTCTGTGAGTCAAAATGATAGTACATATGTTAATTTAAGAGTTGTTTAACTGTGCATGGACTGTTATAACTTAAGCTTTGTTCACCTTCTGATATGCTTATAATTGTCCCTTAGAGGATTTCTAATAATCAAAATGATATTGTTGGACTGATTTTGGCCACTGGTTTCAGTCATTTTCAAACTGAGTTTTAACTACGTTTTCCTGGACTGACTTTGTTCGTTTCGCTATTGATTTTCAGCCAATTTTTTGTGACTGATTTTCTGGCCATTTTCGGACTATTTTGGCCATTTTCCGACTGATTTTCTGGCTATTTTCGGACTTTTTTTTGGGCCATTTCGTGACTGATTTTCTGGCCATTTTTGGGTTGATTTTGACCAGTTTTTAGGACTGATTTTCTGGGTCCTTTTACTTTGCTTAAGATCTGTGAATAATAAAACATATGTGTGTTTAAGTTTACATGAATACCCTACTTATTTGCATTATTATGTAAGGTTTAGGCTATATATTAATCCTTTTCTTTTCTTTGTTTTACATGAAATGCATCGGGAGCAACGAAGAGTCTCGTTACGAGACTCAATGCAACCATGACGAAATGAAGATCCGCATCCATGTCCCTTGCATTCCCGACTTCAGAAATCTCAAAACAAAATAGGGCGGGATGACATCGTCACTCGCTTTAGTCATTTTAATTCTTTAAATTCCGTCATCTTTATTTGTCGTCTTGTTATCTTATTATGTAACCCTGTATAATTATTGAAATGCCTAGAATAGTTAGACCTAGATTAACAATAAAAAAAGGGGTAGTTCTAAGATCGGAAACCCAACGCTAGATTATTTTAGGCTCGTTATACATGTCTAAGCTTTCAAAACAATTTGGTCACCTTTTATTTGTATGATTAATCATAGGAAAAAATAAGGTTTTACTTTTACCTAATTTGCTAAAAAATAAACTTTCACAAAAAAATCGTCTCTTGGTATTATAAAGAAAAAAAAAATTATTTTCTCATTACTTTCAATTGCCAAAATATAAGTATTTTACAAATAAAATAAATGCATATTTTTACCCATATATGTATTTTTTATAAACAAGTCTTACAACTCTTTTATGTTGTCAAGAATGCATCTTTTGTTATTAAAAACTTGCAACGTCTTTTATTTAACATTTATAAAAGTATGCATTTGTTAGCACAATAATTTTAAAACCTAAGTTTGAACGGATAACCGCAAGTTAGCGGATCCTTTAGGATGCCTAACCCCTTCCCTTTAGGATAATAAAGAATCCTTACCTAGAATCTCATATAACTTTCGCAGACATTTAAAAATGGAGATCATTTGTAGTATTTTATGCTACATTTTTAGTGTCCTAATTCACTATAATAATTAGGTGGCGACTCCTTAAATACAAATTTAGGAATCAACCATGTAGCAGTAATCCCGTTTTCGACTCCGGTTTAAAATGGGTGTTACACATAACCAACAGTTAACCAAAGGGGATAACACGCCAACTTGACGTGTAAAATTCTGCCCCACAATCACATTAAAACAGTCCACAAAACAGTCCATAATAAATCAACATTAAGGGTACACTGTGAAACCTTTAACACCCTTATTCCTTAGGACTTTCATTAGCCATTTTACCACATTAAACATGCAAGTTGGTGACTGATTTTTCCAGCAGTTATATACCACAAAACAGTCCCAAAACTGCCCCAAAATATCCAACCATTTAAGGCCATTCTCGGCCAATAACAACTATAAGTCCAAAGCCCTTTTCCTTAATTCCTTTTAATCCAATTCACATTCCAACGTGTTATATAAGTTATATAAACTATCAACAACAATATTTCCTTCATTATACAACATGCACCAAGTGAAATTAACAACAATAATGATCAACAATTCTAATGGCCGAAAATGTCCAACTCTCGGCCTCAACTCCCAAAATTGTCCAAATCATTTTTAATCTTCATTCTTTTTAGTACAAGCTCACTTATACATTACTACCACATGTAATCTTCAATTACTTCAAGAGGAAAATGATCCTTACCTCAAATCTTAGCCCAAAACAGTCCAAGCTAAAGTCGGTCCCTAGATTAGTCTTAAGTCCTATTCTTCACGTTCCAATCACATGTATGTAACCCCTATAAGCTTATGATCAACTTCCCTTCACGTTCCATCACTAAAAAGTCGACGAAAACCCCTAGGGTTTCACCCTCATTCTCGGCCACGGGAGGTTTTTAGGGGTTAGTGGTGTTTATCTTGGCTTAACACTTGGTTAGGGACCTTAATCTTGTATTAATATACACAAGCTTGGAATATTAGAGAATTTTGTTCATCAAAACCCTCCATGGCCGAGAACAAGAGAGAAGAGAGAGATAGAACTTTTCTTGAAATATGGCTAAGTGTAGAATGGAGTCTTGCAAGCCTCTATGATATATACAAATATCTAACAAGTGTAGCAAGACAAGTGGAGTGGGACCCACATGTCCACTTGTCTCCAAAATATCTAAAGTTCAAGTCAAAGTCTTCATGACAAGTGGAGGGGTGACACGTGTCACCCTCACATTTCTCCAAATTTATTTCTTCACCAAAATATCTATATTTGGCCAAAATATCTCAAAATCTTGTGGACCCCACAAAATCGTAAAATTTTCTGGTGGGCCCACATGACCAAATCCGAAACTTAAAAATCCAAAACTCTAATATATTATACTAATTCCATATACCAAATTGAGAATCAAATTTCAAATAATAAACCTTTTTCCTTCACAAGGTTTCGAAATTTCTCCTTAGAAAAAGTGATTTTCCTTTCGTTCCAAAATTCAAATCTTATATTCTCACGTACGTTCCCATCTCATTCTCTTGGAAATACATGGTGTAACATCCTTCCCTCCTTAGAAACATTCGTCCCGAATGTTCATAGTCGGTCTCAAACTATAGAAACTTTGGCATAGTCTCCTTACTATGCCTATCAACCAATACTCCACAAAACCAATGATGCCACACACTTTCAAAATATATCACATGTATATACACCAATGGACCTTCCATCCGTGGTCCCTTCTCACAATACTCGAAGGTTGCAGTCCTTTCAAAAATGGGATCTTTTGACGTTCCTTTTCTCTTCCCGTACTAGGGATGACCCTGCCGTATTTTAAGTCATAGGGATATCACTACCTAAATCCTTCAGTCGGACTCCCACTCAACTAGCTGATGTGTCCCCTCGTGTTAACTTCTCTTCTCTTTCCTCACATTAGTCAAATTACTGATTGGTGAATGATCTTATTGTCCACCTAGCTTTGTTTACTAACCGGTGTAAACTCTTGTACTAGTAGTATCTAAATCACGAATACTTATGGACAATGTTACTGAATCTAAGGTGTGTGTATCATCACAACTAACTCTCAGTCATGGTCTAAAATGAATCTCTCTCCTATCTCAAAGTATTTTTCATGCTATCGTTCCGCTCACTAGAGGTTCGCCACCTTGGCCGAAGTATTCCTACTTTACATCCTCTAGTATCGGTCTTTACAATTTCATGGGGTAATTACACCTTGTGAACCCTACACAACTATAGTTTCATTCACTTTATCATTCTTGTCAACATCCTTTACTCTGCACATTACTAAACAAAAATATTTCTACCTCTGAAGGTCCTATCAATTCACATTCTATTAGCAACAAGGGGAAACTATATGCTAGGGCAGAATCTGAATCTATCAATGTATGTATGACTCAAAAAAGGATCAAAATATACCTGTAACCCCAATCGATGATGCCTCTTGACCCTGCCTGGTAGTCACAACATCTATGCGGTTCGAAGGACCGCCATAACTATAAACTCCACCACGACCTCTACCACAACTGGCTGACATCTGTATACCCTGTCCTGTGGGGCGCACAACCATAGAAGAAGAGGAACCAGCCACTGATCCAGCAGGTCGAGTCATACCACCAGTGTCCCTTCTAGAAGGACATTCCCTCTGCATATGGCCCGGATGGCCACAATAAAAACAAACACCTGTACCAAAACGACACTTCCTAGAATGATACCTGCTACACTGAGAACACCGAGGCAGAGGTGGCCTCGACTATCTATGACCCCTGTACCTTTGAAACCGTGGAGCTCGGACCGACTCCTAAATACCTTGTGGGATCCAATCTCCCACCTGTGAGCTGTGGGGGTATGTTCTGTGTAGGCTTGGACGAATACCTCACCCGCTGCTGAGGCTGCTCGCCCAAAAACTCACCGGGATAACTAACCGGTCTAGCCCTCTTACGTTGATTTTCGCGTTGGCCCTCTACCCTCTGTACACATGTCAGTACTGGCCGAATAACCTCCTGCTGATGAAACTGCATTACCACTAGCCTGGTCAATGGGAAGCATGGCCCTATAGTCTTCCCCTAACTGAGGAGCTAGAGGCTCAGGTGTTGGTGCCTTAAAAACCGGTGCAGAAGAACTCGCTGACTACAAGTTGATGCTGCACTTTGTTTGTTGGATAGTTGCTGCTATGTTCTTTGTTGGGGTGGTCTTGATATTATGCAAAGAAAATTAGATACAAGGTGTAGATCTCAACGCAGCAAGTTCGTTATTCCAACACAACATTTGCCGAATTCGGGCTCTCTTCAAAGCGAAGTAAAGGGAAGATAAGACATGTTCTTGATACTAAGTTAAGGTTTCTTCCCTTCTCTATGGGTATGAGAATATTCAAGCTTTAGATGTATTGTTGTAGTAAGAACTTGTGAGACGGCGATCGAAAGTCGTAAATTAGTTGTTGGGTATAGTTCTTGTTAGGTTTTAAGGTCGTTCTTGTGTTGTTAAACGGATGAATATGTGGTTAAAACTATGTATATAAGTTGTGGTTGTTATGAAATTGGAAGAAAGGAGGGTGTGGGGAACCGCTGTTTAGTTGTTGATGTAAGCGAGCTTGTCGCTCATCGTTTCTATGTCATATCATCTTATAGTTAACACTAGCGTCAATATTGTTTCTTGTAGATTATCGTGTTAAAAAAGCTTGACATAATATCATTCATAGAGATTCAACGTTGAGGTATGCAAGAGCTATTTTTTCCTTCAAAACATGAATTCCGAGTCATATGTATCATTTTGTTTCTAAAAAACATGTCTTAGAAATGTATTATATTCATGAGTTGATTATCCCTTGACAAAAGTATTTTCCTGTCATATACCATATCCAGTTTAGGTTGGATTGTCAGTTGTTATTCTGAATTTCGTATATTTCCTTATCTCTCCCAAATGGAGTATATCTAAATAGTCACTTGTAAGGCCGATCAAATGTCATCTAAAGGCAAATAAAAGAGTTTCTAAGAGTAAAAGAGCCAAGAGTGCCACACACAAACATATATATATGATTTATACTTACCACCGAGCTATAATTGGTGGGCGATGGGCCCTATGTGGCATATATGCATTAAGTACACACCACTGGTTGGGCGACATACATTCATACATGAAAGAATACCACTGAGCTCTAATCGGTTGGGCGATAGACATTTATATATACTTGACTACCACCGAGCTATAATCGGTGGGCGATGGATAGGTATATATGTATATGGGGTTCAATAAGGGTATATAAACCTCTTAAAGTAGATGAATTAAATCAGAATCTTGTTTTATTTTTTATTTTAATTCTTTTATTTTTTATTTTACTTGTTTGACTTCTTTTTGTAGTTTTTGAACTGTTACTTCTTTACTTTCTTTTATCTTTTTTTCATTTTTCTAAGATGTTAGTTAAGTCATAAGTATTTTTAGATATGTTTGGTAAAATAGTATTTTTAACTTCTTTCTTTTCTTTCAAAGATCTTTTTAAATACTTTTTGATGTTGGATATCTATGTATTTTTTCATGTCTAACATGAATTACTGATCTTTAGTTAATACACATATAAATTTTCTTTTTTTTCTTCAGAATATTAAGATAAACCGGTTGTGACCAATTTATCTACTTGAAGAAGTTTATTATCTTCCGAAGATAGAGAGGAAAATCCTTCAAATTCTGTTTCAGTGTTTTAATCAGAAGAGTCTATTAAGAGATTAGATTTTTTTTTGAATTATTTCTTCATCTAATTGCTTCTACCTGACGTTTCTGGTATAAGAGCCAAAGGGGGGGGGGGGGGGTAGAGATTATATAAATTTTGTTCAGATTTATAAATTTTTTGTCAAGAGATTTAGTTTTTACCTAGGAAGGTCTGGATAGTAAGTTCTTAGGGAATACAGTTAACCCCAGAAATATCTTAGGATTGTAGAAAGAACTTAAATTTTAAAAATAAGATTTTATAAAAATGGATACGTTTTTCAGTAGATCAACTTCTTCTACCTTTGCTTCAACATCTTCCATGAATTCCAAGAAGATAATAAATTTTGAGAAAATAGTTATACAAAACTTTGAAAAAATCAATAGATAATTGAGAAATACCGAGAGCAACTAGAGATCAAATTTACAAATATTTCAAATACCAATTTTTTAAAAACATATTACACAATTAAAACATAAGAAAGAGATATTCAATTAACAAAACTCTTTGAAACAATCCAATTACTTTCTCAAGATTCATTAAAGAAGCAGAAAGAAAGAAATTACAAGTACATCCATATGGGCTTACTTCAAGTAGAGATAATACCCTTAACAAAATAAGGACTAAATACTTAAATTCTTGCGATCTTAAGAGATGTCAGATTCACTAACTTTGAATACTTCTTATTAAGTTCTGTTGAATCTAGCCTCTGCACGGGGACAATCTCTTTTGATTGTTATCCAAACTTTTTAGTATCTCTTAATGACAAAAATATCATAAAATTATCAAATGCTTGAAGGGTCAATTCCAGTAGCAATAATCTTTAGAATCCATTATAAAGCTATGTTTTCTGCTTTTGCTACAAAAGTCAGATATCATAGCAAAAAAGGTGAAACTCTACCATTACAGATAGATCTTTCCAGATCTAACACTGTAATACCAAGATCTATTAAATGGAAGGATGTTACCCTATCAGAAGAATGGACCTTGGAATGAGTAGTTAAACCTGAACCACTAGAAACTTCCCAACCAAATACTCAATTTAAACAAGTAACCCAATACTAATATGGTAGAGTTAGTCTATCATTTCTTAGAAAATCTACGAGTAATAGATACGATGATATATGTTCTATAGAGACCCTAACTTTAGGCAGAGGCTCACAAATTTCATTAGTAATAAACAAACCCTTTAAACATAGACATTCTATGTCAGATTTACCCAATTTAAGAAATGTAGACTACACCAACGAAATACCTAGATCCGTATATGAAAATTCCACTGCTAGGGAAAAATATATGTTCAACAACTAGAACAAGAACCTACTAGTCCAATATTTTCCTCAATAACAGAAAATATAGTACACGAAATTGGAGTTTTAGAAAAAGAATTCTACGTAGATAAAAAAATTCTACATGAAGACTTTTTTGGAAAACATAACTTAGAAAAAAGAACTTGGGTTTTTCAAAAGTTTTTAGATACTAGAAATAAATACAAGAAAAAATTTATGAATTTATATATGAAAATAGAATAAACATTCTATTCTTCGACTAGTTTGAATTATATTCTTCTCAAAATTCCATAGACCATCCTTTTTCAAAATCGGTAAACCTTATTACAAATAAGAATAAAACACCAGAATGGGAGACCCTAACATATACTAGGAAAATCCAATCTAATCACCCTTCTCTACAAGGCATTAAGATTAATATACATGGTCGCCCTGTAAAAGCAATTTATTTTAAAAATCCAACATAAGATTAAAAACTAATATAAAATCCATTCTAGCACAAAATAATTTTACAAATATTAATTTAAATTCTATAGGTAAATAATTAGATAGAATGAAAAAACACATACAAAAACAACCTTTAGTTACTATAGATTCCTCAGAAAAATCTACAGAACTGAATTAAAAAGCTCAATTTTTAACCATTTCAGGTATCTAAATATAGTGTTAAAATATTCAACCAAATAAGTCTGAATTTATTAAGATTATACAATATAAATTAAGTAGAATTAGGACATCTAGTAGTTCTAATACAAAACCTATTATCCCATATACACCTCAATCAGGTCACAAAATACAAAGTTTGACAAATGATTATGATAATAGTGAAGCCTTAGGAAAATTTTAGAATACAACACCCTTAGTTAATAAAATTAATTGGAAACAACCTACACAACAACTACGATAAATAATTTCAGCTCCAGGCCTAGGAATAGTAAAACCCTTAGCTCAATCCCGCTTTAACGCCTCTTCCATTTATAATTGGAACATAGATGGGATGACTGAATATAATATCCTTAGCTTTCTCCAATAAATGACCATGGTCGCAAATGGCTATAAAACACAAAATGGTGCCCAAGATAGGACCATAGCAGAACTGCTTATCACATGATTCTATGATCAATTAAAAGGATCTCACTAGCCAATAAAAATAAGACATCTTAAATGCCATAAAAACTGATGAAGAAGGAAAACCAATCTTAGATGAAGAAGGAGAACCCCTACAAGATGCAGTGTCAACCTTGATACTGACAATCTTATTAAACTTCATAAAGATAACAATATTGAATTACTTTCAAATATTAAATGTAAAAAACTAAGTGATTTTCAGTGATATAAAAACACGTTCTTAACTAGAGTATTGCTTAGAAAAGATTTCAACAAACCATTTTAGATCAAATTTTTTTTAGCAGGATTGCCTACAATTAGGGAAATACGTGAAAAACAAATAATATCCTATAATGAATTCACATACGGACAACTAGTCAGTATAACCCAACAAGAAGGATTAAAAATATGCCAAGATCTTAAATTACAAAAACACCTAAAATGGGAACTAAAAAACTAGGTTAGAGATAGGTTATGTTGGGTCCCGGGGGTAATACTATGGAACAATTTAAAACTAACTGAAAGTAAAATAAGCTTGTATGCTAAAATAGTTGCAAATGTCAATGATAATTTCGTTTGACACAAGACGCAACACTTCGATAAAACAGAAAAGCTTAAGAGTAAAAAGCAGCGGAAATAATAAAGAACACAAAAGTTTATATTTACATAGGTTATATATTGATATAACCTATGACGGTCAATGACTAAAAGTATTGTATCTATTTATATACAATTGAATATATTACTTCATTTACACTATTACAAGATAATACAAAAAGAATAAAAAGATTTAAGTCGCAGATGACTTATGCCTGAAAAATCTACCTAAATAGACATAGACAACATCTCATTACAATTGCTTCAATAAAGAACAAATCGAGAATCTAAGCAACAATTATAATGTTGGACAGAATGTTGTCGACACGCTCAGACAACACTTGTGATATAGTTTTCTGATCGTTATATCAGAGAGATCTCTTGATATTTTCTGGATATCGATTCACTGATACAACCTCTCTATTTATAGTAGGGGGTCTTCCTTGAAATGCTCATTGAATCATTGTAGAGGTTGAGAGAAAGATGGGCAACTGATAGGATTTGTTGGAGAAGATTGTGGAGCAAAATCCTCTAACTTCTTGGACTTGTTTCCCAAATTTAGCAACGACTTGGACTTGGTCTTCCCACATTTTTTTTCAGCTCCAAAACTCCTTGCCAAGTCATATTACCCTCGCGGTAAAAATCCACGAGTTTAGCTTCAGTCCCGTGAAGTAAGGCAAAACTGTTATCAGGATGTTGGTCCGAATGTCATGACATTTGTTTCAACATTTTCTGATTTTAACTTAGTACTGAAAATGATATGTTGGGCAAAATTTCATAACACCAAACCCAACATTAACATTTCCCCCCTTTTTGTCTTTCTTCACAAAACCTATTATATTCAGTGCGAGTGACCTAAGGCAATGGTATGACTACACGAATGCTCCCCCTTAACCTGTAATGGTTTACAAACAAACACATGTATACAAGTGTATACCTCAATATATAATTAAAGACAATGTTCGCACAAACATTAGATATACACACATCATATAGGATTAGGAATACTTAAAGACATAGTCATTCACAACATCATTTTGTCAGATCATTTACATCCCAAATTTAAAACAGTAACCAGGTAATCAAATTGTCTTATACATCCCATCTCAGTAACCAAATTAAACAGATTCCAATTATCCAATTAACATCAACCAATCAGCAGTCAGCAACCATCAACATCATCAGCACAACAACCAACCATCATCTATGCAAGTCAAGCATCAATAGTAGCTTCCAACCGCTTTCTACTTTTGCTTGACTGCGACTTTGCATCCACGCAGTTAGTCTTCTTTATCAACCCTTGCATTTGTATCAGTTTCACGAGCAGCAGAAATATTAACATTGGCAGTCTCAGCCTATTCCTACACAGAATCATCTTCCCCTTTTTGGAAGAAAGCAACGATAAGAGGTGATCCCTGGCTTTTACTAGAATATTCCTAACATTATCAATCTCAACAATTTGTGAGTTGATTTTAGAAATTTGTTCCACCAGCCAATTAGTAGACAGTTCAGACTGTCTTGGACCAATGTTGTTTTGAATGTTGGAAACATTCTTATAATGTGCTTCCTTTCTCCAAGGAAGATCAATAATTCTATCTTTGCTCTTTAAGATTGCCTTGTTCACTGCATATGTCTCAGGTTGTTTCCCTAACATCTCATCAAACCCCTTACTAACTAGAATTTTATAGATTAGTGAGGGATATGGCAGTACCAAAGTTGATTCTTTTTCAGCAAGATTGGTAACTTGATAGAATATCACTTTTCCTAGATCAACTCGCAATCTGTTGCCAATCATGTATAGCAGTGAAGCTTGATCATTAGTGACAATTGACACATTTAATTAAGGAAGCCAATTGTGAATTACAATCTTGTGTAATGTGGAAAATAAGGTTGTCAGTTTTAAGGCAGGGCACCGAGAGGTCCACTTCTTCACTATACCTCCAGAGAGGTATTCTATAATCTCATCCCTTTTTGCTGTCATTTTCTTCGTAATGCTGCTACTAATGTCACATACAGTACCCAGACATTCATTGATGATGAGATGAGTAAAATTTTAGATCCTGTTATATAAATAGACCTTCCCAAAGTTTTTGGAGGAGGTTTTGTCTATTCCGGAATTTAAATTTGCATAAAATAGCCTAATCACATCATCAATATAAGGGTCTTTATTTGTCACAAATTTTAGAAGCTTGCGATCGTCTAGAAACTCGACCAATCCATACTCAGAGCAAGAGGCTAAATCTACCCACTTCTCTGCCCTGATCATTCTATTCTTATACCGTTTCCATCTATCATGCTTTGTTTGGGAATATAATTTATCAGAAAAAACATGTACCTTATCTTCTGGCTCGGACTCAGTGCTTTTAGAAGAGGATGGAGAAGATATCTCTTCAGTTGTTTTCTAAAATGTTGCTCGATATGTTGTAGCACGGCTGATAACATTTTGGGCAACATCTTGAAAGACCTCAGATCTTGCAGTTCGTCGGATTCCTCTGAGATAGTACTTCTTCAAAGGTGTTTCATCTGGAGTTTCTTCATCTGAGACAGATATTGAGGGTTCGGGTTGAAGTTCAGAAGCTTGTGGTTCACTCTGTTCATCTACATCAGGGGTTTCTTTATCAGTTTCCTCGGATGAGTGGTTGAAATCAGTGTCACATGTGTCACTGCTTGAACAAGCAGGGACTTATAACTCAAACCTCGATTTCTTGACAGCAGGTTGAGGGTCTACTTTTCTATCAAAGATTCTACTTGACCTTCTGGAGGGAAACTGAGAAGTGCTGGTCCTTTTACCTAATACCGAAACATCTGGGTTGCATCGACATCAATGGGATAATTATCATCCCTGTCACGACCCGAGCCGACGGGTCCGCGACTGGTGCCCTAATTGGGCACCCTTATACCTACACAACACATATGACCAGCGGAAGCTAATGAAAAACTCATAATCTCAAAACAAAGGGATCCTGTCCCCAGAGCTGTCATATAATAAAATAGGCAAGCCGACGAGGCCGCCATTATATACATAAACCTGAAATGAAATACAATTGTACATATGTCCAACCCATACATGACTACAGACCTCTAAGAGTAAGACAATAACTATAACGGGACAAGGCCCCGCCGTACCCCTGAATATACATAAGCCTGTAACGGCAAAACGGTACCAAAATGATAAGCCCCGGAACAATGGAGCTATCCCAAAAGCTGAGCAATGATCCTAAGCACGCGGATCACTAAACTGAGTACCTACATCTGCGGGCATAAACACAGCCCCCCGGAGAAGGGGGCCAGTACAACAAGGTACTAAGTATGTAAACATAAAGTACAGTAAATAAGAGCATAACTGGCCAAAAGATGACAGAGACAAGTATGAAAATCAAATACAAGATCCAACCATGCCATATAAAATAAGAGCCAATTGTACATTGTAAAAATAGAGAGTCAACTGTGCCTTTTAAAAAGTGGGAGCTATATACCGTCGTAGGTATCTATACTCGCATCATGGATACATGTCCATGGAATCATATACTGTCATGAGTATTTATACTCGCATCATGGATGCATGTCCATGGAATCATATATGTCATAGGTGTCTATACCCGCATTATGGATACATGTCCATGAAATCATATACATATAACGTGTACCGGCCCATTATGGGACTCGATGTGAAATGGAATAATAACACTTGCATGAATAGCTATCATGAGCAACCTCGTACCATTTAACTCACCTTTTGAATCTCAAAGGAATAAACCAAGGTACCAACATATCATGTACCAATCATTTTAGGAAAACCAAGGTACCAACATATCGTGTACCAATCATTGAATGAACTTTCCTTTTAGAAAAACCAAGGTACCAACCATTAAAATGAACTTCCATTTCAGAAAACCAAGGTACCAACACATCATGTACCAACCATTAAAATGAACTTCCATTTTAGAAACACCAAGGTACCAACATATCATGTACCAACCATTAAAATGAACTTTCATTTTAGAAAACCCCAAGGCACTATCACATCCTTCATTAAGGATTAAGATCCAATAAAACTATGTACGTCCGCCGTACATTCACTTCATATAAACATGCCAAAAGAAGAAAGGATAGTTCACATACCTTATAGGCTATACCAACACGACAAGTAGAATACGCCTCAAGTAGTGCTTCAACCTATAATAACGATAACACATCTATCAACTTCATGCTTACTAGTGCAGGTCATTTACCAAGTAATGGTTCTCTTTTCATATAAAAATTTGGGCAACACTTCCCCTACTTATACATACGTTTCCACCTTACAATTAAGGCCAATAACATCAATAACCAAGTATCAATTAAGTACACAACCAAAACAACAACCAAGGTGATTCACACACCTACTTCTTATGTTAATCCGACCTCTTAATCCATATAAAACAGTCCACTAAAAACAGTCCATAATCCAACACAACGAGGGTAAAATGTGAAGCATTTATACACGTTTTTATACCCTTATTCCTTTAGGACATACGTTAGCAATTTACCACCTTAAACATGCATAATTGTAACTAAATTTCCAGCATAATACACGTATAAAACAGTCCCTAAAACAGCACAACAACGTCCAACATATTTAGGAAGTTCTCGGCCACCAACCCTTTTATAACTCTTTAAAATCCAATTCATATTTCAACACTTTTATATAAACCCCTTCAACGTTAAACAATAAGATTTCCTTCATTTTAACATGTAGTTAGTGACGATAATAACAACAATAACAACCAACGAATCCAATACAACAAAACTGTCTCATGCATTTCTTATTCTCCATTTCTCTTAATACAAGTTCATCTATCAACTATAACATCATGTAACTTCTAATTACTTTAAGAGTAAGAAGAAATTTTACCGTAGTTTTATCACAAAACAGTCCACAAGTCTCGGCCAAACCGTGACCAACTTTCACTTTTGCACCACTTCTTCACGTTACAATTAACACACACGTATCCTATACAAACTTGTAACCATCTTGCCTTCATATTTTTCTTCCAATAGGTTTATCAACAAGCTTAGGGTTT
Organism: Przewalskia tangutica; assembly: GCA_029844215.1. Taxonomy (NCBI): domain Eukaryota; kingdom Viridiplantae; phylum Streptophyta; class Magnoliopsida; order Solanales; family Solanaceae; genus Przewalskia; species Przewalskia tangutica. The sequence goes on from CM056732.1 coordinate 30,215,149, forward strand.
CTAGCACTTTCAAGCTAAAACTGTGATCCACTAATTGCAAGGTTAACATGGCTTAGAACTTGGTTAATGTGCTTAATCTTGAAAAATAAGTTACATTTGTTCTTCACTTGGCTAGGAATTTTCGAGAGCTTGAAAGGAGAAGGGAGAGATAAGGGTTTGTAAGATGAAGATATTTGTGAGCCAAAGTCTTGCAAGACTTTGAATAATATAAGTGTATATAGCACAAGTGGAGGGGGACCCATGAACCCCACTTGTCCACTTGTTTTGCCCTTCACAAAATATCTCCCACACTTAGCCATTTTTCTCAATATTTTCGATGGCCACACTTCACAATACCAAGACTTAATTAATCCATACTAAGTCCATAACTCTTATTGGAAATAATCCAACTACTAGTATTAATTCTTGTCATCACATTAATCTCGAAAATTTTCCATATAAGAAAATGTAAAAAAATCATTTCTTTCCAACATTCAAATCTTATTTTCATAATCATGTTCCCACTTAGTAGCCATGGAATTACGGGGTGTAACATTTTTCCCCCCTTAGAAACATTCATCACGAAAGTTCATACTAGGTCTCAAGCTATAACAGTTTCGGCAGTCTCCTATAACTATACCTAACAACCAATATTCAATAAACACAAAGATGCCTCACATGACCACAATATAACACATAGTCTCATTCATCCAAAAATAGTCGGATAGGGATTGGAATTACCTGTAGGCATCAGGAACAAGTGAGGATACTTCCTCTTTATCTCATCTTTTGCTTCCCACGTCATCTCTTTCCTATTATTGTTCCGCCATAATACCTTGACGGAAGCCACATCCTTAGTCCGTAACCGTCTAACCTAGCGATCAAGTATGGATATGGGACTCTCCTCATAAGCCAACTCCTCTGTCACCTGGACATCATCTACTGGGAAGACTCTAGAAGTATCACCAATACATTTACGCAGCATCGATACATGAAAAACTGGATGTACCGCTTCCAAATAAGATGGTAGATCAAACTCATAGGCAACCTTACCTACCCTGCGAATAACCTGATAAGGCCCAATGTACCTCGGGCTGAGCTTCCCTTTTTTACTGAACCTCATCACACCCTTCATGGGTGATACCTTCAAGAATACCCAATCATCAAGCTGAAACTCCAAGTGTCGGCGTCGATTATATGCATACGACTTCTATCGACTCTGGGCTGCTAATAATCTCTTCTGGATAAGCTTCACCTTATCCACAACTTGCTGAATCATGTCTGGGCCAAGTAACTTAGTCTCGCCCACATCAAACCAACTAATAGGTGACCTGCACTTCCTCCCATATAAGGCCTCGTACGGGGCCATCTGAATACTAGAATGATAGCTGTTGTTATATGCAAACTCAACGAGTGGTAAATAATCATCACAACTACCTCTGAAGTCAATAGTACATGCTCTCAAAATATCCTTTAAGGTCTGAATAGTATGCTCTGCCTGCCCATCAGTCTGAGGATGAAATGCGGTGCTGAGACTCACCTGTGTCCCTAATCCCTTCTGGAATGACCTCCAAAAGTTAGCTGTAAACTGAGGCCCTCTGTCCGATATAATAGAGGTGGGAACCCCGTGCAGTCTCACTATCTCTCTGATATACAGCCTAGCATAATCTTCAGCTGAGTAAGTAGTCCTGACTAGAAGAGAATGGGCTGATTTCATCAGCCTATCCACAATAACCCATATGGAGTCATACTTCATCTGAGTACGAGGTAAGCCCGTAACGAAATCCATATTAATCACTTCCCACTTCCACGTTGGGATCTCTATCTGCTGCAATAATCCACCAGGCTTCTGGTGCTAAACCTTAACATGCTGACAATTCGGGAACTGCGCAACAAATTCCGCTACGTCCCTTTTCAGGCCATCCCACCAATATACGCATCTGAGGTCATGATACATCTTCGTTGACCCCGGATGAATAGAATAATGAGCATTGTATGCCTCTCCCATAACCTGCTGCCGTAGCCCTGCAACATCAGGTTTACACAATCTGCCTTCATACCGTAGCACCCCATCAGGTTTAACCTCAAATAGAGTCTTCTCCTTTCAAAGAGCTGCATATCTATACCGTGCCAGAATATGATCCTCATACTGATTCCCATTCACCTCTTCTACAATAGAGGACTCGGCAACTCCTCGAATAAGAACTCCACTATCTCTAGAATCGGCCAATCGGACCCCAAGGCTCGCTAGCTGGTGTATCTCACGAACCATCTCCTTTCTATCCGGCTGCACATCTGTCAAACTACCCATTGACCGACGGCTAAGAGCATCCGCTACCACATTGGCTTTCCTTGGGTGGTACAAGATATCAACATCATAGTCTTTAAGTAACTCTAACCACCGTCTCTGCCGTAAGTTCAGCTCCTTTTGTTTGAAGATTTATTGGAGACTCTTGTGATCCATATAAATATCAACATGAACTCCATATAAATAATGTCTCCATATCTTCAAAGCATGTATCACTGCCGCTAACTCCAAGTCATGTGTAGGGTAATTCTTCTCGTGCTTCCTGAGCTGTCGGGATGCATAAGATATAACCTTACCATGATGCATCAACACACAACCTAGCCCAACACCCGAAGCATCACAATAAACAACATAACCCTCTAGTCCCTCAGGAAGAGTTAGAACTGACGCTGTAGTCAACTTATCCTTCAACAACTGGAAGCCTTGCTCACAAGAATCTGTCCATTGGAACTTAGCTTCCTTCTGGGTTAGCCTTGTTAAAGGCGCTGAAATCGAGGCAAACTTCTCCACAAACCTCCGGTAATACCCTGCTAGCCCTGTAAAATCGCGTACTCTATAGAGTCGTAGGATCGCCAAGTCTTAATCGCTCAATCTTCTGTGTATCCACCCGAATACCATCAGCTCCAATAATATGCCCCAAGAATGCCACTGAGGCCAACCAGAATTCACACTTAGAAAACTTGGCATACAATTGTCGGTGATGGAGTACCTTAAGTACGGTCCTCAAATGGTCTGCATACTTCTCTTCTGATCGTGAGTAGACCAGAATGTCATCAATGAATACAATAACAAGCGTATCCAAGAATGGCTGGAACACCCGGTTCATTAAATCCATAAATACCGCTGAAGCATTGGTCAACCCAAAAGACATCACCCTAAACTCATAATGCACGTATCGGGTCCTGCATGCTGTCTTCGGGATATCTGCCTCTCTCACCCGTACCTGTGATAACCGGACCACAGGTCCATCTTCGAGAAACACCTAGCACCCTGCAACTGGTCAAACAAATCAACAATCCTGGGGAGGGGATACATGTTCTTGATGGTTACCTTATTCAGCTGTCTATAATCAATACACATCCGCAGCGATCCATCATTCTTCTTCACAAATAATACCGGTGCTCCCCAAGGAGATGTACTAGGCTTAATGAAGCCTTTTCCCAACAAGTCTATCAGATGCTCCTTCAACTCCTTCAACTCTGCAGGTGCCATTCTATAAGGAGGAATAGATATAGGTTAGGTATCTGGGAGTACATCGATAGTGAACTTTATCTCCCGCTCTAGAGGAAGACCTGGGAGATCATCTGGGAATACGTCTGGGAATTCATTAACCACCTGAACTGACTGAAGAGCCAGTACCTCAGCTTCCATATCATGTACCCGAACCAAGTGGTAAATATACCCTTTTCTAACCATCTTCCTTGTCGGCGACACTGTATTCCCTTTCCACTCTATAACTGGTTCACCCAGAAACTGGAATCGAACCAAATTCCCTCTATAATTAACATTGGCATAACAAGAAGCCAACCAGTCCATACCCATAATGATATCAAACTCCGTCATGTCTAGATCAATGAAGTCTGCTATAGTACGACGACTGCATATAACCACCAAACAATTCTTATACACCCGCTTAGCTATGACCGAATCTCCTATCGGTGTAGCTACCTCAAAAGGTTCTATCGACTCAGGTTCTATCCCAATTCTACTAGCAACAAGGGGAGATATATAGGATAAAGTAGAACCTGGATCTATCAATGTATACACATCACGGAAAAAGTTCAATAATATACCTGTGACAGCATCCGGTGACGCCTCCTGATCGTATCTACTGGCCAAAGCATAAATGCGGTTCAAAGGACCTCTAGAACTAGAAGCTCTGCCACGACCTCTACCATGACCTGCTAGCCTGTGAACACCCTGCCCTGCTGGGCGCATAGCGATAGTAGATGATGAACCAGCGACTGATCCAGTAGGCTGAGTCATACCACCTGTACCACATATGAAAGGACAATCTCTCATCATATGGCCTTGGCGGCTGCAAGAAAAACATGCACCAGTACCAGAACGACATCCCCCAATATGTTGTCTACCACATCAAGAACACCGAGGCAAAGATGGCCTCGACTGACTAGAACCCCTGTAGATCTACGAACCTGCAGGCCTAGAGCTCTGACCAGCTCCTGAATACCCCATGAGAGAGAACCTCCTACCCGTAGACTGCGAGGGTACACTTTGTGTTGGCTGGGAAGAATATCTACCCTGCTGCTGAGGCTGTCCGCCTCGAAACTCACCAAACTGTCCAGCCGACCTAGCCCTCTTAGGCTGGCCTCGGTCGTGCTCTCTGTCTGGCTGACGCCCTCTATGTCTGTCCTCCACCCCCTGTGCATATGCCTGGATCTGGGCAATATCCAAACCTCGCTGGAGAGCCACTACCAAACAACCATCAGTCAGATACCGATCTGGTCCCATCACATAGCTATGAACTCTATCGGCCATATCAGCCACAATCGTAGGCACATATCTCGCCAATGAATCGAACTCCAGGCTATAATCATGAATGGTCCTGCCACTCTGCCTCAACTGTAGGAATCTGTCAACTCTAGCCCTCCTCATCTCTGGAGGCAAGAAGTGACCAAGGAATGCCTCTGTAAACTCATCCCATGTAGCTAGAGGAACATCCTCTCTCCTAGACAACTCCCAAGACTCATACCAGTTTGTAGCTATATCCCGCATCTTATTTGAAGCTAACTAAACCGACTCAGTCTCCGAAGCCCTGATTACCCTCAGTGTACGCTGGATCTGTCGGATGAACTCCTGCGGATCATCCTCGGGCTGTGACCCGAAAAACTCTGAAGGGTTACAATTTAAGAAATCACGAACCCTCAAACTGTCAGACCTAGTATCAACTCCTAGTCCATGCCTGCGGCTCTGCCCTTCCACTAGTCTAATCAGTAGCTGAACTGCATCTCTCATGGCCCTATTCTCTGCCCCTGGTTGAGGAACTGGAGGCTCAAGTATCGGGTCCTCTGGAGCTGCTCTAAGCTCCTCTGGTGATGTCGATGTAACTGAACTCGCCGACTGGCGTACAATCTCAGGCATAGACTGAGCATGTGCCTTAGTAACTCTCTAAGTCTGACTAGTAGCTCCTGCTACTGACTTGCCCTTCTGGGCCACTGTCACTTTCCTCGGAGGCATAATTACAACACAATAATACGTTAGAGAGGGGAATTCTCCTAATAACACATCTCTATTACACGAACTAGGAGATGAAAGAATGGAAACCAATCCTAAATTCCCAGCAGCCTCCTGCGTATAAGTATGGTGCACAACATACCTATACCCAATACTCTACTTAGACACGGTCTGTAGACATTCCGAGGACTAACTGCTCTGATACCACTTTTGTCATGACCCGAGCCGACGGGTCCGCGACTGGTTCCCTACCTGGGCACCCTTATACCTACACAACACATATGACCAGCGGAAGCTAATGAAAAACTCATAATCTCAAAACAAAGGGATCCTGTCCCCAGAGCTATCATATAATAAAATAGGCAAGCCGGCGAGACCGCCATTATATACACAAACCCGAAATGAAATACAACTGTACATATGTCCAACCCACACATGACTACTGACCTCTAAGAGTAAGACAGTAACTATGACGGGACAATGCCCCGTCGTACCCCTGAATATACATAAGCCTGTAATGGAAACATTGTACCAAAATGATAAGCCCCGGAACAATGGAGCTATCCCAAAAGCTGAGCAATGATCCTAAGCACGCGGATCACCAAACTGAGTACCTACACCTGCGGGCATGAATGCAGCCCCCCAGAGAAGGGGGTCACTACAACAAGGTACTAAGTATGTAAACATAAAGTACAGTAAATAAGAGTATAACTGGCTAAAAAATGACAGGGACAAGTATGAAAATTAAATACCAGATCCAACCATGCCATATAAAATAAGAGCCAACTGTACCTTGTAAAAATAGAGAGTCAACTGTGCCTTTTAAAAAGTGGGAGCTATATACCGTCGTAGGTATCTATACTCGCATCATGGATACATGTCCATGAAATCATATACTGTCGTGAGTATTTATACTCGCATCATGGATACATGTCTATGGAATCATATATGTCATAGGTGTCTATATTCGCATCATGGATACATGTCCATGAAATCATATACATATAACGTGTCCCGGCCCATTAAGGGACTCAGTGTGAAATGGAATAATAACAATTGCATGAATAGCTATCATGAGCAACCTCGTGCCATTTAACTCACCTTTTGACTCTCAAAGGAATAAACCCAAGGTACCAACATAGCATGTACCAATCATTTTAAGAAAACCAAGGTACCAACATATCGTGTACCAATCATTAAATGAACTTTCCTTTTAGAAAAACCAAGGTACCAACATATCATGTACCAACCATTAAAAATGAACTTCCATTTCAGAAAACCAAGGTACCAACACATCATGTACCAACCATTAAAATGAACTTCCATTTTAGAAAACCAAGGTACCAACATATCATGTACCAATCATTAAAATGAACTTCCACTTTAGAAAACCCCAAGGCACTATCACATCCTTCATTAAGGATTAAGATCCAATATAACTATGTACGTCCGTCGTACATTCACTTCATATAAACATACCAAAAGAAGAAAGGATAGTTCACATACCTTATAGGCTATACCAACACGACAAGTAGAATACGCCTCAAGTAGTGCTTCAACCTATAATAACGATAACACATCTATCAACTTCATGCTTACTAGTGCAGGTCCTTTACCAAGTAATGGTTCTCTTTTCATATAAAAAGTTGGGCAGCACTTCCCCTACTTATACATACGTTTCCACCTTACAATTAAGGCCAATAACATCAATAACCAAGTATCAATTAAGTACACAACCAAAACAGCAACCAAGGTGATTCACACACCTACTTCTTATGTTAATCCGACCTCTTAACCCATATAAAACAGTCCACTAAAAATAGTCCATAATCCAACACAACGAGGGTAAAATGTGAAGCCTTTCTACACATTTTTATATCATTATTCCTTTAGGAGATATGTTAGCAATTTACCACCTTAAACATGCATAATTGTAACTAAATTTCCAGCATAATACACGTATAAAACAGTCCCTAAAATAGCACAACAACGTCCAACAGTTTTAGGATGTTCTCGGCCAACAACCCTTTTGTAACTCCTTAAAATCCAATTCATATTTTAACACTTTTATATAAACCCCTTCAACGTTCAACAACAAGATTTACTTCAGTTTAACATGTAGTTAGTGACGATAATTACAACAATAACAACCAACGAATCCAATACAACAAAACTGTCCAGAATCGGCTAGCTTGCCGAAACTGTCTCATGCATTTTTTATTCTCTATTTCTCTTAACACAAGTTCATTTATCAACTATAACATCATGTAACTTCTAATTACTTCAAGAGTAAGAAGAAATCTTACCTTAGTATATCACAAAACAGTCCACAAGTCTCGACCAAACCGTGACCAACTTTCACTTTTGCACCACTTCTTCACGTTACAATCACACACACGTATCCTCTACAAGATTGTAACCATCTTGCCTTCATGTTTTTCTTCCAATAGGTTTATCAACAAGCTTATGGTTTCAAGACAACTTTCAAGCTAAAACCATGACCCACTAATTGCAAGGTTAACTTTTCTTAGAACTTGGTTAAGGTGCTTAATCTTGAAAAATAAGTTATACTTGTTCTTCACTTGGCTAGGAATTTTCGAAAACTTGAAAGGAGAAGGGAGAGATAAGGGTTTGTAAGATGAAGATATTTGTGAGCCTAAGTCTTGCAAGAATTCGCATAATATAAGTGTATATAGCACAAGTGGAGGGGGACCCATGAACCCCACTTGTCCTCTTGTCTTGCCCTTCACAAAATATCTCCCACACTTAGCCATTTTGCTCAATATTTTCGATGGTCACACTTCACAATATCAAGACTTAATTAATCCACACTAAGTCCATAACTCTTATTGGAAATAATTCAACTACTAGTATTATCTTGTCATCACATTAATCTCCAAAAATTTCCATATAAGAAAATGTAAAAAAATCATCTCCTTCCAATATTCAAATCTTATTTCCATAATCATGTTCCACTTAGTAGCCATGGAATTACGGGGTGTAACAATCCCCTGGATAGCTTATAACCAGTGGTTCTTGGTGAGAACTCAGAACAATAGCAGAGCATATTTGTGGACTGGTACTCATTGGGGTGTTATCTGAAATGTCGTTGACATGGGTGTTGACATCGGGGATGTATCCATTGGAGAGTAATGAGAAGGAGATTCTAAAGGTTTAGGGTTTTTGGAAGATGAAGAGAGTGATGATGAATCCATCGGTCTTGGTTGTTTAAACCGAGGTTGATGTGATTTTTTTACTTATTGTTTTCACTTTTCGGAAAAGACAAATGACTAACAGGACGAAGTAATGAAGAAGATTTTATACACTTGGAAAACAAAACTATCCTTGTTTTTAGGTGTTTGAATTGTAATCAATGCTTGCACCTAAACTTATGGAAAAAAAAGACATCAAAATTTAGAATTTATCTAATCATTTAAAAGTTTGAATTCCAAAATAAGGCATAAAAATAGGGAAGCTAAAAACAGATTTTTCAAAAATCAGTTATGTACCGTATCCTAACAAATATCATTATCTGAAAATGTCAACAGTAATTTTGGCAACATCTTGGATAACACAAGTATTATAATCCCAGAAGAACTTTTTTATTTTGGCAACAAATCAAGACACATTTTATATGTGTTTTATGAGTTTAACCACCAGACCAATGTAATATTTTCCCATTGTGTCCTTGATCTAATCATAAACCACATACAAAATTTATTTTTGTGTCAAAAAAAATAAGAATACTTATTTAGTATCCTCATAATTTCATATTTTAGCACTTGATACTCCTATAGTATAAGAACGATATCATATTTAAGGGCTTTGCCCATTTGTACAGTTGCAAAAAGATTGGACAAGGCTTTGCCTTATTTTGATACTCCATTTTTATGATATCTAGGATCATTGCAGGGAACGATATCACTTTTTGAATCATGTTCTTATTTTAGGATCATACTTATGTGAACACAAAATTCATGCCAATAAACAGTAACAAAAATCAGATTATGATATTACATAGGTAAATGTCACCCAAAATGTTAGAAACATTTCAACCGACATTCACCAAATACTGTCGTTTCAGAGATTACAGAGACCAAGAAAATTTTTTAGACTAGAAAATCTCTCATGATCCAAAGCTTTTATAAAAATATCAGCTAGTTGATGAAGAGTTTCAACATGTTCAATTTGAACTAGCTGTTTTCAACCAAATCTCTTAAAAAATTATGTCTTATATCAATGTGTTTTGTACGAGAGTGCTGAACTGGATTTTTGGAAATATTTATAGCACTCAGATTATCACAATACAAAACTAAGATATTACTTGTGTCTTATCCATATTAATTTAGAACAACAACTTCCAACTACTACATATTCAAATTCTGCAGTTGAAAGTGAAACAATTTTGTTTACGACTATACCAAGAAACAAGATTATTGTTAAGATAAAAATATCATCCACTCGTACTCTTTTTGTCATCCACATCACCAGCCCAATCAGAGTCACTATATCCTATTAAATTAGGACTAGTGTCTTTGGAATACCAAATTCCCAACTCACATGTGCCGGCAACATATCTAATGACACGTTTTACGATATTTAAGTGGGAGACTTTGGGACTGGCTTGGAATCGAGCACACACACAAACACTAAACATTATATCAGGACGACTAGTAGTGAGATATAAAAGACTATCTATCATAGATCGCTACAATGTTGTGTCGACCTTTTCTCCAACATCGTTTTTGCATATCTTCTATGTTGATCACATTGGAGTTCTCATTTGTTTAGCATTTTCCAATCCAAACTTCTTATCTAAATTCTTGGCACACTTACTCTGGGAGATAAAGATTCCATCTTCATTTTGCTTTATCTATAAGACTAAGAAAAAAGTTAGTTCCCCTATTATACTCATCTCAAATGTTGATGACATAACTTCGACGAATGTGTCAAGGTAGGATTATGAAGTCGAACCAAAGACTATGTCATCTACATAGATTTGAGCAATGACTATATCTACTCCGTGATGTTTTATAAATAAAGTACAATCTGCTTCACCATGTTTAAAACCAAATTCAAGAAGAAAGTGAGTTAGACGACCATATCATGCACGTGGAGCTTGTTTTAATCCATACAAGGCCTTTTTGAGCTTGTATACAAACTGTGGATGGTGAGGATCTTCAAATCCTTTAGGTTGTTCAACGTACACTTTCTTATTAAGATAACCATTCAAGAAAGCACCTTTAACATTCATTTGATGGAGAGTAATATTTAGACAGCAAGCAACAACAAGTAACAATCTAATTGACTCAATTCTGGCAACAGGAGCAAAAGTTTCGTCATAGTCAATTCTTTCGACCTGCGTGTATCCTTGAGCAACTAGGCGAACTTTATTTCATACAAAAGTTCCAGATTCATCTGACTTGATTTTAAATATCCATTTAGTCCAATTACATTGGTATTATTTGGGCGTGGAACTAAATCCCAGACTTCATTTCTAGTGAACTGCTCAAGTTCTTCTTGCATAACTTGAATCCAATAATTATCTTTGAGTGCTTCTGAATCATTCTTAGGTTCTAAAGTAGATACATAACAAGAAAGACTGACCTTTAGATTTATGGTAGACATGCACACATATCTAACCATATCTCTGTAGTTCAGAGGTTCTTTCCCCCTTGTTCGTACACCTTCAAACACTCCCTCTATCACCAAACCTGTAGGGTGGTTCTTTCTAATCTTAGATGAGGGGTCCCTGTTGTGATATTTCTAAGTGCTTACGCAAGTGTACATATCATTCCAAGTAATATAGTCTGTAAGACCGAGTTTATCATCCACAAAGACTGGTTTATTAAGTACCGATTATCTATCATATGATATCTATTTGGTTGACGTTCTTTAGTTTGAGAATTATAACTACGAATTATGACTAATTGCAGGAAATAAACTAAAGATTATAAGCCTTTGGGTTTATAACAGTTATGAAGGAAATTGGCTTCCAATCTCCTCTACTATCCACTCTTGCATGTGTTAATGCAATACTAATGATTATTCTTCTTATTAAGATAGCAAGTTAACTAATTTGTCATCATATTCAGGTTAGGTCATACGAGAGCTTAACCTTATGCAGAAACCTTCTATATTTCTATGATAGATTTTACCACACAGGAGGATTAAGAACAGTAACCTTAATTACTACACAAGTATCGGGGTACTTTCGTCCACGATTTTAACCTATGTCTATACAATTACAGCATATTCAAATCTCATCTTTCAGACTTTTGATTCGAAATCATATAAGTGAGGACAATTAATAGCTAGTTAATTATCAAGCAATCATAACACTATTGAATAGATCTTAATATGTGAAGAAGAAATCAATAATCAATGCATTAACTATATGGAAGAGCTTCAAGAAGATTCGATGGAAACCCTACTAAAGTATTTAGCTCCTAAACATTGTCATGTCAAGAACTAAATTACAATCCAACATAAACTGAAATAAAGTAAAGGAAAGAAAATAACTTGAACAATGAGATGTCTCCAATTGTGTCTTGCCTCCTTTTCTCCTATCCAAAGTTGTGTTTAGAATATGGTATAGGGTATGTGATAATGAGTAGGGTTTAGGGATATTATACTTGAGAAAAATTGTCTTTTGGACCATAAAAACCCTCTCTAATTCGGCCCAGGAAACCTGAAAAATACGCGTCGGCACCGCGGTTCCTCTGAGAGGCACCTAGGTGCTAATTGACTGAAAATCACTGGAAGTTACTGGAATGGAGGCACCGCGGTTCCTCTGTCAGGAACCTAGGTGCCTCTGCCAGGCACCTCGGTTCCTCTGTCAGGCACCTAGGTGCCTTCGACGGTGAAGTTTCGGACTTTCGGCAATTTTTACGCCTCGGTGCTAATTTTCCTGACCGCGGTGCTACTTGGCCAGGCACTGCAGTGCCTCTTTGATTTTTGTCTGAAATCTGCCAGATTTCTTCTGTTCTTCTTGGAACTTCTTAGGCTTCATTTCTTGGGATGTTCTTGTGCAATTTTCATCCTCAGTTAAGCTCATTTCATCCTCAAAAGTAGTAACTTATCCTTTATGACCGTTGTGACACAAATGAAAGAAAAACACACCTAACAATATACTAAACACAAAATAAAAGAGTAAAATACTAACTAAAAAGGACTCAAAAGTGATACAAAATACACTTAACAAACACGCCCAAACTTACACTTTACTCGCCCTCGAGTAAAGCACAAAACAAAAACAAAAATAAAAACAAAGTTAAATAAAAGACTCTATGAAATGGATCAAATAGTTATAACAATGCTTCTTCAAAATTATGGATGAAAGTTGGGATAATATGTTAGAACATACATAGCATGAATATTTAGCAATCTAGAATTTTAAGTTAGATATTTCGCAAATTCACTTAGATCATGATCAATTGGAAATACAAACACCTAACTTATGCATGTCAATCTCATTCCATCTTTCCCAAACGCTATAGATCTGTTTACTTGCTATTCTCCACTAATCATAGACATACTTATTTAAGATCATCAGGACTTTCACTGGTTGTAATGTATGCTTAGGCAGGGGTAGGTAAAAATAGACATTTAGGCTCAATTACGTACCATAAGCATTTTCATTCAACTCATTTTTTTCTTTTTGACTTTCTTTTCAATTTCATACCTATTTTCTCTCCTCTTTTCTTTTGAGAGAATGAGATACATTATAAATAACAAGTACCCCCAAACTTAGATTTTTGTATATTTTTCATTGGGGTGCATCAAATTTATAATCTCTTTTTGATTCTTTTTCAACACTTTTCATCCCAATTATTTCAATTATTACTTATGGCACAAATCGGGAATCATAGGGTGTCCAAGAAAGATCTTATTTTAGGCTCAAAGGGGCTGACTAGTGATACAATTTATGTCAGGATAGATAATGAATGGTCAGAAGGGCTATCAAAGAAAAGCCCGAATCATCTCTCTAAACATGTATATCTTAACTATTTCACCTCAAATAACAAGCAAACATATTTTTAGACATTTTTCAACCTTTCTTTCCATAACTGACACACATAGGCTAAGCACAACTATCCCAAATAATTAGATGTCATGAATTTTTGGCATATCTAACTTAAGCACACAGATTATTTTTTTTCAATTCCATTATATTATCCCACTTTATCCAATCAGTATCGTTAGCAACTACATCATGCATGATTCATAAAAAAAAAGTACGACTCAAAAACTACTACATTTCTAGGCTAATACAACGCCCCCAAGTCGTCGCATTAGGCCCTTCTGGCCGTTGCATTAGAGCTAATGCAACGGCTAGGGGACGTGGAATCTCCTGACGTTGCATTAGATCTAATGCAACGGCCAGAAGGGCCTAATGCGACGACTCTATAGGCGTCGCATTAGCTTCATATCTAATGTGACGCCTGTGTTTAGCCGTCACATTAGCTTCTATCTAATGCGACATCCCCCCCCTAATGCGACAGCCAGGCAGAGCCATCACATTAGATAGTCAGCTGTTTTTATGGTTATTTAACCCTCTAATGCGACGGCATGAGCCGTCGATTACATATTCGATCGCTTGAGGCTTTTTAACCACCTAATGTGACGGTCAGGTACACTATATTGCAAAATAAATAATTAAAAGAGAAAAATAATAATAAAAAAGGATTACATTACTAATTGTTCACAAATGTATAATAATACAATATTAGACCCCTTAGGACATATTACAAGATAATTATTCACAAAATTAAAGTATCTACACATAAGCCTCCACCTACACGCCCATTTGTTAGATTGCTAGATTTCTTCTCCATTTAGCTCACCAGACTCCTACAACGTAACATAAAGAATAGTCATAAGTAAAAAAAAGGTAGACTAGCCAAAACATCATAAATAATAACTTCAATGTAGTTTACTCATATAAAAACATATAATTTCACAGTATAATAATATAAAAAAATTTAAGCTCCAGAATATTACTATGTGTTGGAAAGAAGGAAAACACAAAAATTACCTGATTAGCTGTCCCAGGTCGTAAGCGATCTTTGCTTTTGGGACCTTGAAGCACTTCAGAGTAAAGAACTAGATCCTTAGAGTTGCTACCTTCTCTGTGTTGGGTGGACTCCATAGCATCTATCTTTGCCTATTTATAGAATGTTAAGTCATTGTCTTATTAAATTATCAATAGTACGCAAATATATGATAATACAATTTTTTAACTCACAATATTATGTTCAGTTTTCTCGTGGATGATATGATATGTTCTCCCTGAAACTCTTTTCCTTGATTCTTTGTAGACCTTTGCTTGAGAAGGTTCTTCCTTATTCGGATCCTTTTGTTGCTGTAAAAAACAAAACAAAATTTAGCACACAAATACCTAAGTCTTAAATTTTTACAAATTAAAATTAGTGAGAACTAATGAAAGCAAAGAGATAATTCAATTATTGAAAAAGAAAAGTGTATACCAATTCATGACGTAACATTGAAAACGACTTACGACCCATCGTGTGCATATCATCCATCAATAAACGATTGTCTCTATTTCTCTTACATTCTGCCTGTGAGATAAAAATAATAAGTTAAAATAATATTACCCCATTATTAATACACGAAAACTTAAGAAAATTTAGTTGAATACCTCAATCTTTTCACAATGCCAATAATTTAAGAGGTCCTGAAACTGAGATACTGAAATAGTCTCAGGTTTGTGAAACCATCTTAAATCATCACTATCATATTTATAGAAGTGATTCTTCTTAATTCTGCATTTATAACTTCGCCAACTTACATTAACTGTCTCCATTACATATTTCTTTCCGTCTTCAGCAACCATATATTTTTCCTATATCAATCATTAAAGCGACACATTAGTAATAAATAAAGGTCTAGAACTAAGAATATACTCGTAATATTTCAACATACCAAAACATAATCCCATATTTTGTCATGTGTGGGAAGACTTAGAAAACAAGTATAATTCAATGGCGCAAGCTCGAAATCCTTCCCCAAAGTTCCCAAGAAAAATTTGAATTCATCAAGTATTTCCTTCATAGGTCCAACTGGCTGGCCTAATGAGTTCAAAATAATAACTTGGCGTTCCTCTTTTGTACGCGCATGAACCTTCGTAAGCTTTGTTGGCCCTCGATGATTCTTCTTATTGGCAGCTGTTTTAGATTCAACTATTAATTCATGTATTAATTTAGTATGCTAATAAGCTATATGATTAATAAATAGTAATGTGTACCTTCATTTTCGTCTTCAGCCGCTGATTCCAAATCTTCATGGTCATGTCCCGCATCATTGGCATTATCATTTAGTTGGACATAATCATTATCATCTCTTTCATTATCTTGTCTTTCTGCTGATGCATTAGTATGTGTGACAATCTGATTCCTTGTTGCAACCATTTCTACGTTTTCTACTTATTTTTTCCGCAATTCAAGATATGCTGACATAGAACCTGGAGAACAAAATGACCTCTTTTTCTGTTTCTTTTGCGGTACAAAAGATTGTTGATTCTTCTCAACTTGATGATCCTTCTATTTTGGATTATTCTTTTTCACAGAGCTAAAACCTGTAATGGACGAAATTAGAGTATGGACGAAATTAGGCAAAGAAGAATAACATCCGCCGTAGAAGCATGCGGCAGCAGCTCAAAAGGCCGACTAGTGATACAATTTATGTCAAGATAGGTAATGAATGGTCAGAAGGGCTATCAAAGAAATGGCCGAATCATCTCTCTAAACATGTATATCTTAACTATTTCACCTCAAATAACAAGCAAACAGATTTTTAGACATTTTGCAACCTTTCTTTCCATAACTGACACACATAGGCTAAGCACAACTATCCCAAATAATTAGATGTCATGAATTTTTGGCATATCTAACTTAAGCACACAGATTTTTACTTTCAATTCCATTACATTATCCCACTTTATCCAATCAGTATCGTTAGCAACTACATCATGCATGATTCATAAAAAAAAAGTACGACTCAAAAAATACTACATTTCTAGGCTAATACAACACCCCCAAGTCGTCGCATTAGGCCCTTCTGGCCGTTGCATTAGACCTAATGTAACGGCTAGGGGACGTGGCATCTCCTGACGTTGCATTAGATCTAATGCAATGGACAGAAGGGCCTAATGCGACGGCTCTATAGGCGTCACATTAGCTTCATATCTAATGTGACGCCTGTGTTTAGCCGTCACATTAGCTTCTATCTAATGCGACATCCCCCCTATGCGACGGCCAGGCAGAGCCATCGCATTAGATAGTCAGCTGTTTTTATGGTTATTTAACCCTCTAATGCGACGGCCAGACAGAGCCGTCGCATTACATATTCGACTGTTTTGAGGCTTTTTTAACCACCTAATGTGACGGTCAGGTACACTATATTGCAAAATAAATAATTAAAAGAGAAAAATAATAATAAAAAAGGATTACATTACTAATTGTTCACAAATGTATAATAATACAATATTAGACCCCTTAGGACATATTACAAGATAATTGTTCACAAAATTAAAGTATCTACACATAAGCCTCCACCTACACGCCCATTTGTTAGATTGCTAAATTTCTTCTCCATTTTGCTCACCAGACTCCTACAAGGTAACATAAAGAATAGTCATAAGTAAAAAAAAGGTAGACCAGCCAAAACATCATAAATAATAACTTCAATGTAGTTTACTCATATAAAAACATATAATTTCACAGTATAATAATATAAAAAAATTTAAGCTCCAGAATATTACTATGTGTTGGAAAGAAGGAAAACACAAAAATTACCTGATTAGCTGTCCCAGGAGACTGTCCATTTGGTTCACTAACATGCGGTGCACTAGACGAATCATTTGGAATTGATGGACTCCCAAAAGAAGGAATCACAAGATTTATTCCAGGATTGACTTCTTGAAGTTGTGATATAATCACTGATGCAACGGTCGGTGCAAGCGGTTGCACTAACTCAGCTTTCATACTCTACAAGAATTCCTCCGGAATTATGAAACCTGGTTTTTTTTCTTTTTTCTTCAAATCAGTCTTTGTCACACCTTTTCCGACAAGTCGTAAGCGATCTTTGCTTTTGGGACCTTGAAGCACTTCAGAGTAAAGAACTAGATCCTTAAAGTTGCTACCATCTCTGTGTTGGGTGGACTCCATAGCATCTATCTTTGCCTATTTATAGAATGTTAAGTCATTGTCTTACTAAATTTTCAATAGTACGCAAATATATGATAATACAATTGTTTAACTCACAATATTATGTTCAGTTTTCTCGTTGATGGTATGATATGTTCTCTCTGGAACTCTTTTCCTTGATTCTTTGTAGACCTTTGCTTGAGAAGGTTCTTCCTTATTCGGATCCTTTTGTTGCTGTAAAAAACAAAACAAAATTTAGCACACAAATACCTAAGTCTTAAATTTTTACAAATTAAAATTAGTGAGAACTAATGGAAGCAAAGAGATAATTCAATTATTGAAAAAGAAAAGTGTATACCAATTCATGACGTAACATTGAAAACGACTTACGACCCATCGTGTGCATATCATCCATCAATAGACGATTGTCTCTATTTCTCTTACATTCTGCTTGTGAGATAAAAATAATAAGTTAGAATAATATTACCTCATTATTAATACACGAAAACTTAAGAAAATTTAGTTGAATACCTCAATCTTTTCACAATGCCAATAATTTAAGAGGTCCTGAAACTGAGGTACTGAAATAGTCTCAGGTTTGTGAAACCATCTTAAATCATCACTATCATATTTATAGAAGTGATTCTTCTTAATTCTGCATTTATAACTTCGCCAACTTGCATTAACTGCCTCCATTACATATTTCCTTCCGTCTTCAGCAACCATATACTTTTCCTATATCAATCATTAAAGCGACACATTAGTAATAAATAAAGGTCTAGAACTAAGAATATACTCGTAATATTTTAACATACCAAAACATAATCCCATATTTTGTCATGTGTGGGAAGACATAGAAAACAAGTATAATTCAATGGCGCAAGCTCGGAATCCTTCCCCAAAGTTCCCAAGAAAAATTTGAATTCATCAAGTATTTCCTTCATAGGTCCAACTGGCTGGCCTAATGAGTTCAAAATAATAACTTGGCGTTCCTCTTTTGTACGCGCATGAACCTTTGTAAGCTTTGTTGGCCCTCGATGCTTCTTCTTATTGGCAGCTGTTTTAGATTCAACTATTAATTCATGTATTAATTTAGTATGCTAATAAGCTATATGATTAATAAATAGTAATGTGTACCTTCATTTTCATCTTCAGCCGCTGATTCCAAATCTTCATGGTCATGTCCCGCATCATTGACATTATCATTTAGTTGGACATAATCATTATCATTTCTTTTATTATCTTGTCTTTCTGTTGATGCATTAGTATGTGTGACAATCTGATTCCTTGTTGCAACCATTTCTATGTTTTCTACTTATTTTTTCCGCAATTCAAGATATGCTGACATAGAACCCGGAGAACAAAATGACCTTTTTTTCTGTTGCTTTTGCGGTACAAAAGATTGTTGATTCTTCTCAACTTGATGATCCTTCTATTTTGGATTATTCTTTTCACGAGCTAAAACTCAGAATGGACTAAATTAGCGGCAAAGAACAACATCTTCGCCGAAGTAGCGGCCAGCTGTAGGCGAAATGCGGCGAAGGCAGTAGCGCAGAGGCAGCAGCAATATCTGCTCGTCGAGGCAGCACCAGTACCAACATCAATAATGCAGCAGGTTTAAAATTTCAAACGTTTACCTTCCTTTTTGCACCCATATTGTTAGTGGTTTCCTCCTCGTTACCGCCTTCATCATATGCATATGTGGCTTCATCATCTCTTTCTTCCAACTGGTCATTGCGATGTCCACCGCTACTTGGACGATCCAAACCAAGAACCTTTTTACGTAGTATTTGATTAGCCAAATATCCAGCACCTTGAGCATCCATAAATTCTGCATTCATTTTCAAATTTTCGATCCGTTGTCGCTCATACTCTGGAATCTGACTTTGCGGAGCAGAAAATTTGGACTTATTAACTTTCATCTGCACATATCAACAAATATAAAAACAAGTACATATGTCAAAATGTGATACAAAATTAACTAGAAAGTAAAAATAAGTTAAAACACGAGTAAATAATTAGATATTTTAATACCATCAGAAAATTCCCTAGGAGGGATTTCAACAACATACTGCCAACCCTTTTTGTTTAAATTTTCAACAAAAAAACTTGATGCTCCTGAGATGCCAAGATATATGGTTCTTCTACATAAATTGTCTTATTCGTGTTAACCATGATAAACTCATCATCATATTTTTCCGAGTGAAACCACAAACATTCGAACAAGACAACACTAAAATGCCCATGATAAGATATCTCAATGATGTCTTGTATTGAACCATAATAATTGACATCTCCCAGTATAGGATTTTGACATTTGGAACTCGCAAAGCTATGTGTTACGGCTGTGAGTGTGACTCCATTGTTTTGAGTTACGCACTTCGCGTCACGCTTCATGGTATGAAACTTATATCCGTTAGCAGAGTACCATATGTACTTTTTAAAAACATAAGAAGGTCCTTTCGATAACCATAAGATATGATTCAGAATAATGTCTTGACCTTGTTGAAGTTTCACTTCAATTTTCTCCCTAAACCAATCAATGAAATTCTTATTGTGATCTTGTGCACTATCCCATTTTCTTTTCCGTTTGGTGCTTACATACGTTTTGTGTTCACTGTGATAAAAAATAGAAAAACAAATATCTTAATAACACAATACAATTGAATAATACATATAAACAATAAGGTAAAAAATTATCATCATGGTTTGTCATCTTACTTTATGTATCTCTCAACTTTCTCACAATTGCAATTGAATAAGACATAACGATGTGCTTGTGTCCATATAGTTTGATAAATCATGTGTCCACAATGTTTTTTCTTTGAGGTCCTTACCTTTAATTTGATAGGACGCTTAATCTTAGGTAAAAATGATTTTGCGACACTATCCTTATTAACATTAATTGTGGACGAGTTTGATCATTTCAGATGTCTAGCAATGAAGGTAATACATTCTTTAGCTTGGTATCCTTATGGAATTGAGCCTTCTGGACGGCTCTTGTTTCGAACATCCAACTTTAACTCTCGAAGATACCTTTCAATCCCATACATACACCTTGAACTAACTGTTTTGGTCCACTAGATGTATAGGTAAATGCACCATTATGTCGAAAAATGCGGGTGGAAAAATCTGTTCAAACAGGCAAAGTGTTTCAACTACATCTGACTTGAGTTTGTCAAGATGTCGAGGATCAATAGCTTTATTCCATATGCCTCTGAAAAAAGCACAAAGTCTTATCAATAGAGTAGCAACATCTTTGGGTAATGTTATTTTTATAGCAATAGGGAGCAAGTAATTCATCATAAAATAAGCATCATGACTTTTGTAGCCTATGATTTTCCTTTCTTCAACATGCACACATCGAGCAATATTAGAAGCATACCCTTGTGGTAACTTATCATTTTTTATGACTTGGCAGAACTTGCGCTTTTCTTCAATTGACATCTAGAAGCGAGAGCATGGAATTTCTTCGCTACCATCTTCTAATTTTATTGGTTGAAGCTCTGACATAATTTTAAGTTCTATCAAATCTCGACGAGCACTTACATGATCTCTAGTCTTCCCAGTATGTCTAACAATGTTCCAATGACATTATCAAACACATTTTTCTCGATATGCATTGGGTCAAGATTATGGCGATTAGAACAATGCTTCCAGTATGGCAACTGAAAAAGTATGGATATATTTCTTCATGGATTTGGATCATCATTATCATTACTCCTTTTTTTCTTTCGTTTCTTTCTAAATTCATTTGGAAAATCACGCAACATATTCTCAATATCAATTCCTGTCAAAGGAATAGGTTCACTTCTTTCCTCGGTTTTTCCATCGAAATTTCTCTTATTTTGACACCAAGGGTGAGTTGGATCAAGAAATCTATGAGTGGCCCTGTATCAATTTTTATTACTATAAGGCAACCTCTCAGAATCTGTTTCATAATGACATGAAGGGCATGCCAAATATCCTTTTGTGCTCCACCCGGACAATATTGCATAAGCTGGAAAATCACTAACAGTATTCATCAAAGCTACACACATGTCAAATCTTTGATTACTTGAAGAATCATAAGTTTCCAACCCAGACACCCACAAATCCTTCAAATCCTTGATTAGTGGCTGCAAATAGATGTCAATATCATTACCTGGGGAAGAAGGACCATGGATAAGTAAAGTCAATATAAAAAACTCTGGCTTTATAATCATCCATGGAGGCAAGTTATAATTGATCAATATAACAGGCTATGTACTATGAACAATGTCCATCGAGTTGAATGGGCTAAATCTATCTGTGGCTAACCCCAACTCACATTGCGCGGATTTTCTGCAAACTTTGAGTATACAGAATCAAACTCTTTCCAAGCTTGGCCATCCACTGGATGTTGTAAAATCCGATATTTTTCACGCCCATCAGCATGCCATGTCATGTACTTCGCCGTCTCTTCGCACATAAATAACCTTTGCAGTCTTTTCTTTATTGGAAAGTACCTAAGGATCTTATTATGAATCCTATGGATCTTTCTATTTTCATGTCGTGTGTCATTATCTTTATCATTCGACTTCCATCTTAACGTCTTACAAACATGGCAGCTTGTAGCCTTTGCATGTTCTTCCCAATACAACATTCAATCATTGGGGCATGCATCTATCTTAGCATAATTCAACCCTAGTACTTTTAAAACACTCTTCGCTTCATTAAAAGACTTAGGCAATTTTGCATCGGGTAACACCTCCCTTACAAGCTCTAATATATCAGCAAATGCAACATTGGTAAGCCTGTGATCACACTTCAAAATAATAGTCGAATCATAAAGGAAAGCTTTGAATGTTTCTTGCATCCGGGATATAGTTCCTCCTGATCTTCTTCAATTAACTTGAAAAACTTTTTTGCCTCGTCATTCGGGCCCCTCTGTAAAAACATCACGAGCATCATTCAACAACCCTGCTATGTCATCATTGCAATCATCCATATTTGATTATTCCTCATGATCCAGATTAGTTCTTTCTCTTTCAATTTCGATCCCTAATTCAGATAACTTATCTGTTCTTGGCACAAAACCATTACATATTACGTGATCTCTCACAACATTCTCATGCTTCCAATAACGATAGTGACAACTATCATATGGACAACAAATTTGGTTTCCTTGAGACTTTGTAGCAAAAGCCTTTTTAATATACTCGTGTACTCCTCGTTCATATTCATCACTCCATTTAGCAGCCATCCACCACTCCTTAGTTCCACAATCCATTTCTGCAATGTAATATTTAGGAGACTAATAAATAAAATCTGGAAAAACATACAGTAAACAAAATGTAAAACGACGATGCAACGACGGAAAATTACGTACAAACATTCTCTGTAATTTAATTTGGAAATATAATTTACAAATAAACAAAATGTTGGAAGAAGAATGAATAAAATCTGACTAATGTTGAAAGAAATTAACCTAAATTACATTTGTCAAGAAATTATTCCCTCGTCTATTTTCCTCTATCTGTTCAAACTGGACATGGTTAAATGTTATCATTGCACGTACTGCTACTTACAATCTAAATGATGAATGAAACAATCTCACAAAAAAAGGAACAATATTTAACTTACTGGATCAGCAAAAAAAATTGCCTTCACCAATAACAGGATTTGTGGACACTTTTTTTTTTTTTTTTTGGGTAAATGAAAATATTATTACTAAAAAAAAGAAACTTACAATCAATCATTGAGAATTCTCAATCCTCAACTTAACATAAAATAAGAAATGAAGGAGGGATGTGGCGTTCACTCAGAGGTGACGTTACAAGAGGGGATTAAATCATAAAGAACTCTATAAGTTGTTGTTTTAACTTTTGCAACAACCTCATCTGTCGTTGAGCTAGTGCCCTCAAATAGCAATTCATTTCTTGTTCTCCAAATCTCATATACCACTATGCAAAAGGCAAGTAGGATGGCTTTGGATCAGATACCTGTCCCGCAATGCTCTTTCTTGATCCACTTGAGTGCGCTTTCAATTGTTGTCATTTCTCTTCTAATTCTCAACCATTCTTTTGTATGCTTCCAAATCTTGTGGGTGTAGGGGCAAGAAAAGAAGAGGTGAGCCCGTGTCTCATTAGCACTCTTGCAGAACCCGCAAGTCTTGTCTTCCAAGTTTAGGTAGGAGAGAGTGTCTTTGGTAGCAAGACGCTTCCTACAAGTGAGCCAGACTGTGAATGAGAATTTAGGAGGAATGAAGCCTTTCCAAATTTGAGACATCCAAAGCTTATTCTCCCGCGGGGTGCGCAGGACCTCATACACAAGACCAGAATCAAATCTTCCATTGGTGCAACACTTCTCCAAGCCGACAATTGTGTTTCCTTGACTCCCAAAGATGTTTATAAAAGTGTCGCGAATGCCACAAAGTTTCTTGAATAAAGGGGAATCCCTAGCACGTACCTCATAATCCCAAATGGATTGGCCTCTCAAGTAGTAGCTATTAATCCATTGAACCCATAAGGTATCCGCATTAGTGTGAGTTTGCCAGATGGTCCGGGAGAGTAAGGCATGATTCCATACTTTGATGTTCATAAGACCCAAGCCTCCTTCAGATTGAGGCACACAAATATCATCCCAAGCGACTCTCGGTGGCTTACCACCCCATAAGAACTGGATGCAAGATGAGTGTACCTTGTTGAGAACGGAAGAGTGAATAGGGAGTGCCCGAAACCAAAAGCTCTCGACACCCTGAATAACCGATCTGATTAGTTCCAGTTTTCCCGCATAAGAAAGTGAGTGGTGTACCCATTTCTGAATGTATCCCGAGATTGCACTTGTGAATGGGGCAAACTGGTCTACCGAGACAGAAATTGGGGACAAAGGGACCCCCAAGTACCGCACGGGAAAAACTCCTAACGAGAGACCAACTCTTGCCAAGATCAAGTCACGAATTGAACCTTGCACTCCTGCTATGTAGATGGAAGATTTTGACGGGTTAAGCGTAAGCCCAGAAGCCGCCTCCAATTCTTCAAGACACTCCATAAGAACACCAACCGAAGTTACATCTCCTTTGGCAAAGAGCATGAGGTCATCCGCAAAGGTAAGGTGAGTGATGCCTAACCTCTTGCACTTAGGGTGATAAGAAAATGCTTTTTCCGAAGTCTTTAGCTTTAGCATCCTTGAAAGGTATTCAATGCACAGGATAAAGAGCATAAGAGACATAGGATCACCTTGCCTTAAGCCGCGTTTACCCGAAAAATAACCATGTAACTCTCCATTGATGGAAAGAAAGAAAGAGGTTGAACTAACACACTCCATAATCCATCTAACAAATCTGTCCGGAAACTTGAGACCTCTTAGCACTGATTCAAGGAAATTCCAAGAGACCGTATCAAATGCTTTCCGTAGATCCACCATAAGCATACACCTTGGTGAGACTCTAGCTCTATTAAAACCTCTCACAAGTTCTTGGGCAATAAAGACATTATCCACCATGTTCCTTTCTTTCACAAAAGCTCCTTGGCATTTATCGACAAGTGTAGGAAGAAACATTGCCATCCGGTTAGCTAAAATCTTTGTTATGATCTTGTAGAACACATTGGTCAATCCGATAGGCCTAAAGTCGCTTACCTTGGGGTCTCGATCAGTTTTGGGCAGGAGGGTAAGTATGGTATGGTTCACTTGCTTCAATCGAACTCCGGATGAGAAGAATTCTTGTATACTCCTCACTACATCATGTCCCACATCCCTCCATCTTTTCTTGAAGAGGGCGGCTAAAAATCCATCCGGGCCAGGTGCTTTATCATTGCCAATATCGGAGAGAGCATCCCAAACCTCATTCGGGGAGATAGGATGCAAAAGGAATAGGTCATCATCCTCCCCTAGCTTCGGACCACAATCAAGTACCGCGGGATCAATGTTGGTTGATGGCCGAGATGAGCCTAAAAGTTCTTTATAAAACTCAACAAGCATCTCTATTACTTCCCCGGGAGATGTTGTGGTAGTTTCGTTGTCCTTAACAAGATAGTTAATTGAGTTCTTAACATTACTCCTCTTGATCAAGCTGTGAAAGTATTTGGAGCACCTATCACTCCCAATCAAGTGTTTTTGTGTCGATTTTTGTCTTATGAAGTGTCTCTCGGATTCAAGCAGGTGGTTTGCTCTAGCTCTTAGGGACTTGACATTAGCTTTTAATTCTTCATCAAAGGGATCATCCATATGCGCATTTATAGCCTCCTTAAACTCCATGTTTGCCGCATTTGCTCTTTGTGTGATGCTACCGAATTCACTAATGTTCAATTCTCGCAATGGCTTCTTCAAAGACTTCAATTTTGTGACCAATATAAATTGGGCAGATCCTAATACACGCTGCCTCCAGCATGAAGTCAGGATGTTCTCAAAGGCGGGATGTGAGAGCCACATGTTCATAAACTTGAAAGGTCGTTTTCCAATATTAGAAGATGCAATTACCGAAGCTATCACGGGACAATGGTCCGAGACTGGTTACATAGGCAAGTAGTTGGCCGAGAATTCTAGATTCAAATCACTCCAATGCTGATTCATCAACACTTTATATAGCTTGGCCCATATCGAACCATTCGTCCAAGTGTGTATGAACCAGGCAGGAGTGTCATCAAGTCCACGAGCTATTCTCAATTCAAGGTCCCTGCTGCATAAGGCGTGAGAGGGGGACCACCGGCCTTATCATGAGGGTAGCAATAAGTGTTAAAATCTCCAATAATCAACCAAGGCTTGACAATGCTAGTGCCCAAGTGGGTAAGATGATGCCAAAGCTTTCTTCTTTCCGGAATACTATAGACCGGATACACAAATGTAGTAAGAAAGGACACTTGAGTTATATTACATCGTGCTTGGACATGAATATGTTGAGAGTCCATTCCAAGCACATCACAACTAACTCTGGAGGGGTCCCAAAGTACTAACATTCTTCCGCCATCAATGAAATTTATATTAGAGCAAAATTTCCAAGCAAGGAATCTTTGAGATGTAAAAGAGTCCATCTGTGCACGAGGGAATTTGGTTTCTATTAGACAAACCAATGCAACATCATGTTGTTTTGCGAGCCTACACACAAGAGTTTGTGTGGCTGCCCTATCCCTTTGTCTGCAAAGACCTCAGACGTTCCAACAGAGTACTTTCATTAAGAAACAAAGGAGGTTTTAGTAGCACCTCCGCGCTTCGCGTTCTTTACCATACTATTACCCTTTGGCGTATTCTTTCTTGAAATTACTTTTTTCCATCCCTCGTCCTTGTTGTTAGAAGTCAAGACAGAGGTCTCAATGTCACGAGTGTCCTAGCACCCCATGTAAACATCGAGATAATCGGGGAACATACATGAAACTTATAAAATAAAACAACAGAATAAACAAGCTACCTTCCCGACATATATATATAATCAAAAGCTTGCCTCATTTCTTTACAAAAAGAGTTTTAACATGCCCCGCCATACCTGAATATACATGAGTCTTCTACCAGAGCTAAGCCTCCGAGCAAATGGAGCTTTCTCAAAATCAACCGAGATCCTAAGAGCGGATCACCAACTGGTACCTAAAACTCGCGGCATTTAACGCAGCCCTCCAGGGGGCGGATAAATTTAATATGGAATGAAATAACGCATAAGAAATGTGATCATAATCAGAAAGAATGACAAGGACAAGTATAAAAAGTACATACCTGTCATTACCACTTATGAACTTAATTTCACATCAATATCTTTTCCCATTTTCAAGGTTATAGCCCCATTCTTACGCATACGATTAGGAAAATCATTAAGTTCATTTCTATATAGCTTACTTATCTTTCATAAGTATAATCCGCCCAGAGGGCACATTTACTACCCTACTAAATCGACGCGATCAAGTCACACTAGTATCAAGCGTGTCCGTGGAATCCCCATCAACAAGTGTAAAATATAATCATGTGACGCGGCATCCCACCTCACCGCTTCTGGCATACACAACACATATATATATCTCCCGCCCGTGGAATCCCCATCACCGCCGATACTATAAGTGTCAAATATAACCACGGGTCTCACGCCATAATATCAATCAAAGCAGTGGTATAACGCCTTGGGCTTGCCTCATTTATACTCTTACCGAGAAGGTGGTATAACGCCTTGGGATTGCCCTCATTTATACTCTTACCCTATCTCAAACAACACATAAATGGTACAACGCTTGGGGTTTACCCTCACTTATACTCTACCGAGAAAGTGGTATAACGCTTGGGGCTTCATCATTTATACTCTTACCCTATCTCGACCGACCATCAAACAAGACATAAGCACTACCATGTCTTTTTATAAAATCCGAATTTAACCAGTACTACAAATAAATACCCGTGGAATCCCACATCACCGCTTGCAGCCCAAGTAACTTACAACAAGACCCAACCGATAGTCGCGCAACGTAATAAAACATAATACTTGCACTCAAAGGCTATCACTAAAGCATATAGGCTAATTCTCAATTAACCAAGCCAAAGTACTTATCAAGGCACACATAGAATAATTCTCATTTAACAAGCCAAAGTACTTATCACAAATAGAATAATTCTCATTTAACAAGGCAAAGTACTTATCACAAATAGAATAATTCTCATTTAACAAGCCAAAGTACTTATCGTGGCACAAATAGAATAATTCTTATTTAATCAAGCCAAAGTACTTATCAGCATAAATAGAATAATTCCTATTTAACAAGCCAAAGTACTACGCATTCTTTTCAAAAGACTCCTTTCCAAATAAAACTTCCCGATACTAACAACCGTAGTATCAAGTCCTACCCACCTTTCAAGACAAGTCACAATACTTTTTAGAAATACAATACGGCTTAAATCAAGTGACTTCTTTATTAAAAACCTTAAGCAATTGGTACCTTTAAAACAATTTGCCTTTTCACTAAAATCAAGTCATTTGTCTTTCCATAAAGCAAATATAACCAACTCCCCATAAAGTCGTTATATTCACTTTATACCTTAGCCAAATACAATTTCCTATCCAAGGACTTATACGCTCAAAACGGAACAAGTATCACATACTTTAAAACTCTTCAAGTCCCTTAACTTTAATACAACATTAGACATCCTTAATACTTTCAAAGAAGTGAGTTAATCTCCTAACTCCCCCGGCTTGGCTATTCATAAACTAGTAAGGGATATCAAGGTGTCAGTCGTCTTCACATACGCAACAAGTCATGCTCAAAGATAGGAAAAGTTCTACATACAAGAAATCACACAACTACCTCTTAACTTCTAAGAGTAAGGAAACATGAAATGATACCACAAGTATATTCCATACATAGAATCATGCCAAAGGAAGGAAGAGGTTCACATACCTCGCGACGATTATCGACAAGTAGCAAAATGCTCCAAAGTACTAACCTTGATAGCTACTCCACTCTCCAAGTAGGATACGCTATACTTAGTACTTCAACCTATTATGGTCACAATATGTCCATTAACCTCTTACTTCAAACGTAGAATATTCTAAGTGCTAAGTCACTAAATTCTACGGAAAATCTGACAAAGACCTCCTTTGTTTCTACTCACTTTGCCACCTTTTCAAGGCCGAATACAATAACCAAACAGCCCCAATTGGCTCACCACAATCTATAAGGTAGTCCAATACAAATAAATAACCATACACCCAATTGGCTCACCACAATATGTAGGTAGTCCAATACAAAAGAATAACAAACTATTACAAACTACAAGTACAAATTCGGCCACCTTGAGTTCAACAATACCAATTCTTATCCAATTTCCATTTCAATCCAAATTGGTAGCATAACATGATATCAAGCCGCATTTGATTATAACAACCATAATCTCCAAGTAATTAACATGTGACGATTCTAATAAACGACCAAATTGTAATCCAACTTAACATGACTTACATTACATTTCGGATTTAAGCTACAAGTAATCCATAATACTTATAAACTTCAACTTAACAACTTCATACTAGCAACATGTAAAACTAACAACAACAATATAATTATATAATCTTGTAACACTTTAAAAGACAAGATTATACCTCAACAACTCTTAATCCAACTCCAATCCAAATCGCTTCCTGTAAGATTAGAACCTCTCCAAGACACTTCAATCCGCTTGTTGAGACCCTTAGAACAACACCAACAATTGTCCTTCAACTCTCCAAACAAAACCTAGAAAGACAACTAGGTTTTCGACTAACCCGTAAACTATCTTTTTCCAAGATTTTTCTATCGAGATACGCTTACACTACCCTCAAGAACCTCGTTTAAAGCGTGGGTTTAAGGACAAGAAACAAAATTTTTCTTTCTTGTTGCTAGTGAACCCGAGAGCAATGCTCTAGTTCATCCAATTTTTCTTGAAAATTTCTAAGTGTTGCTACTAGTAGTATAATAAAGGGTCATGGAGGGACAAGATGCAACCATTTGGGTGGCTAGGATAAGCTCTACTTAAATATCAAGACCTTGTGGTCCCTTTGACAGTTTGACTTAGTCAAGATTGTCAAGCTACACTTGCAAGGCTTGTTCATCCAAAAAGACCATTATGGGGGTGACACGTGTCGCCCTCCCATTTGTCACAACAAAACGTTTTCCGACAAATTTCATAATTCCGATAATTTTTTTTTCAAGTCTCAAATCTTAACACTTGTGAGTTCTTACGTACATTCTTAAAACATGTCCTGTAAATACGGGGTGTAACACTCAACCAGGCTATGTTCCCCGCGTTCAAAGTTTACGCAACGTATTGCATAATTAGACTCAATCGTAGTACCCTTACAAGTTACCCCATCTAGTAAAGTTTGCGTGTCAATTGGTGTGCTAGCATCAGTTTGTCTTGTCTCAATTCTCAGCCTATCATGATGTGCAAGACCAGCATAGGGGTGATGGTTTGAGGACCCCTCTTGTGCTTCCCGCAAGCTCGATGAGTCAAGTTGACCCGCAACCGGAGGAATACCAAAATTCAGAGCTTCTCCCACACTTCTGGGAATATGAGGTAGAGTTTGCACACTATTCTCTATATCCATCAAGTTATCACTACCCATGGGATGTTGAGGAGGTGGTGGATCAGGGCAAGAGGGACCGGTTTGACCCGTAACAGTAGCAACACCCGAGCTTGTAGAAACGCCACCGTTGCTAGGTGATACCAATGGATTATGGGTTTTCTGGGCTTCTTGAGCGTTGATGTCTTGCATCAATTTTCTACACTTCAAATGGTTGTGGCCGAAAGACGCACAATGATAGCAAAAATCTGGGTAATTCTCATATTTCACCTTTTGGATATACCTTCTATTGTCGGGAAGTTTAACTCCAAACTCCATAACCGGTTCTTTGCTAACATCTACTTCCACCAAGACTCTTGCATAGTTCATTTTAGACATCTCCTTAGTAAATTGATCCGTGTATAGAGGCTTCCCCACACGCGAAGCAATCTTGCTAAGGCCTATTGCACTCCAAACCGAGATGGGGATGTCATGGAAAGTGACCCAGATTGGGATGTCCATGAATAAGTCATCCGTTAATAATACTCTTTTATCAATAGGTTTTAACATCATAGTTTTTCCAAAGACCATATACGGGCCTCCATGAAGTACATTTGTGTGTTCTTCCTCCGTCATGAATTTGAAGATTGTCCATTCTTTGCCATATGGGATGATACGGCACTTCACTCCCCATCCCTTAACAATAGAATTCAATGCCCCTCTTCCCGGGAAAGGACCCGTGAAGCAACCAATTAGACAATATCCCCAGGTTTCAATGAATGGGACTTCATCCGTAGCTTCGAGTTCCACATCTTCTCCTTGTTGTTCAATAAATTGTAACTTCATTCCTTTTTCTTCAATCCTGGTACCCGCAAAGACTCCCGCATAGGTCTTCTTTGCCGGATTAAAACCTTTGCGTTGATAAGGGGGTAATTCGTTATTTGTTGCATCAACGGGTGGATTCGCATGATGATCTCTAGATTCATTTGTGGGCATATTGTCAGCTAGCCTCCCATGTAGTGTTGACTGAGGGATAGGATTAGAGGGGGTAGAGCTCGGACCCACATCTGGAGATAGGATGCGTGTGCCATTTGGAAGAGTTGGGAAATTTTCATGCATTTCGGGTGGTAGTGATGATTTGGAGGGAGGTGGGGGTGGGTCATCTTGGATTCCGGGGAGTATTGATTTGGAGGGAGGTGGGGGTGGTAGTGATGATTTGTGGACACTTGTTAAGGCCTAGAAGTGACTAATGTTGGAAGAACAATGAATAAAATCTGAGAAATTTGATTTGAGCAATTCGACGACGCAACGACTGTAAAATCTGAAAAAATCTATACACATACATTAATCTAACCTTTAATTAATAATGGTAACACATGAAAGGAGAAGGTAAAACGACGTTAAAATATAATCTAACCTTGGAGAAGAGGGAAGAGCATTCGACGATGGAGCTGCTGCTGAACGCGATGGAGATAGTGGTAAGGCGACGACGATGGCGACGATGAGGTATGGTAATACGACGTCAAGCTGGGGGAAGGGGATGCGACGGCTAGGGATTAGGAATTGAAGAAGAGGGCTGAATCGCGGGAACTAAAAAATGAAATCAAAAGTCGTCTGATTTGGGGAATTAAAAGAAAGGAGCCGTCACATTAGCCTTCCAGAACCGTTGCATTAGATAGGCTAATGCGACGGCTATATTGGGTGTTGCATTAGACAATAGGCCCGTCGCATTATCCTTTCAGAACTGTCGCATTAGATAGGCTAATGCAACGACTATAGTGGGATATCACATTAGACCATACGAGACGTTGCATTAGCTTATCTAATACAACGACTCTGGATTTTAGCGTGTACTCGTCGTATTAGCCACATCTAATACGATGGCTCTCCAACACCCG
The DNA here is from genome assembly GCA_029844215.1 of Przewalskia tangutica. NCBI lineage: Eukaryota > Viridiplantae > Streptophyta > Magnoliopsida > Solanales > Solanaceae > Przewalskia > Przewalskia tangutica. The sequence goes on from CM056732.1 coordinate 30,247,663, forward strand.
TCGTTAGACCTACCTGGGGCATCACATTTGGTAAGAAATGTAGTAGTGAAAACACATAAAAAACAATAAAAAACAATAAAAAGACTCAAAACAAAATAAGATATCCCCCCAAACTTAATCGACACATTGTCCCCAATGTGTGAAGACTAAAAATAACGAGGGACAACTTACTGACACAACACAGCGGTTATAACGGAGGTCTGGGAGAAAGGCCAAATTAATGTGCACAAAGCCGAAGGAGGCATCGCGGTGCTAATTGCCAAAAAATTCCAGTGTCTTCAATTTTCTGCATTGTTAACCATTCTCCCTTCGGAGTGAGTGCTGCCCTTCATCTGTCATCCAAAAATACTAGCATACCAGATCGTGAGACTGTTCAAGATAAAATAAAACAAACAGAAACAAAAATTGAAATAACATAATTAAAACCATTGGGTTGCCTCCCAAGTAGCGATGTCTTTAACGTCTTGTAGCCGGACGCAGGTTACTTACTATATCAAGGGGGCAGTATCCCCTCCACATATCCACTTTAGCACCATTTTCCTCCTCCTTCTCCTTTTTTTCACAGGGCTTATTTCAGGAGGATTTATTCCCTTGTTCTCATCTACAACATTATTTACGGGTGCAAAATTCTTACCATCAAGGGCATTAGTACCCTTGGAACTTTCATGATGAGACTTTTTATCAACTACACTAACAACAAAACATCTAGCATCTACTTAAGGTTCAGTGGGCTGCTTGAAGACTTTGAATATCATTTCCTCACCTTGGACTCTGAGTTTTAACTCCCCCCTTTTCAACATCAATGAGGGCTCTCCCTGTAGATAGGAATGGTCTCCCAAGAATCATGGACATATTCTCAGCTTCATCCATGTCTAAAATGAGGAAATCAGTAGGAAGGATGAATTTACCCACTTGTACCAACACATCTTTAATAATTCCCTGGGGATGCACAATTGAACGATCAACTAGCTGCAAGGTGACTATGGTTGGCCTTGCCTCTCCCAGACCAAGTCTTCTGAACACAGAGATGGGCATTAGGTTGATACTTGCCCCTAAATCACATAAGACTTGCTTGCATGTCACATTCCCTATGGTGCAAGGTAGGGTGAAACTCATTGGATCTTTCAACTTAGGGGGAAGTTTCTTCTGCAAGATAACACTGCACTCCTCTGTCAGCTCTATTGTCTCATAGTCTACCAGTTTTCTCTTCTTAAATAGGATGTCTTTCATGAATTTCACATACGCTGGCATCTGCTCTAAAGCTTCAATAAATGGGAGATTGATATGAAGCTTTTTTAAGACCTCTAAAAGTTTAGAAAATTGCTTGTCTAAGGACTTCTTTTGCAGTCTTTGAGGGTAAGGAATTTTGTCAGTATAATCCCTCATCACTGCGGGTGGAGCCTTCTCTAAAATAGGGTGGTCATCAGTAACCCCTCCTTCTCTGGCTCAGCTGCTTTCTCCAACTATTTTTTTTTCAGCCACTGATTTGGGTGCAACCTGTTCAAATTATTTTCTGCTCCTCAGGCTTATTGCCTGACACTGCTCCCTTGGATTCACCACAGTATCGCTAGAGAGGTTTCCTTATTCTCTATTGTTCAGCATGTTTGTCAACTGTCCAACTTGTGCCTCCAAATTTCGGATAGATGACCTAGTTTCTGTCATGAACTGGGTCTGCAAATTTGTAAGTGTTAGCAATGCTGCTTTTAGCTCATCGGGATTCTCTTGTGCCTGTTGGTTCTGGTTTTGGCCTTGAAACTGTGCTTGCTGCCCTTGTTCATTCCTTCAAAAAAAGTTTGGGTGATTTCTCCACCCCTAATTGTACATATTGGAGTAAGGGTTGTTGTAGCGTCTCTGAAAATTCTCCACTTCTTGAACCTGCTCCATGGGTACATTATTCAGGTCCATTGTTGTGCATCTATAAAAAGTATGGGGACCCCCACAGATCTCACAACCCACTGGTGTCTGAACCGCTTTAACTGCCATGATACTCTGCTGCATCTGCTTTGTCAAAGTGGCTACCTGCGCAGTCAATGCAGTGATAGCATCTAGCTCATGAACCCCAGCCACTTTCCTATTGTTCATTGCTCTCTCATCGGCCCACTGATGGTTGTTTGTGGTCATATCCTCTAGAAAATCATGTGCCTCATTGACACTCTTTCTCATGAACGTACCTCCTGCTGCAGCATCAATGATGGTACGAGTTGTACCACACAGCCCATTGTAAAATATGTGGACAAACATACACTTCTCAATCCAATGATGTGGGAACTTTCTCTGCAAGTATTTAAACTTATTCCATGCATCATATAATGGTTCTCCCTCTAGCTGATAAAAGTTATTCAACTCACCTCTGAGCTTTGCTGCCTTAGTTGGGGGGAAGAACTTGGCAAGAAATTTCAGGGCTAAGTCTTGTCATGTTGTGATAGAGTTCGCCTGTAATGAATTCAGCCAACACTTTGCTCTATCCATGAGTGAGAATGGGAAGAGTCTCAACCGAATGGCGTCATCAGTAACACCATTGTATTTGAAAGTTGCACGCAGCTCCAGGAAATTTGCTATATGCAAGTGAGGATCTTCAGACGGTAATCCCCCAAACTGAACTGAGCTTTGAACTATGTGCAATATGGCTGGTTTGATCTCAAAATTGTTGGCTTCTACAGTTGAAAGCCTGATGCAAGTCTGTACCCCTGTAATGGTTGACATCACATAGTCCCCCAAGCTTCTTTCGGCAGGGACTTGTCTTACGACAGGCGACAACTCATCATCCATCAAATTGTTGTTTCGCTGATCTCCCGTTGCTAAGGAATCAGCTGCTCTTTTCTCTTTCCTGTTCTGTCTGCACAATCTCTCAATCTCAGGGTTCAGAGGGATATGAATGTCAACTCCTCTCATACTTCTCATAAACTATGTTCCCGACACTAATAAAAACAGTAAACAGATCACAACAAACAACACTAAAGCAAAATAAAAATAAGAAAAAAACTGAAAATAAAAAATCCAAATTAGAAATAAGAATAGATAAATCGATATTAACAGTACGCCAGTCCCTGGCAACGGCGCCAAAAACTTCTTGTGATATTTCTAAGTGTTTACGCAAGTGTACGTATCGTTACAAATAATATAGTATGTAAGACCGAGTTTATCGTCCACAGAGACTGGTTTATTAAGTACCGATTATCTATCCTATGATATCTATTTGGTTGACGTTCTTTAGTTTGAGAATTATAACTACGAATTATGACTAATTGCAGGAAATAAACTAAAGATTATAAGCCTTTGGGTTTATAACAGTTATGAAGGAAATTGGCTTCCAATCTCCTCTACTATCCACTCTTGCACGTGTTAATGCAATACTAATGATTATTCTTCTTATTAAGATAGCAGGTTAACTAATCTGTCATCATATTCCGGTTAGGACATACGAGAGCTCAACCTTATGCAGAAACCTTCTATATTTTTATGATAGATTTTACCACACAGGAGGATTAAGAACATTAACCTTAATTACTACACAAGTATCGGGATACTTTCGTCCATGATTTTAACCTATGTCTAGACAATTACAGCATATTCAAATCTCACCTTTCAGACTTTTGATTCGAAATCATATAAGTGATGACAATTAATAACTAGTTAATTATCAAGCAATCATAACACTATTGAATAGATCTTAATATGATGAAGAAGAAATCAATAATCAATGCATTAACTATATGGAAAAGCTTCAAGAAGATTCGATGGAAACCCTACTAAAGTATTTAGCTCCTAAACATTGTCATGTCAAGAACTAAATTACAATCCAACATAAACTGAAATAAAGTAGAGGAAAGAAAATAACTTAAAAAATGAGATGTCTCCAATTGTGTCTTGCCTCCTTTTCTCTTCTCCAAAGTTGTGTTTAGAATATGGTATAAGGTATGTGATAATGAGCAGGGTTTAGGGATTTATACTTGAGAAAAGTAGCCTTTCGAACCATAAAAACCCTCTCCAATTCGGCCCAGGAAACCTGAAAAATACGCGTCGGCACCGCGGTTCCTCTGAGAGTCATCTAGGTGCTAATTGGCTGAAAATCACTGGAAGTTACTGGAATGGAGGCACCGCGGTTCCTCCGTCGCACCCGCATTCGACGCGATTCGCCAACTTTCGCAATTTTTATGCCTCTGCTAATTTTCCCGACCGCGGTTCAATGGCACCGCTCTTTGATTTTTGTCCTAATCGCGATTTCTTTTGTTCTTCTTGGCACTTCTTAGGCTTCATTCCTTGGGTTGTGCTTGTGCAATTTTCATCCTCAGTTAAACTCATTTCATCCTCAAAAGTAGTATCTTATCCTTTATGACCGTTGTGACACAAACGAAAGAAAAACACACCTAACACTATACTAAACGCAAAATAAATTAGCAAAATACTAACTAAAAATGACTCAAAAGTGTATACAAAATACACTTAATAGTCCTTTCGTACTTGATCTAGAAATTCATCATTCAGCTCCTCATACCTTCTGCGATCTCGGGTTCAGGTTCAAATGTTGCTTCGGATGTGGTAATATTTGGGAAAACATCTGGTTCTTCAGCATTCTGCTTATTCTCCACTGAAATTATAACGTTATTTTCAGATGTATTCCCAGAATGTTGTCCGTCATTCAGGGAAACATTATGGGAGACACGAGTTTGCTTACCTTTTGATGCCACAAAGTTGTGTCAATTGTCCTGACATTATTACAGATTTCTTGTTCTCCAACAAGATAGCAATTGTCACCTGTCCTGGTACCTGACATAACACATTTGTTAGCTTCATTTGTAACTATACAAGCATACTTATTAAACTTTACCTCAAGATTGTCATCACACAATTGACTTATACTAACTAAGTTAGCCATTAATCCTTCAACATGTAAGACATTTTTCAAGGCGGGAACACCAGGAACATTTAAGATTCATCTTCCATTGATTTTACTTTTACCGCCACCTTCATAAGTCACGTTACCTCCACTGAGTGACTCGTAGTTCTTTAGGCACTCATTTGTCCCTGTCATGTGGCGTGAACATCCACTATCAAAGTACCAAGAACCTGAAATATTAATCCTCAAAACAGTTATAGCACCATTACATTTCACACTCATTTTGGGAACCTAAATTCTCTTAAAACATTTTTCCTTTCTGGACTGAGGAATGTTTCTTCGAGTGTTGTCCGAGATGTTGGACAGTCGTCTTGACAACATTCTGCTCCTGGACTTCTGAAGTTTGAAACAATATATTTTAAATGACAAGGGTTTTTACAATGATGACACCCAAACTTCATATCCTTTGACATATATGAGACTTTATTATTTAGTCCATTTTCTTTTACAAAACCCATTTTCTCATTTTTGTCAAATAAATTAGAGCATATTGCATTAAGAAAGTTCTTGTATCCAATACCTGCGTGTGGGGGTTGACTAACACTCAGTATCTCATCCAATTTAAAAGTCCCTGTATTGAGCTTACGGAAGTTGCTTCAGCTAGATCCAACTTTGCACTTATCTTACCAAATTCATGGTCCTTTTTGGTAAGTGTCACCTCTAAGCGGGTTATAGTGCCTTTTAAATCTGTATTCTCAACAGTTAAATATTTTACTTTTGAGTCAAGTTGCTTGGATTCTAGAATTAAGTCATTACAAAGTTTTGTAATTCCTTAATCATTTCGTCCTTGGAGTCAACTTGATTTTCAAAGTTAGTCTCACTAATAAAAATAACACCACTAAAGCAATTAATATCATGATAGTTGAAGTATTCATACCTTTCGGATGTGGCTGGAACTGCAGATGTCGTCGCTGATGTTGAAGCAAATGTGGTGACATTTGGAACAACACTATCGACAACATTTTCCTCGTCTGATAAGGACTGTTCAAAATAGTGGCCAACATTGCTTGTGACTCTATTTCTTGATCTCCTTCCTCTTCTCCTTCATCGTCACTAAGAGAGACCCACAAACTTTTACCAAATTTTTTCAAGGTGTTTGCACATTTATTGGCATAATGACCCCACCCTGAACATGCATGATATTGCACAGTTTCAAGTTGTTTGGGATCAAATTTGGATCGATCTGAGTTGGTTCTCTTTAGTTGATTTCCTCTTTGTACTATAGGAAGAGAGTTAGTAGACTTCTGATTGAAACCTTGGTTTTGGTGTTCTTTGGATTTGAATTTATTTTTATCATTGTTGAAATTCCTTACATCGAATTGAATGTTCGAGTAAGGAGGTAAACATTTACACCATCACCAATTTCTTCAAGGTTCTCATCTTCTTCATCGATTTGATTCTCTAAGGATTTTACTTGAAGTGCTATATCTTTGCTTTTATACAATTTCCTTTGATTCTCTATATTCATCTCATAAGTTTTGAGAATACTCATTAAGGTATTAAGGTCCATTGTAGCAAGATTGTGAGCTTCTTCAATCGCACAAATCTTTATGTTGAACTTTTCAGGAAGAGAACGAAGTGCTTTTTCCACAAGTTGAGTGTTGGTCAATGGAGAACCAAGAACTTGACATTCATTAGATATGTCAATCAACTTTTCAAAATATGTTTTAATATCCTCCGTCTCTTCCATCATTAGACGTTCATATTTACTCATGAGCAGACGAAGCTTCGTTCGACGAACACTAGAGCTACATTCACAATGAGTTTGTAAAGTATCCCATGCATCCTTGGTTGTAGAACAATTTTGTATAAGTTTTAACATATAAAGATCAACCCATCCAAAAATGGCATTTAAGGCCTTTTTGTTGAAGCTTGCATTGTTGGTATCTTCGCATTCCATTCGGATTCAGGTTTAACCGTTTAACAAGTATGTCACCTTCCTCATCCGGTGGAAGCATTGGAATAATATATTCGTTAGTAATAGATCTCCATGCCTTAACATCAATTGATTTGATATGAGAGCGTAGGCGAATCTTCCAATAGGCATAGTTTGAACCATCTAAAATAGGAAGCCTACCAATTGTTGGATTAGCGGATCCATAGTTTAAATAACATGACCAAGCACTTATTATGTCAAGTGTTGGCTCTGATACCACTTGTTGGGTCCCGGGGGTAATACTATAGAATAATTAAAAACTAACCGAAAAAGTAAAATAAGCTTGTATGCTAAAATAGTTGCAAATGTCAACGATAATGTCGTCTGACACAAGTCGCAACACTTCGATAAAACAGAAAAGCTTAAGAGTAAAAAACAGCGGAAATAATAAAGAACACAAAAGTTTATATTTACATAGGTTATATATTGATATAACCTATGATGGTCAATGATCGAAAGTATTGTATATATTTATATACAATTGAATATATTCCTTCTTTTACATTATTACAAGATAATACAAAAGGAATAAAAAGATTTAAGTCGCAGATGACTTATGCCTGAAAAATCTACCTAAATAGACGTAGACAACATCTCATTACAATTGCTTCAATAAAGAACAAATCTAGAATCTAAGCAACAATTATAATGTTGGACATAATGTTATCGACACACTCAGGAAACACTTGTGATCCAGTTTTCTGATCGTTACATCAGAGAGCTCTCTTGATATTTTCTTTTGATTTTTCTGGATGTAGATTCACTGATATATAGTAGAGGGTGTTCCTTGAAATGCTCATTGAATCGTTGTAGAGGTTGAGAGAAAGATGGACAGCTGATAGGATTTGTTGGAGAAGATTGTGGAGCAAAATCCTATAACTTCTTGGACTTGTTCCCCAAGTTTAGCAACAACTTGGACCTGGTCTTCCCACATTTTTCTTCAGCTCCAAAACTCATTGCCAAGTCATATTACCCTCATGGTGAAAAAAACACGAGTTTAGCTTCAGTCCCGTGAAGTAAAGCAAAATTGTTATCAGGATGTTGGTCCGAATGTCATGACATTTGTTCCAACATTTTCTGATTTTAACTTAGTACTGAAAATGATATGTTGGGCAAAATGTCATAACACCAAACCCAACATTAACAGGTTCTTTGTCAACAATTTGATATAAATTCCAAAAAATAACCTTCTCTAGATTGTACAGGAAAATGAAGTAAAACTTATAGAAAACCTTACAGGAAAACACAAAAATGATATAGGAAGAAAAACTTCAGAACAAATGAATAATATTATAAAAAACATCTTTACAAATCCAAAAATAAAAGAAATCTTAAGAAATACAAATCTAGGTACAAATATATTACATGTTACAGGTGTAATAAAAAGGGACATACTTCGAAATACTGCAAAATGAATAAAAAATTACAAAAATTAAAATTAGATGAAGAAATAGTTCAAAAATCTCTAATCTCTTAATAGATTTTTTTGATTCAAACACTAAAACAGAATCTTTCGGGTTTTCTTCTCTATCTTCGGAAGATAATGAACCTCTTCAAGTAGATGAATTGGTCACAATCAATTTATCTGAATATTCTAAAAAAGAAAAAGAAAAATGTATATGTGTATTAACTAAAGATCAGAAATTCATGTTAGACATCGTAAAACACATAGATACCCAACATCAAAAAGAATATTTAAATAGACTCTTAAAATCTTTCAAGAAAGAAAAGAAAGAAGTTAAAAATACTATTTTACCAAACACATCTAAAAATACTTATGACTTAACTAACATCTTAGGAAAAGGAAAAAAGATAAAAGAAAGTAAAGAAGTAACAGTTCAAGAACTACAAAAAGAAATCAAACAAGTAAAATCAGAAATAAAAAAATAAATTAAAAACAGGATTCTGATTTAATAAAAATAATTCTTTCAAAATCTATGCAAGAAAGCTCTGATTCTGAAAATTCTGATTCCGAAAATCTCATAGAACCTGAAGAAGATATTGAAAAAGAAATAAAAATCTAGAAGAAGTCCCAGAAGACTTTCTTAGCGTATTAAGACAAATTACATCTAAAAATACCTACTAAAGATAACTAGTAAATTCTAAAAAAATTAAATATAAAACAGTTGTCCTTTTTGATATAGGAACATATTTAAATTGAGTAAAAACAGGTATAGTACCAAAAATGGTCATTTTGATACAGGAGCAGATTTAAGGGATAGGGTGTTGGGGGGAGAGGGGGAAGTCAAAAATGGCTGTTGCACAATGACCAAAATATAAAATGGTCGTTGGTGCAACGACTATTTTGTGCAAAGGGGAGGAGGACGGGCGGGACAGGTACGGGTCGGGTCTTGGCAGGACTGGGGCGGGTCGGGCCTGGCGGGACCATATCCCATCCAGGTTCGAGTTTTGGTACCTTTATTTATTTTTTATTTCGGGGTCAGGGTGCTGTCTGGGTGGGACCAGGCTGACCCGGCCCGTTGACCACCCATATATATAGGTGTCAATATCCTTTTTTTTCTTCTTCTCGTATAGTTCCCAAACAAGAAGTGTTAGAAAAAGCAAAAAACTGCCTTATTATACTCCGTATATTGACTTGCCAACCTTGAAAAAATACTGAACCTACTAGTAATTATACAAATGCGTTGCAAAATGTGATATTCCAGACCCAATTGGGATCAAAACTATTACTTTTCTTCATGGAGAACCAACTATGACTTACACCAAGAAATAGTTTGAGAAACTTGTTGCACGACAAAACCTGCCCTATTGGATACTTATATGAGAGACATGTTTTACTTCGACTGGAAGATTATGCTACTCTACTGTCGAAAGCATGTGAATTGAGAGTGAGGAATAAATATTTTCTAAAATGGAATCCACTGTTTAACCCCGAGGAGGAAACTACCATAGTCATTGCTTGGATTTCATTTCCATGATTACCAAAATGTTTTTTGATAAGGAATCCTTATTTTCATTGGCAAATGCAGTGGCCACACCTTTAGTAATTGATAAGTCCACTCACAATCGAACAAGGTGGAAGTCGATTTTCTGAAGGAACACCCAAAAAGAATTCAAATTAACTGTGTGGATGAAAAGACAGAGGAAGTATGATCAAAATGACAAAAAAAATTAATATGATTATTTGTCAAAATATTGCACTCATTGCAAGTTACAAGTTCATGATTTGAATGAATGTTGGATATTACACACAGAGCACCAAGCAAAAAAGGAGGAGCATAAAGATGAACATAAGGAGCTAGAGAAAAGGAATGCAAAGGATGAAGTTAACAAGCTATATGGGAGACAAGTTATCAATGAGCCAACACAGAATGGGTTATACAGGAACGGAAAGTTGGTGTATGAGAATTGAAATGTGGTTCAAAATAAGAAGAATAAGGGCAATGTTAAGAAAGTAATACAACAAGGAGACTAGGGTACAAACAAGGCTAATACAAGCACAAACAAGTATGCAACATTGGGGGATCTTACTGAGGAAAGGTAGATAGAAATGGGTAGCAAGTCTGATGAACAACACAATGCAAACAATGGAGTAGTTACAGAAACCTCCAAGCCATGGGTAGGAAAGCTTTGGAAAGGTGAATGACAAATCACATGACATAAAAGAAAACAACAATAAAGGCACAGAGGAAAACAAACACAAATTGAGGATACCAGCAAGGATAGTAGTGACAATGCAAACATAGTGGATCAGCAAGACAACATGAACAACAACCAACATGCAAAGTTTGATGAGAACACAATAACTAGCAATAATGAGGGATATGAAGAATCAATGGGAATTAATGTAAGTCAGAATAATCACGATAAGGAACTGGAAAGCAGCAAGCATGGCAACACTCATCAGGAAACAGGTTAGACTTTCACTGATGAAATCCAAATAGATAGCAATTCCGGGGAACCCAAAAACCCCCTTATGATAGCTAAAATGCAATAATTGCAGTATAGATATGTCAACCAGTAGAATCACTTGTTGGGTTTTGATATTGGTGAATAGGAAATGATGGGATAAAAATTAAAGAGGGTAAAAGGCCCTTTTGTCCCACATCGGAAAAAAAAGAGAAGGAAAGAGAGGTGTATATATTACATTACACCTTCTCGAGCTGCTAAAAGGGTTGAGAGGGCAAGGACCCCTCGCGCCGTCGTCGTCGCTCGCTCGGCTTCGGCTTCGGCTTTGGATTTGGATTTGGATTTGGAAAAAGATCGATTGATTGATAATCTTTTTGGACAAACGTTTCTTTAATTAATTAATTATTTAATTAAAAACAAATCCAAACGGATCGACCCGCGACCCGATCCGACCCGTCCGGCTCTCCCTCTCTTTTTCGAATTTCCCTCCAAAATGAGGTGACTATTCTGAATGGTTGCAACCATTCGTAATCAAGATTTTCTAACCCTATAAATTCTTGATTATTTCAAGAATTTATTCACTAATTCATATTCTAATCAATTCAAATTCAAGTTGCTCTTCAACTCGAAAATTTCATTCTCGTGATATAACGCCGCTGAGTGGTTCGTTGCTACCAAATTTGGAGTACTACTATTCGTAAGATAATCGTTCTATCCCGGAGGCGATATTCCGTTAACCTCGAGTCTTGCGAGGAATAATTTCCTTAAGGACACACTTTGAACTAAGTGGGCTCGATTACATTCTGAAATTATTTTTCCAAAACAGATTCTGTTTTCGTTTATTGTTTCATTAATGTTATATGTTTCACTAAGTGATTAACAGATTGTTTTGAAACATTATTTAGCCAAATACAGATTATTATACCAACAATCTTAAGGAAATTATATTTATTGTATTTTAATCTGTATCCTGGTTTGGAGATTAAAACCTGTGTGGTTTTCTACTCCGTATGAAATTTCATATTCTAACTTGAAGATATAAAAACTTCGTTGGAATATTAAAATCCAGGAAAAAGTGTTTTCCAAAAAGGAAAAAAAAAAGTGTTTTTTTTTCAGGAAGAAAAAAAAAGTGTTTTTCAGATGTTGTTTGGAGACTAAAATCTTGGATTTTCTACTCCATTGAGATTAAAGTTTTCATAACTTTCTACTCATTTGGATACTTCATTCAAGATATAAAACTTCATCAAGTATACAACATACACCCATCGCACTTCGCTTCTATCAATTTTGATTCGGTTTGAAGAAATAAAATCTTCACCGTTGTGTATTATATTTGTTTCTATCAAAATTGATTCGGTTTGAAGAAATAAAATCTTCGCCATTGTGTATGATATTTGTCATGACGATTTGAAGAACATAAAAACTTCATCGCTCGCTTAAGGAGATTAAAACTTGTGTAGTTTTCTACTCCATATGAATATTAGTATTCGACTAAGATATAAAAACTTCGTTGGAATACTAAAGTTTCATAATTACACAACGATTAGAAGAACATAAAATCTTCATCGCTCATTTAAGGAGATTAAAACTTGTGTAGTTTTCACTCCATATGAATATTAGTATTCGACTCAAGATATAAAAGCTTCGTTGGAATACTAAAGTTTCATAACTATACCGTGATTTGAAGAAATAAAATCTTCATCGCTCAAATTACGATTTGAAGAAATAAAATCTTCATCGCTTAAGTTTCACAATTATATTCGATTTGAAGAAATAAAATCTTCATCGTTTGAGTCCGTGATTTAATTGCTATTCGGTTTTATTAAGTAAAACGGTTTGTCGATTTGATGACAAACAAATAATGACAATTGATCTGAATGATCGTGTGCGTCTTTGTCAGTGCAATTTGGTTGGAAACCCAAAGAAGTGGTGGTGGATTCTCGTGCCACTCGACATGTTTATACCGCAAAAGAAGCATTTGCAACATATGCTCATTGGACCAGAAGAGGTCATGTTTATGGAAATACCGCAATGCCGAGTTGAAGGATATGGGAAGATACTTCGAGGATGACTTCCTAAGGTCGACTTCCAACAATGTTCTCGCACGCCCAACAATTCGGAAGAATTTAGTTTCACCCGACTACTCACAAAAACGTTTAAGTGTGTGTTGGTTAGTGAGAAAATTGTAATAAGTAAGAATGATATGTTCATAGGAGCGCTACCTCACCGAGGGCCTTTTCAAACTCAATGTAATGGTTGTTGGCGGTATTAATGAAAATTCACTTCGCTTACTTATCGAGTCAAATGATTTACGGCATGTTCGTTTAGGATACGCCAATTACAAAACCTCGCGAAAATTGATCAATTTAGAAGTATTGCCTAAATTCGAGTGCAACAAATCAAAATGTGAAATTTGTGTTGAATCTAAGTTTGTTAAACATCCATATAAGTCTATTAATAGGAATTCAAATCCTTTAGACTTAATTCACACAGATATATGTGATATGAAGTCAATACCATCTCGTGGTGGGAAAAAGTATTTTATAACTTTCATTGACGACTGCACTCGATACTGTTATGTGTATTTGCTTAATAGTAAGGATGAAGCAATTAATGCATTTAAGCAATACAAGAACGAAGTGGAAAATCAATTGAATAAAAAGATCAAAATGATTAGAAGTGATAGGGGTGGAGAGTACGAATCTCCTTTTGCAGAGACATGTTTGGAATATGGAATTATTCATCAAACTACTGCCCCTTACACACCACAATCAAATGGAATTGCGGAAAGGAAAAAACGAACATTAAAGGAAATGATGAATAACTTACTAATTAGTTCCGGTTTACCGCAGAGCTTGTGGGGGGAAGCTATCCTTACAGCTAATCGAATACTCAACAGAGTACCCCACAGCAAAACACAATCTATTCCATATGATCTATGGAAAGGAAGAAAACCCAACTTGAAATATTTCAAAGTGTGGGGGTGTTTAGCAAAGGTCCAAGTTCCTTTGCCCAAAAGGGTAAAAATCAGACCAAAAATTGTGGATTGTATTATTATTGGCTATGCTACAAACAGCAAAGCTTGTCGGTTTTTGGTTCACAAATCGGACAATCCTGAAATTCATGTTAATACGGTAATTGAATCAGATAATGCTGAATTCTTTGAAAACATCTATCCGTATAAAACTGAATGTGAGTCGTCAAGTGAAAGATCTAAACGACCGCGGGAAGAACCAAAGGAAAGTATACCAAGCAAAGAGGATCTAAGGCGTAAACGCCAAAAGACATCTACTTTCTTTGGACTGCACTTTGTAACATTCTTGCTTGAAAATGAGCCTCAAACATTTAAAGCAAGAATGTCATCTTCGATTCAACATTTTGGAAAGAAGCGATAATAGTGAGATTGAATCGATTTTAAACAACCATACATGGGAGTTAGTTGATCTTCCTCCCGAAATAAACCTTTAGGATCAAAATGGATCTTTAAAAGGAAAATGAAAGCGATGACACTATTGACAAATACAAGGCAAGACTTGTGGTCAAAGGTTATAGACAAAAAAAGGTCTTGATTACTTTGACACATACTACCGTGACAAGAATAACATCTATTCGGGTGTTAGTGGCATCGGCGCGTATATGGTCTTGAAATCCATCAAACGGATGTCAAGACGACTTTCTTAAATGGAGAATTGGAGGAAGAAATTTACATGGAACAACCCGAGGGTTTTGTGGTTCTGGTAAAGAAAGGAAAGTGCAGACTTGTGAAGTCACTTTATAGACTTAAACAAGCACCCAAACAATGGCATGCAAAATTTGACCAAACAATGTTGCCAAACGGATTTAAGATTAATGAGTGTGACAAATGTGTTTACATTAAAAATACTCCAAATCATGAAGTCATTGTTTGTTTGTACGTTGATGACATGCTGATAATGAGTAAAAATATTGTCGATATAAATGCTACGTGCGTATGCTCGCTAGCAAATTTGACATGAAAGACTTAGGGTTGCCGATTTGATCTTAGGAATTAAGATCCATAAAACTCCACAAGGTCTAGCATTATCACGATACATTATATTGAAAAAGTACTGACAAGTTCAAGTATTTAAATTTCAATGTTGCAAAGACTCCAATTGATGTAAGTTTTGCACTTCAAAAGAATGAAGGTGAAAGTGACTCACAATCGACTATGCACGAGTTTTGAAGTTTGATGTATATTATGAATTGTACACGACCAGATATAGCATGTGCTATGCAAGTCGAGTCGATTCACGAGTAATCCCAATCAAACTCATCGATGACAATGAAACGAGTCTTGGGATATTTACAACACACCCAAAACTATGCTTTGCATTATAATAAATATCCCGCAGATTTGAGGATATAGTGATGCAAATCGATCACCGGATCGCTTGAAGTTAAATCCACGAGTGGATATGTTTTCCATTGTTGGCGGAGCGTTGTCTTAGAAATCATCAAAACAGACACGCATCGCCCGCTCTACAATGGAATCGTAATTTATAGCTTTAGACAAGGTGAAGAATTTCAATGACTCGAATTTCTTAGAAGATATTCCATTCTCGCCCAAACCTTTGGCTCCTATATGTATACCGTGACAATCAGCGAATAGGTATGGCAGGAGCGTAATGTATAACGGAAAATCTCGCCACATACGACGGAGACACAATACCGTTAGACAACTCCTTCTAGCAGTGGCGTTATCACAATTGATTATGTAAAGTCAAGAGATAACGTGGCGGATCCGCTTACAAAAGGCTTATCTGCAGAGGAGTTGGTAGATCATCAACGGGAATAGGGTTAAGGCCAAGGACAAGTCATCACGGCGGTAACTCTACCTAAGACCGAGATCCCAAGAGCTAGGTTCGCCGAGATCAAACAAAGTTGGATCGACGGTTCAACATTGTCAAATAACTCAACTCATTCTCTGACGAAGACAATGTTCGTAAATAAGGATAAGACTTTACGGCTTGTTAACGAAGTTAATAAAGCATTAAGGTTTTTAATGGTTATCTAAATAAATCGCGATGTATGACCGCATAACGTGGCTATAGACCACACGTTTAGAAATCACCTATGCGAGTGTTAAGTGTAAGCGCTTTAAAGGGAATGACGGAAAGGCCCATTCTCTATGCACTCACGAGACGTACGGTGTTCATGGTCAAACGAACACAACCGTGAGAACCATAAACGGTTGAGGGTCGATTGTGTGTCTTATGTTGTCTAGGTATACAACAAAGTTCGATTCAAAGATATCAAATCTACCGATTGATCGAGTATATCCGATATAAGTTCACTACGGAAAGTTCAAAGGAAACCTACTTATCCAGATGCAATCAATTCTCGCCAGATATCACACTCGTCCGCATTCTTCTATCTTATAATCATTCCCCATTCATGTGGGGGATTGTTGGGTTTTGATATTGGTGAATAGGAAATGATTGGATAAAAATTAAAGAGGGTAAAAGGCTCTTTTGTCCCACATCGGAAAAAAGGGAAGGAAAGAGAGGTGTATATATTACATTACACCTTCTCGAGCCGCTAAAAGGGTTGAGAGGCGAGGACCCACCATGCCGCCGCCGCCGCTCGCTCGGCCGGCTTTGGATTTGGATTTGGATTTGTCAAAAGATCGATTGATTGATAATCTTTTTCGACAAACGCTTTAAATTAATTAATTAATTTAAAAACAAATCCAAACGGATCGACCCGCGACCCGATCCGACCCGTCCGGCTCTCCCTCTCTTTTTCGAATTTCCCTCCACAATGAGGTGACTATTCTGAATGGTTGCAACCATTCGTAATCGATTTTCTAACCCTATAAATTCTTGATTATTTCAAGAATTTATTCACTAATTCATATTCTAATCAATTCAAATTTCAAGTTGCTCTTCAACTCGAAAATTTCATTCTGTGATATACCGCCTGAGTGGTTCGTTGCTACCGGAATTTGGAGTACTACTATTCTGGTAAGATAATCGTTCTATCCTGGGAAGCGATATTCCGTTAACCTCGAGTACTGTGAGGGGAATAATTTCCTTAAGGACACACTTTGAACTAAGTGGGCTCGATTACATTCTGAAATTATTTTTCCAAAACAGATTCTGTTTTCGTTTATTGTTTCATTAATGTTATATGTTTCACTAAGTGATTAACAGATTGTTTTGAAACATTATTTAGCCAAATACAGATTATTATACCAACATCACTAACAACAGTTACTTCAATAGTGAAAGACACTCAGCATGGGAAAACTGATACAAGTATCAATAAAAAAAAATAATGATCATGAACACATCAGCAGGAAAGGGGCAGAAAATGATACCAGTGGAGAAACACGTGACAGTAGAGTAGACAATAGGAAGGATTTCAAAAATATGCAGATAGAACATGAGACTGATTTTGGTGATGATAATGAGGAATACAAGAAGGAAATTAAGGATAGTAGCAAATCAGACATGTCACCAAGACAGGCAGCAAAATCAAGAAAGGAACACAAGCAAAACAAGCAAAGAGACAAAAGTATACCTCCTAAGGTAATATGAGGTGTGAAAACAAGGAACACACTTGCTAAAACCATTTCTCAATGAATTGCTCTCTTAAATGAAATATTAGGTCTGTTAATACTCAGCAGGTCCTTGAAAAAGTTGTGCTATTAAACAGACAAAAGCAATGTGATAGCTTTGGTGGAGCCATTTTAGCATGTTAGGCATATTGAGATGTATAGATTATGGCTTAATATGGAGACTGTTGCATATAATATAAATGGGAAGATATGGGTCTTTGTGGAAGCTGGTATTCAAATGAAAGTTTTGAGGGAGAGCAAGATGTTGTAATGACTATTATTTATGCTAGCACAGATAGAGGAACCAGAATGGCACTATGCGATTACTTGTATGATATTGCTACTCATATGACTCTACCTTGAATAATAAGGGGAGATTTCAATGTGATTACTGAGGAAACAGAGAAATATGGAGGACATCCAGTCCAGTTTGTAGTAACTGAAGATTTCAGGTATTGTCTTGACTCAAGTCAAGTAACTAATCTTGGCTTTACAGGAAGTATCTACACTTGGTGGAATGGATGATCAGATGAAGCTTGTATTTTTAAAAGGTTGGATAGATGCTTAGGAAACAATTACTCCATAATTTATACGCAAATCTTGAAGTGGAGAACCTTATTAAACAAGGATCAGATCATTCTCCATTGTTGTTAAATTTGAAGCAAGACAGTAGACCAATTAAAAAGGCTTTCAGGTTCTTAAATTTTTGGGTGGACCATGACAATTTTCAGGATATGGTTAAGAGTAGCTGGGAGTCAAATTTTAGCTCAGACCCCTTCTATAACTTTCACAATAAGTTAAAGAAGGTGAGCAGGGCTTAAAAGCACATCATCCTTGACTCTCAAACAATTAAACAATGATGTAAACGAGGAAGTCATTCCAATCTAACTTTTCTAAGTCGATATGCGTAACCGGTTCATTGCGAACATGGTGCACTGAAGCAAAAACGAGAAGAGATTGGATGATGGTCGATGAACATGTTGTTTGATAATTAAAGGTAAGAAAGATGAATCTGCAACTTTGAACCTGAACCAGTTTTAGGGTTTCAGAAATGCAAATTTGTGTTTTTGAGACGGAGGCACCGCGGCGCCACCTAGGGACTTTGCAACCTTTAAAAGCTACTGATCTTATTTCTTTCAGTAATTTTCCTTCTCATAGTTCCAGGAATTCATCAACACCATTTACCCAATAAATGATCTATTACTCCTTTAGTCATCCTATATGGCTATCAACATCATCATAAGTCATCATATCAGAATTTCTATACCCTAAATCTCAATTCTCATAAAATTATTGATATCCAGACCTTTAATTCACTCAAATCAAACTCTAAACCATATTGACTAATTTGGCAACTTGTCTTTAATATGGTTCCCTATGAGGCCTGGTATGGTCAGAAAAAGATCACTTATCAGATGGTTCGATGTGGGAGAATTAGAGTTACTTGGACCTAGTTTGGTCCACCAGGCTATAGAGAAAAATATATCTCATGTAGGAGCAATTGTTGACAAGACCAAAGTAGTCAGAAATCATATGCCGATGTGCAACAATGATACTTAGAATTCTATATAGATGATTGGATTCTCCTAGAGGTATCACCTATGAAAGACGTAATGAGGTTTGGAAAAGAAAGACAATCTTAGCCCAAGTTACAATGGACCTTCCAAAATTATTTAGAAAATAGGCCAACTGGCCTACAATGCATTGAAGGCCATATTCGAGATATCCCGATAGATCACGTTCGGATTATGAAAGGCTTACCCTATAATAAATTCTAATTTCTATCATTGATCGACAAGTCTGCAAGCTAAGGACTACAGAAGTGGCCTCTTTCAAAGTTCCATGGCAGAATAAAAATGTGGAGATGATGATGTGGAAGGTGGAATAGGAAATGTGCCTAAGTTCCCTTATATTCTAGGCCGAAGGTTCTGCGTGATTATGAATTTATTAGGCCTTCCCTTGTCATAATATGATAGTTTATACCGACCCTTCATTTTTATGACTAGCTAATACTTTGTGTGAAGCGTAGCATGATCGGGGACAAATATATTGAGATACAAGGTGAGTTCCTACTCCAAATAGTTATATATATATATATATATAGTGTTGTATGGCCTTAAAAGACAAGTCTGAATATCTTCTACTTGTTTACAGGGTTTCAAATAGTCCCATTTATAGGGAATATTTTGTCAAAAAATTTGGAAAACCTTAAAGGTTGTTGTATTCATGCGTATGCCTCTACATTCGAGAATAAATGTTTCTAAGGGGATAGGATGTTACACTTTTTACTTTTGATGTCCTTGGCATCGCGAGTTAAGTAATGTAAATCAGAAGTGGTCAATATCATTTACATGGATAACGATGGTATAAAACAAGTGTTAAGTAATGGTCGTGGGAGGTTGAGGCTAAACAAATCAGAGAAAAATACATTTTGATGAAGTTCGCTGAAGAAAAGTGGATTGTAATAGCCCGTACTTTTAGAGTAAGACTAGGAATACTTAATATGATAATAAGGACTTGTTATGAGGTATTGTTATCTTACAATTGTCGTATGTTAAGCCTTGGGGTCAAGCAAGTTGTGAAACAAAAGTTGGCAAAAGTCTCTGCAAGTTACGTTCGTAAGTTTGCTGAAATTTGGGTCAGATATCTCTGAGGTTTTCTCTCAATATACTTGGAGTTACAGTTTGATCCACCTAAAATTAAAGGTATACGAGTTCTGTAAACAACACATTAAACCTCATGTCGATACGACATCAGAGTAGAGAGATATTTGCATTTTCACGAGACTACATAGACAACCCCTTTGGGACCAACTGAGGCGGTGAAATTTCTTAAAATCTATATAAGTCAGTGGCATCCTTTTATCATATCATTTTTTACACCAACGGATCATAAGAACCCCAAAATAATCTCTCAAATGTTCCTACATGATCCACAGGGCAAAACAAGAGGTAAACAACATAAATCAAGTGTCACAAATCCCGTGGTGCTAGTATAACGTAGTTATATTGCATTGTGGTTGTGTTGGTTGTTCTTCAAAGTTGAGGCAGCATTATAAAAGGCTTGTTCTTTTTGGATTAATGTAATATTTCTCTTCTCCTACATGTATTTGAGTTCATACAAGTATTTGCTAGATTGCTTGGTTGAGAACTTATGAAATAAAGGTAAAAAATCATATATGGTGTAGTTGTGAGTTGATGGATTGTTTTGAAGTTGTTATAAGTTAATTTGTGGCTAGTTTCAAGATTTAAGGTAAAAAACTTATTCTTCTTCATGTACAAGAGTCAGTTTAAGTTCTGGATATGCTAGATGGTTGAAAACATGCAAGATGTCGACTAAAAGTTGTAAACTCGATAATAAACATTATTGTGTTGTGTTGTGTTTTTGGGTTGTTTTGGGTGTGTTGTGGTTCTGGAAGTATATAGTTGAAGGTTGTATGTATTATGTTTGTTTTATGGACTTGGAAAAGTAAGGGAAAAAGGGGGAGATTGTTGAACTACTCGTAATTAACACTAGTATCCTTATTGTTAGTTGTAGACTTAAGCGTGAAGGATGCCGATTCTAGCTTGATACGATGTTGTTCAATATAAGGTATGTAAGGCTACCATTTCCTTCTTTTGGCATGATTCGAATGGAAACGCAGCATAAATGACCACCCCTATAAAATGATTATATTATTAAGTTGAATGCGCTAATGTCTTTCATTCTATAAACATTTATTGCATCTTGGTTCTCCCTTGTCAAAAGTATTTTCACATCATATAAACTATCTCTTATTGTGTTATGAATTCTTCTAATGAAAATGAAATGTTTGACGATGCGTTAGCTACATAAAGATAGTCGGAGGTGTAATGACCTTACGTCACTCCGACAAGCTCAGATGTTCATGATGACTATATATATATATATATATATATATATATATATATATATATATATATATATATATTTATATATCTATATATGTATGATGACGTTATATATACATATAATATATAGCATCACTAATCAATTAGTTATGATGGTGATGATGCCCACAGAGGCTTAATGGCATTATATACATATATATATGTACGACGACATCATATACACGTATACAATATACATATGCATATCATGGCACATAGTGGAAAATACATAGTTACAGGTTGATCCTTCTTGTCTCTCCTTTACTTTGATGTCCTTACTTATGTTTTTATTTGCCTTACATATCCAACATATTATTTGTGTTGACATTCCTTTGTTGGAGACACTGCGTTTCATGTCTGCGGGTTCAGAGAGACGGATTGATGACCCTCATTAATTAGTTCTCAGCTCAGTTGTGGTTAGTGCACTCCATTTGTTTCGGAGTTGCTGTTTGAGTCGGTATGATTTTCTGCACATGTTATAGGCATGGCAGGGTCCTGTTCTGACCTTATGATAATGATGCTACTCTTATAGGCTTGTAGACATGAGTCCTCTGTATAGATGTTATTTATGGACTTGTCGGCATATGTTTTGATGTATAATATTTCATGGTGGCATTGTCGACTCTTACTTATGCATATATGCTTATTAGGTTTGTATCGTCAACTGTTTATTCCCTTTTGATCTCATTCACCTTGACGGCCCATTTATATGTCAAGATTATGGTTGAGTCATATATGTTGGTGCTCGGCAAGTACGATCCGGGTGACGGTCGTTCCTCTCTTATTTGGGGTGTCACAAACTTCGATGATAAGGTGATAGACTATCACTCAAGTTAAATCGTATAGTTAGTATGACCGTCGAAGAGATACTAGACCACTGCTTAAGAAGAAGGATATTAATAACCTTCGTATGGTCGTCATTAGATCAAGAAATATGAGGGGTAAGTAGTAACCGATAGGTTGCAAATTTTTTTACTTAGCTATGAGAACTCCAGATACTCTTTACTGAGGGTAAGGTAATGAATTGTGCGATTCATATTAAGGATGTTAAAATAATACAGAATATATGGGTCCCTCCACGGGGTAAATAGGGATGATTATTATTGAGGAGTTACATCTACATATGTCAAAGAATGGGATTGAGATATAAGCTTTAAGTTCGATTAATGATTGAGATTAGAGGCATGCCAGCAACCCAAAATGGGATAAATATATCTAATATCGATCTTTCTAGTAAAATTTAAAGAACGAAGTATAAGTCAAGGAGTAGAACATCAGACGGGTACATCGGTAGTTTAAGATGATCTTTGCAAGGTTCTAGTCTATTAGACGACCAGTATAATCAATTCTAAGATGCGATTTAGTAGTAACACTCCTGCTAAGGTAGATCGAGCTACTAAGATTATTTTAAATTACTAAGGGAATGGAATTTCCGGATTGACCTATGTACATGTTCTATAATGTGATAAATGTATCAACTTATGATCATTAGTACCTATTGATGGAATCTGCAACATGTCAAGCCTCCACAAAAGTATGTAAATTCCCCATGCACCTTTACAAAAACTCCTTATCTGAGGAACCGTACCCATGTGTAGCATATCCACATAAACATTTAAGACCCAATTGGATAGGCTACGTGCAATATAACTACCGTAGACCGTAGTATAGGTTGATCCCTTACAGGATACCCCACATAATTACAATAGCCAACTCCATGGTGGAGCGCCGCGGCGCTGTTCATCCCGAAAGCAAAAAAAATTCAGAATTAGAAACTGAAGATTTAAAAGTTTCAGACTCTGCTTCTGAAGTTTAAGAGTTTCAGAATCTGAAATTAAAACTTTTTCTAAGCAGATTTGGTCCTTTAGGGCAAATCTATAATTATAATAAGTTTCTAAAAAATAGTTTTGGTCCTTTGGGCCAAATCTGTAATTAATCTAAATTCTGAAAATTACAGACAAGTCCCTAAAATCTGAAAATATTTTCTGAAAATTAAAATTGTATTTTTTGAATTTAAAGAGGTTCAAAATTGAAATTTTAAATTATTGAGGGACTAAACTGAAAATTCTAAAAATCTAAAATTTACATAATACCCTGAAAATTAGTTTTTAAAATTAGAAAATGTTTAAGGGACTGTTTGGATTAGACTTACATTTTAGAGTTTAAACAAGTTAACCCATGATTATTATTAATTGTATATTACTGAATAATATACGAACTATATGCTAAGTATTTAAATGCGTACATTTAATTATTAGCATAATGTCCACTATAATTGTCTGCGTAGGCGGCGCTCAGTAATTGATCAAACCATCGTATATCACGCCTATTGGGTTGATGGTTCCCATCTAAATGTGTTTTAGAAATTGCATGATTAGATGTCGTATTGGATATGACACAAATTGTTGATCTTGGTTAAAATCCCCGTAACTAAAATGTTCCTCAAATTCTAAATACAAATCTAAATTAAAACTCGTCGTCCATTATAATTGTTAGAGTGCAAAATCCTTTTCGGCGATACGAGTATTTATGTCAAAGCATTTGCTCTAAGTCTACGAGGGCTCAAACTCTTTCATAGATGTGTTTTGAATGTAAAGGTAGATGATAAAATTTTATGGATATTTACACCAAAGTGTTTGCTCACAAAGGCCAAATTTACTTAGATACATAAACGCAATCGTGTAATGGGGTTGACTTGCTTAGACAATCTTGGCGCCAAAGTGTCGGACTAATCTAAGGACGCAAGATTAAATATACTATTTGATCAACCGAGAGTTGCAAATAAGTTTTGCAATTGGTTTAGAACCTACCAAGACGTGTTATTGAAGCTATCAGCAAAAGCAAATGTGGAGATAACATAGGCTTGTATCTTGACATATTATGACCTTAAATTAATATAGGTCATATTCTACTATGGAGTCGTAGAAGTATGTTAAAATAGTGAGAGCTAATTAAATAAAAGACCATGTTGATTAGACTAAACGAATGTGTATAATAGGAATTAATTTTGAGTTTAAATTCCTGTCTATCTAAGTCTTCAGATTATCAAAATGTCGAGCCTATCATTGAAAATGTTGATGGAAATGAAAAAACTTACTTGACCCAAATATCTAGACTGGCTAAGGAATTTGAGAATTTTTCTAAGGCAAGAAAAGATAGAATAAGTATTGGACAAAGTATTCCCCACAGTCCCTACCGGGGATTCTGCAGAATATGTCACATTCGATAAGGTAGCCTACCAGAAGAACCTAGACGACGCCACTTCAGCACAGTGCCTGATGTTGTCTTCCATGTCAGTGGAGCTTCAGAGACAACACGAGAACATTGGCCCTAACGAAATGCTCGAACACTTGAAGAATCTCTATGACTCTCAGTCCCAAACTATGTAATATGAGTTTTTGATAAAAATCTTCAAATGTAAGCTAAATGAAGGGGCCAAGTGTCTCAACATGTGTTGAAGATGATAGGGATGATAGAAAGGTTGGCCTCGATTGGTATAAAGATGCAGAATAACGTTGCTTCCACCCTCATCCTGAACTCTCTATCCCTCTTTCGTTCTAGAATTTTATTATAAACTACAATATGAACGGAACGAAGCCGAGCCTGCTGGAGCTGTATAACATGCTCAAGAACTATGAATCTTCAACTATCAAAGGCAAAGTTGTGCTCATGGTGATCTCTACTAGCCGACCAAAGCTGAAACGTAAGGAATGACAGAAGAAGAAGGGAAAAGCAGTCGCTACTCCCTCAGCTACGAAGCCTAAGAGAGGTGTGAAGAAAACGAAGGTGAGTCCGGCTAAGGATGTATGCCTCAACTGCAACAAGAAAGGGCATTGGAAGAAGGACTACACTGCACCAGGAGGAGGAAAAGCATTGGGTTCTTCTACCTCTAGTGGACAAGGTATATACGCATTGAAATACATATGTCTATAAATAATTCTCATTCCTGGGTATTGGATACCGCTTGTGGCTCACACATTTGTACAAATGTGTAGGGGCTAACTGACAGCAGGAAGGTTGGACCAAGAGAGGTAGACCTAAGCGTTGGAAATGGAGCACGAGTGGATGTTGAGCGCGTATGAACTTATAGATTAAATTTGCCTTCTGGCTATTGTCTAGTGTTAAATTATTGTTATTACATACTCTCATTAACGAGGAATATCATTTCTATCCCTGTTTTGGACATGAAGGGGTTTTCCTCATATATTTATAATGGCAGTCAAGTACTGTCTTTTGATAATGTTATATATGGAACTGCTCCTCTTGTGGATGGATTATATAAACTAAACTATAGTCGAGAAATATTCAATGTACAAAATAAATGAGCTAAAGTAAGTAATAGAAACTCTACCTACCTAAGACATTGTAGACTTGGTCATATCAACAAAACAAAGATAGCAAAGTTGAGGAAGCATGACTACCTCGAACCATTTGACTTGGAGTCTTATGGTAACTGTGAATCCTATTTAAAAGATAAGATGACCAACAAACCACTTTCTGGGAAGGGTGTGCGAGCTAGAGAGGTACCTGAGTTGGTACATACTGATTTATGTGGACCATTCTCGACACTCAAGCTAAAAGAGGTTTCCCTTACTTCATTACTTTTACTGACGACTTTATAAGGTATGGATATGTGTATCTTATGAAACACAAATCCGAGGCCTTCGAAAAGTTCAAGGAGTACAAGTCTGAAGTATAGAAACAAATCGCAACAAGTATCAATACCCTTCGATCTGATCGAGGAGGTGAATACTTGAGCAAGGAGTTTCTACATTACTTAAAGCTACATGGAGTCCAATCAGAGTGGACACCTCCTGGAACACCACAAATGAATGGTGTTGCTGAAAGGAGAAACCGAACCTTATTGGATATGGTTCGATCCATGATGAGCTTCCCAGCTCTACCGACATACCTTTGGGTACATGCTATGCAAACCTTAATATATGTTCTGAACAGGGTTCCTTTCAAATCAGAAGAACAATGTAGTTTGAAGTCCCAAATATCAATCTCACCAACAAAAACCCAAAATTCATTGCTACGAAAATGAATAGAATTTATGTTCCTGCTTTTTTTATATATTAATATATTGATTAGCTTTAGGTCTATAAGAAGGTTATCATGTAATTCGTGTATTGTAATGATTCATTGTTATTATTTCGAATATTAATCAACCATTACTTTTCTATCAACCATCGTAAGTCTTAATTGCCTTCACAGGTCTTAATTCTAAGGTTGCTGATCACCACGGGTATTATTTCCATCGATTATATAAAATCAAAGGAACACATAGCAGACCCATTGACTAAGGGCATACCCAGAGATCAGATGTTCTACATGTCTAGGGGATGGACTTAAAACCCAATCAATAAGAACTGATACGGTGGATACCCAACCTTACTGACTGGAGATCCCAGGAATTAGGTTCAATGGGAAAACTAAATCGTAAAGATTCAGTTGAGCGCTTCGGTGGAAGCAAGAGCACTTAGGATAATGATTTATGCAAAGAAACGTGAATCCAAGTTTGTTCCCGTGATAAACATTAAGTGCCATCTGCAGTGTGGGTAGAGGTTAAGGTTTCAAAACCTTTAATGATCTTCAACAGTTGAGGTTAGGTTTGGAGAAACTTTTAATGGTTCATAACACTTGTGAAGTGGGATATAGCATGATACCTTGTAGGAGACCACCTATTTAAGTGCGAGGACAGACCGTCTCAAATGAACGCACTTAAGAATCCAAGATGTGTCCACGGCCACAACGAACAAAATATTAAAGAAGAACAGAGTAAGGAACGTTGTTGTGTTGATACTGTTGTCTTGGCTTACATTAAACACTGACGGTTCAAGACATCACGTTCACCGCGCAGTAAGTAATTCCGGTGGTATTCAACTATGGAAGGTTCAATGTCACGGCTACCTATCTTGATGCAACATCGATCCAATGAAAAATTGCTAGAAAGGCACCATGTGAGTGCGCCAAAATCTCTTTCAAGAGGGGATTGTTGGAAATTTATTAACATGAAATAAAGTTTAACCTATTATTTATGACTCGAATAATTGGGGCCCCGCACGTCAGAAACGTCGGTTTCACACACGTGTACACGTTATACCAAGGATCATAAATTTCCTTAGTGAAAGAGATATTGGTATGTAAACAAAATGTTTGAGACATGAAATGATAGACGGTTGTTGGCCAAATGACGAGTGTTTCACGTTGGTAAATGAAGGAAGAAGTGTACGATGAGAAAAAGATTAAACGATTCAGAAATTGTCGTGGAGCCGCGACACTAATTGTTGGTTTGGCTACTGAAATTTAGGCGCCACGGCGCCTCCTAGGTAGAGCCGCGACGCTTCGGAGGCAGAATGGTCGACGGGAAGCTGAAAAGTTTCTAACTTTTGGGCTGGTTTGGAGCATTGATTCTCCATTACTTGGCAGATGAATTCAGCCATGATTTGGCTGATTTAAACCTCTTAATAAGTGCCATTACTGGCTATAGATTTCCATTAGTTGGCTAGATGAGAGGTCATCTTTCTCACACTATAAATTGAGACCCTTGACTCAATTAAAGAACACACTTGTAATCAGAAATTTCTGAGTACTTCTTCATCTCTAAGCTTTCTTTCACACACTTAAAAAGTTCTTCTTTTTGGTAAACATTTGAGTTTCCTTTGCTCACTTGTTCATTACTATTTTATCTTGGGAGATGATCGGTGTATTTTATATACACTTTTTGAGTCAGTTTTAGTTAATCTTTTGTCCCTTTTTACACATATAAGTGTCGTACTACGATAGTTTTCCTTTCTTTTGAGTCAAAGTGGTTAAAATGGCGAAATGACGGAAAAGGAGCTAAAAGAGGGCAAAAGAAGAGATTCCAGAGCTAAAAACAGAGAAAGTGGCGAACGAGGCTGAAACCTGCACAGCGCCGCGGCCTCCTGCAATCGAAGCGGTCGCGCGCCCACTATCCGAAGAGGTTGCAAGACCAGCGCCGCGGCCTCATGTCGGCCAGTGCAGGTCGCGCGCCTAAACATCCGAGGCTACAGAGATTGCAGCGTATGGCTGAGCATGCGAGATCGGGCGCGGCGCCAAATCACCCGAAGGATTGCAGAATTTCCGGCGCCAGCGGCGCCGACGCGGAAAAATAAGGTTTCCAGACGGATTTTGGGCCAGGCCTGCAGGAAAAGGTTGAGGTGGTTAGGAGCCTATAAAATGAGAACCCTATGCGCTTTTAAGGGTTCCCCTTCTTACAACACAAGGCTTTCTTGCTTGGAGATTGGAGATCATAGTTTAGTAAATTTCCTTTCCTTTTCTTGTTTTTATTTCGCTTTATGAAGAACATGGAATTAGTTCTTGTCATGTCAATGGCTAGAACTAATTCCTCTATAAGGTTTTCCATGTTGAATCTCTAGAAACTTATGTTATGATTTAATGACGCTTATGGTTATTCTTCTTCTTGTTGAGATCTATCCAATAATTAAATTGAATGCTTGGTAGTTAATTGACAACTAATTATCACTATATGATTTCTAATCAGACTCCGAAAGGAGGGGATTGTGAATATGCTGTAAGTTGGGTAGACATTCTTGGATTGGGGATGAAAATACCTCAATTATTTATGAAGCGTTAACGAGAGGCTTAACAACCCTAATTTTACGCATTGTGCGTGACGGTTAACTAGGTTCTTAGTCTTAATCCTCCTATAGAATCATCCTTATCACCGAAAGGTAGAAAGGAGCAATACTGGGGTTGAGTGTTTATATAACCCTAACGGGAGTATAAAACGATTTAGTGAACCTGCTTTCTCCAAAAGAAGAAGACCATAAGTTATTGCATTAATAAGTAACATAAGCGGATAGTGAGGAGACGTGGAAGCCCTATTCTCATCACAACTGAAGTAAACTCATTAGTTAAATTAGCCTTTATAATTCGTAGTTATAAACCACAAAATCAAATATCAATTTACCAAATAGATACCAAAAGATAGATATTTGGTACTTGAACCCTAATCCTTGTGGACGATATTCGGTCTTGCTAAGACTATATTACTTGTCACGATAACGTGCACTTGCGTTTAAGTGTGTGCATCTTTTCGCGCATCAAGTTTTTGGCGCCATTGCCGGGGATTAGGCATAGTTCAATATCAAATTTATCTATTTTTAATTTCTAATTTGGTTTTTTATTTTACGCTTTTTTTCCGTAAAATTCGAGTACCGTGATTGGTTGTTTGTTTTTATCTATTTCAGAAATCGGTTTATGCGAAGGAGAAGAGGAGCGTACACTCTTGTTCCCTTCAATCCGTAAATTGAGAAAACCCGTAGCGTAAGTAAAGAATCAACGGATTGCAACTTTGATAGAGATGGGCGGTGCTCAAAACAATAACATGATGAGAGAAGGGTTAGGTGAAAATCAACATAACCGGGAATGCCTCGGCAAGTGCCAATAGACGTGGAGGAGAGTCCAAATCCAGCCGTAAAGAAGTTTAGGAGACTATGTCGCCAAGAGTGAATGGAGCACGACATGCATTAGGCTCCCGCACAGGAGCCAACAACTTTGAGATAAAACCGCGATTACGGCATGAGTACGGCACACATGCAATTCGGAGGATCGCCATCTGAGGATCCACATATGCACATAGCTAATTTCTTGGAGCTATGTGCAACTTTCAGATATAACGGCGTTACTGATGATGCCGTCAGATTGAGACTCTTTCCCTTCTCACTCAGGGACAGAGCAAAAGTATGGTTGAATTCCCTGCCGGCCGATTCAATTTTTACATGGCAAAAGCTGGCACAGAAATTCCTAGCCAAGTTCTTTCCCCCGTGTAAAGCAGCAAAACTGAGAGGGGAGTTGAACAACTTCTACCAAGCAGATGGAGAGTCCTTATATGAAGCTTGGGAAAGGTTCAAAGATCTACAGAGAAAGTGCCCACACCATTGCATTGAGTTGTGGAACTTGGTCCACATCTTCTACAACGGGCCGAGCAAGACAAGTAACCATTATAGATGCAAAGTGCAGTGGAGCATTCATGAGGAAAGCCCACGACGCCATGAGTTATTAGAAGATATGACCACTAACAACCATGTCACAGAAGAGAGGTCGACAAGTGGGAGGAGAACAGTGGGAGTCCACGAAATAGATGTTATTGTTGCCTTGAATGCCCAAGTGACCCTTTTGGCAAAACAGTTGCAGCAACATACAGTGTCAGTGAATGCGGTGCAGATGCCTAAAAGTTGTGAGATATGTGGTGGCCCACATACATTTGATAGGTGTCCTTCAGCTGATCCCAATAATATACCAATGGAGCAGCGAGTGTCGTGCAAGAGGTAATTATCAGAGGCAAATGAACAACCCTACTCCAACACTTATAATCCGGTGGAGGAATCACCCAAATTTCTCATGGAGAGAGACCGAGGGCGCAGAATCAATACGAGGCGCAGAATCAATACGAGGCGATGCAGAACCAACAAAACCAGAATCGTAGCCTTCATTCAAGCCCCGGCCTCAGCGATTGATGCACGGTTGTGAAAAGCCAGACGAGTAAAGTAGTTGCGATGCACTTGCCAACGCCCGACGCGATTCATGTGAAGCTAGATCCTCGCTCAGAACTTGAAAACACAAGTGGGTCGGTAGCAAAGCAGCAAACAAAGAGCGCAAGGTACATTGCCAAGCAATACAGAGGTAAATCCGAGGGAGCAGTGTCAGGCAGTGCAGTTGAGAAGTGGAAGACAGTTGGAGCAGCAGTCACCTCAGCCAGTAAGTGAGAAGAAGGCAGAGATAGAAAAAGAGAAGGTGATTGAGCCTAGCCCAGTAGTAGAGAAAACTCCAGAGAAAGAGTATACAGAGAAGATCCCTTTTCCCCAGAGATTACAGCGGAAGGCGGTTGATAAACAATTCTCCAAATTTTTGGAGACATTCAGGAAGCTGCATATCAACATACCTTTTATAGAGGCTTTGGAGCAGATGCCTTCCTATTTCAAGTTCATGAAGGAGATCTTGGGGAAGAAGAAGAAGCTGGCAGAATACGAAATAGTAGCACTGACAGAAGAGTGTAGTGCTATCTTGCAGAAAAAGTTGCCACCAAAGCTAAAAGATCCAGGGAGCTTTACACTACCTTGCACAGTGGGCAGGGTGACATGCAACAAAGCTCTGTGTGATTTAGAGGCAAGTATAAATCTGATGCCCTTATCAGTATTTAAAAGATTGGAGTTGGGTGAGGCCAAACCAACCACAGTAAGCCTGCAACTGGCCGACAGGACAGTGGTTCATCCAAGAGGCAAGATTGAGGACGTGATTGTGAAAGTAGGAAAATTCTTCTTTCCTGCAGACTTCCTCATTCTTGATATGGAAGAAGATGCGTCCCTATCATATTGGGGAGACCATTCCTAGCAACGGGAAGAGCTTTGATTGATGTTGAAAGAGGAGAGTTAACATTAAGGGTGGAGAATGAAGAAATAGTGTTTAAAGTTTTTAAACACGTCATTGAGCCACCAACCATGAGTGGGTGCTTTGCAATCAGCACCATCAAACCCCCCTGCGAGCCAATACAAGTCAACCAAAGGGAGATGAGCCCAAGAAAGCAGGCATGGTTTGCCGAAATTCCACTAAAGGAGGTATGTGTTCCTGAAACTTGATGATAATGCTAAGAAGAGAAGAAGAAGAAGAAAAAGAAAAAGAAAACGAACAATGTGGAAAAAATGGATTTGTTGTGGGGTTAATACACCTCACATTTATTAAGCTAAGGAACTTGCGTCCGGCTAAAAGACGTTAAAGACAGCGCTAAGTGGGAGGCAACCCAACGTTTTCAATTATGTGATTTTAATTCCTGTCTTTAGTTTATTTTATTTTATCTAGAACAGTCTCACGGTCTTGGGTTGTAGCGTTTGTGTTGTGATTGGCAGTGCATGGCCAATAAACCAAGCGGCGAAATCAAGAAAAACCGTGATTTCGTAAAAACGGGTTAGGCGCCAAGAAGCTGTAAGTCTTTGAAGAGCGCGCGCTGAAGCGAGCGCGCGAATTCGAAAAATTTGCCAAGTTTAGCGCGCTCGCGCGTGTGAAAAACCCGGTCTGAGCATTGGTAGCCGGCCGCTAAAATCGATCCGCGGCAAGGCGAAATCGAAACTTAAAACGCCTGTAAATCGATTTTCCCAATTCCAATTTCAAAAACCTAACCCTTCTTTTCCAAAAACACACGAAAATCCAAAAATCTACCCACAATTCCTCCACAAATCCAACCCAACCACAACCAAAACTCTTAAATTCCTAAAAAAACCTTAGCTATCTCAAACAACAAAGCTCCATTCCATAGCCTCAAACCACCATTAGAAACAAGAACAGCTTGAATCTTCTCATAAAAAGGTAATCTTTTTCTGTTCTTGAGATCTTTACTGAAGTCACAGGGGGTAGTAGTTTGAAGGATTATTGTAGTTGTGAAGTAGTTTGGGTGCTGAAAAATTGATTGTGAAGTTTGGAGAAGGAGTAGAAAATGAGAGATTGGGTATTGGGTAGAAGAGTTGAAGTTTGGGGGTGTTGTGTTAGCTGCTAGTTGTTGATTGTGTTAGGAAACATTTGTGCCACTAAGTTGTAAGTGCTGCTTTAACCATGGCCACCGGGAAGAGAAGAGCCTCACATCCACCCCAAATTTCACATTACGATGATACTAGGTTTGTGAGCTACAAGCCTTCCAGAGATACAAAAGCTTGATACTGCACCTTTAATCCGGAAGGGAATGGACTATCGAGGAGTCGTTGGGGAAGAGAATGTTTATGAGCCTATTCGCAATGATTGAGTTAAGGGGTGGAGGAGATTTATAAATCCGAGAAAATAGCACCAATGAACACAACAACGGTGCGTGAATTCTATGCCAACTTTCCGAGAAGGTGGAAAGCGGATGCTTTGTAAGAAATTATGTGCTGTGGCGGAAGATATAAATATACAATCAAGACGGTTGATGTTGAAGAAAGTGATGATTGGAACCTCTTTAGAACATGGTCTAAGACTTCCAACATCGATCGAATAACATTCGCGAACGATGAGCTACCCCGGCCGCGTTTGATCTTGCAAGAAATGGGTCAAGGATCGGCAGTGCGGTTCAACAAAACGAACAAGCGGTTAGCTATATTTCATCGATTGCGTCGATCTCATCAACACACTTCACCAGAGTGCCAGAAGATAGGATCAAATTGATATGTGGGATCATGACGGGGAAAAAAATTGATGTGGGGAAAGAAATAGTGCAGAGCATTGAGGAAATCAGCAGGTTGGTAACAACAGGTGGATTGGGACATGGCTCGCTTATCACCAAGCTATGTCACATGAGCGGGTCCCAATCCTACCACCGACACTCATGAGAAACCAATCGCGGTGTCACGTGGGATAGTGCACTCTTTCCTGCACTCCAAGCCCCAGCGGCGGAAGAAGAGCACAACCAAGAAAGCAGCAAAGCAGAGGCCGCAACGAACGAAGATGAGCACGAAATAGGGGCTCACATGAGGCAGACCTAGCCACCACCAATCAAGCGTAACCTCCAGGTGCCATGATGGAGCAAGTGCTCGAGAACCGCAGAATGATGATGCAACATTTCGACACAATGATACAAGGACAAAATGAGTTGAGACAGACAACATGAGTTGCGACAAGGCAACAAGACTGAGGCGGCGAGCAACAACAGTTACTGCACAGATGACGAGATGAGTTCCCTGTTCAACCAATGGTCGATGCATTATCCACCGCCACCACCACCATTTTAGCCGAAGTTTGTAAGTGTCGTATTCTTTTATTGTCTTTGAGTCTACACACATTGGGGACAATATGTGATTTAAGTTTGGGGGGGTGTTTTATTTGTGTCTTGTTATGTTCTATTTAAGTCTTTTTATTGTTTTATGTATTTTTGAGTCACAATTTTTTTTCTTTTTTGAGTCATAATTGTCTGTCAAAAGATCATGTATGCTGTAGTTACTAGAAACACCTAGTAAAGTAAGGTGGAATAATGTAATGGAATAAAAGCAACTATCTAAACACTTAGGTTAGATATGCCAAAACTCACGTAACTGCCTATTCGAGTTTATTGCTTAAATTGTGCATGCTAAATAATGAAAACATATGTGTTATAATTGCTTGCTATTTGAGGCGAAATAGTTAGGATATGCATGTTAGGGAGATGACTCAGACATTTCTTTCATAGCCAATTCTTACCACTCTTTTCTATCCAGTACTTTAAATATATCCTTAGTTAGCCCCATTGAGCCTAAAAAAATGAAACTTCTTCTTTGACACCCTATATTCTCACACAGTGTGCCATAAGTAAAAATATGAAATAGTGGAATCAAATGTGTTAAAAAAAAGAGACAAAAAGAGTGAATGAGCTTGTTGCACCCCAATAAAAAAGTAATAAGAAAGAGGCAAAAACCTAAGTTTGGGGGTGCTTGTTATTATTATACTCTTCATTTTCCCAAAACAAAAGAGGGAAAAAGATAGAATTGAAGTGAAGAGAAGAACAAAAAGAAAAGGGAAATACTGAAAAGCTAAAGAGCCTATGATACACAAAAATGAGCCTAAATGCCTATTTTTACCAACCCCTACCTAAGCCTACATTACAACTCTTAAAGTCCTGAAGATTTCTTTTATGCATATCCAGGATTAGTGGAGAATAGCAAGTAAGCATGCCATAGGATTTTTGAATTTATATGCATGATTTAGTATACTGACTTCCATTAAAGCATGATAAATATGAGTTTGCGAAATATCTAGCTCAATGTGTTTAGTGTGCTGAATTTTCATGCTATATATATTCCTGCATATTATTTTGCTAACCTTCATGTTTTTCTAGTTAACACTAATGCAGCAAAAGTGATCAATGTCAGTGAGTCTTTTATTTTCGTTTCTTGAGTCTTTTATTTCTTTCTTTCTATCTTTGCTCGAGGCGAGCAAAGGTTAAGTTTGGGGTATTTGATCAGTGTATTTTATACACACTTTTTGAGTCAGTTTTAGTTAATCTTTTGTCCCTTTTTACACATATAAGTGTCGTATTAGGATAGTTTTCCTTTCTTTTGAGTCAAAGTGGTTAAAATGGCCAAATGGCGGAAAAGGAGCTAAAAGAGGGCAAAGAGAGATTCGAGCTAAAAACAGAGAAAGTGGCGAACGAGTGAAACCAGCACAGTAGCCGCGGCCTCCTGCAATCGAGAATGGCGCGGCGCCACTATCCGCAGAGGTCGCAGAAAACCCAGCGCCGCGCTTCATGTCGCAGCCAGTGCAGGCGCGACGCCTAAACATCCGAGAGGCTCTGAGTTGCGTGCCGCCATGGCTGCCAGAGATCGTGGCGCGACGCCAAATCACCCGAAGATTGCGAGATTTCCGACGCCGCGCTATCGCAGAGCCGCGGGCCCGACGCGGAAAAATAAGGTTTTCAGACGGATTTTGGGCCAGGCCTGCAGGGAAAAGTTGAGGCGGTTAGGAGCCTATAAAAGGAGAACCCTAGGCAGTTTTTAAGGGTTCCCCTTCTTGCACAACACAAGGCTTTCTTGCTTGGAGATTGGAGACCATAGTTTAGTAAATTTCCTTTCCTTTTCTTGTTTTATTTCGTTTATGAAGAACATGAAATTAGTTCTTGTCATGTCAATGGCTAGAACTAATTCTCTATAGTAGCTTTCCATGTGAATCTCTAGTAACTTATGTTATGATTTAATGCACGCTTATGGTTATTCTTCTTGTTGAGATCTATCCAATAATTAAATTGAATGCTTGGTAGTTAATTGACAACTAATTATCACTATATGATTTCTAATCAGACTCCGAAAGGAGGGGATTGTGAATATGCTGTAAGTTGGGTAGACATTCTTGGATTGGGGATGAAAATACCTCAATTATTTATGTAGCGTTAACGAGGCTTAACAACCCTAATTTTACGCATCAGGCGTGACGGTTAACTAGGTTCTTAGTCTTAATCCTCCTATGAGTCATCCTTATCACCGAAAGGTAGAAAGGAGCAATCTCGGGTTGAGTGTTTATATAACCTAACGAGTATAAAACGATTTAGTGAACTGCTTTCTCCAAAGAAGAAGACCATAAGTTATTGCATTAATAAGTAACATAAGCGGATAGTGAGGAGACGTGGAAGCCCTATTCTCATCACAACTGAAGTAAACTCATTAGTTTAATTAGCCTTTATAATTCGTAGTTATAAACCACAAAATCAAATATCAATTTACCAAATAGATACCAAAAGATAGATATTTGGTACTTGAACCCTAATCCTTGTGGACGATATTCGGTCTTGCTAAGACTATATTACTTGTCACGATAACGTGCACTTGCGTTTAAGTGTGTGCATCTTTTCGCGCATCAGGAGATAAGTTTCCAACTACCGTA
This sequence comes from Przewalskia tangutica, assembly GCA_029844215.1. NCBI lineage: Eukaryota > Viridiplantae > Streptophyta > Magnoliopsida > Solanales > Solanaceae > Przewalskia > Przewalskia tangutica. Next base: position 30,284,211 of record CM056732.1, read on the forward strand.
AAAGGAGTTATACGGGGCAATATTTTGTCATAAGGACAGAGTGAATATCACTCGACTTAGCAAACCTCTTATTTTCATTCTTATTTCCAGATTGTAATATTTGTAATAGTCACTTACATTCTCGTTCCTAGAAATTGTTGTAATTGAAATCATTGTACTCACACAATGAGCCAACACAAAATGGGTTATTCAGGAACGGAAAATTGGTGTATGAGAATTGAAATGTGGTCCAAAATAAGAAGAATAAGGGCAATGTTAAGAAAGCAGTACAACAAGGAGACCAGGGTACAAACAAGGCTAATACAAGCACAAACAAGTATGCAACATTGGTGGATCTTACTGAGGAAAGGTAGCCAGAAATGGGTATCAAGTCTGATGAACAGCACAATGCAAACAATGGAGTAATTACAGAAACCTCCAAGCCATGGGTAGGAAAGCTTTTGGAAAGGTGAATGACAAATCACATGACATACAAGAAAACAACAATAAAGGCACAGAGGAAAACAAACACAATATTGAGAATACCAGCAAGGATAATAGTGACAATGCAAACATAGTGGAGCAGCAAGACAACATGAACAACAACCAACATGCAAAGTTTGATGAGAACACAATAACTAGCAATAATGAGGGATATGAAGAATCAATGGGAATTAATGTAAGTCAGAATAATCATGATAAGGAACTGGCAAGCAGCAAGCATGACAACACTCATCAGGAAACAGGTTAGACTTTCACTGATGAAATCCAAATAGATAGCCATTTCGGGGAACCCAAAAAACCCCTTATGATAGCTAAAATGCAATAATTGCAGTATAGATATGTCAACCTGTAGAATCACTAACAACAGGTACTTCAATAGTGAAAGACACTCAGCATGGGAAAACTTATACAAGTATCAATAAAGAAAATAATGATCATGAACACATGGCTCGGCTAGGGCGCGCCAGAGGAGCTCCAAGCAACTCGACTGTAAGGAGAGGCGCCAATAGCCAATGATTTGAAAGCCTTCATCCCCTCCCAATGTCCCTAAGTGCTCAAACCAACCCGCGTACTTCGCTAATGTTGTAGTGTTTGAGCTAGCGCTAAGGGGTCTTCGATTGAGCTCAGGATAATTACATTCTTGAAAGGATCAAGGGCTCTACCCTCCTGAGGACCAGGATGGCCGAAGATCAAAGTCTATCCCTATCTAGGTAGGCTTTTCGGCATTGATTAGGTACGAGCCCTGAGAGCCAGGATGCTTGCTCACAAGCGCAAGGTGCGGCATCCGCCTGAACGGAGAGATTCTAATTGAACTATTCGCCCTTTGCCTGGGCGGGAAAAGGCCCTACTTAGTTCCGCAAGCCTTTGTCATTGTCGCGTAGTTGTGGGACTCTCGCTAGTATTGACCTCCTGGACTAGCCTGATGATTAAGGTACAGGGACACTGTCAACAGGGTATGGTTCTTTTTTAGCAAGGTCGAAATTCATCCCTCTTTTTAAAACTGATTAATTAACGACCCACCAAGCAAGGGCAAGTTGCGCGGTAGTAGCCAGTTCAAGGAAGTGAAACTAAGACAGGAAACTTCCCTGATTTTACTCTCAACCATTGCCGAGAGATCCGACGAGCTCAACTTCCACTGAAAAGAGAGGCTCGACCTCAACCTCAGATTCGTAGGCTATTACATAAGCCGTCGAAGTCTTCCAATTCCATTGATTTGTTGTAAGTGAAGTTGAATACTTTTTCCCTGAAACTATATACCTCAAGAAAATGATGTTTTTGTGGGGTAGTTCATGTGTATCCGCTTATGTCTGCGGATTATCCGTACCCCTATTTAAAAATGCCTTAGCAATAGCTTCATCGACTACCAAAAGGCCTCCTTATAGTCGAGTTGCTTTTCGCCCCTCTTTACACACTTGACTTTATTCCGCTTAGAAGTGTAGAAGCTGCACGTTCTGTTACAAGGTGATGCCGTTTGGTCTAAAGAATGCCGGGGCGACGTACCAGCGAGCCATGACTGTGCTGTTTCATGGAGATCCTGATTTGGACCCTCGTGATCGAGATTATGATTGTAAAGAACGCGGAGCCATAGTCAAACGATCGCATCTAGGCTTAGGGCTTTTAAATTAAAGATGAGAAGACTTATTTTGAGTTCTATACACATAACTCGATCGCTCCTTTCCTTCCTTACAATCAAGCAAGTGGCTTAGAGCTCCTGCGGCTTCTTTGAAAAAAGTCAAGCAGGAATAGATGGAGGGTAGGAAAGAGCTTGAACGACATAGGCGATGGCCGCTGCATGGGTGTCTTTGGCTTCGGGCAGGCTTAGTTGACTGACAATGACAAAGGCTTGCGAAACTAAGTAGGGGGCTCGTGAAGTAGCCCTCTTTCTTTACAAAAAAAGGATACATGCCCCTTTTTGAATTCGAAAGAGCGGGGTCTTACTTATTCAGGGGGGTGAAAGACAAATAAAGGCAGTGTAGCCTACTTAAACAAAGTGGGCATTCCCCTTTCTTCAATAGGACGAACGCTTTGTCAGTTCATTTTTATATAACTTCAATTCAATAATTAAGAAAAAAGAAAAAGTACTTTTTTGTTGGGAACTTTCGCCTCTTTGAAGCGGGAATTCTTCTCTTAAGACTATAAGGAAAGAGAGGTCAGGATCTCACGTATGGCAGCTGTTGGAACAAAGTCCGAATCCAAGAGGGGAAAGGAGCAGAAAATGATACCAGTGGAGAAACACATGACAGTAGAGTAGACAAAAGGAATGATTTCAAAAATATGCAGATAGAAATGAGACTGATTTTGGTGATGATAATGAGGAATACAAGAAGGAAATTAAGGATAGTAGCAAATCAGACATGTCACCAAGACAGGCTGCAAAATCAAGAAAGGAACACAGGCAAAACAAGCAAAGAGACAAAAGTGTACCTCCTAAGGTAATATGAGGTGTGAAAACAAGGAACACACTTGCTAAAACCATTTCTCAATGAATTGCTCTCTTAAATGAAATATTAGGTCTGTTAATACTCAGCAGGTCCTTGAAAAAGTTGTGCTATTAAACAGACAAAAGCAATGTGATAGCTTTGGTGGAGCCATTTTAGCATGTTAGGCATATTGAGATGTATAGATTATGGCTTAATATGGAGACTGTTGCATATAATATAAATGGGAAGATATGGGTCTTTGTGGAAGCTGGTATTCAAATGAAAGTTTTGAGGGACACTGACCAATTATTGCCTCTCAAATTAACTCAGTTAGATGGAGAGCAAGATGTTGTAATGACTATTATTTATGCTAGCACAGATAGAGGAACCAGAATGGCACTATGCGAGTACTTGTATGATATTGCTACTCATATGACTCTACCTTGAATAATAAGGGGAGATTTTAATGTGATTACTGAAGAAACAGAGAAATATGGAGGACTTCCAGTCCAGTTTGTAGTAACTGAAGATTTCAGGTATTGTCTTGACTCTTGTCAAGTAACTAATCTTGGCTTTACAGGAAGTATCTACACCTGGTGGAATGGATGATCAGATGAAGCTTGTATTTTTAAAAGGTTGGATAGATGCTTAGGAAATCAATTACTCCAGAATTTATACGCAAATCTTGAAGTGGAGAACCTTATTAAACAAGGATCAGATCATTCTCCATTGTTGTTTAATTTGAAGCAAGACAGTAGACCAATTAAAAAGGCTTTCAGGTTCTTAAATTTTTGGGTGGACCATGACAATTTTCAGGATATGATTAAGAGTAACTGGGAGTCAAATTTTAGCTCAGACCCCTTCAATAACTTTCACAATAAGTTAAAGAAGGTGAGCAAGGCTCTTTCTATATGGAGCAAGGAGACTTATGGTGATATTTGTAGACAAATTGCTACTCTAAAAGAGGTGGTGCAAATACATGAACAGGAGTTTGAACAACATCCAAGTAGTTCAAATAGGCAGAAGTTACAGAAAGTTCAAGCTGATTTGATTAGATTCTATGCTATTGAAGAGAAATTTTGAAAGCAGAAGTAAAAAATGCAGTGGTTAAAGGATGGAGATTGAAACACTAAAATATTTTATGCACATGTCACTGGAAAAAGGAGAAGATTACAACTTAAAAGAATCCAAGATGGTGGTGGAATTTGGTTGGAAACAGAAGAGGACATAGCAAGAGAGGCCATCAGATTCTTCACAAATCAATTCAGTGAAGAAATTTCCCCACTGATTTTGAGATGCTCAAGCATATACCTATAATGATTAATGCTGATCAGAAGGAGAAAATACATGAACTACCAGATGAAGAAGAGGTTAAGTGGGTTGTTTTTGTTTTGAATGTAGACAGGGGCGGAGCTGCCTTGTGCACGCTTGTTCAGTTGAACAAGGCGTGGTTTTTTTTTGCAAAGCTATTTTCCACTTTTGAACAAGCACAGCATCCTCATTCCCTTATACAACGCTGTGATTTTTTTTTTCGAACAACCACTTCAAACTCGGTAGATCCGCCACTGAATGTAGACGAGGTCCTGATGGATATACTAGAAGATTTTTTCAGGAATGTTGGAATATCATTGGTAAAGATATGACTAAAATGGTGGGGGCTTTCTTTTGCGGACATGAGTTACCCAGGTATATTACTTGTACCAATTTGGTCTTGATTCCTAAAAATAATCTAAGACCTATTAGTCTGAGTAACATTACCAATAAGTTTTTCTCAAGATTAATTCATGACAGCATGATTAAGTTACTGTCAGACTTGAATTCACCTCAACAATCTGGCTTTATCAAGGGAAGAAACATCATTGAGAATGTTATTACGGTGCAAGAAATAGTGCATGATATAAGGATTAGGGGTAAGACAGCTAATGTGGTTATTAAGTTTGACATTGCCAAAGCTTATGACAGAGTATCTTGGTTATTCTTGATCAAAGTATTAAGGAAGATGGGATTTGGTGAAAGGTTGATTGATATGGTGTTCAAGATTATTTCTAATAACTGGTACAGTGGTATTCCATCTTGATAAATGGTCAACCTCAAGATTTTTTCAGATCTACAAGAGGGGTGAAACAAGGAGATCCACTATCTCCTGCCTTGTTTATATTGGCTGCTGAATGTTTATCTAGAGCTCTAAATGCTCTACATATTAAAGAGGGATTAAAAGAATATGGAATGACAAAGTGGAGTCCATATGTCAATCATTTGGCATATACTGATGATAGATGAGTACTCAATGAGGCTGATTATGATTATGGATACTTTGTCAGAACGAAAGAGAAAAGTGTTGTCTATATGCATTATACTGTGTCACAAAACATAGCTGACCTAGTGAATACTATCACTCATATTCCAAGGAAGGAGTTCCCTTTCACTTACTTAGGGGTTCCTATTTTTTATGCTAGAAGACAATATGTTCGCTATCAAGAGCTAGTGGAGAAAGTCCAGAATAGATTGAGTTCTTGGACTGGGAAGCTGTTATCAATAGGAGGGAGAACCACTTTAATAAAACATATATTGTAAAGCATGCCAATACATCTTTTATCTGTTAGTGATCCACCTGCTGGAGTTTTCGCTCAAATTCATAGGCTTTTTGCTAAGTTTTATTGGAGTAACTCTGTGGGGAATTATAGCAAGCATTGAGCTACTTGGACTACTCTTTGTCATCCACAAGAGGAAGGGGGGTTTCAGAAGTTTGCAGGATACTTCTGAGGAATTATTTGCAAAACTATGGTGGAACATGAGAACTAAACAATCATTGTGGAGAACTTTTATGAGTAACAAATACTTAAAAACGTTTCATGCAGTGACAGCTCCTCAAAAGACTACTGACACATATGTATGGAAAAAAATGCTCAAAGTTAGAGATGAGATTGAGCAGGAAATTTGGTGGAAGGTAAATCAAGGAAACTTGCTTCTGGATGGATAATTGGACAAGTTTGGGAGTCTTTTACCATATTATTCCAACTGATTTTGAGTGGAACCCAACTGTGATCTTAGTAAAAGAAGTTGCAGAGAATGGATAGTGAAACAAGGATATGTTAAAAGAAATTTTGCCTGAAGACTTGACAAGTCATATTCTATAAAACATTGTTCCCCAGCAGAGCATAAACATTTGGACAAAGCATACTGAAAAATGGAATCAAAGGAAAATTTCTCAGTGGGATCAGCTTTCCAGTTACTGAGGCAAAGAAAAGAACCTAGCCAGCTATACAAGCAGATGTGGATCAAAGGAATTCCTATGAAGATATTATTTTTATGTGGAGATTCTGGAAATTTAAGTTGCCATTGGATGACAAACTTAAAAATGGGGTCTTCAGTTCCTTCAAGATGATTCTGTTGTCAAAATCCAGAAACTGAAGATTGTTGAAGTTATCAGTATTAGTGGCTAAGTATGTTGTTAGCTTGTTAGTTAGTTTGTTAGTTGAGGGGTCTTGTTGTCATTTCACGTTGAGGGGCATTTTTGTCTTTTCCCTCGTTTCCTTCTCTTTGTTCTTTACGCTTATAACCAACAGTGTAGTCTTCTTCTTCATTTAGCAGAAATAAAAGGAACAACCCGGCTCTAGTTTAGAGCCCAAATCGTTCTTCTCTTCTTCCTACGATTCAGCCAATTAACAACAATCGATTCATACACTTTAGTTACAATTCGTTGAAATCGAGGTAACTTGGTGTTCGATTCAATTACACCTAATTCGATTTATTCACGAGAACATTTACTAATATACAAGTCATTACAAACGAGGCTTCGAATATGAGTTTAAATGTAATGGACCACAATCATCCGTTATATTTGAGTTCATCTACGCCTAAATACGAATGGAGAATTATACACTATGGAGTCGCTACGATGCACCGTCGCTAACTAAGAACAAAATGGAAATATGATGGATTTCGTGGATTATGAAGAAGGAATACTATAGATTTAAAGGCGATTCGATAAGGTTAACTATTACAAGATGAAAGATCCGGGGATGAAATTGACTCAATAATACCTGTTTTGATAGTCAAAAATCCATTGAAGATTTGGAGGCAATGATTCTATGGTAATGTATGGAAAATCGACTTATCGAAACAAAGGAAGCAAATTTACGCGAATATTGCTGGTTGGTTATTCTCGATAACAAAGAAAGGAAGAACATTACAACTCCTAGGCTTAAGAATGGTGATGTTATTGAACAGTTTAACCGCAATTTTCTTCCCCGATTTCGATCTATTTCAAGAGGTTGATGGCTTATACATATTGGAGTCCGGAAGGAGTTATGGAGAATCGTGACCAAAAAAGCGAGTTATGGCATGAAGAATGGGCCGTACCGTTGAGTATGCTTAGAAAGTTAGATGTCTTCAAGAATAAATCGAATTTTCCATAAGTCATAGACAAACAAGGAAGGTATTCCTTAATAGCAATTTTGCTTTCGACAAATTTTACACTTAGATGTATGGGGACCGTATAAGGTGTCATCTTATAATAATATGAGGTATTTTCTCACCGTGGATGATTACACTAGATGGACATGGGTTTTTCACGTGAAATCGATGTAGTTACTATGCTTAAGAAATTGTTTGTAATGATAGAAAATCGAGTTAGTTGTTTGATGGGAATTATACACAAAAATCTTGCCCATATTCCCACAACAAAATGGAGTAGTCGAAAGGAAACATAGAAATAAAGATACAAAGCCAATTACGGTGATTGTATTGAATCTATGTGATCAATAAAAGGGTATTACACCATATGAGAAGTTATTTGGGAAGCGCACCATCCATGTCCCATTTAAAGGTGATAGGGTGCCTTTGCTAAAAGACAAGTTTGAACCAAGAGCCATTAGTTCATCAATGAGGATGTGACATTTCATGAAGAAATATTTCCATTTAAGGAATTCAACAACACCTCTCCAAATTGTAGTTCGACTTGTGTATTGATGAAAGAAGACACAATAGATTGAGAGGATTCGGAGGTTGAAAGAGAGGAAAACACCAATATGGTTGAATGATTTTGTTCAACCAACCAACCAGATGAGCTATAAGATTTCAGCCAAAATCCTTTCGATCATAGATGGGGGAGATTAAAGCTCTGAAGACAACAAAACTTGGGAGATTGTGGATTTGAGGATAAAAGAATTCAAAATCAAGTATAAAGCCACCGGAGGTGGAGAGGTTTAAAGCAAGACTCGTAGCCAAAGGATACGCATTGACTACCATGAAACTTTTTGTGGATAATTAAATGGATGTGTTCAATGCATTTTTGCAAGGGATCTTAATGAAGAAGTTTTGAACATCAAACGGTTTGTCCAAAGCAAGTTTGATTACTCTTTGCTCATCAAGAAATGGAGATTTAGAATGATAAAGAGACCATTGATGAGACAAAGGGATACTACAACATCACTTCAAGATTAAGGATCTTGAGAGTTACGATACTTGGGGTTCGAGTTTGCTAGAACAAATAAGGAATGGTAATGATCGAAACAGGTTTACTTGAATACGGTGATTGGAAGATTACTCTATTTAACCAACACAGCAATCTGAGGCCCTGTGTTGGAGTTTTCATAAATTGTTTGGATTACGTGACTCTTTTCCGAATTAGACGTGACTATACAATAGGACTAAACACATCGAGATTGATTGTCATTTCATCCGAGAAGATTCATTGATCTCCACATATTCTTACAACTTATTCTTACCACTTATCAGTATTAGTGGCTAAGTATGTTGTTAGCTTGTTAGTTAGTTTGTTAGTTGAGGGGTCTTGTTGTCATTTCACGTTGAGGGGCATTTTTGTCTTTTCCCTCGTTTCCTTCTCTTTGTTCTTTACGCTTATAACCAACAGTGTAGTCTTCTTCTTCATTTAGCAGAAATAAAAGGAACAACCCAGAAGCTCTAGTTTAGAGCCCAAATCGTTCTTCTCTTCTTCCCTACGATTCCAGGCCAATTAACAAAGATATATCCCATATTTTCCTACATGCCCCCTGATGCTCAGAAGATTTGAAAGCATTTTTGTGGACCAGTTGGGATTGATATTCAGAGTTTGCATACTACTCAGGACATTAATAAAAGGTGGGACTTACCAGTCAAGGCTGAAGTTAAGTACATCTTTCAAGATGTTATATTGTGGGAACTTTGGAAGAGAAGAAATACTTTAAGACATGAAGGAAAGATGTGAAATACTAAGTTGATCTATCAGGTGATGCATGCATGCATACTCTGATAATGTTCATGAAAGAAAGGAGAAGAAATTTCAATTATATGCCCTTACAAGTGTAGTACTGTAGTGGAAGCATTAAATTCACTTGTGTGTTATGGAAATTACAGGTTGTTTTAAGGTGAATACTGATGGTGCAATATAATGGTTGATTTTTGGAGTAGTAATACTCAAGCAGAGGCCATGGCAAGCTTTGAAATACATGAATGAGAGCCAGAGGGATAATTTTGTAATACAAAGAGATTCCTTATTATTAAAGAACTTGGAAAATTCTTACCACAATGAAGGAAATCTGAAAGCTTATAGATGGAAAGACAGTGGTGGTAAAAAAAAAATCCCAAAGAAGAACTTGTGTAGTAAACGTTAAATGAGACTGATTGGGCTTGGAAGATGAAGACCAGCCTACAAGGCCTTCTATAAGGCCCATACTGATAACTTTTCTCCTCGGAGCTATATGTCCGGCCCGCATATTCCTTTTCTTCTTAAATCTTAAATCTTAAATCATTACACAAAGAGCCCACCGGGTGTACTCCTAAGTCCTAACCGATAGTATATATAGTTTCTATATACATATTAGATGTCATTGTGCCAGCAGCACGAGGTAAAAATTATCATCAAAGGTAAAAAAAAAAAGTTTAGTTAAATTACTTTCAAATTTCCAAGAGAACATTTTTTAATACAGTAGTACCTCTATAAATTAATGCTCTTGAAATTATTAAAATTTATTAATTAAAAGAGATATTAATTAATTGATAAATTAATAATTATTAATTTATATATTAATTAATACTTTATCAATTTATAGATAAACACCCTTCAATCTTTCAAAAATTATTGAAGGATTACAAAATGTTGATTTTTTTTTTGCCACCAAACAAATCTTCAAAAATTCAACCTTGTGGCACGGGAATTATACGAGCTTTTAAGATGCATTATCGTCGTCGATTTTATAGAAGTCTTTTGGAGGGATATGAATTAGGGGGCACCAAATCCAGAAAAAACAAATGTGTTATATGCAATGAATCTTGTAATTTCAATATGGACTATGGATGTACGTGCAAATACAATTGTGAACTGCTTTCGTCATTGTAACTTCAATCAACATGTCCTAAACTACACAGAAGAAAATGTAATTGCACAGTTGTTGACTGATGAAGAAATAATTGAGAGCGTTATGAGAACTGATAAAGGTGATGAAGATGATGATGAAAGTTCTACAGTAGAGCCTCTTTCGCGAAAAGAGGCTATTAAAGCGGCAATCACATTGAATAATTTCTTGTTGAGCTATGAGAAAACAACACCAGAAGTTCTTATAATGATAAGAAAAATTAGAATGGAGATTCAATATGACATTGATTTCAACAAAAAACAAAACACAATTGAGTCATTTTTCAAGAAGTCTTCATAAATCACTCATGTATTATGTAGTATATAAGAAATTATTAATTTATATTTTACATGGGGTCTATATGAGTAATAAAAAAAATGTATTATCTTATAATTTTAGCGAATTATTAATTTAGCAAGTTATCTCCAGTCGGGACCGATCAAAAATATTATTTAACAGAGTTTATTAAATAATCAAGTATTAATTAATAAAGTTTCTAGTGTAGAGTAAAAAAAAGTAGGATGGTCAAATAAACTGAAACAGAAGACATGCACTGTAAGTTAAGTATCATAACTATATAACTGTTATAGCATATTTCTTTTTTTTTTCTTCGAAATACTATCCATATTGTGGAGTGGAAAACAATAATAAAACTTATGTATACATAAAACTGTTTTAATTAGCTTTGTTGTTTTACTTTTCAAGTAAACTAAAGAAGAAATCTTGAAGAATTAAACGTGGATTATGTTTTGTTATTTTATTTCTTTTAGCTTTTTTTATTAATTTTAAATCTAAAATGTTAATTTTAAACTTTTGAGAAGAAAAGGTAAAGAAAAAACAGAAGAAGAAATAACACATGCGTTAATGGCTTAATTTGAAACCTGTGTGTTACTACTATATATAAGTATAATTAGCAGACAGAAAAAAAGTGAATAAGTGATCAGTTGAAAGGTACTGTAATAAATTAAGAGAATACGTGGTCAGTTATGGCTAATGAGCGTGTAACGACCCGTCTGGTCAATATTAACTAAAGACCTCTATTTGACTAAATGATCAGTAGATTGTGTGTGGGGTTTGTAACTAGAGGGGACGGGTAGCACGGTTCCCCAGGTGATTTTAAATAATTTTCGGAAGAAAAGCCCAAAATGAATAGTTTTGAAATGAAGTAGTTGGCCCAAATTTGACTTTTGAGTATATGGATTCGTTTTCGGGTTTCGTCGCTTCCGGTAGTTCCGGAGCATCATTTATGACTTAATCGAGTCCTTGGTTCGCTTCCCGAGGCGTTCAGATGTATTTTGTGACACTATTTGTAAAATTATGAGAGTTAAGTATTTCTGGTGATTTCGTAGAAAAGTAAATCTTAGCTCGGTCATATCATATGACAAATCCGAGTGTGTGAGCGAGTTTGTAGCGTCGTTTACCTTTGGGTAGCATGTTTGGTTTGTATCCAGGATATCTCAGGAATGTTTCGAGTGTTTGGTAGAGAATTTGCTAAATTGCTATGTTGTTGGTTTCTGGTGTATCGCACTCGCGAGTCATTTGGCCACTTTTGCGGAGCCGCCTTTGCGGAGGTTGGTTCGCAGATGTGGGTCTTGGTGGGATTGATATTTTTGCTTCTGCGCACCTTTTTGCGCATAGGTAATCCACCTCTGCAGTGATTTTCCGCTTTTGCGTTCTATCGGTACAGTAAGTGTAGGCCCTTTTGAGTAATTTATATTATGGCAGCCTTATCGTCTTTGCCTTTGTTTTAAAAAAAATGTGTTACTTATCTTCCGCGGTTATTTTGTATTGTATGAATAGAAGGGTGCCCAGGTAGGGCATCAGTCGCGGGCCCGGGGTCCGGTTGTGGCAAAAATGGTATCAGAGCAGTTAGTCCCCGGAAAGTGTCTACAGACCGTATCTAGTAGTCTTGATTATCGGCGTGTTGTGCACCACACCTATAATCAGGAGGCTACAGGATATTTAGGATTGGTTTCCATTCTTCTCACTCTGAGATCGTGCGATAGAAAGTGTTGTTAAAGTCGTCTCCTAACGAGTTATGTTGATTGCAGCTATGAGAAAGGCAACAGTGACCCAGGAAGGACTATGTGGATTGCGTATCCAGGTTGGTAATGATTGTAGTATAGTTGGTATTATGACATACAGCTATACGGAGTTATGTATGAGGGTCAGACGCGTGTTACCTAGAATGATTTTAGATTACCAGGAATTGGTAAGGACTAAATAGATACCGGGAAGGTATGAAACAGTTAATGAATTCTCGCAAATGTCTTATGTTTTATTTTGAGATTATTGGGAAATGATGAGCTGTCTGATAGGGTAGTGAACCCTTAAGAAGTCATGTAAAGGAACCTAATGGAATGTCATGTTAATAGATTAAGCTACGTGGTAGACTATTGTACGAAGGAGATCCGTATGGAGTAAGTAATGGTTGTTGTGATCAAGACAACATGGTTATGGTATTACGAGAAGTTATTTTACCCGTTTTCGGGGGGACTGATAAGGTAGGTTTGGTGCATGGAAATTGCGAGCCTAAGAATATTGATAACCGTCGAGACCTTAGGTATATAAGGCATTCTCGGGAAATAGGATTTTATTCAGACTAAGGGTAAGAGTTAAGTGCGACGGTGGGTTGGGTTTGTTACACCCCGGAATTTCAGGATATGTTTATAAGAATGTAAGTAAGAATTCAAAATGTTAAGGTTCGAGACGAGTAATTATTTAGCGGAATTTTGGAAATGGTCGAAAGCGAAATATTGGCAACACGTGTCACCCCCTTAGCTTTGAAATGGCATGGCCATTTTGGTCATTTACCTTAAGTCTTGGATGACTAAAGTCTTGCATGACATTCTTGACCAAGTCAATTAGTCAATAAGTCTTGACTTACTAAGAGCTTATCCAAGCCTCACATTTGGTGATATCTTGACCATCCTTTACTCTTTATATTACTAGTAGTGCTAGAGAGAGCCAACACTTGAAATTTCACACAAAAATTGGAAGAGCATAGGCTTAGCTCTCGGGTTCATAGCATTAGAAGGAGAAATTTTTTGTTTCTTGTTCATTCCACTCCCACTTTAAACCAAGGTTCTTAGGTGTAGTGTAAGCATTTCTCAATAGAAAAATCTTGGAAAAAGATTGGTTTTGGGTTAGTCGCAAATGAAAAACCTAAAGGGTCTTTCTAGGTTTTGCTTGGAGTTGTGAAGGATAATTGTTGGTATTGTTCTAAGGGTCTCAACAAGCGGTTTGAAGAGTCTTGGAGCTATAAACTACTGAGTTGGATTAAGAATCATTGAGGTATAATCTTGTTCTTTGAAAGTATTACAAGATTATTCATTTTTTGTTGTTAGCTTTGTATGTTGCAAGCATGAAATTGTTATATTGAAGTTATAAAGATTATGGATTGATTATAACCTTGGAAATAATGTAAGGTAATCCATTACTAAGTTGAATTACAATTTAATCGTTGTTAGAACCGCGCATGTCATTGACTTAAGGATTATGGTTATTATAATCAAATGCGACTTGATATCATGTTATGCTACTAAATTGGATTGAAATGGAAATTGGACAAGAATTGGATTTGTTGAATCAAGGTGGCGAATTTGGAATGTAGTTTGTGTTGGTTGGTTATTCCATTGTAATGGACTACTTTCTATATAATTGTGAGCGATTTAGTTTTATTGGAGTACTATAGAAATTGTGAGCCAATTTTGGTTATTGTATTCGGCATGAAAAGGTGGCAAAGTAAGTAAACACAACGGAGTTGTGTCCGATTTTCCGTAGAATTTAGTGACGTAGCACTTAGAATACTCTACGTGTGAAGTAAGAAGGTTAATGGACGATTGTAACCATTATAGGTTGAAGTACTAAGTATAGCGTATCTACTTGGAGAGTGGAATAGCTATCAAGGTTGAGTACTTTGGAGCATTTTGCTCTTGTCGACAATCGTCGCGAGGTATGTGAACCTCTTCCTTCCTTTGGCATGATTCTATGTATGGAATATACTTGTGGTATCATTTCATGTTTCATACTCTTAGAAGTTAAGAGGTAGTTATGTGATTTACTACATGTAGAACTTTTCCTATCTTTTGAGCATGACTAGTTGACTATGATATTCTTTACTTGTTTTATGTAATGCCAAGTCAGGTGGGTTAGGAGATCAACTCACTTCTTTGAAAATAGTAAGGATGTCTTAAGTTTTATTAAGGTTAAGGGACTTGAAGAGTTTCCAAGTATGTGATACTTGTTCGTTTTAAACGTATAAGTCCTGGATAGGAAATTGTTTTTGGCTAAGGTATAAAGTGAATATAACGGAGTTAGTTATATTTGACTTATGGAAAGATAAGTGATTTGATTTTAGTGAAAAGGCCACTTATTTTAAGGCATTAATTGCCTAAGGTTTTATAATAAAAGGAGTCACTTGTTTTCTAAAGGTTAAGAGACTATTTGTATTTTTGAAAGTTATGAGAATTTATTTGAAAGTATTTAATACTTGGTTTCAAAAAGTGTTATAAAAACGTGTTAGTCTAAACCATAAAGGGTTATAACGGCTTTATGGGAAGTTGGTTATAACGGCTTTATGGAAGGTTAAGAGAATGATTTTCTCTAATAAAGTAATCAAAGAAATAACTTGTGTTAAGGAGGCAAATTGTTTTAAAGGTACCAATTTCTTAAGGTTTTAAATAAGGAAGTCACTTGATTTTGTATTTCTAAAAGGTATTGTGACTTGTCTTGAAAGGTGAATAGGACTTGATACTACTGTTAGTATCGAAGTGTTATTTGGAAAAGTCTTTTGAAAAGAATGTAACGACGTAGTAAGGCTTGTAAAATGAGAATAATTCTATTTGTGCTGATAAGTACTTAGGCGTTAATTGAGAATTAGCCTATGTGTCGGTGATAGCCTTTGAGTGCAAGTATTATGTTTTATTACGTTCCGCGACTCAGTGGAGGGTTTCATTTGTGCAGTGTACTGCTCGACGGGCATCGATGAACAAGGATTCCATGTATCTTAGTTATTTGTAGTACTAAATTCCGATTTTTATAAAAGAGAGATAGGGTAAGAGTATAAATGGTCCCAAGACGTTATACCACCAGTATAAGTGAGGGTAAACCATATGTTGTTGTTGAGATAGGGTAAGAGTATAAATGAGGCAAGCCCCAAGACGTTATACCAAAGAGTATAAGTGAGGTAAACCCCAAGATGCTATACCACCGCTTTACCACCTGTAAGAGTATAAGTGAGGGTAAACCCCAAGACGCTATACCAGTGTTATATTATATCAGATTCCACGATTGATATTATGGGCGTGAGACCCGTGGTTATATTTGACACTTATAGCGATGATGGGGATTCCACGGCACCTTTGCTATTTTGTGTGACTTGATCGCGTCTGAATTGATATGCGTCCTCCAAATAAAAGGGGCGGATTATGTTATGAAAGATAAGTAAGTTATATGGTAATGAACTTAATGATTTTCCTAAATCACGTACATAAGAGTGTGACTATAACTTTTATTGAAAATGGGAAATGATAATAAGCTACGATTAAGTTCATAAGTGGTAATGGCACGGCAGGATCTGGTATGTACTTTTTATACTCGTTATTTCGCTCCATATTCTTTAGGTACCTTAGGATCTCGCTTCGCTTTGAAAGCTCTATTTGCTCTAGTAGATTCATGTATATTCGGGGTATGGCGGGCCCAAATGATGCAGTTATGTTAAAACTCTAGTCACATATGTGGGTCGTTGTAAAAGAAATGCAGGCAACCGGCTTGTATTTATATATGTTCGGGAAGGTAGCTTTTACTCCGATGTTTTATTTATAAGTTTCATGTATGTTCGCTGATTTTCTCTCGATGTTTGTCGTGGTCGAGGTTGGGGACCTATTACGGGTCGCCCCATAGCCTGAAATGGAGTGGGATCAGTTGGTAGTAGTTCTGCTACGTGACAGGGTCACGAGGGTGCAAGGCCCAAGTCTAGTTAATTATTTTACGGGTTCGTGGACCACCGAGACCAAGTCGTGAGAGCCAGAAATGGCCTTATATTGTTTAATAGAGTGACTCCAAAGATTGGAGGCCAGAATCGGTATGGAGGTTATGTAAGTATGCTAGTATAAGTTAGAGGTACGAAAAGAATACAACCAGTAAGAAAGTGTAGAATCGCCGATTGGTTGGTTCCACGTAGGCGAGGTTCAGATAATTGGCCCAGGCTTGATTCAGCGGGCTGTGGATAAGGCGAAGCTTATTCAGGAAAGATTTTTAGTAAGCTCGGAGTCAGCAGAAGCTTTATACAGATAACCGACGTCGACACTTGGAGTTCAGGGTGACGTTTTTGTATAAGTATTGTTATGTGGCCATGGGTGACATATTTTGTATGTCGCTATCTAATTAGATTGGACTCCTAAAGAACATTCGGGGACGAATGTTTCTAAGGGGGGAAGAATGTTACACCCCGTAATTCCAGGACATGTGTTTAAGAGAAGGTATGTGAGAAGATACGACTTTAAGTTTGAAACGAAAGAAGGATTGCTTTTTCCTACGGAAAATGATTTCGAGCCTCGGGAAGGAATATTGCTCGTTAGTGAGAATTGGGTTCCCGAATTTGTTATTTAAGACTTTTAGAATTTATCGAAATTTTATTTTTAGAGTTGGATACGTGGGGCCCACCCGAAAAATTTTACGTTTTTGTGGGGCCCACGAGGTTTCCGATATTTTGGCCAATTATAGAAATTTCGGGAAACGAAATATTTTAGACCAACCGGAGGGCGACACGTGTCAACCTCCACATGCCAAGTAGGACGAAATGGACAAGTCAAGCTAGACAAGTGGAGCTTGACATTCTTGACTAAATCCTAGCCCTTCAAGTGTTTTAATCCTAGCCTTTGATTCTCTTATATATCCACTAGTAGTGCAAGACTAGTGAACACTTAGAAAATATTTCAAGAACTTGTTGTTCTTAGTGTAGCTCTCGGCTTTAGGGCTAAAATGGAAGACAAAATTTTGCAATTGTGGATCATAATTCACAAGACTTTAACCCAAGGTTCCTAGGGATATTGTAAGGATATCTCAATAGAAGGATCCCGGAAAAACGACGTTTTCACGTTAGTCGCAAGGCGAAAACCTAAGGTGTTCTTCAACTTTGAAGATGGAACTTGAAGAGGAGTTCTTCATGAGCTTCTAAGGAATGCTTGGAGCGGATTGGAACATAGGAAGAGGAGCTAAAAGTTGCTAAGAATCGACTTTTACGCTTGGACATTATTAGGGCTTATTGAGGTAAAATCTTTATCTTCTTAATGTAATTGAAAATTACATGTTATAGTAGTTAAGAAATGAGCATGTGGTATATAGAGTGAAGTTTGAAAAGATTTGGATCATGTCGACATGTTAAAAACTGAGAATGGACAAGTTAGCCATTAATGTTGTAATCAATTTGGTCGATAGTTACAATCGTTGCATGTTAAGGAAGAAAGGATTTATAGTTGTTGTAATTGTTATTATGTATATAACATGTTAGAATAACAACTTGGATTAAAAAGGAATTGAACGAAAATTGACATTGTTAAGGATGTTATTGCCGAGAATGTGCATTAAGGAATGGGCAGTTTTATATTGATTGTGGGGCAGAATTTTACACGTATTGTAAGACGTGTAATCCCCTTTGTATTGCTGAATTGTTGGGCCTTAAATGTGGCGTTTGGTTATTGATTTTCGGGCCTTGAAAAAGGTGAAAAAGTACGTAGAAACAAATGAAGTGCTGCCCAATTTTCCGTAGAATAAGAGACCTTACACTTAGTATGATTCTACGTTAAAAAGTTAGGAGTTGATTGACATGTTATGATTAATATAGGTTGAAGTACTACGAGTAGCGTATTCTACTTAAAGGATGGAATAGCTATCAAGGTTGAAGTACTTTGGAGCATTTTGCTACTTGTCGATAATCGTCGCGAGGTATGTGAACCTCTTCCTTCTTTTGGCATGATTCTATGTATGAAATATACATGTGGTGTTATTTCATGGTTCCTTCTACTCTTAGAAGTTAAGAGGTACGTATGTTGATTTACTCTATGTAAAAGTCATGTCTAAGTTACCCTAAGTTCTTACCAAGTCTTATGGGGGATGTTGGTAAGAGTCGTTAGGAAGTATTTGGAGTCGAGTTGACTTTGCTAATTTACTGCACGAATGAGAATAAGTATCGAACAAGCCATTGCAGCGTTAATAAAAGAAAATGTATCGACAATCAATTATATTAAAATGAGTAGAATTCTCCGTATGCATAGAAACTAAGATAAGACAAAATTATATTACATTTTCTAGATCATGGCTGCTTTAATAAGATCGTTATAAACGAGTATAACCTATTCACAACGCATAAAAGTATATGTTATTTAATTTAAAGAGTTTACGTTATGAAGTTTTAAGACTATGAACCTTGAATTCTTAAAAGGTTAAGAGACTTTATTTTTCAAGTTATGGGACTTGATTCTTAAAGGAAGGTATGACTTGATTTAAAAGTATAGAATACTTGATTTGGGAAAAACATTGATAACTTGATATTCTAAGTTAAGAAACTTGATTTCTTAAAAGTTAAGAGACTTGAAGTATTTTGAAAGCTATGTAACTTGATTTGAAAGTATAAGTCTCTTGGTTATAAAAAGAATGAATTTGTCTAAGACATAAAGATTTATAACGGCTTTATGAGAAGTTGGTTATAACAACTTTATGGAAGGTTAAAGGAATGGTTTTCTCTAGTAATGTAAACAAAGAAATGACTTGAAATAAAGAAGGGTCACTTGATTTAGAAGCCTAGAAATGTACTTCTAAAAATGTAGTGACTTGTTCGAAATGTAGACATGCCTTGATACTACGGGTGTTAGTATCTTGGAGTTTTATATTAAAAGGAGTCTTTTGAAAAGAATGGAAGTACATAGTACCTTGGGTTAAATTCCCGGATTTTTAATGACATGTTAGTGCCTTAAGTTAAATAAAATGAGAATGCTTAATAATTAAGGCTACTAAGAAGTTAAGGGATTTCTTAACTTGCTATGATATTTATGATAAGCCGGTGGTGCTTATGTTATGTATGATAAGTCGGTGGTGCTTATGTTATGTATGATGAGCCGGTTGTGCTAGTGATGTGCTGTTTCATTACGGGGTCATTCTCCGGGCTTGTTGCATTTGCATATTCTGTGGATTTGCTCCCCATGATGCGAGGAATACCTCATGCGAGTCCGTAGGGCTTATGCGGGTGAAATAGTCCTATGCGGGGCGGACCAGTCCTATGCGAGGAGATTACCTCATGCGGGTCCATACGACCTATGCGAGGAAATTACGTCATGCGGGTTCTACGGCCTATGCGGGTGAAATAGTCCCAGGAGTAGGATTGCCAAATGATACTATGGGCAGGTGGCCCTAAGTTGATCATAAGCTTCCTATTTTTATGCAGTATACCTTTATGGGCAGACTTATGTGACTTTATCGCGTCCCAGATTGGGCCGGGCAGTATACCTTTATGGGCAGACTTATGTGACATTATCGCGTCCCAGAATGGGCCGGGCAGTATACCTTCATGGGAAGGCTTTTGTATGACTTCGCCGTGTCCCGCAAATGGGCCGGGTCACGTTATTACGTATGGATAATCAAAGTGAACTCCAAAATAAGGCGTCCCTCCATAAAAGGCCGGATTATGTTATGCAAGATAAGTAAGTTATATGGTAATGAACTTGATGATTTTTTCTAAGTATGTACGTAAGAATTTGACTATAACTCTTATTGAAAAATGGGAAAAGATAAGAATGTGCGATTAAGTTCATGAGTTGTAATGACATGGTAGGATCTGATATTTACTTTTTATACTTGCCCCTGTCATTCTTTTGTACGATTATGATCCATTTCGTACCTTATTTCCGCTTTCATATTCGATGCATTATCGACTTCTTCGGGGCTGCGTTCATGTCCGCAGGTTTAGGTACACAGTTGTGGATCCGCTAGCTTAGGATCATGGTTCAGCATTTTGAGATGACTCCAATGTTCCGGAGCTTGTCATAATGGTTATGTATAGTACGACGGGGCCTTGTCCCGTCATAGTATTTATCCAAAATCTTAGAGGTCTATATTCATATGTGGGCTGAACTGGCTAGAGTTGTAATTACATTATTGAATATTGTAGGCCCTTTTGTGTAATTTATATCATGACAGTCTTATCGGCTTTGCCTTTGTTTTAAAAAAAATGTGTTAATTATCTTCCGCGGTTATTTTGTATTGTATGAATAGAAGGGTGCCCAGGTAGGGCACCAGTCGCGGGCCCGGGGTCCGGTCGTGACAGGAAGCCCAAACATATTTAGTTTCAAATTAACTTAGTGTTCTGACTCTATAGAGTATTCTCATGGTGTTGGAATGATAAAGTTCTGGTTTTTACCTTTGCTGGCCCGTGGCGAATTGGGGGTTGAACTTTTGATTACTTTTAAAAGCTAGCCTTTGTATATGTGTTAGATTACTTTATTAACGTTGAATCTATGTGTTAGACTACGATTATTACGAGGCGCTTCGCAAGGGCAAGGCCGTGACAGAGGACTTAGGTTCGTGGCACCCATTCGGCTTGTTATACCCCGTGATTCGGGCCTGGACATGATCGAGTCTCAGCGCGCCGCGGGCGAACGCGCGCCAGCGGATGATTGTAGAGCGGCGCCGAAAGATCGGTGGGTCGAAGATCCGAGTTGTGTATGGCCACGGAAGCTATGGCGCTAGGCGGAATCGGAAAAACTTAGGAAAAGTCAGATTTTTATTTTGAAAGGGCTGAGTGGGGACAAGTGTCCCACGTCATTTTTACATGCAATATATTGACCAAGTCTTAAAGACTTGGTCATTTGTCATCTCTCTCTTTGAAAAACCTCTTCCTTCTCTCTAAATATTTCAAGCTCCTCCTTCTCTCTAAAAATCCAAGAGGATTCTAGCCTTAAGAAAAATCTGAAAAAGTAAAAGACAAGAAGGAAGCTTGTGGCTAGCTTGTGAAGGTGGTGGTGGTGGTATTCTTGGTAGGAAGGCTAGCAAATCGTTGGATAAAATTTGGCTAAAGCTCTAAGGTAATGATTTTTCCTCTATTATTAGTTTATAGAGTTGCATGTTAAGAAGAAAATACTTATGGTGGTAAATAATGCTCTTAGAGTCATTGCATGCTAGAAATGTGGGTTGAATATGAAGGATTTGGCTAAAGAAATATTATGAGCATGTTGTAGCCTAAAAACCACCTTAGAATTGTTAAGTGTACTATTATAACTTATGGGGCAGAATTTTACACACCCAAGATTAGTGTGTAATTCCCTTTGTGTCGTTTGGTTGTTGGGCCTTAATAAGGCGTTTGAATGTTGAAAAATCGGCCTTTGAAAAGGTGGCAAAGTGAGTAGAAACAAAGGAAATGCTGCCCAATTTTCCTTAGGAATTGATAACTTGAATTTGGAATTTCTACATTGAAATTAGAGGTTAATAAACACACTATGGTTATTATAGGTCGACATATTACTTGCGGTAGTTGGACTTAGCAAGCGGATTGACCAATGAGGTATGTAGAACTTTCCTATCTCTTGAGCATGAGTAGTTGTACCTATGTAGTACGGTAGACGTACAAGATTTGATATCTTTCACTTGTTTTAAAAGTATATGCTACTTGTTTCATTTCAAAAGTATAAGTCCCTTGGATTTAGGGAAAATGTATTTGACAAAGGGATAACGCTAATATAATGACTTTATGGGAAGTTGGTTATATTAGTTTTCTTGAAAGGTTCACAAAGAAAAGTTTACTCTAATTAAAACAAGTGCGGGTAAAGGATTTGAAACTAAGAAAGGTGAATTGATTTTTAGGCATTGGTTGTCTAAGGTTTTAAAGGAAATGAAGTCACTTGATTTAGAAGCCTATTATATTTCTAAAAGGAAATGTGACTTGTCTTGAAAGAAATCGTAACTTGATACTATGGTGATTAGTATCTTGGAATTTTGTATAAGAAGAGTTATTTCTTAAAAAGTTAGAAGTACATGGTACTTGGGTTGAATTCCCGGATTTTCTATTAAAAGACATGTTAGTGCCTTGGGATACTAAAATGAGAGGATATATTAATAATGTTAATAAGAAGTTAGGGGATTTCTTAACTTGCTTATGTTATGATAAGCCGGTAGTGCTTATGTTATGATAGGCCGGTAGTGCTTATGTTGTGATATGATAGGCCGGTAGTGCTTATGTATGATATGATAGGCCGGTAGTGCTTATGTTATGTATGATAGCCGGATGAGCTATGTTATATATTTATATTATTACGGGGTAAACCCCGGGTTATTATTTATGCCATGGATTTGCTACCCATGACGCGAGCGCGCCAGCACTCATGCGGATCCCGACCACGTGATCCACGCGGTGAAATAGTCCCACGCGAGTACGGCGATGGTACTCCACGACCCATGCGGATGAAATAGTCTCACGCGGGTGAAATAGTCCCACGATGAGGCGGATGACCTCACGCGGGTCCACAGACTCATACGGGTGAAATAGTCCCGTGAGTAGGATTGCTTAATGATACTACAAAGCGAGGTACCTGTTTGATCGCGAGCCTCCTATTTTTATGCTATAGGTTTTATACTTGTTACTCTCCTTGTTAGTAAGACACAGTGCAAGGAAATTGATTGTTATCTATGAATCAAGCTTATTTTTGACTTATTATATTACTACGGATTTTCCGCTTTACATACTTGCACGTTGTGTCTCGACCCTTCTTCTGGGGCCGCGCTCATGCCGCAGTAAGGAAATCAGTGGTAGATCCTCATTCCTAGGATCTCTTACTCAAGTGTCGAGCTCCATTTCTTCTAAGCTCGACTTTTGGTATGGTTCTCCCGGTTTTGTGATATTTTGTACATTCAGGGGCATGACGGGGTGCTGTCCCGTCATAGTGTTACTTATTCTTAGAGGCTTGTAGTATTGGCATAACTTGGGTTGTTTAAGGATATAGCTGTTCGTTTTGATGTACTTTTGGGGTAGCCATTTTGGGCTGTGATTTATACTATTATGGTTGTTTTACCTTGAGTTTATTTCACTGGTTTTCTCGATGTTGTGTCACGGCGGTGCCCGTCAAGGCACGGCCATGGACCCGGTCGGGTCGTGACAAAAGTGGTATCGAGCGATTAATCCTCGGAAGGTCTACAGTGTCAGATCTACTAGAGTCTTGATTATCGGTGTGTTGTGCACCACATCTATAATCGAGAGACTACAGGATATTTAGGATTGGTTTCCATTTCTTTCACTCTAAGATCGTGCAATAAGGTGTTATAGGTTGAATTTCCTCCGACGTAAACTTTGTGTGTATCGCTTATTCCTCCACGCAGCGCGACCGCGGCCCGTGGCGGCAAGGCGAGGGAGAACTACTAGTAGGCACCGAGGGTTACGAGGCACGTGCCCGGGCCCTTACGGATGTGGTGTTTGGACGGCGAAGTTCTACCACGCCGCCAACCCCAAGAGAGTCCGAGGCGAAGCGGCCATCGAGACCGCGCACCCGAGCCTCCACCCAAAGAAATGGGGCGCAGGATATGGGCTACAAGGAGACGGGCCGATTACTAGCCGAGATTGGGCTGCATACGAGGATAGCCGAGACAGCAGCCTGTATTGCATTCGCATCCAAAGACAGAATCGCTAGCGAGACCGAGGACTTTTTGAGTTCAGCCTCACCGTAGTTTTATGGGTGAGGCCCGAGGATGATCCTCGGAGTTCATCCGACGATGCAGCGATCGCGAGGTGATCGGGCTTCGAGACCGAGTCGGTGGTACTAGGTTCGTGACGGCCGCGGACACCGCAGCTTGGATCGGTATGATCTACGGAACCGCCCCGGGAGCATGCGCTCACCTGTTTGGGACGAAGTTCTCGAGGCGTTACTTGGCCATTTCTTGCCTCCGCAGATGAGGAGGGCTCGCCGATAGATTGACGCCGAGACGAATGGGCGGACGGTCCGAATACAACATGGAGTTTGATTCATTGCTGGTATGTGCCCGCTGGTAGCGCATGGAGGACAGTGCACCGCTATGTCACAGACTCGATGATCACGGGCCGAGTTGCACGGTGGCTCTTCACCGCACGGCATGGACATTGCCCGCACGCAGCACACGCGCAGGTGCGAGCGAACGCAGGGCCGACGGATCGGCAGTATCGCCAGAAGAGGCCGTGACAGCAGGTCCTCTGGTAGTTTTAGGGTAGACAACCCCAAAGAAGACCAGATTTGCACCACGCGGCCCAGAGCGCCTCCACCATCTTCGGACGCATGAAGTATTCAGAGCGGGACAGTGGTTCCGTGGCTTCGTTTCCTGCAGGACCGAGTTCCAAATGATGAGGCCCCTATGCCTCGGTGTGGTCGATGTGGTGATTGCCATTATGGGTGTCGTATTCTCCGTGAGCTTGTTACTCTTGTGGCAGCAGGCCATTTGAAGAGAGATTGTCCGTCCAGAGGCGGCGGGAGTGCCATGGCTCACCGGATGTTCGCTTGCCGGTCTTCATCTTCAGTGGTTGGGCGCCCCGGAGGGCAGGGTGTTCACGGGCCAACAGGCCACGGCAGGGGTCGTGGCAGGGGTTCCAGTTCTAGCGGTCCTCAGAACCACATTTATGCTATGTCCACCGCCAGACCGCGAGGCGCCACCGATGTCGCACAGTACATTGTTGGTCTCTTCTTTGTGATGTTTATGCTTTGATAGATCCAGTTCTACCTTGTCCTATATATCTCCTCATATTTGCTGGTAGAATAGGGATAGAGCCCGAGTCCATAGAATCCTTTGAGGTGGCTACGCCTGTAGGTGCTTCGGTGGTAGCTGAGCGTATATAAGGCTTTCTCGGTGACTATAGATGGTCGCCGACTTCAGCCGACTTGATAGAGTTGGATATGACAGACTTCGATGTGATTACGGTATGGATTGGCTAGCGTCTTGCTACGCCAACGTGGACCGCAGAGAGGTTAGTTCGGTTCCGCTTTCTGGTGAGCCGGCCATCGAGTGGAAGGAATACCGCATCGCCGGCGGTAGGTTTATTTCTTACCTCAAGGCTGGAAGATGGTACGGCGGTATATCTACCATTTAGTTCGTATTCGACATCGAGAGTAGATACCTGACCTTCATCGGCCCGGTTGTTAGAGAGTTTCCGACGTATTCCCGCACGAAGCTTCCGTATCCTCCCGAGAGGAGATTGAGTTTTGCATCGATTTGGCACCGCACACTCGACCGATATCTATTCCGCCATACGTGACGGCACCGCCGAGTTGAAGGAATTGAAGGATCACCAAAGATTTGCCGGAGAAAGGCTTTATTAGGCCAAGTGTTTCTCCTCGGGGCGCCGATGTTGTTTGTAAAGAAGGATGACGGACGCAGATGCGGTATTGACATGTGCAAATTAACAAGGTTACTATCAAGAATGTATCCTCCCAGATTGACGATTTGTTTGACCAATTGCAGGTGCAAAGTGTTTTTCAAGATAGACTCGGTCCGTTATCATCAAAGTGCGAGTTAGAGAGATAGACGTCCCAAAGATCGCATTCAGACCCAGATGGGCACTATGAGTTCAGGTGATGTCTTTCGTTGACCAACGCCCAACAATATTCATGGATTTGATGAATAGGTGTTCGTGCCATTCTTGGATATGTTCGTTATAGTGTTTATTGATGATATCTTGGTGTATTCGCGCACAGAGCGAGCATACAGATCATTTGAGGACGGTATCGAGTCCTCCGAGACCGCAACAGATGCCAAGTTCTCAAACGCGAGTTCGTTAGCTTCAGTGGCTTTCTTAGGGCATGTTATCGGGGCCGATGGTATTCGGGTTGATACAACTAAGATTGAGGCAGTCAAGACTTGGCCCAGACCCACTACACCGACGGAGGTGCGCAGCTTTTTAGGCCTTGCAGGCTATTATCGGAGGTTTGTGGAAAAGTTTGTTTCTATTTCAGCACCTTTGACTAAGCTGACTTAGAAGGCAGCTATGTTCCGGTGGACGGATACTTGTGAGGAAAGTTTCCAGTTGCTAAAGGAGAGGTTGACGATCGCTGTTCTTACTCTTTCAGAGGTTTAGATGGATACGTGGTTTATTGCGACGCCAAAGTGTCGGGCTTAGCGTGCGTCTTGACGCAAGACGACAAGGTTATAGCTTATGCGATCTCGACAAATTAGGAAGCATGAGAAGAACTATCCCACACATGACTTGAGTTGGCAAAGCAGTGATTCATGCCTCAAGATCCAAGGCATTATTTATATGGGGTTCATGTGACATTTACACGGACCACAAGAGTCTCCAAAGACATCTTCACCAGGAGAGCCGAACTTGCGCAGACGGTGGTTGGAACTACTTAAGGATTACGATGTTGATATTCTATACCACCCGGGAAGGCCAATGTAGTTGCGTATGCCCTTAGTCGCAGATCGATGGGTAGTCCGCTCATTGTTCACCAGAGAAAAGGGATAATGTCCGAGAGTTACATCAGCTAGCGAGCCTTGGGGTTCGTTTGGTTGATTCTGATAGTGACGGAATTCGGGTTCGAGAGGTTGCCGAGTCTTCCATCGCCGAGGAGGTGAAGAGGCGACAGTATAAGGATCCGATTTTGGTACGGCATGCAGATGCCGCTGCTCGTAAAGAGAAGAGTTCTGCTTGAGGTAGCGCTTTGAGGTGCTAAGATTCGAGGCCGGCCAGGTGTTCCCGATGCGGACAGACTTCGCCCAGATTCTCGGCGAGGCACACGCTCGTTATTCTATTCATCCGGATCGACTAAAATGTATCGTGACCTCGACGCGTGTATTGGTGGGATGGCCTAAAGAGGACGCCATGAGTTCGTGGCACGCGTGCGAATTGTCGCCAGTTAAGATTGAGCACCGGTTCGCTGGTCATTGCAGATATTGATATTCGACTGGAAGTGGGAGGTGATAAATATGGATTTTATTACAGACTACCTACCACTCGAGGAAGCATGATTCCATTTGGGTGATTGTCGACAGTCGATTTAAATCAGCCCATTTTCTTCCTGCGAACGACGCGTTCACCGAGGACTATGCGATTATATATTAGAGAGATTGTGAGACCGCACGAGTCCCTGTCGATTATATCGATAGAGGAGCCCGCTTCTCGGCTAACTCGAGGTCCTTTCGAAGGATTAGGGACACGGGTGAGTCTCAAGACGACGCTTCATCCTCGATCGACGGACAGCCGAGCGCACTATCCAAACACTTGAGGATATCTTTGCGGGCTTGTGTTATTAATTTCGTGGTAGGGAGGATCATTTACCTCTTGTGAGTTTGCTTACAACAATGCCTACCATTCCGATTCGGATGGCGCCATGAGGCCTTATACGGAAGAAGTGCAGTCACCTATAGGCTGGTTCGAGGTGGGAGAAGTTCACTGGTCGGGCGCACTTAGTTCAAGAGTGACGATGGATAAAGTGAAGCTTATCCAGAGCGGTTTTGGCATCCCGTAGTCGCGAAGTCGTACGCAGATCATCGGCGTCGACACTTGGAATTTGAGTTAGGTGATTGGGTTTTTCTAAAGGTATCGCCACGGCGGCGTGATGAGATTTGGAAGGAAGAAACTTAGCCCAAGGTACATTGGGACGACGGATTGTCCGCAGGTAGGCGTGGTTGCCTATGAATTAGAGTGCCGTCCGATTTGGAGGCGGTACATCCGCTTTCCATGTGTCCATGTTGCGGAAATGTATTGGAGATCCATCTAGAGTGCACCGATTCAGAATGTCCAAGTGATGAGGAGTTATCGTATGAGAGAGTCCCATAGCGATACTCGATCGTCCGTTAGACGACTTCGGACGAAAGACGTGGCTTCCGCCAAGTCCTATGGCGGAATGTGAGCAGGAGGAAATGACGTGGGAAGCGGAGGATGACATGAAGAAGAAATATCCTCACTTATTCCCTATACCTCCGTGTAACCCACGCTCTAAAATTGTTGGTCTTTAAATTTAGTATTTATGCTTGAGTTTTATTGTGGTGTGAAGCGTCTTTTTTTGAGTCTATGCCGATATTGTAATTTGAGTAAGCCTAGAGGAAACATTCGGGACGAATGTTTCTAAGGGGGGGGGGAGAATGTTATACCCCGTGGTTCGGGCCTGGACCGCGGCGCCAAGGCGGATGATTGTAGGGCCGGTCGGGCCGCACACGAAGTCGAGGTCGTGGCCGCACCGAAAGATCTTGAGGTCGCTGAAGTTTCAGCGCGCCGGAAGCGGCATGCACGAAGACCCGAGGGTTCGCAGGAGTTGCGGCCGCGGCCACGGAAGCAGGTCGCGCCGAGGCGGAAATCGCGGAAAAACTTAGAAAAGTCGATTTTTATTTTGAAAGGGCTGAGTGGGGACAAGTGTCCCCCATCTGATTTTTACATGCAATATATTGACCAAGTCTTAAAGACTTGGTCATTTGTCATCTCTCTCTTTGAAAAATCTCTTCCTTCTCTCTAAATATTTCAAGCTCCTCCTTCTCTCTAAAAATCCAAGAGGATTCTAGCCTTAAGAAAAATCTGAAAAAGTAAAAGACAAGAAGGAAGCTTGTGGCTAGCTTGTGAAGGTGGTGGTGGTGGTATTCTTGGTAGGAAGGCTAGCAAATCGTTGGATAAAATTTGGCTAAAGCTCTAAGGTAATGATTCTTCCTCTATTATTAGTTTATAGAGTTGCATGTTAAGAAGAAAATACTTATGGTGGTAAATAATGCTCTTAGAGTCATTGCATGCTAGAAATGTGGGTTGAATATGAAGGATTTGGCTAAAGAAATATTATGAGCATGTTGTAGCCTAAAAACCACCTTAGAATTGTTAAGTGTACTATTATAACTTATGGGGCAGAATTTTACACACCCAAGATTAGGTGTGTAATCCCCTTTGTGTTGGTTTGGTTGTTGGGCCTTAATAAGGCGTTTGAATGTTGAAAAATCGGCCTTTGAAAAGGTGGCAAAGTGAGTAGAAACAAAGGAAATGCTGCCCAATTTTCCTTAGGAATTGATAACTTGAATTTGGAATTTCTACATTGAAATTAGAGGTTAATAAACACACTATGGTTATTATAGGTCGACATATTACTTGCGGTAGTTGGACTTAGCAAGCGGATTGACCAAGGAGGTATGTAGAGCTTTCCTATCTCTTGAGCATGAGTAGTTGTACCTATGTAGTACGGTAGACGTACAAGATTTGATATCTTTCACTTGTTTTAAAAGTATATGCTACTTGTTTCATTTCAAAAGTATAAGTCCCTTGGATTTAGGGAAAATGTATTTGACAAAGGGATAACGCTAATATAATGACTTTATGGGAAGTTGGTTATATTAGTTTTCTTGAAAGGTTCACAAAGAAAGGTTTACTCGAATTAAAACAAGTGCGGGTAAAGGATTTGAAACTAAGAAAGGTGAATTGATTTTTAGGCATTGGTTGCCTAAGGTTTTAAAGGAAATGAAGTCACTTGATTTAGAAGCCTATTATATTTCTAAAAGGAAATGTGACTTGTCTTGAAAGAAATCGTAACTTGATACTATGGTGATTAGTATCTTGGAATTTTGTATAAGAAGAGTTATTTCTTAAAAAGTTAGAAGTACATGGTACTTGGGTTGAATTCCCGGATTTTCTATTAAAAGACATGTTAGTGCCTTGAGATACTAAAATGAGAGGATATATTAATAATGTTAATAAGAAGTTAGGGGATTTCTTAACTTGCTTATGTTATGATGTTCCGGTAGTGCTTATGTTATGATAGCCTAGTGCTTATGTTGTGATATGATAGCCTGGAAGTGCTTATGTATGATATGATAGGCGGTAGTGCTTATGTTATGTATGATAGCCGGATGAGCTATGTTATATATTTATATTATTACTGGGTAAACCCTGTGTTATTATTTATGCCATGGATTTGCTACCCATGACGCGAGCGCGCCAGACTCACGCGGATCCGGACCACGTGATCCACGCGTGAAATAGTCCCACGCGAGTACGGCGATGGTACTCATGCGGGTCCACAGACCCACGCGGTGAAATAGTCCCACGCGGTGAAATAGTCCCACGACGAGGCGGATGACTCACGCGGGTCCACAGGACTCATGCGGGTGAAATAGTCCCGTGAGTAGGATTGCTTAATGATACTACAGCGAGGTACCTGCTTTGATCGCGAGCCTCCTATTTTTATGCTATAGGTTTTATACTTGTTACTCTCATTGTTAGTAAGGCACGGTCAAGGAAATTGATTGTTATCTATGACTCCGGCTTATTTTTGACTTATGATATTACTACGATTTTCCGCTTTACATACTGGTACGTCAGGTATCGACCCCCTTCCTGGGCCGCTCACGCCGCAGTAAGGGAAAGCGGTGGTAGATCCTCATTCCTAGGATCTCTTACTCAGTGTCGAGCACCATTTCTTCTAAGCTCGACTTTGGTATGGTTCTCCCGGTGTTGTGATATTTTGTACATTCAGGCATGACGGCCCCGTCCCGTCATAGTGTTACTTATTCTTAGAGGCTTGTAGTCTTGGCATAACTCGGGTTGTTTAAGGATATACCGCTCGCTTTGATGTACTTTTGGGGTAGCCATTTTGGGCTGATCGCTTATACTATTATGGTTGTTTTACTCGAGTTTATTTCATTGGTTTTCTCTCGATGTTGTGTCACGAGGTGCCGGGTCAAGGCACGGTCACGACCGGCCTGTCGTGACACGGCTCTGAGGTAGACTACAATTTATTCTTACTAGACTCCGATAGAAGTACGTAGTTGTTATAAATATTGAGGGGTATTGGACGTGTTTGGGGGTCCCATCTTAGTGTTGTGATGAGCACTTGTGTGGGTATCAATGTTGAACTGTCTTGATGGGTGATTTGGAAAATCAACCTTAGGGTCAATTCCGACTGCTGTTATGTGGGCTTGTCGACATTGATTGATAAATAGTTGTGTTCACTCATCACATTTGCTTTTGATATGAAAGGGTGATTATGTGAAATTACTTGTTATTGAATTATTAAGCATGTGATATTCCTCTCCTATATTTGATTGCATCTATACATCATGGTTACTTGCCTTATTATTGTTGCATTCATACAATTATGGTTATATGATATGAAACGTGGAGTGGTATAGAAATGTTGTGGGTCCAATGGGATCGAAAAGGTAAGACAAGACAGATTTACAACTATTTTTATTATTCCGCTTTTGTTTTATCTTATATTATTAATATTTTGGGATGTGGTTCGCCTACCGAAGAAAAAGTGTCGGTGTCACCATGATGCCCAATCGGGATCGTGACAGAGCGGGTTATGAAATACGAGTAGAAGGACAATATAGTCAAAACGTACACATATTTATACAATTAACATTTGTTTTTGGCCAACTATATTACTCCATTTTTGCTGAAATTACCAAATAGCCCTTTAGTTAAGCAGACATGTCACGGACAACTCCTTGCTTCTAGCCTCTTATGTATGAAAAAAATATAAATTAGAAATTGAATAGGGGGCTACTTAGATTAATCCGTCACGTCTCTGTGTGTGAATTTTATTCTTTTTTAAGTCTATAATTAATAAGGACGTATCTTGCATTGATGAAAAATGGGAGCAAATAAAGAATTGTTTAATAATCAAATTTGGAAGATAGTATCATCTTTTTCTAATCATAAATTGCTTTCCTGCCACAAATATTAATTCTTGAAATAAAAAGAAATTAAACAAGCAACATGGTTAATTATTTTTTTCTTATTTTACATCTAAAATCCTATTCTATTTGGAGACTAACTATACAATTATGGTAATAGTACAAGACTAATTATGTTAAGTGTACAAGACTAATTAATACAAAATATTTACCAAAAATACCTATGTAAAACCGAGACCAACACGTGATATACTTTTATGGTATATCACATGTATATTAACTGTATCTCTAACACACTCTCGCAGTCATAGCGGACGGTTTTCTATAAAACATTTGTTTTGCAATGGATAATAAGAAAAGACTTTCATTATGAAAAGAATGAATTATTTCTAAGAGTTTAATGAAATTTGAAACTTTATTTTTTTTGCAATACTAATGATGCATAAAATGACTAACTTGTTTTGAAAAGCCTAAAAGATAAATAAACTATCGGCAAATTTTATATTATTAACTACCCTCCCTTATTAATTTTAGGCTCAACTATTCTAAGCATTCTAATAATTATACAAGATTACATAATTAAATCACAATAATCAGAAAATAAATGACGGAATTTTTAAAGAGTTGATGTGACTAGGAAGAGCGACAAAGTCATCCCGCCCTATTTGTTTGGGAATCTTGAGACGGAAAGATGCAATGATTGTGGACTCTGAATGTAATGAGTCTCGTAGTAAGACTCCTTGTTTCTCCCGATGCAAGTCATGTAAATAAAAGAAAAGGAAAGGATTAGTATTATGTCCAAATTTTAACAATAAACGAGTAAACCAGCAATCACACATTCAAAATGCACATAATTTAATTATATAGTCCAAAATAAATAATAGATCTAAACAAATGCAGGCCCAACATGGCATTCTTTCAGATTTTTAGAGGGGATGGAGGGATCTGGCATACCCCCAACTCGTAGTACTAAACAACTCAATAAAAAAATGAACGACACAGATGCATGCAATCAGTTAATAATTAAAGGGAAAAAAAAACAAACCGAAGACTAAAACCGAGATAAAGGTCCATATAAAAACCATCTATCACCTGTGGTCGTAAATGTTTAATGAAGAAATAAAATGGCAGGCAAGAAGGTAGGCAAGCAATCATTTTTTATTCAATTTATATGCAAACATGTAGCGGCTTTGTGATTTTACTGCTTAAGCTGGCATACAGGATTTAGTTTCGTTACCATGACTGATGTTAACACGTGGAAATTGGCACAAAAATTGAGCTCATGTTACATTCTTATCTGACCATGTATCAATGCTAAAGGAATGAGTTCATGGATGGACAATGACAATAGGAACACTAGAGCACATTTTCATAAATAAATACAGCAGCAAAATAATCCAAAATCAGCAGCAAAATGGCAAAAACCAGTCCGACAGAAAAGGGCCAAAAATCAGTAGCAAAATGGCCCAAAATCAGTCCGACGAACAGTGAAATCAGTCCGACATACAGTGAACCATATACAGAAATGCAAAGCAAAGCCAAAGTATTCTAAACATAAGACTTGGAAGGAGAACTCAACCCAATATGTAATGGGCCCAATAAAACACATGCTCTCATTCATAGATATACTAATTCACATAATATACGTTTAGATATATTATTTCACATATACAGAGATATACGCAAGGACTGATATACATACAATATCCAGAATATATCGGGCATGCTTGAGGGTATACAAAATATATAACTCTACTACATACTGGATACACATCTGGGTTTTACATCTGGTATACTCAGGGCATATTACTGGTATATTTTACATAAAAATAGGAGAAATGACGAGTTTCAGGTTGCAGGGTAAAACAAAGAACATTTTAAAGACATCCATCTTTGTCCTAGTTGAATCTTCATACCAATCTTATTCTTTCATGCTCGTATGAACCAAACTAACATATTATATATATATATATATATATATTAGTTATTAATCTAATACAGGGACAGAGACATCAAACATGGGTGAAATAATATGGTAACACATAGCATCGGTCCAATTTAAGATACGTGACTCAAAATCATTGATCGACTGATTTTCATTAGTTCGAACTATGTCAACAACATATTATTCTCCTTATATGCTTATTAATGGGACACAACCAGTAATGGCCTAATGTGACACCAAGTCAATCTATGTAAATACAATATATTGGTATAGGGACTGTTTAAATGGCTCAGCAGCAGGTTTTGACACAAAATGACTTATGAAGTGCAATAATCTAATATGAACACACATAGGAACTAATGAGTTCAAGATGTGGCTTAGAGATACCAAACATCTCATAAAACAAAGATAATATGTTAAACAAATAACATTCTTATCCAATGCACTAACCAAGTTTAGAACTAATACTTATGTATAGCAGACTCTTATTACACCGTCTTACACTCGAGCATGCAGAGGAGGATCATAATTCAATATGTTTTAAACTAGACTTTCCAGAAGACACACATAAAAGACTACTCTTTAACTAATTATATCTAGGCATGAGTTTTGAAGAAAATGTAATTTGTTTCGAACCAGTGACCATAATGGTCAAATAAACATTAAACTAACAAGACAAACACTTAAATAGTCATTATAATATGCCCTAAAATGTGTTCACATCACTGAACCTGCTAGACATTAATACTGTAAGCACAAACAACAAATGACCTGGTTAATCATGTTTACAATATCACACAAAATGTCAATAGCGGCCTAAATATACTAACCATTACAGTCATGAACACTAGCAGTAACGAATTGACTAACATTACTTAATGGCTACTTAATAAATCTAAAGAGTCAATAACCATACTTTTAACATGCTGAATAAACACATAAATCCACAACACAAATTATAGTTGGCTAGTTAGATGGAAAATAAAAAGGGAAAGAGGTTACCTTCTCCGGACAGCGAACCGAGACGCGTTTCGACTCGTCGATTCTACTCGAAGAATATGTATGTGGGTGCGAATGAAGAAAACAAAGCCTAAACGCAAGAAATTAAAAACGAAGAACAAAAGGAAGGTCTTAGAAATCCTCCAGAATCCGACCCCCTTAAAATGAAGAACAAATAGATGATATGCAAGATAAATTTATCAAATTCCGGGCCTCCTCAATGAAGAACAAAGGGGGTCTTTTATAGGTGAAATATTGAGTTTGAATTCGAAATAGAGTCATAAAGTCTGATTTTTGGACGATTTGTTGGTTCAAATCGCGGATTTAGGATCGCAGGCATGGGCGTGTGTCGGGTGACGGAGAGGAGTTGGTTGGGACAGAGGTATGGGTATGGCAGCGGATTTGGGGGGTGATGGGAGCGAGAGAGGGATCATTGCGCGGATTCTAGGTTAGAGCCTAAGAGCACGTGTGATGGGGAGAGGGAAAGGTATATGGGTTATGGGCTGGGCGACGGGTAAGGTATAGGCTGATGGTTTCTGGGCCTGCGGGTTGGGCCGGGGAGATGTGGGCTGGTTAGTTTGGGCTTGGGCGATTTAGGTTGTGGGTTGTGGGCTGGTAATTATGTAATTAGGTATTAGTTTTAGGAGTTAGTTTTAGGCAAAATTAATTAGTGGTAAATTAGAAATTCAAAATTGTGATTAAATTATTTAGGTGCTTTATTAATTTAAGTTATTACAAAAATAAAGACGGACGTGCTATTTAATTAGAGCTTAATATTTATAATGCGATGCCGTTATTAAAACTTATTTATTATGCGTATTCCGCGAAGTTAAATTAAAACTGAACGGGGTTTAGACTATTATTAAATTATTTAAATGCTAAATGCAAATATGATATTTAAGGACTGCTTAATGCTTTTATAAATGCGACGCTATTATTAAAACGCATGTATTAGATTAAATTAATTTAAATTACGAATTACAAAATTGCCTTGCTTTTAGTAAAAAATGCGAATATTCTATTTAACACGACGTCATTGCTAAATTATTTACTTTATGTATTTATTTATTTACTTATCGTTAAGGATTATTCGAGTTTCAATTAATGAAAAATAGGGCTTAAATTACGAATGATATTAATGAAATTGCTTGTTATTAAAACGACGAATGCGGGCGTGAGACTCAAGGTGTGCTTAGTACTCTATGTAAAATGCGGTGTCATTATTAAATTGTTTATTATGCCTGTATTAATGTTTTATCGCTGCATTTTATTATTATAAAATTGTTAAAATTATTTTAAAAAATTAGTGTAATTTTGTTGTTAACGGCTGGACGGGAGGGTCAAAATTGGGTGTCAACAACTTGTCCCTCTTTTTATGGAGATGATGGAAGAATCTTCGGACAAAGACGTTGACTTAAAGTCAATTTTGTCTCGATCCTCAGAATTAAAAAATGTTAGGCAATTAGACAGGGCTGACGCAAAATTCAAAATTGTCCCAGTGTCGAGTTATGACGACACTGGGCTACCATGGTCAAAACATCAAAGTGGGCTAACGCGGACTCAAATTTTGTCCCAGTGTCGAGTTATGACGTCACTGGGCTACCATGGTCAAAACACCAAGACGGGCTAATGCGGACTCAAAATTTGTCCCAGTGTCGAGTTATGACGACACTGGATTACCATGGTCAAAACACCGCGTGGGCTAACGCGACTCAAATTTATCCGGTGTCGAGTTATGACGACACTGGGTTAACATGGTCAAACACCGCGCGGGCTAATGCGGTCTCAAAATTTGTCCCAGTGTCGAGTTATGACGACACTGGGTTGATGTTATTTAAAAATAAAATAAACTGGCTTGAACTTAGGGGTGTACTGGTATTGACTTATAAAAAATGCTGGGCTTATTGGTGATGTGGAATGAGTGGACCGACGCTCGAGGCCGCTTCTGTCATTTATTGGAAGCGCCCCCAACAAATTGTCCCGTCAGAAGAGAAAATCCACGCCAGGCTCTCGCCTGCATGCTAAGACTTAAACAAGCGGTTAGTGCATAACTGTTAAGGCAAAATGATGATGCATAATTTTAAAAGCAATGTAACTGTGTGAGTAGAAAGTGTTATCCTGTAAAAAATGTGAGGCTCGTTGCGTTGATGTGGTGCAGAGGTCATCGTTGTATAGATGAACTGTTGATGAAGCCGTTGCATAGACATAATGAAATAACGTCGTTGCATAAACGTTATATGGATGTCGTCGTTGCATGGACGAAATGTCACGGCCGCTGCATAGGTACACGAAAGCGGACGCCGCAGATGACGTGATGCAGATGTTCGCCGCATAGACGAAACATGGATGAAGTTGTTGCATAGGCTTTGATGAGATGACGCCGCATAGACGCGACGCAGATGCTCGTCGCGATAGACGAAACATGGATGGCCGCTGCATAGGTTTTGATGAAATGACGCCGCCAGATGACGTGACGCAGATGTTCGTCGTGCATAAACGAAACATGGACGGCCGCCAGATAGGCTTAGATGAAATGGCGTAGCTGCATAGACGCCGATGCAGATGTTCGCCGTTGCATAGATGAAACATGAATGAAACCGCTGTGCATAGGCTTTGATGAGACGACGCCGCCAGATGACGATGTAGATGCTCGCGTCATAGACGAAATACATGGACGGTTCGCCAGATAGCTTATATGAAATTGCTTTGGTTTATGGGCGTACCTGCTTTGTGACCCGTCTGGGTTGAGATAGCGTCATTGCATAGACGTTGTGTGTTTGTGACCCGCATGGGCTTATTGTAAGGATGTGATCCTTGTGGGGCCGATCTGTGATGTATAAATTCCTTGTGAATCAAAGAATAAGTGTTGGGGGACTTCCTTGTTTCTACCCAATCTGAAGACCTGCACTCAAAGAAATTTGTGAGTTTGGGGAGGGGTCGATTCGTATTTGACTTCGCCGCCTTGTTCCTTGACATCTGTGTGTCTGGCCTGTTTGAACCTGCAACCCCTGTCTGGTTTCCTACCTTGTCCCCGTTTTGAATATGCAAAAGGCGTTTGGCCTAAGGTGGGTCTCAATGGAGTTGCTTGTATGTTATGTGTATTCTCGTTATTTTCAGAACGAAGGGAAAGCTTCCTAATGGTGTGACCGAAGCCGATTTAGGCCGCCTACGTATCCCCATGAGGGAATCAGGTCATGGTGTAGTTCATTACAAGCGAAATTGGGTAAAATTCTAAAGGTGGGACCGAAGCCGATATGGCCGCCTATGTATCCCACCGAGGGAATCAGGTCATAACGTAGTTCCAATTACAAGCAAAAGAGAAATTGAGATTTTCTAAAAGGTGGGACCGAAGCCGATATGGTCGCCTACGTATCCCCACGAGGGAATCAGGTCACACGTAGTTCCAATTACAAAAAATGGAATGACAGAATTTCCGAGAGCGACCGGCCGATATGGTCGCTTCACGATCCCGCCGAGGGAATCAGGTCATAACGTAGTTCCAATTACATGAAAACTTAAGCAAAACATTGTTAAAACTTAAATATGAGTCTTGAATTATCTTGCTAAACTAATTTGCTCTTCTCATCTAGACCCTAGGCGGACCGTAACGCGGTTCAAATCCAACCAATACGCCTTCGCTTCTGCATCACGACCGGCCGGGTCTTCATGCTCGCTATCGCGATCTCCTTCTTTGACTCACGCGTGGTGCATGCTTGGATAAATGACCGATTCAAAGCGGAGCGGTTCGCCACGAACACCTCTCTTCCATCGGGGTTCATCAGACTCGTTGGAGGCATCCTCACCGAACGACTCTTCTTTGATTAACTCCTCTATTTTGTCCTTGAGTGTATAGCAATTTTCGATGTCGTGCCCCTCGACACCGGAGTGGTATGCACAATGTTTGGTTTTATCGTGCTCTCGGGAAGTAGGTCTGGGGGTATTTCTGGGAATTGGCTGGAGTATTCTCGCGCCACCTCCTCATACACTTGTTATGGGTTTGGCTAAAGGTGTATAGGTTCGTTGGCTTTCTCAAAGATCGATGCGGGTTTGAAAATATTTAGTAACGCCTTTGGGTGTGGTATACATCGCGGTATCGCAAGGGGTTGTCGTATACATTGCGAAAGTAGGTTTGTGGTGGACTTTGGTTTGTGTTTGGCTGGAGTATGGTAGGCATTTGTGTGAGATATATGGGTGCATTGTATATTGGCTGAATGTGATATGTAGTAAGAGGGTACTGGTAATAATTTGAAGGATTTTGGTTATTTGCAGTGACGAGTGCTTTAGTGAGGTTTCTGAGCCTTTTGATTTCGGCCTGCAGGGTTGCCATTTGCTGCGGTAATTGGGCGAGGCGTTCGATCGGATCTATGTTGCTTTTCTTTTCTGAGACCTCTGCTTTGCCTATAGGGAC
Organism: Przewalskia tangutica; assembly: GCA_029844215.1. Classification (NCBI taxonomy): domain Eukaryota; kingdom Viridiplantae; phylum Streptophyta; class Magnoliopsida; order Solanales; family Solanaceae; genus Przewalskia; species Przewalskia tangutica. Next base: position 30,323,436 of record CM056732.1, read on the forward strand.
CAAGACGGATTCCGACTCGTTCTGCTCAAATGCCCTTGAATCAGTCATGTCACTGGACCGTGCTTTTGATCTTGTGAAATATCGATGCTCTGTCATTGCTTAGTCAAATACAAATCGACCTTTGGGGGAGATGATAAATCTTTTTAGACAAAATGTAGCAAACTGCGTTAGTGTAAAGCACATGATTTTGCAAAAGTGTAAAAACATTTAACAAGTACATGTTGCCCATAAATTGTCACATTGCAAGCGAGTCCTAACATGCGTGGGACCCCTTTATGACAGAGGTAGGCCTAAACGTCACATATGCGAGGTTATGATGGATTTGTCTAAGTCGTCCAACTGTAATGCTTCTGTTGGAAATGACGACCAAATGACGGTGCACTTTTCCCCACTTTTGGCATGTCATGATTAGGCTTGGATTTTGCCCATTATTGTCACGCTACACATAATATGCTAGTTGGTCGTTGGGTTGAGAAACCCGTCGACAAGTTTGGTGTCTTTCTAACTGTGGCGTTGATACCAAGGACCGACCCACCTAAGATAAATGCATGCATGCCTTAAAATAAAGGGTGATATAGCTATATCCTGAGTTTCTAAGATTTGAATTTACTAGACGCAAGGTTCCCGAGCGGACAACTCGAGTGAGAAGGCTACACAGCCACCGGTTAGACCGGACACTCCACGTATATTACCAACTCTCCTAAATTTGGGTTTTGAAGAAAGAATTTTGCTGATGCACCAAGCGCACCTCGCATGTAGTGTGTGATAGTGTGAATTTTCCAGAGTGGAAGAAATATGAGCGGAATGCCAGTTTAAGGAAAGCAGTAAAGCAAATAGCAATTAAAATAAATAAAACAAAATACATCACACAAAATTAAATGCAAAATAACGGCCAAATAACAACCCTAGGTCTATTGTGGTTAAGAATCTTAAATCCCCAGTGGAGTCGCCATGCTGTAACGCCTCATTTCAACCGGAGTCAGAAACGGGAGTACTGCTTATGGTTGATTCCTAAAATGCATTTAAAGGAGTCGCCACCTAATTATTATAGTGAATTAGGACACTAAAAATGTAGCATAAAATACTACGAATGATCTCCATTTAAAGGTCTGCGAAAGCTATGTGAGATTCTAGGTAATGGTTCTTTATTAGCCTAAAGGGAAGGGGTTAGGCACCCTCTAAGATCCGCTAACTTGCGGTTATCCGTTCAAACTTAGGCTTAATATCATATTTAAAAAGATGCGTGTTTTTTAAAGCAAGCATAAAGTTAAGAAAAGAGGTTGCAAATACTTATTTGAAATATAAATAGTTTCCATAAAACTGGCGTGAGTTTTGTTTGTAAAATGCATGGAAAGTAGTTCTTTCGAAAAGTGTGTATTACGCAAAATATAGTTTTTATAGAAGTATATGTATGTATGGCATAAATCTATAAAACATTTGTTTTGCAATAGATAATAAGAAAAGACTTTCATTATGAAAAGAATGAATTATTTCTAAGAGTTTAATGAAATTTGAAACTTTATTTTTTTTGCAATACTAATGATGCATAAAATGACTAACTTGTTTTGAAAAGCTTAAAAATGCATAACGGGCCTAAAAGATAAATAAACTATCGGCAAATTTTATATTATTAAATACCCTCCCTTATTAATTTTAGGCTCAACTATCTAAGCATTCTAATAATTATACAAGATTACATAATTAAATCACAATAATCAGAAAATAAATGACGGAATTTTTAAAGAGTTGATGTGACTAGGAAGAGCGACAAAGTCATCCCGCCCTATTTGTTTGGGAATCTTGAGGCGGAAAGATGCAATGATTGTGGACTCTGATGTAATGAGTCTCGTAGTAAGACTCCTTGTTTCTCCCGATGCAAGTCATGTAAATAAAAGAAAAGGAAAGGATTAGTATTATGTCTAAATTTTAACAATAAACGAGTAAACCAGCAATCACACATTCAAAATGCACATAATTTAATTATATAGCCCAAAATAAATAATAGATCTAAACAAATGCAGGCCCAACATGGCATTCTCCTTTCAGATTTTTAGAGGGGATGAAGGGATCTGGCATACCCCCAACTCGTAGTACTAAACAACTCAATAAAAAAATGAACGACACAGATGCATGCAATCAGTTAATAATTAAAGGAAAAAGAAAACCGAAGACTAAAATCGAGATAAAGGTTCATATAAAAACCATCTATCACCTGTGGTCGTAAATGTTTAATGAAGAAATAAAATGGCAGGCAAGAAGGTAGGCAAGCAATCATTTTTTATTCAATTTATATGCAAACATGTAGCGGCTTTGTGATTTTACTGCTTAAGCTGACATACAGGATTTAGTTTCGTTACCATGACTGATGTTAACACGTAGAAATTGGCACAAAAATTGAGCTCCTGTTACATTCTTATCTGACCATGTATCAATGCTAAAGGAATGAGTTCATGGATGGACAATGACAATAGGAACACTAGAGCACATTTTCATAAATAAATACAACAGCAAAATAATTCAAAATCAGCAGCAAATTGGCAAAAACCAGTGCGACAGAAAAGGGCCAAAAATCAGTAGCAAAATGGCCCAAAATCAGTCCGACGAACAGTGAAATCAGTCCGACATACAGTGAACTATATACAGAAATGCAAAGCAAAGCCAAAGTATTCTAAACATAAGACTTGGAAGGAGAACTCAACCCAATATGTAATGTGCCCAATAAAGCACATGCTCTCATTCATAGATATACTAATTCACATAATATACGTTTAGATATATTATTTCACATATACAGAGATATACGCAAGGACTGATATACATACAATATCCAGAATATATCGGGCATGCTTGAGGGTATACAAAATATATAACTCTACTACATACTGGATACACATCTGGGTTTTACATCTGGTATACTCAGGGCATATTGCTGGTATATTTTACATAAAAATAGGAGAAATGACGAGTTTCAGGTTGTAGGGTAAAACAGAGAACATTTTAAAGACATCCATCTTTGTCCTAGTTGAATCTTCATACCAATCTTAATCTTTCTTGCTCGTATGAACCAAACTAACATATTATATATATATATATATATATTAGTGATTAATCTAATACAGGGACAGAGACATCAAACATGGGTGAAATAATATGGTAACACATAGCAGGCTGGTCCAATTTAAGATACGTGACTCAAAATCATCATGATCGACTGATTTTCATTAGTTCGAACTATGTCAACACCAGATTATTCTCCTTATATGCTTATTAATGGGACACAACCAGTAATGGCCTAATGTGACACCAAGCCAATCTATGTAAATACAATATATTGGTATAGGGACTGTTTAAATGGCTCAGCAGCAGGTTTTGACACAAAATGACTTATGAAGTGCAATAATCTAATATGAACACAAATAGGAACTAATGAGTTCAAGACAGGACTTAGAGATACGGAAACATCTCATAAAACAGTACAATATGTTAAACAAATAACATTCTTATCCAATGCACTAACCAAGTTTAGAACTAATACTTATGTATAGCAGACTCCTATTACACTGTCTTACACTCGAGCATGCAGAGGAGGATCATAATTCAATATGTTTTAAACTAGACTTTCCAGAAGACACACATAAAAGACTACTCTTTAACTAATTATATCTAGGCATGAGTTTTGAAGAAAATGTAATTTGTTTCGAACCAGTGACCATAATGGTCAAATAAACATTAAACTAACAAGACAAACACTTAAATAGTCATTATAATATGCCCTAAAATGTGTTCACATCACTGATCCTGCTAGACATTAATACTGTAAGCACAAACAACAAATGACCTGGTTAGTCATGTTTACAATATCACACAAAATGTCAATAACGGCCTAAATATACTAACCATTACAGTCGTGAACACTAGCAGTAACGAATTGACTAACATTACTTAATGGCTACTTAATAAATCTAAATAGTCAATAACCATACTTTTAACATGCTGAATAAACACATAAATCCACAACACAAATTACAGTTGGCTAGTTAGATGGAAAATAAAAAGGGAAAGAGGTTACCTTCTCCGGACAGCGAACCGAGGCGCGTTTCGACTCGTCGATTCTACTCGAAGAATATGTATGTGGGTGCGAATGAAGAAAACAAAGCCTAAACGCAAGAAATTAAAAACGAAGAACAAAAGGAAGGTCTTAGAAATCCTCCAGAATCCGACCCCCTTAAAATGAAGAACAAATAGATGATATGCAAGATAAATTTATCAAATTCCGGGCCTCCTCAATGAAGAACAAAGGGGGTCTTTTATAGGTGAAATATTGAGTTTGAATTCGAAATAGAGCTGTTAAAGGTCTGATTTTTGGACGATTTGTTGGTTCAAATCGCGGATTTTAGGGACTGCAGGGCATGGGCGTGTGTCGGGTGACAGAGATGAGTTGGTTGGGACAGAGGTATGGGTATGGCAGCGGATTAGGGGGGTGATGGGAGCGAGGGAGAGGACTGTTGCGGCGGATTCTAGGTTAGAGCCCTAAGGGCTGTTGACGATGGGGGGAGAGGGAAAGGTATATGGGTTATGGGCTGGGCGACGGGTAAGGTATAGGCAGATGGTTTCTGGGCCTGCGGGTTGGGCCGGGGCGACGTGGGCTGGTTAGTTTGGGCTTGGACGATTTAGGTTGTGGGTTGTGGGTTGTGGGCTGTGATCGGTGTATTTTATATACACCTTTTGAGTCAGTTTTAGTTAGTCTTTTGTCCCGTTTTGCACATATAAGTGTCGTATTATGATAGTTTTTCTTTCTTTTGAGTCAAAGTGGTTAAAATGGACAAATGGCGGAAAGGAGCTAAAAGAGGGCAAAAGAGGAGATCCCAGAGCCAAAAACAGAGAAAGTGGCGAACGAGGGTGAAATCAGCATGCCGCGCTCCTCGCACTGTTAGGCCGCGACGCCCACTATTCAGAGAGGCTGCAGAAGAATCAGCGCCGCGACTCCAAAAGAAGGGCCGCAGCGCCTAAACACCCGAGAAGCTACAGGAGTTGCAGTGGCCGCGCGCCGCATGCCAGATATCGGCCGCGGCGCCGAAACACCCAACCGATGGCAGACCTTCCGGGCCGCGCGCTGTCACAGGGCCGCGGCGCCGACGCGAAAAAATTAGGTTTTTGGACGAAATTCTGGGCCAGGCCTGAAGGAAAAGAGGGAGGCGGTTTTCAGCCTATAAAAGGAGAACCCTAGGCAGTTTTTAAGGGTTCTCTTTCTTGCACAACACAAGGCTTCTTGCTTAGAGATTTAGACCATAGTCTAGTAATTTCTTTTCCTTTTCCTTTCTTTATTTCGCTTTTGTATGATGAACATGAGATTAGTTCTTGTCATGTCAATGGCTAGGAACTAATTCCTCTATAGGGCTTTCCATGTTAAATCTCTAGAAACTTTTGTTATGAGTTAATGCATGCTTATGGTTATTTTTCTTATTGTGAGATCTATCCAATATTTGAGTTGAATTCTTGGTAATTAATTGACAACTAATTATCACTATATGATTTCTAATCGATTCAAAGGGGGATTGTGAATATCTTTGTAAGTTGGATAGACATTCTTGGATTGGAGATGAAAATACCTCAATTATTTATGTAGCGTTAATGAGAGGCTTAACAACCCTAATTTTGTGCATTGTGCGTGACGGTTAACTAGGTTCTTGTTCTTAATCCTCCTATAGAGTTATCCTTATCACCGAAAGGTAGGTAAGGTGCACATCGGGTTGAGTGTTTATATAACCCTAACGGGAGTATAAAACGATTTAGTGAACCTGCTTTCTCCAAAAGAAGAAGACCATAAGTTATTGCATTAATAAGTAGCATAAGCGGATAGTGAGGAGACGTGGAAGCCCTATTCTCATCATCACTGAAGTAAACCCTTTTAGTTAAATAGCTTTTATAATTCTTAGTTATAAACAACAAATCTAAATATCAATTTACCAAATAGATACAAAAAAATAGATAGTTGATAATTGAACCCTAATCCTTGAGGACGATATTCGGTCTTATCAAGCCTATACTACTTGTCACGATAACGTGCACTTGCGTTTAAAGTGTGTGCATCTTACCGCGCATCAAGTTTTTGGCGCCGTTGCCGGGGATTAGGCATAGTTCAATATCAAATTTGTCTATTTTTAATTTCTAATTTGGTTTTTAATTTTTATTTTTATTTTTTAATTTTTACGTTTTTTTATTACTATTTTTGGAAAGTTCGAGGTGTCGTGATTCTGTGTTGGTTTTGATTTATCTCAGGAATCTTTTAGATATGGATTTTTACTGTCAATATGATAGAGAACCAACCATAGAGGAAGAGAGGGAGGAATTACGAGAGACTATATTCAGTCTCACGAGGTACCAGAATCAGTTCATAGACGAAACGAGAATGACCATGAAGAAGTTGGAAACGCAAATAGCAGAGCCCGCGATCATATTCAACAGCGAAACACATGAAGATCAATCTGTACCTGGGGTAAGCAATGAGGAAACACAATGTCGGGCAATTGACCTAAGGATGCCGAATCATGGGAGATAGAGAGTTCGCAGCAGCAGCAGCGACGCCGATGAAGCGTGCGCGCAAAAATTCGAGACAAAGGCAAGGTTCGCATCCGAGACAAGCAGATGCTGAGGCCGCAGCGCCTAAGACTGGCCGCGCGCCATAACCCGTAAAGCGAGACTTTGCGTGGTCAGAGCAACCGCACTCGGTGATAATACCATATCCTCAGAAGTTAAAAACATGTACTCTTGACAAACAATTCTCTAGATTTGTGGAGGTCCTCAAACAATTGCAACTTAATATCCCGTTTGCTGAAGCATTAGAGCAAATGCCGAGCTACGTCAAGTTCATGAAGGATGTGCTTAGCAAAAGGAGGAGGATAGAGGACTACGAAACAGTGATGTTGACTGAGGAATGTAGTGCCATCCTACAGAGACAACTGCCTCAGAAGTTACAAGATCCTGGGAGCTTCACCATCCCATGCACCATTGGAAAGTTTGAATGTCAAAAAGCATTGTGCGACTTGGGAGCAGGCATAAATCTGATGCCTTATCTAGTTTTCTGCAAACTAGAAATGGGAGAAGTCAAACCTACAAACATCACTTTGCAGTTAGCCGACCGCTCAATTGTTCACCCGAGAGGAGTCATCGAAGATGTACTAGTGAAGGTGGACAAGTTCATCTTTCCCGCCGACTTCGTTATCTTAGACATACAAGATAACGATGGAATCCCCATCATACTTGGCAGACCCTTCTTAGCCACAGGACAGGCGCTCATTGATGTTCACAAAGGGGAATTGAAGCTTCGAGTAGACGAAGAAGAGGTGATTTTCAATGTTTTTCGAGCAGCAACTTTTCCAGAGGCCAAGGATAACTGCTCAGCCATTGATCTTAGCGAAGAAGCAGTGTCAGCCAAAGAGTTCGGATATGATGATACGCTTGAAGAAGTACTGACCACATGGGATGATGATAGTAGAAACGATCCAGATCTGATGGAGTATGCAAATTGGATGAATGCTTATGAAAAATGGGATACAAGGAAGTATGAAGAGCTTGGACAGGTACCAGAAAGATCATTACCATCCACAGAGAAGGCTCCAGAGTTAGAGTTAAAAACCCTACCCAATCATCTACAATACCAATACCTAGGTGAAGAAAAACCTTACCAGTGATCATTTCATGCCACCTATCCACCGAAGAGATTGATAAACTGCTAAGAGTACTAAAAAATCACAAGCGGGCCATTGGATGGACATTAGCAGACATAAAAGGGATAAGTCCATCAACGGTAATGCATAAGATCCGTCTAGATGAGGAGAGCAGACCATCCATCGAAGCCCAAAGACGACTAAACCCAAACATGAAGGAGGTAGTAATAAAAGGAAATCCTAAAATGGCTTGATGCATGAGTAATCTACCCCATATCTGACAGCACATGGGTAAGTCCAGTACAAGTGGTACCGAAAAAGGGTGGAATAACAGTGGTGACAAACGAAAGAAACGAACTCATTCCCTCGAGAACAGTCACCGGATGGAGAATCTGCATTGACTATCGCAAGTTGAATAAAACCACTAGAAAAGACCACTTCCCGTTGTCATTCCTAGATCAAATGTTGGACAGAATCGCAGGGCATAACTACTACTGCTTTTTGGATGGATACTCAGGGTATCACCAGGTTGCAATAGCCCGTAAGATCGTGAAAGACAACATTCACTTGCCCTTTTGGTACATTTGCATTCAGAAGAATTCCATTCGGACTCTGCAATGCACCTGCAACTTTTCAGAGGTGTATGATGGTAATTTTCTCAGATATGGTAGAGAGAACTATAGAGGTATTTATGGATGACTTTTCGGTCTTTGGAGCATCATTCGATGAGTGTCTAAGGCATCTAGAAGCAGTGTTAAGCCGGTGCGAAGAATCTAACCTTGTGCTAAACTGGGAGAAGTGTCACTTCATGGTAACAGAAGGAATTGTATTAGGACACAAGATATCAAGCCAAGGTATTGAGGTGGACAAGGCAAAGATTTCAGTGATCGAAAATCTACCACCTCCAGTATCAACAAAAGGAGTCAGAAGTTTCCTTGGACATGCAGGCTTCTATAGAAGATTCATCAAGGATTTTTCAAAGGTCTCAAAGCCTCTTTCCACATTGCTAATGACGGGGGTTGCCTTCAATAAAGAATGCTTATCCGCATTTCAAACGCTCAAAGAGAAGCTTATTTCAGCACCCATAGTCATTGCACCAAACTGGGAACTCCCATTTGAACTAATGTGCGATGCAAGCGATTATGCAGTTGGAGCAGTGCTTGGACAGAGAATCGACAAGGTATTTAGATCCATTTACTATGCTAGTAAAACTCTAAATGACGCACAGTTAAATTATGCAACTACCGAAAAGGAACTGCTAGCAATAGTATATGCATTTGAGAAATTCAGGCCATACTTGATTGGGAATAAGGTGATAGTATACACTGACCACTCTGCTATAAAGTACTTGATGACAAAAAAGGATGCAAAGCCTCGCCTCATTCGATGGGTCCTACTTCTACAAGAATTTGACGTGGAGATTCGTGATAAGAAAGGAACAGAGAATTCAGTTGCAGACCACTTGTCAAGACTGGAAAACACAGAGAGCCAGAACACCAAGGATGTGCAAATAAATGATCACTTTCCAGACGAACAACTGTTTCGAGTAAGTATGAATTCTAATTTACCTTGGTACGCTGACTTTGTTAACTTTCTTGCAGCTAAAGTACTACCCCCAGACTTGTCAAGACAACAAGTGAAGAGGTTTTATTCAGAAGTAAAGCATTACTATTGGGATGAACCTATGTTATACAAACACTGTGCCGACCAAGTCATCAAAGCGATGTATACCGTATAAGATGTGCACCGTGTTCTCATCCATTGCCACACCCTATCACGGTGGACACTTGGGGCATCAAGAACAGCAAAGGTACCGCAATGCATTCTATCGCCAACACTTTTAAGGATGCTCATACCTTTGTGAAGAGATGTGATAATTGTCGAGAACAGGAACATCTCAAGACGAAATGAAATGCCTTCGCAAGGATATCGAAGCAACTCTTTGATGTGTGGGAATCGATTTCACGGGCCATTCCCACCATCCTTTGGAAATCAATATATCCTTCGGCAGAGACTATGTGTCCAAATGGGTGGAAGCAAGTACAAAAGAAAACGACAGAAGACTGCTCAAAAATTCCTTCAAAAGAATATTTTCACAAGGTTCGGACTCCAAGAGCTATCATCAAGACGGCGAAGTCATTTCGCAATGTAAATGAACTCATTGCTTTCCGATATGGAGTTTACCATCGCACTACAACCGCCTACCACCTCAAGCTAATGGGCAAACTAAGTGTCAAATAGAGAAGTAAAGAGCATATTAGAAAAGACGGTGAACGGCTCAAGGAAAGACCGGTCTATCAAATCGATGACGACGTGGGCATACCGACAGATTCAAAACACCAATTGGTATGTCACCTTATAAATTAGTTTTTGGTAAAGCATGTCATTTGCCAGTAGAGTTGGAACACAGAGCGTACTGGGCAATGAAGAAGTTAAACATGGACGCCACGGCGGCAGGACAGAGGAGGCTACTACAGCTGAGCGAATTAGATGAATTCAGGCACAATGCCTATGAGAATGCAAAGATCTACAAGGAACGAACGAAAGCATGGCACGACAAGAATTTGATACCAAAAGACTTTCAAGAAGGACAACAAGTGCTTTTATTCAACTCAAGGTTGAGATTGTTTCCAGGCAAGTTAAAATCACGCTGACAGACCATACACTGGTAAAGAGTATTCCCATATGGAGCAATTGAAATAAAAGGAGAGAGGAGCTGTCTTCAAGGTAAACGGACAGAGATTAAAACCCTATCTGATCAATGAAATGGAATACATGAACTTGGTAACTTCTCATACCTTAGAATAATAAGGAACTTGCGTCCGGCTAAAAGACGTTAAAGACAGCGCTACTTGGGAGGCAACCCAACGTTTTCAATTATGTTATTTCAATTCCTATCCTTAGTTTATTTTATTTTGTCTTGAAATGCCTCACGTCTTGGGCTCTTGTGTCTGTGTTGTGTTGACAGGTGAAAGCCAAGGATTTGGAAGGCGAAGAAAAAGCAAAGGATCTCCAGAAAATCGCCATATAGCCGCTGGGCGCTGTAAGCGCGCGCAAAAATCGTAAGACGCCAGAATCTGGGAGCCGCGACGCCCATTTGCAGGGCCGCGGCGCCACAACGGATAATATGAAATTTGGAAGACACCCTGATCCGAAGGCCCTATCGCCAAATCAAACACCCAGAGCTCTCCCCCCCTCACGAAATTCAAAGTATTATCCACCGCCATCACCACCATTTTAGCCAAAGTTGTAAGTGTCTTAATTCTTTTAGTGTCTTTGAGTCTACACGCATTGGGGACAATGTGTGATTTAAGTTTGGGGGTGTTTTATTTGTGTCTTGTTTTATTTGTGTCGCTTTATGTTTTATTTAAGTCTTTTTGATTGTTTTATGTTTATTTTGAGTCACCAAATTTTTTTCTTTTTTGAGTCATAATTGCCTGTCAAAGATCATGTATGCTGTAGTTGCTAGAAACACCTAGTGAAGAAAGGCAGAATAATGTAACGGAATTGAAGCAACTATCTAAACACCTAAGTTAGATATGCCAAAAACTCACATAATCTTTCTATTTGGAGTTTCTTGCTTGAATTATGCATGCTAAATGATAAATGCTTATGTGTTATGATTGCTTGCTATTTGAGGCGAAATAGTTAGGATATGCATGTTAGGGAGATGACTCAGGCATTTCTTTGATAGTCAATTCTTACCATTCTTTTCTATCCCGTACTTTAAAAATATCCCTAGTCAGCCCCATTGAGCCTAAAAATTGAAACTTCTTCTTTGACACCCTATATTCCCACAAATTGTACCATAAGTGAAAATATGAAATAGTGGAATACATTGTGTTAAAAAAGAGACAAAAAGAGTGAATAAGTCTGTTGCACCCCAATACAAAAGTAATAAGAAATAGGCAAAAGCCTAAGTTTGGGGGTGTTTGTCATTATTATATACTTCACTCTCCCAAAACAAAAGAGGGAAAAGATAGAATCGAAGTGAAGGAAAGAACAAAAAGAAAAAGGGAAATACTGAAAAGCTGAAGAGCTTATGGTACACGAAATGAGCCTAAATTGCCTATTTTACCCACCTATACCTAAGCCTACATTACAACCCTTAAAGTCCTGAAGATCTCTTTTATGCATATCCAGAATTAGTGGAGAATAGCAAGTAAGCATGCCATAGGAATTCTTGAATTTATATGCATGATTTAGTATATTGACTTCCATTAAGCATGATGAATATGAGTTTGCGAAATATTTAGCTTCATGTGTTTAGTGTGCTGAAAATTTCATGCTATATGTTCCTGCATATTATTTTGCTAACCTTCATGTTTTTCTAGTTAACTCTAATGCAGCAAAAATAATCAATGGCAGTGAGTCTTTTATTTTCATTTTTTGAGTCTTTTATTTTATTTCTTTCTATCTTTGCTCGAGGGCGAGCAAAGGTTAAGTTTGGGGGTATTTGATCGGTGTATTTTATATACACCTTTTGAGTCAGTTTTAGTTAGTCTTTTGTCCCGTTTTGCACATATAAGTGTCGTATTAGGATAGTTTTCCTTTCTTTTGAGTCAAAGTGGTTAAAATGGCCAAATGGCGGAAAAGGAGCTAAAAGAGGGCAAAAGAGGAGATCCCAGAGCTAAAAACAGAGAAAGTGGCGAACGAGGCTGAAACCCAGACCAGAAGCAGGGCCGCGGCGCCCACTATCCAGAGAGGCTGCAGAAGACTCAGCGCCGCGGCGCCAAAAGCAGGGCCGCGGCGCCTAAACATCCGAAAAGCTACAGAAGTTGCAGCGCCGCGGCGCCAAAACACCCGACGGATTGCAGAACTTCCGGCGCCGCGGCGCCAGTCTGCAGGGCCGCGGCGCCGACGCGGAAAAATTAGGTTTTTGGACGAAATTCTGGGCCAGGCCTGAAGGAAAAGAGGGAGGCGGTTTTCAGCCTATAAAAGGAGAACCCTAGGCAGTTTTTAAGGGTTCCCTTTCTTGCACAACACAAGGCTTCTTGCTTAGAGATCGAGACCATAGTCTAGTAATTTCTTTTTCTTTTCCTTTCTTTATTTCAGTTTTTGTATGATGAATATGAGATTAGTTCTGTCATGTCAATGACTAGGAACTAATTCCTCTATGTGGCTTTCCATGTTAAATCTCTAGAAACTTTTGTTATAAATTAATGCATGCTTATGGTTATTTTTCTTATTGTGAGATCTATCCAATATTTGAGTTGAATTTTTGGTAATTAATTGACAACTAATTATCACTATATGATTTCTAATCGATTCAGAAGGGGATTGTGAATATCCGTAAGTTGGATAGACATTCTTGGATTGGGGATGAAAATACCTCAATTATTTATGTAAGCGTTAATGAGGCTTAACAACCCTAATTTTGCGCATTGTGCGTGACGGTTAACTAGGTTCTTATTCTTAATCCTCCTATGAGTTATCCTTATCACCGAAAGGTAAGGTGCACATCTTGGGGTTGAGTGTTTATATAACCCTAACGGAGTATAAAACGATTTAGTGAACCCGCTTTCTCCAAAAGAAGATGACCATAAGTTATTGCATTAATAAGTAGCATGTTTGATAAATAGTGAGACGTGGAAGCCCTATTCTCATCATCACTGAAGTAAACCCTTTTAGTTAAATAGCTTTTATAATTCTTAGTTATAAACAACAAATCTAAATATCAATTTACCAAATAGATACAAAAAAATAGATAGTTGATAATTGAACCCTAATCCTTGAGGACGATATTCGGTCTTATCAAGACTATACTACTTGTCACGATAACGTGCACTTGCGTTTAAAGTGTGTGCATCTTACCGCGCATCAGGCTGGTAATTATGTAATTAGGTATTAGTTTTAGGAGTTAGTTTTAGGCAAATTAATTAGTGGTAAATTAGAAATTCAAAATTGTGATTAAATTATTTTGGTGCTTTATTAATTTAAGTTATTACAAAAATAAAGATGGGCGTGCTATTTAATTAGGGCTTAATATTTATAATGCGATGCCGTTATTAAAACTTATTTATTATGTGTATTTCGCGAAGTTAAATTAAAACTGAACGGGGTTAAGACTATTATTAAATTATTTAAATGCTAAATGCAAATATGATATTTAAGGACTGTTTAATGCTTTTATAAATGCGACACTATTATTAAAATGCATGTATTAGATTAAATTAATTTAAATTACGAATTACGAAATTGCCTTGCTTTTAGTAAAAAATGCGAATATTCTATTTAACACGACGTCATTGCTAAATTATTTATTTTATGTATTTATTTATTTATCGTTAAGGATTATTCGAGTTTCAATTAATGGAAAATAGGGCTTAAATTACGAATGATATTAATGAAATTGCTTGTTATTAAAACGATTTAACGCGCGTGAGACTCAAGGTGTGCTTAGTACTCTACGTAAAATGCGGTGTCATTATTAAATTGTTTATTATGCCTGTATTAATGTTTTATCGCTGCATTTTATTATTATAAAATTGTTAAAATTATTTTAAAAAATTAGTGTAATTTTGTAGTTAACGGCTGGACGGGAGGGTCAAAATTGGGTGTCAACAAAGACAGTCCCTAAAATTTTCAAAAAGGACCGAGGGAAGACCCTTTGTAAAGATGTCTGCAATTTGATACATGGAAGGGACATGACAGACGCGTACTTGTCCACCAGCTACCTTTTCTCGAACAAAATGATTGTCCATCTCAATATGTTTTGTGCGCTGGTGCTGAACCGGATTACCAGAAAGATAGATGACACTAACATTATCACAATAAACCAAAGTAGCTTTCTGAATAGGACAATGAAGCTCTAAAAGCAGATTTTGTAACCAACATGACTCGGAGACCACATTAGCTACCCCTCGATACTTCACCTTGCACTTGAACGGGACAACGTTGATTTACGTTTTGCAGACCATGAGACCAAATTATTACCAAGAAACATACAATATCCAGACGTAGACCGTCTGGTGTCTGGACAACCACCCCGATCAGCATCTGTATACGAGACAAGTGTAGACGTCGACGAAGGATATAAATGCAAGCCATAATCAAGTGTCCCCTGGATGTAGCGAATGATACGTTTGAGCACATTCATGTGCTCAACCCTGAGATCATGCATAAACAAACATACATGTTGTACGACATACGTAATATCTGGTCTCGTGAACGTAAGATACTGAAGGGCCCCTGCAAGACTGTGATAGTGTGTCGGATCCTCAAAAGGTGAGCCAGCCGCAGCACCCAACTTGGGTTTATTATCAACCGGAGTGGAAATGGACTTACAGGATGACATCACATTCCTCTCTATGAACTATGTTGAATACTTCCTCTGCGATAAGAACAACCCACCTACATGACGAGTGACAGCAATCCCCAAAAAATTACTCAAAGGCCCCAAGTCTTTCATAGCAAACTCAGAAGAGGCAGTCAAGATAATATATTTCACATATTATTATATATAAGCTAAGGACAAACCACGACGATATATGAATAATGAATTATCTGACATGTTGTGAGTGAAACCAATAGTCAACACAAAATCGATAAACCTTTTATATCATGGCCGTGGAGATTGCTTAAGTCCATACAAGGACTTCTTCAACAAGCATACATGGTGAGGATATTTGGGATCCCTAGACCGTCTCATTGAGATCACCATGTAAGAAAGTATTTTTCACATCCAACTGATGAATGGGCCATGCTTTCGATAGAGCCAAGCTGAGCACTGTGTGAATGGTAGCCAACTTGACCACTGGACTAAATGTCTCACCACAATCAACACCAACCTGCTGAGTGTTACAATCACCTACAAGACGAGCCTGATGCCTCACAAATTAATCGTCAGAATTGTCTTTATGAGCAAAGATCCACATAGACCGAATAATATTAACACCAGATGGACGGGAGACTAACTCTCATGTCTTATTATCAATAAGACCATTATATTCGTCAGTCATAGCAATCTTCCAATTCGGGTCATTCAAAGCAGACACAGAATTACGGGATAGTGGTGATTTAAGAACATTTAAATTAAAATTAAAATGTCTATTTGGTTTAAAAATACCCCATTGACTTTGGGTGACTGGAGCATGACTCGGGGAAGATGTGGCTGAATTTTGGGAATTTTTGGGACACGGGACATGCTGGCCAGCAGGCAGTAGGCCTACTGGCCCAGAACTGGACATGTGACTTATCACTGTTGGGCCAGAAAGGCCACTGGAAATGGAGGAGTGAACTGGGCCAGAACTGGGCTTGAGAGATGGCCCAGTTGCTGGACCCGGGAGTAGAAGTAGTGACGTTAGGACCAGCGGGCAGTGGTCCCGCTGGCGGATTCAGAGCGCGGGATATGTCAGAAAAATGGTGAATTAAATACAGGGATATACCATCATCCAAAAAATTAGACAAACTAGGAACGGAAGTACTAACCTTAGAAAATGGAAATTGGAATTCATCAAACAACACATGACGACTAATGATAATTTTATTAGAGGACAAATTAAAACATTTGTAACCACGATGATTAGACGGAAAACCAAAAGTACACAAGAAGTAGAACATGCCTGAAGTTTGTTAATTGTGGTGGATCGAAACAACAGATAACATAAGCACCCAAAGACCTTTAGATTCGAATAAGAGAGAGTCTTATTGTATAATATGTGGAGAGGGGACGAGTACTTCAACTTTTTGATAGGAAGAATGTTAAGTAGATATGTAGTCATTTGTAGCGCATGATGCCAAAATGGCGGAACGGAAGCATGAACCAATAAATTTCGGACGATGTTGTTAATGATACGAATTTTGCGTTCGACTTTCCCATTTTGTGAGGATGGCACGAAAATGAAAATTGATCTCATTATTAGCACAAAATTCCCGAAACACCTTATTATCACATTCTTTGCCATTATCACATTGAATATTTTTGATTTCGCGTTCAAATTGGGTTCGAATGAATGCTTTAAATTTTAAGGTGGAAAAAACGTCAAATTTTTTCTCTATCGGAAAAGTCCATAGAAAATTAGAATGATCATCCAAAATAGAACATAATAACGGTGGCTCATAGAACTGAAACAGGAGACGTCCATAGATCGCTATGAATAATATCAAATGACATAAGAGTATTAGAATTAGAGTCTTCAAATGACAACTTAACAATTTTTCCTAACGAACACGATTGACAATTTGTAGTACTACGCGTACCCTTACAAGAAATAAACCCACTTTTATTTAATAAAGAAAAAATAGTCGACCCTGGATGACCTAGACGTGCATGCCACACGGAAGGAGCAAGAGTAGAAAAAACTGATGGCCATGCTTGAGTCAAGAGACCGAAACTTGGTGTGATAGGATATAAATCCCCCGTACTATCACACCTCATGAGAGGACTCCCCATCTTGAAATCCTTCACATAAAACCCAAACAGATCAAATTCAATAGAAACATAATTATCAGTGGTGAATTTACGGACAAACACCAAATTCTTAATCAATTTTGGGGCATGAACGGTATTTTTCAAGATAAGAGGTGGATGGGGAAGTTTTAAATTTTATGACCATAACCACGAATCGGAATTGAATTACTGTTTCCAATAATTATACAATGATTAGTGCTCAAATTGGAATAAGACGAGAGAGTACCTAAATCGGATGTCATGTGAGTAGTAGCTCCGGTGTCCATGTACCAATTTGGGTCCGGTGGATTCAATCCAAGTGTGTGCATTACGGCTTCAAAATAGGTCGGTGTGGGTCCTGCTATATGATGGGCTTGCGGAGGCCGAGGCCCAAGCACACCTGCCACACGACACCCATCCCTACCCGACATCACACCCATTATTCCACCAGAACCCATCCCACCTCCCACTGAACCTACCCCTCCTCCAGATACTACACCTTTCCCCTCACTCACCCTTACTCACCCAGTATCCCCACTGGATATTGGGAAAGCCAAATCTAAACGTCATATATTCTCTTCCGCACCCTCTTCCCCTACAGAACCAAAATGGCCACATCGACGGGACCCATTCTTGATTGGCATTAATCTTGAACTACCTTCTCTAGCCAAGAATTTTGTGCCTTTGAACCAAGCTTGTACTAGCATTCCCTCTTCCGGTAGTGTGGGGAGAATTTGTGGTAAGGAGTTTGTTATTGTTGTTAATGATGATGTTGAGATGGAGGTTGATGCCCGCAAGGAATACATGGCTGACGAAGATGATAATTTTGTTGACATGGCTGACTTGTTTGATGAGGATAGAGATACAATGGTTGACAAACCAGCTATATGAGACTCCACTCCTGAGGTATCTCCTTCTACTATAGAGGGTTTGGATCCTATTACGGACGTAGTGCTTCAGGGTAATGAGATTCCACAGGTTACACCAGCGCTACCGATTGGTTTGGATAGGGCTATTCCTATTAGGAACAGGGATATTCAGGATCAGAGGCTGCGAATGGTGATGAAGTTAACTGAGCAGTGCACAGATTTTATCAACACCTTCATGGACGCGAGATCGGCACAGTTGTGGCGTCAGAAACAGGCAGGTTTGACAGGCGCGAGCAACTACGACCGATCTTTGGATATCATTAGAGAGGCTCTTAACAGGAAGCGGAACAGGTTTCAGGCACATCAGCCCTACACTCATCATCGCACAAAACAACAACTGATAGCAGATATGAGTCAGCCAGACAATGGAAAATACATGAAGATTGATACTAATGAGTTAGATCGGATACTCAGGACCATGACAGATGCATTGTTAGCTCAAAGCACCAATTTCATTGATTCCAAAGATGCAGAGCTGCTCCGAGGATTACACATCGGGCAACCTCATCCATCACTACTAGATCCAGATCCAGATCCGGACCCAGGACTCCTTTCACATGATCAGATTTTTAGAGTATTTGGGGGATGTAGTTTATAGCTTTAGGCTTACATTGTATCTTCATTTTGTTTGTATCCGCATTTGTAGTATCATCATCGAGTATGTTATAAACTCGGTGATGATCATTGCTTATTTGATTATTGCTTCTTCTTTCTTTTTGCACTCCTGCTGATGAACAGTGTATCTTTAGGCTTACATTGTATCTTTATAGCTTTAGGCTTACATTGTATCTTCATTTTGTTTGTATCCGCATTTGTAGTATCATCATCGAGTATGTTATAAACTCGGTGATGATCATTGCTTATTTGATTATTGCTTCTTCTTTCTTTTTGCACTCCTGCTGATGAGCAGTGTATATTCCCCTACGAGGGCCCCATGTACTTTACTTTTTTATATATAAAATAACCTAGGCCCACAAGCCTAGTGGATTATTCAAAAAAAAAAAAAAACACCTGCCTGCTGCCCTGACCCATAATATGGCCTGGTACCCGAGACTGGACACGAGAACCCATGCCTAGGTTGGTAAGGACAAAAGACCCAATTTCCTGGGAAATTTGTTGGACTCGTGCCATTGTTTGGCCCATACGGCCCACTACAATTCATGCCACTATTTAGCACATACGACCCATTCCAGTTCCACTGCTGGGCCCAATATTGCTACGGTTGACCACTGCCCCGAGGGCCACCACTCCCGACACCATTGTTCTAGTTACCACCCTTGTTGTCTCCTCAATTATTTTTGTGGTTCTGCCCCTTTTGGCATCCACCGTTGTTACGGTTTTGGTTAGAATTGTCAAAAACTCCCGACAAATATGTGGGTGTAGTCATCATGGACACAATATTATTAGTCGTAGCGATCCTTTTAGCCAAGCTGACTTCTTCCAAAGTAAGCATGAAACGTGTTTGATAGAATTATGATATAGGGTTACTTTGATGAAGAATCGAAGCAACGCCATTATAGGCCTCAGACAGGCCTGCAACCATCTATTGAATGAGACGACTATTGCTAACAGGAGCACTCACGTTGCGAAGTTGATCCGCCAAGTTCTTGAAACGTTTGTAATAAGATGACACATTTGGAAAACTCTTCATATCGACTTGAGAAAATTTTTGTTCAAGGGTGACAATGCGGGAGTGACTGTTATTCTGGAATATATCATGTAATCTATTCCAAAAAGCCATAGCAGAAGAGTTAGGTTCTATAATTGTCTGTAAGAGGTCCGGGGAGATAGTGGCATAAATCTACTAGAGAACTTTTGCGTCAAGAGTGACCCATAATTTTGAATCTTCCTCTTTGGTGGGCACACCCTCCATATTAGGAGCCAGAGGGATTATGTGGTGGAGAAATTAATGTGTCATCACATGAATCTTGAACAACTCCGCCCACGTCCCATATTATACGTTTTTTAGGTCAAGAAAAATAGGAAAAATCCTCTTGATGTTAGAAACTGTGAGGGCAGGATGAAATGTGTTCTTATCAGTCATAGTGAATAGAATAAATTTGGACAAGAAGGGATTTTTGACTCGGGTTTAGTGAGTAAACCGAAGGGGGGGGGTGGATTTTGTCACGGAATCGAGAAAAAAATCGAGAAAGAAGAGAGTAGCGGAAGCAAGGAAAATAACCTAGACTTTTGATAACATGAAAGAAATAATCCCTTGATTATTCTCATTAAAGAAAGCAATATATATACAATTACAATTTTCCATAATAGAAAATATATTCCGATTCTAATCCCAAAACCATATTCTAGTAGTACAAGACTCATATAATTATGGTAAGTGTACAATGTAATATTTATAATAAAATAATACCTAAATTACTTACACTATACACGAACAACATCAATACCAAATATACACGATATATTTGGTATATTTAACAGTAATTATATATTCATACCGCTAGCATAAGATCTTGCATACACGACGATTGGTAGCTTTACTATCATGGTACCTTCTACTTATATATTGAGAATCATGTGAATCCCATGTGATTGAATGTATGATGAAAATCCACAGTTGCTGGTAAATTCGGTATTGTAGAAGTCTTTGAAAGTATATGTCTCTTCTAGAGACAAATTGTATTAGGACAAATGTACTTTATACACATTCATATTATTATTAATGGAAATTAATATTTTCCCATTTGCAATTATCAAATTATTAGTTAATTGTTTGTAATATTGTATAATATGCATCCCTAGAGGTTACGTTGTTATTAATAATGTGAGATATTAATATTATAATGTAACTCTTGAAATAGCCTCGACTAATGATCATCGAGAATTGGATATCGATGATATGTGATAAACATGAAGTCTGCATCACATCCTTAGAGGATGTAGTATGTCTCACCTGCTACGAGTAATGACTACTCGTGATGGACACATGGAAACTTTGGAAGTATTGGTATACTTGTTGATATACTGTTTGTTATATATGTCTAAAATATGATCAGCGTGTGGGAGATAGAAGTCCTTAGACTTTAGGTCGATACGCACATTGTCTACAGAGTAATATACTTTGATCCTGTCCTAAGCTCAAATGTCTTATATGTTGAGATACGGCTTGTATTGGGTATATTGCGATGTGGATTAAAGGTGGTATTTGAGCCAAGATTAGGATTCATTCCTCAAATGTATATTCGAGAGAACCCTCGGCTTCTCAGTGATATTAGGTTGACTAAGTCGTTGGCCAACGCAATAGACATATCTAGAATATGGTCTTATTGTCAACCAATATAGATAAGATATAATGATCAAGCCATTTGGATAGACACTTGACAAATCCTAAGCTTGATTGAGTGCGTCGTGTATGAAAGGATTTTATTTTCTCACATAGAGGTTCAGTTTACTAGATTCGTGTAAATATACTTCACATATTGAGTTCGTCTTCCGGCGCCGTCTAGGAGTTTCGTGTTGACCCTAATATGATTAGTGTCGATATGTAAAGGTCTGTACGGTAACACTATATCAATTGTTCCTTCGATCTAAGGATGTAATGAGAGAATATAAATGCTCGATTTATAATCAACACATTTGAATGAATAGTGATTATTTAATTATGTCGAAATTAGATTTCGGATTTAATTAAAATGAAAACGAGACGGCCCCACACCGACGCCGAGGGTCGACGGGCTTCAGCAATGGCCACCGACCGACCCATTGCACCTCATTTTCTGGGCCTGGCTCATGAGAACCCCTAGTTGCATTTTAAACCTAAAACACAACTATAAATAGAGGGCTTTTATTCATTATTTTATACACATACAATATTCATATATTATTCTATGTCTTAGAGACATAGAATTAAACTCTATCTTGAACCTCTGTCGAATTTTCTAACTGTTCGAAGGAGGTATACATCAGTGTTCTTGGAACTTGCTATCGAGGATCAATTGCATGTGCACCCTCGAAAATTACTAAAAGACTCTAGAGTTTCCAAACCGTTAGTATTTTATCGATATATTACAGTTATATACATGTTATGTATTTATATGTTTCCATTACTACATAATCATCCTACGATTCGTCGCTTGTTGGGTTTGAAACACAAAATTTTCAAATTTTGTTGCGTACACGAACCAACAAAACCCTACAGTGGTATCAGAGCCTAGGGATATTTTGTGTGATTATGTTGTAATCTTTGAGAATAATATGGGTTAGAATTTGTTTGAATCTGAAATTTATGTCGTTTAAAGCTTGAAAACCTAATATCCTAAAAGCACATCATCCTTGTCTTCTAAGCAATTAAACAATGATGTAATCGAGGAAGTTATTCTGATCTAACTTTTTTAAGTCGATGTGTGTAACTGATTCATTGCTAACATGGTGCACTGAAAGGTAACGAAGATAAATCTGTAAATCTGACCCTGAACCAGTTTTAGGGTTTTGAAAATACAGATTTTATGTTTTTGAGAAGGAGGCACCGCGGCGCCACCTAGGGTTTGACAAGGCGTCGCGACTCCACGATGGAGTGTCGCGACGCTGTTCATCCCGAAAGAAAAAAAAATCAGAAACTGAAGTTTTAAAAGTTTCAGATTCTGAAGTTTAACAATTTCAGAATATGAAATTAAAACTTTTACAAATAGACAAATTTGGTCCTTTTGGGGCAAATCTGTAATTAAAATAAGTTTCTGAAAAACTGTTTTGGTCCTTGGGCCAAATATATAATTAATCTAAATTCTAAAAATTACAGACAGGTCCCTAAAATCTGAAAATATTTTCTAAAAATTAAAATTGGATTTCTGAATTTAAAGGTGTTCAAAATTGAAATTTTAAATTCTTGATGGACTAAAATGTATATTCTAAAAATCTGAAATTTACATGAATACCCTGAAAATCAGTTTTTAAAATCAGAAAATGTTTAAGGGAATATTTGGATTAGACTTAAATTTTAGAGTTTAAACAAGTTAACTCATGATTATTATTAATTGAATATTATTGAATAATATACGAACTATATGCTAAGTATTTAAATGCGTACATTTAATTATTAGCATAATGTCCTCTATAGATGTCTGGGTAGGCAGCGTCCAGTAATTGATCAAACCATCTTATATCATGCCTATTGGGTTGATGGTTCCCATCTAAATGTGTTTTAGAAATTACATTATTAGATGTCGTATTGGATATGACACAAATTGTTGATCTTGGTTAAAATTACCGAAACTAAAAAAAATTCCACAAATTTTAAATACAAGTATAAATTAAAACGCATCGTCCATTCTAATTGTTAGAGTGCAAAATCCTTTTCGGCGATACGAGTATTTATGCCAAAGCATTTGCTCTAAGTCTACGAAGACTCAGACTCTTTCATAGATGTGTTTTGAATGTAAAGGTAGATAATAATTTTTTATGGGTATTTACACCAAAGTGTTTGCTCACAAAGGCCAAATTTACTTAGATACATAAACACAATCGTGTAATGGGGTTGACTTGCTTAGAAAACATTTGGCGCCAAAGCGTCGGACTAATCTAAGGACTCAAGATTAAATAATATTTGATCAAGCAAGAGTTGCAAATAAGTTTTGCAATTAGTTTAGAACCTACCAAGATGTGTTATTGAAGTTATCAACCAAAGAAAACGCGGAGTTAACATAGGCTTGGATCTTGGCCTATTATGACCTTAAATTAATATAGGTATGTATTATACTATTGAGTCGTAAAAGTATGTTAAAATAGTGGGAGCTAATTAAAAAAAGAATAAGTTGATTAGACTAAACGAGTGTGTATGATAGGAATTAATTTTGAGTTTAAATTCCTGTCTATCTAACTCTTCAGATTATCAAAATGTCGAGCTTATCATTGAAAATGTTGATGGAAATGAACAAACTTACTGAACCCAAATATCTAGACTGGCTAAGGAATCTGAGAATTGTTTTAAGGCAAGAAAAGATAGAATACGTTTTGGAAAAAGTATTCCCCACAGTTCCTACAAGAATGGGCATTGGAAGAAGGACTGCACTGCACCATGAGGAGAAAAAGCACCAAGTGCTTCTACCTCTGGTGGACAAAGTATATACGTCATTGAAATACATATGTCTATAAATAACTCTCATTCCTGGGTATTGGATACCGCTTGTGGCTCACACATTTGTACAAATGTGTAGGTGCTAACTAACATCAGGAAGGTTGGACCAAGAGAGGTAGACCTAAGCGTTGGAAATGGAGCACGAGTGGATGCTGAGCGTGCAGGAAATTATAGATTAAATTTGCTTTCTGGATATTGTCTAGTGTTAAATGATTGTTATTATGTACTCTTATTAATGAGGAATATCATTTTTGTCCCTGTTTTGGACATGAAGGGGGTTTCCTCACATATTTATAATGGTCGTCAAATACTGTCTTTTGATAATGTTATATATGGAACTGCTCCTCTTGTGAATGGATTATATAAACTAAACAGTAGTCGAGAAATATTCAATGTACAAAATAAATAAGCTAAGGTAAGTAATAGAAACTCTACCTACCTATGGCATTGTAGACTTGGTCATATCAACGAAACAAGGATATCAAAGTTGAGGAAGCATGACTACCTCGAACCATTTGACTTGGAGTCTTACGGTAACTGAAAATCATATTTAAAAGGTAACATGACCAACAAGTCACCTTCTTGGAAAAGTGTGCGAGCAAAGGAGGTACTTGAGTTGGTACATACTGATGTTTGTGGACCATTATCGACTCAAGCTAAATGAGGTTTCTCTTATTTCATTACTTTTACTGATGACTTCACAAGGTATGAATATGTGTATCTTATGAAACACAAATTCGAGGCCTTCGAAAAGTTCAAGGAGTACAAGTCTGAAGTAGAGAAATTACTCGCAACAAATATCAAGATCCTTCGATCTGATCGAGGAGGTGAATACTTGAGCAAGGAGTTTCTAGATTACTTAAAGCTACATGGAGTCCAATCAGAGTTGACACCTCCTGGAACACCACATATGAATGGTGTTGCCGAAAGGAGAAACCGAACCTTATTGGATATGGCTCGATCAATGATGAGCTTTTCAGCTCTACCGACATATCTTTGGGGACATGCTATGCAAACCTCAATATATGTTATGAACAGGGTTCTTTCTAAGTCAGTAGAAAAGTCACCCTATGAGATATGGTGTGGCAATAAGCTAGCTCTTAAACGTATGAGACCCTGGGGGTGCCCCGCATATGTTAAGAAGATGCTCACTGACAAGTTGAAATCTAAAAGTGAGGAATGTTACTTCGTGGGGTATCCAAATGAAACTAAGAGATACTACTTCTATATTCCCGGAGAACATAAGGTCATTGTTTCCAAGAACACAACTTTCCTTGAAGAATAATATGTCTACAAGAAATAGAGTTGCACATAGATAGAACTTGAAGAAATTCAAGAACCGCGAGATAACATAAAGGTTGAATACTTGCCAAATGACCAAGGCAAGAATTCAGTGGGAGTATTTGGCGAAGATAGGGTACTTCAAGTATGCCCTTTGGCCAATGAGAGTGTTGCGAGGAACAATACAGAAATGCAATCCTCCTACCCAGCCTTTGGGAGTAGATGCAATGGTTGCACCTCCTTCCATTCAGAAAATACATGAAAATGATATTCCTGAAATCTCTCAAGTTGGTAGATTATCGAACATACAAGAACCCTCTCACACTCATAATATACAAGCACTGAACTTTAAAACAATCAACTCTGTAGGTCCACTAGGATACATCGTCCTCCTGATAGACTAAATCTACTTGTGGAAACGCACATTGAGATAGATATTCACGATAACGATGAGTCGGCGACCTATAACGAAGCAATGTTGGACATTGATTCAAAGAGATGGCAAGAAGCCATGAAATTCGAGATATAATATATGTACATCAATCAAGTGTGGAACTTGGTTGATTTGCTAGCTGGGGTTAAACCCATAGGATGCAAATGAGTCTTCAAGAAGAAGATCGATGCATTGGCAAGGTACAGACTTCTAAAGCAAGGTTGGTGGCTAAAGGTTATAATCAATGGCTTGGGGTCGATTATGATGAAACTTTTCACATGTTGCTAAGATTAAGTCCAGTCAGATTTTGCTTGTAATAGCTGCATATTATGACTATGACATTTGGCAGATGAACATCAAAACTGCTTTCTTCAATGGTAATCTAGTTGAGGAAGCGTATATGAAATTACCTAAGGGTTTTTCATCTGAGTCCAAAACAAATGTTGTATGCAAGCTACATAAGTCCATTTATGGGCTTAAGCAAGCATTGAGGAGTTGAAACACTTGCTTTGACAAGGCTATCAAGTCATTTGATTTCATCAGAAGCAAAGAAGATCATTGGTTTATAGTAAATGCAAGGATATGAGTATTGCCTTCATTATTATATATGTAGATGACATATTGATAATGAGAGATAATAAGGCTCTCTTGCAGTCAGTCAAGGAGTGGCTGTCCAGTACCTTCATGATGAAGGATTTAGGTGAAGTTTGCTACATTCTGGAAATTATGATCTATAGAGATAGACCTAATAGATTGTTGGGGCTGTCACATTCAGTCTACATAGACAAAGTGCTTAGACATTTTTCTATGGAAAATTCCAATAAAGATGGTCTACCTATGGTCAAGGCATCAAGTTATCTAAGAAGGACAGTCATTCTAATGTTATAGAACTTGAGCGCATAAAAAGGATCCCATATGTTTTGGCTATAGGATCGATCATGTATGACATGTCCTGTACTAGGCCATGTGTGGCTTTTTCACTTAGTATGACTTGCAAATTTTAGCATAATCCTGGGGAAGAACACTGGAAAGAAGTCAAAAGTATTATTAAGTATCTTAGGCGAACTAAAGCTGACTTCTTAGTCTATGGTGGGGAAGAAAATCTAGTTGCTACTGGGTACACTGATGCTAGCTTCCAGACGGATCTTGATGACTTCAAATCTTATTCTGGTACACGTTCATTTTTAATGGTGGAGCAGTGAGCTGGAAAAGTTCCAAACAAGCTACAAATGTTGATTTGACAATTGAAGCTAAGTACATTGCTGGATCGGAAGCTGGTAAAGAAGTTGTCGGGATTTCTGAGTTTCTGAAGGAACTAGGGGTAGTTCTGAGTGTCAGTTGTCCAATAACTATTTATTGTGACAACACTGGTGCGATTGCACGGGCTAAGGAACCAAGATCAACAAACAGAAACAAACATGTACCAAGGAAGTACCACATACTCAGGGAGATGGTGGAGACTGAAGAGATTAGATTGGACTATGTTCCCACATGCGATAATATAGTTGACCCATTCACTAAACCATTAAGCTTAGTCAAGCATAATGGACATTTTGAGAATATGAGCATTAGATATGTTGGAGATTGGCTCTAGGCCAAGTAATAAATTGAAAGTATATGTATGTCCGAGAGACAATATGTATTACGACAAATGTACTTTATACATATTCGTATTATTATTAATGAAAATTAATATTTTGGCATTGCAATTATCGAATTATTAGTTGATTATTTGTAATATTCTATAATATGCATCCATAGAGATTACGTTGTTATTCATAGTGTAAGATATTAATATTATAACGTAACTCTTGAAATATCCATGACTAATGATCATCGAGAATGGGATATCGATGATATGTGATAAGTTGACATGTGGTCTGCATCACATCCTTAGAGGATGTTGTATGTCTCACCTGCTACGAGTAATGACTACTCGTCATGGACACGTGGATACTTTGGAAGTATTGATATACCCTACCGATATATTGTTTGTTATACATGTCTAAAGTATGATCAACGTGTGAGAAATAGAAATCCTTAGACTTGAGGTCGATACGTACCTTGTCTACAGAGTAATATAATTTGACCATGTCCTAAGATCAAATGACTTATAGATTGAGATACGACTTGTATTGGGTACATTACGATGTCGATTAAAGGTGGTAGTTGAGCCAAGATTATGATTTATTCCTCGAATGTATATTTGAGAGAACACTCAGTTTTTCAGTGATATTAGGTTGACTAAGTCATTGGCCAACGCAATAGACATATATAGAATATGATCTTGTTGTCAACCAATATAGATGAGATATAATGATCAAGCATTTGGATAGACACTTGGCAAATCCTAAGCTTGATTGAGTGCATCGTGAATGAAAAGATTTTATCTTCCCACATAGAGGTTCAGTTTATTAGATTCGTGTAAATATACTTCACATATTGAGTTCGTCTTTTGGCGCCGTCTAGGAGTTCCGTGTAGACCCTAATACGATTAGTGTCGATATGTGAAGACATGTAGAGTTACACTATGTCAATTGTTCCTTCTATCCAAGGATGTAATGAGAGAATATAAATACTCGATTTATAATCAACACATTTGAATGAATAATGATTATTTAATTAAGTTGAAATTGGATTTTGGATTTAATTAAAATGAAAACAAGACGACGTCCCACACTGGAAGTCGAGGGCCACAACGCCTGGATGTAGGGCCGTGACGCCATGGCGCTGAGGTGCCTCTTATTTATGGTCACGGCGCCGCCTAAGCAGTGGGCCAATCTGACTGACCCATTGCACCTCGTTTTCTGGGCCTGGCCCATGAGGAACCCTGGTTGCGTTTTAAACCTAAAACGCAACTATAAATAGAGGGCTTCTATTCATTATTTTATACACATACAATATTCTCATATTATTCTAAGTTTTAGAGACCTAGAATTAAACTCTCTCTTGAACCTCTGCCGAATTTTCTAGTTGTTCGAATGAGGTATGCATCAGAGTTCTTGGAACTTACTATTTGCATGCGCACCCTCGGAAATTACTAAAATACTCCAGAGTTTCCAAACCGTAAGTATTCTATCAAAGTATTACAGTTATATACATGTTATGTATTTATGTGTTTACATTACTATATAATCATTCTACAGTTCGTCACTTATTTGGTTTAGAACACAAAAATTTCAAATTCCGCTGCGTACACGAACACAACAAACCCCTACAGTCTTATTTTCTTGTCCACGTGTTATTCAGAAAGAAATCCAATAACAATTGAATCCTTTGTTTTGAGTATTCTGTTGCAGTTTGTGTTTTGAGTATGCCTATAAGTTATTTATGATTGTTGTGATAGTTTGGGTTGAGAACCAAGGGGCTCAGATGAGTTCTGGAATAAGTTGAAACTAAATGACAGTTGTTGGTTCTTTTTTTATAGTGGTGCATCGCTATAGAGGGCACCGATCCATTATTGCAAAGGATAGATCCTAAACGAGCGCTGCAAATGAAAATAGAAAGGGGTTATCGCGGTCATCAGTCCACTACCACAAAGTAGAGCTCCTAGGCGAGCTTCGCGAACACAAGTAGAAAGAGTGTGTGGCATCTGTTGACCCACTTAATCTTTGCAAATCGGGGTCTAGTCCACAAAATTTGTCACCACCAAAATTTGTAGGTGGGTGATAGGCATCTAAAGAGCAACTACTCCATAGGCGAACACCAAAGATTTGATGAGACTAAACCCGCATTCAAATGATACCATAAACTAAATAGATGTCTCCAAATATTATGAAGAACTACAAAATAAAACATAAGTAATAACGTCCAAGGGATTCATATCCCACCACAACTCTAAATCAAAGAGCAACTACATAGACTCTAAAGTATATTAGTTGGGTCGTTGTTCGAAAGTAAAAAACATAAGATGAGTAGCTTGAAGTGCTACCATGACTGATGTAGTTGGCTCACCACAACTGAACTTTGAAATTTCCTCAAATCAAATCAAGCACGATCAACCGTTACACTAGTGAAAAGATCTGTATAGAGCAGAAAATAACAACAAGAATGAACCAAAACCTAGTAAAAATATTAACCTGTCCTCTATCATATCCCATGGAGCAAGCCTGGAAAACACAATAAATTATATGATCAAGGTATTGTTGAAAATTTAATTATGTGGGATTGAGTTTTCACGTATTTAGTGACTTAAAAACGTGGGTCCCACATGTTGGAAACATTGTTTTTCCTCGTATGCCTAATCTACTAAATGAGTAGATGATATTAGTGTCAAGTATCGTCAAATTTCGTTAAGAAATGAAAGAGATATTTGTACACAAAGCAAGGTATTTGAGACATGAATAGATGAGTTGTTTTGATCAAATGAACAAATCTCCCACATAGGTAGAAGATGGAAGGATTGAGTACTATATAAACTCTAGTTTTGAATAAAGGTTTGGGACCCCAAGGGTTAACCCATGTGTTAAGAAGTGGGAGGACCTAGGTGAACTTGGGTTCGGGGCTAAGCCTCACACGCGCTCCGCTGCCTGATCGTCCGGGTTGGGCCTCGAACCTCGGTCAGGAAATTTCATTTTGGTCCCTGAAATGTTTCTCATTTACATTTTGGACCTGAAAGTTTTGGAGATAACCAAACGTTGCAACTAATCTGAAACGTTGCAACTAAATTTGACTTCAACAGTCAGAAACTCCCTCATCTTTCCTATAAATTAAACCCTTCTGTTCAGTTCTGATATACGAGTTTAAAATAGTATACAGACACACAGATCCTCAACAATATATTATATATTTATTTTCTTCGCTAAAATCAACCTTACTTGCTTTGTATTGTTGATTATTGTAATTTTATCTTGGGAGACTATTATCCATTACCGTAAAAGCATATATACGAGATAATTTTGTCTTAAAGACAAAGAGTCGCCTCTCGACTCAACTTTTATTTTGTTTAACCTTTCTGACACTATTGAGAATCCTACATATTAAGACAAAATCTTCTAAGTGTTTAAAAAATGTCTGTTTCAAATATTTCTTTTGGTTCTGCTGCTGCTGTTCAAGGGAATGTTGTTGTCCCTGCTCTTGCTAGTTTCCAAATAGAATGTCCAGAAAGGTTTCTAGGTACCAATTTCAAGAGATGACAACAAAAGATGTTGTTTTGTCTTACTATGTTGAACCTGTCACACTTTCTGGCAAAAGGTCCTCCTTCTAGTGGGGATGCAATAGACACTCAGTGTTATACCCCGTAGCTCCGGAGTATGTATGTAAGAACGTACGTACGAATGTATAAACCCTAATTAGGGTGAGAATGAAAGAATTGTTTTCCGACGGAAAATATTCCGAACCTTGTGAAGGAAATTTTTACGTTTTCAATATTTTAACCAATTATGGAATTTTTCCGAGAGATAAAATATTTTGGGCCAATAGGAGGGCAACATGTGTCACCCCAATTTGGACATGGGTGGGACGTTTTCAAAAGGCTAGTGGGCAACTCAAATGGTCAAAGTCTTGCATGACATTTGTGAGGGACAAGTGGACGGTTTTGGCAAGAAAGTGGGCAAGACAAGTGGTCAAGTCTTGCATGGCATTTGCATGGCTAGTGGACAAAGGGACCCACACAAACACTTGTCCTAAATCTATACCATACACATGTCTCAATCCTAACCCTTGGTTGTCCTATATAAACATCTCTAGTTGATGAAAATCTTCCACACTTAGAATATTTCAAGACTTGAAAATAATTTCCCTCTCCCTTCCTCTCTTCTTGCTCTCGTCGAACACCCCTCCCCTTAACCTAGTGTTGTCCAAAAATTCTTAAACTTCTAAGTGTTCTTCCTTAATGTATTAGGAAGATTATTAACCAAGAGTTAGACAAGATTTCACACCCTAGCCTCAAAATTTCCCCCTTGGCCGAGAGCATGCAATATTTGGAACCTTAGTGTTCTTCACTTTTTGGAGTTAATTCTTGAATAGAAGTTGGATAGGAACTTCTAAGGGTGACTTGTGGTGGTTTGGAACACAAAGATTTGGAGCTAAAACTTGCTTAGGAACGACTTTAAGTTCTTGGATATTTTTGGGCTAAATTGAGGTAATGAACCTTAACCTCTTTGTGAAGTTGATTATTATGTATATTGGATATTATACATATATTGAAAGTATATTATGGAGTATGAGTGTCACGCCCTTTTTCGGCCGCGACTTTAAAATAAAAGCTCCTGCTTAAATAAAGGGTTAGAAAAATAAATAATAAAAATGCTAAAAGTGCAAAAGAATGCTAAATGCTAAAGGGTGCTAAAAGTGCTAAGATGTTGCTAAAAGGTGCTAAATGCTAAAGGGTTGCTTAAAAGTGCTAAGGGTTCGCAGAGTCGCCACCTAATTAATTGGGTGAATTAGGACACCCAAATGTTAACTAGTTTAAAGTAAACATTAACTCCATTTAATGGTCTGCTAAACTTAATGAGATTCTGGGTAAGGGTTCTTTATTAATCTAGAGGGAAGGGGTTAGGCACCCTCTAAGATCCGCTAACTTGCGGTTGTCCTGCCAAACCTAGGGTTATTGTTATGTTTAAAAATGCGTGTTTTGAAAATATAAAAAAATGCTTCAAAATATTTTATAAAAGAAGGCATGTTGAATAAAGTTGTAAGACTAATGCCAAAAATGTAGTGCATGCAAAGGTTATTTATGGACTAATTATGTATACTGCTAGCTAAATTAATCTTGCTTAACCTGCGTATAATATTATATAAAAAGTGCTTAAGATGATTTTTGAGAGTTTAGGAGAAAATTTGTTTATGGATTTAGTAAGAAATAAAATGTTAATTTTATGATGCAAGTTATATTATTTAGATTATTTTGGCAAAATTTAGACATGCATAATAATCCTAAAAGAAAGATAAAGTAGAAGTGCATTTCCTAATTTTAAATTACATTCCCACCTCATATGTTCAAAGGCTAATTGCTCGAAGTTTCCTATTAATTACAAAGTTATATTACAACAACAAATAAGATATAAAAAAGGAGATAAGGAGGTTAAGAGAGTGAAGGGATTGGAGCGGATGACTCCGTCCTATTTGTTTTTCTAGGAATTTCTGAAGCGGGAATGCGAATGCGGATGCACATAGACGCGGGTTGCCATTTGAAGTAGCTCGTGACGAGTCTCGCCGGGAGACTCTTCATTTTGCTCCGGTACATTTCATGTAGCAAAAAGAAAGATAAGGATTAGTATATGCCCAAAACTTTGTCAATTAACAAATAAGCATTTAGCAAACATAATTCATATCAAACCCAATGTATCCATGAATAACAGTGAGGATCAGTAGGCAGCAGGCAATAAACAACGAGAAGCAAGCAGGACTTAACCCAAATAAATAAGCATTTAGCAAAACATAATTCATATCCAACCCAGTGTATCCATGAAATACAGTGAGGATCAGTAGGCAATAAACAATGAGAAGAAAGCGGAGTGGGCTTAAATAAGCATTTAGCAAACATAATTCATATCAAACCTAGTGTATCCATGAATAAAAACAGTGAGGATCAGTAGGCAAAGCAGGCAATAAACAACGAGAAGCAAGTAGGACTTAACCCAAATAAATAGGCATTTAGCAAAACATAATTCATATCCAACCCAGTGTATCCGTGAATAAACAGTGAGGATCGGTAGGCAAAGCAGGCAAAGCAGGCAGTAAATAATGAGAAGCAAGCAGAATGGACTTAACCCAAATATATGCGTGGGTCAATTAATAATGCAGAGGCAAGGATGAACACTCATGGGCATAGGGAGTCCTATTACAACTTAGAGACAAGGGTCACGGACATACGGGTGAACCGGTGACATGTATCGCATAACGGATCACAATTTAACGGGAATATGCTGACTCCATAGATGCAAAAACACTACTGCAAATACCATTTCTTGGAAGAGAAAACAACTTCAGCAGGCAGGGCACGACAGGATTGAAACTTAATGCCGACATTTTAGTCTCATGTTATTCGTATTACATCAGAATAACCAATTCATAATAGCAATTAATTAACTGAACATTAGAACAATATCCATCACAGAGCATTTCCAATAATAAATATCTGCCAACATTCACACAACCAAACAAATAAATATTTATCACTAAACCGGGACTTCACTATTCGTCGAAATAACCTTGCATTTATCTAATCCAAGCAGAACTAAACAAAATAAACAGACTAACATTACACTAGCACAAAAACACACAAACACGTAAGTCTGAACAAATACAACAGAATTCAGAGGAGACGAGTTTACCTTCTCCGGACAGCGAACCGAGGCAGCGTATCAAGTCGTCGGTCCACTCGACGGGTTTTGGGTTTGCGATGCGAATAAAAGGGCAAGGTTTGTTTGTTGATTTCTTGGCTGGAATTGAAAAAAGGGATTCGAACTTCCTATTCTTGCGATGCTAATGGTCCGCGATCGCTTCCCTTCGAGCTGCTGACGATGCATGTTGGTTTTGCCTCCAAGCTCGTGTTCGCCTCTGAATTGCTATTTGATCGCTTCTTCCATCGCTCTGCCTATCATGTTCTACTACTCTGCTCACATATGTAAAACGATTGCTACCTCCCTGAGCTCTGCCGTTCTAGGGTTTCTATTGGGTGTATATGCTGTGTTTACTACTGGCTTTTTCCATTGACGGGGGAGATGCCCTTTTGCATGTGTAGTTGGTTGGCTTATATAGTTTCCATATGACTCTAAACTTGGTAAACTACTGGTGTGATTTCGTGGGCGATTTGGGTTGATTTGAAGGATATTTTGTGCGATTTGTTACTGATTTTGAAGTAAGATTTGGGTGCTGGTTATGGTAAGAAATCGTTGGAGAAGGGGGGGAGACGACTGGGGTTAGTGTGCATGGGTAAGGAAAACCCCGGATTCTCCGGCGAGAAATCCGGGCATGGCGGCGACTGAAACGCTTAGGTTTTTTTTAGGATTCGTTTTTTAGGTTGAGGGAGTGGGGACGATGGGCGAAGGGCTGAGGGAAATGAGGGTCAGGCGTGGGCTTCTGGGCTGATAAGGGTAGAAGGGAGCGTTGGGCTTGCGGGTCGCGTGGGTAATTGGGCTGGGTAGTGGGCTAGGCGAAAATGGTGGGTAGTTAGTTTTAATTAGGTATTAATTTGGGTAATGTATTATTAATTAATTAGTGGTGAATTAAATTAGTAAATTGTGATTAAATTATTTAGGTGCTTTATTAGTCTATGTTTGAGATTAAAATAAATACGGGCGTGCTATTTAATTAGTGCTTAATTCTTATAATGAGATGATGTTATTAAAACTTATTTATTATGCGTATTTTATTATTATTTAAGCTAAGATTGAATTATCTTAATGTGACTTTAGGCGCTACAATAATTATGAAATTGCTTTGCGTATTAATGAATGCGACTATGCTATTTAACACGACGTCATTGTCAAATTATTCATTTTATGTATTTATTTATTTTATTATCATTTAAGAACTATGACAGGACTTAAAATTAATCAATGCGGCGCGGGACTCTAAATGCTTAATATTCTACGTAAAATGCGGTGTTATTATTAAATTGCTTATTTATTCCTGTATTTAATGTTTTATCGCCGCATTTTATTATAAAAATCATAAAAATTATTTTGCAAAAAATAGTGTAGTTTTATAGCTAATGTCTGTGCGAGAGGGTCAAAATTGGGTGTCAACAATGAGATATAAGGAAAGATTTTGACCTTGTTAAGATGTTAAAAGGAGAATTGGCATATTAGCCATTAAAATGGTAAAAATGTATCCATTACTTGACTAAGAAGTTAACAACAAAGAAACTATAACTTATATAAAGATTGGAATATAAGTTGAAGGATTAATGAAGTATAACCAAATTAGATAAGCAAAATGGTAAAAGTTGGCCAAGGACCCCAACTTAAGGACGGTATTTACTTTGGACTGTATTTACTTTGGACTGTATTTATTGTTGTTGTTAAGGGGAAGATTGTTAATCGTGTTCCGTTTGGGCGTGTGATCCCCTTCTTTAATTATTGTTGTTGTTAAGGGGAAGATTGTTAATCGCGTTCCGTTTGGGCGTGTGATCCCCTTCTTTAATTATTGTTGTTAAGGGAAGATTGTTAATCGCGTTAGTTTGGCGTGTGATCCCCTTCTTTAATTATTGTTGTTGTTAAGGGGAAGATTGTTAATCGCGTTCCGTTTGGGCGTGTGATCCCCTTCTTTAAAATTCGGAATTATGGCACCTTAATTATAGTATGTTAATTACGGTTATCGGGCCTTGAAAAAGGTGGAAAATTGAGTAGAAACGGGGGAGGTGCTGCCGAATTTTTCGTAGGATATGGAACCTTGTTCTTAGAAATATCCTACGAAGAGATCTAGAGGTTAATAGACGTTTCATGGCCATTATAGGTGGAAGTACTACGAGTAGCGTATTCTACTTGAAGGGTGGAAAAGGGCTAGCAAGGTTATAGTACTTTGGAGCGTTTTGCTAATTGTCGATAATCGTCGCGAGGTATGTGAACCTCTTCCTATCCTTTCTAGCATGATTGTTGTAAACTATGTAGTACGGTAGACGTACGTGTGCTAAACGAATTAAGTTGGTTTAAAACATAAAGTGTTATAATGGCTTTATGGGAAGTTAATTATAACAACTTTATGTAGGTAAAAGAATGGTTTATTGATTTTTAAAAAGATAAGAGACTTGACTTATATTTGACTTGATTTGATATGTGAAGAACTTGAATGGTGTGGAAAGTTGTGAAACCTCATTCGTGAGTAATGAGTACTTGGTTTTTAATAATAATGTTATATTGATTTCGGAAATGGGAATGAGTATCGAATAAGCCATTGCAGCGTTAATAAAGGAAAATGTAATGACTAATAATTAACTTAAAACAAGTAGAATCTTCCATCTGCATAGAAGCTAAGATAAGATAAAATTGTATTACATTTCCTAGAACATAGCTGCTTTAATAAGATCATTAAAAACAAGTTTTGATTTTCTTAAAAATTTCAAAGTAAGGGACTTGTTTTATAAAAGAGAGAGACTTGAAGATTTGAAGTGTTTTTGTTTAAAAAAAAAGGCATGCTTTTGTCTTAAGTGGATTTAAAAAGAAGGTATGGAAATTGTTTTGGTTTACTTAAAAAGATAGTTACTCTATTCTGATACTACGGGTATCGTGTGACTTTTGTGAAAGAATGGATCTTTTTAAAGAGTTAAAGTATGTAGTACCTTGGGGTTAAAACCCGGATTTGTTGACATGAAACGAAAGTACCTTGTGTGAGTAACTTGCCTATGTTTTGTGATAGCCTTGTAATACTTTCTTGTTGGTTTGATAAAGTGAACATGTTATGATGCTACGTGTGTTAGTGTCTTGTGACGTTGTGTAAGGGGGTTTTTCTTGTTGTGCTTATGTTGTTTAACGATAAACCCGTTGTGCTGGTATTATATCACTTACCCCCCGACTTGTTATGATGTCGGTGGTTAGCTGCCCCCCGATGCGAGGAATACCTCATGCGGGTCCATGGGACCTATGCGGAGCTGCGGGAGTTCCAGGAACCGTCGGGTGTGTTACGCCCGTCGAGAATACCTCATGCGGTCCATGGCCATGCGGATTGCGGAGTCCGTGATGTTCCGAGGTTAGCTGCCTGCGATGCGAGGAATACCTCACGCGCCTATGTGGCCTATGCGCGAATCGCGGGAGTTCGAGATTAGACGCCGCACAATGATAATCTGCGGTAGTGGCTCACCGATCATTTGGCGGTGTAGAAAGACCTCGTGATACAGTTTTATAGCATTGTTGGTACGGTGGGTTCTAGTAGTCGGCTATGCCTTCGTACTTACCCCGTACAGTTTTATTATGACACAGGTGGGACCTGGTGTTCATGTGTATTCCTTGGTGTTTTATATCATGGACTGCCGGCAGTGAGGAAGGAATTCCACGGGCATGATTGATATTGTGGGCATGAGACCCATGGTTATATTTGAGTGATGACTTTGAGGGCGTGAGTCCCTGACTTGACATGACTGCTTACATATTGTATATCGTAAATTGGTTATCATATATGTCTCATGTTTTATATAGACTATTATGATTTCATTTACAGTATTTTCAGTTTCACATACTTGGTACCTGTTGTACTGACCTCCTTCGGGGGGTTGCGTTCATGCCGCAGGTAGAGGTACATCAGTCGTTGATCCTCGCTCATAGGATCACAGTTCAGCGTTTTGGGAAGCTCCGTTTCTCCGGAGGCTTATCTTTTGGTATGATTCCCTGAGATTGTAGGTACTTGTACATTCAGGGGTATGGCGGGGCCCTGTCCCGTCATAGTTGTTATTATAATTCTTAGAGGTCTGTAGTACTGTTGTGGGCAGGGTTGTAAAGGATGTAACTGTTCAAGTTTTGGTATATATATACATGCCGAAAGGCGACTTTTTTAGTTAGATCGTTTACTCTTTATTGCTTCATGTCTTTGTTTTTATATTCCGCGGGTTACTCTGATGTATATCTACTTGGGTGCCCGGGTAAGGCACCAGTCACGGGCCCGGGATCGTGTCGTGACACTCAGTCTAACACAACGACTGAAGTAGGCGAATATATATACGTCACAAATGCCTTGAACTTAACATTGGATGCTTGGAATCATAGTGATTTCATGTGCAAAAACTACATTCTGAATGGTCTATCAGATACACTCTACATTGTGTATTGCATCTTGAATATGACAAAGGATTTGTGGGAAAACTCAAGAAAAAGTACAGAGCACAGGATGCGGGTACTAAGAAATTCATCGTTGGAAAATTTATGAAATTTCAAATGGTGGATGGTAAATCAGTGATGTCCCAAATCCATGAGTATCAAATGATTCTTCATCATATGAATTTGAAAGGAATGAAGCCAAATGAGCAATTTCTGGTTGCGTCTTTGATTGAGAAATTTCCTACCTCACGGAATGCGTTCATAAGTTATCTCAAACTAAAGACAAAAGAAATGGTGATTGGTCGAAGCTCCAGTAGGTAGCCACTCCCTTCTCAGAGAACCGTACGTGAGACTTCCGCCTCATACGGCTCTGTCCCGAGCTTCCGTCGTCGGCCTTGACATTAAACTACGGGCATTGTGTCGTCGAACAGAAAGAAATTTGCTCTTCCATTTCTTAGTAGGAGTGCTCCTATGTTAGCAGGACATTTCGTGCAAGAACTAGCTTTGAGTTAGTGCACTAACTAGGTTGTTTTTTCTCGCCTAATGGCTCTATCTCTGAGACCTTGTCATCAAACTACAAATACATGAGGACAATAAAAGGGCTATATCTAAGGGAAAGCAGTCAATAAAGGCAAAAGTGAATCTAGTTGATTTGAAGTGAAACGCTAACAAGAAGTGCAAGTTTCAGGGAGACGGCAAAAGACAATTAGTAGAGAAGTTCAAAGGAAATTGTCGTTACTGTGGAAAACATGGCCATATGATCAAAGAGTGCCGAAAACTGAAGCAAGAGTAGAAGGAAAATGCTAATAACAAAGGCAAGGCCAAAGCTAACGTTGTACAACACGAGGGTGATCCTTCGAACCTTGATGACATGATTGTGGATTTCTCGGCTGTAGTGTTAGAGGCAAATATGGTGGAGAATCCAAGGCAATGGTGGATAGATTCGGGTGCAACCCGTCACATCTGCT
Organism: Przewalskia tangutica; assembly: GCA_029844215.1. NCBI lineage: Eukaryota > Viridiplantae > Streptophyta > Magnoliopsida > Solanales > Solanaceae > Przewalskia > Przewalskia tangutica. Next base: position 30,362,888 of record CM056732.1, read on the forward strand.
CTGACAAGAGTGCATTCTCCTCTTACGCCCCAGTCACGGGCAAAAAACTGTTCATGTGCAACGACGCTACCTCTGAAGTGCAAGGGATTGGAAAGGTTGTCCTCAAAATGACTTCGGGCAAAGAGCTTACTCTGAAGGAAGTGATGCATGTCCCTGATATCCACAAGAACTTGGTTTCCAGACCACTATTGGTCAAAGATGGATTTAGATTAGTTTTTTAGTCCAAAAAATTTGTAATAACTAAGAATGGTATATTTGTATGAAGGGGCTTCGCGTGTGACGACCTCTTCAAAATGAATATTATGTATGCAATCCGTTCATCTAATGAAATAAAGCCTTGTACCTACTTGTTTGAGTCCTCTAATTTATGGCATCATAGATTAGGACACGTTAACTACAAATCCATTCAAAAGTTAGTAAAATTGGAATTGTTATCTTCTTTCGACATAAAACCTCCACATAAATGTGAGGTGTGCGTAGAGGTAAAATTAACCAAATCGTCTTTCCATTCAGTTGAAAGAAACATCGCTCCTCTAAAACTTATTCACACCGATATATGTGATTTAAAGTTTGTACAAACTAGAGGTGGGAACAAGTACTTTGTGACTTTCATTGATGATAGTACAAGGAATTCTTACGTTTACTTGTTAAAAAGTAAGGATGAATCGTTTGAAGCATTTAAACGTTACAAAGCGAAAATTGAAAATCAACTAAATCTAAAGATTAAGGCAATTCATAGTGATAGAGGGTAAGAATATGTAGCACCGTTTGAACAAAACTGTGCTTAATTCGACATTGTTCATAAAATGACCGCTCCTTACTCGTCTCAGTCTAACGGTATTGTCGAGCGCAAAATTCATACGTTAAAAAAATGAGGAATGCTTTACTTTTTAACTTTAGTTTAGCCCAAAACATATGGGGCGAAGAGATTCTTACCGCTATTATAATTCTAAATAGAGTTTCGCATAAGTGTAAGGGTAAAACGTCATATGAATCATGGAAAGGAAAGAAACTCACTTAAAAATATTTGAAAGTGTGGGGCTGTTTGACAAAGGTCGAAGTATCTAAACCAAAACAGGTCAAAATTAGACCTAAGATTGTAGATTACATATTCATCAGATATGCGAATAACAGTAGTGCTTATTGCCTCTTAATGTATAAGTCGAAGATACCTGATATACATGAGGGTACGATCATGGAATCAAAAAATGCTGAATTCTTTGAACAGGTCTTTTCTCGAAAGGAAAAAGAAATAATTTCGCGCAAAAAAAGTTATGAACAAAATGCTCAAAATCAATAAGACATGGGCATTTATGATTATCCGGAACTAACGTTACAAATCTACAGAAATCAAAAGTTACTGACTATCTGGAACTTAATGTTCCAGATCTACAGAACTTAGGGGTTCAGAGGTTGAACCAAGACGAAGCAAATGCGCCAAAAAGGACAAAACCTTTGGTCCAGATTTCTAACCTATATGGCTGAAAATGAAACAAGGACAATTAAGGAAGCATTGTCAACTCCAGAAGCACCGCTTTGGAAAAAAACTATAGAAATCGAAATAAATTCAATCATGCAAAACCATACTTGGGAAATGGTTGATCTTCTTTTGGGAAGCAAACCTTTGGGTTGTAAGTGGATACTCAAAAGAAAGTACAAAGTAGATGGAACTATTGACAAGTTTAAGGCCAGATTAGTGTTAGGCGTATTTTGTATACACCTTTTGAGTTATTTTTAGTTAGTATTTTACTCGTTTTGTTGTGTTTAGTATAGTATTAGGTTTGTTTTTCTTTCTTTTGAGTCACATCGATTTCAAAAGGCAAAATGGCGAAAAGGTGCTCCCGAGGCAAAAAGGACGAAAGTTGGCACATCAGTACGAAGGATTTTCAGCACCGCGGTGCCAATATGCAGAACCGCGGTGTCATATTTACTGAGAAGTCACAGGACTTTCAGCACCGCGGTGCCACTACGCAGAACCGCGGTGTTATATTTGCGAGAAGGTGCAGGAGTTTCGGCACCACGGTGCCGTTATGCAGAACTGCGGTGCCGGTGCGGAAAATCTCAGTTCCGAAGAAGAATTGACTAAAGACAGATTGGTCCATAGGGCACAAAATTTGGAACATATTTAAGCCCTAGGGATTAATGCTATGAGGTTGGCCATTCTACAACATAGCACAATACAAGACAACAAGGGAGGCTACAATTAGAGACTTAGTTCGTAGTAATTTCTTTTCTTTCATTTTTAATTCAGTTTATGTATGGATTTTGTGTTAGTTCTTAGCGTGACTATGGCTAGCAGCTAAATACTTTATTAGGGTTTTCCTTATGAATCGCGTGAAACTTCTATTCATGAATTAATGTAATAGTTTGATTTCTTCTTCACTTGATTAAGATTTAGTCAATAATTGGTATGAATGTTTGATAATTAATTGATCACTAATTATCATAATATATATGATTTCGAATCAAGAACCGAGAGGAGAGATTTGGATATGCTGTAATTGACTAGACATAGATTAAAATCGCGGACGACAGTACTCTGATACTTGTGTAGCATTATAGGTTACTATTCTTAATCCTCATATATGGTAAATATTTTCATAGAAATATAGAAGGGTTCTGCACTGGGGTTGAGTGATTATATGTCTTAACCGGAATATAAGACAATTTAGTTAACCATTATCTTAACGTAGAAGAAGAAGTCATTCTAGTTGCATTAAGGATTGAATAGAGTGGATAGTCGAGGATTTTGGAAGCCCTAATTCATTCATAACTGATGACAACTTATATAGTTCAGTAATTCTTGCAATCTTTCTAGTAGTTAAACAAAAACCCAACTCAAATATCGATTTCCAAATAGATAACATAAAGTAGATGAACGGTAATTAGAAACTAGTCTCTGAGGATGATATTCAGTATTATCAGACTATATTACTTGTCAACGATGTGTACGCTTGCGTGAGCATTCGAAATATCGCTAACAATTAGTAGTCAAAGGCTACAGACAAAAGGAAGGCCTCGATTACTTCGACACATACTCTCGTATATCTAGGTTAACGTCCATAAGGTTATTCATAGTCATTACAGCTTTATGTGACCTAGAGATACATCAAATGGATATTAAGACAACCTTCCTAAATGGAGAGTTAAAGGAGGAAATATGCATGGAATAACCCGAGTGGTATGTGGTTCCAGGACAAGAAAAGAAAGTATGTCGACTTGTTAAGTCTCTGTACGGACTCAAACAAGCCCTAAAACAATGACATGAAAAGTTTATCAAAAGGTTTCTCCATAAATGAATGTGATAAATGTATCTATATCAAAGGGAACTCTGACTCTTTTGTCATGATATGTCTTTACGTAGATGACATATTCATCACCGGAAGTAGTTTAAACTTGATCCTAGAAACTAAGAATATGTTAAAACAATATTTCAACATGAAAGATATGGGTATTGCAGATGTAATTTTAGGATTTAAGATTTCTAAGACATCTGACGGGTTGGTCTTATATCAATCTCATTACATTGAAGATATTTTGAGAAATTTGATGTATTTGACAGTCCCCCTATGAAGTCACTAATGGATTATGAATCATAGAATTGATAAGAATCGTGGTGCACTTGTATCCCAAGAGCGATATGTGTAGGTCATTTGTAGTTTAATATACATTACAAACTGCATCTGACCCGATATCGCTCATATAGTCAATAAGTTGGCTAGGTTTACTCATAATCCTAGAATTGATCACTGGAAGGCGTTAAATCAGATACTACGATATCTAAAATATTCGCTGACTTACGAATTACATTATTCTAGATATACAGCCTTATTGGAAGGATACAATGATGCAAACTAGATATCGGACATAAAGAATACCAAATCCACCAGTGGGTATGCTTTTATAATTGGTGGTGAGGTTGTACCTTGAAAGTCCTCTAACAAAAATGTATCGCCCAATCCACGATGGAATCAGAGTTTATTGTTTTGGATAAAGTAGGAGAAGAAGCAGAATGACTTCACAACTTCTTAGAGAATATCCTTTTCTGGGATAAACCCATACCTTCGGTGATGATCACTATGACGGCCAATCGGCTTTAGAAATGGCACAAAATAGTTTGTAAAACGGCAAGTCTATACATATTCATCAGAGACATAGGACTGTTAGACAGTTGATCAATACGGGTGTCATTTTCATTGATTATGTCAAATCAAAGGATAACATAGCAGATCCATTAACTAAAGGCCTACCCAAAGATCAAATATTTTGTCGGTCTAGGGGCCCGGGTCTCACATCTCGGGAAGCGGGCAACCTGAAATATTTCTTATTTACATTTTGGACCTGAAAGTTTCGGAGATAACCAAACGTTGTAACTAATATGAAACGTTGCAACTAAATCTGACTTCAATAGTCAGAAACACCCTCCTATTTCCTATAAATTAAACCCTTCTATTCAGTTCTGATATACGAGTTTAAAACAATATACAGAGATCCTTTTCTCCTCGGCAATATATTCTATATTTATTTTCTTCGCTAGAATCAACCTTGCTTGTTCGTATTGTTGGTTGTTGTTGGTTTTTCTTGGGAGCCAATTGTACATTACCATAAAATCATATATATGGGGCAATTTTGTCTTAAAGACAGAGAGCAACCTCTCGACTCAACTGTTGTTTTGTTTAACCTTTCTGACACTATTGAGAATCCTACAGGTATAACACATGCTTCTTATAATAATGCATGCTTAAATGAATAATAATAAGTATACATGATACGACAATAATGTCGCGTAAGTGTTCTAACAACCCGTCCATCGAGCAAAATTTTACTTGGATTGAACTGCGCATTTCAATAAACATCCATAGACAACAACGTCAAATTTTATGTTTATTATCGCCCCAAATTCTACCTTCTGCCATTGTATCGGCTGATCGAATCAGGAGACAAATTGATTAATTAATTCAAATGATTCGAGCTGGAAACGAAACTCTAATTTCCAGGAATGGGTTCCCCAACTACTCCAGAAAGCATTAGGATGGTGTTACTAGTGAACTAAGAAGTAATAAAGCATGATTACAATTAAGTATAGTAATATGTACAAAGAATGAATATTTATTGTACAAAAAAGAAGAAAAAATGTACAAAACATCCCCCCCCCCCATGTCAGCCATCAAGTAACCCACTAAGTTCGGTGGCCGACCATGAGGGAGATGGTGCCAATTTTCTCTCCCTCTACTCCTCTTGCTCGGGTAACAACCCTTATTTTTAGTTGTTGTTGGCCGTTACCGCTTTTAGGGGTCTAGAAACCCTTTTGACTTGGTCGTGCAGGTGTCTGCATCTGAGTAAGTCTCAATCATACCTCTAACTAACGACTTTAGCTAAGATGCCTTAGCAGTCGATGAAGTTCTTGTAGTAGAGGGCTAGTAGTAAATTCGACTCTAAAATAGTTCGGTTGTCACTTAATTTCGGCTAAACACTTAAATTATTTTTTAGTGTTAACAATTGCCCTACATTAAATCAAGTGTGACTGTTGAGTTAATGTATTAAAAAATAACTGTCAATTCAGTCTGACAGCTGCGCATGTCACTTCAATAGTCTAATCTCTAGTGCATGCAATGATTATTTTTTCTAAATTGGGGTTTCCCTTCAACCGAGGTGTCTTTATGACCACGAATTGGTCCCAATGTATTCTAACCGTACATTCGAAGAGTTATCCCCAATTTCCTGTTGCGCATCGAAATTTATTTAAGGAGAAATATCTTTTGTGAGAAATTTTCCACTCGCTCTTAAGATCATCTCTAATATCCTTCCTTCTGCAAAAATAAAAAGCCCTAATCTCGATCCTTTTCATATTCGGATACCATGGCTTCTACTTTCTTTTCTCAGAAGGTATATAGGACCACTTTAGCCAATAAATACCTAATCGATGCCCTGGTCCTTGTTGATGAATGGTTAGTTCTGGCTCTATATGGTAGGCCGGAACAAGGTGATGTTCTTATATCTCAACACCTCAGTTCGATGACTTGTGATCTTCCCCTCACCTGCGACTGGTTTACTATCGACCATTGTCTCGCTAACCTTCGCACTAGCCGACTAAGGTAGCCAACTATTCTGCTTGGGTGGACCTGGTCGAGTAGGCCAAAGTAGCTGATTGGAAGCGTATGGGTCTTTACGATGCCATTACACTATCAGGGTCTAATATCTCCTGTAATAGCGGCCTCATATATGTATTTTTGGTTATTGGTCGACTACCGCCAATGACTTTGTCTTTCCCTGGGGGATGATGACTCCCACCCTTCTCGATGTAACGGCGATACTCGGCCTTCCAATACTGGGAGCCGAAGCACCCACCCTAAGCAAAATCAAATTTCCCGATTTGGGAATTGTTGTTCCAAAAATATCCTTTAGCTATGGTACTTTTATGGCCGTGAACCGCCAAAGTCCGCCTCTTTCGATCGATAATGCTGAGCACCATGCTTTTCTACATTATTGGTTTAGCCGTTACTTCGTCTGTACATTCTCTTGTGCAATTGTCAAGGAGCTGGTGATTTATGTGGCTCTAGCTACTTTAGAGGAAGAAGTCAATCGAGCATCCCTATTCTTGTCTTATATGTATATAGATTTGGGTGATGTTCAAGCAAATTGAGGGATATAGAAGGGTTATGTACTGGGGTTGAGTGATTATATGTCCTAACCGGAATATAAGACAGTTTAGTTAACCGCTATCTTAACATAGAAGAAGAAGTCATTCTAGTTGCATTAAGGATTGAATAGAGTGGATAGTCGAGGATTTTGGAAGTCCTAATTCATTCATAACTGATTACAACTTAAATAGTTCAGTAATTCTTGTAATTATTCTAGTAGTTAAACAAAAACCCAACTCAAATATCGATTGCCAAATAGATAACATAAAGTAGATGAACGGTAATTAGAAACCAGTCTCTGAGGACGATATTCGGTCTTATTAGACTATATTACTTGTCACCGATGCGTACCCTTACGTGAGCATTCGAAATATCGCTAACAAGTTTTTGGCGCCGTTGTCGGGGACTGACGTACTTCTAATATCGAATCATCTATTTGTATTTCTACTTTGGCTTTATTTTTATTTTTTCTTAGTGTTAACACTGTTGCCTTGATTTGTTTTTTGATTTCGGTCTATTTCAGGGATCTAGTGTATGCGAAGAAGGAGAGGAGCAGATACACTTATTCCCTTCAACCTTGACATCAAAAAACTGTGCAAGCAAAATAGGCGTGAGAAAATGATTGTTGATTTAATAGCCATGGAAAATCAACAGAATAACAACAACGGGGTACCTGAAGAGGTGTTGAATAATGAGGTACCGGCTGACATGGGATAAGTCCCACCACCTCCAGAAAGAAGCTTGGGAGATTATGTTCTACCCACGGTTACTAGTGCATAGACATGCATCAGGCTCCCAGCAATATGGGCGAACAACTTTGAGATCAAGCCAGTCATCCTGTGCACGGTCCATAATATAGTACAGTTTGGGGGATTACCATCTGAAGACCTTCACATGCACATTGCCAACTTTCTGGAGTTGTGTGCCACTTTCAAGTACAATGGCGTTACTGATGATGTCATTAGATTGAGGCTCTTCCCGTTCTCATTTAGGGAAAGAGCCAAGATCTGGTTGAAATCACTACCTGCCAACTCTGTCACCACCTAGCAGGATTTAGCCTAAAAGTTTCTCGCCATGTTCTTCCCTCCTTCAAAGGCAGCAAAGTTAAGGGGATAGTTGAACAATTTCTACCAGGTAGATAGAGAGCCGATGTATGATGCATGGGAGCGATTTAAGGATTTACAGAGAATATGCCCCCATCATGGCGTAGAGAAGTGGATGTTAGTCCACTTTTTTTATAATGGGCTGAGTGGTACTACTCGTACCATCATTGATGCTGCAGTAGGGAGAGCGTTCATGAGAAAGAGTGTCATTGAGGCACATGAGTTACTAGAAGACATGGCTGCCAACAATCATCAAGGGGCAGATGACAGGTCAGTAAATAGCAGGAAGGCCATGGGCATACATGAATTAGATGCTATCACTGCCCTGAATGCACAAGTGGCTCTTCTGACGAAGCAACTGCAGCAGAACACTATGTCTGTGAATGCAGTCCAGATGCCAGTGAATTGTGAGATTTTTGGTGGACCGCATTCCTTTGACAGATGCACAGCGGTGGACCCTAATAATGTGTCAATGCAGCAGGTTCAGGCAGTTGGGAACTTTCAGCGGCCTTATAATTCCAACACATACAATTCAGGGTGGAGAAATCACCCTAACTTTTCGTGGAGGAACGACCAGGCCCACCAGCAACCATATCAAGGTAGTTACCAGAACCAGCAAGGACAGAATCAGGCTACCTCATCCTAGTAGTTTAGACCACCTACATAGCAGGAGAAGCCTGATGAGATGAGGGCTGCATTTCTTACACTCACCAATTCGCAGAATCAGTTCATATCTGAAACCAGGATATCTCTCAAGAACCTGGAAAAACAGGTTGGGCAATTGGCAAAGATGGTAACCAACAGGTCGCAGGGTACACTCCCAAGAAATACAGAGGTCAATCCAAGAGATCAGTGTCAGGCAGTGTTGTTAAGGAGTGGAAAGCAATTAGAGCAGGTTGATCCCCAACCCGCAGTGGTTCATAAGAAAGAGGGCGAGAGGAAGAAAATGAGGGGGTCACTGAGTACCACCCTACAGTTGAGAAAGCTCCACCAGCACCTTTGAGGGAATACACTGATAGAATCTCTTACCCTAAGAGGCTCCAGAAGAATGCCATAGACAAGCAGTTCTCCAAGTTCTTGGAGGTATTTAAGAAGATGCACATTAATATCCCATTCATTGAGGCGTTAGAACAAATGTCCGCATACTTCAAATTCATGAAGGAGATACTTGGGAAGAAAATAAGGTTAGGCGGATTATGAAACAGTAGCGCTGACAGAGGAGTGCAGCGCCATCCTACAAAAGAAACTGCCTCCTAACTTGAAAGATCCAGGAAGCTTCACTCTGCCCTGCACTATTAGCAACGTAACATGCAACTGGGCGCTGTGTGACTTAGGGGCTAGTATCAATCTCATGCTTCTGTCTGTATTCAAGAGATTGGGTTTGGGGGAAGCCAAACCAACCACAGTTAATCTATAGTTGGCTGACCGAACCATGGTGCACCCCAGGGGCATATTGGAAGATGTGTTTGTCATGGTGGGAAAGTTCTTCTTCCCAGCAGACTTCCTCATTCTTGACATGGAGGAAGATGATGAAATACCCATCATTTTGGGGAGACCGTTCCTAGCTACTGGTAGAGCCCTAATCGATGTGAAGAAATAAGAATTGAGGCTAATGGTTCAGGAAGAAGAAATGGTATTCAAGGTGTTTAAATCCACCATTGAGTCACAGGCCAACAACAAGTGTTTCAAGAAGCACAACCGACAATAGCTCAAAGAGTTCGGACAAAACTAGGGAGATCATCCCTACAACTGTGAACCCACAGGCTAGTTTGAAAGCTGCAACAAAAGTAGATGACATAAAAGCTGACAAACAGGTAAATCCTACTGAACCTACTACTGTGAAGAAGAAAAATAGAGTGAGGAAAAGGAGAATGATTTTTAAGTGGATAGGTTGTGAGATTAATTTACCCCAATGATTTGATAAAGAACCTGCGTCTGACTACAAGACGTTAAAGACATCGCTACTTGGGAGGCAACCCAATGTTTAAATTATGCAATTTAGTTTAATTAGAATAGTCTCACTTTTGGTATTTTTGTTATGTTGTGATGCCATGTGAAGAAGTCGGAGACTAAGCATGAAGAAGAGGATAGAAAACACGAAATTGGGGAAGCACCGCAGTGTCATTGTGCAGGACCGCGGTGCCTAATGTTCAGAAAGGTCGCAGGAGTTTATGCACCGCGGTGCCATTATGCAATACCGCGGTGCCGAATGATCAGAGGGGCCACAGTACTTTTGGCACCGCGGTGCCGTTAGGCAGTACCGCAGTGCCAGGATGGGATTCAGAATTAAAAAGCCCTAAATCCCCATATCCTTTCCCATGTAAATACAAACCCTTCCTCCCTCTACAAACTTCGAAATTCCTCTCCTTCTATCCACACAAATTCCCAAAAACTCCACCAAATTCTTCAAAAATTCCTACACACCACCCCATTAAAAACCCTCATATCTTACACCATCATCATTCCTTCCATTTGGGTCAAGAAATTGGTGAAGAACGACTCTTCAAAAAGGTAATCTTCATCATTGTTCTTGCAATTTCAAGGCTATTTGGGAAAGTAACTTGCAAGTTTGTGGGTGGTACGTACTGTGGTGGTAGGGTGTTGTGTAGTTATAGGTGTTTGCTGTAGTGGTTGTTCGTTGTGTAGTTGTGTGGATTGAGGCGTATTGTGGTGTAGTTATTGTGTATTGTTGTTGTGAACCAATTTTTGGTTGGTTATTGTTGATTGTGTGAAGTGTTAGTTGTTGGGACACCTCGAGGAAATAAAGGAAACGCTGCCGAAAATTTTCCAACAACCTTCACAATGACTTCTAGGAAAAGAACCGCCTGAACCACCTCATCTCCATCAGCCCCAGACTATGATGTTACTCGATTTATGATGCGCGTTAAGATGCACACACTTTAAACGCAAGTGCACGTTATCGTGACAAGTAGTATAGTCTTGATAAGACCGAATATCGTCCTCAAGGATTAGGGTTCAATTACCAACTATCTATTTTTTTGGTATCTATTTGGTAAATTGATATTTTGATTTGTTGTTTATAACTAAGAATTATAAAAGCTATGTTAACTATAAAGGGTTTACTTCAGTGATGATGAGAATAGGGCTTCCACGTCTCCTCTATCCGCATGCTACTTATTAATGCAATAACTTATGGTCTTTTTCTTTTGGAGAAAGCAGGTTCACTAAATCGTTTTATACTCCCGTTAGGGTTATATAAACACTCAACCCCAGTATTGCACCTTACCTACCTTTCGGTGATAAGGATAACTCTATAGGAGGATTAAGAACAAGAACCTAGTTAACCGTCACGCACAATGCGCAAAATTAGGGTTGTTAAGCCTCTCATTAACGCTACATAAATAATTGAAGTATTTTCATCCCCAATCCAAGAATGTCTATCCAAATTACAGCATATTCACAATCCCCCCCTTTCGGAATCTGATTAGAAATCATATAGTGATAATTAGTTGTCAATTAATTACCAAGAATTCAACTCAAATATTGAATAGATCTCACAATAAGAAAAATAACCATAAGCATGCATTAACTCATAACAAAAGTTTCTAGAGATTTAACATGGAAAGCCCTATAAGAGAATTAGTTCCTAGCCATAAATATGACAAGAACTAATTCAAAGTTCATCATACAAAAACTGAAATAAAGAAAAGAAAAGGAAAAGAAATTACTAGACTATGGTCTTCAATCTCTAAGCAAGAAGCCTTGTGTTGTGCAAGAAAGGGAACCCTTAAAAACTGCCTAGGGTTCTCCTTTTATAGGCTGAAAACCGCCTCCCTTTTTCCTTGTGCCCGCCAATTTCGTCCAAAACCTAATTTTTTCGCGTCGGCGCTGCCGCAGCGCGAAGTTCGCAATCCGTCGGGTGTTTTGCGCCGCGCCCGATATTCGCTGTTCGAGCGCCGCGCCGCAAGTTTTGTAGCTTCTGATGTTTAGGTGCCGCGCCTGCATCGCTGTCTGGGCGCCGCGCTCAGGAGTTCTCGGCCTCTGCGAATAGTGGCGCCGCGACCACGCATCGCAGGAGGCCGCGCCGGTCTGATTTCACCCTCGTTCGCCATTTTCTCTGCTTCCTCGCATCTCCTCTTTTGCCCTCTTTTAGCTCCTTTTCCGCCATTTGGCCATTTTAACCACTTTGACTCAAAAAAAAGGAAAACTATCCTAATACGACACTTATATGTGCAAAACGGGACAAAAGACTAACTAAAACTGACTCAAAAGGTGTATATAAAATACACCGATCAAATACCCCCAAACTTAACCTTTGCTCGCCCTCGAGCAAAGATAGAAAGAAAGAGATAAAAGACTCAAAGAAACGAAAAATAAAAGACTCACTGATATTGATCACTTTTGCTGCATTAGTGTTAACTAGAAAAACATGAAGGTTAGCAAAATAATATGCAGGAACATATAGCATGACATTTCAGCACATTAAGCTAGATATTTCGCAAACTCATATTATCATGCTTTAATGGAAGTCAATATACTAAATCATGCATATCAATTCAAAAATCTTATGGCATGCTTACTTGCTATTCTCCACTAATCCTGGATATGCATAAAAGAGATCTTAAGAACTTTTAAGGGTTGTAATGTAGGCTTAGGTTTAGGTAGGTCAAAATAGGCAATTTAGGCTCATTTCGTGTACCATAAGCTCTTCAGTTTTTCAGTGTTTTCCCTTTTTCTTTTTGTTCTTTTCTTCATTTCGATTCTATCTTTCCCCTCTTTTGTTTTGGGAGAGTGAAGTATATAATGATGACAAGAACCCCCAAACTTAGGTTTTTGCCTATTTCTTATTACTTTTGTATTGGGGTGCAACAGACTTATTCACTCTTTTTGTCTCTTTTTTAACACAATGTATTCCACTATTTTATATTTTCACTTATGGTACAATTTGTGGGAATATAGGGTGTCAAAGAAGAAGTTTCAAATTTAGGCTCAATGGGGCTGACTAGGGATATTTTTAAAGTACGGGATAGAAAAGAATGGTAAGAATTGGCTATCAAAGAAATGCCTGAGTCATCTCCCTAACATGCATATCCTAACTATTTCGCCTCAAATAGCAAGCAATCATAACACATAAGTATTTATCATTTAGCATGCATAATTTAAGCAAGAAACTTCAAATAGACAGATTCTGTGAGTTTTTGGCATATCTAACTTAGGTGTTTAGATAGTTGCTTCAATTCCGTTACATTATTCTACCTTCCTTCACTAGGTGTTTCTAGCAACTACAGCATTCATGATCTTTGAGAGACAATTATGACTCAAAAAAGAAAAAAATTTGGTGACTCAAAATAAACATAAAACAATCAAAAAGACTAAAATAAAACATAACATGACACAAATAAAACACCCCCAAACTTAAATCACACATTGTCCCCAATGTGTGTAGACTCAGAGACAATAAAAGAATTAAGGCACTTACAGACTTTGGCTAAAATGGTGGTGATGGCGGTGGATAATACTTTGAATTCCGTGGGGGGAGGAGAGCTCTTGGTGTTTGATTTGGCGATAGGGCTTTCGGATCAGGGTGTCTTCCATAATTCAAATTTGCCGTTGTGGCGCCGCCGCAAATGGCGCCAGCGCGCCAAACTCTGTCTTTGGTTCTCAACTTCTGCGCGCGCTTTAGCCGCGCGGCCAATCTTCAAGGCCTTCGACTTTCTGCGTCGCGGCCACATCTTGGGCGCCGCGCTTGAACTTCGCTGTTCGATTCTTTTGGCGTCGCGCTCGCTTCTGGCGCTACCCGCTTTTCGAAATCACGGCTTTACGTTCACTTCGTCTTTCGGTTTGTTTTGCACATGTCAATAACACAAACACAATACCCCAAGACCGTGAGACTGTTCTTAGATAAAATAAAATAAACTAAAGACAGAAATTAAAATAACATAATTAAAAACATTGGGTTGCCTCCCAAGTAGCGCTGTCTTTAACGTCTTTTAGCCGGACGCAAGTTCCTTAGCCTTAATAACCCTGGGGTGGATTAAGCCCCCATCCAATCCATTTCCTCCACATTTGGCGTTTTCTTTTCTTCTTAGCATTATCAGTAAGGGGGAGTTCAGGAATACTTACCTCCTTTAGTGGCATTTCAGCAAACCATGCCTGCTTTCTTGGGCTCATCGCTCTTTGGTTGACTTGTATTGGCTCGCATGGGGGTTTGATGGTGCTGATTGCAAAGCACCCACTCATTGTTGGTGGCTCAATGACGTGTTTAAAAACTTTAAACACCATTTCTTCATTCTCCACCCTTAATGTTAACTCTCATCTTTCAACATCAATCAATGCTCTCCCCGTTGCTAGGAATGGCCTCCCCAATATGATAGGGATTTCCGCGTCTTCTTCCATATCAAGAATGAGGAAGTCTGCAGGAAAGAAGAATTTTCCTACTTTCACAATCACGTCCTCGATCTTGCCTCTTGGATGAACCAGCATCTGTCGGCAGCTTCTTGTGGTTGGTTTGGCCTCACCCAACTCGATATTTTAAATCGATAAGGCGTGAGATTTATACTTGCCCAAATCACATAGAGCTCTGTGCAAGTTACCCCGCCCACCGCGTGCAAGGTAGTGTAAAGCTCCCGGATCTTTTAGCTTTGGTGGCAACTTTTTCGCAAGATAGCACTACACTCTTACATTAGTGCTACTATTTCATACTCTGCCACTTTTCTTCTTCCCAATATCTCCTTCATAAACTTGAAATAGGAGGGCATCTGCTCTAATGCCTCTATGAAAGGTATGTTGATATCGCACTGAATGTCTCCAAAAATTTGGAGAATTGTTTATCAACCGCTTTCATTTGTAGTCTCTGGGGAAAGGGATCTTCTCTGTATATTCTTTCTCCGAGCTTTCTACTACGAGGTGGGCTCAATCACCTTTTCTTTTCTAACTCTGCTTCTTCTCAACCATCTGGATGCGTGATCGCTGCTCCAACTGTTTGCCGCTTCAATTACCGCTGGCATTGCTCCTGGATTTACCTCTGTGTTGCTTGGAAATGTCCTCTCGGGCTTTCTTTGTACTGCTTTGCTAGTGACCCACTTGAGTTTCCAAGTTCTGAATGAGGATCTAGCTTCGCATGAATCGGGTGCAGGCATTGGCAAGTGTCGCCATACCGCCACTCGTCAGCTTTTCTTGTTGAGCCTGCATTGAGCAATCTTTGTGGGGCTTGAATGAAGCTGCTGATTCTGCCTCACTGCTCGCATCGCCCTGTATTGGATCTGCTGCCTGGTATTGATTTTGTTTCCTTGGTATTGGTTCTGCAGTTACGTGCTGGATTCTGCGCCTCAGTCTCCTCTCCATGAGAAATTTGGGTGGTTCCTCCACCGGATTATAAGTGTTGGAGTAGGGGTTGTTTTGTTGACTCTGATAATTACCTATGGCCTGACACTCTGCCTGCTCCATTGGTATATTGTTGGGATCAGCTGAAGGGCACCTATCAAATGTATGTAGGCCACCACATATCTCACAGCTTCTAGGCATCTGCACCGCATTTACTGACATTGTATGTCACGCAATTGTTTTCGCTAAAAGGCCACTTGGGCATTCAAGGCGAATAGCATCTATTTCGTGGACTCAACGTTTCTTCTCCCATTTGTCGACCTCTCTTCGTGACATGGTTGTTAGTGGCCATATCTTCTAATAACTCATGAGCGTGGGTCGCTTTCTCATGAATGCTCCACTTTTCTTTGTATCTATAATGGTTACGGTTGTCTTGCTCGGCGTTGTAGAAGATGTGGACCAAGTTCCACAACTCAATGCAATGGTGTGGGCACTTTCTCTGTAGATCTTTAAACCTTTCCCAAGCTTCATATAAGGACTCTCCATCTGCTTGGTAGAAGTTGTTCAACTCCCCTCTTAGTTTTGCTGCTTTACACGGAGGAAAGAACTTGGCTAAAAATTTATGTGCCAGCTCGTGCCATGTAAAAATTGAATCGGCTGGCAGAGAATTCAACCATACTTTTGCTCTATCCCTGAGTGAGAAGGGAAAAAGCCTCAATCTGACGGCATCATCAGTAACGCCGTTATATCTGAAAGTTGCACATAGCTCCAAGAAATTAGCTATGTGCATATGTGGATCCTCCGATGGCAGTCCTCCAAATTGCACTGTGTGTCGTACCATGCTCAGAATCGCCGGTTTTATCTCGAAGTTGTTGACTCCTATTGCAGGGAGCCTAATGCATGTCTGTGCTCCATTCACTCTTGGCAGCACGTAGTCCCCCAAACTTCTTTCTGGCTGGATTTGGACTCTCTCCTCCACGTCTATTGGCATTTGCCGAGGCATTCCTGGGTTAGGTTGATTTTCACCTAACCCTTCTCTCATCATGTTATTGTTTTGACCTCCGTCCATTTCTATCAAAGTTGTAATCCGCTGATTCTTTCTGTTTTGTTTGCAGGTTTTCTCAATCTCTGGATTGAAGGGAACAAGAGTGTCTGCTCCTCTTCTCCTTCGCATAAACTGATTTCCTGAAATAGATCAAAAACAAACAACCAATCATGGTACCTAGAATTTTCCAAAAATTATATAAAAAAAAACGTAAAATTTAAAAAATTAAAATTAAAATTAAAAACCAAATTAGAAATTAAAATTAGACAAATTTGATATTGAACTATGCCTAATCACTAACAGCGCGCAAAACTTGATGCGCGTTAAGATGCACACACTTTAAACGCAAGTGCACGTTATCGTGACAAGTAGTATAGTCTTGATAAGACCGAATATCGTCCTCAATGATTAGGGTTCAATTACCAACTATCTATTTTTTTGGTATCTATTTGGTAAATTAATATTTTGATTTGTTGTTTATAACTAAGAATTATAAAAGCTATGTTAACTATAAAGGGTTTACTTCAGTGATGATGAGAATAGGGCTTCCACGTCTCCTCTCTATCCGCTTATGCTACTTATTAATGCAATAACTTATGGTCTTTTTCTTTTGGAGAAAGCAGGTTCACTAAATCGTTTTATACTCCCGTTAGGTTTATATAAACACTCAACCCCAGTATTGCACCTTACCTACATTTCGGTGATAAGGATAACTCTATAGGAGGATTAAGAACAAGAACCTAGTTAACCGTCACGCACAATGCGCAAAATTAGGGTTGTTAAGCCTCTCATTAACGCTACATAAATAATTGAGGTATTTTCATCCCCAATCCAAGAATGTCTATCCAACTTACAGCATATTCACAATCCCCCCCTTTTGGAATCTGATCAGAAATCATATAGTGATAATTAGTTGTCAATTAATTACCAAGAATTCAACTCAAATATTGGATAGATCTCACAATAAGAAAAATAACCATAAGCATGCATTAACTCATAACAAAAGTTTCTAGAGATTTAACATGGAAAGCCCTATAAGAGAATTAGTTCCTAGCCATAAATATGACAAGAACTAATTCAAAGTTCATCATACAAAAACTGATATAAAGAAAAGAAAAGGAAAAGAAATTACTAGACTATGGTCTCCAATCTCTAAGCAAGAAGCCTTGTGTTGTGCAAGAAAGGGAACCCTTAAAAACTGCCTAGGGTTCTCCTTTTATAGGCTGAAAACCGCCTCCCTCTTTTCCTTGAGCTGGCCAATTTCGCCCAAAACCTAATTTTTCAGCGTCGCGCGCTGCCTCGCAGAGCCGCGCGCCGAAGTTCTGTCAATCCGGGTGTTTTGGCGCCGCGCCCGATATTCGCTGTTCGAGTAGCCATGGCCGCAAATTGTAACTTCGGATGTTTAGGCGTCGCGGCCCTGCCTCTGCTGTCTGGGGCGCCGCGGCTCTGGGAGTTCTGCCGCCTCTCACGAATAGTGGCGCCGCGCCCTGCTGATCGCAGGAGGCCGCGCTACTGGTCTCGACTTCACCTCGTTCGCCATTTTCTCTGTTTCACTGCATCTCCTCTTTTTCCCTCTTTTAGCTCATTTTCCGCCATTTGGCCATTTTAACCACTTTGACTCAAAAGAAAGGAAAACTATCCTAATACGACACTTATATGTGCAAAACGGGACAAAAGACTAACTAAAACTGACTCAAAAGGTGTATATAAAATACACCGATCAATTTACCAACAAACAGGCAGAAGATCGATATAACAAGATTAGTACTAGGGCATTGATACCAGAAAGAGGCATGGACTACCAGGCCATGTCATTTGATGATGATGTGACTACGAGCCTATTAGGGCTATGATTGAGGCAAATGGGTGGAAAAGGTTCACCAATCCGGAGAGGATCCCACTTCAGAATTCTAGCCTTGTGAAGGAATTCTATGCGAATTATCCCGAGCAAAGGAATGGGAGATGCTTTGTTAGAGGTAAATATGTGCCCGTGAGTTCTGAAGTTGTGAATGCGCTACTGAGGACCTATGACGTTGAGGACCAAAGCGATAATCCATACCACTTCAGTTGTTGGTCAAGAAACATAAACCACATCATGTGGAATGTAGTTGCGGAGACATTGTGCTACCCAGGCGCTGAGTTTAATTTTGCCCTCAACGGATCCAAGAGACTTTCTCGGTGCCAATTTAACAGAACAGCCAAAGAATGACTATATTTTGTAAGTGCTCGCTTTATTACGTCAACTTATTTCACCAATGTTCCCACAAGCAGAATCAAGCTCATATATGGCATTATGACGGGCATGACAATTGCCGTTGGGAGAGAAATAGTGCAAAGCATAAGGGAGATTAGCAGGCTGACTACTACTGGCGGGTTGGGATATGGGTCACTCATTTCTGCCTTATGTGATAGGCATGGAGTCCCAATATTCGCCACGGATATTTTTGAGAAGAGTCAGTCTCATGTGACCTATAATTTAGTGCACTATTTCCTTGACCCAAATCCAGGACCAGCAGCAAGAAGGGGCCCAGTAACAGCAGACGCAGCAACCATGGATAATGAAGAGCCTGAGGCTGAGGCACATAATGAAGCAGGCGAAAGCAGCCATCAACCTCCTCTATCTTTGGAGCCTCCAATGCCAATGATGGAGCAGATGCTCTTGAACTAACAAAGGATGCTGAAAAATCAAGATCAAATGATGCAAGACCATCAACACCTAACCCGGCGTGTTGATAATTTGAGTTACATGTTCACCCAATGGTCAATGCAGTATCCGCCGCCACCACCACCAATTTGA
This sequence comes from Przewalskia tangutica, assembly GCA_029844215.1. Classification (NCBI taxonomy): domain Eukaryota; kingdom Viridiplantae; phylum Streptophyta; class Magnoliopsida; order Solanales; family Solanaceae; genus Przewalskia; species Przewalskia tangutica. Next base: position 30,381,758 of record CM056732.1, read on the forward strand.
GTCGTTGTATGTCTGTAAGTCGTCCCTTTTTAATTTTTGAGTCGTTTACACACTTGGGACAATGTGTATTTTATGTTTGGGGGGAGAGTTCTTATTTTATTTTATTTTTGAGTCTTTTGTTTGTTTTTCTTATTTTATTTTATTTTGAGTCTTTTGTTTGTTTTTGTGTTTTATGTGAGTCAATTTTTTTTTATCATGCATGATGTGCTTATTGGGAACGCCTAGTGAACTAAGTGGGATAATGTAGTGGAATGAGAAGCTAAAATATGTGTGCTTAAGTTAGATATGCCAAAAATTCATGAAAATTTGATTATTTGGAATATTTGGTGCTTAGCCTATGTGCTGTCAATTGAAAAATGTCTGTGAAGTCTGCTTGCTTGTTATTTGAGGTGAAATAGTTAAGATGTACATGTTAGAGAGATGATTCAGGCATTTCTTTGTTAGTCCTTCTTACCATTCATTACCTACCTTACAATAAATTATATCCCTAGTCAGCCCCGTTGACCCTAAAATAGTTGTTTTCTTTGACACCCCATGATTCTCTCGTATGCCATAAGCGGTAATTGAAAATTGGGATGAAAAAGAGTGAAAAAGGAATACAAAAAGAGAGTGAAAAAGTGATGCACCCAAATGAAAAAAATGTAAAAGCTTAAGTTTGGGGGTGCCTATGTGAACTGTTTCATGCTCTCAAAAAGAGAAAAGGGGATATAGGTATGAACTGAAAAGAATACCAAAAAGAAGGACAAAATGGTTGAGTAAGAAAAATGCTTATTGTACGTAAATTGAGTCTAAATGCCTAAGTTTACCTACCCCTGCCTAAGCCTACATTACAACCCTGAAAAGTTCCGATGATCACTAGAATGTATGTCTATGGTTAGTGGAGAATAACAAGTAAACAGGCCCATAGAACTAAATGAAATTGATATGCATAGGTTAGGTATTCATGCTTCCATTACTTATGATTGAAATGAATTTGCGAAATATCTGACTTGAAATTCTAGATTGCTAAATTCATGCTATATATGTTCCTACATATTATCTCAACTGACGTTCATGTGTTTCTAAGTACTTGTGCAGCTGCTTGATTTGAGTCTTTGAGTCTTTTGTTTTGATCTTTGCTCGAGGGCGAGCATATGTTAAGTGTGGGGTGTTTGTTAGGTGTATTTTGTATACGCCTTTTGTGTTACACCCTGTAATTCCAAGAGGATGAGATGAGAACGTACGAAAGGAAATAAGATTCGAAGTTGGAAAAAGAAAAATAAGTTGGCAGAATATTTTTGGACAGTTTTTAGTCAACTTGGAAGCAGTATATCTCCTAGTATAATTGGGGTTTTTAGGTGTTTCAAAAGCCTAACATGAAGTTCATTGATTCTAGTTTCCAACTCAACAAACCGCTAGTCAATAGGACATCGGAGTAGAAAGTTATGGACGTTACAAGATCGGCTGACAGAACAGACAGGGTCAGGCGCCGCGGCTCACCGCAATACGGGGCGCCGGAAAGCCCAAATTGTCCGAATTGCAGCCGCGGCGCGGCTGCAGGCAAGCGCCGGGGCGGGATTTTTTGCGGAAATAGGGTAAAAATAGAAGATATTTGTTGTAAAGGACCCCTGGGTGGGTGACAAGTGTCCCCCCAACTTGTGGAACAAGATAAAGGCTATATAAGACATGTCTTGCTAGATTTGCATCATTTGCAAGACTTCACCCAATTTTTTCTCTTCTCTTCTCTTCTCTCTCAAATGGTTAAAAACCCTAGGCCTAAATGAGATTTTTGGAAAGACAACAAGAAGGAAATATGTTGGCAAGCTTGTAGGGGATTAGTAGAGATGATTTTAGCGGGAAGAAGAATTTCAAAAAGAGGAGCTAAAGTTGCTAAGGATCGACTTGTAATCTTGGAGCATTTTTTGGGCTAAATGAGGTATAATCTTCGTCTTACTTTTGTAATTAAAGATTCCATGTTGTTATAAGTTAGAAATGATCATGTGAGATGTGTTATGAATATTGATAAGTGTTATGGAAATTTGGAAGCTCAAAATGCGAAAATGACATGTTTAGTCATTTGGAATTGAATTACAATTTGGTCGTTAACTAGAATTGTCGCATGTTAGCTACTTGAAGATTATAGTTGTTATAATCAGTTGAGGCCTTATAACATGTTATGCTAACAACTTGGATTGAAATGGAATTGGATAAGAATTGGTGTTATTGTACTCAATGTGGCCGAATTGGACTAGTAGGTTGTATTAATTTGATATCTTTGTGGGGCGGAATGTTACACGTCTAGTAGGCGTGTAATCCCCTATTGATTAATTGCATTGTTGGGCCTTAAATGTGGCGTGTTTGGTTATTGAATTCGGCCTTGAAAAAGGTGGCTAAGTATGTAGAAACAAAGGAAGTCTTTGTCAGATTTTCCGTAGAACTTAGTGACTTGCACTTGGAATATTCTACGTTTGAAACTAGAATTTAATAGGCGTCTATGGTCATTATAGGTTGACATATTACGATTGACGAAATGGACTTAGCAAGTGGATTAACCAAGAGGTATGTGGAACTTTCTTATCTCTGAGCATGATTAAGTTATAAATGTATAGTACTAGAGACGTCAAGATTTTGACAATCTAGTCTATTTGATATCCTTGGCTTATTTTAAAGAATGTCCAAGTTGTTTGAGTTAGGGAATTAACTCACTTGTTTAAATATTAAGGATATCTTGGTTTTCAAAAGTTAAGAGACTTTAAGTATGTTGAAAGTATTGTAATACTTGTTTTGTGGGAAAATTTAAGTCTCTTGGTTATAAGGAAAGAATGTAAATTGCTAATGTATAAGGCTAGTATAACGGCTTTATGGGAAGTTGGTTATAATAGCTTTATGGAAAGTCTAAAGAGTGGTTTACTCTAAGTAACTTAAGTATGTTAAGGGACTTGAAGAGTTTTAAAGAACGTGATACTTGTTTCGTTTTAAACGTATAAGTCCCTTGGAAAGGAAATTGACTAAGGTATAAAGTGAATATAACGACTTTATGGGGAGTTGGTTATATTGACTTTATGGAAAGATAAATGGCTTGATTTAATGGAAGGCAATTCGATTTTAAGGCATCAATTGCCTAAAAGTTTTATAAGAAAAGGAGTCACTTGATTTAGAAACTTAACTTTATTTCTAAGGGTGTTGTGACTTGCCTTGAAATGTAATTTGAACTTGATACTAGGATTTATAGTATCTTGGAAGTTTTCTACCAAAAAGAGTCATTGGTTTTAAAGAATAGAAGTACGTAGTACTTTGGGTTAAATTCCCGAATTTCTATAAAGAACATGTTAGTGCCTTAGGTAAACTAAAATGAGAGTGTTTATAAACAAGAATAATAAAGGTTAGGATTTTCTTAACTTGCTTATGTATTGTAGGATAAGTTTCAGAGTGCTTATGTTATGTAGCCGGATTGTGCTAGTGATATATTATTCGTTGGGGTCATTCCCGGGTTGTGGCATTGCATATTTCCGTGGATTTGCTACCCACGATGCGAGGAATACCTCACGCGAGTCCGTAGGGCTCACGCGGTGAAATAGTCCCACGCGCGGTCCGACCTATGCGAGGAATACCTCACGCGAGTCCGCAGGGCTCATGCAGGTGAAATAGTCCCACGCGGGTCCACCTATCGAGGAATACCTCACGCGAGTCCGTAAGGGCTTACGCGGTGAAATAGTCCCACGCGAGGAATACCTCACGCGGGTCCACGTGATCTATCGGGAGAAATAGTCCCGTGAATAGGATTGCTTATCGATCTGCGGGCGGTGGTCCCGCTTTGATCGTGAGCTTTCCTACTTTATATTGTAAGTATACTCCTATTTACTCTCATTGTTAGTAAGGCACAGATTATCGTTAATCGAGTTATCATACATGTCTCCGCTTATTTTAGACTTATGATTTCATTACGCATTTCTGCCACATATTAGGTACATTTTGTACCGACCTCCTTTCGGGGCCGCTCACGCCGCAGTAGTAGTCTGTCTTGATCCTCGCTCTTAGGATCACTGTTCACCGTGAGAAACTCCTTTATTCGGAGGCTTATCCCCTGGTATTATCGGTTATTGTACATTCGTGGTATGGCGGGCCCCGTCCCGCCAGTTTTTATTCTTAAGTGCAGTAGTCACATTGTGGATCACTGGAAAAAAAATGTCTCGCTTTATTGATATGGTTTTGGAAGGTGGCCTTATCGGCCAGCTCGTTGTTATTTTATGTTTAAGTACTTTATCAGATGTGTATGTTCCGCTGCTATTCTCTGAGGTATACCGAAAGGGGTGCCCAGGTAGGGCACCAGTCGCGGGCCCGGGGTCGGGTCGTGACATTTTGAGTCATTTTTAGTTAGTATTTTACTCATTTTTGTTGTGTTTAGTATAGTATTAGGTTTGTTTTTCTTTCTTTTGAGTCACAGCGGTTCCAAAAGACAAAATGACGAAAAGGAGCGAGAATTGGGCAGAAAAGGTGCTCCCGAGGCAAAAAGGACGAAAGTTAGCATATCAGGACAAAGGATTTCCAGCACCGCAGTGCCAATTTGCAGAACCGTGGTGCCATATTTACTGAGAAGCGACAGTACTTTCAGACGCATGCGTGCCATATTTGCCGAGAAGGCGGGAGTTTCGATCATGGCCGCGTTATGCAGAATCATGCGTGCGGAAAATCTCAGTTCCGAAGAAGAATTGGCTAAGGGCAGATTGGTACATAGGGCACGAAATTTGGAACATATTTAAACCCTAGGGATTAATGCTATGAGGTTGGTCATTCTACAACATAGCACAACACAAGACAACAAGGGAGGCTACAATTGGAGACTTAGTTCGCAGTAATTTCTTTTCTTTCGTTTTTAATTCAGTTTATGTATGGATTTTGTGTTAGTTCTTAGCGTGACTATGGCTAGGAGCTAAACACTTTATTAGGGCTTTCCTTATGAATCACTTGAAACGTCTATTCATGAATTAATGCAGTAGTTTGATTTTTTCTTCACTTGATTAAGATTTAGTCAATAATTGGTATGAATGTTTGATAATTAATTGATCACTAATTATCATAATATATATGATTTCGAATCAAGAACCGAGAGGAAAGATTTGGATATGCTGTAATTGACTAGACATACGTTAAAATCGTGGACGACAGCACCCCGATACTTGTGTAGCATTATAAGTTACTGTTCTTAATCCTCCTATGTGGTAAATCCTATCATAGAAATATAGAAGGGTTCTGCACTGGGGTTGAATGATTATATGTCCTAACCGGAATATAAGACAGTTTAGTTAACCGTTATTTTAACGTAGAAGAAGAAGTCATTCTAGTTGCATTAAGGATTGAATAGAGTGGATAGTCGAGTATTTTGGAAGCCCTAATTCATTCATAACTGATTACAACTTAAATAGTTCAGTAATTCTTGCAATTATTCTAGTAGTTAAACAAAAACTCAACTCAAATATAGATTTCCAAATATATAACATAAAGTAGATGAACGGTAATTAGAAACCAGTCTATGAGGACGATATTCGGTCTTATCAGACTATATTACTTGTCAACGATGTGTACGCTTGCGTGAGCATTCGAAATATCGCTAACAATTAGTAGTCAAAGGCTACAGACAAAAGGAAGGCCTCGATTACTTCGACACGTACTCTCGTGTATCTAGATTAACGTCCATAAGGGTATTCATTATCATTGCAGCTTTATGTGACCTTCAGATACATCAAATGGATGTTAAGACAACCTTCCTAAATGGAGAGTTAGAAGAGAAAATATACATGGAATAACCCGAGGGGTATGTGATTCCAGGACAAGAAAAGAAAGTATGTCGACTTGTTAAGTCTCTGTACGGACTCAAATAAACCCCAAAACAATGACATGAAAAGTTTGATAATATATTATTATCAAAAGGTCTCTCCATAAATGAATGTGATAAATGTATCTATATCAAAGGGAACTTTGACTTATTTGTCATGATATGTCTTTACGTAGATGGCATGTTCATCACCGGAAGTAGTTTAAACTTGATCCTGGAAACTAAGAATATGTTGAAACAATATTTCGACATGAAAGATATGGGTATTGCAGATGTAATTTTAGGAATTAAGATTTCTAAGATATCTGATGGGTTGATCTTATGTCAATCTCATTACATTGAAGATATTTTGAGGAAATTTGATGTATTTGAAAGTCCCCCTATGAAGTCACTAATGGATTATGAATCATAGAATTGATAAGAATCGTGGTGCACCCTTATCCCAAGAGCGATATGTGCAGGTCATTTGTAGTTTAATATACATTACAAACTGCATCTGACCAGATATCGCTCATATAGTTAATAAGTTGGCTGGGTTTACTCGTAATCCTAGAATTGATCACCGGAAGGCGTTAAATCAGATACTACGATATCTAAAATATTCGTTGACTTACGAATTACATTATTCTATATATACAGCCGTATTGGAAGGATACAATGATGCAAACTAGATATTGGACATAAAGAATACCAAATCCACCAGTGGGTATGCTTTTATAATTGGTGGTGAGGTTGTGTCTTGAAAGTCCTCTAATAAAAAATGTATCGCCCAATCCACGATGGAATTAGAGTTTATTGTTTTGGATAAAGTAGGAGAATAATCAGAATGGCTTCACAACTTCTTAGAGAATATCCCTTTTTGGGATAAACCCATACCTTCGGTGATGATTGATCGGTGTATTTTATATACACCTTTTGAGTCTGTTTTAGTTAGTCTTTTGTCCCATTTTGCACATATAAATGTCGTATTAGGATAGTTTTTCTTTCTATTGAGTCAAAGTGGTTGAAATGGCCAAATGGCGGAAAAGGAGCAAAAAGAGGGCAAAAGAGGAGGTACTAGAGCTGAAAACGGAGAAAGTGGCAAACGAGGCTGAAATCCACTGACTGCGCGCCTCAGCCATATGCAGTCCGCGCCTATTATTCAGCGCAGAAGATTTAGAGCCGCGCCTCGTGAGACCGTGAAGAGGCGCGCGCTAAACATCCGAGAAGCCACAGAGCAGATATCGGGCCGCGCGCCAAAACACCCAGGGTGAACTTTAGCCGCGCGCCGACAGAGCCGCGCCGACGCGGAAAAATTAGGTCTTTTGACGGATTTTTGGGCCAGGCCTGCAGGGAAAAGAAGGGAGACGTTTTAAACCTATAAAAGGAGAACCCTAGGCAGTTTTCAAGGGTTCCCCTTTCTTGCACAACTCAAGATTCTTGACTTGGAGATTGGACACCATTAGCTTAGTAATTTCTTTTCCTTTCCTTTATTTATTTTCATTTTGCATGATGAACTTTGAATTAGTTCTTGTCATATTCATGGCTAGAACTAATTCTCTTATAGACTTTCTATGTTGAATTTCTTGAACCTTATGTTATAACTTAATGCATGCTTTTGGTTATTATTCTTATTGAGAGATCTATCCAATAATTGAGTTGAATTCTTGGTAGCTAATTGACAACTAGTTATCACTATATGATTTCTAATCAGATTCTGAAAAGGAGGGATTGTGAATATGCTGTAAGTTGGGTAGACGGTCTCGAGTTGGGGATGAAAATACCTCAATTAGATTTGTAGCGTTGATGAGAGGCTTAACAACCCTAATTTTGCATCAGTGCGTGACGGCCAACTAGGTTTTGTGCTTAATCCTCCTATAGAGTTACCCTTATCAGAAAGTTAGGTAAGGAACAATACTGGGTTGAGTGTTTATATAACCCTAACGGAGTATAAAACGATTTCAGAACCCGCTTTCTCCAAAAGAAGAACACCATAAGTAATGCATTAACAAGTAATATAAGCGGATAGTAAGGATGTATAGAAGCCCTATTCTCATCACATCTGAAGTAATTCTTTATATTTACTTATCTTTAATAATTCTTAGTTATAAACAACCAATCAAATATTAATTCGCCAAATAGATACTATAAAATAGATAGTTGGTACTTGAACCCTAATCCTAGAGGACGATATTCGGTCTTATCTAAGACTATACTACTTGATACGATAACGTGCACTTGCGTTTAAAGTGTGTGCATCTAACCGCGCATCAAGTTTTTGGCGCCGTTGCCGGGGATTAGGCAATAGTTCAATATCAAATTATCTATTTTTAATTTCTAATTTGGATTTAATTTTTCATTTTTTTATTATTTATTTTTAGTTTCTACGAAAATCAGGGTGCCGTGATTCTTTGTTTGTTTTTGATCTTTCTCAGGATATCAGTTTATGCGAAGGAGAAGAGAGCCGACACTCTTGTTCCCTTCAATCCGAAATTGAGAAAGCACGCAAACGTAACGTAAAGAATCGATCGCAACGCTGATAGAAATGGACGGTGCTCCCAACAATAATGAGAGAAGGGTTAGGTGAAAATCAACTTAACCTGTGAGATCCTCGGCAAGTGCCAATAGATATGGAGGACGGGGTTCGAATCCACCGAAGAAGTCCGAGATTATGTGCTACCAAGAGTGAATGGAGCACGATTGCATTAGGCTCCCTACAATAGAGCCAACAATTTCGAGATAAAACCGATTCTCGAGCATGGTGCGACACAGGCGCTGAGGATCGCCATCGAGGATCCACATACGCACATAGCAAATTTCTTGGAGCTATGTGCCACGTCAGATATAACGGCGCATCGATGATGCCGTCAGATTGAGGCTCTTTCCTTCTCACTCGTGGATAGAGCAAAAGTATGGTTGAATTCCTGCCACCGATTCGATATTTACATGGCACGAGCCGCACGAAATTCCTAGCCAAGTTCTTTCCACCGTAAGCAAGAAAATTAAGAGGAGTTGAACAACTTCTATCAAGCGGATGGAGAGTCCTTATATGAAGCATGGAGAGATTCAAGGATCTACAGAGGAAGTGTCCACACCATTGCATTGAGTTGTGGAACTTGGTTCATATTTTCTACAACGGGCCGAGCAAGACCACCGTAACCATCATAGATGCGCAGCTGGGCATTCATGAGGAAAACAGCCCACGACGCCCACGAGTTATTAGAAGATATGGCCACTAACAACCATGTCATCAAGAGAGGCAACCAGTGGGAGAAGAGCGTGACTGCGGGGTCCACGCGTATGATGCTATTGCTTTGAACGCATAGTGGCTCTTCTAGCGAAACAATTGCAGAACATATCGTGTCGTGAATGCCGTAACCGCTTAAAATCGCGAGATATGTGGCGCCTACATACATTTGATAGGTGTCCTTCAATGATCCCAACAACATCCCAATGGAGCAGCAGAGTGTCAAGCAAGAGGTAACTACCGGCAACAGAACAACCCCTACTCAAACACTTATAACCCGGTGGAGGAATCACCCAAACTTCTCAGAGGAGATCGGGGCAGCAGGAGGCACACTGGGCAAGTAAAACCAATATCAAAGTGCAGACCGAGATAGGGCGATGCCGTAACCAAGCAGAATCAACAGCCCTTCACTCAAGCCCCCAAATCAACAAACGCAGTGTCAAGAAGAAAACCGGATGAGCTTAAAGCATGACAAAGACTTGCTAACGCCACGCAGCTTTATAGCGAGCGATCTAGATCCTCGCTCGTAAACTTGGAAACACAGTAGGCGGTAAACATCAAAGCCAGGCGTTGCCAAGCAATACTGAGGTAAATCCGAGGGAGCAATGTAAGGCAGTGCAGTTGAGAAGTGGAAAACAATTGGAGCAACAGCCGCCTCAGCCAATAGTTGAGAGGGAAGCAGAGTTAGAAAAAGATAAGGTGGCTGAACCTAGCCCAGTGATAGAAAACTCCGAGAAGAGTATACGAAAGATTCCTTTCCCCCAGAGATTACAAAGGAAGGCGGTCGATAAACAATTTTCCAAATTCTTGAGGTATTCAGGATGTTGCACATCAAATTACCTTTTATATAGGCTTTGGAGCATATGCCTTCTTACTTAAAGTTCATGAAAGAAATCTTGGGGAAAAAGAGGAAACTGGCCGAATATGAGATAGTAGCACTAACAGAAGAGTGTAGTGCTATATTACAAAAGAAATTGCCACCAAAGCTAAAGGACTGGAAGCTTTACACTACGCACAAGGGCGGTGACTTGCAACAGAGCCTTGTGTGATCTAGGGGCGAGTATAAATTTGATGCCCCTATCAGTTTTCAAAAGATTGGAGTTCGGAGAAGCCAAACCCACCACTGTGAGTCTGCAACTAGCCGACAGATGGTGGTTCATCCACGAGGAAGATCGAGGATGTGATTGTGAAGGTAGGAAAATTTTTCTTTCCCGCAGATTTCATTCGATATGGAAGAAGATGCAAATCCGATCATATCGGGAGGCCATTTCTAGCAACGCGAGCCTTGATTGACGTTGAAAGAGAGAGCTAACGCCAAGAGTGGAGAACGAAGAGATGGTGTTTAAAGTCTTTAAACACGCTATCGAGCCAAGAAGCGTAAGTGGGTGTTTTGCAATCAACACCACCAAACCCCATGCGAGCCATTGCAATGCAACCAAAGAATGATGAGCCCAAGAAAGCAAGCATGGTTTCTTGAGATGACACTAAATGAGGTAATTGTTTAACTCCTACTACCGATAATGCTAAAAAGAAAAGGAGAAAAAGGAAACGCCAAATGTGGCGAAATGGATTAGTTGGGGACTTAATCCACCCTGGCTAGTAAGTCTAAGGAACTTGCGTCCGCTAAAAGACGTTAAAGACAGCTTGTTGGGAGGCAACCCAATGTTTTCAATTATGTTAGTTGAATTTACGTCGTTATTTTATTTTAATTTGTCTAAGAACGATCTCACGGTATTGATCTTGTTGTGTGATTGACAGTACAAGAAATTAAACCGGGGACTAATAAATCAAGAAAAGCGCGCCTAAAAGATCTCGAAGCTCGAAGCGAGAGCCGCGCGCCTGCGAGCAGGCCGCGCGAGAATTCAGAAAGCCGAGTTTAGCCGCGCGCCAGAGCAGGGCCGCGCGTAAAATCCCGGCGAGCGCAGATGATTAAGCCGCGCGCTAAATGGCCGAAAATCCGAACTTAAAACGCCCAAAAATCGATCTTTCCCAATTCCAACTTCAAAACCTAACCTTCCTCTCCAAAACCCACGAAATTTGAAACTCCCCACAAATCCTCCACAAATCCAACCCAACCACAACCTAAACTCTTAAACTCCCAAACCCCAACTATCTCAAACAACAAAGCTCCATTCCATAGCCTCAACTCACCAATTGAAACAAGAACAAGCTTGAATCCTCTCATCAAAAGGTAATCCCTATCCTTGTTCAATCCTTTACTAAAGTCATAGGAGGTAGTAGTTTGGAGAAGTATTGTAGTTGGAGTAGTTCGGAGGTGAAAAGTGATTGTGAAGTGGAGAAAGGAGTAGAAAAGAAGGTTGTGGGTATTGAGTAGAAAATCAAGTTTGGGGTGTTGTTTTTCACGCTAGTTGTTGAGTGTGTAGAGACGTTGTGCCACTAAGTTGCCACTAAGTTAAAAGCTCCAGCTGCTTTAACCATGGCCACCGGGAAGAGAAGAGGCTCCACATCCACCCCAACACCCCAATACGATGAAAATAGGTTTGTGAGTTACCGTGCCTACCAAAGATACAAAAGACTGATCTAGACCCGTAATTCCGAAGAATGGATTACCAAAGGGGATCCTATGGGGAGGAAGACGTTTATGAGCCCATCCGCTATGATAGAGCTAAGGGTGGAAGAGATTTGTCAATCCGAGAAGATAAAACCATGAATACAACAATGGTGCGGGAATTTTATGCAAACTTTCCGAGAGAAAGGGTGCTTGTAAGGGAAATTATATGCCTGGATCAATAAATACAACGCTAAAAACAATTGATGTTGAAGAAAGTAGCGATTGGAACCATTTTAGAACATGGTCTAGAGCAAGCGGGCCATTGGATCGGAATAATATTGCATACGATGAGCTACCACGGGCCGCTGAGATCGGAAGGAATGGATCTAGAGCACCGAGCGGTGCCATTCAACAAAGCGACAAGGCTTGGTCAGATTTAAATCGTTCGCATGATTCCATCTACGCACTTCACCAGTGCCGAGACAGATTAAGTTGATTTATGGAATTATGAGGCGATAATTGATGTGGGAAAAGAGATAGTGCGAGCATCGAAGAAATCAGGTTGGTGACAACGGTGGATTGGGACACGTTCACTTATTACCGCCTATGCCACATGAGTGCATCCCACAACTACCCACGGATACTCATGAAAGAAACCAACCGGTGTCCTATGGGATAGTGCACTCTTTCTGACCACTTAGCCCCGTGACGGAGAGCACCACCGCAGCAGCAGCAGAGGCCGCCATGGATGAAGATGAACCGAAATAGGGCTCAATATGAGGCGAGACCCACCACCACCAACCACAAGAGCGAACCTTCAGAGCCCACAACGGGCAATTGTACCAACACCGAAGGAGATGATGCAGACCGCAAACAAGAGTACAAGGACAAGAAACAAGGCAACAAATCGACGAGCCGAGTGCCTTTTTCAACCAATGGTCGAAGAATTATCCACAGCCACCACCACCATTTTAGCAAAAGTTTGTAAGTGTTTTTTCTTCGCTTGAGTCTACACACATTGGGGACAATGTGTGATTTAAGTTTGGGGGTGTGTTTTTGTGTTTTAGTTTTTATTTGTGTGTCATGTTATGTCTTATTTAAATTTTTCTATTTGTTTTATGTTTATTTTGAGTCACCAAAATTTTTTCTTTCTTGAGTCATAATTGCCTGTCAAAGATCATGTATCTTTGAGTTGCTAGAAACACCTAGTGAAGTAATGTGGAATAATGTAAAGGAATTGAAGCAACTAATCTAAACACTTAGGTTAGATATGCCAAAAACTCACAAAAATCTGTCTATTTGGAGTTTCATGCTTGAATTGTGCATACTAAATGATTGAAAACCTATGTGTACGATTGTTTGCTATTTGAGGCGAAATAATTAGGATATGCATGCTAGGGAGATGACTCAGGCATTTCTTTGATAGCCAATTCTTACCTCTTTTCTATCCTGTACTTTAAAAATATATCCCTAGTCAACCCCATTGAGCTAAAATTTGAAACTTCTTCTTTGACACCCTATATTCCCACAAAGTGTACCATAAGTGAAATTATGAAACAGTAGGAGTACATTGTGTTAAAAAGAAGAAACAAAAAGAGTGAACAAGTTTGAGGCACCCTAATGGAAAAGTAATAAGAAAGAGGCAAAAGCCTAAGTTTGGGGGTGCCTATTTGTATAATACACTTCACTCTCCCAAAACAAAAGAGGGGAAGGATAGAATTGAAGTGAAGGAAAGAATCAAAAGAAAAAGGGAAAAATTGAAAAGCCAAAGAGCTTATGGTACAGAAAAATGAGCCTAAATGCCTATCTTTACCAACCCCTACCTAAGCCTACATTACAACTCCCAAAGTCCTGAAGATCTCTTCTATGTATATCCAGAATTAGTGGAGAATAGCAAGTAAGCATGCCATAGGAATTTTTGAATTTATATGCATACTTGAGTACACTGACTTCCATTTAAGCATGATAAGTATGAGTTTGCGAAATATCTAGCTCAATGTGTTGAAATTCCATGCTATATGTTCCTGCATATTATTCTGCTAACCTTCATGTTTTTCTAGTTAACATTCATGCAGCAAAAGTGATCAATGGCAGGGAGTCTGTTTATTTTCTTTGTTGATTTTCTTATTTATTGAGTCTGTCATTTTATTGTATTTCTTTCTATCTTTGCTCGAGGGCGAGCAAAGGTTAAGTTTGGGGGTATTTGATCGGTGTATTTTATATACACCTTTTGAGTCTGTTTTAGTTAGTCTTTTGTCCCATTTTGAACATATAAATGTCGTATTAGGATAGTTTTTCTTTCTATTGAGTCAATGTGGTTGAAATGGCCTAATGGCGGAAAAGGAAAAAAGAGGGCAAAAGAGGAGGTAGAGTGAAAATGGAGAAAGTGGCAAACGAGGTGAAATCGGACTGCGCGGCGCCTCCTGCAGGCGCGGCGCTATTATTGAGAAGCTGCAGAAGATTTAGAGCCGCGCGCCTCGAGACCGAAAGGGGCGGCGCTAAACATCCGAGAAGCAGTACACAGGCGCCTCGTACGACAGAATATCGTGCCGCGCGCAAAACACCCGGCGAGAACTTTAGCCGCGCGCCGACAAGCAGGCTGGCGCCGGAGAAAAATTAGGTCTTTGACGGATTTTTGGGCCGAACTGCAGGAAAAGAAGGAGACGTTTAAACCTATAAAAGGAGAACCCTAGGCAGTTTTCAAGGGTTCCCCTTTCTTGCACAACTCAAGATTCTTGACTTGGAGATTGGACACCATTAGCTTAGTAATTTCTTTTCCCTTTCCTTTATTTATTTTCAGTTTTTGCATGATGAACTTTGAATTAGTTCTTGTCATATTCATGGCTAGGAACTAATTCTCTTATAGGGCTTTCTATGTTGAATTTCTTGAACCTTATGTTATAACTTAATGCATGCTTTTGGTTATTATTCTTATTGAGAGATCTATCCAATAATTGAGTTGAATTCTTGGTAGCTAATTGACAACTAGTTATCACTATATGATTTCTAATCGATTACGAAAAGGAGGATTGTGAATATCTTTGTAAGTTGGGTAGACGGTCTCGAGTTGGGGATGAAAATACCTCAATTAGATTTGTAGCGTTGATGAGAGGCTTAACAACCCTAATTTTGGCGATTGTGCGTGACGGTCAACTAGGTTTTGTGCTTAATCCTCCTATAGAGTTACCCTTATCGAAAGTTAGGTAAGGAACAATACGGGTTGAGTGTTTATATAACCTAGCGAGTATAAAACGATTTCGTAAACCTGCTTTCTCCAAAAGAAGAACACCATAAGTAATGCATTAACAAGTAATATAAGCGGATAGTAAGGATGTATAGAAGCCCTATTCTCATCACATCTGAAGTAATTCTTTATATTTACTTATCTTTAATAATTCTTAGTTATAAACAACCAATCAAATATTAATTCGCCAAATAGATACTATAAAATAGATAGTTGGTACTTGAACCCTAATCCTAGAGGACGATATTCGGTCTTATCTAAGACTATACTACTTGATACGATAACGTGCACTTGCGTTTAAAGTGTGTGCATCTAACCGCGCATCAATGATTCACTGTGACAGTCAATCGGCTTTAGAAATGGCACAAAATAGTATGTAAAATGGCAAGTCTATACATATTCATCATAGACATAGGACTGTTAGACAGTTGATCAATACGGGTGTCATTTCCATTGATTATGTCAAATCAAAAGATAACATAGCAGATTCATTAACTAAAGGCCTACCCAAAGATCAAATATTATGTCGGTCTAGGGGAATGGGCTTAAAACCCAAATAATAAGAATCTTTATGGCGGTAACCCAACCTTACTGACTGGAGATCTCAAAAATTTTGTTCAATGGGAAAACTAAATTTTAATGGTTCAGTTTTATCGCTTCACTTGAAGTAAGAGAACTTCAGATTGTTATTCTTTAAAGAAATATAATTCCAGGGTTGTTCCCGCGATAGACGTTAAGTGCTACCTGCATAAATGATAAAGAATAAGTTTCTAAAACTTTTAATGATTCCTAACACTTACAAGTGGGATATTGAAGGATACCTTATAGGAAATCACCTATTTAAGTATGAAGACAGGTCGCTTCAAATGTACGCACTTAAGAATCCAAGAGTTGTCCATAGCCATAACGGACAAAACTATAAGAAGAAATGAATAAAGGGAGTTATTTGTTGATATCATTGTCTTGGTTTACACTAAACATAGACGGTTCAATACATCACGTTCACCGCGAAATAAGTAAATCCGATGGTAATTGACTAACAAAAGGTTCAAAGCCGAGAGCTACCTTTCCTTATGCAATGTCTTTTCGCTGAAAGATTGCTGAACTTTGGCACCTTGTATGCACCAATTCTCTTTCAAGAGGGGATTTTTGGAAATTTAACTATGTGGAATTGTGTTTTTCCCATCTTTAGTGACTTAAACGCGTGGATCCCGTATGTCGGAAACATTTTTTCTTAGCACATGTTGAATCTATTAAATGAGTAGATGACATTAGTGCCAAGTATCGTCAAATTTTGTTAAGAAATGATAGAGATATTAGTACACAAAGTAAGGTATTTGAGACATGAATAGAGAGATTGTTTTGGCCAAATGAACAAATCTCCCACATAGGTAGAAAATGGAAGGATTGGGCACTATTTAAACTCTAGTTTTAAACAAGGGTTTGGGACCCGAAGGAGTAACTCATGTGTTAAGAAGAGGGAGGACATAGGTGAGCTTGGGTTCAGGGATAAGCCCCACACGCGCGCCACCGTCGCCCGTCTGGATCTGGCTCAGGATCAGGTCGCGGGTCTCGGGTCTCACGTCTCGGGAAGCGGTCAGCCTTCCGGAACTTTCCTTTTGGTCCCTAAAATGTTTCTTATTTACATTTTGGACCTGAAAGTTTCAGAGATAACGAAACTTTGTAACTAATATGAAACGTTGCAACTAAATCTGACTTCAATAGTCATAAACACCCTTCTCTTTCCTATAAATTAAACCCTTCTATTCAGTTCTGATATACGAGTTTAAAACAGTATACAGAGATCCTTTCCTCCTCGGCAATATATTCTATATTTATTTTCTTCGCTAGAATCAACCTTGCTTGTTCGTATTGTGTGTTGTTGTTGTTTTATCTTGGGAGCCTATTGTACATTATCATAAATATATATATATATATATATATATAGGCAATTTTGTCTTAAAGACAGAGAGTCACCTCTCGACTCAATTGTTGTTTTGTTTAACCTTTCTGACACTATTAAGAATCCTACAGGTATAACACATGCTTCTTATAATAATGCATGCTTAAATGAACAAGAATAAGTATACATGATACGAAAATAATGTCGCATAAGCGTTCTAACAACCCGTCCATCGAGCACAATTTTACTTGGATTGAACTACGTATTTCAATAAACATACATAGACAACAACGTCAAATTTTATGTTTGTTCTCCCCCCGAATTTTACCTTCTGCCATTGTATTGGCTGATCGAATTGAGAGATTAATTAATTAATTAATTCAAATGATTCGAGCTGGAAACGGAACTCTAATTTCCATGAATGGGTTCTCCAACTACTCCAAAAAACATTAGGATGGTGTTACTAGTGAACTAAGAGGTAATAAAGCATGAATACAATTAAGTACAGTAATATGTACAAAGAATGAGTATTTGTACAAAAAAGAAGAAAAAATGTACAAAACGTCCCCCCCCCCCCCCCCACCCACCCATGTCAGCCATCAAGTAACCCACTAAGTTCGGTGGACGACCATGAGGGAGGTGGTTCCAATTTTATCTCCCTCTACTCCTCTTGCTCAGGTAACGACCCTTATTTTTAGCTGTTGTTGGTCGTTACCGCTTTTAGGGGTCTAGAAATCTTTTTGACTTGGTCTTTGAGGCGTCTGCATCTGAGTAAGTCTCAATCATATCTCTAACTAACGACTTTAGCTAAGATTCCTTAGTAGTCGATGAAGTTCATGTAGTAGAGGGCTAGGAGTAAATTCGTCTCTAAAATAGTTCGGTTGTCACTTAATTTCGGCTAAACACTTAAATTATTTTTTAGTGTTAACAATTGCCCCTACATTAAATCAAGTGTGACTGTTGAGTTAATGTATTCGAAAATAACTATCAATTTAGTCTGACAGTCGCGCATGTCACTTCAATAGTCTAATCTCTAGTGCATGCAATGATTATTTCATCTAAATTGGTTTTTCCCTTCAACCGTGGTGTCTTTATGACCACGAATCAGTCCCAATGTATTCTAACCGTGCATTCGAAGAGCTATCCCCAATTTCCTGATGCGCATCGAAATCTATTTAAGGAGAAATATCTTTTGTGAGAAATTTTCCACTCACTCTTAAGATCATCTCCAATTTCCTTCCTTCTGCAAAAAGAAAAAGCCCTAATCTCAATCCTTTTCTTATTCGGATACCATTGCTTCTTCTTCCTTTTCTCAGAAGTTATATAGGACCACTTTAGCCGATAAAGACCTAATCGATGTCCTGGTCCTTGTTGATGAACGGTTAGTTCTGGCTCTATATGGTAGGCCGAAACAAGGTGACATTCTTATATCTCAAGACCTCAGTCCGATGACTTTTGATCTTTCCCTCACCTGCGACTGGTTTACTACCGACCATTATCTCGCCAACATTCGCACTAGCCGACTAAGGTAGCCAACTATTCTGCTTGGGTGGACCTGGTCGAGTAGGCCAAAGGAGTTGAGTGGAAGCGTATGGGTCTTTACGACGCCATTACACTATCGGGGTCTAATATCTCCTGTAATATTGGCCTCATATATGCATTTTTGGTTATTGGTCGACTACCGCCAATGACTTTGTCTTTCCCTGAGAGATGATGACTCCCACCCTGCTCGATGTAACGGTGATACTCGGCCTTCCAATACTAGGAGACGAAGCTCCCACCCTAAGTGAAATCAAATTTCCCGATTTTGGAATTGTTGTTCCAAAAAAATCCTTTAGCTATGGTACTTTTTTGGTCGTGAACCGCCAAAGTCCGCCTCTTTCAATCGATAATGTTGAGCACCATGGTTTTCTACATTATTGGTTTAACCGTTACTTCATTTGTACATGCTCTTGTGCAATTGTCAATGAGCTGGAGATTTATGTGGCTCTAGCTACTTCAGAGGAAGAAGTCAATCGAGCATCCCTATTTTTGTCTTATCTGTATATAGATTTGGGTGATGCTCAAGCCAATTGATGGACTCTCAGAATTTGTATACTTTAGTCGGTCCCCTATAGTTTCTTCAGTTGTGGATCACTTTGTATTTCCCAGAGTTCATTTCTGTCGATTTTGACGGTAGCCGTTCTCCATTAGATCTGCCAGTGTTAGCCGACACTCTTCATGGAACACCTCTGGTGCACCAAGATGTTTTCACTGTGGTCTCCACTCTTCATGGTCTATTTTGAGACCATTATGAATCTTGGCAATCGGTGATTGAAAAATGGCCACTCCTGATTGGGTCAATCAAATAGCCAATGACGACCTCACGTTTACCCAGCAGAAGGTCATGAATCGAGTGTGGGGACGTATCGTTACTGCCAGGGATCTTTTGGGAGGCTTTAAGTCTAATTCTAGGCATAACAAGTTGACCATGGATCCCTATCGAGCCAACTTTATGGTGTGACAATTTGGTCTGACTTAGCACATACCGTGGCCTCACTGTAGTGTGGCTAATTTGACCTACCGTTGCTATCTAAATGCCAAGCAAGTAGATGAGGTAGCCGCTCACAATCTGGATAAGCTTGCCCTATTTGTGTGGCAGCCGTTCTCCCCAAAGGCCGACACAACTGTTGTTTTTGCTAATTGGTGGGGGTAGCCACATAAAAGTTCTTCCAATCTTCTTTGGCGCCATCGTGATCACCGATCCAGCAAAGCAGTGATCGGCTAACCCACCAAGAGGAAAACTCAAAGAGACGCCTAAGGACAAAAGAAACCCCTCCAAATGTGGTTTCGGTCAATTTGGCTAGGCCTACTGCCTCTTGGTCTTCCGTCGGGTCACGACAACCGAAGAGAAAAGTTGAATTGTTTTTGTTCATAAATGTTGGCCAGAATTTCTTATACATTTCAGGCTAACATTTTCCATTAACTTTATTCTCCTTAGGGTTTGTTGATTTGGAGGGGTTTTCATTGACTAGGCGATCAATTTCAAAGCAACCCAGGCTAGGTGGAGGGGTTGTTATTCATGATCGTAGGGATGAAAGACCTTGTGGGGCCAAAGTCCTTGTTTCTGAAAAGAAAAATGATGAAGTATATTCTTTATCTGCCTCGACTACCTCTTTATTGGCCATCTATCAATACTCATGTTTTTTTGTCTTTCAAGAGTCGCTGCTATTAAGGCGCATTAGGCGGGGGAGGTTACTTGATGCCTCTCTTCGTGCTGCAGATACGTCCTCTTCGGCTCATACTTTTGAACACCCGCATAATCCTTCATCGGCTAGCCTCGATACTAGAGTTCCTTCTGTTGGAGCAATCGAAGAGGTAACCACAGAGGTATACCTTTTCTCTTGTGCTCGGTCCTTCACTGCCTCCGGGCTCTTGCCTTTAAACAGAACCTATCATTTCTGTAAAGGAGACTGTTGGAGGTAATCCTTCGAATGAAGCATTCCCAATTGATGGCTCAGAGGTACTAGCTGAAATCATCCCGAAAGATATACTTTTGTGCTACTTTAGCTCAGTCAACACTGCATCTCCACTAGCTACGCCTATTGGCATCCATCGAGAAAGAGTCGAGAAATCTCTCGCCAGGGGAATTCCAACCACCAAAGAGGAGTTACATTCTCTGAGGGCCTCTTTGCTCTGATTGTCGAAAGAACTAAGGATTCCCCGACTCTGGTAGCCACTTACAATGATATGGCTTTGGCTCTAAAAGATTTGTTGCTTTATATAGAATAGCCAAAGATAGACATGATGAGGTTGTCGCTGCTCTGCAACACATAGGGTCTCTTCGGCAAGAGATGAACCACATTCAGACTTCTTTCAATGAGGTGAATGTAGCAAGGCAACAAGATGTCAGCCGAAGAAATGATTTGCAGGAGCGGTTATTCAAACTGCGAGTTGAGTTAGAACAGATACAGAAGGAGATAGGGGCTATTATTCCGACCAAGAGCACCTTAGATTCGTCTATTAGTGCCCACGATTACACCTGTTCCTTTTTGTTTCGACAGAGCATTCAATTGGATAATTAAATCCAGGAACTCGGTAACCAGCAGGAGGTTTGAGAGCTAGATCAGAAAGCATGTAGCGAATGACTAGCCAAATTGGAGGATGAATGGACTGTGTGGAGAAGTCGTGTAGTTAAAGCAATGCTGACAATCACTGCTCCCTCACCAGCTAGTCCTGTTGCTGAGTTCTCAGCCAACTCCCTTATGAACCTGCCATCTGAAGTCGTCGTTGCTTCTGTTGTTCAAGCGGTATCGGCCAATCCTCAATATTTAACCGAGACACCATCAACTGTAGTGGCTAAGCCTTTGCTGGCTGCTGAAAGGGAGGTCCAAGTAAGAGTCGGGGCGGCTGAGGTAGTAGCCATTATTGAAGCTGAGAAAGTGAAAGATTGTGGGTACCCGAGATGCCCAAGTAGCCATAGATTCGGCTAACCCGGAGACTTATGTTACTAGTGATATGTTGTAACCTCTATCTGGTGGAATGCCGCTCGATCCAACTTCCTAGTTTTATCGACCCCAAATCGAAGGGTCTGTTTCTGTGACTAATCAGCCGGTCTGTGGCTATTTGATAACTTATGCCTGCCCAAAGGGTAATGTTTCTTCAAATATGTCTCACCCTTTTATCTTTCTTTTCCATATAGAGTTATCGCTTGATTCGTATTACCGGCTACCCGCGGGTTTGCTATGAAGGGACCTTCCCAATTTGGTGACCATTCACCGAATTTATGATCCTTCATCCTAATCGAAAAATGGTTTTCCAAACTAAGTCTCCTTCGGGAAATCTCTTAGGCTTGACATGTTTAGTGTATACTTTGGCCATTTTACGTTTACCAACATTAAATCTTTCTATGGTTGTCAGTCATTTTTCATCCAACTGACTCAACTCCATTAGCATTGTTACACCCCGTAGTTCCAGGGCAAAGAAATGAAAACGTAAGTTAGGAGATAAGATTTGAATGTTGGAAGGAAAGTATAGTTATATTTTCGATAGGAAAATATTTGGATATAACGAATGTGACGACGGAAATTATTAACTTGTAGTTGGATTATTTCCAATAGAGATATGGACTTAGTGTGGATTAATTAAGTCTTGGTATTGATAATGTGGGGCCCACCAAATATTTCACAATTTTGGGGCATGTATGATTCGAAAATTTCAAGGAAATGGCTAAGTGTGGAAGATATTTTCATAAGGTGAAGACAAGTGGACAAGTGGTCCACATGGGTCCCTCATCCACTTGGTTTGTGCACCTATTAGAGATACAAAGTCTCGAAGACTTAGCTCACAAATATCTTCATCTTCAAACCTCTCTTATCCCTTCCTTAGCTCTCAAGGTCTCGAAAATTCCATGAAAAAAAGTGAAGAACAAGTATAAGTTATTTTCCAAAGTTAAGCTCCCTAATCATGTTCAAAGCCAAGTTAACTCTCCAAGTTTAGTGATCACGATTTTGGACCAAAAACTATCTTGAAACCCTAAGCTTGTTATGAACTTCTTGGAAGTTAAATATGAAAGAAAGATGGATACAAGCTTGTAGAGGATACGTGTGTGTGATTGGAACTTAAAGAAATGGTGTGGAAAGTGAAGGTTGGACGAAATTTGTGGACTGTTTTGGGCTATGTTTAAGGTAAGAATTCTTCTTCCTCTTGAAGTAATTGGATATTACATGTTGTTATATTTAAGTGATGAACTTGTGTTAAGATAAATGGAGAATAAGGAATGCATGTGATAGTTTGGCATGTTGGCCGAATAGGGACAGTTTGTTATCTTGGATTCGTTGGTTATTATTGTTGTTATCTTCACTTATTGCATGTTATTAAATGAAGGAATATCGTTGTTGATAGTTGATATGTTTTATATAAAGTGTTGAAACTTGAATTGGATTATAAGGCATTATGAAAAGGGTTTTGGATTGTTGTTGTTGTTGTTGGCCGAGAAATGTACCAAACTGTTGGATAATTGTGGTGTAGTTTTAGGGGTTGTTTGTGGCGTTGGAATGCTGTAAATTCAGCCACCAATATGCATGTTTAATTATAGTAATTGCTAATGAAAGTCCTAAAGGAATAAGGGTGTAGAAGGGTGTTAAAAGGTCTCACATTTTACCCTCATTGTTGTTGGATTGTGGACTGTTTTATGGACTGTTTTGCCGAGATTATGAGACTGTTTTTACGTGAGAAATAGGTGTGTGAATTACCTTGGTTAACTATTTGGTTGTGCCCTTGATTGGTGCTTGGTTATAGATGAAATTGGCCTTATCAAAAGGTGGAAAAGTACGTATAAATAGGGGAAGTGCTGCCCGAATTTTTATAAGAAAAGAGAGTCAATACTTGGTATATGTCTTATACTAGTATTCATGAAGTTGATAGACGTGTTGTATTTATAGGTTGAAGTACTACTTGAGGTGGATTCTAGATTGTTGAGTTGGTTAGTTCGCCGATAAGGTATGTGAACCTCTTCCTTCTCCTTTTGGCACGTTCTACGTATGAACCATAACTGTGGTATTGTTTCAAAAGTTATTCTACTCTTAGAAGTTAAGGAGTATTCATGTTATTGATTCTACGCTAAAGGAATGTCTAAATTATTCCTAAGTCCTTACCAAGTCTTATAGGAGATGTTGGTAAGAGTTTTTAGTAAGCATTGGAGTCAAGTTGATCTTGCTAAGTTACAGAACTAATAAGTATTAAGCGTTGAGACTGATTTTGGTAAACGTGTTAAAACAAGCCATTACAACGTTAAGTGGAAAAGGTATCGAACAAGTCATTGTTACGTTAAATGAAAAACAGATCGACAATCAATTATATTAAAATGAGTAGAATTTCCATCTGCATAGAAGCTAAAATATAACCAGTTCGTTTTACATTTTCTAGGTTCACGGATGATTAGATAAGATCATTATTAAATATATAACCTACTAACGGCTCATAAAATGAATTAATTTGGCAATTCGGATATGTTATCACCATTCAAATGTTTCCATAATGTTAGCCAGAGGAGCGAGACGAATTTAGATTATGGATGTTATACCCCGTATTTCCAGAGTATGTACGTGAGGGCGTACGTATATAAATTTGAGCCTTAAAGATTTGGCAAGTTTCGAAAATTGTACACAAGTGCCGAAAGGAGTCGTTTTTCGACGAAACGTTTTACTAAACTTGCGAAGGGAAAAATACGGCTATGTCATTTTTAATTTTTGCGGATTTTTCCGAGAGACGAAACATTTTGGACCAACGGGAGGGTGACATGTGTCACCCTCACATTGGAAGGAAGTGGGGCGGCAAAGGGACGAAATGGGTGGCTTTAGTTGGTAGGATATTTTGTGCAAGTTGGTGTGGTAGATGGATAAGGTGCACATGGCTTAATCCTAGCCCTACACTTGCCTAACACTTGGATGGATCTTGGCCATTGGTTGGTCATTCCTTGACCTATAAATACCCCTCTAAGTTGATGAACTTCTTCATCCTAAAATTACTTTCCAAGTCTTGAAATCCCTCCCCCTTTGTGAGTAGAGTTCGTCCGCCACACCCCCCCCCCCTTGAGTGAGGCTTGGCCGAGAGGGCACCCCCCCCCCTTGCCTAGTTGTCTCGTATAAATACCCCCCTTTTGTGGTATAGAAATACTCTCCAAGTATTGTTATAATGCCCAAATACTTTAGCCCAAATACCTTGTAGTACTTTCCAAGTTACCTCTACGTAGAGCCCGGAAATACTACTATATTTCCTTAAGTCACAAAAACGAAACCCTAAGGAAAACCTTCGTAGTCGGTTGAAGTGTTAAGTAGAAGTTGCGTAGAACTTCTAAGGGTTGCTTGGAGCGGGTTGGAGCGCACGGAGTAGGAGCTTAACCTTGCTCAGGATCGACTTTAAACTTGGATAATTTTGGGCTCATCGAGGTAAATACTACTGTCCTTCTATTGTAATTGGGAATTACATACTGTAGTTGTATAGAAATGAATATAAGATTCATAGAAGAGAATTGAACTGTAATGGAAGGATATTACAGAATAGACTCGAACTGAAATCACATCAGAAGAATATATAAGTAGAAGATTTAAACTGTATGTACATAGGACTGTATTTACAGTAGACTGATAACCTTTATTGGTTGAATGTTCTGCAAGTAGCATGTGCTACTTAGAAGGTGGACAAGGCTAGCCGGGTTATAGCCGTGGAGCGTTTTGCTTATAGTCGATAATCGTCGCGAGGTATGTGATTCTTCCTATACTCTTGAGCATGAAGTATTTTTAAAGAATACATATAGTACGGTAGACGTACGTGTGGCAATGTCTTTTGACTTAAGCCTGAATAATATGTATATATAATATGGTAGATGTACGTGTGCTAACTGAATATAGTTGTACGGCAATGTCTTTTGACTTAAGCCTGAATAATAAGAACCTTGAAATATTTTAAAAGGAATATAGATATAGTACGGTAAACGTACGTGTGTTAACTGAATGTAGCGTTACGGCAATGTCTTTTGACTTAAGCCTGAATAAGAAGAATCTTGAAGTATTTCAAAAGAAATAAGAAACCTTTTTTTGAAAGAAGAGTAATACTTGGTTTTGAAAACATAAGAGTTATACTAGCTTTATGGGAAGTTAGGTATAACGTCTTAAGAGAAATAAAAAGAATGGTTTACTGATTTTTTTGAAGTTAAGAGACTTAATCTTAAAAGATAAGAGACTTGACTTAATTGTATTGATATGAAGTTTGTTAAAAGTGTGAAACCTCATTCGTGAGTAATGAGTACTTGGTTTTAAAAGGGATAATGTTTTACTGATTTCGGAAATCAGAATAAGTATCGACAAACCATTGCAGCGTTAATAAAGGAAAATGTATTGAATAATGAAGTATTGTATTAAAACCAGTAGAAACCTTCATCTGCATAGAAGCTAAGATGAGACAAAATGATATTACATTTTCTAGATCATGGTTGCTTTAATAAATGGTTATAAACAAGAATAAACTGCTCACGCCTATGGCATATGTTACTCAATTGTTTTAAAGGAGATTAAGACATCGAACTATGAAACTTTTCTAAAATAAAGAGACTTGAGTAATTGAAATTAGGCAAACTGGAACCTTAGGAAAAAGAATGTGGTTGAAAAGGGAAGTGTTTTGGTTTACCTAAAAATGTGAGTAACTCTATTTTATACTACGGGTATCGGGTGACTTTTATAAAAGGAATGGATCTCTTTTAAAGGAATTTAACGTACGTAGTACTTTAGGGTTAAAACCCGGACTTTGTCAAAAAATGAAAGTACCTTGAGTTATGTATAACTTGCCTATGTTTGTTGTTATGTAACTTGCCTATGTTTGTTGTTGTGTAACTTGCCTATGCTTATGGTGATAGTCTTTGTTGTGCAAGAATTGTGTTTCTATACTACCGCGTCTCTCGATGGAGGGCCGGTTGACTTGTGGAGAACTTACTTGGACGCGTCGGCGGTGGCGAGATTCCACGGTATGCTTCCATTAGCATTGTTACATGGGCATGTCCACACCGTTGATGGATTCTCGCGACATGTGACCATTATGGTTATGGCGAAGTATCGTGACTTACGGTTGTGATCGCGTAGCTTGTTTACTTGCCCGCCGCCCACGCGTGACGTGGATCTGGTATAGGTTATTGCACGTGCCACGTGTCGCCTTCGCGCGAAGTATCGTGACTTACGGTTGTGATCGGTGCTGGCGATTCACTTGCCGCCGCCTACGTGGCGCAGTGGATCTGGTGGAGGCTAGTGTACTTGCCGCGTGTCGCCCGCGAGTCGGTGTTTGGATGGAGCCGCGACTTACGGTTGTGATCGGTGCTGGCGATTCACTTGCCCCGCCGCCACGTGACGCAGTGGATCTGGTGGAGGCTAGTGCATTTGCCACGTGTCGGCTTCATGATATGGTTATGCTGATATTGGTACGGTCGGATCGGTAGTTATACTTGCCCCGACGGTTTTATTGACACGTGGGACCCGTGTTCATATATACTCGCCGTGTTGTTATATCATGCATCGCCAGCTGAGGAAGGAATTCCACGGGAACGAGTGATGACTTGGAGGGTGTGAGTCCCTGACTTGATATGACTGTTTATATGTGGTGTATTGTAGTTTGGTTATCATACATGTCTCCTGCTTTATATAGACTGCTATGATTTCATTTCTGATATTTACGATTTCACATACTTGGTACTGTTATCTTGACCTCCTTCTGGGCCGCGTCATGCCGCAGTAGAGTTACATCACCGTGCCGATCCCCGCTTATAGGATCACCTTTCAGATATTGGGAAGCTCCGTTCCTTCGAGGCTTATCTTTGGTATGTTACCACGAGTCCAGAGGTTCTTGTACATTCGGGGTATGGCGGGGCCTGTCCGTCATAGTTATTG
The DNA here is from genome assembly GCA_029844215.1 of Przewalskia tangutica. NCBI lineage: Eukaryota > Viridiplantae > Streptophyta > Magnoliopsida > Solanales > Solanaceae > Przewalskia > Przewalskia tangutica. The sequence continues at coordinate 30,408,867 of CM056732.1, forward strand.
TAAAAATCTTAGGTCCATGTAACCGCTTTGTGGCGGGGTTGTAAGGATTAGAATCGCTCAAATGTCTATATTTATATATGTTGAAAGGCAACCGTTTTGGTTGACCTATTTTCTTTTATCTTGATCCATGTCTATTTGAATGTTTAAGTTTTTATTTCCGCTGGTTTTTCTCTGATGTTGTATCACTAGGGTGCCCGGGGTAAGGCACCAGTCACGGGCCCCGGAACGGGTCGTGACAATCGAGTTGGTACAGACGACAAGTGTTAGTATGTGACTCTTCCTTTCTTCTTTGAGCATGAACTTTATAAAATGAGTGTACGGTGGACGTACGTGTTTTAAATGAATCTAGATTTCATGTGGTACATGAGGTGATAGTAACTTGATTTTAAAAGTATACTTGACTTGATCTTAAAAGTACAAGTCACTTGGTTGTAAAAGTGTAAGTGTCTTGATTTTCCAAAAGATGATTTAAAATGATACTTGATATGATAAGTGTCTTGATTTTCCAAATGAGGATTTAAAAATGAAAGGTATGAGAGTGCCTTGGTATTTCTAAAAAAGAAGACATGGTATTGCCTTGGTTTTTCTAAAAGGAAGGCATGGTATTACCTTGGTGTTTCTAAAATCAAGGCATGGTATTGCCTTGGTGTTTCTAAAAGGAAAGGCATGATATGTGCCTTGGGTTTTCTAAAAGGAAGGTATGATAGTGCCTTGGTTTTTCTAAAATGAAAGTTCATTTTAAGGATTTTATTGAGAGTCAAATGATGATTTAAATTGCACATGGTTGCTCAAGATAGCTATTCGTGCAAGTGTTATTATTCCAGACATCGAGTCCCACAAATGGGCCGGGTTATGTTATGTGTAAAAAGACACTGAGTCCCACAAATAGGCTGGGTTATATTACGTATAAAAAGACACTGAGTCCCACAAATAGGCTGGGTTATATTACGTATAAAAAGACACTGAGTCCCACAAATGGGTTGGGTTATGTTATGTGTAAAAAGACATCGAGTCCCACAAATGGGTCGATTATGTTATGTGTAAAAAGACACCGAATCCCACAAATGGGCCGGGTTATGTTATGTGTAAGAAGATACTGAGTCCCAGAATGGGCCGGGATATGTTATGTGCTAAATGTTCACCGAGTCCCTCACTAAAGGGCTGGAAATGTTTATATGATTTCATCAAGTCCCTCACTAAAGGGCCGGAAATGTTTATATAATTTCATCAAGTCCCTCACTAAAGGGTCGAGATACGTTATACATACAGTCATGATGGTTACATGGACTGAGTCCCAGAATGGGGCAGGATACGTTATATGGACAGACATCTATGATATTGAGGTGACCCTCTCACTTTTAAAAGGCAGAGTTGACTCTCATTTTTATAAAGTACAGATATACAGTAGTACAGTGATATAGTGGTACATAGTACAGTAGTACAGTGATACAGTGGTACAGTGGTACAGTGGTAAAAGGTACAGTTGACTCTTATTTTATATGGCACGGTAGGATATGGTATTTGATTTTCATACTTGTCCCTGTCATTCTTCTGTACATTTATGATCTTGTTTATTGTACTTCATGTTTACATACTTGGTACCTTGTTGTACTGACCCCCTTCGGGGGGCTGCGTTCATGCCCGCAGGTATAGGTACACAGTTTGGTGATCCTCGAGCTTAGGATCTTTGCCCAACTTTTTGAGATAGCTCCACTGTTCTGGAGCTCGTCATTTTGGTACGTCTTCCATTATGACTTATGTATATTCAGGGGTACGGCGGGGCCTTGTCCCGTCACATGTCTTTATCAAACTCTTATAGGTCTTGTAGACAGGTGTGGGTTGTATATGTATTTGGACATATGTGAGTTGTGCTAGTTTTGGTTATATCTATATACAGTGGCGGCCTTGTCGGCTTGCCTGTTTTTATAACATGAATTTTCTTAGAACTTCCGCTGATTATAGGTGATGCGTTGGTATAAGGGTGCTGATGCACGATTTATACACACGCTAAACGCAAGTGTATGTATCGTTACAAGTAATATAGTCTAGAAGACCGAGTTATCATCCTCGGGGATTAGTGCTCAATTACCAACTGCTATTCTATGGTATCTATCTGGTGATCGATGAGTTGATGGTTTGTTTATATCTATGTTTATAGACGCTAACTAAATTACTTTACTTTACTTCAGATGTGGTGGAAATAGGACTTCCAAATCTCCTCAACTATTCGCTCGCTTTTAATCGTTAATGCAACAATTAAGGTTCCTCTTCTATGTTGAGATAGCAGGTTAACTAAGACGTTTTATACTCATCTTAAGGTAATATAAATACTCAACCCCAATGTAGAACCCTTCTATCTTTCGATGACAAAATTTACCACAAAGGAGGATTAAGAGCAATAACCTATTAAACTACACAAGTATCGGGGTACTTTCGTCCACGATTTTAACCTATGTTTATTCAACTATAGCATATTCACAATCTCTCCTTTCGGATTTTGATTAGAAATCATATAAGTGATGATAATTAATGATAAATTAATTACCAAGCAATCAAAACAACTATTGAATAAATCTCAACAATAATAAGAAGAAACCAAAATTTTGCATTAAATCATAAAATGAGATTCAAGCGATTCGACATGGAAAGCGCCCTAAATTAAGTTAGTTCCTAGCCTTAGACATGCCAAGAACTAAAATAGTATCCAACATATACTAGAAAGAAATAAAGTAAAGAACAAGAAATTACTCAAAAATAAATCTCCAATCTTGATCTAATGTTGTGATGAATGGTAAGGTGTGGAACCTCTCAAATCTGACCTAAAAGGTCCTTTTATATCACCCAAAACGTGCAAAACCTTTTCCTTCTTGGGCTTGGCCCAATCCTATTCGGATTTGACTAAATTCCCGCATCGGCGCCACGGCCCTGCAACTGGCGTCGTGGCGCCGAAACTTCTGCGACCGAATCTGCTTCCTAGGCGTCGTGGCCCCGTTGCTGCTGATGGGTTGGCACCATGGCGCCGCCCTGTTTCTCGCCCGGATTGCCAACTTTTCAGATTTTTGAGCTCTTACACCTCTGTTTCTGCCCTCTTTTCGCTCCTTTTCACCAATGTGCCACTTTAAACCACTTTGACTCAAAATAAAGAAAATATATCCTAACACGACACATATTTGTACAAAAATGGGCAAAAAACTAACTAAAAATGACTCAAAAGGTGTATATAAAATACACTGATCAGGTGCCCAGGTAGGGCACCAGTCGCGGACCCAGGGTTCGGGTCGTGACAAGCATGGTCTGCTGATATTCTTCCAAACTTAGAAGCTTTGGTTTGGCCATCCTTAATGATATTAACTCCCGAGGGCAACACTGTATCTTGCCCATAGATTTTGCCGACAGGATGTTGTCACCGTAGTTGTAGTTTTAGAGTTTTCTAATTGTCCACTTTATTTAAGACTTGTCTTTGTAAAATGAATTTATTCAAACTTTGCACAAAATATACATAACATGGGATATTGAATATTTTCTGTACAAGCGTAAAACAAAGACAAATAAAGCTAGGCGTAAAATTCCCATCGACATCTCAAAATGTTGTTGGCTGCCAAATCTGGCTTTCTGTCGTGGTTCTCCATTTGTGATGCCTCGACTATCCTTGCCTCAGAATTTTAGGGCGGTCAGCCGATGCTACAGGTCACATATGATTTGGGTTTCGTCAACCATTTAAATCCTTTAAGGTAAGTCGTGGTTCAGCTAATTGTTTTATTTCAAATCCTCGAGAGGTAAGATTACAAGATTCCCAAGACCCTTATTCATACTGCTCTGTGACGGCTATGGGAGCCATATAGGGCCAGTAGAGGATGACCTCTACATTTTGAACCCCTGGTCGGACGGGTTATCATCCGCTGGGACGATTTCAATCTTGTCTCCTTTCCAAAAGATGAGCTTCTGATGCAGGGTAGAAGGAATGCATCAGTTGGTGCAAATCCAGTCCCTGCCTAGTAGAATGGTGTAGGACGGTCTGCCATCTATCACATAGAAGGCAGACCTGACTGTCTTGGGACCTACATTAATTTCTGCCACTAGAATCCCCAATGCTTCAGAGGCCTCTCCCATAAAGCTAGCTATTTCATGTTAGTTGGGATGAGATCCTGCTTTGTTTTGTTGAGATTCTTCAAAGTAAGAAGCGGCATCACATTCAGCATAGCCCCGTAGAGGAGCTTAAGGTGTTTAACTATATCTTCTGTAGGTGTGCCAAATATGGCGCTTAAAGTGTCCATAGCCAGGGTATCGGCCATTGTTGCCCATCCTGCGTCTTCCATGCAAACATCACTTTCCAGGCTATCCAATGTGGAGCGGTTGACCCAAAACTCTCATGGGAAAGGCTGACCATTTCAATGTCTGCCCACATCTCTTTCACCAGGCCTTCGCTAAATAAATCAAGGATGGAATCTCCCACTTCGTTGAATTTGGTTGAAGAGAAGTCGATACCTTATATCTCCTAGAGACATATGGAGATCGGCTGGTAATCCTCTTCCTGAGTCCTATGCACGATCTATGGGATTTCCTCGGTTAGAAGTCCATCTGAGGCCTCGTTCTCTTGCTGGGGTTCCTCTGTCGGGTTGTTGGAAGGTTCATCCATTTTTGGTTGACCCGACATATCTCCTTCAGGTTTGATTGCCACTAAAGCAACTGAGCCAAATGCCCGCTCGATAGCCTCGACTACAGCGGACTCAGGAATCTCTTTATTTTTGGCTGCCTTGGTGTTAGAAATTAGGTGCAATATTTGTTGCATCTTACACAAGGCCTTGACACATTGCATCCTTCTTTTTTGGGTTCTGTATGCGACTTTTGGTGGTGCCTATTTCTTTCCAGGAGCCTGGTTGATGTACCACTTCCCTTTCTCAGTGTTGGCGGCTAGTTTAACCATTTTTCGGGGTCTCGTCTGATCCTTATTTCTTGCTATGATACGTAAGGACGAGACACCCTTATTTACGTTAAACTCGACCACCCTCTGTTTGGTTTTAGGGAGTGGTTCTTCATCTATTCAAGGCATGCTCGGCTGCCAGTTGGTTGGCATCCGTACTTGCTCCTCAGGCCTACGCCTGGCGTCAATAGGGACCCTTCTGAACCTCATGGTTTGCTCTTGAAGTTCTCGCTCGAAGTCCCTCGTGTTTCTAGGGCGGTCATGAAAACTGATCCTAGTCGGCTTCCCGTTCTCGCAAATATCATGTAGGTTGCCTAACTGGTTGAATAAGGAAGTCCTTGTGACCTTCTCCCCATCGGCAGGTTTCTTGGGGACCCATACCCTTTTCATTGGTTATTTCCTTTTGGTGTTTGTGGATTCATCAGGTTTAGCAAAAGACACCATAGATATTGGTACCGCGGGAAAAGGGTCGATATCAATACACATTTCAGCCATGCCCTTGTCGGGTAGATTGAACCTCTCTTTCCTAATGCCATTTTGGATCGCCTTCTTGGAGACCACACAGTTAGAAGTAGTGTGATTGTATGAATTATGCCACTTACAGTACTTCTTGTTTTTGAGTTCCTTGGCAGGCGGGATCTTGTGGCCATCGAGTAGCCGAATTTGCTTTTTTCTGAGCAGATGATCAAAGATCTGGTCTGCCTTTTTCATATCAAACAAGTAACCGACTATGTCATCGACTGAACTTATTTCCTGGCCTTTGACAACTTTTAAGGTTAGGCAAGAGTAGACCTTACCCCTAATAATCTCGGCCACCATTGCATTTGTCGTGCAATCGGCTGACTCTGAATCGGACTCATTTGCTTCAATGATGATACCAAGTGGGAGCCTCGATTTCGGCTGGCTCTTCTATGCTCCTTCTCCTAGACGTACTGCTCTATTTGGCTAGCCTTTTCGGCTAACTGGCTCAGGTTAGAGCAAAATTGTCCCACCAACTTCTTCTTTAATTGAGGGTGCATGTTGTTGCACACTCAGATTCGGAGAAGTGTACGATGCATTTCCCAACCTTCTTTTTGAACCTCTTGATCAAATCGGCAGTTGATTCATCGATCTGTTGTTTGAGATTCGTTAGTTTAGTCATGGTAACCTGAAGTTGGGACTACTAGAACCTCTGGAAGCAACCCTCCATGTCGGCCCAACTTTGCACGGAATCAGGAGCCAAAAAGGAGTATCATGCGAAGGCTAGTCCCGTTAGAGAGAAAGGGAATAGTTGAAACTTGTGATACTCATTCTGGCCAGCTTCGCCGCATTGGGCAGTAAATCTACTGATGTTCTCGATAGTGGATTTGTCGTCATCGCCAGAAAAGACGGCAAATTCTGGTGTTTTGAAGCCTCTCTGCAAAGGTGATATCCGATCTACCCAATCGGGGTAGGGCTTCTTATAGACAGACTTGTGCAAGGATTTTAGTTGGATGTCAAAGTACCTCCGCATTGTATTAGCAATAATCTCCAAGTTCATCAGTTATGACGTCCCTGTCGATTCTCAACTGGATTCGGCTGGTAGGTGTTTTTCACCGGCAGCCTCTATTATGTACCTTGTTGGATAGGATTTTAAAGGTTGTAGGTGGTCTGATATCCATTACCAATAGGTGGGGTGATTCCCCATTGCTGCTATTGGGAATGACCACCAAAGCCCATAACTTAAGCTCCTGAAACGGCTGATGGATCCTGAGGATAAGGTGGAAGAGAGTTTCATGGCTGCTCTCTTCGGGCGTCGGTCATTTTTAGAAAGTTTACGCCTCCTGGAAGGTATGGATTGGGTACCGGCAATGACTGCTGGAATGGTAACCCACTGTAAACAACATAACCATATAGTCAAGCTAAGTAATAGCCATAGGCCATCGACTACCAATTCGGCTGGCCAACATTGTTCGCATGCATCGTAGGGTTGTTCGTGGAAAAGTACGGCATAACAGACGGTAATGCAAAGTGAGACTGAACTAGTCTCTGAGCTGGATTGATCTGCCCATACTGCAGACTCACTTGGTCAGGTGGCAAACTCTACCCCCCAAGACTCGACGATGACCATACAGTGTGCTGGTTGCTAGGCAATTGGGCGTGTGTTTCTATATATGCTATCGGTTGCACCTGTGTAGTCATTGACTGATGCATATGCGGATGAGGAACAACACCGGGAGTCATGGTCTCATGCTGAGCAGAACCGCTCGTCAGAGGGATGACAGAGCTAGCCGAGCATTCTACTGGGTGCATTCAGTTGATTTCTATCTCTCTCGCTTGTTGAACCTCATTATGTACCATTGGCTTTACAATGTCAGCCAAATTTTTAGAAACATGGTACATAATGTTGTGGATCCACAAGTCAATCTGTTGTCTAATAAAAGATGTGGTAATTATGGTTGGACCTTCAAATTGACCACAGTCTTCCACCGCTTGAGTTGATGGAGAAAGTTCAGGAGTATCAACCGATGTAGACATACCCGAAGAGGATGTTGGTTCGTTGTTCCTTCTGGGAGGATTTTGTTTAGGATGTGGACTGGACTCAGGGTTCATTTTCTTATCGGACCTTAGGCGCATAAGCTAAGAATGATCCTGAACTGGAGAATCAAACTTCGCTATTAATTCACCTATGGTCCCACTGGGCGTGCCAAATTTGTTTTCGCCCCGAATTCTATTTTATGTCGTTGTATCGGCTTATCGAATCAGGAGATAAATTGATTACTTAACTCAAGTGATTCGGGCTGCAAATGGAACTCTAATATCCAGCAATGGGATCCCCAACTACTCCAGAAAGCGTTAGGACGGTGTTAATAGTGAACTAAGAGTTAAGAAAGCATGAATACAACTTAATACAATAAAGATAAAGGGATAAAGTAAAGATAACAGATAAAGATAGATAAATTTTTATTTGTTTGATTGATTGTGTCTGTAATATGTATAAATAATGAGTATTTATAGTATAAAAAAAGAAAAAGATGTACAAAACGTGCCTCCATGTCAGCCATCAAGTAACCCACTAAGTTCGGTGGCCGGCCATGGGGGAGGTGGTGCCGATTTGCTTGCCCATTACTCATCTTTCTCGAGTAATGACCCTTGTTTTCAGTTGTTCTTGGTCGTTACCGCTTTTGGGGGTCTAGAACCCTTTTGACTTAGTCGTTGAGGTGTCTACATCTGAGTGAGTCCCAGTCGTACCTCTAACTAATGACTTCGGCTAAGATACCTTAGTAGCCGATGAAGTTCTTGTAGGCGAGGGCTACGATTCCAGAATAGTTCGGTTGTCACTGAAATTTGGCTAAACACTTAAATTATTTTTGTATTAACAATGTTAGACCATCAATTCTTTTTAGTATTAGACCACTGAGGTAGCAAATCGAACTGTGCATAACTAAATATCATCCATAGCAATATCTCAACTCAACAAATATATGCACATAAGAAAAATAATGCAAAAAAAAATAATATCAAATGTTATAAATGGTCATGCTATGGATCTCAATACATATAAAAATGGCACACATCATAGCATGCTTCCTAATGGACTCTAGTATGTCATACTCAGTTTATCGTGAAGGATACGAAACATGCTTTAAAACTCAAAGGTGAAATAGAATTACCCCTATATAGCATGCTATAAGCTAAAAACATTGTGTAAGTATCCTAGTATCACTACTACAAAACTGAAAAAAATCGACAGACAAAACCGACGAGAAAAACTGACGAATTTCTCTATTCTAGAACAAGGGAGACATTCAAAATTTTAAAAATAATAGGGGATCAAGCTGCTAATCAACACTATGAAAGCTTGAGAGAGGGTGGTGGAGATGAGGGTTAGGAAGGGTGTGTCTATTTTGGAGAACTAGTTCGGATTCATGTCGAGCCGCTAGACTACAATAGTCATTCATCTGGAGAGGAGATTGGTGGAATAATATAGGAAGAGGAAGAAGGACTTACATATGGTGTTCATCAACCTAGAAGAGTCATACGACAAAGTACCAAAGAAGGTTCTATTAAGATGCTTGGAGGCTAGTGGTGTATCTATGTCGTACACTATGACGATCAAGGACATGTATGATGGACTCAAGACCAGGGTAAGGATAGTGGGAGGAGACTCATATTACTTCCCAATTGTGATGGAGTTGCACCAAGGGTCAGCCCTTAGCTCATTTTTATTTGTCTTGGTGATAGATGTTTTGATGAAGTAAATTCAAGGCGAAGTGCTTGGTGTTTATGGAGTTAACGCTAAGCTAGAGGTTTGAACAGAGACCTTGCAATCTAAAGGGTTCAGTTGAGTTGGACCAAGATAAAATACTTGGAGTGTAAGTTTAGTGGATTATTGCATGAGGATGGCATGGACGTGAGACTTGATACCCATGTCATTCAAAAGAGAAAAAATTTCATGTATCTTGGGTCTATTATTCAAGAAAATGGGAAGATTGATGAAGATGTCACATATCATATTGGTGTCGGATGGATGAAATTGAGGCTTACATCCAGAGTCTTGTGTGATAAGAAGGTGCCACCAAAACTTAAAGAAATAATTCTACAGAGTGGTAGTTAGACCGACTATGTTGTATGGGTTAGAGTGTTGGCCAGTAAAGAACTCCCACGATCTGAAGATGAATGTGGCGGAAATGAGGATGGTACGATGGATGTGTGGGCACACTAGGAGAGATATGATTATGAATGAAGATATTTGGAATAAGATGGGGGTAGCCTTGGTGGAGGACAAGATGAGGGAAATGAGGATGGGGTGGTTCGGACATGTGAAGAAGAGAAGTGTGAATGCTCCAGTGCGGAGGTGAGAGAGGTTGTCTATAGATGATTTCAGGAAGGGTAGAGGTAGGCCGAAGAAGTATTGAGGAGAGATAATTAGACAGGACATGAAGCGGTTTTAACTCACTGAGAACATGATCTTAGATACGAGATTATGAAGGATACAAATCAGGGTAGAAGGCTAGAGGTAGTTGTGCATGTTAGACTTCATATTACTCATGTAGTTTCTTATTCTTTGATTCATGTTATTAACGGTTGTGTCTTGTAATTTTAGTTATGTTATTTTTATCTTTTCCAGACTGTTTTGTTGTTTTTTATTTAGCATTTTTTTCATTGCTTCGTTACTATTTTTATTTCTTTTTCCTGATTGTTATGGTTTGCTTTTCTTTGAGCGGAGGGACTATCGGACTCAACCTCTATACCTTTATCGTAGAAGTAAAGTATGTGTATACTCTACTCTCTGCAGACCCTACATTATCAGACTACACTAGGTATGCTATTATTGTTATTGTTGTTGAGTTTGAAAGTATTCTACTCCACATAAAATTCCAATTACTTCTTTCATGATCTTCATTACATTTTGATGCGAAAAAAAAAATTCACGAAATTTGATAATTATTTTTACCATTTTATGTACGTCATGTCAAAATTTGTTACCTTGTATGTAGCTAATCTCTCATAAAATCGTGAGAGGAATAAGATTTTAGAAAAGTGAGAACATGGACCAACCACAGATACGTACACTGTTACAGCTCATTGCCACTGAATTATTGCTCTGCAAACTTGGAAATACACATGAAAACATTGTGTGTGCTTTTCACTGTTTTGTCCAAACTTGATACGTACTATTATTTCTCATTTATTTTTCTCTTATATAAATGGTCTTACCTACTTGTTTTTTCTGTCAGCTCAGTCATCATTTTAATCTTTTTTTCATTAAAAAAATCTATTGCAGAATTAAAAAATAAGGCAGTTCCATTATATGCAAAAGGATATTTCCTTTCTCTGGCTAGACACATTTAGTCCATGATGATCTCAATTAGAAGCCATTAATTTACAAGCACTATTATTGATATAATATTAAGAGTCTCACATCCGATATGAAATGAAAATATGGATTCCTTATATAGACTTGGACAGTCCTCAATCTAGAAGCTAGCTTTTGGGGTTGAGTTAAGCTCAAGGTATATTCTTTACATGGTATCAAAGTCAGACTCATTCTAATTGTTTGTTCACCGATACCGATGTTGGAGCCCCAAATTATATTATACACCCTCCAGTTAACAAGGTTTGGGCGTGCAGGAGAGTGTTAAGAGTATCACATCAGATACGAAATGGGAACATGAACTCCTTATATAGACTTGGACAATCCTCACCCTACAAGCTAGCTTTTGGGGTTGAGTTAGGCCCAAGATTTATTCTTTATCAATAATGACAAATTCAAATGGATTAAAATTTTAAGTGCCCACGTCACCCCATCTACTTCATTACTAGTGTAAACACATGTTCTATTCATTTTAATAAGGAGTGGTCTCTGTATTCTGATTAGTGTTGTTATCGGTCCGAGTATCGACATACCGGAATCAGACCGATAAGGTTATCGGTCCGGAACAGAACCGGACTGATAAGAATTCGGTCCTGAAAAGAGATCCGGGATCGGACCGATAAGGTTATCGGTCCGGTCCGATAAGGTTATCAATCCGGTTTTGGATACTGTTTCCGGTCCGAAATCGGTCCGAAATATTAAAATCTCTGCTTTACTTAAAAATATTTGCTTTACTTATAATTTTTTTATAGAAATCTATGTTTTACTGTCTTTACTCTTTAAATAATATATATTAACAAATTTAAAGCAATATATAATAACAATATTCCAAGGATTGATAAGATAGTTATCGGGTATCGGACCGGGACTAATAACATATAAGTTATCGGGTAATTAGACCGGGTTGCCGTACCGGATCCTTATCGGTCCGGATCCTTATGGCTGGTACTCGTATCCGGACCGTTAACTTTTCGGTCCGGGTACTTCGGTCCGGTTCTCAAGTGTATCTGAACCGATAACAGCCCTAATTCTGATATTACTTATACGGTGATTAATGATAAAATATTATAATACATTAAAATAGGGATAATAGTACTTTTAGTCTCTTAGTTATTGATAAATTCTTATTTGGTCTATTGGGATATAAATATTACTCAGCACATTTAACGTTTAATTAATTAAAATGAGTGATTTTTGGTCACTTTATGCATGAAATCTGTGATTTTGGTCACTTTATTTATGTAATGTGTTATATTTGGACTATCTTTTTAAGTTTATTATATTCAGATATAGAGCAATAATATAAACTTAAATAACTTATGGGTAACCAAATGGTGAAACAGTTAATAATTTTGAAAATTTGTGATTAGTCACAAGAAAAAGGATCAAAAATGTATATTTCAAATAATTAAAGGTTAAATATATTTAGTTAGATATAACAAGAATTAAAATTTAAAATTTACCACTAATTGAGTTGAGGGATCAAAAGTGTTATTAAATCGTTCACATATTTTAATGTTTGTATTGTTAATTTACATATTCTTATATATTCCAATTTCCATGCATATCATATTTAGTATAATTTAATATAAAAATTCCCGCATAACATAATTTGAGTGTTACTTGGTACAGCCCGCTAAAAGCTACACTAGTTATGTCGTAACTTGTAAGTGGCCATTATTATATTGTACAGCGACTAAGTAAATATTATATTATTTTATGTTGAAATATAATTGTTCAATACAATCAATCCACCGACCCTTAAGTTAATTGAAAATAAAAAATTGGTCTCAATCTCAAGTTTTTGGAAGTTAAAACCAAAATTGGAGGATGTGAACTGTTATTTTGAATATTACTTTATTTACGTAAAAGTTAAAACATGATAATGAAACTTTTACATCAAGGTCGACGAGTTCAATTTTTCCACTGCATTAAAGCAAGTGGAAAAATGTTTATCTTATTGAAAATGTTGGCGTAAAATGGTCACCGGTAGTCATGAAAACTTTTCTTCGGTGTTAAAAGTGTGTGGGGATGCGTTGACAAAGACATCTCGTGCAACTGTGATACGAATGATCTTTCCCCCAACTTTAATCGATGGTACCACTTGGCTATACTTCTAACGGATGCAATTTAGTGATTTACTAAACTCTCTCTCGAACATGATTTGAAATCTGTGATTTAAAATAGTTGAAGTTTTGTTTGGACATGCAATTTGAATTTCTTAAATTATATTTTTTTCTCATAAACTTAAAAATTCACAAGTTGTGAAAATCATCAAAACTTCCCAATTCTTATTCATTTATACTAAGTGAACAAATCATAAAAATTAAATAAGTTATTTAATGTAATATGTCATGTGTTAGATATATTTTAGTTATTAATTTTCATGTGTTTGTATGTAGTGTATATATACTTAATATATAAGTAGTAAATCTTGGTCGAGATGAAAAAACATTCAGAAAAGCTTTCACAAATTCATTCTCTCTCTCTCTCTCTCTCATTCTATGTGCACCTCTTCTCATTTCTTCTCGATCTCAACTGTGTGATCCGAGATTGGATCATGCATGCAATACTCAATTAGGCTGTGTTGAGCAAAGTTAACATGGTATCAAAGTCATGCAAGGAGAATTGAGGAGTATTCTACTAAGTTAGATGCATAAACTGAGGGATTCACCTTGTATAGGTTTGGAATTATTTTATATTTCTATATTTGATTGATCGATCTAGACTTAGATCGTATTGCATTTCAGTTTCTATATTAGTCTTCTTTTCTATTCTGTTTTATGTCGATCAGTTGCTGATTTTCTGTCGATTTGTTGTTGATCTCGATCGAGATCAATCTGTATTCCAATTTCATTTTTCTGTTGAAATTGCTTCATCAAGTAGTTGTCAGATCTATAGATTGAAAATATATGGAGAATACAACAACAACACCTTCAGTAATACCATATGAGAGTTCGAGCTCTGACTCGAATGTGATTGATCATAATCATCCTTTATTTTTGAATGTGTCGGATACAGCAGGTGCAGTTCAAATTGAAATTCAGCTGATAGGTATAAAGAATTAAACGATGTGGAATAGAGCCATGCAATTAACACTAATGAGGAAAAATAAGATTGAATTTATTGATGGATCCATAAAGCGTGATACATATGTACCTCATCACACAAAACGGTGGGATAGATGTAATGTCTTGATTATGTCGTGGATAACGAGGAATGTCGATAAATACTTGCTAAGTGGAATTCTATATAGATCTAGTGTGTATGCTGTTTGGAAGTACTTGAAGGAGAGATTTGATAAAATTAATCTCTCTAAAGTATATCAACTAAAAAAAGGAATTGACAATGTTGAATCTGTGAGTCTCACCAGTGTCTCACTACTACTCTAGGATGAAGAATTTACGGGATGAAATAGACTCGATAATACCTCCACTTACATGTGAATGTTTGAATCCTAGAGAATACATATTACATCTTGGAAATCAGAGATTACTAAAGTTCCTTATGGGACTTAATGATGGATACAATCAAGCAAGGAGTCATATTTTGTTGATGTCACCCACACCTAGTGTAAATCAAGCCTATGCTATGATAGCACAGGATGAGAGTCAAAAACACATTTCAGGGGGATACACTTCTCTGGGAAACTCTGCAGATAATATGACACTAACAAGCAAGGCATCATTTAACAAATCTAAGAAATACAATGCATATATTTTCTGTTATCATTGTCATATGAAAGGACATAATATAGAGGAATGCTACAAATTAATGTATTGTGATTATTTCAAAAACAAGGGTCACATGCTACAGGCTCATAGGATATCCTGCAGATTTCAAAGGAAAGAAGAAAGTGAATGCAGTTATGGAACCATATCTAGAAGAATATGAGACACCACAACAATATGGATATGTGCAAGGATATGGAATGACTCAACAGCAAAGTGGAGGATATGCAGATGTCAATCAGATGTATCATGCAGGGAATAGAAACCAACTATCTTCAGGTCAATAAGAGCAGTTTCAATATATAATGAGGACATGTACACCACTATGATGAATCATAATAAGGGACCAAATACAGACAAGCAGTATGGGAATGTTGTAGCTGCTAAAGTGCATATGGCAGGTAAGTGCAATCATAATGAGAACAAAAATAGTCCATGGATAGTAGACTCAAGAGCTACTAACCATATGGTTGGTGATAAAAGCATGATTGAGAAAGTTGATATGACAGACAATCCAGGACATGTTCAGTTACCTAATGGAAGTCGCTTACATTACACAGAGATTCTGAGTTGACAGGAGGTGAACTCATAAAACATGTGCTTTGTGTTCTAAGTTTTCAGTTTAATTTACTCTCAGTATCAAAACTGATCAGGGAATTGAATTGTAGTGCAAGATTTTTTCCTGACTTTTTTATATTACAGGATCTCTTCACTGGGAAGGTGAAGGAGATTGGTAGAGATGTAGATGGTCTTTATGTGCTGGAATCTACAAGAAGGCAAAAAGTGTGTCAATGAGTGTAATAAGGAAAATAAATGCTTTCAATAATAATTCCAGCTTTTCAATTCAGCATTGTGATATATGTCTCATGGCTAGGCAGACCAGGGTACCTTTATCTACTAGTCAGAGTAGAACTAGTTCTCATTTTGAGTTGTTGCATCTTGATGTTTGGGGACCATACATGGTCCCTACCTATACTTGTATGAGGTACTTTTTACTGTAGTTGATGATTTCACTCGCTGGACATGGATATTTCTTTTACATGTTAAATTTGATGTTGCTACTGTGCTTAAGGAATTGTGTTTGATGATTAAGACACAGTTTGACACACCTGTTAAATGTGTTAGATTTGATAATGGCTCAGAGTTTATTAAAAATTCATGTAAGGATTTGTTTGCATAATTGAGAATTATACATCAAACTTTATGTCATTATATTCCTCAACAGAATGGAGTGGTGGAGAGGAGGCATAGACACATATTAGAAATTGCAAGGGTCATCAAGTTTCAGAGTAAATTACCAGCTAAATTCTGGGGAGATTGTGTGGAAGCTGATGTGTACATTATGAACAGGATACCTTCTGTGGTGTTGGAGAACATCTCACCATATGAGAAACTTTATAAGAAGGCTCCAGTCCTGTCACACTTGAGAGTTATTTGGTGTATTTGTTATGCAACTAATTTGGTGAAAAGTGACAAGTTTGACACTAGAGCTACAAAAGCAGTAATGCTTGGATACTCCTCCAGGCAGAAGGGATATAGGCTATTAAATCTAACTAACAATGTTCTCTTTGTAAGTAGGGATGTTACATTTTATGAAAATATATTTCCCTTTCAACAGAAGGAGAGATCTGATGTTGATGACAGACAGAATATATCACAATCAAAGAAATCTAAGGTGCAATCTGAGGTTGTGGCTGATGGAGATATTTTTCAACAAATTCCAGGGGATACTGCAGAAGCAGAACAAGATGGACAGATTAAAGCTGCCATAGATACTGAGGAAGGGCACCAGGAGAACCACAATGCTCATTCCACAGACCAAGCAACACATCATGCCAACTCTGAGCCAGAGCCTCCATTGAGGAGATCAAACAGAAGCAGGAAGCAACCTGCATGATTGAAAGACTTTGTACAAACACAACACACAGATGATGTAGCAAACAGACAGAGTTGTCTGTATCCTTTGTCAAGTAATCTCAGTTACATTGGACTGAATGCAAGCTACAGGAACTACATTGCCAAAATTGAAGTTGAACATGAGCCAATCTCCTGTTCTGAAGCAGTAAAGGAAACCAGATGGATAAATGCCATGAAAATTGAGATGCAATCTTTAGAAGACAATCATACCTGGGAAGTGACTGATCAGCCCAAGCATAAGAAGGCAATTAGATGCAAGTGGGTCTATAAGATCAAACACAAAGCAATTGGTGAAGTGGAGAGGTTCAAAGCAAGACTAGTAGCCAAGGGTTACAATAAAAAAGAAGGGGTTGATTATCAAGACACTTTTTCACCAGTTGCAAAGATGGTGACTGTAAGGGCAGTGATCTCAGTTGCTGCCTCCAAGGGTTGGTGTATATATCAAATGGATGTATACAATGCATTCTTACAAGGGGATCTCTGTTACACCCCGAAATTCCAGGACATGTATACGAGAATAGACGTGAGAGCACAAGACTTATAAATTTGAACGAAGGAAAGATTTGTTATTCTTAAGGAAAAATATTCCGAACCTCAGGAAGGAAAATTTGTTCGTTAATGAGAATTGGGTTCTCAAATTTGTTATTTAAGACTTTTAAGAGTTTATCGGAATCGTGGAATTTTATTTTCAGAATTGGATACGTGGGGCCCACCCGAGAGATTTTACGTTTTTGTGGGGCCCACGAGGTTTCCGATATTGTGACCAATTATGGAAATTTCGGGAAACGAAATATTATGGACCAATGGGAGGGCGACACATGTCACCCTCTACATGAATTAAGTTGGACGAAATTGTATGGCTAAGTGTAGCCAAATTAGTTTGATAAAATGGACCAAGTCAAAGGGCAAGTTGAGGCTTGATATAATTGACCAATCTTGGTCATCCAATTGGTTCAATCCTAGCCCTTGATGGTGTTATATATACATACCACTACTAGTAGCAAGACAAGCTCCCAACACATAGAAAACAATTCACCATTTTTCTTGCTCTTAAAGAGCTCTCGGCAATGAGGTTTTTCCCACACAAATGTTTTTTGCAATTGTGGATCATAAATCACAATACTTAAACCAAGGGTTCCTAAAGGTAATCTAAGGATATCTCAATACAAAGATCCCGGAAAAACTACGTTTTTACGTTAGTCGCAACATGAAAACCTAAGGGGTTTTTCATAGTTGGAGTTGGAACTTAAAGAGGAGTTCTTCATAAGTTTCTAAGGGTTCTTGGAGTGGATTGGATCGTCAAGAAGAGGAGCTAAAGTTGCTAAGGATCGACTTGAAGTCTTGGATTAGATTTGGGCTTATTAAGGTAATATTCTTCGTCTTACTATTGTAATTGAAGATTACATGTTGTATTAGTTGATAGATGAGCATGTGATATATAAAATGAAGTTTGAAAAGATTTGGATCATGTCGACATGTTAAAAACCGAAAATGGGCAAGTTAGTCATTTATGTTGTAATCAATTTGGTCGATAGTTACAATCGTCGCATGTTAAGAAAGAAAGAATTTTTAGTTGTTATAATTGTTATAGGGTATATAACATATTAGAATAATAACTTGGATTGAAAAGGAATTGAAAGGAAATTGATATTGTAGTGATACATTGTAGTCGAATATGTCTTTGGATTAATAGACAGTTTTATATTGATTGTGGGGAAGAATTTTACACGTCCGGCTAGGCGTGTAATCCCCTTTGATTAACTGATTGTTGAGCCTTAAATGTGACATTTGGTTATTTATTTTCGGGACTTGAAAAAGGTGGAAAAGTATGTAGAAACAAAGGAAGTGTTGCCCGATTTTCCGTAGAATAAGAGTCCTTATACTTAGCAATATTCTACGTTGAAAGCTAGTAGTTGATGGACGTGTTATGGTCATTATAGGTTGACATTCTACGTGCGACGTATTCAACTTGGCAAGTGGTTTAAGTCGAAGAGGTATGTGGAACTTTCTCTATCTTCTTGAGCATGGGTTTTATAAATGTATAGTACGGTGGACGTACATGGTTAAAAATGAATTCGGTTTCATTTTTTTATCCTTGCCTTGTTTTCGAAAAGGATATGTGACTTGATGCTACATGGAAAAATTTCTTGACTTGAAAAGTATAGAATACTTGATTTGGAAAGTATTGATTTTGTTACACCCCGTAATTCCAGGATATGAATAAGAGAATGTACGTAAGGAACACAAGACTTGAAATTTGTACGAAAGGAAGAATTGTTTTTCCGAAGGAAAACCTTCCGAACGTCGGAAAGGAAAAATGTTCGTTGATGAGAATTGGATTCTAAAAATGCATTATTTGAAGAGTATGGAATGTATTATCATTATGGAAATTTATTTTTACGGATTTGGTAACGTGGGGCCCACCCGAGGAATTTTACGTTTTGTGGGGCCCACGAGGGTTACAAAATTTTATGGACGAATGGGAGAGAGACACGTGGCACCCCCCACATGGTCTTGGACGAAATTAGCAAGGGTAAAATGGTCATTGACCTATGTAGATGAACAAGTCTTCAAAGCTTGAGAAAATTGACCAAGTCAACTTGTCCACTTGGCTAATTATTTAATGCTCTTCATCCTAGCCTCACATTTGTTATAATCTAAGCCCTCCATTGTGTTATATATACACTACACTAGTGCAAGACTTGTCTTCAACACTTAGAAAAATTAGAGACCTTGTTCTTGTCTATAGTGAGCTCTCGGGTTTAGTGAGCATCCCACATAAATATTTTGCTATTGTGGTTCTTTGTTCACAAGACTTTAACCCAAGGTCCCTAAGGGTATTGTAAGGATATCTCAATAGAAAGATTTCGGGAAAACGACGTTTTCACGTTAGTCGCAAGGCGAAAACCTAAGTCATTTTCACAAGTTTGGATTGAAAATGGAAGAGAAGTTGGTTGTGAACTTCTAAAGGCTTGAATAAGCGGAGCGTAAAGGAAAGGAGCTAAGAATTGCTAAGGAGCGACTTTGAATCTTGGAATTTTTAAGGGCTTATAAAGGTAACAATTCTTGTCGTTTTAGTAATTAAGATTACTTATTGTTGTAGCTATGGATATTAGCAAGCATGAGGTATATAGTATGAAGTTTGATAAGTGTATTGGCTATTGGAACCCTAATCCGAAAACTAGCATGTTTAGCCCTTAAGATTACAATTCGATTTGATTATTAGTTTAAGTCGTCACATGTTATATAAAGAAGGAATTGTAGTTGTTAAAGTTGTTTATAACTATATAACATGTTAGACCTAAGGACTTGGATTGAAAAAGGAATTGTAAGGAAATTGATATTGTTATGGATAGTGTTTTGTCGAAAACGTGCCTTAAGGAATTGACAGTTTTATATTAATTGTGGGGCAGAATTTTACACGTCTTGTTAAGGTGTGTAATACCCTTTGGTTAGCTGATTTGATTGAGCCTTAAATGTGGCGTTTGGTTATTGATTTTCGGGTCTTGAAAAAGGTGGAAAAGTATGTAGAAACAAAGGAAGTGTTGTCCGATTTTCCATAGAATTTAGTGACTTTGCACTTAGAATATTCTACGTTTGAAGCTAGAGGTTAATGGACGTATTTTGACCAGTATAAATTGAAGTACTAAGTATAGCGTATTCTACTTGAAGGATGGAATAGCTATCAAGGTTGAAGTACTTTGGAGCATTTTGCTACTTGTCGATAATCGTGGCGAGGTATGTGAACCTCTTCCTTCTTTTGACATGATTCTATGTATGGAATATACATGTGGTATTATTTCATGTTTCCTTCTACTCTTAGAATTTAAGAGGTATGTATGTTGATTTACTCTATGTAGAAGATACGTCTAAGTTATCCTAAGTTCTTACCAAGTCTTATGGGGGATGTTGGTAAGAGTCGTTAGGAAGTATTTGGAGTCAAGTTGACTTTGCTAAGTTACTGCACGAATGAGAATAAGTATCGAACAAGCCACTGTAGCGTTAATAAAAGAAAATGTATCGACAATCAATTAAATTAAAATGAGTAGAATTCTCCATCTGCATAGAAGCTAAGATAAGACAAAATTGTATTACATTTTCTAGATCATGGATGCTTTAATAAGATCGTTATAAACTAGTATAACCTATTCACACGCATAAAAGTATATGTTGCTTAATTTAAAGAGTTTACGTATGAAGTTTTAAGACTATGAACCTTAAATTCTTAAAAGGTTAAGAGACTTTATTTTTCAAGTTATGGGACTTGATTCTTAAAGGAAGAAATGACTTGATTTAAAAAGTATAGAATACCTGATTTGAAAAGTATTGACTTCTTGATACTCTAAGTTAAAGAGACTTGATATTCTAAGTTAAGAAACTTGTTTTCTTAAAGGTTAAGAGACTTGAAGTATTTTGAAAGCTATGTAATTTGATTTGAAAGTATAAGTCTCTTGGTTATAAAAGGAATGAATTTGTCTAAGACATAAAGAGTTATAACGGCTTTATGGGAAGTTGGTTATAACAACTTTATGGAAGATTACAAGAATGGTTTTCTCCAAGTAATGTAAGCAAAGAAAGTACTTGAAATAAAGAAGGGCAAATTGTTTTAAAGGTACCAATTGCTTATGGTTTTAAAGAAAGAAGTCACTTGATTTAGAAGCCTATAAATGTATTTCTAAAAGGTATTGTGACTTGTCTTGAAAAATAGATATGACTTGATACTACGGTTATTAGTATCTTGAAAGTTTTATATGAAAAAGAGTCGTTTTAAAAGAATAGAAGTACGTAGTACTTTGGGATAAATTCCCGGATTTTATAATGACATGTCAGTGCCTTAAGTAAACTAAAATGAGAGTGTATATAAGTAAGGTTAATAAGAAGTTAGGGGATTTCTTGTTTATGTTATGTATGATAAGCCGGTAGTGCTTATGTTATGTATGATAAGCCGGTAGCGCTTATGTTATGTATGATAAGACAGTGGTGCTTATGTTATGTATGATAGTCTTTGGGGCTAGTGTTATGAGTATAAATGCGGGGTAAACCCCCAAGACGCTATACACCTCCTGAGTATAAATGCGGGGTAAACCCCCAAGACGTTATACACCTCCTGAGTATAAATGCGGGGTAAACCCCCAAGACGTTATACATTCTGAGTATGATTGCGGGGTAAACCCCCAAGACATTATATCTCTCCATGGATTTGCTACCCATGATGCGAGCATGGCGTATTTGCTCATTGTGGGCCCGTAGGACCTAAGCGGGTGAAACAATCCTGTGCGGGTGAAACAATCCTGTGCGGGTGAAATAGTCCTATGCGAGGAATACCTCATGCGGGTCCATACGGCCCTTGCGGATGAAATAGTCCCAGGAGTAGGATTGCTAAATGATACTATGGGCAGGTGACCCTAAGTTGATCATAAGCTTCCTATTTTTATGCAGTATACCTTTATGGGCAGACTTATGTGACTTTATCGCGTCCCAGATTGGGACGGGCAGTATAGACGTCCCTGCACAAAGGGCCGGATTATGTTATGAAAGATAAGTAAGTTATATGGTAATGAACTTAATGATTTCTCCTAAGTATGTACGTAAGAATTTGATTGTAACTCTTATTGAAAAATGGGAAAAGATAATGATGTACAATTAAGTTCATGGGTGGTAATGGCACGACAGAAGCTGGTATTTACCTTTTTATACTTGTCCCTGTCATTCTTTTGTACAGTTTTGATTTGTTACTGTACCTTATTTCCGTTCCATATTCGGTACTTGTTGTACTGACCCCCTTCGGGGGGCTGCGTTCATGTCCGCGGGTTTAGGTACACAGTTGTGGATCCGCGGGCTTAGGATCCTGGTTCAGCATTTTGAGATGGCTCCAAAGTTCTGGAGCTTTTCATCATGGTTATGTATATTCAGGGGTACGGCGGGGCCTTGTCCCGTCATAGTATTGGTCCGAACTCTTAGAAGTTTGTAGTCATATCTTGTGGGTCGCTTTGTAAGAAAAAAAAGGGAGGTAACTGCTTTTGGTTTTACATATTTATATGTATCCAGGAAGATAGCCTTATCGGCTAACCTATTATTTATTTCTTGTTAAGTTTATGTATGTATGTTCCGCTACTATTCTCTGATGTGTACCTGTAGGGTGCGGAGTAGGCACCGATGCGGGCCGGGGTCGGGTCGTGACAGATTTCTTGAACTATTCTAAAGATGAGAAACTTGATTTCTAAAGTTAAGAGACTTGAAGTATTCTGAAAGTTATGTAACTTGATTTGAAAGTATATGATACTTGGTTTTAAAAGTATAAGTCTCTTGGTTATAAAAAGAATGAATTTGTCTAAAAACATAAAGAGTTATAACGACTTTATGGAAAGTTAGTTATAACGGCTTTATGGAAGGTTAAGAGAGTGGTCTATTTGATTTATAGGCACGAGTTGCCTAGGTTGTGAAAGTAGAAGTTACTTGGTTTTAAAGCCTTGAAATGAATTTCTAAAGGTATAGTAACTTGATTTAAAAAATAAACATGCTTTGATACTACGGGTGTTAGTATCTTGGGGTTTTTATATAAAATTGGTTCTTTTTTAAAGGAACGGAAGTACGTAGTACTTTGGGTTAAATTCCCGGATTTTTCATGACATGTTAGTGCCTTAAATTTAAATAAAATGAGAGTGCATGGTTAATTAATTCTAATAAGAAGTTAGGGGATTTCTTAACTTGCTTATGATATTTATGATAAGCCGGTGGTGCTTATGTTATGTATGATAAGCCGGTGGTGCTTATGTTATGTATGATAGCCGGTTGTGCTAGTGTTATGTTATTCTTGCGGGGTAAACCCCCGGGTTACTACTTATTCCATGGATTTGCTACCCATGATACGAGTGCGGCGTTTGTACTCATTGCGGGTCCACCGAGCCTATGCGGGTGAAAAAGTCCTATGCGGGTAAAATAGTCCCATGCGAGGTGGATGACCTCATTGCGGGTCCACATGACCTATGCGGGTGAAATAGTCCCAGGAGTAGGATTGCTTAATGATACTACGGGCGGGTGGCCCTAATTTGATCATGAGCTTCCTATTTTTATGCAGTAAAGTATACTCTTGTTTACTCTCATTATTGGTAAGGCACAGTGTACTGTTATTTTGTTCATCACACATGTCTCCAGCTTTATTTTAGACTATATGATTTCATTTCAAGATTTCGGCCACATACTTGGTACGTGTTATCGACCTCATTCGGGGCCGTTCATGCCGGGTTGAGGTACATAGCTTGTCGATCCTCACTCTTAGGATCACTGTTCACCGGTCAAGCTCCATTATTTCGGAGGCTTGTCTTTTGGTACAGTTCCCTGAGGTTGTAGATTTTTGTACATTCAGGGGTATGGCGGGGCCCTGTCCCGCCACAATTGTTATGTCAAAACTCTTAGAGGTCCGTAGTCATATCATGTGGGTCGGTTTGAAAAAAAGAGAAGAGGTAACTGCTTTTGGATTTATGTATATATATATATATCCATGGAGGTAGCCTTATCGGCTAGCCTGTTGATTATTTCTTATTTGAGTTATATATGTTCCGCTGATTTTCTCTGATGCATACCTGTAAGGGTGCTCAGGTAGGGCACCAGTCGCGGGCCCGGGGTCGGGTGGTGACAAAAGTGGTATCAGAGCAGTTAGTCTTCGGAAAGTGTCTACAGACCGTGTCTAGTAGAGTCTTGGTTATCGGTGTGTTGTGCACCACATCTATAACCAGGAGGCTGCAAGACATTTACGATTGGTTTCCATTCTTCTCACTCTGAGATCGTGCGATAGAGCTGTGTTGTTAGGGTCTTCTCTCCCTAACGAGTTATGTTGATTGCAGCTACGAGGAAGGCAGTAGTGACCCAGGAAGGATTATGTGGATTGTGTATCCAGGTTGGTAACAATTGTAGTATAGTTGGTATTATGACATACATCTATACGGAGTTATGTATGAGGGTCAGACGTGTGTTGCCTAGAATGATTTTAGATTATCAAGAATTGGTAAGGATTAATTAGATACCGGGAAGGTATGCAACAGTTTAATGAATTCTCATCAAGGTTTTACGTGCTAATTTGAGATAATTAGGAGATAATAAGCTGTGTGAAAGGGTAATGAACCCTTAATAAATCATGTTAAAGGACTTAATGGAATGCCATAATTATAGATTAAGCTACGTGATATGCTTAAGATGATTGTACGGATGAGATCCGTATGGAGTAATTATGGTTGTTATGATTAAGACAACACGATTGAGAGTTTATGAGAAGCTATTTTACCCGTTTACGGGGGGGACTGATAAGATAGGCTTGGAGCATGGAAATTGCGAGCCTAAGAATATTGATAACCGTCGAGACCTTAAGTACGTAAGGCCATCTCGGGCATAGGACTTAATTCAGACTAAGGGTAAGAGTTAAGTGCGACGGTGGGTCGGGTTGAGGACCTATTACGGGTCGCCCCATAACCTAAAATGGATTGGGATCAGTTGGCAGTAGTCCCGCTACGTGACAGGGTTACGAGGATGCAAGGCCTAAGTCTAGTTAAATTGTTACGGGTTCGTGGACGCATTCCACCAGAACCAGGTCGTGAGAGCCGTAAATGGCCTTATATTGTTTAATATGGTAACTCCAAAGATTGGAGGCCAGAATCAGTATGGAGGTTATGTACGTATGCTAGAATAAGTTCGGAAGTACGGAAAGAGTACGACCAGTAAGAAAGAGAGCAACCAAGTGTAAAAGAATATAGCCTGAATCCATGAGAACCTTTCGAGGTGACTACACCCGTGAGTGGTGAGTGGTAGCTGAGCGGGTATATAATAATTGCCCGATGATGATACAGTCGTCGGACCCTAGCAGACCTAGTAAAGCTGATATGACAGACTTTGAGGTCATTATGGGTACGGACTAGTTGGCCTCTTGTTATTCCAACGTTGACTGCAGAGAGAGATTGGTTCGATTCTAGTTTTCCGGTAAGCCGGTTATCGAGTGGAAAGGAAGGGAAGTGGTTGTAACCAGTGAATTATCCTTCCTTCTTTGACATCATTGATTTTAATAAGTCTGTGTGACTTGTTCATTTGAGGTAAATTGATGCAGAAAGTAAGTAATAGTTGAATTTGAAGAGTTTAGAGATAGAAATGGAAATGTACGGTCATTGAAAAAGTTCATGTTAAGTGTCCTTGAAGGTACTTGGAGTTGGTTTAGTGTGGCAGTCAGGGCCACGACATTCCGAATGGTTTCAGGAAAAATGCGCGAGGCAGGAATAAGATAAGTGCGAGTACTGCCTGTGGAAAACAGAAGACATCGTTGGTAGGTTTTGAAAATCTATACGATTATAAGGTGGCGCTTGATGATTAAGATTATGAAAGGGAGATAAGCTCTCTCCCCCATGTATAAGGATAGTTTTACGTATTATAGGGTTATGTCATGTTGTTAGGCGAAGGATATGAGACTGGTAAAGGCTTCAGTGTCGTCATGCCATAGGTTACAGTTTTAGGTAGCCATGGGAAAAATATTATGTTGGGGTAATTGAGGGCGACATTAGGAAATGGTCGAGGATGTGTCTTAGGATATAAATGTTGGTGATAATCATAAATGGAAATGTATGACCCAGGAGCGAGGTAGAAATATTTTGGGTTAGTAATGTCACGATCCGACCGAGCCGCGATCGTACCTACCGGTACCACGCAGTATACATCGAGAATAGCAATGAACATACATAACACATAACTTATAAAGGTAAACATCAGCGCCACCGATAAGGTCGCTTCCATAAAACATACTTAATCAAAAGTATAGCGAGACAACTTGTTCTTACACCCAAAACACATACGTGACCACGCACTTAAGGATAACAACTGTGGCGGGACAGGGCCCCGCCATACCCCTGAATGTACACAATACCTATAGCATCAGGGAAGATCCGTACCAACAAAAATAAGCTTCCGGAGGAATGGAGCTTCTGACACCGGAACAGTGATCCTAAGAACGAGGATCCACCACCGCTACCCTTACCGCATTTAACGCAGCCCCGAGAAGCGGTCAAGACACAATATGTACCAAGTATGTAAAACTGGAAAATACTGTAATAATGATATCATAAGTCTAAAGTAAGCTGGAGTCATGAAAGACAATCAAAATACAGTACACTGTGCCTTACTAACAATGAGTAACAAGTATATATATAATACTGCATAAAAATAGGAGGCTCATGATCAAAACAGGGTACCTCGCCCGTAGTATCAATAAGCAATCCTACTCCTGGGACTATTTCACCCGCATGGGTCCTGTGGACCCGCATGAGGTATTCCTCGCATAGGCTATACCTGCCCGCATGGGACTATTTCACCCGCATAAGCCCATAGGACTCGCATGAGGTATTCCTCGCATCGTGGGTAGCAAATCCACGGAACAGGTGGTATAACGATCTTGGGGATTTACCCCTCAGATATACTCTTACCCTGAAGCAGGTGGTATAACGATCTTGGGGATGTTCCCCTCAGATATACTCTTACCCTGAAGAAGGTGGTATAACGATCTTGGGGATGTACCCCTCAGATATACTCTTACCCTGAAGAAGGTGGTATGACGATCTTGGGGCTTGCCCCTCATTCATACTCTTACCCTAGCTCAATCGGTCATCACATCATAATCATAAATAAGTAAGAAAGCTTATAACTTATTATTAGTCTTGTTCATATACCCTCTCATTTTAGTTTACTTAAGGCACTAACATTCTTAATAAAGAAAATCCGGGAATTTAACCCAAGTACCACATACTTATATTCTTTAAAAATGACTCTTTTTCATATAAAACTTTTGGGCAATTGATGCCTTAAAATCAATTTACCTTTCATAAATCAAGTCATTTGTCCTTACTTATCTTACTTAGAATAAATCTCTTCTTATCAACCTTTTATAAAGCTAATAAACCAACTTCCCATAAAGTTGTTATATTAACCCTATACTTTAGTAAAATCATACTTTTCCCTTAACCAAGGGACTTATACTTCTTAAAACGAAACAAGTCTTTATATACTTAAAACAAGTAAGAATACTAAATCTTGTACGTCTACCGTACTACATAGATACAACTACTCATGCTCAAGAGATAGGAAAGCTTCACATACCTCTTCGGCCAATCCACTTGCTAAGCCCAAACTACCGCAAGTAATATGTCAACCTATAATAACCATGATACGTTTATTAACCTTTAATTTCAATGTAGAAATAATCTAAGTTCAAAGCCACTAAATTCTATGGAAAATTGGGCAGCATTTCCTTTGTTTCTACATACTTTGCCACCTTTCTCAAGGCCGAATTTAACATCCAAACGCCACATTTAAGGCTCAACAATCCAACATTTCAAAGGGGATTACACACCTAAACTTGGGTGTGTAAAATTCTGCCCCATAAGGTACAACAATTCACTTAACAATTTTAAGGTAGTTTTTAGGCTACAACATGCTCACAATATCTTCTTAACCAATCCTTTCATATCCAAACCACATTTCTTACATGCAATGACTCTAAGAGCATTATTTACTACTACAAATCCCTTCTTCTTCACATGCAACATCAATACTAGCTACAAGAGAATAAATGTTACCTCTAGAGCTTTAGCCAAAACTATTCCAACAACTTTGCTAGCCTCATTTCCAAGAACACCGCCACAATAACTCCTACAAGCTAGCCACAAGCTTCCTTCTTGTCCTTAACTTTTCAGATTTTCCCTAGGCTTTGAATTCCTCTTGGAATTTTAGAGAGAAGTGAGAGCTTTAGCTTAGAGAGAGAGAGGGATTTGAAAGATGACCAAGTCTTCAAGACTTGGTCAATATAAGACATGCAGAATTGGATGGGGACACTTGTCACCACCCATGACCTCTTAAAATAAAATAAAGCGAGAAATCCCCACTCAACTCGCGGAACCCGCCTGCGCTGCGCCCTACTTCCCGGTGCCGCGGCGTTTCAACTTCAGCGACCCTCCGGAATATCCGCGCGCCTGCCGCTTATGTCCAAACGCATTGCCTGTCACGACCGAACTTGTAACCCCCATAACTTTCTACTCCGACGCCCTATCGACGAACGGTTGGTTGCGTTGGAAACTAGACTCAACGAACTACGCGCTAGGCCTTTGAAACACTTAGGAACTCTCAATGTATCGGGTCATAACCCACCTCCAAGTTGACTAAAACCCGTCCGGAACAATCCGTCAACCTATCTTTTGAAAATTTTAAGTCTTACATGCTTTCGCACGCTCTCACACGTAAGGTCAGAACTACGGGGTATAACAAGTAATTAGTATGATGTAGGATTATGACCAGAATAATAAGGAGAGTGCAATTACAGTTATGATGGTTTCCCAAGGCATAATTACCCAGACTAGTGTAAAGACCATTAGAAATGATGGGCAGTTAGGAACACCTCGACGAAAGGTGGCAAACCTGTAATGACGGGCCAGACCATATATATACGGGGAGGTAAGAGACCTCAGTGCAACTTGAAATGAAAAATAAAGGTAAGACGAGTAGACACTCGAACGATAAGAAATCTTTGTAAGCCATTGGATTATGTAATACCATGAATTGAGGTTGAACAACTGACTATAAGCTCTATGAGCTGGAAGAGAATAATAGGATTACTACTTGACGAGATCAAGGAAATCTCCCCCTAAATTGTGATTGGCAGGGAGTCTTAGCCATGAGACAAGCAAATGAATCGAATCTAAGTATAGTGACCAAGTTTGGTTGCAACAGAGAAATGGAAACATGAATCATAATTGTGATTATATCCCCGACTAATTCGAAAGTATGAGAAAGGCTTTCAGTTATGGAAAGATAAGCTGGCTACGACTACAGTTCTAACCCCTCCTGAGGCCTGAGGGACTAGAGGGTTAGGTTATTATGGTAACACTTTGAGTGTTTGGCTGGGTTGTGTGCGGATGCAACCCGATAAGGTAACAACCTATATTTCCCGGCAGCTACGGGAGCATGATAGTGGAGCTCAGATTCGAGAGGTTGTCGAGTCTTCCCTCGTTGAGGAGGTGAATAGGCGATAGTATAAGGATCCCGTTCTAGGGCGAATTTGAGATACGGCTCTCCAGGAGGAGAAGGACCTGTATGGGTAGCACCGTATAGGGTGTTGTGATATGAGGATAGATTGTGTGTGCCCGATGCTGCAGGACTTGTCAGCAGGTTTTAGGGGAGGCACGCAGTACTTATTGCTCTATTTGTTCGGGGTCGACTAAGATGTATGTATTGGTAAGATGGCCTGAAGAGGGATGTAGCAGAGTTTGTTGCTTAGTGTCCGAATTAGTAGCATGTCAAGGTTGAGCACCAGAAGCCCAGTGGGCTATTGCAGGCGATTGAGATTCCGACTTAGAAATGGGAGGTGATTAATATGGATTTTGTTACAGGGTTGCATCGTACTCAGAGGAAGTGCGACTCCCTGAGGGTCATAGTAAACAGGCTGACGAAATCAGCCCATTTTCTTCCGGTTAGGACCACTTACTCGGCTGAGGATTTTGCTAGATTATATAGCAGGAAGATTGTGAGACTGCACGGAGTTCCTACATTATGATGTCAGACAGAGGAGCCCAGTTTACGGCTAACTTCTGAAGGTCCTTCTAGAAGGGGTTAGGGACACAAGTGAGTCTCAAGATCGCTTCATCCTCGCATCGACGGACAGCAGCGTCTTATCCGCATACACTTGAGGATATGCTACGGGCCTGTGTTATTGACTTCAGGGGTAGCTGGGAGGATCTTTTGCCTCTCATTGAGTTTGCGTATAGTACCCGTCTACCATTCTAGTATTCAGATGGCCCTGTATGAGGCTTTGTATGACAGGAAGTGTAGATCGTCGATTGGTTGGTTCGACGTAGGCGAGGTTCAGTTTATTGGCCCTGACTTGATTCAGTGGGCTGTGGGTAAGGCGAAGCTTATCCAGGGAAGATTATTAGCAAGCTCAGAATCAGCAGAAGCTTTATGCAGATAACCGACGTCGACACTTGGAGTTCAGGGTGACGTTTTAGCATAAGTATAGTTATGTGGTCATGTGTGGCAAGTGTGATTATGTTGGGTGTAGTCAAGGGACTATGCCAATATCCGTTTAGATAGAACCTCGAAGGAACATTCGGGGACGAATGTTTCAAAGGAGGGGAGAATGTAACACCCCGAAATTCCAGGACATGTATACGAGAATAGACGTGAAAGCACAAGACTTATAAATTTGAACGAAGGAAAGATTTGTTATTCTTAAGGAAAAGTCTTCCGAACCTCAGGAAGGAAAATTTGTTCGTTAATGAGAATTGGGTTCTCAAATTTGTTATTTAAGAGTTTTAAGAGTTTATCGGAATCATGGAATTTTATTTTCAGAATTGGATACGTGGGGCCCACCCGAGAGATTTTACGTTTTTGTGGGGCCCACGAGGTTTCCGATATTGTGACCAATTATGGAAATTTCGGGAAATGAAATATTATGGACCAATGGGAGGGCGACACATGTCACCCTCTACATGAATTAAGTTGGACGAAATTGTATGGCTAAGTGTAGCCAAATTAGTTTGATAAAATGGACCAAGTCAAAGGGCAAGTTGAGGCTTGATATAATTGACCAATCTTGGCCATCCATTTGGTTCAATCCTAGCCCTTGATGGTGTTATATATACATACCACTACTAGTAGCAAGACAAGCTCCCAACACATAGAAAAAAATTCACCATTTTTCTTGCTCTTAAAGAGCTCTCGGCAATGAGGTTTTTCCCACACAAATGTTTTTTGAAATTGTGGATCATAAATCACAATACTTAAACCAAGGGTTCCTAAAGGTAATCTAAGGATATCTCAATACAAAGATCCCGAAAAAACTACGTTTTTACGTTAGTCGCAACATGAAAACCTAAGGGGGTTTTCATAGTTGGAGTTGGAACTTAAAGAGGAGTTCTTCATAAGCTTCTAAGGGTTTCTTGGAGTGGATTGGATCGTCAAGAAGAGGAGCTAAAGTTGCTAAGGATCGACTTGAAGTCTTCGATTAGATTTGGGCTTATTAAGGTAATATTCTTCGTCTTACTATTATAATTGAAGATTACATGTTGTATTAGTTGATAGATGAGCATGTGATATATAAAATGAAGTTTGAAAAGATTTGGATCATGTCGACATGTTAAAAACCGAAAATGGGCAAGTTAGTCATTTATGTTGTAATCAATTTGGTCGATAGTTACAATCGTCGCATGTTAAGAAAGAAAGAATTTTTAGTTGTTATAATTGTTATAGGGTATATAACATATTAGAATAATAACTTGTATTGAAAAGGAATTGAAAGGAAATTGATATTGTAGTGATACATTGTAGTCGAATATGTCTTTGGATTAATAGACAGTTTTATATTGATTGTGGGGAAGAATTTTACACGTCCGGCTAGGCGTGTAATCCCCTTTGATTAACTGATTGTTGAGCCTTAAATGTGACATTTGGTTATTTATTTTCGGGCCTTGAAAAAGGTGGAAAAGTATGTAGAAACAAAGGAAGTGCTGCCCGATTTTCCGTAGAATAAGAGTCATTATACTTAGCAATATTCTACGTTGAAAGCTAGTAGTTGATGGACGTATTATGGTCATTATATGTTGACATTCTACGTGCGACGTATTCAACTTGGCAAGTGGTTTAAGTCGAAGAGGTATGTGGAACTTTCCCTATCTTCTTGAGCATGGGTTTTATAAATGTATAGTACGGTGGACATACATGGTTAAAAATGAATTCAGTTTCATTTTGGTATCCTTGCCTTGTTTTCGAAAAGGATATGTGACTTGATGCTACATGGAAAGATTTCTTGACTTGAAAAGTATAGAATACTTGATTTGGAAAGTATTGATTTCTTGAACTATTCTAAAGATGAGAAACTTGATTTCTAAAGTTAAGAGACTTGAAGTATTCTGAAAGTTATGTAACTTGATTTGAAAGTATATGATACTTGATTTTAAAAGTATAAGTCTCTTGGTTATTGTCACGACCACCGGATCGCGATCGTGCCCTACCAGGCACCCTTACAGTATACATCGAGAGATAATCGGAACATACATGAAACTTTATAAAATAAAACAACAGACGTGAAACAACAAAGTTAGCCGATAGGCTACCTTCCCGACATACATATGTACAACCGGCAAGCTGCCTCCTTTCTTTACAACCGACCCATAAAATGTACTACTGCACTCTAAGAGTTTTTAACATAACAACAGTGGCGGGACAGGGCCCCGCCATACCCCTGAATATACATGAATCTACTACTTCAAGGAAAACCGTACCAAGAGATAAAGCCTCCGGAGCAAATGGAGCTTTTTCCCAACAACTGAACCGAGATCCTAAGAGCAAGGATCACCAACAGGTACCTAAAACTGCGGCATGAACGCAGCCTCTGGCGGGGCCGATAACAAAAATTTAATATGGAACAGAAATAACGTCAAGAAATGTGATCATAATCGCATAAAAGAATGACAAGGACAAGTATAAAACAATACATAACAGATCCTGCCGTGTCATTACCACTTATGAACTTAATCGCACCCTATTATCTTTTCCATTCTTAATAAAATTTACAGCCACATTCTTACGTACATTATTAGAAAAAGAATCATTAAGTTCATTACTATATAACTCACTTATCTTTCATAAGCATAATCCGGCCCTTTAAGGAGGGGCACCTATACTACCCGGCCCAATCTAGGACGCGATCAAGGTCACATAGTCTGCCCGTAAAGGTATCGCCCGCCCAACTCGGGTCGATAATGTCATCTAGTGCGCAGAAGGTATACTGCCCGGCCCATTCCTGGGTCGATAATGTCGTATGGTCTGCCCGTATAGGTATACTGCCCGGCCCATTCCTGGGTCGATAATGTCATATAGTCTGCCCGTATAGGTATACTGCCCGGCCCATTCCTGGGTCGATAATGTCATATAGTCTGCCCGTATAGGTATACTGCCCGGCCCATTCCTGGGTCGATAATGTCATATAGTACCCGGGAATTTAACCCAACGTACTACGCGCCTCTACTCCTTTAGAAAGACTCTTTTTCAATTACAACTTCCCAGATACTAACAACTATAGTATCAAGTCCTATCCGTCTTTCAAGACAAGTCACAATACATTTTTTTAGAAATACAATTACCGGCTTCTAAAAACAAGTGACTTCTTTTCTTATAAAACCTTAGGCAAGCGATGTCGTAAAATCAAGTTGCCTTTTCACTAAAGTCAAGTCATTTATCTTTCCATAAGGCAAATATAACTAACTTCCCATAAAGCCGTTATATTCACTTTATACCTTAGCCATAAACAATTTCCTATCCAAGGGACTTATACGTTTAAAACGGAACAAGTATCACATACTTTAAAACTCTTCAAGTCCCTTAACTTTAAAATCAACTAAAGACATCCTTACTATTTTCAAAGAAGTGAGTTAATCTCCTAACCCACCCGACTTGGCATTTCATAAAACAAGTAAAGAATGTCATAGTCTCAGACGCTCACTGCACTACATACGTGCAACTAGTCATGCTCAAAAGATAGGAAAAGTTCTACAGAGAGTAAATCACATAACTAGCTCTTAACTTCTAAGAGTAGAAGGAAACATGAAATGATACCACAAGTATATTCCATACATAGAATCATGCCAAAGGAAGGAAGAGGTTCACATACCTCGCGACGATTGTCGACAAGTAGCAAAATGCTCCAAAGTACTTCAATCTTGATAGCTATTCCACTCTCCAAGTAGGATACGCTATACTTAGTACTTCAACC
This sequence comes from Przewalskia tangutica, assembly GCA_029844215.1. Lineage (NCBI taxonomy): Eukaryota > Viridiplantae > Streptophyta > Magnoliopsida > Solanales > Solanaceae > Przewalskia > Przewalskia tangutica. The sequence goes on from CM056732.1 coordinate 30,443,063, forward strand.
TATAATGGTCACAATACGTCCATTAACCTCTCACTTCATACATAGAATTATTCTAAGTGCTAAGTCACCAATTCTACGGAAAATCGGACAGCACCTCCTTTGTTTCTACTAACTTTGCCACCTTTTTCAAGGCCGAATACAATAACCAAACAGCCCCAATTGGCTCACCACAATCTATAAGGTAGTCCAACACAAATAAATAACCATACAGCCCCAATTGGCTCACCACAACATGTATAGGCGGTAGTCCAATACAAATGAATAACAACTACTACATACTACAAGTACAAATTCGCCACCTGAGTTCAACAATACCAATTCTAATCCAATTTCCATTTCAATCCAAGTTATTAGCCTAACATGATATCAAGTCGCAAATGATTATAACTACTATACTCTCCAAGTCAAAAATATGCGACGATTCTAATAACGACTAAAATTGTAATCCAACTTAACATGGCTTACATTACATTTCAGATTTCCAAGGCTACAATCAATCCATAATCCATATAGACTTCAACACATACACTTCATGCTAGCAACAAGTAAAGCTAACAACAATATAAATAATCTTGTAACACTTTCAAAGAACAAGATTATACCTCAACGATTCTTAGTCCAACTTCCAATCCGAACTCGCTCCTTAGCAACTTAGAGTCTCTTCAAGACACTTCAATCCGCTACTTGAGACCCTTAGAACCACACCAACAACTTTCCTTCAACAACCAATCCAAAACCTAGAAAGACAACTAGGTTTTCGCCATACTAATCCGAAAACTATCTTTTTCCGGGATTTTTCTATTGAGATATGCTTACACTACCCTCAAGAACATTGGTTTAAAGTGTGGAGCTTAAAGAACAAGAAACAAATTTTTTTTTCTTTCTTCCCTTAGTGAACCCGAGAGCTAGGCTCTTGTGTTCTTCAATTGTGTGAAATTTTTTCTAAGTGTTGGGCTCTCTCTTGCTACTAGTAGTGTTATATAACACATTGGAGGGTCAAGATATGAACAATTGGGTGGCTAGGATAAGGTCTTGCTAAATATCAAGACCAAATGACTCCTTTGACTTGGTCAATAATCTCAAGCTCATTAATTGGAAGACTTAGTCATCCTAAGGCTATGGTCAATGACCATTATGGACATGCCTAATTTCGTCCAAGGCATTCTAAGGGGGGGTGACACGTGTCGCCCTCCCATTCGTCACAATATTACGTTTTCCGACAATTTCATAATTCCGATAAATTTTTACAAGTCTCAATTCTCAACACTTGTGAGTTCTTACGTATGTTCTTAAATCATGTCCTGTAAATACGGGGTGTAACAGTTATAAAAAGAATGAATTTGTCTAAAACATAAAGAGTTATAACGGCTTTATGGGAAGTTAGTTATAACGGCTTTATGGAAGGTTAAGAGAGTGGTCTATTTGATTTATAGGCACGAGTTGCCTAGGTTGTGAAAGTAGAAGTTACTTGGTTTTAAAGCCTTGAAATGAATTTTTAAAGATGTAGTAACTTGATTTAAAAAATAGACATGCTTTGATACTACGGGTGTTAGTATCTTGGGTTTTTTATATAAAATGGGTTCTTTTTTAAAGGAACGGAAGTACGTAGTACTTTGGGTTAAATTCCCGGATTTTTCATGACATGTTAGTGCCTTAAGTTTAAATAAAATGAAAGTGCATGATTAATTAATTCTAATAAGAAGTTAGGGGATTTCTTAACTTGCTTATGATATTTATGATAAGCCGGTGGTGCTTATGTTATGTATGATAATCCGGTGGTGCTTATGTTATGTATGATAGCCGGTTGTGCTAGTGTTATTCTCATGGTAAACCCCCGAGTTACTACTTATTCCATGGATTTGCTACCCATGATACGAGTGCGGCGTTTGTACTCATTGCGGGTCCACCGGGCCTATGCGGGTGAAATAGTCCTATGCGGGTGAAATAGTTCCATGCGAGGCGGATGACCTCATTGCGGGTCCACAGGACCTATGCGGGTGAAATAGTCTCAGGAGTAGGATTGCTTAATGATACTATGGGCGGGTGGCCCTAATTTGATCATGAGCTTCCTATTTTTATGCAGTAAAGTATACTCTTGTTTACTCTCATTATTGGTAAGGCACAGTGTACTGTTATTTTGGTCATCACACATGTCTCCAGCTTTATTTTAGACTATATGATTTCATTTCAAGATTTCGCCACATACTGTACCTGCAGATCGAACTCCTCGGGCTGCGTTCATGCCGCAGGTTGAGGTACATAGCTTGCTGATCCTTACTCTTAGGATCATTGTTCAGCTGGTTGGGAAGCTCCATTATTTCGGAGGCTTGTCTTTTGGTACAGTTTTCTGAGGTTGTAGATTTTTGTACATTCAGGGGTATGGCGGGGCCCTGTCCCGCCACAGTTGTTATGTCAAAACTCTTAGAGGTATGTAGTCATATCATGTGGGTCGGTTTGAAAAAAATAAAGGGGTAACTGATTTTGGATTTATGTATATATATATCTATGGAGGTAGCCTTATCGGCTAGCCTGTTGATTATTTCTTATTTGAGTTATGTATGTTCCGCTGACTTTCTCTGATGCATATCTGTAAGGGTGTCCAGGTAGGGCACCAGTCGCGGGCCCGGGGTCGGGTCGTGACAATCTCAATGAGGAGGTTTACATGAATTTTTGGACTCTGCATGAACTGGCTTAAGCATTGGACAACAAATAATATATCAGGTCTAGTATTTGTCAAATACCATAACCTGCCAATTAACCTCTGATAACTTGCTAAATCATCCAGCAATAGGTCATTAATCTTTGAGGTATCTTCAGTTGTATGTTGATCATACACAACATATGTCAACTTTGCATTTAGCTCCATAGGTGACCTGAATGTCTTTCCATCAGACAACCCAAGATCAGATATTAATTCCACTGCATACTTCCTCTGAAGACATTCAGGAATTAATATCTTCAGTTGTATGTTGATCATACACAACATATGTCAACTTTGCATTTAGCTCCATAAGTGACCTGAATGTCTTTCCATCAGACAACCCAAGATCAGATATTAATTCCACTGCATACTTCCTCTGATGCATTATTATGCCACTGCTATTTCGAGCAAACTCAAATCCTAAGAAATATCATAAAGCGCCCAAGTCTTTGATCTTAAAATTCTGTTGAAAAGACAATTTAGTCTCCTGAATAAGTCCTTCATCATTGTCAATGATGAGAAGATCATCCACATATATTAGTACCACCACAATCTTGTCACCAATCTTTTTGTAAGAAGAGAATAGTCTAGATGACTTTGAATAAATCCTTAACCTTCAAGGCAGTGGTTAGTTTTATGTTCCATTGCCTAGAAGCTTGTTTCAACCCATATAATAATTTTACTAGCTTACACACCTTCTCTTGCATGTGATCAAATATCTCATCTATTAGCTGCACATCGAGTGACAAGTATCTTAAACAGACACTAGGCCGAGGCATATTCATGCCAGCAGGGGAAACCAACAACCTCACTGCTTATTGTGATGTTTATTGGACCTCTTGTCTCAATACCAGGAGGTCCATTGCAGGTTATTTGGTGTTCTTTGGGTCATCTCTTATCTCATGGAAGTCGAAGAAACAATCCACTGTCTCAAAGAGTTCAGCAGAGATAGAAGCATGACCTCTGCAGTTGCCGAAGTGGTATGTCTTTCTGGGTTGTTCTATGAGTTACATGTTCTTATTGTGCTACCTGTTCCTTTGTACAGTGACAGTAGGTCTGCGATTCAGATAGCAGCCAACCCTGTTTTTCATGAAATGACTAAGCACATAGACATTGATTGTCATTTTATCAGAGAAAAGTTGCAATAAGGATTGGTTCGCACAATCTACCTTCCCACTGAAGAACAGCTTGTTGATGTTCTCACAAAGGGATTGACTCATGGTCGACATAATTATCTATTGTCCAAGGTAGGGCTTAAAAACTTGTTTTCAGTCCCTAGCTTGCGGGGGCATGTTGAAGATATACATTAGATACACTAGTTATTAATTCACATGTTTGGTTATGTTTGTAATAGTGGTCATATACTTAAGTGGTGGTAGTAGTGATATATCATGCAAACTATGTAGTATACTGGTCTTGAGATGAAATAAACATTCAGAAAAGCTTTCACAAATTCATTCTCTCTCTCTCTCATTCTCTGCGCACCTCTTCTCGTTTCTTCTCGATCTCAACTGTGTGATCTGAGATTGGATCATGTATTCAATACTCAATTAGGTTGTGTTGAGCAAAGTTAACAAGAATACCTTTCTAAAAGAATATACAACCTCTATTGATCGAACTATAGTTCAATAAAAAAAATTGAACATGAGTTATATATGTAAATTTAGTTAGTAAATGGTTGGTAAGTTATTTTGTTATAGATATACTACTAACTTGCAGATCTTTATTATATTTAATACAAATAGTTTGTAAATATATTTACCAACTTATAGATTTTTTTTACAAAACAAAAAATCTATGAGTCAAATTTCATATTTAAACGTAATGACTCAAAGAAATGTAGTAACACCATTGTTGAGCTTCTTAAATGATTGAGCATAATCTCACATCCGAAATGGATTAATTTAGGAGAGTTTGAGAATTTATTCAAGTCTCGAACAGTTCAATAATTAAAATGATATCATTATGATGTGTTATTGATAGTTGTGAGTACATTTATATAGATTGAACTTCTTGAATATCGTGACATGACCGGCGTTAACTCTTTAGCTACTTAATGCGACTTGGGAGTATGCCAAGCTTCTAGCTATATACTTAAAAATTGATTCAAGAACTTGAATGATAACCGTTAATAAGATTTCATGCACATACCGAACAAGCTTTCATCATTTACTCCTTGATCGGGATTAAGATAATAATATGGTTAAGTGGCTATGTTTGAAAGCTTTTAGGGTTATTTTTGGACACATAATATTATTTAATTGGCTTCTTGTGGCTCGTTGATTACAAATTTATGGCATAATTTTTAATACTTCGTTAGAGATAATAAATCTTGATGATTAACAAAACTGCAATTTATATTTCGAGGAAATGAGATATATTGTCTTTTTACAATTTGAATAGAATAAAATGACATTTTCAAACCTCTTATGTGTTTCTTTTTCAGATTTTTTATGTTTAAAAAATGAAAATTTCTTATAAAAAAGTATCAAAACTAAAAAAAAACAAATTGTAAAGGACCAAAAAACCATTTCTCCGGTGTGTAATCTCATTTATAAAATTATACTGAATATGTTATTATTTCTTGATTCGATATCAATAAAATATTTTTTGGAAAAACAACCGAATACCTTAATTTCTTCCTTTTTTTTTAGAAAGAAGAGTCTCTACAAAATAAAATAATAAAAGTCTACAACTATTGTCGAATATAAAATATAAGAACTAGCTACTATCAAAAATGAAAAAGAGTATAATTTTGTAGCTTTAAGCAAACTGGAGATATTATAATTAGGGAAATACGAGATAAATATCTCCGGAAATTCCTTTTTCTGCTTTATAAATTAAAATTTTGGTTGTCACAACTTTCAGAAAAGTATAACATTATAGTACGCGGGAAATGATTTTTTGACTCTTTACAATTTTATTTGATTTTATGAGATATTTTCATTTTTACGATCCGATTAAAATGTTATTTTATTCTATTCAAATTGTAAGATATCAATAAGAGCACAACACATTAATCTGCTTTTTTCAAATTTGGATTCCTCCAAATAATTATTTTAATTCATAAAAAAGAAATTAGGGCAATGGTCCTTTTCAGCTACCAGAAACATTTCTTTCCCCTTGATAAACAAATCCACTTATCTGTGGTTTGAATTTCTTCTTCCATATTTCACCTTCATTTTCCCTTTTTTCAGTTTCAACTATTACCAGTTTCTCCGTTAACCGGTTAACCACCACCATTAATACAAAATTACCATTCTGCCCCTCAACCTTCACGGTGGTTCCACTCCTCTGCACCACCGTCATCCCCTCCTCCTCCGCCACCTCCTCAATTTTTCTGATTATCTCCTCCGGTGACTCGACCGATACGAACCGTTCTTTATCGATGAATCCACCATTACCTTTAAGCAAACTGGAGAAATTAAAAGCAGATGAATACGAGATAATATCGAAGGCATTCAGGTAATGAGAACCCGACCCGGATTTGAATTGAAATTCATGACCCGGATCCGGTTTCACATCTTGATACCCTTTTTGAAACCACGGGTCGTTCTTAATCTGCTGAATAGTGATACGAGTAACAGGGTTGGTATCAAGTAATCGGGTCAACAATATTTTCAATTCGGGTGAGGTCCATTTGGGGCAATTAAATTCACCTTTGTAAATTTTACGATACATGGTCATTAAATTTGTGTCATTAAAAGGTAAATATCCTGCAATGAACACAAATAAGATAATACCACATGACCATATATCCACCTTAGCACCATCATAACCTTTCTTCGCTAAAATCTCAGGTGCCACGTAAGCAGGGGTCCCACAAAGTGTATGGAGCAACCCATCGGGTCGGATCTGATCCGTAACAGCACTTAACCCGAAATCGGTAACTTTTAAGTCCCAATTTTCGTCAAGTAACAAATTTTCGGGTTTTAAATCTCGGTGGTAGACCCCACGAGTATGGCAATATCCAACGGCGTAGATTAACTGCTGAAAATACCGACGGCTGAGATCTTCGCTAAACCGGCCTTTAGCTAGCTTTGTGAAAAGCTCACCTTCTTTAGCGAATTCAAGGACGAAATAGATTTTCTTTTTTGTAGCGAGAATTTCATATAGGCGCACGATGTTGGGGTGACGCAACCGGTGCATGATAGATATTTCTCGCTTAACGTGCGCTGATAGACCACCTTTAAGGATTTTGTGTTTGCTGACAACCTTAATCGCCACGCTCTGTCCTGTCCTGAGGTCTCTGGCATGATACACTTTGCCAAACGCGCCACAACCGAGGAGTTTCCCCAGCTCGTATTTGTCAAAAAGGGTTGTGTTGACGTCATCAGCCGGAGTTAATTCTACGGCGGCGGAGAAATGGTCATCTAAAATCGCTGGCATAACTATAAACACAGACCAGAAAAACAGTATCCGCTTTGTGAATTTTCTCTACCCTTTGCATTAAAACACCGGATATGGGAAATATTAAAAAATCAATATTTCCGGTACCCTTTTTCGTCAATAAAACCCAGATATAAAAAATGTTATCTGCGAAGAAAGAGAAAATTGCTATTGAGTTACAGGAAATGCAAAACAAAGAAGATGTTTGGTTTTTGTTGAAGCAAAGGTTTGATTGAAGCGAGAAGAGATAGCGAAGGTACACTTTTTGGACAGGTATTTATTGTTGAAGGTCTCGTCTCTCTCCTTCAATAAGAAAGATGGTCCCATACTACGACGTACGGAAGTTTGTTTCTTTTCCTACTGTTGTTTCTTTTTTGAGACCAAACTCAGATCAAGCATTATAAGTATTACGTATATTAGATGCTAATTACATGAATTACAAACTTAACAAATTAATTAAATGCTAATTACATGAATCATGAGGAACAACATTAATTAACCTAGTAACAAAAGGTGTACCACAAAAGAGTATAAGACTCGTTTGGCCATAAAATTTACTTTAAAAAAAAACTATTTTATTTAAAAATCTGTGTCTAGTCATGAAATTCCAAATGCAACTATAAGTATTTGTTTTCCTACCTTATTTTTTTTATTTTTTTTATTTTTTATTTTTTAAGGATACAACCTAACAAATCTAACGCAAGCTAGGCATCATCTGTTCGCACTTAATAAATTTTTTAATTTGAATGATTCAGACCTTAAATTATTAAGTGCATTTATTTATATTAAGATCAGGAGATTTATTTAGTTTGAATATATCCTATTCAGTAATATCATTAAGAAATATTTTTGTATGAATAAATTTTACCACCACTCTGTTCACAACCATCAACTTCATCCTACCTCACCTCCACCACCACCCACATATTCACCACCCACTCCCCACCACCACTAACGACCTCTGTCATTACAACCACCTCCACCCCTCCAAACCCCATTCTACCCCTACCACCTACCCCACCTACCCACCACCCCCTATCTTAGCCACCACCATCATCCCACCTGTCACTACTGATCGGTGTATTTTATATACACTTTTTGAGTCATTTTTAGTTAGTCTTTTATCCATTTTTGTACAAATACGTGTCGTCTTAGGATAAAAAAAAATTTCTTTTGAGTCATATTGGTTAAAGTGGCTCATTGGTGGAAAAGGAGCAAAAAGAGGGCAAAAACAGAGGTTCCAGAGCTCGAAATGCGAGAAAGTGACAAACCGAACACAAACCAGTCGTACATGGCTTCTGCAAAGCAGAGTTGCGGCCATACGCTCTAAATTCGAGAGGCTTGCGAAGTTCCGCACGACGCTGAAAAAATCAGATTTACGAGCGAATTATGGGCGGGCTGAAGGAAAACCACACTGCTTTCGTTTGTAACTATAAAAAGAGAACCCTAGAGCAGTTTTAAGGGTTCCCTTTCTTGCCAATTCACAACACATCTTGGAGTTCAAGATTGGAGACCATTCTTTAGTAATTTCTTGCTTTTCTTTTACCTTATTTTCAGTTTTATGTTGGATATTGAATTAGTTTTTGTCATGTCTATGGCTAGGAACTAATTCTAATATAGGGTTTTCCATGTCAATTCACTTGAACCTTATATTTATGAATTAATGCATGTTTGTGGTTTTTCTTCTTATTGTTGAAATTTATCCAATATATGTTTTGATTGCTTGGTAATTACTTGATCATTAATTATCATTACTTATATGATTTCTAACCGAAATCTGAAAGGGGAGGTTGTGACTATGTTGTAGTTGGGTAGACATAGGTTGAATCGTGGATGAAAATACCCCGATTACTTGTGTAGCATTAATAAGATTTTTGTTCTTAATCCTCCTCTAGAGTCAACCTTATCACCGAAAGGTAGAAAGGTGTTGTACTGGGGTTGAGTGTTTATATAACCTTAATAGGAGTATAAAACGGATTAGTAAACCTGCTATCTCCAAAAGAAGAAGAACCATAGTTAATTGCATTAATAAGTAAATTAAGCGGATAGTTGAGGAGATTTAGAAGCCCTATTTCCATCATCACTGAAGTAAACAACATAGTTAATTAGTCTTTATAATTATTAGTCATAATCAACAACTCAATTATCGGTCACCAAATAGATAACAAGGAATAGAATTTGGTACTTGAACACTAATCCCTGAGGACGATAACTCGGTCTTCCAAGACTATATTACTTGACACGACACGTGCACTTGCGTTAGTGTGTGCATAAATCGCGCATCAAGTTTTTGGCGTCGTTGCCGGGGATTGACGTAGTTCAATATCAATTTTATCTATTCTTAATTTCTAATTTGGTTTTTATTTTTGTTTTTATTTATTATTATTTTTATTATTATTATTTTTTTATTTTTGTGAAAACCAGTGTGCCGTGATCCGTTGTTGGTTTTGATTCATCTCAGGGATCCTGAAGATATGGATTACTATTATCAACACGGTAAATCTCCAACCCCACAAGAAAATAGGGATGAGTTACGAGAAGCCATACTCAGTTTGACTAGGCACCAAACTCACTTTATGGGCCAAGCGAGTGTCGCGAAGAAGTTGGAAAGCATAAATAGGACAACTTCGCGGTCATCTTTGAGCAATGGAATGCAAGAAAAACAATCTGAACATATGGGAGGAAATATGAAAGCACAATTCCAGGCGATTGACCTGAAGAATGCCGAATCAGAGGAGATGGAAAGTTCGCAGCAACAGCAGCGCCGCGGCGCCGTTGAGCAGGGCCGCGGCGCCGAAGATTCTGGGGATTTGCAGAACTTCAGGCGCCACGGCGCCGAGTTGCAGGGGCGCGGCGCCCAGAGCCCAAAAGCTGAGAAAAAGGTAGAAGTTGTTGTGAACGCGCCCCAGGTGAAAATACCATACCCCCAGAGGCTAAAAACATGTGCTCTTGACAAGCAATTCTCTAAATTTGTGGAAATCCTCAAACAATTGCAACTCAATATCCCGTTTGCTGAAGCACTAGAGCAGATGCCGAGCTATGTAAAGTTCATGAAGGATATTCTTAGCAAAAAGAGGAGGATAGAGGACTACGAAACAGTTGTGTTGACTGAAGAATGTAGTGTCATCCTACAGAGAAAACTACCTCAGAAATTACAAGATCCAGGGAGCTTCACCATCCCATGAACTATTGGAAAGTTTGAATGCCAGAAAGCGTTGTGTGATCTGGGAGCAGACATAAATTTGATGCCCTATCTAGTTTTCTGCAAACTTGGAATGGGAGAAGTCAAACCTACAAGCATCACCTTGCGATTGTCGGCGCTCCATAGTCCACCCTAGAGGAGTCATCGAGGATGTGTTGGTAAAGGTGGACAAGTTCATCTTTCCCGCTGATTTCGTTATCTTAGACATAAAAGATAACGACATAATCCCCATCATACTTGGCAGACCCTTCTTAGGCACAGGACAGGCTCTCATCGATGTTCACAAAGGGGAGTTGAAACTTCGGGTGGAAGAAGAGGTGATTTTCAATGTTTTTCGGGCAGCAACCTTCCCAGATGCAAGTGATAATTGTTCGGCCATTGATATTATCGAAGATGCAGTGTCGGCCAAGGGATTCAGAAATGATGATACGCTTGAAGAAGTACTGACCAAATGGGATGATAGTAGTGGAAACGACCCAAGGCTGATGGAGTATGCAAATTGGATGAATTCTTATGAAAAATGGGATAGAAGGAGGTATGAAGAGCTTGGGCAGATGCCAGAAAGATCAATACCATCTACAGAGAAGGCCCCAGAGTTAGAGTTAAAAATCCTACCCAATCATTTACAATACCAATATCTAGGTGAAGATCAATCCTTACCAGTGATCATTTTATGCCACCTATCCACGGTGAGGCGATAAGTGCTTAGAAGTCGAGGGCTCATGGCGTGCTATTGGGTGGACATTAGCAGACATAAAGGGGATAAGTCCGTCAACAGTAATGCATAAGATCCGGATAGATGAGGAGAGCAGACCATTCATTGAGGCACAAAGGCGACTAAACCCAAACATGAAAGAGGTAGTCAGAAAGGAAATCATGAAATGACTCGATGCTGGAGTAATTTATCATATATCTGACAGCGCATGGGTGAGTCCAGTGCAAGTGGTACCCAAAAAGGGTGGGATGACAGTGGTGACCAACGAAAGGAACGAGCTCATTCCTTCTAGAACAGTTACTGGGTGGAGAATCTGCATTGACTATCGCAAGTTGAACAAGGCAACCAGAAAAGACCACTTTCCGTTGCCATTTCTAGATCAGATGTAAGATAGACTTGCGGGGCACAACTACTACTGTTTCTGGACGGTTACTCAGGGTATCATCAGGTTGCGATAGCGCCAGAAGATCAAGAAAAGACCACATTCACCTGCCCTTTTGGTACATTTGTATTCAGAAGAATGTCATTCGGGCTTTGCAATGCACCTGCGACCTTTCAGAGGTGTATGATGACAATTTTCTCAGATATGGTGGAGAGGACGATAGAGATTTTTATGGATGATTTCTCGGTCTTTGGGGCGTCATTCGACGAATGTTTGAGGCACTTGGAAGCAGTGTTAAACCGATGTGAAGAATCTAACCTTGTGCTCAACTGGGAGAAATGTCATTTTATGGTAAAAGAAGGGATTGTCCTGGGACACACAATATCAAACCAAGGTATTGAGGTAGACAAAGCAAAGATTTCAGTAATCGAAAATCTACCACCCCCAGTATCAACGAAAGGAGTCAGAAGTTTCCTTGGGCATGCGGGTTTCTATAGAAGATTCATCAAGGATTTTTCCAAGGTTTCAAAGCCCCTTTCCACCTTGCTAATGACAGGGGTTGCTTTTGAATTCGATAAGGAATGCATGACCGCTTTTCAGACACTCAAGGAGAAGCTCATTTCAGCACCCATAGTCATTGCACCAAACTAGGAGCTCCCATTTGAACTAATGTGCGATGCAAGTGATTATGCAGTGGGAGCAGTGCTTGGATAGAGAATTGATAAGGTATTTAGATCCATTTACTATGCTAGTAAAACTCTGAATGACACACAATTTAATTACGCGACTACAGAAAAAGAATTACTAGCAATAGTATATGCATTTGAGAAATTCAGGCCATACTTGATTGGAAATAAGGTGATAGTATACACTGACCATTCTGCCATAAAGTACTTGATGACAAAGAAGGATGCAAAACCTCGCCTCATTCGATGGGTCTTGCTACTACAAGAATTCGACGTGGAAATTCGTGACAAGAAAGGGACAAAGAATTCAGTTGCGAACCACTTGTCAATTTGGAGAACACAGAGAGCGAGAACACCGAGGATGTGCAAATAAATGATCACTTTCGGACGAGCAATCGTTTGAGTAAGTGCGAATTTTAATTTACCTTGATGCGATTTTGTTAATTTTCTTGCAGCTAAGGTAATACCCCCAGGATTGACAAGACAGCAAGTGAAGAGGTTTTACTCCGAAGTAAAGCACTACTATTGGGAGGAGCCGATGTTATACAAATACTGTGCCGATCAAGTCATCAGGCGATGTATACCAGAGGAGGAGATGCACCAGATTCTCACTCATTGTCATACCCTCCCATGTGGTGGACACTTTGGGGTATCAAGAACAACAGCAAAGGTACTGCAGAGCGGGTTATATTGGCCAACACTTTTTAAAGACGCCCATACCTTTGTGAAGAGATGTGATAGTTGTCAAAGAACAGGGAACATTTCAAGACGAAATGAAATGCCTTCGCATGGGATATTGGAAGTAGAACTATTTGATGTGTGGGGGATCGACTTCATGGGTCCATTCCCGCCATCCTTTGGAAATCAGTATATCCTTCTGGCAGTAGATTATGTGTCCAAATGGGTAGAAGCAGTAGCCACAAAAGAAAACGACAGTAAGACTGTTCAAATATTCCTTCAAAAGAACATTTTCACAAGGTTTGGCACTCCGAGGGCCATCATCAGTGACGAAGGAAGTCACTTTTGCAACAGGCAGCTGAATTCATTACTGTCCCAATATGGATTCTACCACCGCACCACACTTGCCTACCACCCTCAAGCGAATGGGCAAGCAGAAGTGTCAAATAGGAAAGTGAAGAGCATATTGGAAAAGACGGTGAATGGCTCAAGGAAGGATTGGTCTATCAAACTGGATGATGCACTATGGGCGTACAGAACAGCCTTCAAAACACCAATTGGAATGTCACCATATAAGTTAGTCTTTGGTAAAGCATGGCATTTGCCAGTAGAGTTGGAACATAGAGCTTATTGGGCAATGAGGAAGTTAAACATGGATGCCAAAGCAGCAGGGCAGAAGAGGCTGCTACAGCTGAGCGAGTTGGATGAATTCAGGCATAACGCCTATGAGAATGCAAAGATCTACAAAGAACGAATGAAAGTATGGCACGACAAGATGGTGATACCAAAAGAATTCCAAGAAGGACAACAAGTGCTTTTATTCAACTCAAGGTTAAGGTTGTTTCCAGGCAAGTTAAAATCGCGTTGGTCAGGACCATACACTGTGGTAAGAGCATTCCCCTATGGTGCAGTTGAAATTAAAGGGAGAGAGAGAGCTTCCTTCAAGGTAAACGGACAGAGGTTAAAACCCTATTTGATCAATGAAATGGAATATATGAGCCTAGTAATCTCTCTCACCCTAAAATGATAAGGAACTTGCGTCCGGCTAAAAGACGTTAAAGACAAATGCTACTGGGAGCAACCCGAGGTATTTTAAATTGTTTACTTTAATGCAGTTAATTTTTACTTAGAACAGTCTCACGGAGGTATTGTTATGTGTTGTGATGACAGGTGCAAGGCCAAGAACTTGGAGGGCGAAAACTGAAGATAAGCCAAGAATTTCAAAAATCGCAGAGCATGGCGCGCCAGCGTGGCGCGCCAAAAGATCGTAAAAGTTCAAAGTTTGGCCGCGCCATTTGCGGTGGCCGCACACGAAAGTCCGTAAGCGCAGTATTTTGGGCACCGCGGTGCCTGTAGCAGGGTCGCAGCGCCACGACGTAAAATCTGAATTTTGGAAGACGCCCTAATCAGACGGCCCTTTCTCTAAATCAAAAATTCAGAGCCCTGCCCCTCTCACAAGATTCAATGCACTATCCACCGTCACCGCCACCATTTTAAACCAAGTTTGTAAGTGTCTTGTTTCTGTTATTTTCTTTGAGTCTTGCACACATTGGGGACAATGTGTGATTTAAGTTTGGGGGGGTGTCTTATTTGTGTCTTATTGTTGTAGTATGTTTGAGTCTTTTTTAATTGTTTTGTGTATTTTTGAGTCATAATTTTTTTTCTTTTTGAGTCATAATTTTCTGTCAAAGATCATGCATGTTGTAGTTACTAGAAACACCTAGTGAAGTAAGGTGGAATAATGTAATGGAATTAGAAGCAACTATCTAAACACTTAGGTTAGATATGCCAAAAACTCATGAAATCTGTCTATTTGGGGTTTCTTGCTTGAATTGTGCATTGTTAAATGATTAAAACCTATGTGTATGATTGTTTGCTATTTGAGACAAAATAATTAGGATATGCATGTTAAGGAGATGACTCAGACATTTCTTTGTTAGTCAATTCTTACCACTCTTTTCTATCCCTGACATTAAAAATATCTCTAGTCAGGCCCGTTGAGCCTAAACATGAAACTTTTTCTTTGACACCCTATATTCCCACACTTGTGCCATAAGTAAGAATGTGAAATAGTTTGAATAGAATGTGTTAAAAAAGAGACAAAAAGAGTGAACAAGGTTGATGCACCCCAATAAAAAAGCAATAAGAAATAGGCAAAAGCCTAAGTTTGGGGGTGCTTGTTATTCATAATACACTTCACTCTCTCAAAACAAAAGAGGAGAAAGATAGATATGAAGTGAAGAAAGGAAATCAAAAGAAAAGGAAAAAATTGAAAAGCAAAAGAGTTTATGGTACACAAAATGAGCCTAAATGCCTATTTTTACCTACCCATGCCTAAGCCTACATTACAACCCTGAAAAGCCCTGAAGATCTCTTATATGCATATCCATGATTAGTGGAGAATAACAAGTAAAAATGTCATAGGACTTTTGAAATTGACATGCATAATTCAGTATTCTTACTTCCATTAAGCATGATTAAAATGAGTTTGCGAAATATCTAGTTTAATGTGTTTAGAATGCTAAAAATTCATGCTATATGTTCCTGCATATTATTCTGCTAATCTTCATGTTTTTTTTAAGTAACACCAATGCGGCAAAGTGATCAATGTCGTTGAGTCTTCTATTTTTTTTTTCTATGTGTCTTTATTTCTTTCTTTTTGATCTTTGCTCGAGGACGAGCAAATGTTAAGTTTGGGGTATTTGATCGGTGTATTTTATATACACTTTTTGAGTCATTTTTAGTTAGTCTTTTATCCATTTTTGTACAAATACGTGTCGTCTTAGGATAAATTTTCTTTCTTTTGAGTCATATTGGTTAAAGTGACTCATTGGAGGAAAAAGAGCAAAAAGAGGGAAAAAACGGAGGTTCCAGAGCTCGAAATGCGAGAAAGTGGCAAACCAGGCACATACACAGCCGCACGCGCCTAGACAAACAGAGTTGCAGTGGCGCCTAAATTCGAGGCTTGCAGACCAGCGGCTGGCCGACGCGGGAAAAATCAGATTTCTGAACTAATTATGGGCCAGGCCTGAAGGAAAACCCTGCACTCATTTTGTAACTATAAAAAGAGAACCCTAGAGCAGTTTTAAGGGTTCCCTTTCTTGCCAATTCACAACACATCTTTGAGTTCAAGATTGGAGACCATTCTTTAGTAATTTCTTGCTTTTCTTTTACATTATTTTCAGTTTTATGTTGGATATTGAATTAGTTCTTATCATGTCTATGACTAGGAACTAATTCTAATATAGGGCTTTCCATGTCAATTCACTTGAACCTTATATTTATGAATTAATGCATGTTTGTGGTTTTTCTTCTTATTGTTGAGATTTATCCAATATATGTTTTGATTGCTTGATAATTACTTGATCATTAATTATCATTACTTATATGATTTCTAACCAAAATCCGAAAGGGGAGGTTGTGACTATGCTGTAGTTGGGTAGACATAGGTTGAATCGTGGATGAAAATACACCGATTACTTGTGTAGCATTAATAAGGTTTTTGTTCTTAATCCTCCTCTAGAGTCAACCTTATCACCGAAAGGTAGAAAGGTGTTGTACTGGGGTCAAGTGTTTATATAACCTTAACAGGAGTATAAAACAGATTAGTAAACCTGATATCCCCAAAAGAAGAAGAACCATAGTTAATTGCATTAATAAGTAAATTAAGCGGATAGTTGAGGAGATTTGGAAGCCCTATTTCCATCATCACTGAAATAAACAACATAGTTAATTAGTCTTTATAATTATTAGTCATAATCAACAACTCAATTATCGGTCACCAAATAGATAACAAGGAATAGAATTTGGTACTTGCACACTAATCTCTGAGGACGATAACTCGGTCTTCCAAGATTATATTACTTGACACGACACGTGCACTTGCGTTAGTGTGTGCATAAATCGCGCATCAACTACCCACCACACCATCACTAACCACCCATGTCATTACAACTACCACTGTCAAGCACAATCAACATCGCCAACTACCAGCCACCACCACAAACCACATCTGTCAACATAACCATACTCTCGTCGTCGCCGCCACTACCGCCATTGCAGCCAATCGTTACTACTAACCACTTCTACCGTCACAACTAGCACTGCCGCCAACTACCACCAACATTATCGTCAACCAACACATATTCTTCAGCCATCATCACTACCAACCGCCTCCATCGCACCAGTCACTACAACACCAACTACCTCCATAATCCCAACTATCACCACCATCACTAGCGAACATAAATGTTATAATTTTTATAAAATAATAATTTTATTTTATAAAATTTATATTTACTTTTTAATATGTAGTTACTTTTTTATTTGAATTTTATGTTTATTATGTTTAAATAAATACATTATGCACATTCAGATATTTCAGAACAAATAGTCTTAATCATTCAATGTACATATCTAGAGACAATATCTAAATATACATTCAGATTCAGAAGTCTTACTCTTAATTGATAGAATATGATAGAATATTTAGTCATAATTGTGTATATTTTGTATGTGGTATGTGTATATTTAGTCATTTATTACCTTAATTCTAGCCTAGGATTGTGCTTGTATTATGGGTATATTTACTACCCATTTGAAATGAAATAATCAAGGAATATATTTCTTACATGGTATCAGATTCTAGGAAAAGTTCCTAAATCCCCCCCCCCCCTTTTGTCGTCGTCGTCCACTTCCTTCATCTTCCTTATTTCTTCAGCCATGTCTGACTCGAAATAAAAAATTTATCCAACCCTCGCTATTTCAAACATTAAGTCTCATATCTCCATCAATCTTGAGATGGAAAAAACGTCCATTATGCGACATGGACGGAGTTCTTCAAATTCATTGTCAGTCACATAGGGTTATCCATCACATAATTCCACACAAAAAAAGCAATGATAAAGTGCCGAAAATTGATGATGAAAAAGAATTATGGTTGACCCTCGATGCAACGGTTCTTCGGTGGATTATGCCACAATATCGAGCGATTTGCTGATACGATTATTGAACCCGACTCCACAACAATGGAGGCATGGAGTCGATTATGTGACATATTCCAAAGATAATAAAAATTCCCGAGCCGTCACACTTGAGCAAGAATTTTCCACCACTGACATGACGAATTTTTTCAATGCATCCGCATATTGTCAACGACTCAAGGTTCTGTCGGACCAACTCAAGAACGTCGGGGTGTCAGTAACTAACAATCGACTCATTTTACAAATGGTTGTCGATCTCACTAACGTGTATAGTGGCGTTGATACACTTATCCGCCAAAGCAACCCCCTTTTGCAATTTTATCAAACTCGTTCTATGCTCATATTAGAAGAAGTGAGTTTTGCCAAAAAGATAACAACTGTATCGAATTCTGCCATAGTTGTCGCTCTGTCCGATGATAACTCAACACAATTTAAAAAAATTCCGCCAAACCGTAGTCAAAGGGGAAGAAATGGCAATAACAGCGGTAAAAATCACAGCAGTGGCTGTGGTAGTGGCCATCGGAGTGGCGAAGGCGGTGGTAGTGGCGGCAGGGGCGGTGGCCAGCAGCCAAAGTCCGGCCACGTAGGGAAGTACACCGTAGTAGTGGGCCTGGCAATGGCCTTAAGCTATGTCGCCTATCCTTTTCCCTTCAGGAAATTAGGCCAGGCATAGTCCAAGGCATACTGGTCAGACGTCTACCAGTAGCCAGCAACCCAATAGTTTTGGGCCTAGCGTACTTGGGCCACATCCACAATCGACCCAGTGGCAGCAAGCACATTCGGTAGTAGTAACACCAACAGACATTGAGGCCGTGATGCACACTTTTGGACTCAATCCGCCCGATGCAAAATGGTACATGAACACTAGAGCAACGTCTTATATGACGTCCTCACAAAGTATCTCTCGTCCTATTTTAATTTGAGTAGAATCCGGGGGAAGAACACTGGAAAGCAATCAAGAATATTCTTAAGTATTTTAGACGAACTAAAGAATACTTTTTAGTCTATGGTGGGCAAGAGAAGCTAGTCGCTACTGGGTACACTGATGCTAGTTTCCAAATAGATCTTGTTGACTTCAAGTTATATGCCTTCATTTTCAATGGTGGAGTAGTAAATTGGAAAAGTTTTAAGCAAGAAACCACTGCTGATTCGACAACTGAAGCCGAGTACATTGCTGGATCGGAAGCTGGTAAAGAAGTTGCCTCGATATATGAGTTTTAAAAGAACTAGGGGTTGTTCCAAGTGTCAGTCATCCAATAACGATATATTGTGACAACACTGGTGCGATTGCGCAACTAAGGAACCAAGATCAACAAATAGAAACAAGCATCTACAGAGAAAATACCACATACTCAGAGAGATGGTGGAATCTAAAGAAATAGATCTAGACTATATTCCCACATATGATAATCTAGCTGACCCATTTACTAAGTCATTAAGCTTAGCTAAGTATAATGATCATTTTGAAAACATGGGTATTAGATACATTGGAGATTGGCTCTAGGCCAAGTGGGAGATTAAAAATATGTATGTCGTAGAGACAGTCTTTATTAGGGACAAAAATATACTTGAACACATTCGTATTATTAATGAGATTAATATTTATGACATTTGTAATTATTGAATTATTGTTTGATTGTTTCAATTATTCATATTGTTATAATCTGCACCATCGATGTCCATGTCTGTGCAGAATTCAAGTGATAAGGAAGAAGAGAATTTGTTCAAGCTTTTCTCTCTATATTTTCTCTTAAGGAAAAAAAAGAATACAAAATATCTCACATATTTATAGTGAGGCTTAGGGACTAATGTGTATAAAGGAAAACTTCAAGGTGCAGAATAACAAATCTAACAATAACTAACTAAACTAATTAGTAGCTAAAGCAGTGGATTTCACTAAGTAACAGTAGTCTCATCACCCCCCCCCCCCCACAAGCTAGGTCCAGAAAAAATATTTTTCAGGCCTAGCTTGGATAAGAGATAAAAGTGTTGCTTCTGCGTGAGGCTCTTCGTAAGCAGATCAGTTGGTTTCTCAGTCGTGCAAGGTAAAGAGGAGACACCAGTCCCTGCTGCACTTTCTCCCGAATGAAGTGACAATCGATATCTATGTGTTTGGTGCGTTCGTGGAAGACTGGATTAGAAGCAATTTGAATTACAGGTTTGCTGTCGCAAAATACTGAAACAGGCAAAGAGAATCAAATTCCAAGCTCAGAAAATAAACGAGTAAGCCATACAATTTCTGCTACCACATCAAGTTCGATACTCAATTTCGACCGAACTTCGAGAAATAGTGGGCTGTTTTTTCGACTTCCAGGAAATTAGAGCATGGCCAAAGAATACCACATATCCAGTCACAGATCTCTTTGTATTAAGACACGATCCCCAGTCAACATCACAATAAGCTGACAAGCTAGAGCACGCACCACTGGGCATAAATATTCCCAGTCCCGGAGATAATTTCAGATACTTAACAACTCTAGCAGCATCATCCATATGAGAAGCCTTCGGGGCCTGCATGAACTGGCTAAGACATTGCACAGCAAAGGCTATGTCATGCCTAGTATTCATCAGATATAACAGTCGACCAATGAGCCTTTGGTACTGTGAATGATCATCCAATAAAGGATCACAGCGATTGACTCCTCCGCCAGAGCTGATTCTGATACACTGATCATACACAACTGATGTTAACTGAACATTAAGCTCCATGGGTGAGCCAGAAGGTCTGACTTCTGTGAGCTTCAAATCAGCCAACAACTCCAAAGTGTACTTCCTTTGATGCATCATAATTCCATCATTGTTCCTAGCAAACTCAAATCTCAAAAAGTACCTCAATTCACCAAGATCCTCTATTTTGAAATGTTGTTGAATTATATCCTTAGCTTAATCATCAACATAGACCAATATCATCACTATGTGACTTCCATTTCTCTTTGTGAGAAGATAATAATCATAATGACTTAGTACGAATCCAGATTCAAGCAATACTGTTGTCAACTTGATATTTCATTGCCTCGACGCTTTCTTAAGTCCATATAATGACTTAAGCAATCTACAAACCTTCAACTTACTATGATTAAGGCCTTGTGGCAACTGTATATATACTTCTTCATCAAGTTCTCCTTGTAGAAAAGCATTAAAGACATCCATTTGGTGAATAATCCACCCCTTTGAAGCATCAATGGAAATAATTGATCGAACAGTAACCATCTTGGCCAATGGAGAGAACGTATCTTGGTAATCAATCCCTTCTCTTTGGTTGTAGCCCTTAGCTACTAGTCGTGCCTTAAACCTTTCAATCTCACCTGAAGCTTTGTATTTAATTTTGTAAATCCACTTGCATCCAATGTCTTTCTTACCAGCAGGTAAATCTACAGGCTGACATGTCTGATTATCCTCCAAGGCTCGGATCTCAGCCTGCATTGCCTCTATCCACCTTGGATCTTGCACTGCCTCTGCATAAGTAGCTGGTTCATGAGCTGCTGAAATACTAGCCAGAAAGCTGTGGTATGATTTAGAAATTCCAGCATAGCTGATAGCACTGGCCAATGGATACTTGACTGGTATGATCCTGGAATTTGTTGTGTGATCGGTGTATTTTATATACACTTTTTGAGTCATTTTTAGTTAGTCTTTTGCCCATTTTTGTACAAATACGTGTCGTCTTAGGATAGATTTTCTTTCTTTTGAGTCATAATGGTTTAAAGAGGGCAGAAACAGAGGTTCCAGAGCTCAAAAAGAGAGAAAGTTGGCGAACCGGGCAAGAAACAGGGCGGCGCCGCGGCACCTCCAACTAGCAGCAACAGAGCGTCGCGGCGCCAGTTGCAGGGCCGCGGCCCCGAGGCGGGAATCCTGCCAATTTCGAATGGGAATGGGCCAAGGCTTGGAAGGAAAACTGGGAAAACGACTTGGAGGCTATAAAAAGGAGATTTTAGGTCAGAATAAGGGTTCCAAACCCTTGTCAATTCATCACAACTTTGAAGATCAAGATTGGAGACCACTTTTTGTGTAATTTCTTAATTTCTTTGCTTTATTTCTTTATAGTTTATGTTGGATATTAGTTTAGTTCTTGACATGTCTATGACTAGGAACTAACTTAATTTAAGGCTTTCCATGCCAAATCACTTGAAACTTATTCTTATGAATTAATGCATGTTTTGGTTTCTTCTTATCATTGTTGAGATTTATTCAATAATTGTCTTGAATGTTTGGTAATTAATTGATCATTAATTATCATAATTTATACGATTTTTAATCGAAAGCCGAAATGGGAGATTGTGAATATGCTATAGTTGAATAAACATAGGTTAAATCGTGGACGAAAGTACCCCGATACTTGTGTAGTTTAATAGGTTATTGCTCTTAATCCTCTTTTATAGTCAATCTTATCACCGAAAGGTAGAAGGGTTCTATATTGGGGTTGAGTGTTTATATTACCTTAACAGGAGTATAAAACGGCTTAGTTAACCTGATATCTCAAAATAGAAGAAGAACCATAATTAAGTGCATTAACAAGTAAGATGAGCGGATAGTTGAGGAGATTTGAAAGCCCTGTTTCCACCATATCTGAAGTACAACAAAGTGATTTAGTTAGCATTCTTAATTATAGTTATAAACAATTCATCAATCACGGTTACCAAATAGATACCATAGAATAGAGTTTGAGAATTGAACACTAATCCCTGAGGACGATAACTCGGTCTTCTAGACTATATTACTTGTCACGACACGTGCACTTGTGTTAGTGTGTGCATAAATCGCGCATCAAGTTTTTGGCGCCGTTGCCGGGGATTGGCGTAGTTCAATATCATTTTATCTATTCTTATTTCTAATTTGGTTGCTCCAATAACAAGTTCCTAACTTGTTCTGCGAGCATCTTTTTATCACCTTTTGTTGTATTCTTATTTTTGCAGGTTAAATTTGAAAAAAAAAATCAGGACACATGGACTACTACTATCAGAGACAGTGGAGTCATCAACAGCAGCTTAACCCACAGGTTCTAGAGGAAGATCTAGACGAGTTGCGAGCATACTCGTGCTCACCAAGTGCCGAGCTCGGTTTATGGTCGAGACAAGGTGTCCTCGGAATTTGGAGACACAAATAGGGCAGCTAATGGAAATGATGAGCAATACACCTCAAGCAAATTTGCCTAGCGACACCATTGTGGGAAGTGATAAGCAAATTGAAGAGCCTGAACCACACCCAGCTGTTGAGGAATCTGGCGAGATAGTTGGTGTAGAGAAGGAAAAAATTACTGAGATCCAATTATTCACCTTTTTGGATTCTGTGGAAATTCTTTTCCCTGTACCTATTGCAGAAGAAACACCACCATCTGCCACTGTTGATCCCCAAATAGGAAGTCCATACCATCAAGGGCACCCCCTAGAGTTGAGAGATGTTGGGAATCTCACTGATCCCTACATTATAGAGAGCCTGGAAGACAAGTATGTCTCGTGTACTTGGGGGATAACCTTATATCTGAAGCCCTTAGTTGAAAAGATTGTTGTAGGAAAAGTGAGACATGCAACAATAACTATGCGGATTGCAAGCAGTTCGCAGAAGGATCCAAAGGGCACTCGTAAAGGTTAACTGCGTCCGGCTAAAAGGCGTTAAAGACAGCGCTACTTGGGAGGCAACCCAAGGTTATTTAATTTAATTTAATTTAATGAAATTAGTTTTTACTTAGAACAGTCTCACGGAGGGTATTGTTTACATGTTGTGATGACAGGTACAGGGCCAAAAATTTGGAGGCCAAAAAAACTGAAAAAAATCAAAAGGCGCAGAAAATTCAGCGTCGCGGCGCCAGTGCAGGGTCGCGGCGCCAAAAGTCCAGAAGAGCTCTGAAGTTTGGGCGCCGCGGCGCCAAATCAGAGCGCCACGACGCTGGAAGTTCAGAGGGTCGCAGAAGTTTGGGCACCGCGGCGCCAGTTGCAGGGCCGCGGCGCCGCGACGGAAACTCTGAATTTGTAAAGGAGCCTTAATCCGATTTTCCTTTCTCCAAATCAAAAATCCCAAACACTTCCACTCTGACGGGATTCCTGACGTTATCTGCCATGCATTAGCCACCGCCACCACTTTAAACCAAGTTTGTAAGTTGTCATGTTTTCTTTTATTTATTTTTGAATCTTGCACACATTGAGGACAATGTATGATTTAAGTTTGGGGGGTGTCTTATTATTTTTTGAGTCCTTTTGATTTGTGTTGTGTATTTTCTTTTAGTATTTTTGAGTCAATTTTTTTTCTAAAGATCATGCATGCTGTAGTTACTGAAATCGCCTAGTGAAGTAAGGTTGAATAATATAATGGAATTAGAAGCAACTATATAAACACTTAGGTTAGATATGCCAAAAATTCATGAAATCAGATTATTTGGGGTATCTTGCTTGACTTGTGCATTGTTTATGATTAAACCTATGTGTATGATTGATTGCTATTTGAGGCGAAATAATTAGGATATGCATGTTAGGGAGATGACTCATGCATTTCTTTGTTAGCCCTTTCTTACCATTTTTTGTCTATCACTGACATTCAAATTATATCCCTAGTCAGCCCCTTTGAGCCTATAAATAAGACTTTTTCTTTGACACCCTATAATTCCACACTTGTGCCATAAGTGAAATTTTTTTGGTGATTGAAATATAAAGTGTTAAAAAAGAGACAAAAAGAGTGAACAATTTTGATGCACCCCAATGAAAAAGTAATAATAAATAGGCAAAAGCCTAAGTTTGGGGGTGCCTGTTATTCATAATACACTTCATTCTCTCAAAACAAAAGAGGAAAAAGATAGGTATGAAGTGAAAAAAAAAATCAAAAGAAAATGGAAGAATTGAAAAGCAAAAGAGCTTATGGTACATAAATTGAGCCTAAATGTCTATTTTTACCTACCCATGCCTAAGCCTACATTACAACCTTGAAAAGCCCTGAAGATCTCTTACATGTGTATCTATGATTAGTGGAGAATAGCAAGTAAACATGCCATAGGATTTTGAAATTGACATGCATAGTTAGGTATTCTTACTTCCATTGAGCATGATTAAAGTGAATTTGCGAAATATCTAACTTGATATGTTTAGAATGCTAAAAATTCATGTTATATGTTTCTGCATATTATTCTGCTAACCTTCATGCTTTTCTAAGTGACAATTGTGCAGCAAAGTGATCAGTGTCTTTGAGTCAGTCTATTTCTTTTTTTTCCTCTTGTCTTTAATTCTTTCTTTTGATCTTTGCTCGAGGGCGAGCAAAGGTTAAGTTTGGGGGTGTTTGATCGGTGTATTTTATATACACCTTTTGAGTCATTTTTAGTTAGTCTTTTGCCCATTTTTGTACAAATACGTGTCGTCTTAGGATAAATTTTCTTTCTTTTGAGTCATAATGGTTTAAAGTGGCTCATTGGCGAAAAGGAGCAAAAAGATGGCAGAAACAGAGGTTCCAGAGCTCAAAAAGCGAGAAAGTTGCGAAGGGCAAGAAAGCGGAAGGCTCATGGCGCCCCAACTAGCGACAACAGGCGCGGCTGATTCTGAGGGCCAGCGCGGCGGGAATCCTGCCAATTTCGAATGGGAATGGGCCAAGGCCTGGAAGGAAAACTGGGAAAATGACTTAGAGGCTATAAAAAAGAGATTTTAGGTCAGAATAAGGGTTCCAAACCCTTGTCAATTCATCACAACTTTGAAGATCAAGATTGGAGACCACTTTTTGTGTAATTTCTTAATTTCTTTGTTTTATTTCTTTATAATTTATGTTGGATATTAGTTTAGTTCTTGGCAAGTCTATGGCTAGAAACTAACTTAATTTAGGGCTTTCCATGTCAAATCACTTGAAACTTATTCTTATGAATTAATGAATGTTTTGTTTCTTCTTATCATTGTTGAGATTTATTCAATAATTGTCTTGAATGTTTGGTAATTAATTGATCACTAATTATCATAATTTGTATGATTTCTAATCGAAAGTCGAAAGGGGAGATTGTGAATATGCTATATTTGAATAAACATAGGTTAAATCGTGGACGAAAGTACCCCGATACTTGTGTAGTTTAATAGGTTATTGCTCTTAATACTCCTTTATAGTCAATCTTATCACCGAAAGGTAAAAGGGTTCTATATTGGGGTTGAGTGTTTATATTACCTTAACATGAGTATAAAACGGCTTAGTTAACCTGTTATCTCAAAATAAAAGAAGAACCATAATTAAGTGCATTAACAAGTAAGATGAGCGGATAGTTGAGGAGATTTGGAAGCCCTATTTCCACCATATCTGAAGTACAACAAAGTGATTTAGTTATCATTCTTAATTATAGTTATAAACAATTCATCAATCATCGGTTACCAAATAGATACCATAGAATAAAGTTTGAGAATTGAACACTAATCCCTGAGGACGATAACTCGGTCTTCTAGACTATATTACTTGTCACGACACGTGCACTTGCGTTAGTGTGTGCATAAATCGCGCATCACTGTGCTATAAACATAGTCCTTTATCCATGTGGGGGGATTTCTCTCTCGAACTGGTCTACTGACATCCATGTCCACAGTATGATCAGGTGCTTCTTCCTGCTCCACACCTTCAGTTGGACTATCCATATGCTGAGCAGATCCTTCTGTTTGGTCCACAACTTCAATTTGGCTCCTGCATTCTGAGATAACCTGATCTCCTGGTATACACTGATCTGTGGATATAGTTGGGTTATTTTCATCACCATTTTGAGCCACATCTGCTGCACCTGAATGAAAACCAAGATCAGGAAAAAAATCTTCTTCATCAGGACCATATTGATGCTGTATTATAGACTGCTTGGCTTGGTCGAATGGAAATATATCCTCATAGAATTCCACATCCCTGCTAATGAATATGGTCTGATTCTCCAAATCCAGGAGTTTGTAGCCCTTGTGCCTGACAGAATAGCCAAGTAATATGGACTTGATTACCCTGGTGTCAAACTTATCCCTTTTAGTAAGATTTGTTGCATAACATAGGCATCCTACTACCCTTAAATGAGATAAGGAAGACTTCTTCTGAAATAATCTCTCATATGGTGACACATTTCCAATTACCACAGAAGGAACTCTATTGATGATGTACACAACAGCATGTATGCACTCACCCCAGAATTTTGTAGGTAAATATCCTTGAAACCTGATTGCCCTTGCAATCTTAAGAATGTGTCTATGTCTCCTTTCCACAACCCCATTTTATTGTGGTGTATATGGACAAGAGGCTTGATGGATGATTTCCCATTGCTTGAACAAGTCTTCACAAGCATGATTGAAAAATTCCGACCCATTATCTGACCTGATTTTCTTGACTTTTTTATTAAATTGTGTCCTAATAACTGCAAGTAAGTTCTTCAAAACAGAAGAAATATCTGATTTTAGAGTCATCAAATTTATCCAAGTCCATCTAGTATTATCATCAACAACTGTGAGAAAGTATCTCATTCCATTATAAGTGGGCACTCTATAAGGTCCCCACACATCAACATGTAACAACTCAAAAGGGGAATTTGCCCTACTTCTACTTACAGGAAATGGTAGCCTTACTTGTCTAGCCTTGGGACATATATCACAATGACTTATTGAAAAACTATCCTTATTTCTAAACTCATCAACTTTCCTTAGGACACTCATAGGGACATGCCCCATCCTCTTATACCATAGTCATGCCTGTATTTCTGCTGATGTGACTGAGAAAACTGAGACCTTGGCTGAATTAGCTTGTACACTTGCTGTTTGATTGTAACTTCTCCAAGAGTTCAGTATATACAACCCATCAACCTCCCTACCAATCTCTTTCACCTTTCCAGTGAAGAGATCCAACGACACAAAAAAATCATGGAAGAATTTTAGACTGCAGTTCAGCTCTCTTGTTAGTTTTGACACTGACAAGAGGTTGAACTTAAAGCTTGGTACACATAGCACATCCCTGATAACATCACCTCCAGCCAAACTACAATTTCCAGTTTGAGTTATCCTGGCAGTATCCCCTGTTGGTAATTGAACTTGACCTGCATTTTCTTTCAAGTTACATCTTTCAATCATACTTTCATTACCTACCATATGATTTGTGGCTCTTGAGTCCACTATCCAATTAGGATCAATATCATTATTAACCTTCACCTTACCTGCCATGTGCACTTTAGGAGCAGGGATATGCTCTCAGCACCTTCTCATACTGGTCTGGTGTACAAGTCTTTAGTAATGAGTTTAAGTGTTCATTCTGATAATGTGTCAGCTGATTTGTGTGCATCATCATGCTTCTGTTGGTGTTCACTTGTTGTCCTGCTCCATCTGTCAATACACTCCCTGAGGCTACCATATTTACCTTCTTCTTATTCTTCCGCCATCGGTCCTGCATTCCACCATCGTGATTGGTTTGTTCTTCCAATCATCAGGGTAACCTATTAGTTTATAACAACCTTCTCTAACATGACCTTGTTTGTTGCAATAGTCACACACCATCAGTTCCTCTAGTATGGTCTTTCATCTTACAATAGTCACAGAATGCTCCTAGAATGTATTTTCCCCTTCCCCTACTCTGAGGAAATCTGCTCACCATTGCCATTGGATCACTAGCTTTACCTCCAGTCATGCTATCTCCTGAGATAAGTCTTTGACTTTCATCCTGAGCCACCATGGCATATGCTTGATTAACACTGGGAATATGAGTCATTAAGAGAATATGACTCATTTCTTGATTATAACCATCATTGAGTCCCATAAGGAACTCAAGCATCCTTTGGTTCGAGAGATGCAGTATGTACTCTCTGGGACTGTCACACTCACAAGTTGGTGGTGGCACAATCGAATCTATTTCATCCCAAAGGTCCTTCATCTTGGAATAGTAACTGGATACATGCATAGTTCTTTGGTGAAGCAGTGCTAGCTCCTTCTTCAACTGGTACCCTCGACAAATTGATTTTGTCGAATCTCTCCTTCAAGTCCTTCCATACTGCGTATGCTGTAGACCTGTACAGTATCCCACTAAGTAAGCTCTTATTCATATTCTTCATAATTCAGGCTATCACCATAGCGTTGCATCTATCCCATTGCTTTGTTTGATTTGGCCCGAATGTATCTCTCTTAACAGATCTGTTGATGAAGCTAATTTTGTTCTTAGTTAACAATGTTAGCTTCATCGCACGACTCCAGAGTGTGTAGTTTTCCATTCCTGATAATTGAATCTCCACTTGAACACTCGAAGGTGTATCAACAACACTTAAGAAGAGAGGATTGTTGTGATCCCCGATGTTGAGACTCGCATTTGAATTAGCTTCTACTCTCAAATCACTATGTGGTACTTTGCCTTCCATTTCTTCCAATCACTAAAACAGAATTCTCATCCAGCAGCTAATTCTGACCTCAATAATCGATCGATACTCAACACAGTCCAAATCGATCAATTCAATGAACAATTGAGACAAATTGCAGATATTCAACTTCGCGATGTTTATACACAACGAATTAAGCAACAATTCAATCACATGCAATGGATCGCGACAAATCGATCGCAGTAGATCGCGATTTAGATCTCTCATAATCTAAACTCAGAATTTACTTAATGCACAATCGATTCCCTCGAAGTAGAGAAAATCACAATTGAAAAACTCAGAAAAACACGTGATATACAATTAACAACAGATCTGATTCAGATAATGCAAACTTGTCACCTCGATTACACCATGCACACCTTCGAAATCTCTCTTCTCTCCTATAGCGACGCCGACTTTGATACCATGTTATAATCTGCACCATCGATGTCCATGTCTGTGCAGAATTCAAGTGATAAGGAAGAAGAGAATTTGTGCAAGCTTTTCTCTCTATATTTTCTCTTAAGGAAAAAAAATACAAAATATCTCACCTATTTATAGTGAGACTTAGGACTAATGTGTATAAAGGAAAACTTCAAGGTGCAGAATAACAAAGCTAACAATAACTAACTAAACTAATTAGTAGCTAAAGCAGTGAATTTCACTAAGTAACAGTAGTCTCATCACATATATGTGCATCCCTTGAGTTTACGTTGTCATTAATAGAGTGAGATATTAATGATAGAAGCATACAACGTAACTCTCAAAATAGCCTCGACTAATGATCATCGAGAATGAAATATCGATGATATGCTATAAGACTTCGGCGTATGAGGCAACACGTGCATCGGAAATTAGAAATAAGAGTACTAGTATTTTATTATTCGCGTATAATAATTAATGCTCGTTAAGGAAGAAAATGTTGTTTATTACTCTCTCCATTTTATTTTACTTCTCATGTTTTGATTAAATCTTTTATTTTTATTTTTGTTATCCCAATTTAATACTACTTTCTTTCCCACTATATTAATCTCTCTCAGCTTATATTGAGTAAAAGTAAAGGTCACCACTAATAATTAGTTATATCTTGATTTTCTAAAATAATAATTAATTTAAATCGATTATTTTTAATAAGCAAGACAACTAAGATGGATCAGGGAGAGTGATTATGTAGCATAATTTATGCTATTTATTTAATTTATCCCTAATCTCTATGTCAGTTGATCCAAACTTGTGATAAAGCTCTGTACACAGACGCAGTAGCGTGATCCTTTACCATAATTTCTATAAATAATGAGTAAATTTATTTTCCATTCAATTCACCGTTCAAGATCTCTTTGCACCAAAGTTAAAACGATCCATATTGACGAAATGAGTTGTTTTAATTTTAAAAAAGTTTGGACAATTGTCACTTTATAAGTTGGCTTTTATTTTGAAGTTGAATTAAATTCAATGTTTTTTCCTTTTACATGGTAAGTTATGATATTACTGCTCAGTGTTGGAATCTTGCATTATATTATTCACGCTATAAATGTTCAATCTTGCATGTTTAGCAGTGAAAACGATACTAGAACAGTTCACATTGATTAAGTGTACTATATATGGAGATTGAATAATCCTTACCTGTAAACTAATTTGTAAAGTTGATGCAAATTAATTACGTCTAATATCCAGTTCCTTTACCTTCATTGTCAATACCACATTGCCTACTATTTTTACTGTTGCCGTGATTGGTAGTCATCCAGTACCACAAAATGAACTACCTTTTCAATTGAACTTTCACGAAATGACATTTGTTTTTTGGCGACAGCCAATGACAATATTACTGGTTGATGGACTCCATAAATCTTATCCTTTTTTAAAACAGGAAATTAATTTGACTTTTGTAATCATTAAATAAAGCATTTACCCTCAAAGACTCACAAATGTCTAAAATTTCGTCAGGAAATAAACATATTTGTCCTGAATGAGAAAGTAAGTGTTACTTTTATTTTACAAATCGCATCATGTCAAATCAATTAGTACAACAAACATGGTGCGAATTAAACCGTAACGCTTTAAACTTTGGCCTGAACGG
The DNA here is from genome assembly GCA_029844215.1 of Przewalskia tangutica. NCBI lineage: Eukaryota > Viridiplantae > Streptophyta > Magnoliopsida > Solanales > Solanaceae > Przewalskia > Przewalskia tangutica. The sequence continues at coordinate 30,474,180 of CM056732.1, forward strand.
ATCGGTATTCGGTGTTACATGCATGACGTATAACTTGAGACATGCAAGTAAAATAAAATAATTTTCATAGCATGAAATCATTAAAAGAGATCTTCATTCATAAATAAGTTTTTAAGTTCAAAACTATAAGATATCTGCATGACCTAACCAACATAGTCCGTGAAGCCTCTAAACATAACTGTGAATAATGACATTTATCGGGACAAGTCCCCGATATATCCATAAACTAATAATGTAAGACAAAGGAAAAATACACCCTGAAGATCAAGTGGGGCTCATCAAAGCTGATAAGTGAGGAAGCCTAGCATCGAGTCATGTCTATCCATATCTACATCGTGAAAACGCCTCAAGTAAAAAGGGACGTAAGTATTGTACAATAGCACTCGTATGTAAAATAGAACTGAATGAAATAAGGGGACATGAAGGGAAGGGCAACCCAACAATAATATGAATAAGGCGTGAAAAGATAAGTAAATCTTACATCAGGATAAGCTTAATATTTACATTCACAATAACATAAGAAATCTTTTAGTCTTTAATAACTGACATGTCATATCCACCATGTAAGCACATGAACTCCGACCTCGGCTCGATAGGTTAAGTCATCTCATCACTTTGCCAGGATGGTGAGACATACACAATCATTATTGCTAACAATTGGATCCTAAATAAATCCTCATCGGGGTAACATGAAAGAATCACCCGCCCAATAGTACAACATTTATCCTACGCTAACATACGTAATTTCGGACGTTTGCACGACTTCTGGGTTAATAAATCATACCCCAAAATATTAACATTATAAGAAAGGCTCGATGGCCCATAAACCTATTCATATTTCATCATCATGAGATTCATATCATAAGTGTATAAAATATAGGTTCGTCATATTTGTGCCCTTTTTGAAGAAATATCACAACTTGAGTAGTAATCACATTATTGACATGGAAATATTGGATGCCTCTTGAGTAGTAATCACATTATTGACATGGAAACATTGAATTCAATAGGTAAGATAATGAGAACTTAAGGAATTCATAAGATGTTTATGATACTCAAAGTGAAACACATATAATTGAGAAAATAATTGAGCAAAGGAAACTCAAATGTTTACTAAAAACAAGAACCTTTTGAGTATGTGGAAGAAAGCTAGAGAGGAAGGGATATTCAGAAAAGTCTGATTTCAAATGAGCCAAAGGCCTCAATTTATAGTGTGATGAAGATGAATTCCCATTTAGCCAAGTAATGACCTTCAATAGTCATGTAATGACACTTGTTGAGGGTTATAATTCAGCCAAATAATGGCTGAATTCAAGTGCTAAGTAATGGAGGATTAATGCTCCAAAACCATCCCAAAAGTAAAAAACAAATCCGTCTTCCGTTGACCTCACTGACAGTGAAGCGTCGCGGCTCTGCGAGGGAGGCGCCGCGGCACCAAACTTCCAGTAACCACCAAGCATCAAGGCGTCGCGGCCCTTCACGGCCCACGGTGATTTCTAACTCGTTTCATCTTTTACACATCGTACACTTCTTCCTTCATTTACCAACGTGAAACACTCGTCATTTGGCCAATAACCGTCTATCATATCATGTCTCAAAAAAATTGTATACGTACCAATATCTCTTTCACTAAGAAAATTTACGATCCTTGGTACAATAAGTGCACGTGTGTGAAAACGACGTTTTCGATGTGCGGGGCCCCAATTGTTCGAGTCATAAATAATAGAATTAACATTATTTCATATTTAATAAATTTCCAACAACATAATCATTATTGCTAACAATTGGATCCTATAAATCCTCATTGGGGTAACATGAAAGAATCACCCGCCCAACAATACAACCTTTATCCTACGCTAACATACATAGTTTCAGGCGTTTGCACGACTTCTGAGTTAATAAATCGTACCCCCAAAATATTAACATTATAAGAAAGGCTCGATGGCCCATAAACCTATTCATATTTCATCATCATGAGATTCATATCATAAGTGTATAAAATATAGATTCGTCACATTTGTACCCTTTTTGAAGAAATATCACAACTTGAGTAGTAATCACATTATTGACATGAAAATATTGGATGTCTCTTGAGTAGTAATCAGATTATTGACATGGAAACATTGAATTCAATAGGTAAGATAATGAGAACTTAAGGAATTCATAAGAAGTTCATGATATTCAAAGTGAAACACATATACTGTTGGTATAATAATTTGTATATGGCCAAAATAATGTTTCAATACAATCTGTTTAAATACTTAGTAAAAAACATATTTCACAGTATAAAAAATACTTAATTGAAATCAGTACAATAAACAAAATATGTTTTGAATAAAAAAAAAAAATTTCAGAATATAATCGAGCTAACTTAGTTCAAAGTGTGTCCTTAAGGAAATTATTTCCCTCACAGTACTCGAGGTTAATGGAATATCGCCTCCCAAGATAGAACGATTATCTTACCAGAATAGTAGTACTCCAAATTCCAGTAGCAGCGAACCACTCAACGACAATATATCACACAGACTTAGGAAGAAAGAATTTTTCAGATGAAGAAATTCGTATTGAATGAATTGATTAATAAATACTTGGAACAAACAAGAATTTATAGTTTTTGGAGGTACTGATTCTGAATGTTTGCAACCATTCAGAATAGTCACCAAAATTTTGGAGGGAAATTCGAAAAAAAAGGACTTAAACACGGGTCGGTCGCGGGTCTTGGGTCGATCCGTTTGGATTTATTTTTAATTAATTAATTAATTAATTAAAGAAACGTTTGTCCAAAAAGATTATAAATCCAAAGCCGAAGCCGAAGCCGAAGCCGAAGCCGAGCCGAGTGAGCGACGACGACGGCGCGAGGGGTCCTTGCCCTCTCAACCCTTTTAGCAACTAGAGAAGGTGTAATGTAATATATACATCTTTCTTTCCTTCTCTTTTTTCGATGTGGGACAAAAGAGTCTTTTACTCCCTTTAATTTTTATCCCATCATTTCTCATTCACTAATATCAAAACCCAACAATCCCCCACATGAATGGGGAATGGCTATAAGATAAAAGAATGTACGGGCGAGTGTGATATACAAGCGAGAATTGACTGCATCTGGATAAGTAGGTTTCCCTTTAAACTTTCCGTAGTGAACTTATATCGGATATACTCGATCAATCGGTAGATTTGATATCTTTGAACCGTCGAACTTTGTTGTATACCTAGACAACATAAGACACACAATCAACCCTCAACCGTTTATGGTTCTCACAGTTGTGTTCGTTTCAGCCATGAACATCGTCTGGTCTCATGAGTGCATAGAGAATGGTCCTTTACTGTCATTCCCCTTTTAAAGCGGCTTACACTTAACACTCACATATGTGATTTCTAAACATGTGGTCCTATAGCCACATTATCTGGTCATATATTGCCAGATTTAGATAACCATTAAAAAACCTTAATGTTTTATTAACTCATTAACAAGCTATAAAGTCTTATCCTTATTTCTGAACATTGTCTTCATCCGAGAATGGGTAGAGTTATTTGACAATGTTGAACCGTCAGTCACAACTTTGTTTGATCTCCTTGAACCTAGCTCTTGGGATCTCCAGTCTGCTAGGTAGAGTTACCGCCATGATGACTTGTCCTTGGCCTTAACCCCATTCCCATTGATGATCTACTAACTCCCTCTCTAGATAAGTCTTTTGTAAGCGGATCCGTCACGTTATCTCTTGACTTTACATAATCAATTGTGATAACGACACTATAGAGGAGTTGTCTAACGGTATTGTGTCTCCGTCGTATGTGAAGAAATTTTCTGTTATACATTACGCTCCCTGCCCTACCTATTGCTGCTTGACTGTCACAATGTATACATATAGGAGTCAAAGGTTTGGGCCAGAATGGAATATCTTCTAGGAAATTTCGGAGCCATTCAACTTCTTCACCGACCTTGTCTAAAGTTATAAATTCTGATTCCATTGTAGAGCGGGCGATGCATGTTTGTTCTGATGATTTCCAAGACATTGCTCCTCCACCAACGGTGAAAACATATCCACTCGTGGATTTAACTTCAAACGATCCGGTGATCCAATTGCATCACTATATCCCTCAAGTACTGCGGGATATTTATTATAATGCAAATCATAGTTTTGGGTGTGTTGTAAATATCCCAAGACTCGTTTCATTGTCATCCAATGAGTTTGATTGGGATTACTCGTGAATCGACTCAGCTTGCTTATAGCACATGTTATATCTGTTCGTGTACAATTCATAATATACATCAAATTCCCAAAGCTCATGCAAAGTCCAATTGTGAGTCACTTTCACCTTCATTCTTTTGAAGTGCAAAACTTACATCAATTGGAGTCTTTGCAACATTGAAATCTAAATACTTGAACTTGTCAAGTATTTTTTTAATATAATGTGAATGTGATAATGCTAGACCTTGTGGAGTTTTATGGATCCTAATTTCTAAGATCAAATCAGCAACCCCTAAGTCTTTCATGTCAAATTTGCTAGCGAGCATACACTTCGTAGCATTTACATCGACAATATCTTTACTCATTATCAACATGTCATCAACATACAAACAAACAATGACTTCATGATTTGGAGTATTTGTAATGTAAACACATTTGTCACACTCATTAATCTTAAATTAATTTGTCAACATTGTTTGGTAAAATTTCGCATGCCATTGTTTGGGTGATTGTTTAAGTCCATAAAGTAACTTAACAAGTCTGCACACTTTCCTTTCTTTACCAGGAACCATAAAACCCTCAGGTTGTTCCATGTAAATTTCTTCCTCCAATTCTCCATTTAAGAAAACTGTCTTGACATCCATTTGATGAATTTCAAGACCATATACGGCCGCCAGTGCCACTAACACCCGAATAGATGTTATTCTTGTTACCGGCGAATATGTGTCAAAGTAATCAAGACATTCCTTTTTTCTATAACATTTGACCACAAGTCTTGCCTTATATTTGTCAATAGTGTCATCAGCTTTCATTTTCCTTTTAAAAATCCATTTTGATCCTAAATGTTTATTTCCAGGAGGAAGATCAACTAATTCCCATGTATGGTTGTTTAAAATTGATTCAATCTCACTATTGACTGCTTCTTTCCAAAATGTTGAATCAGAAGATGACATTGCTGCTTTAAATGTTTGAGGCTCATTTTCAAGCAAGAATGTTACAAAATCTGGTCCAAAGGAAGTAGATGTCTTTTGACGTTTGCTACGCCTTGGATCCTCTTTGCTTGGTATACTTTCCTTTGGTTCTTCCCGCGGTCGTTTAGATCTTTCACTTGACGACTCACATTCAGTTTTATACGGATAGATGTTTTCAAAGAATTCAGCATTATCTGATTCAATTACCGTATTAATATGAATTTCGGGATTGTCCGATTTGTGAACCAAAAACCGACAAGCTTTGATGTTTGTAGCATAGCCAATAAAAATACAATCCACAATTTTTGGTCCGATTTTTACCCTTTTGGACAAAGGAACTTGGACTTTCGCTAAACACCCCCACACTTTGAAATATTTCAAGTTGGGTTTTCTTCCTTTTCATAGATCATATGGAATAGATTGTGTTTTGCTCTGGGGTACTCTGTTGAGTATTCGATTAGCTGTAAGGATAGCTTCCCCCCACAAGTTCTGCGGTAAACCGGAACTAATTAGTAAGACATTCATCATTTTCTTTAATGTTCGGTTTTTCCTTTCCGCAATTCCATTTGATTGTGGTGTGTAAGGGGCAGTAGTTTGATGAATAATTTCATATTCCAAACATGTCTCTGCAAAAGGAGATTCGTACTCTCCACCCCTATCACTTCTAATCATTTTGATCTTTTTATTCAATTGATTTTCCACTTCGTTCTTGTATTGCTTAAATGCATTAATTGTTTCATCCTTACTATTAAGCAAATACACATAACAGTATCGAGTGCAATCGTCAATGAAAGTTATAAAATACTTTTTTCCACCACGAGATGGTATTGACTTCATATCACATATATCTGTGTGAATTAAGTCTAAAGGATTTGAATTCCTATCAATAGACTTATATGGATGTTTAACAAACTTATATTCAACACAAATTTCACATTTTGATTTGTTACACTCGAATTTAGGCAATACTTCTAAATTAATCAATTTTCGCAAGGTTTTGTAATTGACATGTGCTAAACGAACATGCCATAAATCATTTGACTCCAATAAGTAAAACGAAACTGAATTTTCATTAATATTGTCAACAATCATTACATTGAGTTTGAAAAGCCCTCGGTGAGGTGGCCCTTTCCAATGAACATATTATTCTTACTTATTACAATTTTCTTACTAACCAACACGCACTTAAACCCGTTTTTGACGAGTGGTCCGGCGAAAACTAAATTCCTCCTTATTGTTGGAACGTGCAGAACATTGTTGAGAGTCAGGACCTTGCCGGAAGTCATCTTCAGAAGTATCTTCTCATATCCTTCAACCTTGGCTGTTACAGTATTTCCCATAAACAGTACCTCTTCAGGTCCAGCGGGAGCATAGGTTGTAAATGCTTTTTTTGCAGCGCAAACATGTCGAGTGGAACCAGAATCAAGTCACCACTTCTTTGGGTTTCCAACCAAATTGCACTCAAAGATTGCATTACGCATCATTCATATCAATTGCCATTATTTGTTTGTCACTGTCAAATCGACAAACTGTTTTACTTAATAAAACCAGAATAACAATTAAATCACAGACTCAAATGATGAAGGTTTTATTTCTTCAAATCGGAGTATAATTGTGAAACTTAAACGATGAAGATTTTATTTCTTCAAATCGTAATTTGAACGATGAAGATTTTATTTATTCAAATCGCAGTATAATTATGAAACTTTAGTATTCCAACGAAGTTTTTATATCTTCGAGTCAGAATACTAATATTCATATGGAGTAGAAAACTACACAATTTTTAATCTCCTTAAACAGAACGACGAAGATTTTATGTTCTTCAAATCGTTGTACAAGTATCACATGAGTAACTCAAATTCATTCTTACTACCTTGAAAATAATCTTCACGTATTTCATGCAACAAATATCATACACAACGGTGAAGATTTTATTTCTTCAAACCGAATCAATTATGCTTGAAACGAAGTGCAGTATATTGTATGTTGTGTACTTGATGAAGTTTTTATATCTTCAAATCAAGTACCCAAATGAGTAGAAAGTTATGAAAACTTTAATCTCAACCGGAGTAGAAAATCCGAAGATTTTAGTCTCCAAACAACATACAAGAAAAACACCTTTTTTTTCCTCTGGAAAACACCTTTTTTTACTTTTGGAAAACACTTTTTTATGGACTTTAATATTCCAACGAAGTTTTTATGTCTTCAAGTTAGAATATGAAGTTTCATACGGAGTAGAAAACCACACATGTTTTAATCTCCAAACCAGAATACAGATTAAATAAAATAAACATAATTTCCTTAAGATTGTTGGTATAATAATCTGTATATGGCCAAAATAATGTTTCAATACAATCTGTTTAAATACTTAGTAAAAAACAGATTTCACAGTAAAAAAAATACTTAATTGAAATCAGTACAATAAATATAATATGTTTGAATAAGAAAAAATAATTTCAGAATATAATCGAGTCCACTTAGTTCAAAGTGTGTCCTTAAGGAAATTATTCCCCTCACAGTACTCGAGGTTAATGGAATATCGTCTCCCAGGATAGAACGATTATCTTACCAGAATAGTAGTACTCCAAATTCCGGTAGCAGCGAACCACTCAACGACAGTATATCAGACTTAGGAAGAGAGAATTTTTCAGATGAAGAAATTCGTATTGAATGAATTGATTAATAAATTCTTTGAACAAACAAGAATTTATAGTTGTTGGAGGTACTGATTCTGAATGTTTGTGTCACGCCCCGAACCCCGGGCCCGTGACTGGTGCCCTACCTGGCACCCTTCTACCTAACTGACACAAGTAAACTGCGGAATTTAATAACACCTCATTTTTTTTTAAAACCAACATACGTGCAAGGGCAAAGCCGACAAGGCTGCCATATAATATACATAATCAAAAGACACTACATTGTACATGAGTCCAATCCCACATATGAATACAAACCTCTAAGAGTTATACTGAACTATGACGGGACAAGGTCCCGCCGCACTCCATAATCAGATAAAAGCTCATGTCAAGGATCTATACCAAAAGATAAACTCTCGAATGTATGGAGCTATCCACAAACTCCGGCGGTCCTACACTGCAGATCACCAAATCATTACCTAAACTCACGGATGAACGCAGCCCGGGCGAGGTCAGACGGGAATGTACCAAGTATGTGAAATGAAGCATCAGAATGAAATCATGACAGTATAAACAAAACAGGAGACATGTATGATAGCCAACCTACAATACACAATACATAAGCAGTCATATCAAGTCAGGGACGCATGCCCTCAAAGTCATTACTCAAATATAGCCATGGGTCTCACGCCCATAATATCAATCATGCCCGTGGAATCCTTCCTCACTGCCGGCAGTCCATGATATAATACAACATCAGTAAGCACACTGAACCTTGAAATCATGAGAGTAATGCAATCCTTTTTATCTTTTAAGTTATGTCTTTAACAATGAGAATTAATGTTCCACTTTAAATCATAAACACACTGCACCCTTTCATTAATGAAATCACTACCGTTTCAAAACATGAAGGTCGTTCCAGTGCCAGGGTCAACTACCCTCTGTGTTATAATGCAACCTATCATAGGACTATTTCACCCGCAAGGGACTATTTCACCCGCTTAGGTCAGGAGGACCCGCAATGAGTCATCGGTACACGATACTCGCATCACGGATAGCTAATCCATGACTTATATATATCTCGGGAATTTAACCCGTCCGAGTCAAATACCGACCCGCCGTGAGTGTGTACCACTCACCCCCATGGGGAGCTAACCCATGGTATCCTTGAAACAAGTTGCCGGCCCTTTATGGAGGGACGCGGAGATGTGGAGATATGACACTTGCACGAATGTCTATATGAGCAACTCATATGCAAGCAACCCAAGACAATACCATGTCTTTCACACCAAGACAATACCATGCCTTTCCTTGTTACATAAACCAAGACAATACCATGCCTTTACACAAACCAAGACAATTACCATGCCTTCTTTTTACATAAACCAAGACAATACCATGCCTTCTTTTTACATAAACCAAGACAATTACCATGCCTTCTTTTTACATAAACCAAGAGAAATACTTATTCAAGCAAGCCAAAATACTATCAAGGCGCAAATAGAATAGTTCTCATTTAACAAACCAAAGTACTTATCAAGACACAAATAGAATAATTCTCTTTTATCAAGCCAAAGTACTACGTACGTACATTCTTTTCAAAAGACTTCTTTTTATGTAAAATCCCAAGATACTAACACCCGTAGTATCAAGGCGTGTCTATTTTTCAAAGTAATTTACTATACTTTTAGAAACTCATTTCAAAGCTTGAAACCAAGTAACTTCAAATTTTCACAATCTAGACAACTTATGTCCATTAATCAAAATAGACAACTTTCTTAACCTTCCATAAAGCCGTTATAACCAACTTCCCATAAAGCCGTTATAACCCTTTATGGTTTTAGACCAATTCATTCCTTTTTATATCCAAGAGACTTACACTTTTAAAACCAAGTATCACATACTTACAAATCAAATTTCTTAACTTTCAAAATACTTCAAGTCTCTTAATATTTATAAATCAAGTTTCTTCTACTTTTAAACCTCAAGTAACTCACGCCTTTAAAACAAGTTACTTCTCTTAAATCATGTCATTTCTCCTCTTTTAAAACAATTAAGTAAATCACTCCTTTGACTCCCCTAAAGTCATTATAACGACCTTTAGGTTTTGGAACTAAGGCACTAGCTAAAAGATTTGGAAACCACTTCCTTTTCAAGACTCTATGTACTTTAAGTAAAATACTTCCACTTTTGAGAATCCAAACTTCACTAAGGAAATAGATTATAACAACTTACAATTAAAACGTCAAAGTACAATCAAGGAAGTATATAGAACAAATTATATATTAGGCAATCCAAGTACAACCAAGGAATGGATCATTTAAGGAGTATGACATACTTTCTTTATCTTAAGGAATCATGCTAGAAGAAGAGATAGTTCACATACCTTATCGGCTTAATCCCCAAGCTAAGTCGAATACTCCGCACGTAGAATTGTCAACCTATAATGATCACAACATGACTATCAATTTCTAGTTTCTAACGTAGAGTAATACTAAGTATACGGTCTCTTATTCTACGAAAAATCGGGCAGCACTTCCTTTGTTTCTACATACTTTGCCACCTTTTTCAAGGTCGAATTCAATAACCAAACATGTCACATTTAAGGCTCAACATACCAACCAATCAAAGGGGATTACACGCCTTACAATACGTGTAAAATTCCTCCCCACAATTCATACCAAGTAGTTTAATAACCAAGCCATTCTCGGCCAACATAAACAACAACACTAAGTCCTTTCCAATTCTTTTTCAATCCAAGTTTTTAGGTCTAACATGTTATATAGTCATAGGCAATTTTAACAACTATAATTTCTTCTTTATATAACATGTGACGACTTAAACTAATAATCAACTTGAATTGTAATCTTAAGACTAAACATGCTAGTTTTCGGATTAGGGTTCCAATAACCAATACACTTATCAAACTTCATACTAAATACCTCATGCTTGCTAATATCCATAGCTACAACAATAAGTAAACTTTAATTGCTAAAACGACAAGATTTATACCTTTACAAGCCCTTAAAAATTCCAAGATTCAAAGTCGCTCCTTAGCAATTATTAGCTCCTTTCCTTTACGCTCCAATCGGCTATTTGAAGCCTCTAGAAGTTCACAACCAACTTCTCTTCAATTTCCAATCCAAACTTGTGAAAACGACTTAGGTTTTCGCCTTGTGACTAACGTGAAAACGTCGTTTTTCCGAAATCTTTCTATTGAGATATCCTTACAATACCCTTAGGGACCTTGGGTTTAAGTCTTGTGAATAAAGAACCACAAACTCAAATTTTTTGTGTGGGAATTTCATCAAAGCCGAGAGCTATCTATGAAGAACAACAATGTGTGAAATAATTCTAAGTGTTGAGAGCTAGTCTTGCACTAGTGTGGTATATATAACACAATGAAGGGTCAAGATTATAACACTTGAGTGTCTAGGATGAAGAACACTTGGATAAAAGCCGAGTGGACAAGTTGACAAGTCAACAATCTCAAGCTTGAAGACTTATCATCCACAATGGTCAAATGACCATTCTAACCTTGCTAATTTTCGTCCAAGACCATGTGGGGGAGGTTCCACGTGTCGCCCTCTCATTCGTCCATAAAATTTCGTAACCCACGTGGGCCCCGCAAAAAATAAAATTCCTCGGGTGGGCCCCACCACGTGACCAAATCCGTAAAAATAAATTTCCATAATATTAATAAGTTCCATATTCTTCAAATAATGCATTTTGAGAATCTAATTCTCCTCAACGAACATTTTTCCTTTCCGACGTTCGGAAGATTTTCCGTCGTAAAAACAATTCTTTCTTTCGTACAAATTTCAAGTCTTGTGTTCTCGCGTCTATTCTCTTATACATGTCTTGGACTTACGGGGTGTAACAGTTTGCAACCATTCAGAATAGTCATCAAAATTTTCGAGGGAAATTCGAAAAGAAAGGACTTAAACACGGGTCGGTCGCGGGTCTTGGGTCGATCCGTTTGGATTTATTTTTAATCTTTATCCGAATCTGAAGCCGAGCGACGACGACGACAACGCGAGGGGTCCTTGCCCTCTCAACCCTTTTAGCAACTAGAGAAGGTGTAATGTAATATATACACCTCTCTTTTCTTCTCTTTTATCAATGTGGGATAAAAGAGTCTTTTACTCCCTTTAATTTTCATCCCATCATTTTCCATTCACCAATATCAAAACCCAACATATACAACATTCTACGTTTTATATAATTGAAGGCACATCTTGCATATTAAAGAGAATACATTGAACAAGACGAATGTGGTATGGGGAAGAACAAATAAACATTCTTATATGTGGAGAGCTAGCCTTACATTCCCTTATTAGCTTCAAAACACCCAAAGAAAAACCAAACTTCGAAGAAGAATTTCAAAAATCTTCACTTGAATCTTTGTGAAGGATTTTCTTGAAACTCCAAGGATTTGTAGAGTGGAATCTCATTATAAAAAATTGTATTACGAATGTTAGAAACACCTAGAATTACTTAGAACATGGAGGGACTTACCTTGACGTGGGAGAATGAGGAGAGGAAAGAAAAGTCTATCTAGGATCAAGTGGAAGCGAAAATAGTCTGAAATCCTCAAAGTTCGCGTAATTATTAAAAGAACTAGGCACGATTGACGGTTCAATATGCTGGCAGCATATTGTGATATGCCGCCACTACAATAAAAGACTTATTTTGTTGAGGTTTTTTTTTAATTTTACGGCGGTTTCCGACCTCCGCAAATGGAATTGTAGAGGTTTTAAGAAACACCAAGGTTATGTGCGCCACGATGCATTTTGTGGCGATTTTATAAAACCTCCACGACGACCTCCGCAAATTGAAAGTGTAAATTTTTAAGTCAACTAAGGGTGGTCTCTGACTTCCAAAACATGATTTTAATACTTCAAGATATTTAATTTATGAGGATTTTTAATTGTCACAATATGATTTGATTTTAAAAAACAATAATTAGTGGCAGTGTACAACCACCACAATATAAGATTTATATTTAAAAACATTTTAATATGGTGGGGTCTACAATCTCCACGATATAATTTTATTATTTTATAAATTTAATTTGTGGGGGTCAATTACCGTCACAAATTGATTATTGAAATATATTTTCTTCTCATTAAAAAACCTCATTGCGTGATTAAATAAGACCAAGCTTGTATAATAATATGCATATCAAATACATAAACTTAATAATATAACATAAATCAAATTTCATAAAAATAATCCATAATATCAAAAGTCACAAATTCAAATACTTTACTATCTAAGAAACTTATGCAATATAAACTAATGTATGCTAAACATTATTAATATTTCATAGAAGCAAAAGTGGTTCCATAATGAAATAAATAAAATTCTAAGTATTTGCTTGATCATTTTCATTTATGTCACCTAGAGCTGTTAGTGGTTCGGATATACTCGAGAACCGGACCGAAACCGACGCAGAACCTGACGAACCGACCGAACCTTAATCGGTCCTGATACAGTATCTAGAAAATACCCGATCAAGAAGGAACCGGACCGAACTCCAAGAAAATACCCAGAACCTGGCCCCCCCCCCCTCCACCACCCCACCCCACCCCGCCCCCTCCACCACTCCCACCCCCACCCTCCACCAGCCCCACCCCCACCCCGGCCCTCCACCACCCTCACCAAGAAGCCCCACCTCCCACACTCTAATTAGTCAGAATTGATCAAACTTTATATGGTCATAACTTTGCGCTCGGACGTCCGCTTTACCTAATTTTTTTGATTTCGCGTATTTTTCCGCATTTAATAATCCCATCCGCTTGCTTCACCGGATTTCTCCAAACCGTCCATATTGCCCTCAATTTCTCTTTTCCCCCAAATCGTTACATTTTCCCATTTTCAAATCTAAATATCTCGCGATGTACAATTTATTTCAACGTAAAAATTGCGTGGCACCGCGTCCAAGAATGTCAATTTCAGTATTGGAAATTCAATTTTTTTTTTTAAAAAAATAAAAAATGGTCCGACCCGGAAATTCTTACGGCCCGACCGAGAACCGACCGATAAGGTTTCGGCCCGATCGGATTCGCCCCAGACCGAAACCTTACGGTCGGTCCTTGGCCCGACCGTAAGCTTATCGGTCCGGTCGTGTCGATACCGGACCGGACCGACTGCAATAAAGACTAATGTCACCCAATGATCCTCTTATATTCACTGGTGAAGTAGATTCACTCCCGACATCATCTCTAGACTGAAATAATAATAATAATAAAAAAAGCATATTCGATGAAAAATTTAAAAGCTAACATCTAACAAATTAGAAATCAATATGCAATACATTAACTAAATCAAGTTAAATGGAGCATTAGAAAAAGGAAAAGAATTACTATGTTAGATAGATGAATATGCCTCTTCATTAGAACTTAGGCCATTGAATCTAAGATTGTTTTCAATGTTCAATATAAGTGACTCATTCTCCTATTGTTCATAATGAACTTGTAAGCTACACACAAGAGTATATCATGTTAAAAGTTTTTCATTCTAATAGTACTTTTTTTAATCTTTGAAGGTTATGTTTCTGCTGCTATTTCTCCGTTCACAAGAAGGAAAAAGTTTTGCATTCTTATATTTAACAACTGGAATTTTGTGTGCTTAACAAATTGACAATCGAATTTTAAACTTTAGATTCTTCCCATTTAAGTTCCGAGGAAACTAAATTAAATTTAAAAGGATTTATACTTTTTCAATTAAGATTAAATCAAATTGATACTCAAAATGCAATCCAAATAAAGCGTATAAACCTTAACTGAAACACATATACACTAGATAGAATCAAGTTGACATAGGCGGTTCAAGATGTTCAATAATTTAACCAACCCACATGAAAAGATAACGAAGAAAACATATAACATGACAAAAATTCCAATGTTCTTAATTGGTGAAAATTAAGAAGCTGAACGTGATTTACTAGACCAGCATTAGTTTATTAACAATTTAGCATTACGTTACAGAAGATTACCTTTACATCCACAAAAGTATAATCCAATGCAACAATTGGCTCCACTCTGCAAAACCTACAAAAGAAAAAGTAAATCAAAAGAGGTAAGTGACACAAAATTTCAATCGGAAAGAGATAGAGATAAGAAAGGGTGAGTGGTGAACTGCCGATGAGGCTCTTTGGGAAAAGATTAGGTGTTTAATTTCGGATTTTCAATTTCATATGAAAAATAAAAGATTAGAACAAACAAAAAACTGCTCCTATTAATGCTTAATTAGTTTTTCCCTTTTTGCTTATTAGTAGTATTAAATGTATTCTAATTACAATATTTTCCTTGAAAAATCAATTATATACTTTAACGGAGCTTAAATAAACACATACAAAAACAAGTATGATAAAGGGAAAGGGGTCAAAATATTCCTAAATTATTCAAAATTGTTCAACTTTACTTTCTGTTACGTTTTTGTCATAAATATGTCATTTGCCATTAATCAACTAGCTAAACATGTTTTCCAATTAGTCAAGTAGCTCAAAATATCAGTTTTATTAACGATTGTTCCAAAACAAGGGAGAAAGGGTCAATTTTGCCTTCTGCTTAGAGTTCGAGACAATTGCTCTTAATTGTAAAGATTTGAGAAAAAAAATTATCGCAAATTATGAGATTACTGCCAAAAATATAAAATTGTATACACTGCCAAAAATATAAAATTTAATTATCAACATTAATTTTTTTACTATACATTTAATTTGTTGTTCCTTTCCAAACTATTTTACCTCAATTGAAACATGAGAGGACTTAAAGTTACAATAAGTAATATAACATACC
The DNA here is from genome assembly GCA_029844215.1 of Przewalskia tangutica. Taxonomy (NCBI): domain Eukaryota; kingdom Viridiplantae; phylum Streptophyta; class Magnoliopsida; order Solanales; family Solanaceae; genus Przewalskia; species Przewalskia tangutica. The sequence goes on from CM056732.1 coordinate 30,489,779, forward strand.
GAGGTATAATTGATTTGATTTCTTTTATCATATTAATCTTAGAGCTTGTCATTTGTTTGCACTTAATGAAGGTTCAGTCTTAGTCATTTAGATCTCAATCATTAAGTCTGTTTGTTTTTAAAGCTGAATCTTAATTATTCAGATCTACATATGGCATGCAGTTCATCAGTATTCCATCCATTTTCACCACTAACCATCGTCTCCACCATTACCATCTACCACCACTCACAATCACCATAATCAGCCACAACTACCAGCACCACTAATCACGTAAGTCAAAAGTTACCATCATTTATAATCATCACCGTCAATCATGTAAGTCAACTGTCACCACCATTAGTCATCATTTACAATTATCACTACTAACCATAATTACTATATCCAATCACCAACAACAATCACCACAATCAACCATCATTATATATTGCCAACTATAACTGTCATACACCACCACCATTAGCTATTACAATCGTCCTTTACAATTATTAGTTGTCACCACCAACTACCACGGTTAATAAGCACTATTAATTACTATTGTCAGCCATCATTACAGCTAGCTACTCTACTATCCATAATCATCATCATCACGCAACACAATTCACAATCAGTACCTACAACCACCATCGGTGGTATCATTCACCTCCAACTATCTTCTTTAGCTCTTTCTATTACAAGGTCCCAGAATGGCGGTATTCACCCACGCCGATAAGACCGTTGATAGACTCGGCATTCGTGAATATCCACGCTAGAGCGGGACTTAAAGCCGCAACCAACAACCATAAGGCTTTCCCGACAATTACTAGGCTTCGCTTTGCGAGTTTTCTTTGCTTGAGCGGAAACAGTTGTTCGTTCTTCTTTATCGCTAGTATATCTTGGAAATGGATAGGAGCCAGAACACGTATTATCTCCTATTACGATATATACCCGAAGCTAATAAATAGAATATGACATCTCCAGTTAGTAGCTAGCTAACCGCAATGAAACATCCGCATCCAGAGCGTGTAAGGATACGCCCGGCCCGGGAATGGCACCAGGATCCACAGGTGGCTCAAGATAGATATATTTATCACATTCAAGGTATTAAGGCATGTTGTCATCGACATCGATCGAAAGAGGTGTTCTCGTAGGTGCGTGCTATTAGAGCTGGGACCGTACCGACCAGACCATTATTTCGCATTCCTTTTCTACGCAACTCACTGTTCAGTAAGCCCCCCTAAACTCTTCCTTCGAATGAATTTAATATAGTTCCCGCTTGTTAGCTTTAATTACCTCACTCGCTAAATAGACTCCGAGCCGAGTACATAAGTTTTAAAAATATTTTATTGGTGTAGTATTAGATCGGTTTAATATTTTATTTATATTTATATTTACAAGTTTTAAAAATATTTATTAATATAGTATATATTGGATATATTTATTAATTTTAAATAAAAACATGTTTTATATATTCAAATGTTGAGAAAACAAATAATTTTGATTATTTAGCATTCAGACATTAATACAACATCTTAATATTCAGACATCGAATAAACCTTAATGCACATTTTAATATTCAGATGCACATTCATATTCAGACATCTTCATCTTGATGAAAAATGAGGTCTAAAACAAATTCATTATTATTAATGTAGAAAAATAAAATTTTAAATAGTCATGTAAGAAAAAGGTACACGTTTTCATGTCCAGAAATAATAAATCATACCTATTGCGTGAAAAAATCTATATGTCTTTGTAACGCCCCATTTCGACCGGAGTCGGAAACGGGATTACTGCGTATGGTTAAGAACCTAAATGCATTTAAAGGAGTCGCCACCTAATTATTATAGTGAATTAGGACACTGAAAATGTAGCATAAAATACTACGAATGATCTCCATTTTAAAGGTCTGTGAAACTATGTGAGATTCTAGGTAATGGTTCTTTATTATCCTAAAGGGAAGGGGTTAGGCATCCTAAAGGATCCGCTAACTTGCGGTTGTCCGTTCAAACTTAGGTTTAATATTATTGTGCTAACATGCAATCTATAATTCTAAAAGTGTTCTAATTATTAAACTAACCAAGAGGTATTTAAACTAGGCATGCAAATATTTAAAATAGATATATATTTAACAAGATAGTAATAAAAGCAAATAATCATAAAAAAGGATGTAATGAAGAGAAATTAGCAACATTTCGCTTTTTATTTTATTTTATGCGAATGCTTTAACTTTGGGGTGCGTCTCCGGGTACCTGCAAAAGACACTTAGTAGAAGAGTTAATAAATAATAAATAAATTACCAAACAAACACAATGTATGTATATATATATATGTAAAAGATATATTTTTATATAGTGTGGGCTCAGCTAGTGTTATGCCAAGGATACTAAGACATGAGAAGCCAATATCGCTACGCGCGGCCGACTCGCCTCCCGTGAACGATACTATGCATTCTCGTCTAATCTTTTTCACTTTCCTCCTCGCCCACATATTCCGTCTCGCTTACCATGGAGGCCTCCAGATCGACGGATAAATCCTTCTTTGGCCAGTGTAGTATCAAGTTCAAAATCAGTAAATACCAAAGTATAGTATCATTGTTCAAAATCAGTAAATACCAACAGTGTAGTTTTTGTTCACAATCAGTTTAATGAAATCATGACCGGCAAAATGATTTTCCGAGACCAGCGAAAATCAATCCAAAGAAACACCGCATAAAGAGCAAAAACAGTGGCCAACAACATCGCTGGATATTCCAAAATGGTTCAAAATCAGTTAGTAAAATGGCCAAAACAGTAGCAACATTCATCGAAAATCAGTGACAAAAGATAACCAAAACAGAGACGAACAGGGCCCGAAAATGACAGAACAGTGACCAACATCGCCGGAGATTTTCAGCTTCACGAGTTTTACTCCAGATACTAAAAGAAATCAAATCAGTCCGCTAACAACAAATAATAAAGACGCAATCACCCAACAACAATGTCAAATCTGACAAACAACAAAATGAAAAAAACAATAATACCAACAAAAATAAATAAACAAATCGTAACGCCGAGTTTAAATCCGGCAAGGCTCAACGTTACCAACGGAGAGAGCGGCGGCGTCACTTCCACGGCGGTCGCCGAGCGATGCCGCCATAACAATGGTACAATCGACGGAACGATGGTGAGGTTCACGCGGTGATGTGGGGATAGCGGGCGCGACGACGACGGTAAAGGTGAGAGAGGGTGTTCGCCAGTGATGTCGACGGCGACGGGAGAGGGGTGAGGGGTTAGAATGGTGTGGGAGATGGCGGTTGTGTGCGGCTGGTTTAAAGGGGGTTTCGCCGGAGTTTTTAGAACTCCGGCGAAGGGCGGCGAAGGGCGGCGGAAGGCGGCGAAGGGCGGCGGCAAGAGAGGGAGGGCACCCTCTTTCTCTCTCTCTCTGAAATGAAAAAAATGGGCTCAGCCCTTCTTTTTGTTGCTGAACGTTATGGACTGGCCCCCCTTTTAATGGGGGGTGATGTTTAATAAATAGGGGGTAGAATTAGGGTTTGGTATTTTAGGGGGGAATGAAAAGTGGGGTTTGAAATTTAAAAATGAGGGGGAAATAAAAGGGGGTGTTTGGATGAAAATAAAAATGGTGTTGGATTGGAATGATTCGGATTGGGTTCCGTACTGGACTGGTTTGACAAAATGCAAAGCGGGTTAATTATTTAAAGAAAAATTAATAAATAAGATGCAAAATTATTAAAATGCAAATGCCGACGCAAAAATGCAATATTTAAGACATGTTTAATGTCTGATTAAAATTAAAGCAGGATGTCAATTAATTATTTAAAGAGACGCAAATATTATTGGAATAAACGACAGTGTAATAATAATAGAAACATAACATAACGCTTAATTTTAAAATATAAAGATAAAACATGCAAAAAATGATGATTAGAATGCGGTGTCCTAAAATACATAAAATTGCTAAAAACGGGTCAAAATTGACTGTCAACAGTCTTTGTTTTTACTTGTAAAAATGGGCAGATTTTATGCTACTTCTTCGTCTCATATGTAACACTTTTTACTTCTCGAGATTCACATGACTAGAAAACGGATTAGTTAGTAATCGTCAAGTTGTCGAATTGCAATAATTTCTCAAACAACTGAAGTTTGATGTATTTATGTAGGTTATAAAAAATAGGGGGCATATATCGGTTCATACTGGTTTTGTATCGAAAAAATTGATTTTAAAAAAACCGAATCAAACTATTTTTTTTTAAAATTAATACGTTCGTTTTATATCGTCGGACGTATCGGGATACATCGGGTTTTTCTCGGGTCGGGTCGGTTTTTAATTTTTTTTGAAATTGAATTTTCAAAACTGAAATTGACATTCACACCTACATTACCACGAAATTTGAACGTTGAAATGTATTGTATATCGTGAGATATCTATTATAAAATAATTTGGGGGAAACGTAAAATCGATTGGGAAGACAAACTTTTTTCGCAGAAATTGGCGTGGCCAAACCACCCCGTCTCAAAAAAATACGCGAAAATAAAAATAAAAATAGTTTAAACGGACGTCTGAGCGCATAGTTATGACAGTTTAAAGTTTACCAATTTACAATTATTTTTTCTCTCCATAATTAATGCTTCTGTAATATGTTAATCAAGTTCGGTTTCCATAAAAGCTTCATAGATTGACTTCAATGACTATGATTTAAGAGATAGTAGTAGTCTAAAATAAAAAATAAGATTAATTATTAATATGCCCGATTTTTTCGGTTCATACCGAAAAAAAGAACCGAACCGAAATCAATTTTTTTTCGGTTCGGATTTTCCACAATCAATTTTTTTAAAACCGAGTTGAACCGCCGGTTCGATTTTTTCGGTTCTCCCGATTTTTTGCCCACCCCTAATAAAAAACATGCACAAAAAAACGTCACAATTAGAATAATTTTTGGGAGGTTGAAATAAACGCCACAAATTAAATGTATAGAGGGTGTCTTTTACAACCCCCGCATTTAAACTGCTACAAAAAGAGCTATTTTGTTGGAATTGGCACAAACGCTACAAATTGAATGTATAGTGGGGATCTTTTACAAACCCCACATTTAAACCGCCACAAAATAAACTATTTTGTGGCGTTTGTGCCAAACACCACAAATTAAATGTATAGTGGGATTTCTTATAATCCCCGTAAATAAACCGCCACAATTTAGCAGTTTTTTTGTATGCAAAAGCATATTAAAACAAAAAGGTTGACAATTTCGGGGCTAAAATGGAGAAGGCATTTTCAATTATGTAGAAGGCATATTACAATATGCGACCGCATATCTGGTCAGCGAATAACTCTGCGATCTTTCAATAAAATAATTATATCTCCTTGTAGGAAAGTACAAATGACGAATGGTTGGATGTTTGGAAACTAGACTCGAAGATCTTTAATTGTATAGGTAGTTAACCACATAACACTTCCATATACGTGGATATATGATTTTTTGAAGTTTGACCTTGTGCGAGCTCATTTGAAAACTTAGTCTATGGCGCAGCTTTCAACTCGACTTGGTGCTAGAGCTCCTCTTATACCTTAAATTACTACCGGAAAACATGCTACACTAAAACATTGACCTATACTTCTGGGCCTAATCAAATTCTTCGATCTTGGGTCTACTTCCCCGCATTAAAGAATTCAACCTCAATCTGAAAGTACAAGGTGTGACTTAAATCTCGAGTGACTCTTAAGAATTTTATGAAGTTTTGATTCAAATAACCAATTATGACAATTTTTTTGGGGAAGAAGATACTTCTCAGTTTCAATTTATTTATCTTACTTTTCTTTTTATCTATTTAAAACAGAATGTCACTTTCTATATTTAATAATTTTTCACGCCCAACATCTTACGCGGTATACCCACATCCTACATGCATGGTATATGATAGATAAATTAATGCAAACTGGAAATCCATGTTTGGAAAACTGACTACCAAATCTGAGGAAGATTAACTTAAGGAGTACATTTAACACTCTTGTAAGAAAGAAGTTATGAAGCCCAATCTCAGCATCAACGAGATTCTACAAGCCTCCAGCGGGGATTCTCTACTACCAAGTTTGGGAAAAATATGAATCAACAGAGGAAGCATTAATAAATAAGATTTCGTACTAGTCGAGATTCTCAAGCAGTAATAAAGAAAACGGAAACTCAACAGTGAATAAGGAAAAAACCTTATTGTACCAACGAAGAATTCAAATATTCATCAAAAGTAAAAAAGAACCAGCATTCACTAAGGCAAATCCCAATTTGTACCAACAAAGATCTCAAGATGACAAAGGAAAGAAGCTTTAGCAATCAATAAGCTCTAACTTTATTCTTGAAAATAACATCAATCATTTCCTTTTTTTAAGTATCAAGGCTCTTGAGTTGCAATCTTTATTAAAGAGCCAAACGACTAGTTTGAAGACCAAGTAAAGTTGCTTTGCAAAGGACACAAAAAAAAAACGTTTCAACCATCTCAAGTTCTTTGTTCTACTTTTAACAAATATTGTAATTCTAGTGATTTACTGTGTACTTGTTGAACTTCTCCTAACTACAAGATTAGGTCGTGATTCGTGTGAACAAACAGAGAAGAAATCATGATTTTTATGAACAATTGAAGAAGAAATAAACTACCTACAAGAATGAGAGAAGAATGGGAGAGATAGGAATGAAATGTGTTGTACGTGAAAGAGGGTAAATCAGAGAAAATATCTTCTGAGTGTTGGTTAATATAACTTGACTCCTACACAAAATATATATACACTTCACTACCCCAACAATCCAAAAAATCTAATCAATTCATTTTCCCCAAAATATTTAATAATAATCAACCAACTAAAATAACCACCTCTAGTCTACACTGCACCTCATGGAACTTTTGTACATTTGTCTAATATTTCTACACCCCCTCAAGCTAGGCGATATGAAGATGTTCTTCATGCCTAGCTTGGACACCAATCGACCATGATGAGCAATACCAAGTGCTTTAGTGAGCAAATCTGCAGGTTGTTATGCTGAGGACAGATAAGTAGCAGAAATAAGACCTTCTTGAATCTTTTCTCGTATGAAATGACAATCAATGTCAATGTGTTTCGTGCGCTCATGAAAAACAGGGTTGGCAGCAATCTGAATTGCTGACTTGCTATTTGTGAAAACAGATACTGGCAATGTAATATTCACTCCAAGCTCTTTGTACAATCCAAGATCGGACTAATTTCAGAATCAAGCGGGGCCCTATACTGCGCTTCTTTGAACTCCCGAGACAGTGACTTGTTTCGATTTCCGATACAAGTTGATCGCCCAAATTTCACAAGATAACCGATGGATCGATCTCTCCGCTATTCACACGAATTTCAATCAAGATCACGAAGACATTGAGTTGAGTAAGATCTGCAGTGCATAACATAATTCCAGAACCAAATGCATGTTTAATATATCTAACCAACTTCAAACATGCCTCCATGTGTGAGTCTTTAGGAGCTTGCATGAATTGACTTAGACATTGCACATCAAAACAATATCAGGTCGAGTATTGGTAAGATACAACAACCTACCAATCAACCTCCTATAGACAGTGGGATCTGTCAGCAATTCATCAGGCACATGTGTTGATGCAGTATCTGCAGGATCCAAATTTGTCTTCTCTGAAGCCATATGCTGATCATACTGTATTGTAGTGAACTTCTGATTCATCTCCATGGGTGAGGAAGCACTTTTAGCACCTGCTAACCCCATATCTGATATTAACTCCAAGGCATACTTTCTTTGATGCATGAGAATACCCTGTGAACTTCTTACAAACTCTATGCCAAGGAATTACCTAAGTTCTCACAAGTATTTGATCTTGAAAGATGACTAAAGGGTGTCCTTGGTGTGCTGTATGAGAGCCATGTCAGTTCCAGTGATGAGCAAATCATCAACATAGACAAGAACAACAACTATCTTCTCTTGCTCCTCATGTTTAGTGAATAGAGAATAATCTATGTGGCTTTAAACAAAACCAGAAGAGGTTAGTGCTGATGTAAGTTTAATATTCCATTTTCTAGAGGCTTGCTTTAGACCATATAAGAATTTCACTAGTTTACACACCTTCTTCTGTCTTTCAGAAGTGTTGAAACCTTCTGGGAGAGCCATGTACACTTCTTCATAAAGATCTCCTTGCAAGAAGGCATTGTACACATCCATTTGTTGAATACTCCACTGTCTAGACGCTGCAACAGATAATGCTGCCCTCACAGTGATCATTTTAATCACATGTGAGAATGTTTCCTGATAATCCAAGCCCTCCTTCTGATTATACCCTTTGGTAATCAGTCTGGCCTTGAATCTTTCCACTTCCCCTGATGCCTTGTATTTGATCTTATACACCCACCTACATCCAATGGCTTTCTTTCCTTCTGGGAGATCAACAAGTTCCCAGGTGTTATTATCCTCCAGTGCTTGAATCTCATTTTGTATTGCTTCTACCCATCTCTTGTCTGTTTTTGCTTCTGAATAACTATATGGTTCAATGTCAACTGACACCTTTACCACAAACTCTTGATACACAGATGAGAGACCTGCATAATTGACTCCATCATATATAGAATATAAGCACTTGTTGGAGCCATGGTTAGTAACATAATCCATGTGCCATATGGGTGGTCTGCTAGCTCGCACCTTCCGACATCGATGAACTTCCTTCGCCGACAAGTCTTCGTTGTTGTTGTGGTCATTGATCGCATCGAAGAACTCCATCATCACTCTGGTTGCTTCCTGCATTCTCCACTGGTGTCTTAGTCATTGTTGTATTCTGCTGAAACATTAGATCATCATAACAAAAATGTTCATGTGACCTCATAAAACCAGGCATGTTTTCAGTGTCATTCTTGAAAGGAAAGACTGACTTCATGAATATCACATCCCTGCTCATAAAGACTGTTCCATTCTTCATGTTATACAGCTTGTACCCTTTCTGTGAAGTCCCATATCCAAGTAGGATGGCCTTCACTGCTCTAGGGCCAAACTTATCCTGTCTATTCAAAATAGTGGCAAAACACAAGCAACCTATACCTCTGAAATGTGAAAATAAAGGTACTTTATTGTATAATAATTCATAAAAAGACATATCTCCTATTACTGATGAAGGTATCATGTTTATAACATAGGCAACACTCTCAATGCAAAATCCCTAGAACTTATCTGGTATATTAGCTTGAAACTTTATGGCCCTAGCTATTTCAAGCAAGTGTCTATATTTTCTTTCCACCACACCATTTTGTTGTGGTCTATATGGGCAAGAGCTTTCATGTGTCACACCATGAGATAGTAATAACTCCCTACAATGCTGGTTGAAGAATTCTGTTCCATTGTCAGATCTAATTCCTTTTATCTTCATAGCAAACTGAGTTTGAACAACAGTAAAGAATTGCTTAAGTATTGTGCTCACATCTGATTTCAATCTTAGTAAAAAAATCCATGTCCACCTAGAGTAATCATCTACAATAGTCAGAAAATATTTCATTCCATTATATGTTTCAACTTTGTAGGGTCCCCATACATCCATATGTAATAATTGGAATGATTCAGTTTTTCTACTATTGCTCTTAGGGAATGATACTCTAGTTTGTCTAGCTAATGGACATATCTCACAATTATTCAAAGACAAATTTTCATTCTTAAAACTGGGTATTTTCCTCATCAAAGACACAGGTACATGGCATAATCTGTGATGCCACGTGGATCGCATCCACCGCCGACCGATGTTAGACATTTATTTAACTCTGCTTCTTTATTTTGTGTGTCCAGAGTAACTATGTAAAGCCCTTCTTCTTCACTACCAATCGCTCTCACCCTCCCAGATGAGAGATCCTGAAATACACAACATGTTGGGAAAAATGAAACACTACAGTTCAACTCCTTTGTCGCTTTTGAGACTGACATTAGATTGAACCTAAATTCTGGCACACACAACACATTTTTAAGGACCTCACCTTTTCCTAGATGATAATCACCAATGTGAGAGATTATGGTAGACTCCGCTGTTGGTAAGTGTAACTTTCCTGCATTGTCTACCAGTTTCTTATTTCTCAGATATCTATCATTTCCAACCATATGATTTGTTGCTCCTGAATCTATGATCCATTTCAATCCGCTTTAATGTCAAGTTAGATGTACCTGCCATGTTTGCACTAGGATTCCCATTTCCTCTGCTTTCAAGTATGTTAAGAAGCTGCTGGTGTTGACTTGGAGTAAACTGTCCTGCTGCCTCGACTGGTATACAACTTCCATGTCCAGTGTCCTCAAATGCTCCTCCCACCATGTTTGCCTTTTTAGTCTTTCCTTTGAAATTTTCAGGATAGCCATGTAATCAGAATACCATCCCGCATATATCCGCTTAAGACAATAATCACATTTCATCAATTTAAAACAATCTAGTTTGAAATGTCCTTTGACATGGCAGAAATCACATATCACATCAGGTTATATGGTTTCTCCGCCTTGAACACTCCATTTCCATGACTGGAACACCTCCATTTCGTTCTTCGCCGTGAACACGGCTCTTCGGTTCCATCATGTTCGCATCATCCTTTGGCTTTCCTCCGATTTATCATGGTATAAACTTGATTTAAATTTGGTAATCACGATCATTAATATTTGACTTCTCGCTTGGTCAGAATTGTCATCGAGTCCCATCAAGAATCAGAATAAATTCTCAAATTGCAAATGATCTACAAACTCCTTCGACTTGGGACAACAGATGATATCGTATAATTGAATCGTATTCATCCCAATAATACTTCGAGTAATACATCGAACCGACAATGATCCTCGTCAGAGTGAGACTATCTCCTCGCAAAGATAAAGGCCCTCGAACTGTTGATTTTATCAAATCTATCCTTTAAATCTTCCCATATCATATAGGAATACGAATTGAATAACATTCCGGTGAGTAATTCCTTACTCACATTCCCCATCAACCACGATACCACGATCGCATTACACCTATCCCAGAGATTGACCAATTCTCCATTGAATCCTTCTCTCTTCACAGTACCATTAATGAATCTCATTTTATTTTTTCCAAGTAAGGCCAATCTCATTGCTCTACTCCACAGAGTGTAGTTATCCATACCCGTCAATACAATCCCGATTGACAATGATCCTGACGCATCAGACGGAAATAAGTATAGTGGATGATTGTGATCGATTGTCACCGTCATCGCTGCTGTATTCATTGTTTCTTCAATTGTCCCCATTGTCGCTGATTTCGATTGTATAAATCCCCCCTTCCTTCAGATCTTTCTTCGAGAAAAAAAAACCTAAATCCTTCAATCGAGCACAAATTCTCCTTCGAAACCCTAAATCATTCAATCGAACAGATCCTTCTTCGAATTCCTCACTGCATGTGCTTGAATACAGATTCTCCCTCGAAACCCTAAATCCTTCAATCGAACAGATCCTTCTTCGAATTCCTCACTGCATGTGCTTGAATCCTTCAGATTCGTCACTGCATATGCTTGAATTCGATCTCTACTGTATCGATTCGTCGATCTTCGATCTCTGGCTTGAACTTCGATCTATTGAAGCTTTGATACCATGTTGAACTTCTCCTAACTACAAGATTAGGTCGTGATTCGTATGAACAAACAGAGAAGAAATCATGATTTTTATGAACAAATGAAGAAGAAATAAACTACCTACAAGAATGAGAGAGATAGGAATGAAATGTGCTGTACGTGAAAGAGGGTAAATCAGAGAAAATATTTTCTGAGTGTTGGTTAATACAACTTGACTCCTACACAAAATATATATACACTTCACTACCCCAACAATCCAAAAAATCTAATCAATTCATTTTTCCCAAAATATCTAATAATAATCAACCAACTAAAATAACCACCTCTAGTCTACACTGCACCTCATAGAACTTTTGTACATTTGTCTAATATTTCTACAGTACTCAATATAGAGAAGAAAACAATATTATCCGTGACATGATATCAAAAGTTTCAAGAAAAAGAAGTGTTGAGATACGAGTTACACTTTATCACAACTATACGAGTCAAATTACAAGAGCTTACAAAGAACACATTTTGCAACTTAAGGAGATTGGACTATGATCCATATTGGATACCAGTATAAAAATATTGCATGTGACTTCAGTTTATGCATTTTATTAAGTGTTCATTATTTCTCTTATTAACAGGCGATTACTAGTCACTGTTAGGTGTCTGAAATATCGAAAAAATTACAATTCACCCTTTATCTTGCATTTTTACTATTTAAAATCACAAAATTCAAAAGACATTTTAATATACTATACTTATCTTTAATTTAAGATATAAAATTCAAAAAATCTAATGTTGAGTTAAGCTACGACGCATGAATTGAAATGGAGGTAATATATAACTAAAAGGTTATATGTAACTAGCCATATGACCACCGACCGGAATTTCACCTTTGTACTGATTGGTAATTATCATCGTTCTTAATCAATTATTTTATTCGTGAGTATTATTGTCACCCTAACCCTATAAGTACACATATATATATATTTACTCCCTCTTCACATATTATATGATACACTTTTCTTTTTTATCGGTCCAAAAAAATAACACATTTTCTTATTTGACAATAATTTAATTTTAAATTTTATCTTTTACGCTTAATGAGATAATATATAACCACACAAATATCTTTAGTTTATTTTATCACGAGATTCAAAAGTTTTCATATATTTCTTAAACTACGTACCGAGTCTACATCATATAAAGTGGATTGTTAACAAATGCAGGACCGGTGGTGCTTTACTAATGGGAGAGAACAATAACAAGCTTTAGGAAATCTGATTACCCAAAATTTCATTATTTAATTAAACAACAACTATATCCCGAGTGTGGTTCCACAAGTAAGGCCGGGGGAGGTTGGAGTGTACACTAACCTTATACGTACCTTGATGGGGTTAAAAGATTGTTTTCGTAGACCCTCGCCTTAAAATTTCTTGTTTTAATCAAATATTAGTATTAATCCGCTGCATTTCAAATTGGAAAAAGCACTCGCATAAATTGTACTAATAAAATGTTAAACAATCGGTTTGAGTATAACGCATTTTTAGAAGGACAAGGTGTACTGGTCTAAAATTGCAGATATTATTTTTAGAAGGACAAGGTGTTGACAATTTGATCGTCTAAAGAGACAAATTGGTTATAAAGTTACACACTTGTGATTCTTCCAGGAAATTTCATATTCTTTGAATAAACCAAAGGAAGGAAGGTCACTTGTTTATTTTTTTCTCCATTACACTATTTTCCAGGAAACTTCTCCAGAAAATCACAACAATTTTTTTTTCCAGGATTTCTGTGATCGTCTATGTGGAAAGATACCTAAGTAATATTAAATACTAAAATCACCCGTAATAGCCAAAAACAGGGAGCAACACGAAATCAAATCACAAGGCTGAAACAAGCAAAGCGACGGAGTTCTAAAATCTTCGAATCACACCAAAAAAAATCAAACTTCAACCAACATATATAAAAAAAAAGAGAATAAAATAAAGACAATTTGACATATAACACGCGGCGGCGTGCGCGGCAATGGGCCGTCCACCGCGCCGGTCGCCGCGCGCGCCGCCGCCAAAAGAAATGGTGTTTCGGCTGCTGGCTGTTGTTCGGTCACGTTTTGTTGGTGTTGGGTTGTTTGTCGTTGGTGTCGGTGCAGCGGCGTGCGACCGGACCGGGGGGCGACCGAATCGCAATGACGGACGCGGCGAGGTGTTCTTTGGTATGGCATGTGTGTGGGGTGTGTTCAATGGGCGGATGAGGGGATTCACCGGATAGGGAGGGTCGTTCGGCCGATTGGTGACGATTCGTGTGTGATGATGGAATGTTAATAGGAGTGGTGCGGCGGAGGATTGGCGCGGGTTAAGCGATGGCTGGTTCGTCGCGGTTGCGCAAGTGGTTTCGGTGATGGCGGTGGTTAATCGTGTTCGGCCAGTAGGGATTAGGGATCGGCGAGACAGGTGGTGAGAGTTAGCGAATGTCTTCATATGCTGGCCAGATGTGATGATAGATATCAGAACGGTTTTAGCGATGGAAAGGGGGGGGTATATTTTGTTATGGGTAGGTTTTTTTTTGTTTTGAGTTTAGTTTGGGTTGGTTTTTAGGTTTTTGGGTTGGGGTTTTTGGATGGCACGATTAAAAGTAATATTCTACTTGTATATAGATTATTTTATAAATACGATTAATTGTAAATACGATTTTCACACACGTGCATACGTCGTACAACGTCTAGCTAAATTTCACGTAGTGGAAGAGATGTTGGTACAAAAGTTAAAGTGTTCTTAAGTTACGTAAAAATGGACGATTAATTGGCCAAATTAATGTATCTCCCACAACGGTATACGAAAAGAAGAAATGTGCAAAATACGAAAAATGGGGAAGATCCGCGGCGCTGGCTGACCAAGGGTCGCGGCACTGTGGCACTGCGGCGCTGCGGTCAGGCGCCGCGACGCCAAAACTCCTGCGGCTCGAAGTTGTTTTCTGACAGCTCGGCGCCGCCAGTGCAGGGCCGCGACGCTTCATATTCAGAGAACCGAAAATTGTCTAGAATCTTCTGATTCATGGACTGATTTGAAAGGCCAAAGATCAGCCAACTTTTGGCATGATCAAGGTGTCTTTTGGTGGAATCTATGCACCTCATTTAGTGCATTCACATGGTATGTGAATGATCATTTTGCAACTATAAAAGAAGCCTCAAAATTCAGATTTAACATCATCCATTGACAACTCAAAATCTGAAAATTGTTGAGAGCTCTTCTTCTATTTCTAGCAATCTCTTATTCTTGTTTCTTCTACAAGAATTCACAAGTATTGAGCTTGTGCTTGAGAAAATAATGTCGTTTTATCTTGAGAGACTATTATTAATCTACCGTAAGCCATTATATACGGGGATAATTTTATCTTACGGAGAGATTTTCAAACAATCGACTCGACAAACATTGCACTAAACTTCTTTGTGTCTAACCTTTCAGCTCTTCCGTTCTCGTTCATACCCACAAATTTACAACAATAGTTTAACTTGACACGAAATTTAAAAAATAAAAGATGACTTTTGAATCTTGTGGTATAAAATAAGTCGAAGATATTACTCTGTAACCAATATATCCAATTCCGGATCTCACCACATACAATTAAATAAGTGGAATTTTAGCTTGATTCTTTTTCTCTAATTTTTAGCAGATAGGCTTCCATTTTTTTATAGGATTGTCTTCAAACAGAAAAAGAAAAAGAAAAAAGAAGGACAATCCATAAAATGAGAAAACAGTGTGCTAAAAAAGAGAACATACTCACACTTCAATCATCACTCAGTTCTTTTATATCATCAGACCTCTAAATTTTATATAGAATGAGAAACCCAAAAACTATTCCCCCTAATCATCCACTAAGGGTGATTTCTGCAAATCAAAACAGATTTAAACTTAGGTTTTTAAATACCCGTTAATTAGGACAAACTTGAACTAATGTACCTTTTCAAAGATTAATTGCACCAAGAAGTTAAGAATTTTCTTGCGGTATTTCCAGAATGTTTGACAGAAAATTCAAACATAGTACACCGTATGATGGCCTAGAAGAGGATATAATTACTAAGAACATGTTTCACCCTGCCTTTACCGTTTCTAACATCAAGAATCACGTCCTTATCATTCTTGAAATAGAAAACGTTCAATAGGCGACGTGGTTTGAACTGTTCAAAGTTCATGCACGCTTGCATCGTCCTCCATCACATAATCCCCGTGACTCCTGAGGATATGGAGGTGCCAAAACCCGAGGATGATCCCAAATTATGAACGACCCTTGATGCTACCGTTCTTCAGTGAATTTACTCCACTATCTCTACCGACCTGTTGCAAATGATTATTGAACCAGATGATACGACAATGGCTACTTGAAATAGAATACGTGATATATTACAAGACAATCGAAATTATCGTGCTGTAACTCTTGAGCAAGAATTCTCCCACGTCAACATGGAAGATTTCCCAAACGTTTCAGTAAACTGCAAAAGGTTAAAAGAATTGTCGGACTAACTCCGCAATGTTGGCGCGCCCGTTACCAATGACCGTCTTGTCCTTCAAATGGTTGTAGGCCTCTCTGAGGCCTATAGTGGCGTTGGTACACTTCTTTGTCAGAGCAATCCTCTTCCGCAGTTATATCAGACTCGTTCCATGCTCACGCTCGAAGAAGACGACCACTGGGGCTCCTTCTGTCGCATGATGAGTATGTCTGCCTTTGAATTTTCTCCCTCAATTTCCGACAATTATGGCCAAAACCGCAACAATGGTGGTGGCAAAAAGAGCCATGTCGCGCCCGATTTCGACCGCGATCTTTTCCTAAAAAGCGAACCCTTCTTCTCAAATAGAAATGTTAGAAAATAAATAATAAAATGCTAAAAGAAAGTTAAAGAAGTGTTTAAAATATTAAAAATGCTAAAGGGTTCGCGGAGTCGCCACCTAATTATTTTGGGTGAATTAGGACACCTAAATGTTAACTAGTTTAAAGTAAACATTAACTCCATTTAATGGTCTGCTAAACTTAATGAGATTCCGGGTAAGGGTTCTTTATTATCCTAAGGGAAGGGGTCAGCACCCTAAAGGATCCGCTAACTCATTTGTCCGTTCAAACCTAGGGAATTATTATTCTATAAAAATGCATGTTTGAAAGTATTTTAAATAAAAGGGATAAAATTGTAAGATTTATTTAGAATATAAAATTAGCCTTGGATAAAAACTAGCATTCATAACGTATTAGATAAGATACATGTATTACAAAATTTTATTATGACGAAATGCGTACTTTATGAAATAAGATGTAGAATATCTATTATGCAAAGACTAACCAAAAAATATTTTTTAATTATGAAGGTCAGTAAGAGTTTGTGAAGAAATTAATTTATTATGCTAAGGATTTAGTAGCGAGTGACGCTTTAGCTACGTGAATATTTATGTCATTTTGGTATGGCTTAGGCAATGCATAACTAGTCATAAAAAACTAACTAATTAAAGGAGAATGAATTTCTAGCGTCAAACTATTTTTAATGACAACCCAAAGTTTAGCTATTTTAAGTGTACTACTAGTAATCAATAATGTAATGTTAGACAAATAATTACAATAAATAAATAGGGTGAGGATATGAATTGATAAGGACTCGAAGAAATGGCGAAGTCATTCGCCGGTGGCTTGGAATTTTCGATGCGGATAGAGAATGCACATAGATGCGGGCTGTCATTTGAAGTAGCTCGTGATGAGTCTCGCCATGAGACTCTTCATTTTGCTCCGATGCATTTCATGTAAAACAAAGGAAGATAAGGATTAGTAAATATTCATGATATCTAACCCAACATAAGTTTTTTTTTTTTTTATAATAATATGTATAAACACACGAGAGAATCTTAACACTTAATTAAAGCAAGGTAGGTCCTGATTATATAAAGGGGTCCAGACATACAACTTTCAGATTCTAAAAAAAAGGGAATGGGTCATGCCAACAGAGAAAAGAAGAAGCAGGGGATGATAGTGAGGTTCATGTTCACAAGTACATGTTCAAAAATGACAAGTAAGCATTCGGCCTAAACTTTAACACTTAAACTTATATGTTATGATTAATTTGTGAAAGCGACAGGTAATAATAATAGGTACGATAAATTATCATTAAAAAAAAAGTTCATCTAAAGCATACAACATGGTTCAAGATATCAAAAGGTCAAACCTTAATTAATAACTGAAAGAGACATGCCCAATTCGTAAGCATTTGACTTGAACACGATTTGCGACTAAACATATATACCGTGATTAGATTATGGACCCAACAAACAACCCGCGTGACTAAAATAGATTCGAATGCCCGATTCCAGATTGCATAAAACAACCATGCAGTGAGGAGGGAACACTAGGAAAGATATAATGGAACATAATTCAAGTCGGTTCCCGTTTTTTTTTTTATAGAATACCAACTAAATTGGCAACTTAGATTTCATGTTTTACCTAAGCAAATATCAAACTAGGTGATTTTAAATATTAGATCAGCCATTTTCTGAGTAGCTGTAAACATATGCAAACTATAGTTTAACAGTTACTTTAAAACATTTTTTTTTGACTTCTAATCTTTGTTACTAACTGGTTCCCGATATTTTAAGAATTCAAACAGCACCCAACATCTCATTTAATCAAATCAAGCATCATTTTCCTCAGTCACTTCATATTGGTTTACTAATCAAGCGAGTTTCAAATTGTCGTATTAACATTATTTCAAGTACAAACAGGCTGCCTACTGGATAGTAGCTCCTGGCTAACACATTTGACCCTACATGATCATAATCAGTCCTAACAATATCACAAAGCATTTAGACTACTCCTATTATAATTTATCTAAGAGGGAAAGCGAGTTCAAATCTTTAAATTAATTCAGATTTTCATTTTTTAACTAATGCCAATATCAGATTTTCATCTAAGTATCAATATGTGGTCAATTTAAACAAAACAGAAGGATTTAAGAGGGAACAAATAACCACTTAAAGAACAACACTTCAAATTTGCAGGATCATTGAGTCCCAAACCATGTATCATGTTTCACCCTGGCATATCATTCACTTTAATCTAACAAGTTCCAAATCGTTATACCAACACTATATCAAACACCAGCAAATTATCCATCAAACTAATATAGGTTTCACTAACACATTCGACCCTTTTTCCGCTTCAATACCCATAATCAAATCCATAATGAAATAACGTATTAAAAACTTTATTTGATTACTCATACTTATATCACACTGCATACAAATTCGGACAAAGATTCAGGAAAGTCATTTTATAACTCAAAACAAGACTGATTAATCATTCGTCGACATAATTTGTCCACAAGCGAATGCCTTTAACTCATTCAAACATATTTAAGCTAAGTCAAACATTCGGAATAGATGTGGACATACTAAGTGAATCTATAGCACACAAAACCTTACGAAATGAAAATAATCGAGAAGGATTGAGTTTACCTTCTCCGCCAATGATTCGGCGTATCAAGTCGCCGATCCGCTCGGGTTTTCATTTGTGATGCGTTTAGAAGAGGAATGAGACTTTTACGATTCTTGAAAATTGAAAGAGAAGGTTTCAATTTTCGTTCTT
Organism: Przewalskia tangutica; assembly: GCA_029844215.1. Lineage (NCBI taxonomy): Eukaryota > Viridiplantae > Streptophyta > Magnoliopsida > Solanales > Solanaceae > Przewalskia > Przewalskia tangutica. The sequence goes on from CM056732.1 coordinate 30,508,928, forward strand.
GCTCTTGATCGCTAGATTTGGATTGTAGCGAGGTATCCTTGAAGGTAAAAGGGTGTTCGTCCTCTGTTTTGCTCATGCGAGAAAAGTTTTTGATCTTCCGACCACGATGCATCGTGGTATCCTACTGCTCTGCTCGTAAAGAAAGATGATTGCTACTGGCCCCGCTCTGACCTATTGTGCTACCGTCTCTGCTCTGCCCTAAATTTCTATGTGGTTCCTGTTTTACCGCCTATGTTCCTCGACTTTCGATTGCCTTCGCATGTGCTTATATAGCCCTAACTCTAGGTTCTAATGTTGGTAAGTTCTGCACCATTCGGGTCGATTCTGTGCGATTTGAATAGATTGTGACGAGTTGCCATTTTCAGAAGATTTGGTTTTGGTTATGGTAAGAATACGTTGGTTGGGTGTACGTGGATAAGGAAAATAGCCGGATTCTCAGGCGAGAAATCCGGGATGTGCTGGTGCCTTGCTGGTTTCTAGTTCTAGGTTTAGGGTTTCGTTGGGTTGATCGGGAGAGACGAGTGAGGGTGAAGCTGGCGATAAGAAATGAATCAATGAGGCGTGGGGCTTTGGCCCGATAATAGAAGGCTTGCGGGTGGGCTGCAGTGCGGGTCGAGAAAAAAATGAGTGGGGGATTGGGCTTTGGGTATTGTTAATAAATTGGGTACTAATTAGTCTTAGGCTAGTTAATTAATTAGCTAGTTAATTCTAGGTAAGTGTATTATTAATTAATTAGTGATAACTTAAATTAACAAATGTGATTAAGTTATTTAGGTGCTTTATCAATCTAATTGTTATAATAAATGCGGGCGTGTCATTTAATTAGTGCTTAATACTCTACGTAAGACGCGGTGCCATTATTAAAGTATTTATGTTTTATTCGCTGCATTTTATTATAAAAATCCCTAAAAATTATTTTACAAAATTAGTGTAATTTTATAGTTAATGACTGGACGGGAGGGTCAAAATTGGGTGTCAACAGTTGTCCCTCTTTGTATGGAGATGATGGAAGAATCTTCGGACAAAGACGTTGACTCATAGCCAATTTTGTCTCGATCTTCAGAATTGCAAAAAATGCTGGGCAATTGGGCAAGGCTGACGCGGACTCAAAAATTGTCCCAGTGTCGAGTTATGATGACACTGGGCTACCATGGTCAAAACACCTAATGCGGACTCAAAATTGTCCCAGTGTCGAGTTATGATGACACTGGGCTATGGTGCAAAAAGAAAAAATAACTGGCTTGAACCTGGGGTGTACTGCTATGGCTTATGGTGCTGGAATGAGTGGACCGACGCTTGAGGCCGCTTCTGCCATTCATTGGGAAGGTTGGCCCCCCAACAAATTGCCCCGGTTCGCTGTAAGAGAAAATCCACGTTGTGCTCCTGCTCCTGCATGCTAAGACTTAAGCAAACGGTTAGTGCATAACTGTCAAAACAAAATAATGTGAGAATGTAAATTTTGTGTTGTGGTTGTAGTCAAATTGTATATACTATAAAATGAAATGATGTGATGATGATATCGTTGTATAAACGATATGCGAGATGTTAAATGCGTTGTATGGACGATATGCAGATGTTCGTCGTTGTATGGGCGATATGCAGATGTTAAATGCCAGATGGACGATATACGCAGATGTTCGTCGTTGTATGACGATGTATGGACGATACGCAGATGTTAAATGGTCGTTGTATGGACGATATCGCAGATGTTCGTCGTTGTATGGACGATATGACGATATGCAGATGTTAAATGGACGTATGGACGATATGTAGATGCCGTCGTTGTATGGACGATATGTAGATGTTCGTTGTATGGGCGATATGCAGATGTTCGCCGTTGTATGGACGATATGTAGATGTTCGTCGTTGTATGGAAGATATGCAGATGTTAAATCGTTGTATGGACGAGACGCAGATGTTCGCCGTATGGGCGAGATGCAGATGTTAAATGCGTTGTATGGACGAGATGTAGATGTTCGTCGTTGTATGGACGAGATGCAGATGTTCGTCGTTGTATGGACGAGATGTAGATGTTCGTCGTTGTATGGACGAGATGCAGATGTTCATCGTTGTATGGACGATATGTAGATGTTCGTCGTATGGGCGGAATCATCTTGTATGGACGAAATGCAAATGACGCCTTGTATGAGCGTTCTCGTCTTATGCAGACGACGAGATGAAATGACGCCAGATGGCGTTGTCGTCAGATGGACGAAATGCAAATGACGCCAGAGGCTACCGTCTTCAGATGGACCAGATGCGTATGACGCCTTCTAGGGCATAGATAAAAATTATTTTATATATGAAGTTGTGTCGCAATTCATGCGTAATCAAAACAGATGAAATAATTAAAGTGTAAATGATGTAGCCTGTGATTTTTTGCAAGATGTATTTGATGTAGTCTTGTTGCAGTTTGACTTTGCGAGCGAATCTGTTGTGTTGGAATGTTGCTATTGGCGTCGTTTTTGGAGTTGTCGTCGTTTTTGGACTTGTTGTGTTGATGACGTTGTTGCCTGGACGTGTTGCTGCTGCCCCTGTAGACTAAAGCTCAAGAAAGAGTTAGTGCATAACTGCTAAGACAAAATAATAATAAAGCATAAAAATGAGAAAAAATGCAATTTTGAGAACAGAGAAAATCGTCCCTGCGTAGATGTGATATGTTGATGATGGCGTCGTTTTCGGACTTGGCGTCGTTTTCGGACTTGGCGTCGTTTTGGACTTGGCGTCGTTTTCGGACTTGTCGCTTTCGGACTTGTAAGTCGTTTTCGACCGTGGAGTCGTTTCGGACTCGACGTCGTTTGGACTCGGCGTCGTTTTGATGGCGTCGTTTTTGACTTGGCGGCGTCGCTTTCGATTCGAGTCATTTTGGACTCGGCGTCGTTTTGGGCGTGGTCGCTTTGGACTTAGCGTCGTTTTGGACGCGAGTCGCTTTCGACTCGAGTCGCCGACTCGACGTCGTTTTTGGACGTGGTGTCATTTTCGGACTTAGCGTCGTTTTCGGACGTGGCGTCGTTTTCGGACGCGGAGTCGTTTTCGGACTCGGAGTCGTTTTCGGACTCGACGTCGTTTTTGGACGTGGTGTCGCTTTCGGACTTAGCGTCGTTCTGACACGCGTCGCGATGCTCGCAGATAATAAATGTTCCTGCAAGCTAAGCTTGAGAAAAGTTAGTGCATAACTGTTAAAACAGAATGATAAATATTTGAGAAAGGCAAATTATGTGGGTAGAGATGTCGTCCCTGAGATGTTTCCTTGCAACTGACGAATTGCCATGATGCTTTTGTTGGGTGTTTTATGCCCGAGCTGATGCGCTAGACTTTGTTGCGGACTTTTGAATTCTGACTGTTGATTGTCGGTGCCTCTATCTCTCGAGCGTATGGAATCATATTTGTCGGTGTCCTTTCGTGGCGGTCCTTAAAGATTGTCCCGATTTGGTAGCCCGAAGTCGGATATATGTCGCCGCCATAATCTTGATAACGTCGTTGCTGGGCGTGTTTCGCCGCTTCTCGTAGGATAAATGCTCCTGCAAGCTTGAGAAAACATTAGTGTATACCTGTTTAAATGAAATGATAAACACATACGAGAAGTGCAATTTTATGGGTAGAGATGTTGTCCCTGCTACGCCAGATGAATACTGAGATGTCGTCCTTGCATGGACATGCTAAATCTTCGCAATTAATTTCCATGATGCCTTTGTTGGGTGTGATGCATTGGTTGCCAATTTGACTTTATGCCCTAGTTGATCGCTAGGTTTTGTTGCGGAACTTTGAACTTTGATCGATTGTTGATGCCCCTTTCTGCTGCTTTGCTTTGCGGATTTTGGATTGTTGTCATCCTCTCGCTTTGTCGCTTTTGCTTCCGCTAATCTGAAGAAACTTTTGTCGTATTTTACGCTTATTGCACTTTCGCTCGTTAATATGAAAAGACCTGCGCTCAAAGAAAATTTGTGAGTTTTGGGGGGGGTCGATTCGCATTTGACTTCGCCGCCTTGTTCCTTGATATCCACGTGCCTGGCCTGTTTGGACCTGCAACCCCTGTCTGGTTTCCTACCTTGTCCCAGTTTTGAATATGCAAGGGCGTTTGACCTAAAGTGGGTCTTAATAAAGTTGCTTGTATTTATCGATGTTTCTGGGCCTTCTAATTTCGGCCTGTAGGGTTGCCATTTGCTGCAATAGTGTGGCGAGGTTTTGATCATTGGTGTTTCTCCTTTCCAACGCCTCTGCATCCTCTACGGGAACGGGGACGAGTCTTAAGTTGTTTCGTTCTGGTGCTTCTGGATTAGTCATTTATTGGATGATTGTGCTTCTGCCAGTCAACGCGAATCAACCTTTTGTGGATGAGCTAGACAAAAATAAACCTTTAACAAATGAAGCAAACCAAGTTAGTATAATATGCAAAAAGTTGCAGCCAATATATACTAATAAGCAAATTGCAAATCAAGTGCGTGTTCTAACATGTTTGGGACCTCTTTATGCCAGAGGTAGGCCTAAACGTCAAATACGCGAGGTTATGATGGATTTGTCCAAGTCGCCCAACTGTATTGCTTTTGTTGGAAATGGCGACCAAATGACGGTGCACTTTTTTCCAATTTCAGCATGACATGATTAGGTTTGAATTTTTCTATCATCGCCACGCTACACATAATATGCTGGTTGGTCGTTGGGTTGAGAAACCCGTCGACAAGTTTGGTGTCTTCCTAATTGTGGTGTCGATGCCAGGGACCGACCCACCTAAGGTAAATGCATGCATGCCCTAAAATAAGGGTGGTATAGCTCTATCTTAAGTTTCTAAGATTTGGCTTTTCTAGATGCAAGGTTCCCGAGCGGACAACTCGAGTGAGAAGGCTACGCGACCACCGGTTGGACCGGATTCTCCGCGCAAATCACCAACCCTCTTAAATGTGGGTGTCTGAAAGAAATTTGCAGGTGCGCAAAGCACATCCGCGTGTGAGTGTGTGATTGTGTGAATTTTCCAGAGCGGAAGAAATATGAGCGGAATGCCAGTTTAAGGAAAGCAGTAAAGCAAATAGCAATCAAAATGAATAAAGCAAAATACAGCACGCAAATAATTTAAATGCAAAAGTAATGCCAAATAATAACCCTAGGTCTGTTATGGTCAAGAACCTAAAATCCCCAGCGGAGTCGCCATTCTGTCGCGCCCGATTTCGACCGCGACCTTTTCCTAAAAAGCGAACCCTGCTTCTCAAATAGAAATGTTAGAAAATAAATAATAAAATGCTAAAAGAAAGTTAAAGAAGTGTTTAAAATATTAAAAATGCTAAAGGGTTCGCGGAGTCGCCACCTAATTATTTTGGGTGAATTAGGACACCTAAATGTTAACTAGTTTAAAGTAAACATTAACTCCATTTAATGGTCTGCTAAACTTAATGAGATTCCGGGTAAGGGTTCTTTATTATCCTAAGGGAAGGGGTCAGACACCCTAAAGGATCCGCTAACTTGCGGTTGTCCGTTCAAACCTAGGGAATTATTATTCTATAAAAATGCATGTTTGAAAGTATTTTAAATAAAAGGGATAAAATTGTAAGATTTATTTAGAATATAAAATTAGCCTTGGATAAAAACTAGCATTCATAACGTATTAGATAAGATACATGTATTGCAAAATCTTATTATGACGAAATGCGTACTTTATGAAATAAGATGTAGAATATCTATTATGCAAAGACTAACCAAAAAATATTTTTTAATTATGAAGGTTAGTAAGAGTTTGTGAAGAAATTAATTTATTATGCTAAGGATTTAGTAGCGAGTGACGCTTTAGCTACGTGAATATTTATGTCATTTTGGTATGGCTTAGGCAATGCATAACTAGTCATAAAAAACTAACTAATTAAAGGAGAATGAATTTCTAGCGTCAAACTATTTTTAATGACAACCCAAAGTTTAGCTATTTTAAGTGTACTACTAGTAATCATTAATGTAATGTTAGACAAATAATTACAATAAATAAATAGGGTGAGGATATGAATTGATAAGGACTCGAAGAAATGGCGAAGTCATTCGCCGGTGGCTTGGAATTTCCGATGCGGATAGAGAATGCACATAGATGTGGGCTGTCATTTGAAGTAGCTCGTGATGAGTCTCGCCATGAGACTCTTCATTTTGCTCCGATGCATTTCATGTAAAACAAAGGAAGATAAGGATTAGTAAATATTCATGATATCTAAACCAACATAAGATTTTTTTTTTTTATAATAATATGTATAAACACACGAGAGAATCTTAACACTTAATTAAAGCAAGGTAGGTCCTGATTATATAAAGGGGTCCAGACATACAACTTTCAGATTCTAAAAAAGTGGAATGGGTCATGCCAACAGAGAAAAGAAGAAGCGAGGATGATAGTGAGGTTCATGTTCACAAGTACATGTTCAAAAATGACAAGTAAGCATTCGGCCTAAACTTTAACACATAAACTTATATGTTATGATTAATTTGTGAAAGCGACAGGTAATAATAATAGGTACGATAAATTATCATAAAAAAAAAAGTTCATCTAAAGCATACAACATGGTTCAAGATATCAAAAGGTCAAACCTTAATTAATAACTGAAAGAGACATGCCCAATTCGTAAGCATTTGACTTGAACACGATTTGCGACTAAACATATATACCGTGATTAGATTATGGACCCAACAAACAACCCGCGTGACTAAAATAGATTCGAATGCCCGATTCCAGATTGCATAAAACAACCATGCAGTGATGAGGGAACACTAGGAAAGATATAATGGAACATAATTCAAGTCTGCCTCGCTTTTTTTATAGAATACCAACTAAATCGCAACTTAGATTTCATGTTTTACCTAAGCAAATATCAAACTAGGTGATTTTAAATATTAGATCAGCCATTTTCTGAGTAGCTGTAAACATATGCAAACTATAGTTTAACAGTTACTTTAAAACATTTTTTTTTGACTTCTAATCTTTGTTACTAACTGGTTCCCGATATTTTAAGAATTCAAACAGCACCCAACATCTCATTTAATCAAATCAAGCATCATTTTCCTCAGTCACTTCATATTGGTTTACTAATCAAGCGAGTTTCAAATTGTCGTATTAACATTATTTCAAGTACAAACAGGCTGCCTACTGGATAGTAGCTCCTGGCTAACACATTTGACCCTACATGATCATAATCAGTCCTAACAATATCACAAAGCATTTAGACTACTCCTATTATAATTTATCTAAGAGGGAAAGCGAGTTCAAATCTTTAAATTAATTCAGATTTTCATTTTTTAACTAATGCCAATATCAGATTTTCATCTAAGTATCAATATGTGGTCAATTTAAACAAAACAGAAGGATTTAAGAGGGAACAAATAACCACTTAAAGAACAACACTTCAAATTTGCAGGATCATTGAGTCCCAAACCATGTATCATGTTTCACCCTGGCATATCATTCACTTTAATCTAACAAGTTCCAAATCGTTATACCAACACTATATCAAACACCAGCAAACTATCCATCAAACTAATATAGGTTTCGACTAACACATTCGACCCCTTTTTCCTGCTTCGAACAGTCCATAATCAAATCCATAATGAAATAACGTATTAAAAAACTTTATTTGATTACTCATACTTATATCACACGGTACACAAATTCTGGACAAAGATTCAGGAAAGTCATTTTATAACTCAAAACAAGACTGATTAATCATTCGTCGACATAATTTGTCCACAAGCGAATGCCTTTAACTCATTCAAACATATTCAAGCTAAGTCAAACATTCGGAATAGATGTGGACATACTAAGTGAATCTATAGCACACAAAACCTTACAGAAATGAAAATAATCGAGAAGGGATTGAGTTTACCTTCTCCGGCCAGCGACCCGGGGCAGCGTATCAAGTCGTCGATCCGCTCGGGGTTTTCATTTGTGATGCGTTTAGAAGAGGAATGAGACTTTTACCTGATTCTTGACTGAAATTGAAAGAGAAGGTTTCGAATTTTCGTTCTTGCTCTTAGACTGCTAGATTTCGGATTGTAAGGAGGTATCCTTGAAGGTAAAAGGGGGTGTTCGTCCTCTGTTTCTGCCTGTGCGAGAGAAAAGTTTTTCAGACTGTCTTCCCCCCGACCCCTGATGTCTGTCGTGGTATCCTACTGCTCTGCTCGTAAAGAAAGATGATTGCATCGCCCCGCTCGACCCATCAGGTTACCGTCTCTGCTCTGCCCTAAATTTCTATGTGGTTCCCCCGTTTCTGCCCTATGTTCCCCTGACTTTTCGATTGCCTTCGCATGTGCTTATATAGCCCTAACTCTAGGTTCTAATGTTGGTAAGTTACCGGTACCATTCAGGACTGATTCTGTGCGATTTGAATAGATTGTGACGAGTTGCCATTTTCAGAAGATTTGGTTTTGGTTTTGGTTTTGGTTATGGTAAGAATACGTTGGTTGGGTGTACGTGGATAAGGAAAATAGCCGGATTCTCAGGCGAGAAATCCGGGATGTGCTGGTGCCTTGCTGGTTTCTAGTTCTAGGTTTAGGGTTTCGTTGGGTTGATCGGGAGAGACGAGTGAGGGTGAAGGGCTGCTGATAAGGAAATGAATTGGGCTGAGGGCGTGGGGCTTTGGCCTGATAATAGAGAAGGCTTGCGGGTGGGCCTGCGGGTGCGGGTCGAGAAAAAATGAGTGGGGGATTGGGCTTTGGGTATTGTTAATAAATTGGGTACTAATTAGTCTTAGGCTAGTTAATTAATTAGCTAGTTAATTCTAGGTAAGTGTATTATTAATTAATTAGTGATAACTTAAATTAACAAATGTGATTAAGTTATTTAGGTGCTTTATCAATCTAATTGTTATAATAAATGCGGGCGTGTCATTTAATTAGTGCTTAATACTCTACGTAAGACGCGGTGCCATTATTAAAGTATTTATGTTTTATTCGCTGCATTTTATTATAAAAATCCCTAAAAATTATTTTACAAAATTAGTGTAATTTTATAGTTAATGACTGGACGGGAGGGTCAAAATTGGGTGTCAACAAGCCAGACTCGCAAAAATAACGGTAAAAACCGTGGTGGAAATCAAGGTGGAAATAATGGGGGTGGTAACCGGGCCAACGACAATGGGCCCCGGGGCAATGGGCTGCAACCCTCCTAGCCACATCCTTAGGCTCCATGGTCGTGGAGTTGAGCCAGTAGGCCTGGGCCCAACAACCCCTATTTTTCGTCATATGCTCACCACCCAAACTGGGCCCAATTTCTGCCATAAGGCTGGCCCAGTTTTTCAGGCCTACAGTGGAACCCGAGAGACACTTCTGGGTCATGGCAGTAAGCAAGTGTGCTTGGGCCTTGTCCCCACCAGGCCCATTATGCTACATGCCCCATCCCAACTGATGTTGAAGCCGTAATGCACATCCTTGGTTTGACTCCCTCGGACTCAAATTGATACATGAACACCAGAGCCACTACTCATATGACATCTGACCCAAGTACTCTCTCATCTTATTTCAATTTGAGCAAAAACTGTGGTATTATTATCGGTAATGGTAATTCAATTCCAATTCGTGGTTATGGTCATTCCAATATGTCTTCCCCACATCCGCCTCTTGCATTAAAAAATGTCATCCATGCCCCACACCTAATTAAAATTTTAGTCAGTTCGTAAAATTACCATTGATAATTGGGGGTCTGTTCATTTTGATCCTTTTGGATTTTTCGTGAAGGATTTCAAGACGGGGATACCTCTAATGAGATGCAATAGTGTGAGGGAGCTTTATCCTATCACTTCCACTTCCATGAGCCTTGCCTTGCCATCCACCTTTGTTGCTCTTGCTCCATTCTTGTGGCATGCACGTCTAGGTCATCCAGGGTCGTCAATTGTGTCTTATTTACATAAAAATAATTTTATTTCTTGTAAGGGTACGTGTAGTACTCCAATTTGTCATTCATGTCCGTTAGGAAAGCATGTTAGTTTGTCATTTGTATCTTCTACTTCTCGCACATTGATGTATTTTGATATTATTCATAGAGATTTATGGATATCTCTCGTTCTCGGTTCTTTGGGCCATTATTATCATGTTGTTCTATTTTGGATGATTATTCTAATTTCTTATGGACTTTTTCATTAGCGAAAAAATCTCAAGTTTTTTCTACATTTTTACAATTTCGAGCTTTAATTCGTACACAGTTCGAAAAGGAAATAAAAAATATTCAATGTGATAGTGGCAAAGAATACGACAATAGGGTATTTCGTGAATTTTGTAATAAAAATGGCATTATTTTTCATTTCTCTTGTCTGTATATGTCCTCCCAAAATAGGAAAGCCGAACGAAAAATACGTACTATTAATAATATTGTCCGTACATTATTAGCACATACTTCCGTACCTCCTTCGTTTTGGCATCATGCTCTACAAATGACTACTTATCTACTTAACATACTTCCTAACAACGGGTTAGCTTTTCAATCTCTCCTCCAAATTTTCTATAATAAAGTCCCTTATATTCTCATCTTCGAGTGTTTGGTTGTTTATGCTATCCTCTATCTCCGTCAATTACCATAAACAAATTTCAAACTCGTCCTACCCCTTGTGTATTTTTGGATTATCCGTCAAATCATTGTGGTTACAAGTGTTTTGATTTATCATCCAATAAAATCATAATCAATCGTCGTGTTATTTTTTATGAAACCCAATTTCTGTTTGTAAAGGTGTGTCGTCCGGTGCCTGATTCATATAATTTTTTAGATGACTGGGGCTCACCATATGTTTTAAAACAGTTTTTGGACCAAACCCGTGCCCCTGTCCCGCCAGCAGGCCTACTGCCTGCTGTCCCACAAACTCCCCAGCCGAGCCCAATTTCAGTCCCCCCTGCATCGGTCCAATCCAGTGGGCCAGTGGACCAACCAATTTCCGAGTTGGCCACAACTCTAATGCCTGTTCCCGAGTCCAATTTTTGGCCAACAGGCCCACTGTCAGTTGGCCAGTCCGTCCCCGGTCCCCTTATTTTTACAAATCCACCCAATTCTCCCCCGAGTCATAAACATGTTACTCGTAGTCAACGGGGTATTTTTAAACCAAAAAATACATTTTAATCTCAATTTTAATGTTCTTAAATCACCCTTACCCCATAACCCTATATCAATATTAAATGACTCGAATTGGAAAATGGCTATGACCGACGAATATAATGTTCTTATTGATAATAAGACGTGGGAGTTGATGCCTCGTCCTTCTGGTGTTAATATTTTTCGATCTATATAGATTTTTACTCATAAAGAAAATTCTGATGGTTCTTTTGCAAGACATAAGGCTCGTCTTGTAGGTGATGGTAAGAATTAGCAGGTTGGCGTGGACTGTGAGGCGACATTCAATTCGGTTGTTAAACCAACTATCATTCACACTATTCTCAGCTTGGCACTTTCGAAATCTTGGCCAATTCATCAGTTAGATGTGAAAAATACTTTCTTGCATGGTGATCTTAAGGAGACTGTATACATGCATCAGCTGTTGGGGTTTCGAGATCCCAATTATCCACATCATTTATGTTTGTTGAAGAAATCCTTATATGGCCTTAAGAAGGCCCCACGAGCTTGGTATAAGCGGTTTTATGACTATGTATCTACTATTGGGTTCTCGCCCAACATGTCTGATAATTCACTGTTTAATTATCATCGTGGGTCTTCTGTGGCATATATACTATTGTATGTGGATGATATTATTTTTATTGCCTCTTCTGATGTGTTGCGCCGATCGGTCATGACACTGCTCAGTTCTGAGTTTGTCATGAAGGACTTGGGACCCTTGAGTTATTTCTCGTATTCTTGCCACTGGCCATACGTGTGGGGTTATTCTTCTCATAGAGAAAGTATGCTGCTGAGATTATTGAGCGAGCTGGTATGTCATCTTATAAGTCTACTACTACGCCACTTGATACTAAACCTAAGCCAGGTGTTGCGGCCAGTGTACCATACAAGGACCCCACTCACTATCGCAGTCTTGCAGAAGCTCTTCCGTATCTTACTTTTACGCGACCAGATATTACGTATGTCGTACAATAGGTTTGTGTGTTTATGCATAATCCTCAAATTGAGCACATGAATGTGCTCAAACACATTATCCGCTCCCTTTAAAGCACTCTTGATTATGGATTACAACTATATCCGTCGTCGATTTCTACACTTGTCTCTTACACAGATGCTGATTGGGGTGGTTGTTCGGACACCAGACGATGTACGTCTGGGTATTATATATTTCTTGGTAATAACATGGTTTCATGGTCTGCTAAACGACAAGCTACCTTATCACGCTCTAGTGAGGAGGACGAGTAACGAGGGGTGACCAATGTGGTTTCTAAATCTTGTTGTCTCCGTAATCTCCTCTTAGAGATTCACTTTCCAATTCACAAATCTACCTTGGTTTATTGTGATAATGTTAGTGCAATATATCTTTCGGGCAATCCATTGCAACATCATCACACTAAACATATTGAGATGAATATATATTTTGTTCGTGAAAAGGTAACTCATGGATAAGTATGCATCCTACATGTCCCTTTCAGGTATCAAATTGCAGACATATTTACCAAGGGCCTTCCATCGGTGCTATTTGAAGATTTTAGGGACAGAACTGGAATGGTTCCCACAATCGCCTTCATGTATTTCCTTTATTACGTACTGTCGCGCCCGTTTTTGACCTCCGGGGTCTGAATGGTATCCGCAACATTGCTCTTTGGCGCGGTTCCCTGGATGGAGCAATAATGCTGATTTTTGAGGAGTCGCCACCTAATTAGTTAAGTGAATTAGGACACTTGATTTATTGCAATAAAAATACTGCAATTAATCTCCATTTAATGGTCTGCAAAATTAATGAGATTCTGGATCAGGGTTCTTTATTATCCTAAAGGGAAGGGGTTAGGCATCCTTTAAGATCCGCTAACTTGCGGTTATCCGTTCAAACCTAGGTTAATTGTTTATTGGCTTTTATTCTACCTATTCTAAGAATATTTACATAATTTACAATTAAATAAAATGCAATACAGAATAATAAAACTAAAATTAAATACGACATAAGATAAAACTCCGGGTACCTGCATAAACACTTAGTAAAAGTGTTAGTAATAGAATAAATAATTTTAAAAGCAATAACAAGAATTAAGAAGTAAAGCCAAAAATAAATCCGTCTTTGTACAGGGAAGGCCTTGGAAATCAGACGGAGATTCCTTCATCGACCAATATTGCTAGAAACAATAAAATAAATAAAACCTTCGGATCCGCGCCAAAACAGTAATAGTTTTAAACACAGAGGGCTCAAATATATATAAAAAATAAAATGAGACAGCCTAAATAAGTGCGGCTGCGAGAATTCGCCTTGCCAGCGCATGTTCGTTATCCGGTGTAAGTGGAAGAAATCATCATTCCCCTGAAAGCTTCACTTATTTTATTTTCCGTCTTTGCAACTGTGGAGGCCTAAAAAATCGACAGAAAACTTTTTCATTGGCAACCAAATGTAGTATCTTGTTCAAATCAATTAACCAATACAAAATTTCAAAAACAACACCAGATTAAACAAGCATATCGACTGAGTTCCAGGAGCCATCAAATTAACAAAAATGTCAAAAATATTTCGAAAATGCCATGGCAGTGGACAATAGCAGGGCAATAGTAAATAAAAAGTAAGTCGCCAGAAAAAATCAGTCCGCTAACCAAAACCAATCAGCGAGATCCCAGAAGCAAAACCGACGGAGGTCGCCGGAGTTTTAAACTCTAGCCAGTTACCAAAAGCAAAAGAAAATCCGTCCAACAGACAAAAGCAAATAACAGATACCAATAAAGAGCCAATCGATAGGTTGTCGGAGTTGTTAAACTCCGGCCGATTACCAAAGGTCACACAAAAATCAACCCAACAGAAACAAGAACAGATTCCAGAATCAAAGCCAACCGATGGTCGCCGGAAAATGTAAATTTCGGCTAAACCCAACAAAATCAGTAAATCCGTTCATTAACAAAGTAATATACACGTACCAACAATAGAGCCGACGAGTGATCGCCGGCAAACAGCGAGGCGACAATGGCAAAAATAAACAACAAGAGAACAAAGTTAGACCGACAACCAAAACCAACGAACAGACAACCGCAAAAATAGAAACCAACAAGGCCGCGTCATTCATGGAGTCCGTTGAAACTCTCCGCCAATTGCCGGTGGTCAGATCCGGTGAGTCAAAGGAGCCGACGGAAAGGGGGGTTCGAATCTGGGGGTGACGGGAGTTGGTGGGTTTCGACGCAACTCCCACCGGTCATCAACTCCGGCGGGATAGTGGGGTGACGGGAATGATGGGCTGGTGGTGTGTGTGTGTGTGTGTGTTGTGATATGTTGATGATGAAGATGAAGAGGAGTTAGGAGGGGTGCAGCTGGCTAGTGTTGGGCGGCTGAGGTGATGTTGGTTTGGAGTTCGCCGGAGATGGAACTCCGGCGAAGGACGGCGGCGACGGGAGAGGCAGGGAGAGAGGGTGAGTTTATAATATAGAGGTGTCATTTCGATGTTGTTAATTTAGGTTTTTCTGCTTAATGTGGCTACGAGGGTTTGGTAAGCATTGTCTTTGTAATGGGGGTAAGATTTTTATTTATAGGGGTATTTAGGTTTTGGGTATTGGGTATTGGAGGAAAAAGATGAAAGGTGTACTGAGCTTCATTTTTTAGCCTCAGTTTGGGCTTCGGTTTTCGACGGATTGGACTGATTCAGATTGTGTCTCGGACTGGTTTGACAAAAATGCAAAACGGGTATATTATTTTAAAAAAAAATTATTTAAAGGTACAAAATTATCAAAATAAAATGCCGACGCTATAATGCAATATTTAATAAATGTTTAATGCCTAATTAAGTAAAAATGCGGTGCCAATTAATTATTCAAAGAGATGCAAACATTATTAAAATAAAACGACGGTGTAATAATAATAGAAACATAATATTAACAAAGATATCACGCTTAATTTAAAATGAAAAGATGCAATGTCATTTTGTGAAGAAATAAACATAGAATATTATGTAAAAAATGCAAAAATGATGATTAAAATGCGGTGTCCTAAAATGTTTAAAATTGCAAGAAATGAGTAAAAGATGGGTCAAAATTGGGTGTCAACAGTTTGTCCCTCTTTGATCGAAGACGATGAAAGAGTTTTTGGACAAAGACGTTGACTTGTAGCCAATTTTGTCCCCATAGTCAGAATTAAAACAAATATCAAGAAAATGAATGGGCAAAAAGCTGATGCAGATTCAAAATTTTTGTCCCAGTGTCGAATTATGATGATACTGGGTCGTTGTGATGCCAAAATAAAAGGCAAAGCTGATGCAGATTTAAAATTTGTCCTAGAGTGGAATTATGAGGACACTGGGTTGCTGCGATGATAGAAAATTAAGGTAGGCAGAATCCGATTCAAAATTGTCCCAGTGTCGAATCATGATGACACTGGCTGCTGTGATGCTGCAAAATTAAAGACAATGCCGACGCAGATTCAAAATTTATCCCAGTGTCGAATCATGATGACACTGGGTTGCTGTGATGCTGCAAAATTAAAGACAATGCTGACGCAGATTCAAAATTTATTCCAGTGTCGAATTATGATTGACACCGGTTGTCCGCGATGCGCGTCAGAATGCATGTGGTGTTTGTAGATGTTGATGGCGTCATTGCATGGACGCGATGCAAATGTTCGTCGTTGCATAGATGAAGCATAGATGAAGTCGTTGCATGAGCTTACATGAAATGACGTTGTTGCATAAACGCGATACAGATGCTCATCGTTGCATAGATGAAATATAGATGAATCTGTTGCATAGGCTTACATGAAATGACATCGTTGCATAGACGCGATGCAGATGTTCGTCGTTGCATTGACAAAACGTAGATGAAGCCATTGCATATGCTTACATGAAATGACGTCGTTGCATAGAGACGATGCAGATGCACGTCGTTGCATAGACGAAACATAGATGAAGCCGTTGCATAGGCCTAAATGAAATGACGTCATTGCATAGATGCGATCCAGATGTTCGTCGTTGCATAGACGAAACATGGATGAAGCCGTTGCATAGGCTTACATAAGATGACATCGTTGCGTAGACGCAATGCAGATGCTCGTCGTTGTATAGACGAAACATGATGAAGTCGTTGCATAGTCTCACATGAGATGGCGTCGTTGCATAGATGCGATGCAAATACTCGTCGTTGCATAGACGAAACATAGATGGAGCCGTTGCATATGCTTAGATGAAAGGGCGTCGTTGCATAGACGCGATACAGATGTTCGTCGTTGCATATACGAAACATAGATGAAACCGTTGCATAGGCTTAGATGAAAGAGCGTCGTTGCATAGACGCGATGCAGATGTTCGTCGTTGCATAGACGGAACATAGATGAAACCGTTGCATAGGCTTAAATGAAAGAGCGTCGTTGCATAGACGCGATGCAGATGCTCGTCGTTCATAAATGAAACATAAATGGAGCCGTTGCATAGGCTTAGATGAAAGAGCGTCGTTGCATAGACACGATGCAGATGCTCGTCGTTGCATAGACGAAATATGAACGGAGCCGTTGCATAGGCTTAGATGAAATAGTGTCGTTTTATGGACGTACCTGCTTTGTGACTCGCCTGAGTTGAGATAACGTCATTGCAAAGACGTTGTGCGTTCGTAACCCGCATGGGCTTATTGTTGTCCTCCTGTCTTTGCTGATATGAAGATCCTGCACTCAAAGAAAACTTGTGAGTTTTAGGAAATGAGTGGTTGATTCGCGTCGACTTTGTAGCTTTGGCTCTTGACGCTTGCATGCTCAGACTTAAGCAAAGGTTAGTGCATAACTGTTAAGGCGAAAAGATAACGCATGAATTTATAAGCAATGTAATTGTATGAGTAGAAATGTTATCCTGTAAAACGTGATGGCGGTTGTATTGATGTGATGCTGCAAATACTGAGATTTCGTTCTTGCACGGACGTGTTTGAATGTTGTGAATGCTTGCTGAATGCTGCGAGTGCTGATGTAGTCTCTGTGCGGACTTGCTGGATGCTGTGAATGCTTGCTGAATGCTCTGCGCGGGTTTGTTGGATGCTGCGAATGTTTGCTGAATGCTGTGATTGCTGATGTAGTCTTTGCACGGACTTGATGGATGCTGCGAATGCTTGATGAATGCTGCGATTGCTGATGTAGTCTCTGCATGGACTTGCTGGATGCTGTGAATGCTTGCTGAATGCTGCGATTATTGATGTAGTCTCTGCACGGACTTGCTGGATGCTGCGAATGCTTGCTGAATGTTGTGAGTGCTGATGAATGCACTACGCGGACTTGATGGATGCTGCGAATGCTTGCTGAATGTTGTTTATTGTTGATTGCTGATGTAGACTTGCACGGACTTGCTGGATGCTGTGAATGCTTGCTGAACGTTGTTGATTGCTGATTGATGATGTAACCCTGCACGGACTTGCTGGATACTGTGAATGCTTGCTGCATGCTAGTCTCTGCACGGGCTTAACCCTGGCGGAAATTGCTCATATCTCTTTTCGGAATAATCAAACGCATTCTGTCGCACGCGAGCCAAAGGGAAGATTTCTAATGGTGTGACCGAAGCTGATAGGGCGCCTACGCATCCCGTTGAGGGAATCAGGTCAAGACGTAGTTCGTGATGCAAAAATAATTGTACAATTCTTTTTTAAAATTAGACCGAAGCCAATGTGGCCGCCTACGTATCCCGCTGAGGGAATCAGGTCAAGACGTAGTTCGTGATGCAAAAAATAATGATTTTTTATATATGCATTTTTTTTAAAAGTGGAAAGACAGCATCTCGTTCTGACTTCAGTTGATACCAACAATTAGTATTGTGCTTAGGAATTTCGTTATTCACTTCCAATCTAACCAAGACTGACTTCTGGGTAATTCCTATAGTTTCAAATGGTACCTCAAACACCTAAGTATCGACACACTTGCTTGCAGCCAAGGTTTCGAACTACACGTAATCTCGCGTTTCAAATGCCCTCACTGAAAGAAAGTCTCATTTCTCACATATATTCCAGTATTTTGAATTTTGAGACGTTTAGAGAAGTACGCTCACACTCAAAAGGATGTTCAATGCATGCAATTGTGATACCATAGGCTTGGCCGTCATATAAGTATCCACTAATGTGAGAACCCTCAGTATAAGATCATGTAGGCCTTGTCACGGGCTTGTAATGTAGGTTTGGGGAAAGGGATGAATATCATTTGGTTAAAAAATGACTAATCCTTCCTCGAGCGTTGGACTACGCCCGTGCTTGATATTTGTGTGCTTTAATGCTGATCTCTTTTTTGTCCTAGTTTTTCTGTACTGACTTCTTTTAAATCTTTCGTTTGAAGCCCGCTTTTTCCAAAGTTATTCTCGTTTTTTTTTTAATGTCGAGGCTTTTGATTTTTTCTTTTTGTGAAATCGTCTTCTGTATTTTTCTTTTCCCTTTTGGAACTTTGACAATTTTGTTTTTGCAAACTTCGACGCAGAATTTTGTCAGCCACTTGCACATTTCTAAAGCGCTCAGGAGGTCGGGCCAAGAGAGGGATAGTGCGTACACACTCATAAAGGGTATAAGTGTAATATACAGTTGTCAAAAGAATAGGCTTTAGGTTCAAAAGAGGTGTACTACGGATAATGGTATTTGGTAGGCTGAAAAAGGCTCAAACGGGTCAAAGAAAGCCTACGATCATTTCCTACACCGAGTGTTACTCAGGATTTCTCCTCAACAAACATTCAGGCCAAGTTCTAGATCACAATGCAATGTAATTGAACTTATTCTAAAACTCACCATACAATGCACATGAAACGATGAAGTTGGTTTCGTTCTTATCTTGAAATCATGTAAGGCAATGTCATTTACAGGTGAATAAGAGGTACCAAAAGAATCTATGGTTTACCACGAAGTCAACCATATTGATTATTACTTGTTCTTTCCTATGCACACTCCTAACTGTGTTGGTATCAACCAAATCAAACAATGATACTTAAAAGATCCTACTTTTTGTTTTTTTTTGTTTTTTTTGTTTTTTTTTTGTTTTTTTTAATGCTTTTTGAATAAAATATTTTTGTATTTTTTGAATAAATGGTACCGAACCCGAGTAGAGCTGCCTACGTATCTCATCTTTGACGAGAATCAGGTGTGCGTAGTTCGTTCAGATATGTTATAAAACGTATGATTTAAAAAGAATCCATTCATGAAAGAAATGCAAAAGTAAAAGTTGTGCAAAATAAATGATTGTTCAATATAAGACTAATACAAAGTAAAAGGAATGTAATAGAAAAATGAATGGATGTGATAGAATGAATGAAATGCAATAATGAATGTCCGTGATTGAATAAATGCAATGAATGGGTGAACCAAATATGTCCCTCTTTTTTTTTTGGTGGTGTCGAACCCTAGATGAGTTGCCTACGTATCACACCGTATGGTGAGAATCAGACACGCGTAGTTCGGGATGATTATGCTGTAAAATGCATGATAAATAATTATGTAATAAACACTAGACATATCAATTGAATTTGCAAATAAAGATACAAAATATAGAAGAACTGAGAGCGATGTCTCGTTGAATCTGGTATAAACTTACTTCTATTAGTCAACATAACTCCCGCTCATTTTTGTGATGATTTTTTTTTCTTTTTTTCGACCGCCCTAGGCTGCTTGTGAGGATGGTTTTCCTACAAAAGATATGACAAATGGGTGAGAGTAGGCAAGCCACAAAAATAGTAAAATGTAAGGGTGTGACAATATAGTCAAAGACTCCCCTGCTTGGTTCGACCGGACTGGTGGTTGATGCTTCACAAAGTCCAAATCGCGCTGTTCAAGAGCGATTTACGCAATAGAAGTCCTGATTGCAATGTGACAACAAACAGTGCAAAAATGCAAATGCTCGTGGACGGAGTTATAAGCACATAGCATGATATGTACAGGGGTTAAAAGGGTAATTATTGCATTAAATAATATGTACAGAATTGCTAGCGACAACAATAGTAAACAAAAGCATGCAAATCAAGCGCGCGCCTAATATGCATGGGACCTCTCTTATGTCAGAGGTAGGCTTAAACGCCAAATATGCGAGATTATGATAAATAGGTCCAAGCCGTTAAACTGCAATGTTTTGTTGGAAATGACTACCAAATGACGGTGCACTTTTTCCAATTTCGGAGTGTTATGACCAGGCTTGGATCCGTCTATCATTGTCATGCTACACATATATGTTTATGGGTCGTTGGGTTGTGAAACCCGTCGACAAGTTTGGTGGATTTCTAATTGTGGCGTTAATACCAAGGATTAACCCACCTAATGTTTATGCATGCATGACTTAATATAAAAGGGTGGTATAGCTCTATCTTAAGCTTTATAAGATTTGGCTTACTAGACGCAAGGTTCCCGAGCGGACAACTCGAGTAAGAAGGCTACGTGGATGATCAGACGAACCGATCTAACTCCACGCAGGCGCCAACTCTCCTAAATTTTGGGTGTCTTGAAAGAAATTTGCGGGTGCGCGAAGCACACCAGCGCGTGTAGTGTGTGACAATGTAAATTTTCCAGAGTGGAGGAAATATGAGCGGAATGTCAGTTTAAGGAAAACAGTAAAAGCAAATAGCAATTAAAACAGTTAAGCATACAAAATTAAAGCAAGCAATTTTAAGGCATTTAAAACAAATAAAAGCAAATAGAGTCAAGCAATAATAAACCTATGTTTGCTATGGTTAAGAACCTGATTATCCCCAGTGGAGTCGCCATGCTGTCGCGCCCATTTTTGACCTCCGGGGTCTGAACGGTATCCGTAACATTGCTCTATGGCGCGATTCCCTGGATGGAGCAATAATGCTAATTTTTTAGGAGTCGCCACCTAATTAGTTAAGTAAATTAGGACACTTGATTTATTGCAATAAAAATACTTCAATTAATCTCCATTTAATGGTCTGCGAAATTAATGAGATTCTGGATCAGGGTTCTTTATTATCCTAAAAGGAAGGGGTTAGACATCCTTTAAGATCCGCTAATTTGCGGTTAACCGTTCAAACCTAGGTTAATTGTTTATTGGCTTTTATTCTACCTATTCTAAGTATTTTACATAATTTACAATTAAATAAAATGCAATACAGAATAATAAAACTAAAATTAAATGCGACATAAGATAAAACTCCGGGACATCTTTTAGCCCTTTTTAGGCCTTCTGCACAAGATGATCTCCGGGTACCTGCATAAACACTTAGTAAAAGTGTTAGTAATAGAATAAACAATTTTAAAAGCAATAACAAGAATTAAGAAGTAAAGCCAAAAATAAATCCGTCTTTGTCTGAGGAAGGCCTGGAAATCGACGGAGATTCCTTCATCTACCAATATTGCTAGAAACAATAAAATAAATAAAACCTTCTGATCCGCCAAAAGCAAGAATAGTTTTAAACACAGAGGGCTCAGATATATATAAAAAATAAAGTGGGACAGCCTAATTAAGTGCGGCTGCGAGAATTCGCTTTGCCAGTGCATGTTGGTTATCCGGTGTAAGTGGAAGAAATCATCATTGCCCTGAAAGCTTCATTTATTTTATTTTCCGTCTTTGCAACTGTGGAGGCCTCAAAAATCGACAGATAACTTTTTCATTGGCCAACCAAATGTAGTATCTTGTTCAAATCAATTAACCAATACAAAATTTCAGAAACAACACCAGATTAAACAAGCATATCGACTGGGTTCTAGGAGCCATCAAATTAACAAAAATGTCAAAAATATTCCGAAAATGCCATGGCAGTGGACAATAGCAGGGCAATAGTAAATAAACAGTAAGTCGCCGGAAAAAATCAGTCTGCTAACCAAAACCAATCAGCGAGATCCCAGAAGCAAAACTAACGGAGGTCGCCGGAGTTTTAAACTCTGGCCAGTTACCAAAAGTAAAAGAAAATCCGTCCAACAGACAAAAGCAAATAACAGATACCAATAAAGAGCCAATCGAGAGGTTGCCGGAGTTGTTAAACTCCGGCCGGTTACCAAAGGTCACACAAAAATCAGCCCAACAGAAACAAGAACAGATTCCAGAATCAAAGCCAACCGATGGTCGCCGGAAAATTTAAATTTCGGCTAAAACCCAACAAAATCAGTAAATCCGTTCATTAACAAAGTAATATACATGTACCAACAATAGAGCCGACGAGTGGTCGCCGGCAAACAGCGAGGCGACAATGGCAAAAATAAACAACAAGAGAACAAAGTTAGTCCGACAACCAAAACCAACGAACAGACAACCGTAAAAATAGAAACCAACAAGGCCGCGTCATTCATGGAGTCCGCTGAAACTCTCCGCCAATTTCCGGTGGTCAGATCCAGTGAGTCAAAGGAGCCGACGGAAAGGGGTTCGACGGGGGTGACGGAGTTGGTTTCGACGCAACTCCCATCGGTCATCAACTCCGGCGGGATAGTGGGGTGACGGGAATGATGGGCTGGTGGTGTGTGTGTGTGTTGTGATATGTGTTGATGATGAAGATGAAGAGGAGTTAGGAGGGGTGCGGCTGGCTAGTGTTGGGCGACTGAGGTGATGTTGTTTTGGAGTTCGCCGGAGATGGAACTCCGGCGAAGGGCGACGGCGACGGGAGAGGCAGAGAGAGAGGGTGAGTTTATAATATAGAGGTGTCGGCTGCTGATGTTGTTAATTTAGGTTTTTCTGTTTAATGTGGCGGCTGAGGGTTTTGGGCGGCTGATGTCCTTTGTAATAGGGGGGGGGGTAAGGTTTTTATTTATACGGGTATTTAAGTTTTGGGTTTTGGGTATTGGGTATCGGGTATTGGAGGGAAAAGATGAAAGGTGTACTGGGCTTCATTTTTAGCCTCGATTGGGCTTTTGCCATGGATTGGGTGATTCAGATTGTGCCTCGGATCGGACTGGTTTGACAAAAATGCAAAACGGGTTTATTATTTAAAAGAAAAATTATTTAAAGGTACAAAATTATCAAAATAAAATGTCGACGCTATAATGCAATATTTAAGAAATGTTTAATGCCTAATTAAGTAAAAACGTGGTGCCAATTAATTATTCAAAGAGATGCAAACATTATTAAAATAAAACAACGGTGTAATAATAATAGAAACATAATATTAAGAAAGACATCATGCTTAATTTAAAATAAAAAGATGCAATGCCATTTTTTGAAGAAATAAACATAGAATATTATGTAAAAAATGCAAAAATGATGATTAAAATGCGGTGTCCTAAAATGCTTAAAATTGCAAGAAATGACTAAAAGATGGGTCAAAATTGGGTGTCAACACGTACTCGACCTCTATTAGCCCCAAATACTTAGCCAGTGGACCTAGGTAAGATCTTCTGTATAGCTCACCCTCATTCATGCAATATCATGTCGTTTTAATCCTTAAGGTTCGTGAAGCCTTACTATCCTCCGGAAGAGTCCCAATTTGCAAATAATTGATGATATCATTCCGCCAATCCCATGTTAGATCGGTGGAATTCACATCGTGTAAGACAGGTCTAAGACGAAATGTATAAGGTGGACTATCGATTTCGTCTCTCCCATATACACTCCGGACGAAGAACCCAGGTTAGACAAAGCATCAGCTTCATGTTCATCTCTCGGGGAATCTGTACCACCTTTTACTTTCTGAAGAGAGCCAGAAAAGCCGTGACATTGGATAAGTACTCCTGCATATAGCTGTCTTTTGCCTCATATGATTAGGTGGGAATCACTCTTAAGCTCTATGTTTCCGGCTCCAAGCCCTCGAGCCAATTTCAAACATGCAATTGTGGCCTCATACTTGGCCTTATTGTTAGTTAAATAAATACACTTAATAGTTTTCCTGATCGTTGTCCCCGATGGGGTAGTCAAGATGACTCTCATCCTGGTTCCCTTCACACTCGTGGATGCATCTGTGTACATGATCCACTCTCCGGAGGCGACCCTAGTTTCCTAGATCGCTTCTATTTGTGTTCGAGGCATATCTCTAGGACTGTAATCGGCCATAAAGTCAGCCAAGGCATATGACTTGATAGCTGTCTGAGGTCGATAAGTAATATCGTACCCACATATTTCAATCGACTAATTAGCTATCCTACCCGAAAGTTTGGGCTTGTGCAAGATATTCCTCAGGAGGAAGGCAGTTACCACACATATGTGGGTGACATTGAAAGTATGGTCTTAGTTTGCGGAAAGCCACCACCAGGGCCAAAGCTAGTTTTTTAGATAAGGATAACGGGTTTCAGCCTCAGTCAAGGCCTTGCTTGTATAATAAATAGGGGATTGCGTACCTTTTTCTTCTCGAACGAGCACAACACTTACCGCGGTTTCAGAGGCTGCCAGATAAATCAGCAAAGGTTCCCCCACCTGTGGTATTGCAAGTAGGGGTAGGTTTGTCAAGTTGTTCTTCAGGTCCTTTAGCACCTATTGGCACCAAGGTCTATTTAATATTTTTTTTCTTCAGCAAGCATAAGAATTTTTGACATCGTTCGGACGACCTTCATATGAACCTTCCAAGCGTGATTATTCTCTTATTCAACCATTGCACTTCTCGAGCATTATTGAGCATGTTCTGTATTTTTTCAATCGCCTGGATATGATCCAAATTAGAATCGATGTCCTTATTCTATACTATGAAGTCTTAAGAACTTCCCCGAACCTACCATAAAAGGCTCATTTTTCTGGGTTCTGCTTAGGTTGTATTAGAAGTGGCCGGTGGCGGGGCCGTGAGATCGTGATGGGCGGGTGGGTGCGGCCAGGGGCCGTCTGAGCGGGACGATATCGTGTCTCGTCCCGGTGGGCAGTGGGTCGGGTCGGGACGTGGTTGGGACGGGACGGGCGGGACAAGTTTTTTTTTTTTAAAAATTTCCACTAAATTAAAAATACTTACATATAGTCATATATATATTTATAAACTAAATAATTGAACAAAGACAAGAAGAGTGTAAAAAACATCCCAAGGCTGTTTTTGTGCCTCTTATATTATTAATTATTTCATTAAAATATACAAGATTCAGAATTACAACATTGTAGTGTACTGTTGTTGAAAAAAATTGCAAAAGACATAGAAAAAAAATACTAAAATTGCAATGAAATAAATTACCAATTTGAAAATATTTTTTCTAGTTTCTTTATAATTTCGTGTGGTTCTTCGGTTGAAATTGGTATATCTTGGTCAAATTGTTCCACGTCGCTACTCATACCTTCAGATAAGATGTCGTTGTAGTTTTCGTCTTCTTCTTCATTAATTTCTGGTTGACCGCACCTTCTTCGCTCCGCTCGTATCCAATCTCTGAATAGTACCGCCATGTCCAAGCTGTCTCCGGCTAATGAGTGTATGTGCTCTCCTATTTAAAATCTTCCGGTAGAAAAAACATTTTCAGAAGCGATTGATGACGCTTGAATGTTCAATACATCTCGGGCCATCATTAAAAGTGTCGGAAATGTCTTCTCATTATGCATCCAATATTTCAGCAAGTATTCTTTTCCGTCTTGATTGACAACTGCTTGGTAAGGTAAAGTACCATGCAAAACAAAAACATCGAACTCGCTAATTTGGTTAGCAGTGCTACCACCGTACATTCTATTTCTGAGGCTTTCAATACTATCCGCGATAACATCATGTTTTTTTAGAGGTTGTGTTGAAGCAGAAGAAGATGGTACGAAAGACGGTTGGTTGCTAGCACTTTCTTGCTGATAATGCTGATATACTTTTTTGCCTTCATCTTCTACGCTATCCAACACTTCTTCTAGAGTTTGTTCAATAGGTGGTGGGACATTTAAATTTTTGGGAGTTGGAGGTGGTAGTACGTTCATACAGTTATAAATATTTCAATAAGACTTTTATAGCCGTCTACTTTAATAGTCGGGTTTAATACAACACCAATAATATAAATAGGGGAATAGGAATAAAATATTTCTTTAATTTCATAAATATTTTTTAATAGCTGCCTTATAAGCAGGTTTTTTCATATATTCTTTAAGCAGTAAAAATATTATAGCTATATAAAACAACATAGTTGAAATAGTAGGATAATATATAGTAGAAAATTCTTTTGTTGCTCGATGAAAATTCTCTAGAAATACAATAAGTTCTTTAATTTTATCCCAATCATTATCCACAATCATATCAGTTGAATTTTGATTATGGGCGCTAAAAAATAAAGTGATAGATTTTCTATAATCATAAGCAACAACTAGTTGGTCATATAAAGAATTTCACCTAGTGGGTACTTCTTCGGGAATTTTTCTATAAGATAGTCCACAATCGTGACAAGTTTTTTTATATTCTTCTCTGTTGGATTCTATTATTTTTAAAAATAAAGTTTATAGCAAATTGTATTTTTTCAAGAATATCTTGAAAGTGAAAGATTATCATTTACAACTAAGTTATAAATATGACACACACATTTGATATGAAAATGTTTTGGAAAAGACGGAGTTAAAACTTCTTTTAAAACATAAATAGCAGATACGTTAGAAGATGCATTATCTAATGTAATACTCATAACTTTATCAGTTATTCCGTAATAATCGCAGACTAAATAATTTTTTTTGAAATAAACTGACCAGTGTGCCTACTATCTATATATCTATATGTTAAAATACGTTTTTGCATAGATCATTTATAATCTATCCAATGACAAGTTACTGTTAAATAATCATGGTCGTTAGTACTACGACCTATATCAGAAGTTAGTGACTTTGCCATTAAAATGATATAATGCATAACGTAAATACTGTTGATATTCATGCACAAATTTAAATACATCTCTCTTAACAGTTGATCTAGGAAAACCTTTATAAGCAGGATTATACATATCTCTAATATAATGAATAAAACCAGGAGATTCAGGAAATGAAAAAGGCAAACCCTCCACAGCAACTAATTTTGCTAGTGCTTCCCTATGTTTATGTTTATCGTATTTAGGGCCTACAACTCCCCCCGTCATAGGGTTAATTTGACCCTGTACTTTGTCTGGGACAGTATGTGAACCTTGTCCCGATTGAGAGGACGCTTTCTCACTATCTTTTTCAATAATATATTGCGCATGCAAGGCTTTGTGTTTTTTCAATAGGTGTCTTCCTAAACCCCCCGTCCCACCATGACCTTGTCCAGTTTTAAAAGTATAAACAATTTTACAAGTTTTACATATAGCTACTTGATTCGGTACGTCCCTGTGAAAATATTTCCATACAGCTGATTTTAATGGTCATTTTGTCGGACCTCGTCTCATACTAGGGGGAATATGAGACATTTCACTAGTGGGTGTATCATCATCTACATTAGTGGGTGTATCATCATCTAGAGTGACATCTAAATCAAAGGCTTCTTCATTTTGAGAAAATACATGGTCGTTGATGCGCGGTAAGATGCACACACTTTAAACTCAAGTGCACGTTATCGTGACAAGTAGTATAGTCTTGATAAGACCGAATATCGTCCTCAAGGATTAGGGTTCAATTACCAACTATCTATTTTTTGGTATCTATTTGGTAAATTGATATTTAGATTTATTGTTTATAACTAAGGATTATAAAAGCTATTTAACTAAAAGGGTTTACTTCAGTGACGATGGGAATAGGGCTTCCACGTCTCCTCACTATCCGTTTATGCTACTTATTAATGCAATAACTTATGGTCTTCTTCTTTTGGAGAAAGCAGGTTCACTAAATCGTTTTATACTCCCGTTAGGGTTATATAAACACTCAACCTCAGTATTGCACCTTACCTACCTTTCGGTGATAAGGATAACTCTATAGGAGGATTAAGAACAAGAACCTAGTTAACCGTCACGCACAATGCGCAAAATTATGGTTTTTAAGCCTCTCATTAACGCTACATAAATAATTGAGGTAGTTTCATCCCCAATCCAAGAATGTCTACCCAACTTACAACATATTCACAATCCCCCCCTTTCGGAGTCTGATTAGAAATCATATAGTGATAATTAATTGTCAATTAATTACCAAGAATTCAACTCAAATATTGGATAGATCTCAACAAGAAGAAGAATAACCATAAGCATGCATTAAATCATAACATAAGTTTCTAGAGATTCAACATGGAAAGCCCTATAGAGGAATTAGTTCCTAGTCATTGTTATGACAAGAACTAATCCCATGTTCATCATACAAAAACTGAAATAAAGTAAAGAAAAGGAAAAGAAAATTACTAAGAACGAGACTCCAAGCCTTCTAGCATCCAAGGGTTGTGTTGTGGAATATTTACAAGATAGATTGGTGGGTGGATGGATGTAGAATGGTGAATGGTGGAATGGAGAATGAATAATTCTTCTAATGATGTAGAGTATTTATAGCCAAAGAATCCTTTTGGTGAAGGGTTAGGGATTTTGTAGGTAGGAAAAGTTATTAGAATCCTTTTAGGTAAGGGTTTTAAGGTAGGAAAAGTTATCCCTTTAGGTAGGAAAAGTTATCCCTTTAGGAAGGAAAAGTAATCCCTTTAGGATTCTGAAAGCATGGCCAATTCGGCCCAGCACTTCATAATTCCGTGCGCGCTGCCAGAATGGAAATAGCCAAGATCAAGATCAACTTTCGGACTTTCGGATATTAGCGCGGCTGCTCACGTCGCGCGTGCGCCGTGACGTTTTCGCGGTCCGTTTCGTCGTCCTTTTTCGTCCGACTTCGTCGATCTCTCTCTAATTTCCAGAACTTCTTAGACTTTATTTCTTGGCCCTTTTAGTGTGCAATTCCATCTCTTTTATGCTCGTTTCATCTCTTTTTCGTCATTTCTCCATTTTTGACCGCTGTGACACAAAAGAAAGGAAAACGACCCTAATACTGTACTAAACATAAATGAAATGAGTAAAATACTAACTAAAAATGACTCAAAAAGTGTATATAAAATACACCGATCAAATATCCCCAAACTTAAGCTTTGCTCGCCCTCGAGCAAAGATAGAAAGAAAGAAATAAAAGACTCAAGAAACGAAAAATAAAAGACTCACTGACATTGATCACTTTTGCTGCATTTAGTGTTATCTAGAAAAACATGAAGGTTAGCAGAATAATATGCAGGAACATATAGCATGAAATTTCTGCACACTAAACACATTAAGCTAGATATTTCACAAACTCATATTTATCACGCTTAATGGAAGTCAATATACTAAATCATGCATATAAATTCAAAGAAATCCTATGGCATGCTTACTTGCTATTCTCCACTAATCCTGGATATGCATAAAAGAGATCTTCAGGACTTTAAGGGTTGTAATGTTGGCTTAGGTATAGGTAGGTAAAAATAGGCATTTTAGGCTCATTTAGTGTACCATAAGCTCTTTAGCTTTTTAGTATTTCCCTTTTCTTTTTGTTCTTTCCTTCACTTCGATTCTATCTTTTCCCTCTTTTGTTTTGGGAGAGTGAAGTGTATAGTAATGACAAGCACCCCCAAACTTAGACTTTTGCCTATTTCTTATTACTTTTTTTATCAGTGCAACAGGCTTATTCACTCTTTTTGTCTCTTTTTTTAACACACAATGTATTCCACTGTTTCATATTTTTACTTATGGCACAATTTGTGGGAATATAGGGTGTCAAAGAAGAAGCTTCAATTTATAGGCTCAATGAGGCTGACTAGGGATATTTTTAAAGTCCGGGATAGAAAAGAATTGTAAGAATTGGCTATCAAAGAAATGTCTGAGTCATCTCCCTAACATGCATATCCTAACTATTTCGCCTAAAATAGCAAGCAATCATAACACATAGGTTTTCATTATTTAGCATGCACAATTTAAGCAAGAAACTTCAAATAGACAGATTTTGTGAGTTTTTGGCATATCTAACCTAGGTGTTTAGATAGTTGCTTCTAATTCCATTACATTATTCCACCTTCCTTCACTAGGTGTTTCTAGCAACTACAGCATACATGATTTTTGACAGACAATTATGACTCAAAAAGAAAAAAAAATTGTGACTCAAAAATAAACACAAAACAAATAAAAAAGACTTAACTGAAACATAACAAGACACAAATAAAACACCCCCAAACTTAAATCACACATTGTCCCCAATGTGTGCAATACTAAAAAAAAATAAAAATGGACAACTTACTGACACAACACAGCGGTCATAATGGAGGTCTAGGAGGAAAAATTCTGGAATTTGCACGGAAATATGGCTCTCACGAGTTGCGCCGCGCCGAGATTCGGCGCGACGCGGCTAATCTTGTGGCTCTTCTGAGATTACGCCGCGCCCGATTCTCAGCCGCCGACGATTTTCCTTTTTTTCAGCGTTTTGCTCCTTTTCCTCGATTTTAGCTTTGATCCACGTCATCCAACAACACAAAACAAGAACCCAAGACCGTGAGATCGTTTCAAGACAAAATAAAATAAAATAAAGCAGAAATTAAAATAACATAATTAAAAATATTGGGTTGTCTCCCAACAAGCTGCTTTTAACGTCTTTTTAGCCTGACGCAATTAACCTTTTCGAGTGCCCATTGGATCCTTCGAATCGCTTTCAATCCGCAGAGTTATTGTTGTAGGTCTCAATTTCCTACGACCGTTTGTTCAAACAAGAGCCTTACATATACAATTATCCTCCAAGTAGGCTTGTCTTTTATGCTTTCTATAATGTAGGAATCAGTGAACTTCTACATCTCTCAACTCTGGGGTACCCTTGATGGTATGGGCTTCCTAATTGGGAATCACCGTGATAGCTAGTAGTGTTTCTTCTGTAATAGGTGCAAGAAAAGAATTTCCACGTAATCCGAAGGTAAATAATTGGATCTCTGCAATCTTTTCCTTCTACACCAACTATCTCACCGATTGGTGTGGTTCGTTCCTCAATTTGTTGTTCATTGTTCAAAATCACCTCGATTTACGGGTTACGGGCTCCACGCCTGCTTCTCAGAATCTTGGCCGCGCCCGCTCATCGGCGCGCACTGCTGCTGCGAACTCTCTATCTCCCCTGATTCGGCATCCTTCAGGTTAATTGCCTGACATTGTGTTTCCTCATTGCCTACCCCAGGTGCAGATTTCTCTTCTTGTGTTTCGCTGTTGAATATGATCGCGAGCTCTGCTATTTGCGTTTCCAACTTCTTCATGGTTATTCTCGTTTTGTCTATGAACTGATTTTGGTACCTCGTGAGACTGAGTATAGCTTCTCGTAATTCCTCCCTCTCTTCCTCTATGGTTGGAGCTCGATCATATTGACAGTAGAAATCCATGTCTTAAGGATCCCTGAGATGAATCAAAACCAACAACGAATCACGACACACTTGTTTTTTTTTTTAAAGAAAATAAAATAAATAATTTAAAGAAACAAAAATAAAAACCAAATTAGAAATTAAAAATAGATAAATTTGATATTGAACTATGCCTAATCCCCGGCAACGGCGCCAAAAACTTGATGCGCGGTAAGATGCACACACTTTAAACGCAAGTGCACGTTATCGTGACAAGTAGTATAGTCTTGATAAGACCGAATATCATCCTCAAGGATTAGGGTTCAATTACCAACTATCTATTTTTTGGTATCTATTTGGTAAATTGATATTTAGATTTGTTGTTTATAACTAAGGATTATAAAAGCTATTTAACTAAAAGGGTTTACTTCAGTGATGATGAGAATAGAGCTTCCACGTCTCCTCACTATCCGCTTATGCTACTTATTAATGCAATAACTTATGGTCTTCTTCTTTTGGAGAAAGCAGGTTCACTAAATCGTTTTATACTCCCGTTAGGGTTATATAAACACTCAACCCCAGTATTGCACCTTACCTACCTTTCGGTGATAAGGATAACTCTATAGGAGGATTAAGAACAAGAACCTAGTTAACCGTCACACACAATGCGCAAAATTAGGGGTTTTAAGCCTCTCATTAACGCTACATAAATAATTGAGGTATTTTCATCCCCAATCCAAGAATGTCTACCCAACTTACAGCATATTCACAATCCCCCCCCCCCCTTTCGGAATCTGATTAGAAATCATATAGTGATAATTAGTTGTCAATTAATTACCAAGAATTCAACTCAAATATTGGATAGATCTCAACAAGAAGAAGAATAACCATAAGCATGCATTAAATCATAACATAAGTTTCTAGAGATTCAACATGGAAAGCCCTATAGAGGAATTAGTTCCTAGTCATTGTTATGACAAGAACTAATCCCATGTTCATCATACAAAAACTGAAATAAAGTAAAGAAAAGGAAAAGAAAATTACTAAGAACGAGACTCCAAGCCTTCTAGCATCCAAGGGTTGTGTTGTGGAATATTTACAAGATGGATTGGTGGGTGGATGGATGTAGAATTGTGAATGATGGAATGGAGAATGAATAATTCTTCTAATGATGTAGAGTATTATAGCCAAAGAATCCTTTTGGTGAAGGGTTAGGGATTTTGTAGGTAGGAAAAGTTATTAGAATCCTTTTAGGTAAGGGTTTTAAGGTAGGAAAAGTTATCCCTTTAGGTAGGAAAAGTTATCCCTTTAGGAAGGAAAAGTAATCCCTTTAGGATTAAGCATGTCGATTCGCCCAAAGACTTCATAATTCAGCGTCGCCACGCCGCCAGAATCGGCGCGGCGCTGAAGATCAGCAACTTTGGACTTTCAGATATTGGCGCGCGGCTCACGCTCAGCCATGGCCGATGACGTTTTTCGCGGTTCGTTTGCCGTCCTTTTTTCGTCCGGACTTGCCCGATCTCTCTCTAATTTCGAACTTAGACTTTATTTCTTGGCCCTTTTAGTGTGAAATTTCATCTCTTTTATGCTCGTTTCATCTCCTTTTCGTCATTTCTCCATTTTTGACCGCTGTGACACAAAAGAAAAGAAAACGACCCTAATACTGTACTAAACATAAATGAAATGAGTAAAATACTAACTAAAAATGACTCAAAAAGTGTATATAAAATACACCGATCAGTCGTCTAAATCATATGGTATTTCAGGAAACTGTTCAGGATCAATAAAATCATCTTGTCTAGGAGTAGGACTAGGAATACTAGAAGAACTACCCTTTCCCTTGTTAACCGCCCTACTAGAAGAAGTACCCTTGCCAAAAATACTTTTTACTCTTTTCATTTTAATTATGGTAATAAATAGTTAAAGACTTAAAGATAATGAAATTAAATGTGCTAAATGAAATAAAGACAAAATAATAATTTAATGAGAGAACGAATGTACCAAACACCGACGTAGAGTCGACGTGTAATTGAGAGATTGAAAATTGAAACTTTGCTCGATAGATAATCCTCAAGCTAGTTGCCAACTTACACTCCCAATTCCCAAATTAATAAATAGATTGAATATGTAGTAGACAATGTTGTATAGAGATTGATTGATTGAGATATTAGAGATTGTAGGAAGATTTATGAGAAATAAGAAGAGAAAATGAGGTATTTATAGTTGGGAAATTGGGTTAAAGTGTAAATATAATAACTTAAGGGTTAAAAATAAATATAAAGGGAGTAGGGGGTTGGGGGAGGCCAAAAATGGTCGTTGCAAAATGGCCAAAATGTAAAATGACCGTTATTACAACGACTATTTTTGCAAT
Source organism: Przewalskia tangutica (assembly GCA_029844215.1). NCBI lineage: Eukaryota > Viridiplantae > Streptophyta > Magnoliopsida > Solanales > Solanaceae > Przewalskia > Przewalskia tangutica. The sequence continues at coordinate 30,542,418 of CM056732.1, forward strand.
TGGCTGGGTTTCGGGAGGATCGAACGGGCCAGGGCGACGCGGACGAGGCAGCGGACGGACGCGGATGGGTCGTCATCGCGACCGGGCCAGCGGACCATACCATGTCCCGTCCCGGTTCGAGCCCCAGTCCTGCTAATCTTTTTTAATTATTCGGGTCCGGGACGGGACTGGGACGACCCACTGGCTAGCCCTAGGTTGTATTTGCAGAGAATATCAAATATTTCTTGCAAATGTCTAATGTATTCCTATATTTCTGGGGACTTAACAATTAAATCATCTAGGTAAACCTCCACGCTTCGACCCAACTGATGTTGGAACATCCGGTTGGTCAATTAATGGAAAGTGGTCCCTGCATTCTTCAAGGAGAATGGTAGGACATTATAATAGTAAGTACCGTGCTCCGTTATGAACAATGTATTTTCCTGGTCCGTCGAGTCCAATCGTATTTGATCAACCCCTAAAAAGACATCCAGGAAACTAAATAACTTGTGCATGACCACCATATCAACAACGTTGTCCAGACGGGGCTAGGGGTACGAGTCCTTGAAGAACGCTTTATTTAAATATTTTAAATCCAAGCATATTTGAAAAGTATTGAAGTTTTAAGGGAATGCCACCACGTTTGCCAGGTAATCGAGATATTTTACCTCTTGGACTACTTCCAATTTTGACAATTTGAGCCATTTTTTCTTTGACAAATTGGCTTCGCTCTGCTGGCACCAGATTCCTTTTCTGCTTAATGGGCTAAAAATCTGAGTTAACACAGCTTGTGGATGGCCAACTCCAGGGGTGCACCTATAATATCCAACCCCGATCAAGTGAAGCTACTCGTGTTATCAATTAAAAATTTGATCAATTTTTCTAAGAACTCGGGGTTCAGACCCAAGCGAAGGTATACCTGTTCCTTGGGACAATCCAAATGGTAGGAGGTTAGCTCAAGATCTTCTACCGTAGATCTCCCTACATCTGGTTCTTCCAGCGTGACAAATCCTCAGAGTACCTGATCCAACAGATCCTCTGGACAAAAGCTTTTACCGGTTCTTCTTTATGCTTTACTTTCGGACAAGTCCCGGAGTCAAGCATCTGTAATTACTAGCTGTCACACTCAACCGACCCATCTTTCTCAACAATCAAAGTCATTTATGTTTGATTTGGTCCCACATCTCCCCGTACTTCGGCTATTCCCCATGGTGTCGAGAACTTCATGACCTGGTGAAAGATATATGGGAATGCCTTCATGCTATGTAGCCAGGGCCTTCCAATTACCAGATTGTAAGACTTATCACCCTCGAGGACATCGAACAAGGCATTCAACAAAAAATCCTCTACATGGGTGGTCAACTCGATTTTCCCTCACAGGACAAGTTTAATCCGTAAAAGTTTTTATCACCGAGATCACCTGTTCAGTCAAATTTATTTCCTTGATTATGTGGAGTTGCACTATGTTTACAGTGTTACCTGGACGGAAAAGCACACTCTTAACGTTAAAGTTAAAAATTTGGATAGATATTACTAGGGCATTGATGTACAGGCCCTTGATGCATCTACTTTCCATTCCGCTGAATGAGATAGGGTCTTCGGGATCGTCCCTTCTTATTTTTTAAGACGGGGATGATTCTTCATTTTGTCGCCTTTGTGACACTTCCCCAACTATTTCCTCTTAGGTGATTATGTTGATCATTTATGACTGCGCTGGACGATCTCTCAAAGTTCTAGTCCAATTTTCTTGGGCATACTTGGATCGGCTACTAAAAAACTCTTTCAGGTGACCGCTCATTAGTATGTTTTCCACTTCGTATCATAAGTGTCTTTGTTGAATGCCCTAGAATTCTGTGAAACTCACACCAGAGCTCCATGTCCACGCTCCGCTTGTTTGGGTTGGATCGTGTTGCCATCAGGAACTGACCTTCCTTCATGCCTTTCATTGCCATGACCAACTCCACAACCACCACATTAAAGTTATAAGATGCTACGCTCAGTGGAACTGAGTCATGCATGGGCTTTTTTAGTAGTGTTTTCTTGTCTCTTCTAGGCTGACCCTGATCATATCTTGACCTATTTGACCTACTTCATTTTTATTGATAGCCGAGTCAAATAGGGTTTATACCAATCTCTTGGATCTCTCTGTCTATATGAGGGAATGTTTTGAGGTTTTTGTTATGGTACCCTCCCCTCCCCTGACTTTTGATCGGTCGTCGATCTTGTGGTCATCTTCTATTCTCTTTTTGGCCGTATACATGTTGTTCACTTTATTCCAAGTTTTTTTGGGAACTCCCTTAAACTCTTCTTCAACTTTCTCGAGGCATCTGAATTGTTGATGTTCAAACCATCGGTAAATGCTGCGGTGGCCCATTCTTCAGGGATAGAAAACAACAACAATCTCTCCCGCTGGAATCATTCCACGAAACTGCGGAGCAACTTATCTTTCATCTGCTTCACAGTGAAATTTTTTTCTTTATGGGTTTCGACTCTTCAGACCACTTCATGGGCCTTCACGAACGCATCTGCAAGATCAGCAAAAGAGTCAATAGAATTTTTAGGTAAAAGAGTACACTAAGTGAGTGCTCTCTTTGTGAGCGTTTGGCTGAATTTTTTCAGCATGACCGATTCGATCTGGTGCTGTTGTAAGTCAGGTCCGGTGATGGCTGCCTGATCGGTGTATTTTATATACACCTTTTGAGTCATTTTTAGTGAGTCTTTTGTCCATTTTTGTACAAATACGTGTCGTCTTAGGATATATTTTCTTTCTTTTGAGTCATATTGGTTTAAAGTGGCTCATTGGCGAAAAGGAGCAAAAAGAGGGCAAAAACGGAGGTTCCAGAGCTCGAAAAGCGAGAAAGAGCGGCGAGCACGAACAGCGCCAGCCTTGCGCCTCGGCCAGCGAGCGAGCGCCACGGCGCTAATCTTGAAGGATTTCAGAGTTCGGCGCCGCGGCTGATTCTGAACGCGCGGCGGAAAAAATTAGATTTTCGAAAGTCAATGGGCCAGGCCTGAAGGAAAACCTGCATCACGTTTTGGAGGCTATAAAAAGAGAACCCTAGGTCAGATTTAAGGGTTCCTCTTCTTGCCAAATAACAACACTTGGGAGATCAAGATTGGAGACTTTATCTTAGTAATTTCTTGTTCTTGTTTTACTTTCTTTACAGTTTATGTTGGATATTGAATTAGTTCTTGTCATGTCTATGGCTAGGAACTAAATCTACTTAGGGCTTTCCATATCAATTCACTTGAACCTTTTCTTTATGAATTAATGCATGTTCTTGGTTCTTCTTCTTATTGTTGAGATTTATTCAATATATGTTTTGATTGCTTGGTAATTATCTGATCATTAATTATCATAATTCTTATAATTTCTACCCGAAATCCGAAAGGGGAGGTTGTGAATATGCTGTAGTTGGATAGACATAGGTTAAATCGTGGACGAAAGTACCCCGATACTTGTGTAGCATTAATAAGGTTTTTGTTCTTAATCCTCCTCTAGAGTCAACCTTATCACCGAAAGGTAGAAAGGTGATGTACTGGGGTTGAGTGTTTATATAACCTTAACAGGAGTATAAAACGGCTTAGTAAACCTGCTATCTCAAATAGAAGAAGAACCATAGTCAATTGCATTAATAAGTAAGTTAAGCGAATAGTTGATGAGATTTGGAAGCCCTATTTCCACATTACTGAAGTAAAACAACATAGTTTAATTAGTTTTCATAATTAGAGTCATAAACAACAAATCAATTATCGGTCACCAAATAGATAACATAGAATAGAAATTAGTACTTGAGCACTAATCCCTGAGGACGATAACTCGGTATTCTAAGACTATATTACTTGACTCGACACGTGCACTTGCGTAAGTGTGTGCATTAAATTGCGCATCAAGTTTTTGGCGCCGTTGCCGGGGATTGACATAGTTCAATATCAATTTTATCTATTTTTAATTTCTAATTTGGTTTTTATTTTTGATTTTTTTTTTGTAATAACCAGTGTGCCGTGATCCGTTTGTTTATTTTGATATGTTTCAGACACCCAGTTTATGCGAAGGAGAAGAGGAGCAGACACTCTTGTTCCCTTCAACCCAAAAATTGAGAAAACTTGTAAACAGAACAGAAGGAACCAACGAATTTCAGCCTTAATTGAAATGGGAGGCGTACAAAACAACAATGAGATGAATGAGGGGTTAGGTGATCATCAACCTAACCAAAGAATGCCTCGGAGATTGCCAATGGATGTAGAGGAGAGAGTTCAGGTCCAAGCGGAGAGAAGCTTGGGAGATTATGTCTTTAGGGTGAGCGAGCACAAACTTGCATTAGGCTCCCAGAATAGGAGCAAATAATTTTGAGATCAAACTGCAATTTTGAGTATGGTGCGAGAATACGGTTCGGTTGGAGGTTGCGTCGGAGGATCCTCACATGCATATAGCTAATTTCTTAGAGTTGTGTGCAACCTTGAGATCTGATGGCGTTCACGATGACAGTTAGATTGAGGCTCTTTCCCTTCACTCGAGGATAGGCGAAAGTGTGGTTGAATTCCTTGCCAGATTCGATATTCACATGGCAAGAGTTGACACAATTTTTTTAGCAAAGTTCTTCCCACCTAAGCGTGAAGCTAAGAGGGGAGTTGAATAATTTCTATCAAGCTGATGGAGAATCACTATATGAAGCTTGGGAGAGATTTAAGGACTTGCAAAGAAAGTGTCCACATCACAAAGATGGTAGTAGAATTTGGTCCATATTTTCTATAATGGGCTAAGCGGGACTACGAGCGATCATTGATCTTTGCAGGTGGAACTTTTATGAGAAAAACCGCACATAAAACTCATGATTTATTGGAAGACATGGCCACCAATAATCATGTAACAGAGGACATACAAGTGAGTGGCAGAAGAACAGTAGGAGTTCATGATATTGATGCCATCACTGCACTAAATGCCCAAGTTGCCGCTTTTGACCAGCGGTGCAACAAAATACGATGTCTGTAAATGCGGTGCAAATGCCAATGAGTTGTGAAATGTGTGGTGGTCCACATACCTTGATAGATGCCCATCACCGATCCTAACAATATTTCGATCGAGCAAGCGAGTGCAGCGGTGAGGAACTATCGAGGCCCCGAACAACCCGTATTCAAACACCTACAATACGGTGGAGGAATCACCCAAAGTTTTCATGGAGGTGAGCAAGGCAGCGTGAGAACAGTTTAGAGGCGATGCAAAATCGGCCATTCACTCGGGCCTCATCTTCACAACAATTGATTCCGTCCAACAAGAGAAGTTAGGCGGTGAGAGCGGCTTTGTTGACACTCGCGACTCCCGCACCAGTTCATGGCAGACTAGATCCTCTATCGGGAACTTGGAGACACAGTGGGGCAACTAGCGAAGCTAGCAAACAACGAGCCACGGTACTTGCCGAGCAATACAGAGATGAACCACTGAGAACAATGTCGAGCGATGCGGTGAGAGTGGAAAAGCAGTTGGAACAACGTGCACCTCGACTGTGGTTGAGCAGAGGTAGAAAGCAGAGAGAGAGGTTGTTGAAGATCGCTCAATATTAGAAAGCTCGAGAAAAGTACAGAGAAGATTCATTTCCGCAAAGATTGCAAAGGAAAATAGTTGATAAGTAATTCTCAAGTTTTTGGAGACATTCGAAAGTTACACATCAACATACCCTTCGTGAGGCGTTGGAGCAAATGCCTACTTATTTCAAATTTATGAAGGAAATTTTGGGAAAGAAGAAGAAGTTAGGAGAATATGAGATGGTGGCACCGACAGAGGAATGCGGTGCCATCTGCGAATAAATTGCCCTGGCTTCGAGGACCGGGAGCTTTACACTTTGCGCACGCGGTTGGCGAGTAAACGCAATAGGGCCCTTTGTGACTTGGGGGCTAGTATAAATTTGATGCCGCATGCATTTTTAAGCGGTTGGAGTTAGGTGAGGCAAAACCAACCCTTTGTGAGCTTGCGATTAGCGAGCGAGCGGTGGTGCGTCCTGGGGAAGATTGAGGATGTTCTCGTCAAAGTAGGAAAATTCTTTTTCCCTGCGGATTTCCTCATTCTTGATATGGAGGAGGATGAAGAGATTCCCATCATATTGGGGAGACCGTTCTTGGCAACAGGGAGAGCCCTGATTGATGTAGAGAAGGGAGAGCTGACACTGAGAGTAGAAAGCGAAGAGATGGTGTTCAAAGTGTTCAAACACGTTATTGAACCCCCAGTCATGAGCAGGTGCTTTGCAATTAGCACTGTCAGAACTTATTATGAGCCAGTGCAAGCCACAACAAGAGAGATAAGCCCGCCAAAGCAGGTAAGTGATACTGAACCTCCTCTTGAAAATAATTAATAGAAGAAAAACAGAAGGAGAAAGAGGAAAATGTTAAAAAAGTTGATTGGTTGTGGGGTTAATCTACCCCACACCTCTTGATTTAACGAACTTGCGTCCGGCTAAAAGACGTTAAAGATAGCGCTACTTGGGAGGCAACCCAATGTATTTTAAATTGTTTACTTTAATGCAGTTAATTTTTACTTAGAAACGATCTTACGGTATTGTTATGTGTTGTGATGGCAGTGCGAGGCGAAATTTGGAGGCGGCGAAGATAAGCCAAAAGAAAAAAAAATCCAGAAAAATCGTGACGCGGCGCTAGTGCGAACGCGACACCAAAAAGAGCGAAAACACAGAGATTGTGCGCGACGCCTTGATTCTGAGCGCGGCAAAAATCGAAAAATTTTGAAATCAGCGCGTATGGCCATTTCTGGCTGCGCGAAAGTTCGTAAGAGCGCGATGCTTTGGGCGTGGCGCTAGTTCTGAACGCGGCGCGGCGAAACCAGTTAAAATAGCCCAAAAATCCGATTTTTCCCCATTCCAAATCAAAACTTAAACCCTTCCTCTCCACAAAACCCCCGAAAATCCACCTTTGACCTAAAAATCTTCCATAAACTAAACCCAATCACAACCACAGTTCTTAAATTCCTTAAACACCTAACCATCCTAAACAACAACCTTCATCCCATTGCTTCAAATCATCATTAGGAGGAAGAAAATCTTGAAGAACACCGTCAAAGGTAACCTTTATCTTTTCTTGAAAGCTTCACTGTATTTAGAGGAGGTAGTAGGTTTGAGGAGGTGTTGTATCTGTGAAGGTGTGTAGGGGTGTTGAAGTTGGGTGTGAGATTTCGAGGAAGAGTATATGAGGTGAGTGTAGGGTGTTGTGCAGGATCTTCTTGAGTGAAGTTTGGGGGTAATAAGTGTTGTAGTTGCTGATTGTCGAGTAATAGTGTTGGGTAATATTGTTGATACAAAGGAAACGCTGACCAAAGTGTCTAAAAATGTCTGCCAGAAAGAAAAGAGCTTCCACATCCACCTCCGCCCCTCAATATGATAATACTAGGTTTGTCAGCCAAACAACAGAGGGTAGGTATCGAAAACTTAGTACTAGGCCCTTAATCCCTGAAAGAGGAATGGATTACCAAAGGGAATCATTTGAGGAGGGAGATGTCTATGAGCCTATTCGGGCGATGATTGAGATAATGGGGTGGAAGAGGTTTGTTAACCCGGAAAGGATAACACCGATGAACACAGTGATGGTGAAAGAATTTTATGCTAACTTTACGGAGAGGGTGGAGGATAGATCCTTTGTGAGGGGAAAGGAAGTGCCTGTGACGACAGAAGTGCTGAATTTGCTATTAAAAACAACGGATGTTGAAGAAAGAGGTGATGACCGGAGTTACTTCAGAACATGGTCTAGAGACACCAACAACATCAACTGGGATGTCGTCGCAAGCACAGTAAGCTACCCTGGGGCTGCGTATGAATTTGCCAGAAATGGGTCAAGGTGGCGGATGTCGATTCAACAAAATGCGACCGGTTGGTTGTACCGTCGATGCCTGATTCCATCAATGCACTTCACCACAGTGTCAGAAGACAGAATAAGATTGATATATGGAATCATGTCAGGGAAGACAATTGACGTAGGGAAGGAAATAGTGCAAAACATTAGAGAGACCAGCAGGTTGGTAACGACAGGTGGGTTGGGACATGGCTCACTTATCACCTGCTTATGCTCCATACATGGGGTCCCAACCCTACCCACTGATACTTATGAGAAAAACCAACTTCCTGTGTCACACGGGATAGTGCACTCCTTCCCAGACCCAATCCCTCCAACAGCAGCACGAAGGAGACCAACACGGCGCATAGTGCCGTGGATGAATGAGCACGAAGCGAGGCTCGGTATGAGGCGTAAAGCGGCCGGCCACCAGAATCAGAACCTCCAGTGCCTATGATGAAGCAGTTTCTCCTGAACCAAAGAAGGATGATGCAGAATTTTGACACGGTGATACAAGGACAACAAGAATTGAGGCAGGGGCAACAACAGTTGCACCAGAGAATTGACGAGATGAGTTCCTTGTTCAACCAGTGGTCAATGCACTATCCACCGCCACCGCCACCATTTTAAACCAAGTCTGTAAGTTGTCCTGTTTCTTTTATTTTCTTTGAGTCTTGCACACATTGGGGACAATGTGTGATTTAAGTTTGGGGGGGGGGGGGTGTTTTATTTGTGTCTTATTGTTTTAGTATGTTTGAGTCTTTTTAATTTGTTTTGTGTATTTTTGAGTCACCAAAATTTTTTGAGTCATAATTTTCTGTCAAAGATCATGCATGCTGTAGTTACTAGAAACACCTAGTGAAGTAAGGTTGAATAATGTAATGGAATTAAAAGCAACTATCTAAACAATTAGGTTAGGTATGCCAAAAACTCATGAAATCTGTCTATATGGGGTGTCTGCTTGAATTGTGCATTGTTAAATGTTAGAACCTATGTGTATGATTGCTTGCTATTTGAGGCGAAATAGTTAGGATATGCATGTTAGGGAGATGACTCAGGCATTTCTTTGTTAGCCAATTCTTACCACTTTTTCCTATCCCTAACATTAAAAATATCCCTAGTCAGCCCATTTGAGCCTAAACATTAAACTTTTTTCTTTGACACCCTATATTTCCACACTTGTGCCATAAGTAAAAATGTGAAATGGTTGGAGTAGAAAGTGTTTAAAAAGAGACAAAAAGAGTGAACAAGTTTGATGCACCCCAAATAAAAAGTAATAAGAAATAGGCAAAAGCCTAAGTTTGGGGGTGCCTGTGATTCATAATACACTTCACTCTCTCAAAACAAAAGAGGGGAAAGATAGATATGAAGTGAAGAAAGGAAATCGAAAGAAAAGGGAGGAATTGAAAAGAAAAAGAGCTTATGGTACAGAAAATGAGCCTAAATGCCTATTTTTACCTACCCATGCCTAAGCCTACATTACAACCCTGAAAAGTCCTGAAGATCTCTTATATGCATAACCATGATTAGTGGAGAATAGCAAGTAAACATGCCATAGGATTTTGAAATTGACATGCATAATTCGGCATTTTTACTTCCATTAAGCATGATTAAAAATGAGTTTGCGAAATATCTAGTTTAATGTGTTTAGAATGCTAAAAATTCATGCTATATGTTCCTGCATATTATTCTGCTAACCTTAATGTTTTTCTAAGTAACATCAATGCAGCAAAGTGATCAATGTTGTTGAGTCTTTCTATTTTCTTTTTCCTTGTGTCTTTATTTCTTTCTTTTGATCTTTGCTCGAGGGCGAGAAAAGGTTAAGTTTGGGGGTATTTGATCGGTGTATTTTATATACACCTTTTGAGTCATTTTTAGTGAGTCTTTTGTCCATTTTTGTACAAATATGTGTCGTATTAGGATATATTTTATTTCTTTTGAGTCATATTGGTTTAAAGTGGCTCATTGGCGAAAAGGAGCAAAAAGAGGGCAAAAACTGAGTTTCCAGAGCTCGAAAAGCAAGAAGGTGGCGGCGAGCACGAGCAGCGCCCGTAGCCATGCGCCTCCGGCCAGCGAGCGAGCGCCAGCGCCCTAATCTTGAAGGATTGCGGGGATTCGCGCGCGCGATTGCGAGGGCTGGCGTAGCGGGAAAAATCAGATTTTCGAATGTCAATGGGCCAGGCCTGAAGGAAAACCTGCATCACGTTTTGGAGGCTATAAAAAGAGAACCCTAGGTCAGATTTAAGGGTTCCTCTTCTTGCCAAATCACAACACTTGGGAGATCAAGATTGGAGACTTTATCTTAGTAATTTCTTGTTCTTGTTTTACTTTCTTTACAGTTTATGTTGGATATTGAATTAGTTCTTGTCATGTCTATGGCTAGGAACTAAATCTACTTAGGGCTTTCCATATCAATTCACTTGAACCTTTTCTTTATGAATTAATGCATGTTCTTGGTTCTTCTTCTTATTGTTGAGATTTATTCAATATATGTTTTGATTGCTTGGTAATTACCTGATCATTAATTATCATAATTCTTATGATTTCTAACCGAAATCCGAAAGGGGAGGTTGTGAATATGCTGTAGTTGGATAGACATAGGTTAAATCGTGGACGAAAGTACCCCGATACTTGTGTAGCATTAATAAGGTTTTTGTTCTTAATCCTCCTCTAGAGTCAACCTTATCACCGAAAGGTAGAAAGGTGATGTACTGGGGTTGAGTGTTTATATAACCTTAACAGGAGTATAAAACGGCTTAGTAAACCTGCTATCTCAAATAGAAGAAGAACCATAGTCAATTGCATTAATAAGTAAGTTAAGTGAATAGTTGATGAGATTTGGAAGCCCTATTTCCACATTACTGAAGTAAAACAACATAGTTTAATTAGTTTTCATAATTAGAGTCATAAACAACAAATCAATTATCGGTCACCAAATAGATAACATAGAATAGAAATTAGTACTTGAGCACTAATCCCTGAGGACGATAACTCGGTATTCTAAGACTATATTACTTGACTCGGCACGTGCACTTGCGTAAGTGTGTGCATTAAATTGCGCATCAAGTTTTTGGCGCCGTTGCCGGGGATTGACATAGTTCAATATCAATTTTATCTATTTTTAATTTCTAATTTGGTTTTTATTTTTGATTTTTTTTTTGTAAAAACCAGTGTGCCGTGATCCGTTTGTTTATTTTGATATGTTTCAGGCACCCAGTTTATGCGAAGGAGAAGAGGAGCAGACACTCTTGTTCCCTTCAACCCAGAAATTGAGAAAACTTGTAAACAGAACAGAAGGAACCAACGAATTTCAGCCTTAATTAAAATGGGAGGCGTACAAAACAACAATGAGATGAATGAGGGGTTAGGTGATCATCAACCTAACCAAAGAATGCCTCGGAGATTGCCAATGGATGTAGAGGAGAGAGTTCAGGTCCAAGCGGAGAGAAGCTTGGGAGATTATGTGCTGCCGAGGGTGAACGGAGCACAAACTTGCATTAGGCTCCCAGCAATAGGAGCAAATAATTTTGAGATCAAACCTGCAATTTTGAGTATGGTGCAGAATACGGTTCAGTTTGGAGGGTTGCCGTCAGAGGATCCTCACATGCATATAGCTAATTTCTTAGAGTTGTGTGCAACCTTCAGATACAATGGCGTTACTGATGACACCGTTAGATTGAGGCTCTTTCCCTTCTCACTCAGGGATAGAGCGAAAGTGTGGTTGAATTCCTTGCCAGCAGATTCGATATTCACATGGCAAGAGTTGGCACAATTTTTTTTAGCAAAGTTCTTCCCACCATGCAAAGCAGCGAAGCTAAGAGGGGAGTTGAATAATTTCTATCAAGCTGATGGAGAATCACTATATGAAGCTTGGGAGAGATTTAAGGACTTGCAAAGAAAGTGTCCACATCACGATTGGTGTAGAATTTGGTCCATATTTTCTATAATGGGCTAAGCGGGACTACGAGCGATCATTGATCTTTGCCGCGGTGGAACTTTTATGAGAAAAACCGCACATAAAACTCATGATTTATTGGAAGACATGGCCACCAATAATCATGTAACAGAGGACATACAAGTGAGTGGCAGAAGAACAGTAGGAGTTCATGAGATTGATGCCATCACTGCACTAAATGCCCAAGTTGCCCTTTTGACCAAGCAGCTGCAACAAAATACGATTACGTAAATGCGGTGCAAATGCCAATGAGTTGTGAAATGTGTGGTGGTCCACATACCCGATAGATGCCCATCACCGATCCTAACAATATTTCGATCGAGCAAGCGAGTGCAGCGGTAGAGGAACTATCGAGGCCCGAACAACCCATATTCAAACACCTACAATCCGGTGGAGAATCACCCAAAGTTTTCATGGAGAGGTGAGCGAGCGGCAGAACCAGTTTAGAGGCGATGCAAAATCGAACCATTCACTCGGGCCTCATCTTCACAATTGATTCCCTGTCAACAAGAGAAGTTAGACGAGCTGAGAGCAGCTTTGTTGACACTCACCAACTCCCAGACCCAGTTCATGGCAGAGACTAGATCCTCTATCAGGAACTTGGAGACACAGGTGGGGCAACTAGCGAAGCTAGCAAACAACAGGCCACAGGGTACCTTGCCGAGCAATACAGAGATGAACCACTGAGAACAATGTCGAGCGGATGCGGTGAGAGTGGAAAACAGTTGGAACAACGTGCACCTCAGCCTGTGGTTGAACAGAGGGTAGAAACAGAGAGAGAGAGGGTTGTTGAAGATCGCTCAATATTAGAGAAAGCTCCAGAAAAGGAGTACACTGAGAAGATTCATTTCCCGCAAAGATTGCAAAGGAAAATAGTTGATAAGTAATTCTCCAAGTTTTTGGAGACATTCAGAAAGTTACACATCAACATACCCTTCATCGAGGCGTTGGAGCAAATGCCTACTTATTTCAAATTTATGAAGGAAATTTTGGGAAAGAAGAAGAAGTTAGGAGAATATGAGATGGTGGCACTGACAGAGGAATGCAGTGCCATCCTGCAGAATAAATTGCCCCCTAAACTCAAGGACCCAGGGAGTTTTACACTGCCTTGCACAGTTGGCAGAGTAACATGCAATAGGGCCCTTTGTGACTTGGGGGCTAGTATAAATTTGATGCCGCATGCATTTTTAAACGGTTGGAGTTAGGTGAGGCAAAACCAACCACTGTGAGCTTGCAATTAGCAGACAGAACGGTGGTGCATCCCAGGGGGAAGATTGAGGATGTTCTCGTCAAAGTAGGAAAATTCTTTTTCCCTGCGGATTTCCTCATTCTTGATATGGAGGAGGATGAAGAGATTCCCATCATATTGGGGAGACCGTTCTTGGCAACAGGGAGAGCCCTGATTGATGTAGAAGGAGAGGCGACGAGAGAAAGCGAAGAGATGGTGTTCAAAGTGTTCAAACACGTTATTGAACCCCCAGTCATGAGCAGGTGCTTTGCAATTAGCACTGTCAGAACTTATTATGAGCCAGTGCAAGCCACAACAAGAGAGATAAGCCCGCCAAAGCAGGTAAGTGATACTGAACCTCCTCTTGAAAATAATTAATAGAAGAAAAACAGAAGGAGAAAGAGGAAAATGTTAAAAAAGTTGATTGGTTGTGGGGTTAATCTACCCCACACCTCTTGATTTAACGAACTTGCGTCCGGCTAAAAGACGTTAAAGATAGCGCTACTTGGGAGGCAACCCAATGTATTTTAAATTGTTTACTTTAATGCAGTTAATTTTTACTTAGAACAGTCTTACAGAGGTATTGTTATGTGTTGTGATGACAGGTGCAGGGCCAAGAATTTGGAGGGCGAAAACTGAAGATAAGCCAAAAGAAAAAAAAAATCCAGAAAAATCGTGAGCCAGCGCGCCAATTGCGAACGCGACACCAAAAAGCGAAAACCGCAGATTCAGCGCCGCGGCGCTTGATTCTGGCGCGGCACCAAAAATCCAGAAAAATTTTGAAGTCTGGGCGCCGCGGCGCCCATTTGCAGGGCTGCGGCGCAGAAAGTTCAGAAGAGCGCAGTACTTTGGGCGTCGCGGCGCTAGTTACAGGGCCGCGGCGCCGCGACAGAAACCCAGAAGTTAAAATAGCCCAAAAATCCGATTTTTCCCCATTCCAAATCAAAACTTAAACCCTTCCTCTCCACAAAACCCACGAAAATCCACCTTTTACCTAAAAATCTTCCATAAACTAAACCCAATCACAACCAAAAGTTCTTAAATTCCTTAAACACCTAACCATCCTAAACAACAACCTTCATCCCATTGCTTCAAATCATCATTAGGAGGAAGAAAATCTTGAAGAACACCGTCAAAGGTAACCTTTATCTTTTCTTGAAAGCTTCACTGTATTTAGAGGAGGTAGTAGGTTTGAGGAGGTGTTGTATCTGTGAAGGTGTGTAGGGGTGTTGAAGTTGGGTGTGAGATTTCGAGGAAGAGTATATGAGGTGAGTGTAGGGTGTTGTGCAGGATCTTCTTGAGTGAAGTTTGGGGGTGATAAGTGTTGTAGCTGCTGATTGTCGAGTAATAGTGTTGGGTAATATTGTTGATACAAAGGAAACGCTGACCAAAGTGTCTAAAAATGTCTGCCAGAAAGAAAAGAGCTTCCACATCCACCTCCGCCCCTCAATATGATAATACTAGGTTTGTCAGCCAAACAACAGAGGGTAGGTATCGAAAACTTAGTACTAGGCCCTTAATCCCTGAAAGAGGAATGGATTACCAAAGGGAATCATTTGAGGAGGGAGATGTCTATGAGCCTATTCGGGCGATGATTGAGATAATGGGGTGGAAGAGGTTTGTTAACCCGTAAAGGATAGCACCGATGAACACAGTGATGGTGAAAGAATTTTATGCTAACTTTCCGGAGAGGGTGGAGGATAGATCCTTTGTGAGGGGAAAGGAAGTGCCTGTGACGACAGAAGTGCTGAATTTGCTATTAAAAACAACGGATGTTGAAGAAAGAGGTGATGGCGGAGTTACTTGAGCATGGTCTAGAGACACCAACAACATCAAGCGGGATGTAAATGTCGCAGCGATAAGCTACCCGGGCTGCGTATGAATTTGCGAGAAATGGGTCAAGAGGGTGGCGGATGTCGGTTCAACAAAGCGGCCAAGGTTGGTTGTATTGCCGTCGATGCCTGATTCCATCAATGCACTTCACCACAGTGTCAGAAGACAGAATAAGATTGATAAATGGAATCATGTCAGGGAAGACAATTGACGTAGGGAAGGAAATAGTGCAAAACATTAGAGAGACCGGCGGGTTGGTAACGGCAATTGGGTTGGGACATGGCTCACTTATCACTGCTTATGCTCCATACATGGGGTCCCAACCCACCCATCGATACTTATGAGAAAAACCAACTTCTGTGTCACGGGATAGTGCACTCCTTCCTGCACCCAATCCCTCCAACGGCCACGAAGGAGACCAACACGGCGTAGTGCCCGTGGATGAATGAGCACGAAAGCGAGGCTCAGTATGAGGCATGAAACAGCCATCAGCCACCCCCAGAATCAGAACCTCCAGTGCCTATGATGAAGCAGTTTCTCCTGAACCAAAGAAGGATGATGCAGAATTTTGACACGGTGATACAAGGACAACAAGAATTGAGGCGGGCAAGCGGTTGCACCAGAGAATTGACGAGATGAGTTCCTTGTTCAACCATTGGTCAATGCACTATCCACCGCCACCGCCACCATTTTAAACCAAGTCTGTAAGTTGTCCTGTTTCTTTTATTTTCTTTGAGTCTTGCACACATTGGGGACAATGTGTGATTTAAGTTTGGGGGTGTTTTATTTGTGTCTTATTGTTTTAGTATGTTTGAGTCTTTTTAATTTGTTTTGTGTATTTTTGAGTCACCAAAATTTTTTGAGTCATAATTTTCTGTCAAAGATCATGCATGCTGTAGTTACTAGAAACACCTAGTGAAGTAAGGTTGAATAATGTAATGGAATTAAAAGCAACTATCTAAACAATTAGGTTAGGTATGCCAAAAACTCATGAAATCTGTCTATATGGGGTGTCTGCTTGAATTGTGCATTGTTAAATGTTAGAACCTATGTGTATGATTGCTTGCTATTTGAGGCGAAATAGTTAGGATATGCATGTTAGGGAGATGACTCAGGCATTTCTTTGTTAGCCAATTCTTACCACTTTTTCCTATCCCTGACATTAAAAATATCCCTAGTCAGTCCCGTTGAGCCTAAACATCAAACTTTTTCTTTGACACCCTATATTTCCACACTTGTGCCATAAGTAAAAATGTGAAATGGTTGGAGTAGAAAGTGTTAAAAAAGAGACAAAAAGAGTAAACAAGTTTGATGCACCCCAAATAAAAGTAATAAGAAATAGGCAAAGCCTAAGTTTGGGGGTGCTGTGATTCATAATACACTTCACTCTCTCAAAACAAAAGAGGAAAGATAGATATGAAGTGAAAGGAAATCGAAAGAAAAGGGAGGAATTGAAAAGAAAAAGAGCTTATGGTACAGAAAATGAGCCTAAATGCCTATTTTTACCTACCCATGCCTAAGCCTACATTACAACCCTGAAAAGTCCTGAAGATCTCTTATATGCATAACCATGATTAGTGGAGAATAGCAAGTAAACATGCCATAGGATTTTGAAATTGACATGCATAATTCGACATTTTTACTTCAATTAAGCATGATTAAAAATGAGTTTGCGAAATATCTAGTTTAATGTGTTTAGAATGCTAAAAATTCATGCTATATGTTCCTGCATATTATTCTGCTAACCTTCATGTTTTTCTAAGTAACATCAATGCAGCAAAGTGATCAATGTTGTTGAGTCTTTCTATTTTCTTTTTCCTTGTGTCTTTATTTCTTTCTTTTGATCTTTGCTCGAGGGCGAGAAAAGGTTAAGTTTGGGGGTATTTGATCGGTGTATTTTATATACACCTTTTGAGTCATTTTTAGTGAGTCTTTTGTCCATTTTTGTACAAATATGTGTCGTATTAGGATAGATTTTATTTCTTTTGAGTCATATTGGTTTAAAGTGGCTCATTGGCGAAAAGGAGCAAAAAGAGGGCAAAAACTGAGTTTCCAGAGCTCGAAAAGCAAGAAGGTGGCGGCGAGCACGAAGCAGCGCCAGCGCGCGCGCCTCCGGCCAGCGAGCGAGCGCCACGGCGCCTAATCTTCAGAGGATTGCAGGAGTTCCGGCGCCGCGACGCCAGTTGCAGGGCCGCGGCGCCGAAGCGGGAAAAATCAGATTTTCGAATGTCAATGGGCCAGGCCTGAAGGAAAACCTGCATCACGTTTTGGAGGCTATAAAAAGAGAACCCTAGGTCAGATTTAAGGGTTCCTCTTCTTGCCAAATCACAACACTTGGGAGATCAAGATTGGAGACTTTATCTTAGTAATTTCTTGTTCTTGTTTTACTTTCTTTACAGTTTATGTTGGATATTGAATTAGTTCTTGTCATGTCTATGGCTAGGAACTAAATCTACTTAGGGCTTTCCATATCAATTCACTTGAACCTTTTCTTTATGAATTAATGCATGTTCTTGGTTCTTCTTATTGTTGAGATTTATTCAATATATGTTTTGATTGCTTGGTAATTATCTAATCATTAATTATCATAATTCTTATGATTTCTAACCGAAATCCGAAAGGGGAGGTTGTGAATATGCTGTAGTTGGATAGACATAGGTTAAATCGTGGACGAAAGTACCCCGATACTTGTGTAGCATTAATAAGGTTTTTGTTCTTAATCCTCCTAGAGTCAACCTTATCAGAAAGGTAGAAAGGTGATATCTTGGGGTTGAGTGTTTATATAACCTTAACAGGAGTATAAAACGGCTTAGTAAACCTGCTATCTCAAATAGAAGAAGAACCATAGTCAATTGCATTAATAATTAAGTTAAGCGGATAGTTGAGGAGATTTGGAAGCCCTATTTCCACATTACTGAAGTAAAACAACATAGTTTAATTAGTTTTCATAATTAGAGTCATAAACAACAAATTAATTATCGGTCACCAAATAGATAACATAGAATAGAAATTGGTACTTGAGCACTAATCCCTGAGGACGATAACTCGGTCTTCTAAGACTATTTTACTTGACTCGACACGTGCACTTGCGTAAGTGTGTGCATTAAATCGCGCATCACTGCCTCGATGGTCATGATGTGCTCATCTGGATCTGTTATGCCATCATACTTATGTATGTCAGGCATATTGAACTTCGACATGGGCTCGGGAGACGCATCCACCCTGTAAGGTATCTTCCCATACATTCTCGCCTCGACCCCCTTCAACACATGAGAAATCCTAGTATCTGGCTCATTCGCTCATGAAGCTCATTCTCTAGTGCGACAAGACTTTCCAAGTCTGCTTTCAGTACTACAGGCTCTATTCTCTCCGCGTTTGCTGCAGAAGTCCCAGGGGCTTCTATGACATCTGGGTTATTTGCTGGGCGGATACCAGCGCTGCTTCGGACTATGAGTTTAAGAATTTTTCATGCGCTCTATTATGGCACTGTTGGATGCCAAGACTGTGTCCAGGGCCACTTCCGAAGGAGATCATTTTTCTTTGAACATTATTTCAACTTTTAAATGTGTGCGTCCTTAATTTTCTTGGGGTAACGCTCCTTAGTTCGTACCTACTTGATTTATGCCAAATGGATTTGCTCGTCCTCTCCAACCAAGGGTTTGTTGGGGACCTCTTCTGGGAGCGTTATTGCCTCATCCCTTTGATTTTGTGCTTCCAGCTCTGGGTGATTCTCCCTGTTAGAGCTCCATAAATCTGTTGGCTGTGACCCTTGTGGGTCATTTTCTTTGGGCGGAACGCTACTTCGCAATACACTGCTTCTCTATACACTATCGGTTTGGTTAGACATAGTCGAGATTTTATACAATAAATTGATTCTGTATGTACGTTTGAGAGTTTCGAGTGACAAATCAGGACAACACCACAACTGTCTATCCCCACACACGACGCTAAACTATTTTCCGGTGAAATTAGTTCTAACAAAAAATATAATTAGAGATTTGTCTTTTAGGGTTTAAAGACAAGTGAGTTGTATCCATTCCAGAGAATCCCTCTACGAGTTCGGTATTATGTGGTAAAAGTCAGAATAATAGATAGATAAATGAATAATAATAATAACAAGGAAGCTTTGATTTAGAACAAACAATGTATAATAATGGACAATTACCTCTTTGAGTGTATTGCTTTGAAAGAAATAGAGCTTAGGTTACAAGTGTAGGAATTTGTTGGGTGTAAAACATACAAGTAAGGCACAACGGAAGTTTAAAATTTTGAGTAAACTTACTTTCTCCAACAAACGTTTCTGGTATGATTATGCGATAATTCAAATCTACAAAGACATGAAAGAAAAACTTACAGTTTATGCTTTTAATGCAGTCTCTACTAAAAGGTGCGCACGCGATTTTCAATCCGGGTGCAAGCCTTGCTTCGGTATATTCCTTTGCCCAAGAAAGCTAGGAAATCTTGGCAGAGGTTTGAGAGAATTTTATTTCCTGAACTCTGAGTTCAGAAAGTGGAAAGTGAGTTATTATGAAATTATGGGTTAAGTGCCAAATATATAGTGGAAGAAACCCTAAACCAAATCAGATTTGGATCAGGCTTCAAGACCTGACCCAAATCCAAATTGCAGTGGGTCAGTCGAACTGGGCCCAGCACGTTCTAGTTCTAATTAAATCCAAGATTTAATTTTAACTTAATTAATTAATTTTCATCAAATGAAAATTATCCCATAATTTATTATAAAATAAAATATCTTGATTCAAAATCCGATATTTTACACTCTCTCAATATACCCTTAGACCGAAAAGACAATCGACTTAGTGTGACCCTTTAGGCCTTCACATATCGGCACTTGATCAAATCAAGGTTCACACGGACCAATGTGTGAAGTACGTTTACAAGACTCAAGTAAACAGACCTCTATGTGAGATGATAAATTCCTTTCATTCGCGACACACTCGATCAAGCTTAAGATTTGCCAAGTGTTTATCCAAATGGCTTGATCACTTTATCTCATCTATATTAGTCGACAACTAGACCATATCCTAGATATGTCTCTTGCATTGGCCAATGACTTGGTCGACCTAACATCTCTGAGAAGCTGAGTGTTCTCTCGAAATTCCAATCGAGGAATGAATCCTATTCTTGGCTCAACTACCACCTTCAATCTACTTCATAATGCACCCAATACAAGTCGCGTCTCAACCTATAAGGCATTTGAGCTTAGGACAGGATCAAAGTGCATTGCTCCGTAAACAAGGCGATATTGACCTCAAGTCTAAGGACCTCTATCTCACGTCGATAATACTCTAGACATGTATAACAAATAGTTTATCAACAGGTATGCCAATACTCCTCTACAGTATTCATGTGTCCATCACTAGCAACTATTGCTAGCGATGAAGTGAGATATACTACATTCTCTAAGAATGTGATGCGGACACGTATGACTTATAACATATCATTGATATCCCATTCTCAATGATCATTAGTCTAGGCTATTTTAAGAACTACACTCTATCATTAATATCTCACATGATTAATGACAATAAGTTCAAGGGATGCACATGTCACGACCCGACCGGACGCTATGGTGCCTACCGAGGCACCTACAGTAAACATCGAGAGAAAATCAATGAACATACAAAAACTTATAAATAAAACATCGGAGTAAAGCAACGGGAAGTTACCTTCCGAACTTATATAAATACAAAGCGGTTGCCTCATTTCTTTTTACCAACCGAACATGCGAATACAGCACTCAGAATAACAAGCCCGAACAGTGTAGCGGGACAAGGGCCATGGAACAGCCGCCCGCTGAATATACATAGCCATGACAACTCCGAACATTGGAGCCGTCTCGAAATCTTGAACCGGGATCCTAAGCTCGCGGATCCATAGCGTGTACCTAAACTGCGGACATGAACGCAAATTTCCGGAAGGGCCGATGCAACAAAATATGAGCAGAAATAGCGTCTGATGCGGATCATAAGCGTACAAAAGAATGACAAGGACAAGTATAAAAATATACATACGAGATCTGTAGTGTCATTACTACTTATGAACTTAATCGTACATTAATCATTCTTTTCCTTCAATAGGAATTAACATCATATTCTTACATACATACTTAAGAATTCAATCAAGTTTTTCCACATAACTTACATCAATATCTTTTTCCATTCCATTAAGAGTTATAGCCATATCTTACGTACTTAGGAGAAGTCATTAAGTTCATTTCTATCTAACTTACTTATCTTTCATAACATAGTCAGGCCCACTACGGAGGGACACATATACTGGACGATTGGCGATCAAATCACGCGATATCAAAGCATGCGTGGAATCCCAATCACCGTCGACGGAAAAGTGTAAAACATAACCATGGGTCTCACGCCCGTAATATCAATCAAACATGTGGTATAACGTGCGGGGCTTGCCGCCATTTATACTCTTACCAGAAGAAGGTGGTAAAGTAGGGGTATAACGTCTTGGGGCTTGCCCGCCATTTATACTCTTATCGAGAAGGTGGTATAACGTCTTGGGATCTTGCCGTCTTGGGGTTTACCCTCACTTATACTCTTACCGGAGAAGGTGGTATAACGTCTTGGGGCTTGCCCGTTTATACTCTTTACCCTAACTCAACCGTCATTCACATAACATAAGCCCTACCGGCATCATACATAATATAAGCACCACCATAAACATAAGCTTATCATACGTAATATAAGCAAGTTAAGAAATCCCAAAACTTCTTTAGCTTGTTCATATACACTCGTTTGTTTACTTAAGGCACTAACATGTCATTATAAAATCCGAATTTAACCCCGTACTCGTGCCTCTACTCCTTTAAAATGATTCTCTTTCAAATAAAACTTCCAAGATACTAATAAGTAGTATCAAGTCATATCTACTTTTCACGACAAGTCACAATACTTTTTAGCGATACGTTTATGAGGCTCTAAATCAAGTGACTTCTTTCTTTGAAACCTTAAGCAATTGGTACCTTTAAAACAATTTGCCTTCTTTATTTCAAATCATTTCTTTGCTTACATAAGCGAGGAAAATCATTCTTTTAAATCTTCCATAAAGTTTTATAACCAACTTCCCATAAAGCCGTTATAACTCTTTATTTCTTAGACAAATACATTCATTTGATAACGAAACATATACTTTCAATTCAAATCGCATAGCTTTCAAAATACTTTCCAAATCAAGTATTCTATACTTTTAAATCAATTCATTTCTTTAAGAATCAAGTCCCATAACTTGAAAATAAAGTCCCTTAACCTTTTAACAATTTGAGGTCCATAGTCTTAAAACTTGCGTAATTCCTTATAAATTAAGTAACATATACTTTGGTGCGTTGTGAGTAAGTTATGCTTATTGATAACGATCTTAATCAAGTAGCCATGATCTAGAAAATGTAATACAATTTTGTCTTATCTTAGCTATGCGGATGGAGAACTCTACTTGTTTTAACATAATTAATTGTCATTACATTTTCTTTTATTAACTGCAATGGCTGGTTCGATACTTATTCTTATTCGTTAGATGCGTAAATTAGCCAAGTCACAGCTCTCCAATACACTCTGTTGTTACCCAGCGTCCCCATGGACTTGGTAGGAACTTAGGATAACTTAGACATAACCTTTACGTGAGTAAATCAACATACATACCTCTTAACTTCTAAGAGTAGAAGGAATCATGAAAGAGTACTACATGTATATTCCATACATAGAATCGTGTCAAAGAAGGAAGAGGTTCACATCGCGACCTGCGCGATTATCGACAAGTAGCAAAAGTTCCAAAGTACTTCCACCTTGACGGCTATTCCATTCTTCAAGTAGGATCGCTATACAATCTAGTCGTCGGCTATAATGGTCACCATACGTCCATTAACTTCTTACTTCATCGTAGAATATTTTAGGTGCTAAGTCGCTAAATTCTACGGAAAATCGAATGACCTCCTTTGTTTCTACTCACTTTGCCACCTTTTTCAAGGCGAATACAATAACCAAACAGCCCCAATTGGCTCACAACAATATAGAAGGTATTCAATACAAATGAATAACTAAGCGACTGATTGGCTCACAACAATATAGAAAGTAGTACAAAACAAACGAATAACAAACTAAAAGTCCAAATTCGGCCACCTAGAGTTCAACCATACCAATTCTTATCAAATTTCCATTTCAATCCAAATTGGTAGCATAACATGATATCAAGTCGCATTTGATTATAACAATCCATAATCTCTAAGTAGGTAACGTCACGCGATTTCTAATAAACGACCAATTAGTAAACAAATTTTCAAGTGGCTTATATAACATTTCGAATTTAGCTACAAGCACTCCATAATACTTATAAACTTCAACTTAACCACTTCATGCTAGCAACATTTAAAGCTAACAACAACAATAAAAATAATCTTGTAATACTTTCAAAGAACAAGATTATACCTCCAATTGTAATCCGATCTTCAAAAACCGTTGCTCCTGGCAACCTAGAGCCTCATCAAGACACCTCAATCCGCTCCCGAGACCCTTAGAACCACACCAACAACTTTCCTTCAAACCTTGATCCAAAACCTAGAAAGTCTCTAGGTTTTCACTTTGCGACTAATACGAAAACTCTCTTTAAGGGATCGGGTTTTCTATTGAGATACACTTACTATACCCTCATGAACCTTGGTTTAAAGTGGGGGAATTATTGGACAACAATTGAATTTTTTTTTCTCTTCTTGAACCCTCAAACCCGAGAGCCCTTAATAGTTTCCTCAAACATTTCTTGAAAAAAAATGACTAAGTGTAGAACTAGTCATCCTACTAGTAAGCTTATAAGACCTGAGGAAGGGTTATGATTAAAACAAATGGGTGGCTTGGATGCATTTCACGTGGATCAAGCCCAGTGGCCTTTGACTTAGTCGATAAAATCGTACTAGTCTTTTGCAAGACTTGGCCATTTAAATTATGGTCGATGACCGTCCTATCCACGAATATTTCGTCAAGACTAAAAATAAGGGGGTGACACGTGTCGCCCTCCCACTCAAATAATAAAACGTTTCCGACAATTTCGTAATTCCGATAAAATTTTACAAGTCTCACTTCTTGACACATTAGAGTTCTCACGTACGTTCTTAAAACATGTCCTGAAAATACGGGGTGTAACAGCACATTAATGAATAATATAAACAATCAAATAATAATTCAATAATTGCAAAAGCCAAATATATTAATCTCATTAATAATATGAATGTGTTCAAGTACATCTGATCCTAAAATGATTATTTCTATGACATACATACTTTCAATCTCCCACTTGGCCTAGAGCCAATCACCAATGTATCTAATGCCCATGTTTTCGAAATGTCCATTATGCTTGACTAAGCTTAATGGTTTAGTAAATGGGTCTGCTAGATTTTCATCTGTGGGAATGTAGTCTATCTTTATTTCTTCAGTCTCTACCACCCCTCTAAGTATGTGGTATTTCCTTTGTACATGCTTGTTTCTGTTTGTTGATCTTGGTTCATTAGCTTGCGCAATCGCATCAGTGTTATCTCAATAAATCGTTATTGCACACATCTGACACTTGGAACAACCCTTAGTTCCTTTAAGAACTCATATATCGTAACAACTTCTTTATAAGCTTTCGATTAAGCAATGTACTCGGTTTAAGTTGTCGAATTAAAAGTGTTGTCATACTAAGTGCACATGACTCGTCTGGTCTTATACAGGCCATGACATACATGATTTATCCTATAGCTGAGGCATATGAGATTCTTTTCATGCGTTCAAGTTCTGCAACTGCAGAAAGACTATCTTTCTTTGATAACTTGATGCCTTGATCTATAGGAAGATCTCCCTTCTTGGATTTCTCCATAGAGAGATGTCTTAGCACTTTGTCTATGTATACAGATTGTGACAGCCCCAACAATCTACTAAGTCTATCTCTTGTAGATCCTAATTCCAAGAATTTAGCAGGCTTCACTTAAGTCCTTCATCATGAAGGTACTGGATAACAATTCCTTGACTGATTGCATGAGAGTATTATTATCTCTCATTATCAATATGTCATCTACATATATGACAATGAAGACAATACTCTCATCTGTGCGTTTACTATAAACACATGGATCATTTTCGCTTCTAACAATGTCAAACGATTTGACTACTTTGTCAAAGCAAATATTTCAACTCATTGAGGATTGCTTAAGTCCATAAATGGACTTTTGTAGTTTGCATACTGCTTTGGGTTGAGTCTTGGATGTAAAACCCCCTGGCTGTATCATATACACCTCCTCAATTAGTTTACCATTAAGGAGGCAGTTTTAACATCCATTTGCCAAATATCATAATTATAGTATGCAACTATTGCGAGCAAAATCCGAATGGACTTAATCTTTGCAACATGTGAAAAAGTTTCATCATAATCGACCCTAGGCCATTGATTATAACCTTTAGCCACCAATCTTGCTTTATAAGTCTGTACTTTGCCATATGCATCAATCTTCCTCTTGAAGACTCATATGCATCCTATGGAGTCTAACCCCGGTTGGCAAGTCAACCAAGTTCCATACTTGGTTTATGTACATAGACTCCATTTCAGATTTTATGGCTTCTTGCCATCTCTGTGAATCAATGTCTAACATTGCTTCACTGTAGGTAGTAGGCTCATCATCATCAGGAATATCTATCGCATTATGTGTTTCAACAAGGATATTAAGTCTTTCATGTGCACGATGAGTCCTAGTGGTCCTACGGAGTTGAACATTCTGCGTTTCAGTGTTTGCTGTATTTTGATTTTGAGAAGATGTTTGTGTGTTGGACAATCCACCACCTTGAGAACTTTCAGGAATATCATTTTGAATAGGATGATGCACAACTATTGTGTCATCTACCATTGGTTGTGCATGAGGGTCGTGCATTTCTGCAGTATCCCTCACAACACTCCCACTGACTTAAGGGCGTACTCTAAGTACCCAATTATCATCAAATACTCCCACTGAATCCTTGTCTAGGTCATTTGACAAGGGGTCATTCTCTACATTATTTTGTACTTCTTGAATTTCTTCAAGTTCTATCTTGTTGCAACTCTGTTCCTTGTAGACTTAGTCTTCTTCAAAGAAAGTTGCATTTCTGGAAACAATTACTTTATGTTCCTCAGGAAGATAGAAGTAGTATCCTCTTGTTTCCTTAGGATACCCTAAAAAATAATACTTCTCACTTTTAGATTCCAATTTGTCAGTGAGCAACTTCTTTACATATCACGGGGCACCCCAGTCGCATGTGTCTAAGTGCTGGCTTCTTGCCATTCCATATCTCATATGGAGTTTTCTCAACTGACTTTGATGGAACTCTATTCAAAATGTAGATTGAGCTTTGCAATGCGTATCCCAGTAGGTATGTTGGTAGAGTGAGAAGCTCATCATGGATCTAACCATATCTAATATGGTACGATTTCTCCTCGGCAACACCGTTCATTTGTGGCGTTAGGAGGTGTCCATTCTGAATGGACTCCATGAAAGCTTCAAGTAATCTAGAAATTCTTTACTTAAGTACTCACCTCGCCGATCGATCGAAGAGTTTTAATACTTGTTTCAAGTTGCTTCTCTACTTGACTTGTACTCATGAATTTCTCAAAAGCTTCAGACTTATGTTTCATAAGATACACATGCCCAAACCTTGAGAAATCGTCTGTAAAAGTGATGAAATAAAGAAAGTCTCCCTTAGCTTGAGTTGGAAAAGGCCCACATACATCGGTATGGACTAACTCAAGCACCTCTTTGGCACGTACTCCTTTCCCAGAAAGTGATTTGGTTGTCATCTTTCCTCTTAAGCAAGATTCGCAATCACCATATGACTCTAAGTCAAATGGTTCTAAGTAATCTAATTTCCTCAATCTTGCTATCCTTGATTCATTGATGTTACCAAGCCTGCAATGCCATAAGTAGGTGGGATTTCATTGATTACTTATTTTAGCTCTTTTATTTTGTATATTGAAAATTTCATGGCTACAGTTTAGAACATACAATCCATCCACAAGCGGAACATTTCCACAAATAAAACCTTCATAAGATAAAACATAGTTTCCATTGGTAATATGTGAGGAAAACCCCTCAATATCTAACATAGGGATAGAACTAATATTTCTCGTCAAAGACGGAACAAAATAACAATTATTAAGTTCTAAACAAAAGCCTGAAAGTAAATCTAGTCTATAAGTCCCCACGCATTTAGCATCCACTCGTGCTCCATTTCCAATGCGCAGATCAACCTCCCACGGTCCAACCTTTCCATTGTCGATTAGACCGCCTCATTATTACAAATGTGAGAGCCACATGCGGTATCTAATACCCAACAGTGAGAGTTAGTTACAAACATATTTATTTCAATGACAAACATACCTTGTCCAGCAGGTCCAGAAGCACCTAGTTCCTTGTGTCCTATTGGATCGTTGCAATCCCGCCATAAACCTTGACGTATGTTGTGAGGTTCTGGAAGATTCACCTTGGTTCCATTCATGTTGAAGTTCACAATGAAATTCTCAGATGGACCATGAAATGAATTTAGGATTAGGTTGACAGAGACATTTATAGGCAACTTCGTTCCAATCGAAGTAAACCTCTGTAACCCAATCATCTTGAACATTCGCCGATTTGGACCGCCGTTGTTTACACTTAAAGAGTCTCTCAGCGGTTCATACACCATTATGCGAGGCGTGATTCATAAAGACTCTTCAAATGTTCTAGCATCTCGTTGGGATTCATGTTTTCATGTTGCCTCTGTAACTCTATAGTCATAGAAGACAACATTATACATTGTGTCAGGGGAGCATTGTCTAGATGCTTCTGATAAGCCATCTTTTTCAAACAAGGCACTCAGCGGGATCGTGTGAGGGGTTGGGAATGTTGTGTCTAACACATACTCAATTCTTTCTAGTTTTAACACTAATCGCGATTTCTTTAACGATCGGAAAGTTTGCTCGATCGACTTGTTTGTTTACCAATATTTTAAATGATTCGACATTTTATACTTAAGAAAAGATAGACTTGAAATTAATACTCTAATATAATTTCTATTGAACACATTCATTAACTAACTAACATGGTCTTTAGTTTAATTAGCTCCCACTATTTTAACATACTCTTTTACCCCATAAAGAATACGGACTCATATCAAATACGATCGTAATGGGCCAAGATCCAAACTTCATGTTGTCTCGCTTTTCTTTGAGGCTAATAACTTCAACAACACGATCGATAGGTCTAAACCAATTGCAAACAATTTGCAACTCTTGGTTGACCGAATGTTCAAACAATTCGATCTGCGTCCTCGATTGTCCGAACCGAGGCGCCAGACAACTAGAAAGTCAACCCCAGTTATGCATTGCAATTATGTATCTAAGTGGGCTTAGCCTTCATCAAGCAAACAAGGGTGTAAATGCTCACGAAGGTTTATCACTCTTCTGACATTTATATGCATCTATGAAAAGTCGAGTCTCGTAGACTTAGAGCAAATGCTGGGGCATAAATACTCATCTCGCCGAAAAGGATTTTGCACCACAATCAATTATAACGGACGACGCGTTCATTTTAAATGAGACTTGTATTAAATTTGGGGAACATTTTAATTCAGGGTTATGACCAAGATCAACTATTATATCATACATCATATGACATCCTATCATGCAATTTCTAAACACATTTAGATGGGAAACCATTAAACCCAATAGGCATGATATAAGATGGTTTTAATCACATACTGGGCGACGTCTACCCAGACAATTATAGCGGTCATTGAAAGTAAACAATTACTGGGCGCCGCCTACCCAGACAATAATTGCGAACTAATAAATACTGGGCTCCGCCTACCCAGACATATATTTGCGGACTCTATTCTAATTATTTAAATGACAATCAATTAAACAATTAGGAGAAACAATTAATTTGTGCACACATTATCAAATAATATGCTAAATAACAATAATTGTGGGTTAATTAATTTGTTTCAATTTAGGAAATATTTAAATTCAAAATTTAAACTCAATTTTTAATTTTCGGAATTTTACCTTTCATCCAAGCAGTCCTTAATAATTGAAATTAAATTTTAATTTTGGGTATTTCTACAATTTTGAGAACCTTAAAATATTTACATTTACCGGGACCAAATCTGCTTTTACAAATTCTGATTGACCAGATGAATCTGTGATTTTAAAAACTTGTAAAATTTGAGAAAATATCTAGGACTAATTTGTAATTTTCGAACTTAAAATATTTTCAGATTTGTTAAAGGACCAATCTTGATTTAAAAACCCTAATTTTAATTGCAAAAGGTCCTTATACTATTTCAAATTTTCAAAACTAATTCCAACCCCAAATCAAATTTGGGATTCGGTTCGGTAAATTGTGAATTAAAACACCAAACGATGGCGCATCGGGGCGAACTCATGGTGGTTTTCACCACCGATTTGGTAACCGCGGTGGCGGAATCGAGGCGCCGTGATTTCTAAAATCGGTGGTGCTCCTTTCCGATCATCGTTGCGTGTAACACTACCACCGTTAGATTCCTCGTCGAGGCGAACACGATGGTATTATTACTTTATGATTTGTCGCCCGTGGTGGCGGAAAGCGATCCGCCGTCGGCGGTTTTGGCGACTTTTCGGCGTCTTCATCGCGTTCGCCACCTCTCAACACCTTTATCGACCATATTAAGAAGTTTATTTCGATAATAGTGGAGCGGTGTTAGTACACGTCAAATCGTAGAAAATTTCACGGAATTACGCCCTTTATTCCGCAGGAGCGATGTGGCCAGCTTGTTCACGTCGAACGATGGCGATGCTCATTGTTCTATTTTTTTATTAGAAAATCAGTTTTAAATCAAAACAATTAATTATCACATATCGTTATTAAAGATTATCGTATAATCATTAAACGATCGTGCTCGATACCATTGTAGGGATTTGTTGGGTGTAAAACATACAGTAAGGCACAAGTTAAAATTTTGAGTAAACTTACTTGCTCGACAAGCGTTTACGGTATGATTATGCGATAATTCAAATCTGCAAAGACATGAAAGAAAAACTTACGATTTATGCTTTTAATGCGATCTACTAAAAGGTGCGCACGCGATTTTCAATCCGGGTGCACGCCTTGCTTCGGTATATTCCTTTGCCCAAGAAAGCTAGGAAATCTTGGCAGAGGTTTGAGAGAATTTTATTCCTGAACTCTGAGTTCAGAAAGTGGAAAGTGAGTTATTATGAAATTATGGGTTAAGTGCCAAATATATAGTGGAGGAAACCTAAATCGATTTGGATCGGGCTTGACTGACCCAAATCAAATTGCGATGGGCGATCGAACGGGCCCATTGTTATCTTGACTCCTATTTATTTTCTGCACGTTCTAGTTCTAATTAAATCCAAGATTTAATTTTAACTTAATTAATTAATTTTCATCAAATGAAAATTATCTCATAATTTATTATAAAATAAAATATCTTGATTCAAAATCCGATATTTTACACTCTCTCTATATACCCTTAGGCCGAAAGACAATCGACTTAGTGTGACCTTTAGGCGCCTTCGCGTCGTGACTGATCAAATCGAGGTTCACGCGGAACTCTGAGGCGGTCTGGTGGCGAACCCGATATGTGAAGTACATTTACAAGACTCAAGTAAACAGACCTCTATGTGAGATGATAAATTCCTTTCATTCGCGACACACTCGATCAAGCTTAAGATTTGCCAAGTGTCTATCCAAATGACTTGATCACTTTATCTCATCTATATTAGTTGACAACTAGACCATATCTAGATATGTCTCTTGCGTTAACGCCAATGACTTGGTCGACCTAACATCTACGAGAAGGTGAGTGTTCTGCCGAAATTCAATCGAGGAATGAATCTTATTCTTGGCTCAACTACCACTTGATCTACTTTAATGCACCCAATACAATGGCGTCTCAACTATAAGACATTTGAGCTTAGGGCGTGATCAAAGTGCATTGCTCGTAAACAAGCGATATTGACCTCGAGTCTAAGGACCTCTATCTCGCGTCGCGATAATACTCTAGACATGTATAACAAATAGTTTATCGGCGGGGTATGCCAATCTTCTCTAGAGTATCCATGTGTCCATCACTAGCAACTATTGCTAGTAGTAAGTGAGATATACTACGTTCTGCAGAATGTGATGCGAACAGCGTATCGACTTATAACATATCATTGATATCTCATTCTCAATGATCATTAGTCTAGGCTATTTTAAGAACTACACTCTATCATTAATATCTCACATGATTAATGACAATGTAAGTTCAAGAGATGCACATTAATGAATAATATAAACAATCAAATAATAATTCAATAATTGCAAAAGCCAAATATATTAATCTCATTAATAATATGAATGTGTTCAAGTACATCTGATCCTAAAATGATTGTTTCTAGGACATACATACTTTCAACAAGTGTTAGCAAGAGGAGCCAAGATGCGGTTCCTTCCCTTACATATATAAGTCAAAACCTACAAAAATGTACTCACACGTGCCGCGACACTCTAA
This sequence comes from Przewalskia tangutica, assembly GCA_029844215.1. Classification (NCBI taxonomy): domain Eukaryota; kingdom Viridiplantae; phylum Streptophyta; class Magnoliopsida; order Solanales; family Solanaceae; genus Przewalskia; species Przewalskia tangutica. The sequence continues at coordinate 30,573,799 of CM056732.1, forward strand.
TCTTGAAAGACTGATGTGATGAGGGTTGTTGAGAGTGGAGGACAACTGTTGAAAGCCTTCGAGTTATTTGAATCTTCGGATAAACTAATTCACCCGGAGATGTTCTTCACCCAATACATTAGTAAATTTTTATATACAAATCTGAAATCTATACTTTGCGTCAAAAATGAACCGTTGATATAAAGCTGCACGTGAAACAGATATTGTACGCAATGGTCGCATGTGTGGTGCTCGTTTACGCAATAGTGAACCATGTGGATTACGCTTTATATTGACTAATAAAATGGAACTTATGGTTGGTAGTGATCTTCAGCATGACCATATGGTCCAAAATAGTACCAGGATCGTATTATATTTCTCTCTAGCGGACTGTAATTTTCAAATGATTGTACGATACTAAAACAATCTATTTCCCATTAACTTGTTGATATCTAGAGGCTTGCACCTATGGATTAAGGTGGTTTAAGTTTTGTAATCTAACAGTACAATTTGTTTTTCATACGTTCACTAAAACACTTGAAAAACTATCTATAAATAACTGTTCATAATACATGTAAATAATAATTTAAAGGATATAAGGTAAGTAATATGGTATAACATGATACATCATACTAATATATAGTGTGAGCGATTTTCATAATGCATGTAACTTACATAAGATGCCACAATACTAAAATGTTATTAATGGTATAAAGGTATAACCGGATAAATTTAACATATTTAGTTCACTTCTTAGTTTAAATACTATATTTAGAGGGACGGTAATACACAAAAGTACTTAGTTATGTCTTCTTTAAGTAGTAGCTTATTAGTTTCTTCCCTTAATTTCTAGAAAATGCTACTTATGGTAAAGATATTGTTTCGCGTAATTTTAAATATGTGAAATTGACAACTAATTTGATGGAAACACAAGAAAAATTGTTTAGACTAGACACTAATTTGATGGAAACACAACTAATATGATAACATTATCTTCTACTAGGAGAGAATATCCAAACAGACAATTAGTGTTTATTTGACTTGCTTTAATTTTACTCCCTCACTTTAATTTTATGCATTTTAATTTGATTCGTCACAACGTTTTACGAAAGTAAAGAAAATTTATAAATTTTGTAGTTTTAAATTAAAAAATATGTATAACATAACATTTTTTTATAGCGTGTGATCTTAAATATGTCATTTTATAATATTTAAAAAAATATTAGAATTGAGAAGTTACTTTCAATTATGTAAACGCATTACTAAGTAAATGAATATTCGTAACAGAATTTATTAAAAGTTAAGATCCTGATATTTTCAGTGACGGAGACTTGATTAGCAGCTGCAAGCAGTGGGTAGATGAATTACTGGTATATTTTAAATAATGTGTACATTCATAGTTCAGATAAGGATCGTTTGGTCGGATGCATTAGATAAAATAATATATGCATTAGCTTAATATATTACTAATTTATTGTTTGGTATACCTTTTCAATTTTGTATAACTAATACGAGGTATTAGCGTATTTGTGAGTATAAAAACTCTTTTGATATACGAAAAATAGCAAATTACTATTACAAGTGCTAGGAAAGGATAATCAATTATGTGTTACAATAGACTTGATGCCAACAAAAGTTGTGGCAACAATTATGTTTGGTGGTCTTGATCTTTATACTTGGATTCGTCTTTAATCTTCCCCCTTGGATCTTCGTTTCAGTTTCAGCAAGCTCCTTGAATGTTGGTAATCTGAAACGATAGACACTAAAAAATTGGGTTGCTGAGTCGACTAAATTATCAATATTTCCTTAAGACAATATTGTCAGTATACATGCTTTGTACAGATGAGTTGCAATTTGTCTCCCAAGATAAAACAACATAATATCACTTGTGCAAAGCAAACACTCGTGATCCTGGCGAAGATACAAACACGAAACAATTGCTAAAGAGAAAAAGAAGAACTTGTTCTTGAACTAGGAAGAACTTATAGAAATATGTATTCTATGTGTGTTCTTCCTCTATTTTTTGTGTTTAGTATTCTCATGTTGTGTAGTGTATATTATCTCTACTCAAATCTGAAATAAGGAATGATTATATAGTGTTTAAGGATGAGGAGAGGTGTTAATGGGGTGTTAAGAGGGTTGTTAATGGACACCATAAAGTGGTGCCAAACGTTTTAGCAAGTAATGGCCATCAATTCTGACCGAAGAAGCCCCGCAGCCCGACCCGGTCGGGGCGGGTGGTGGTGGCGCACGTGTGGGCCTAGTCTCGAACCCAAGCACACCTAGGTCCTCCCTCCTTCAAACACATGAGTTACCCCTTGTGGTCCCAATTCCTTATTCAGTTTAGAGACTTATAACATGAACAATTCTTACATTTCCTACCGATGTGGTAGATTTGTCTCACACCACTCTTCCATGTCTCAAACACCTTACTTCGTGGACCAATATCTCTTTCATTTCTCAATGAATTTTGACGATTCTTGGCCCTACGATCATCTACTCACTTAGTAGATTACACACGTGTAAAGAACCAGGTTCTCCAATATGTGAAACCATGATGTTTAAGTCATTAAAGATGGGCGGACCCAACCTCCACCAAAGGAAAATTTCCAACAATCCCCTCTTAGAAGAGATTTTGGTTGCACACACATGGTGCTTTCTTTCAGCGGATAGATGTTGCATCTGGAGAGGTAGCCGGAGCTTGAACCTTCCATAGTAGAATACCATCGGACATATTTACTGCGCGGTGAACGTGATGTCTTGAACCGTCAGTATTTAGTATATGCCAAGACAATGATACCAACACAACAACTCTCCATTACTTGTATTCTCCTTATAGTTTTGTCCGCTACTGGCCATGGACACTCTTGGATTCTTAAGTGCGTTCATTTGAGACAGACCTTTCTCGCACTTAAATAGGTGGTCTCCAATAAGGTATCCTGCTATACCCCACTTTACAAGTGTTAGACACCATTAAAAGTTTCCCCAAACCTAATCTCAACCATTGAGGATCTTTTAAAGGTTTTGGAAACTTAACCTTTACCCACGCTGCAGGTAACACTTAATGTCTATCAAGGGAACGACCTTGTATTTGAACCATTATCCGAAGTGCTCTTGCTTCCACCGAAGCGCTCAACTGAACCTTTACAGTTTAGTTTTCCCATTGAACCTTATTCCTGGGATCTCTAGTTTATAAGGTTAGGTGTCCACTATATCAGTTCGTATTGATTGGATTTTAAACCTTTCCCGTAGACAGGCAGAACTCTTGATCTTCGGGTATCCCTTTTGTCAAAAGGTCTATTATATCCTTTGATTTTGTAATCAAGGATGTGTCACCCGATCAACTGTCATACGGTTTTATCTCTGCGACATATTGATCGGGGTATTTTATATACACCTTTTGAGTCAGTTTTAGTTAGTCTTTTTTCCCGTTTTGCACATATAAGTGTCGTATTAGGATAGTTTTCCTTTCTTTTGAGTCAAAGTGGTTAAAATGGCCAAATGGCAGAAAAGGAGCTAAAAGAGGGCAAAAGAGGAGAGTCCAGAGCTAAAAACAGAGAAAGTGGCGAGCAGTGAAACCCGGACAGTGACTGGCCTCACTGCCGATCGAAGCGGGCGCGGCGCCACTATCGAAGAAGCTGCGAAGACTTCAGCGCGCGACGCTGCGAACGCGGCGCCAGCGAACGCGGCGCTAAACACCCGGTGCTACGAAGTTGCGGCGCGCGGCTACCGAACAGCGAAATCGGGCGCGGCCAAATCACCCGACAGTTGCGAAGTTCGCGCGGCCATGCGAACAGCGGCAGCGCGGAAAAATAAGGGTTTCGAGGCGGATTTTGGGCGAACTGCGGGGAAAAGTTGAGGCGGTTTTCGGCTATAAAAGGAGAACCACTGGCGCTTTTAAGGGTTCCCTTCTTTACACACGACTTCTTGCTTGGAGATTGGAGACCATAGTTTAGTAATTTCTTTTCCTTTTCTTTACTTTATTTCAGTTTTTGTATGATGAACATGGGATTAGTTCTTGTCATGTCAATGGCTAGGAACTAATTCCTCTATAGGGCTTTCCATGTTGAATCTCTAGAAACTTATGTTATGATTTAATGCATGCTTATGGTTATTCTTGTTGAGATCTATCCAATAATTGAATTGAATGCTTGGTAGTTAATTGACAACTAATTATCACTATATGATTTCTAATCAGACTCCGAAAGGGGGATTGTGAATATGTTGTAAGTTGGGTAGACATTCTTGGATTGGGGATGAAAATACCTCAATTATTTATGTAGCGTTAATGAGAGGCTTAAAACCCCTAATTTTGCGCATTGTGTGTGACGGTTAACTAGGTTCTTGTTCTTAATCCTCCTATAGAGGTATCCTTATCAGAAAGGTAGGTAAGGTGCAATCTGAGGTTGAGTGTTTATATAACCTAACGGAGTATAAAATGATTTAGTGAACTGTTTTCTCCAAAAGAAGAAGACCATAAGTTATTGCATTAATAAGTAGCATAAGCGGATAGTGAGGAGACGTGGAAGCCCTATTCTCATCACAACTGAAGTAAACCTTTATAGTTAAAATAGCTTTTATAATTCTTAGTTATAAACAACAAATCCAAAGATCAATTTACCAAATAGATACCAAAAAATAGATAGTTGGTAATTGAACCCTAATCCTTGAGGACGATATTCGGTCTTATCAAGACTATACTACTTGTCAGGATAACATGCACTTGCGTTTAAAGTGTGTGCATCTTACCGCGCATCAAGTTTTTGGCGCCGTTGCCGGGGATTAGGCATAGTTCAATATCAAATTTGTCTATTTTTAATTTATAATTTGGTTTTTAATTTCTATTTTTTTTTAAATTTTTACGTTTTTATTTTTTTATTATTATTTTCAGAAAATTCGAGGTACCGTGATTGGTTGTTTGTTTTTGATCTATTTCAGAAAATCTGTTTATGCGAAGGAGAAGAGGAGCAGACACTCTTGTTCCCTACAATCCAGAGATTGAGAAAACCTGCAAACAGAACAGAAAGAATCAGCGGATTGCAACTTTGTTAGAAATGGACGGAGGTCAAAACAATAACATGATGAGAGAAGGGTTAGGTGAAAATCAACATAACCGGGAATGCCTTGGCAAGTGCGATAGGCGTGGAGGAGAGAGTCAAATCCAGCGAGAAAGGAGTTTGGGGACTATGTCGCGAGTGAATGGAGCACGAACGTGCATTAGGCTCCTGCAATAGAGCCAACAACTTCGAGATAAAACCGGCGATTACGAGCATGGTACAACCTGCAGTGCAATTCGGAGGATCGTCGGAGGATCACGTATACGCATAGCTAATTTCTTGGAGCTATGTGCAACTTTCGAATAACGGCGTTCGATGATGCGTCAGTTGAGGCTCTTTCCTTCTCACTCGAGACAGAGCAAAAGTATGGTTGAACTCTCTGTGTAGGTCGATTTTTACATGGCACGGTACGAAATTCCTAGCCAAGTTCTTTCCCGTGTAAGCGTGGCAAAGCGAGAGGAGTTGAACAACTTCTACCAGCGGATGGAGAGTCCTTATGAAGCTTGGGAAAGGTTCAAAGATCTCTGAGAGAAAATGCCCACACCATTGCATTGAGTTGTGGAACTTGGTCCACATCTTCTACAACGGGTTGGCGGTACTGACAAGAACCATTATAGATCGCGGCGGTGGAGCATTCGTAGGGAAAACAACGCATGGCCTTCGTGAGTTATTAGAAGATATGGCCACTAACAACCATGTCACAGAAGAGAGGTCGACAAGTGGGAGAAGAACAGTGGGAGTCCACGAAATAGATGCTATTGCTGCCTTGAATGCCCAAGTGGCCCTTTTAGCGAAACAATTGCAGCAACATACAATGTCAGTAAATGCGGTGCAGATGCCTAAAAGCTGTGAGATATGTGGTAGGCCACATACATTTGATAGGTGTCCTTCAGCTGATCCCAACAATATACCAATGGAGCAGGCAGAGTGTCAGGCCATAGGTAATTATCAGAGGCAACAGAAAAACCCCTACTCCAACACTTATAATCCAGGGTGGAGGAACCACCCAAATTTCTCATGGAGAGAGACCGGCGTGAGCGGCACGGAACTGCGGAACCAATACGAGAACGCGGAACCAATACGAGGCAGCGAACCAATACGAGGCGATGCAGAACAGCGAACAGAATCAACGACCGCCTTCATTCAAGCCCACGGCGTCAACGATTCGATACTGCGGTTCGTGAAAAAGCGAGCAGTGGCATGTGGCGACACGCAATGCCTGCACCGATTCATGGCGAAGCTAGATCCTCATTTAGGAACTTGGAAACACAAGTGGGTCGGTAGCAAGCGGTAACAGCGAGCCACGTGGGACATTACCAAGCAACACAGAGGTAAATCGAGGAAGCAATGCCAGCGGTCAATTGAGAAGCGGCAAGCGGTTGGGCGGCGATCGCTCGGCCGATGGTTGAGAAGAAAGGCGAGTTAGAAAAAGAGAAGGTGATTGAGCCCACCACGTAGTAGAAAACTCCAGAGAAGGAGTATACAGAGAAGATCCCTTTTCCCCAGAGACTACAGCGAAAGGTGGTTGATAAACAATTCTCCAAATTTTTGGAGACAGTTAGGAAGTTGCATATCAACATACCTTTCATAGAAGCCTTAGATCGGATGCCCTCTATTTCAAGTTTATGAAGGAGATCTTGGGGAAAAGAAGAAAGGTGGCGGAATATGAGATAGTAGCACTATGAGAAGAGTGTAGTGCTATCTTGCGAGAAAAGTTGCCACCAAAACTAAAGGATCTGAAAGCTTTACACTACCTTGCGGTGGGCGGGGTGACTTGCAACAGAGCTTTATGTGATTTAGGGCAGTATAAATCGATGCCGCCTTCGGTATTTAAAAGATTAGAGTTGGGTGAGGCGAACCAACACGATAAGCTGCAGTGGCGACGGGGCGATGGTTCATCCAAGAGGCAAGATTGAAGACGTAATTGTGAAAGTAGGAAAATTCTTCTTTCCTGCAGATTTCCTCATTCTTGATATGGAAGAAGATGCGGAAATTCCTATCATATTGGGGAGGCCATTCCTAGCAACGGGGAGAGCTTTGATTGATGTTGAAAGAGGAGAGTTAACATTAAGGGTGGAGAATGAAGAAATGGTGTTTAAAGTTTTTAAACACGTCATTGAGCCACCAACCATGAGTGGGTGCTTTGCAATCAGCACCATCAAACCCCCCTGCGAACCAATACAAGTCAACCAAAGAAAGATGAGCCCAAGGAAGCAGGCATGGTTTGCCGAAATTCCACTAAAGGAGGTATGTGTTCCTGAACTCCCGCTGCGATAATGCTAAGAAGAAAAGAAGAAAAAGCGCAGAATGTGGAGGAAATGGATTTGTTGTGGGGTTAATCACCCTCACATTTATTAAGCTAAGGAGCTTGCGTCCGGCTAAAAGACGTTAAAGACAGCGCTACTTGGGAGGCAACCCAACGTTTTTAATAATGTTATTCAATTTTTGCCTTCAGTTATTTTAATTTCTCCTAGAACAGTCTCACGGTCTTGGGGTCTTGTGTTATTAGAGTGCGAGCAAATAAAGCGGAGGACGAAAAAGTGAGCGAAAGCCAAGATTTCAAGAAAAGCGGGTAAGCGCCGGCTGAGGCGAAGCGCGGCGCCAAAAGAAGCGAGCAGCGAAGTTTAAGCGCCTCAGGAAGCGAAGCGGCGCAAAATCGAAAATTTGCCAAGTTTAGCGTCGCGGCGCCAAATGCGCCATGGCGTAATGCTGATCTTGCGACGCATAAAGTCCCGGAAGAGTCTGAGAAGATTGAAGCGCGGCTAGCGGAAATCGAAACTTAAAACGCCGAACCAGATTTTCCCCAATTCCAATTTCAAAAACCTAACTCTCCCTCTCCAAAAATCCACGAAATTCCAAAAATTTGCCCACAAATCCTCCACAAATTAAACCCAACCACAACCAAAACTCTTAAATTCCTAAAAACCCATAGCCATCTCAACCAACAAAGCTCCATTCCATAGCCTCAAACCACCAATTGAAAGAAGAACAACTTGAATCTTCTCATAAAAAGGTAATATTTTTCTGTTCTTGAGTCCTTTACTGAAGTCACAAGAGGTAGTAGTTGGAAGGAGTATTGTAGTTGAAGTAGTTTGGGTACTGAAAAGTTGATTGTGAAGTTTGGAGAAAAGAGTAGAAAAGGAGTGTGGGTATTGGGTAGAAGAATTGAAGTTTGGGGGTGTTGTGTTCGCTGCTAGTTGTAGAGTGTGTAGGAAACATTTGTGCCACTAAATTGAAAGCCCCAAAAACTATTTTAACCATGGCCACCAGGAAGAGAAGAGGCTCCACATCCACCCCAACCCCACATTACGATAATACTAGGTTTGTGAGCTACGAAGCCTTCCAAAGATACAAAAAGCTTGATACTGACCACTTAATACGAGAAGGGAATGGACTACGAGGAGTCATATGGGAAGAAGATGTTTATGAGCCCATTCGGGCGATGATTGAGTTAAGGGGTGGAGGAGATTCGTAAATCAGGAGAAGATATCACCCGATAAACACAATGATAGTGCGTGAATTTTATGCCAACTTTCCGGAGAAGGTGGAAAGGGGATGCTTTGTTAGGGAGCTTATGTGTGTGCGGCGAGAGAATGTAAATGCACAATTGAAGGCGGTTGATGTTGAAGAAATAAGTGATTGGAATCACTTTAGAACATGGTCTAGAAGCGACCGCATCGGCGGAATGGCGTTGCAGACAGTGAGCTACCCTGGGGCTGCTTTTGATATTGGAAGAAATGGATCAAGAGCACTGAGCAGGTGCCAATTCAACAAAGCAGCCAAGGGTTGGCTATATTTAAATCGGCGCCGCGTGATTCCATCCACGCACTTCACGAGTGCGGAGGATAGGATTAAACTGATATATGGAATTATGAAGGGAATGACGATTGATGTGGGGAAAGAAATAGTGCAGAGCATTGAAAAAATCAACAGGTTGGTGACAACAGGTGGATTGGTACACGGTTCACTTATTACCAGTCTCTGCCACATAAGTGCGGTCCCAAAACTACCCACTGACACTCATGAGAGAAACCAACTGTCGGTGTCCTGTGGGATAGTGCACTCTTTCCCAGACCCAAGTCCCCCAGCAGCCAGACGGAGAGTACAACCAGCAGCAGCGGCGTGAAGGCCGCAATGAACAAGGATGAGCCTGACATAGGGGCTCAATATGCGGCAGGACCTAGCCACCAGCCAACCACAGAAGCAGAAACTCCAGTGCAAATGATGGAGCAAGTGCTCCAGAACCAGAGAATGATGATGCAACATTTCGGCACATTGATACAAGGACACAATGAGTTGAGACAAGGACAACATCAGTTGCGACAAGGGCAACAAGAATTGAGGCAGGAGCGCGGCAATTTGCAGCAGTATGACGAGATGAGTTCCCTGTTCAACCAATGGTCGATGCATTATCCAACGCCGCCACCACCATTTTAGCCAAAGTATGTAAGTGTTTTATTTTTTTTTAGTGTTTTTGAGTCTACACACATTGGGGACAATGTGTGATTTAAGTTTGGGGGTATTTTATTTGTGTCTTGTTTTATTTGTGTCATGTTATGTTTTATTTAAGTCTTTTTGATTGTTTTATGTTTATTTTGAGTCACCAAATTTTTTTTCTTTTTGAGTCATAACTGCCTGTCAAAGATCATGAATGATGTAGTTGCTAGAAACACCTAGTGAAGTAAGGTGGAATAATGTAACGGAATTGAAGCAACTACCTAAACACTTAGGTTAGATATGCCAAAAACTCACAGAATCTGTCTATTTGGAGTTTCTTGCTTAAATTGTGCATGCTAAATTATGAAAACCTATGTGTTATGATTGCTTGCTATTTGAGGCGAAATAGTTAGGATATGCATGTTAGGGAGATGACTCAGACATTTCTTTGATAGTCAATTCTTACCACTCTTTTCTACCCCGAACTTTAAAAGTATCCCTAGTCAGCCCCATTGAGCCTAAAAATTGAAACTTCTTCTTTGACACCCTATATTCCCACAGATTGTGCCATAAGTAAAAATGTGAAGTAGTGGAATCAATTGTGTTAAAAAAGAGACAAAAAGAGTGAATGAACTTGTTGCACCTGATAAAAAGTAATAAGAAAGAGGCAAAAGCCTAAGTTTGGGGGTGCTTGTTATTATAATACTCTTCATTCTCCCAAAACAAAAGAGGGAAAAAAATAGAATTGAAGTGAAGAAAAGAACAAAAAGAAAGGGAAATACTGAAAATCTAAAGAGCTTATGGTATACAAAAATGAGCCTAAATGCCTATTTTTACCAACCCCTACCTAAGCCTACATTACAACCCTTAAAGTCCTGAAGATCTCTTTTATGCATATCCAGGATTAGTGGAGAATAGCAAGTAAGCATGCCATAGGATTTTTGAATTTATATGCATGATTTAGTATATTGACTTCCATTAAAGCATGATGAATATGAGTTTGCGAAATATCTAGCTTAATATGTTGAAATGTCATGCTATATGTTCCTGCATATTATTTTGCTAACCTTCATGTTTTTCTAGTTAACACTAATGCAGCAAAAGTAATCAATGGCAGTGAGTCTTTTATTTCCGTTCTTTGAGTCTTTTATTTCTTTCTTTCTTTCTATCTTTGCTCGAGGGCGAGCAAAGGTTAAGTTTGGGGGTATTTTATCGGTGTATTTTATATACACCTTTTGAGTCAGTTTTAGTTAGTCTTTTGTCCCGTTTTGCACATATAAGTGTCGTATTAGGATAGTTTTCCTTTCTTTTGAGTCAAAGTGGTTAAAATGGCCAAATGGCGGAAAAGGAGCTAAAAGAGGGCAAGAGGAGAGTCGAGCTAAAAGCAGAAAGTGGAAGCAGTGAAACCCGGACCGGCGCGCGGCCTCCTGCGATCGAAGCGAGCGCGGCGCCACTATCGAAGAAGCTGCGAAGACTTCGGCCGCGGCGCCAGCGAGGCGCGGCGCCTAAACACCCGGTGCTACGAAGTTGCAGTAGCGCGGCTACCGAACAGAATCGGGCCGCGGCGTAAATCACCGACGGATTGCGAAGTTCGGCGCGGCGCATGCGAAGGCAGCGCCGGCTGAAAAATAAGGGTTTCAGGCGGATTTTGGGCGAACTGCGAGGAAAAGTTGAGGAGGTTTTCACTATAAAAGGAGAACCCTAGGCAGTTTTTAAGGGTTCCCCTTCTTGCACAACACAAGGCTTCTTGCTTGGAGATTGGAGACCATAGTTTAGTAATTTCTTTTCCTTTTCTTTACTTTATTTCAGTTTTTGTATGATGAACATGGGATTAGTTCTTGTCATGTCAATGGCTAGGAACTAATTCATCTATAGGGCTTTCCATGTTGAATCTCTAGAAACTTATGTTATGATTTAATGCATGCTTATGGTTATTCTTCTTCTTGTTGAGATCTATCCAATAATTGAATTGAATGCTTGGTAGTTAATTGACAACTAATTATCACTATATGATTTCTAATCAGACTCCGAAAGGGGGGGATTGTGAATATGCTGTAAGTTGGGTAGACATTCTTGGATTGGGGATGAAAATACCTCAATTATTTATGTAGCGTTAATGAGAGGCTTAAAAACCCTAATTTTGCGCATTGTGCGTGACGGTTAACTAGGTTCTTGTTCTTAATTCTCCTATAGAGTTATTCTTATCACCGAAAGGTAGGTAAGGTGCAATACTGGGGTTGAGTGTTTATATAACCCTAACGGGAGTATAAAACGATTTAGTGAACTGCTTTCTCCAAGAAGAAGACCATAAGTTATTGCATTAATAAGTAGCATAAGCGGATAGTGAGGAGACGTGGAAGCCCTATTCTCATCACAACTGAAGTAAACCTTTATAGTTAAAATAGCTTTTATAATTCTTAGTTATAAACAACAAATCCAAAGATCAATTTACCAAATAGATACCAAAAAATAGATAGTTGGTAATTGAACCCTAATCCTTGAGGACGATATTCGGTCTTATCAAGACTATACTACTTGTCACGATAACGTGCACTTGCGTTTAAAGTGTTTGCATCTTACCGCGCATCACATATATGTCCAGACACCGTCATTCGTGCTCTCACAGTGTCAAACTAGAGCAGTCACGAGTTACTCCCAAGATGGGAATCCTCTAAGAGGTCGTGAAGTTACTCAACTTCTTGTCATGCTTTGTGCAAAGCCATGAACTCCGATTCCATCGTGAATCATCCGATGCAAGGTTTTCTTAGAGGATTTTCCTAAGACACATCATGCACATTAGTGATCTTCATGTCTTATGTCCAGTTTGCATCATCTTGTTCTCCCAGAATCTCTGTACATCCAGACTACCATAAGTTATAGATAAGCGAATAGTTCAGATGTCGTCACATCTGATTTAACGCCTTCTGTTGATCATTTCCAGAATCACAAGTGAACCTTAGTTCCACTGATCTTCTTTTATGAATCAATACCAGGTCAATTGCAGTGTGACCTGAGCATATCCCCCCTGGAATATGGGTGCACCATGATTCCAATCAACTCTATGATTCAAATCCATTGGTGACTTCAACGAGACTGTCGAACTCATCACATATGAGTTTGGAATAAGACCAGTCTGTTAGATGTCTTAGGGATTCCAACTCCTAAGATGTCATTTGTAGTACCCATATCCTTTCATGTTGAAAACATATATTTGAGGAGATTTCATGCCAATACTTTGGGCTTGTTTCAGCCCACACAGAGATTTGACAAGCCAACAGACTTTCTTCTCTTTCCTGGAACCACAAACCCCTCGAGTTGTTCCGTATTCCTTTCTTCTTCCACTTTCGGATTTTTGGTTTTTTCAACTGTTGGCTTTCTAACTTCAGAGTCAATATTTTTGTAGTCAGATTCATTGTTTCTATTTTATCTGAAACTTCCAGGACCAAAATGTAGACATTTCCAGGACCATAAAGGAATTTTAGGAATAAGACCAACAGTCCTCAAACCCAACTCTCCGGTTAGGAAGGTTGTCTTAACATCCATATCATGTAGGACTGCAGTGGCCCTGAATATTAAGCTATTCACATAGGAACACATGTCCTGGTAGCCGAGACCTTATATTTGTCAATAGATTCATCTAATGTATACTCAACTCGAGTATCCACTTTTACAACCCAAAGGTTCTTTTCCCGGAGGAAGATCAACCATAACATAAGTATGGTTCTATCTGACGAAATCTCTTTCTCTGTTTTTAGCTTCTTTCCAAAGCGATGCTTTTGGAGTTGACAATTCTTAGTTAATTGTTCATGGTTCATTTCAACTATACAAGCTAGAAGGCCTGGAGCAAGTCTTTGTCCTCTCTTTGGCTCCGGTTTGGTTCAACATCTAGAATCTCTGAGTTCTGTAGATCTGGAACATTAAGTTCCGGATAGTCAGCAACTTCTGAGTCCTATAGATTTGGAACGTCTAGTTCCGTACAATCAGGCCCTCATGGGTTCTTGTTAACCTCGAGAAAACACTTCCTTTTCCTTCTTAAGGAAAGATCACTTCAAAGAGTTCAACATTCTTTGACACCAAGGTGTGACACGCACTACTGTTATTTTACAGATCTAGTGGATATGCAATCTACAGTCTTAGGTCCAACTTGACCTGTTTAGGCTTAGGTGTTTCAACCCTTTTCCACACCATCCCATATCACACCATTTGTATATGAGATCTTTTTCATGTATCACATGGAGGGTTATTCTTATTCTTACGCGGAGTTCTATTAAGAATCACATTAGCGGTAAAGAATCGCCTTGCCCCACATGTCTTGGGCGTACGGATCTGCGCTTGGCTAGCACCGTTAGTATGAGGTGAGTAACGAGCACTCGTTTGATCAACGAGCTTCGCATTCTCCCCCTCTATCACTACGAATTTATTAATCCGTAGAATTTCTAACTTCTGCTTCCAAAGCTTTGCGGCCCAGCCTGAGAGGCGCCGTGTTGACACCCAATTTTGACCCTCCCGTCCAGTCATTAACTATAAAATTACACTAATTTTCCAAAAAAATATCTTAGCAATTTTATAAATAAAATGCGACAATAAAACGTTAATACATGCATAAATAAACAATTTAATAATGACACTGCATTTTATGGAGAGTATTAAGTATTTTGAGTCTCGCGCCCGCATTTATCAATCTTAAGCCCTGTCATAATAAATTCACTAAATAAATAAATACATAAAATAAATAATTTAGCAATGACGTCGTGTCAAATAGCATAGTCGCACTTATTAATACGCAAACCAATTTCATAATTATTGTAATAATTTAAACCCAAACATAACTTAAATAATGATAAATAAATAAATAAGATTTCGAATAACGGCACCACATTTTTTACGCAAAAGGATTAAGCAATTCTTAAATATCATATCTGCATTTAGCATTTAAATAATTTAATAATAATCTAAACCCCCATTCAATTTTAATTTAACATCGCAAAATACGCATAATAAATAAAATTTTAACGGTGTCGCATTATAAAATAGTGAGCACTAATTAAATAGCACACCCGTCTTTATTATTTATAATTTAAACTCAAACTTAGACTAATAAAGCACCTAAATAATTTAATCACAATTTAAACAATCTAATTTACCACTAATTAATTTAACCTAAAACTAACTCCTAAAACTAATACCCAATATAATACCTAATCAGCCCCACCTTTTAAATTGCCCACCTGTACACCCACACACCCACTGACCAGCTCCAAATCGCCAGAGCCGTGGCCCGTCCCCTTCCTAAAAGCGTTCAGCGAACCCTAAGAAAGCGAGAAAGGAGGAACAACCCTACCAAAATCGCCTCCTTCCCCTTCGCCCACGCCTCTAGCCAACTCACCCTCCATATGAAAATCTTCCATAATCTCTCAAATCGCCCCAAAATTAAAACTTGCCATAGAGAAATCTTACCTTCGTTTTGGTAAAGAATCGCCTAACAACCGCGAGTAAAGTGATACCAAATCACCACAAAATCACCCCTAAAATTGTGACTAAATTAGCCTCAAAAGCTTTCCCAAAACTTACCAAACATGGAACTCAAATCATGGCTAATAAATATTAGTCGATCTTCGCATGCAAAGGGAGGAGGCGACATTAATCAAAACCCTCAAACCCTTTTTCTTTGAATATCGATCGAAAATCAGTTTGTTTTTTTAGGGCAGAAAATATGGCTAAAAAGGCATCGAGAAAGGGAGGAAATGAGAGAGAATCCTAAAATCAGCAAGGTAAAAGGTTCAATACCTTCGTGAGTATACAAAAACTGAGCAGAAACCCCCCAAACAATCAGAATCTTAGGCGTGCATACCCCCTTTCTTCGAATCCAGAAACCCTTTCTTTTGTATAGCATCAACAAACTCTAGCAAAAGCAAAGTCACTCAAAGCTTCCTCCTTACCAATCGCATAGCAATAAAACTCCGAGGGGATCGACGACTTGATACACTGACTTGGTTCGCTGCCCGGAGAAGGTAAATCTGAATTCTTCTCAGTTCATTTTGTGTTGTTGTGTGTATGTGTGAGTGAACATGTGTTGGTTAGTTCATTCGTATTATTGACATTGTGTTCGTCGATGCGTGAATATATTTCTCGAGCTCCTGCTCTGCCTCTAGGTATGATCTGAAAATATCACTGTAATAGGTGTTTGTGCGACGGTTCGGACGGGTGCTAAATTGATATCGACGACTGTCTATGCTTATCAAAAATTGATTGTTAAGCCTGTATGTTAATTGCTATTTGTGATTGTCAAAATGTCTCAGTAAGTTAGAGTTGCTAAAAACTATGCAGTGTCTAGTCACCTTTAGTCAAAATGAGCATGTTTGATAATCTGTCTCAACCTTGACATTCCCTGCCTACTGATGTTGCTTTCCTACCCAAATGTTATTGGTAGTAGTATTTTTGGCATATACTGAATCGTGATATCCCTGTTAAATTATGTCCTAGTTACCGCATTTGTCTCATGGCCGTATGGTCGAAGCATGTTATCTAGTCAACCTCATTTATTTGCATCTAGTATGTTAATTTGTTTTTTTTTTGTGAATATGTACTGGATACATGTCTGAAATGCTATGTCTTGCTCGCTTAAATATTGTTAGCTAATGAACTAAAACAACCCCCATAGAATTGTTCAGGACGTCATCCCATCTCTGAATATACCCTACCTGCGAATCTGGCTCTCATCTCCCATACTGCAGGACGTATCTAGCTGTCCAAATATGAAACTGAGCCTCCCTGTATACATTATCTATAACATGAATATTCTGTGTGTATTTACTGCTTGTATATCTGTTCCTCTTAAAACTTGGTAGTCATATCATGGGCCTAACACATCTCGATAAGCCTTTTTCCTGCTGTTTTCGTAGTTAAGCGACGGGCTCAGCCCAATGTCTGCTCTCCCCCTTTCTGTTCTCTTCCTAGGTATTGATTGCTGGTTTGAGCCTAAATTACTCGTCATTGTTCATATTCACGCTGCGATATCTTACAAGCTATCAACCATTTAGAATAATATAATTGAGCGATAATTAAATTGTAGATATACATGTACATTTAACATTCCAATTCTTTGCATTGAATATTATTTGGACATATACTAATCCTTATCTTTCTTTTGTTACATGAAATGCATCGGAGCAAAATGAAGAGTCTCACGGCGAGACTCATCACGAGCTACTTCAAATGACAACCCGCGTCTATGTGCAGCCGCATTCGCATTCCCGTCTCAGTATTCCTAAGATAAAATAGGATAAGATGATGTCGCCACATATCTTGAAAGCCTCCGCGATCATATCTTTCTTTTATCTTATTTATTTAGTTGTTGCCGAATTATTTAACTTTGTAATTAATAGGTTAGCTAGAACAATTAATCCTTGAATATATGAAATTGGGTGGTTAGTTTTAAAACTGGAAACACACTTCTAATTTATCTATCTTAGGCTTGTATGACATGTCTAAACTTTTGCCTAACAAATAAATTTGCATATCTAATCATGAAATTCGGACATAGATTCTTCTCAATTGCAAAATTAAGTCTTATGTTAATCAAAATAAGTTAGCAAGTAAATACGTGCATCTAGTTAACAAATCAACTTTGCATCATTTTTCAAATAATATAAGTGCATACCTTTGGACTTTACATGTATTGTTATAGCATTAGCCTTATAAATATTTATCAAAGTGCATCCTTTTTATAAACACTTGCATCATCTTTCTCTTCAAATATTTTTTAAAAAAACATGCATTTTCTCCAACATAATAATCAACCTAGGTTTGGCAGGACAACCTCAAGTTAGCGGATCTTAGAGGGTGCCTAATCCCTTCCCTCTAGATTAATAAAGAACCCTTGCCCAGAATCTCACATAAGTTTGCAGACCGTAAAAATGGAGTTAACGTTGACTTTAACCTAGTTGATATTTAGGTGTCCTAATTCACCCAAACTAATTAGGTGGCGACTCCGCGAACCCGTTAGCATTTGCAACCATTTTTGCATTTAGCACCCCTTTAGCACCTTTAACATTTTAGCACCCTTTTTAACATCTTTACCCCTTTTTAGCATTTTTAACATTTTATATTATTTCCTAACATTTTTATTAAGCAGGAGTTTTAAAATAATGTCGCGGTCGAAAAAGAGCGTGACAGAAATGGCGACTCCGCTAGGGATTTAAGGCTCTTAACCACAACAAACCTAGTGTTATTATTTGGCATTATTTTTGCATTTAATTTTTATGTATTTTGTTTATTTGCTTTAATTGCTATTTGCTGTACTGCTTTCCTTAAACTGGCATTCCGCTCATATTTCTTCCACTCTGGAAAATTCACACTATCACACACTCACGCGCTGGTGTGCTTCGCGCACCCGCAAATTTCTTCAAATATCCAAATTTTAAGAGAGTTGGCGCCTGCGCGGAGTTAGATCGGTTCGTCTGATCAGCCGCGTAGCCTTCTCACTCGAGTTGTCCGCTCGGGAACCTTGCGTCTAGTAAAGCCCTATCTTAGAAACTCAGGATAGAGCTATATCACCCTCTATTTTAAGGCATGCATGCATTTACCTTAGGTGGGTCAGTCCTTGGTATCGACACCACAATTAGGAAGACACCAAACTTGTCGACGAGTTTCTCAACCCAACGACCAACCAGCATATTATGTGTAGCGTGACAATGATAGACAAATCCAAACCCAATCATGACGTGCCAAAATTGGAAAAAGTGCACCGTCATTTGGTTGCCATTTCCAACGAAAGCATTACAATTGGACGGATTGGACAAATCCATCATAACCTCTCATATGTGACGTTTAGGCCTACCTCTGGAATAAAGAGGTCCCAAACATGTTAGAGCACACACTTGATTTGCAAATTGCTTATAATTATATATTGCCTGCAACTCTTTGCATATTATACTAACTTGGTTTGCTTCATTTGTTAGAGGGTTATTTTGGCTAGCTTATCCCCAAAAGGTTGATTCGCGTTGACTGGTAGAAGCACAATCATAAATGACTAATCCAGAGGCACCAGAACGAAACAGCTTAGGACTCGTCCCCGTTCCTGTAGAGGATGCAGAGGCGTTAGAAAGGAGAAACACCAATGATCAACACCTCGCCAAACTATTGCAGCAAATGGAAGTCATGCAAGCCGAAATAGAAAGGATCCGAAATATCACAAACCTGTCTATTAGCTTGAATGCACCACTCCCAGAGCAAAGGACAAATGCAATCGTGTCACAAGCCCTTGAGCCTCCACTTCCCCAAAGCTCCCCGCAAAGGTCGCAACATACCAGCTCACACCAAAACGTCGCTCGCCCGGTCAATTTGCAAACCGACCTCCAAAATGATCCGTTTACTACATACACATCTCAACCTCCACCTACTTATATCTCCCCACTCAACCCAAATTGCCAAGCCACCCAATACGAGCAGATGACACACATCACTAGTCCTAACAAACAAAATGGGGCATTAGCACATCCGACCGAAAGACAATCATTTATTATGTATGCATCCTCTCAAGAGACAGATCAATACAGGGAAGTGGAGCGGCAGACTCGAGCTAGAGCTGATGAAAATGTGGCAAAGAAATCCGCAGCTTGAAAGAGGCATTCAAAAGCATTCAAATGAACAAGGGGGAGGAATGTTTAGAGTATGAAAACTTATGTATGCACCCCGACGTTGAATTACCTGTGGAGTACAAGGTGCCCAAATTTGACATGTTCGATGGAAAGGGGAATCCTCGAGCTCATCTAAGGTCATATTACGATAAACTGATTGGATTTGGGAAAAATCAAGCAATCATCATGAAATTATTCATCAGGAGTCTAACCGGTGAGGCGCTAGACTGGTACACATGCCAAGACCCTCGAAAATGGGACGGTTGGAATACCATGGCATAAGATTTCATGGATAGATTCAGATTCAACACTGACACTGTACCGGATAGATTTTATCTTATGAAACTCGAAAAGAAATCCACAGAAACTTTCAGGGAATACGCCCTGAGGTGGCGGTCAGAAGCAGCAAATGTCCAACCTCCAATGGCAGAGAGCGAAATGACCATCTTGTTCGTGCAATCGTTAAAAGACGTGACGTATTATGAAAAGATGATCAGTGTAATTGGGCGAAGTTTTGCAGAAGTCGTGAGAATGGGCGACTTCGTGGAAGAAGGCATTAAAACGGGCAGGATCACAAACTTTACAGCCCTACAAGCAACTAGCAGAGCAATGCAGTCAGATTCTATAGGAGGTACCTCACAGAGGAGAAGAGATGCATCACCCTCTGTCATGGTCATTCAGGAACATAGGCCAGAACAACTTCCAGTGTATCAGAGCCCACCGCCTTCTTACTATAACCAAAACACTCAAAATCCACAGTCATATTATCAGCACTGCGCCACCCCATATCCTGTTTACCATACCCAACCAGCATACCCAAAATACTCACCACAATCACGAGCCCGCACCCCAAACGGACCCAAACCCCGCATAGATGCTGAGAGAAAGCCAACCAGAGCCTATACACCTTTAGCCGAACCCATAGCCCAAGTGTATGAGAAGGCGGCGCGAGAATACTCCACCAATTCCGAAATACCCGTGCCTACTTCCCGAGGGCATGATAAAACCAAACATTGTGCATACCACTCCGGTGTCGAGGGGCACGACATCGAAAATTGCTATACACTCAAGGACAAAATAGAAGAGTTAATCGAAGAGGGAGTCATTCAGCTGAAAGATTCTCCTCTCAGGGTAAACAATAACCTTCTTCCCGGTTATGAAGATGCCCATGTGAACATGATAGCTAAAAATGAAGAAGACAGTTTGGAAGGGACTATTACGCCAGCTCGAAAAGGGAAGAAAGTTGAGTCATCGACCAACCGTCAGAGAAAAGGAGGTGCTCCTTGCCGGAGATAGTTTAACCATTGAATAAGTCATTCGTCTAGTCGTGTTCTGCAAGAGATGATCCTGCTGAAGACCCAGCCGTTGAAGACACAAAGCAAGAAGAAGTGGACTCATGCCCCTGCCTTGGCCCGCCGAGTCCTGAAATAGTTAGTTTAATATATTTTGCCCTTTATATGTAATAAAATGGAACTACGTTTGACCTGATTCCCTTGGTGGATACGTAGGCGGCCGTTTCGGCTTCGGTCCCCAACTCTAGAAATTTTAATTTCACCCAATTCCGCTTGTAATGAACTACGTCATGACCTGATTCCCTCATGGGGATACATAGGCGGCCTCGACTTCGGTCACACCATCAGGAAACCTTCCCTTATTTTTGAAAATAACGAAAACACACATAATATACAAGCAACCCCATGGAGACCCACTTTAGGCTAAACGCCCTTTGCAAATTCAAAACTGGGACAAGGCAGGAAACCAGGCAGGGGTTATGAGTCCAAACAAGGCGGACGTCCGAGCATCAAGAGTCAAAACTACAAAGTCAATGCGAATCAACCGCCCCCCCCCCCCCCTCAAACTCACAAATTTTCTT
The DNA here is from genome assembly GCA_029844215.1 of Przewalskia tangutica. Classification (NCBI taxonomy): domain Eukaryota; kingdom Viridiplantae; phylum Streptophyta; class Magnoliopsida; order Solanales; family Solanaceae; genus Przewalskia; species Przewalskia tangutica. The sequence goes on from CM056732.1 coordinate 30,594,783, forward strand.
TAAGCGCATGTTCTTCATATTAGCAGAAGATACAACAAAAGTTTCTTCATATTAGCAGAAGCAAAAAATACAACAAAAGTTCTTCATATTAGCAGAAGCAGAAAGAAGCAGCAGAAGCAGACATCAACAATCAAAATTCAAATCCCGCAACAAAGTCCAGCGCATCAGCTCGGACCTAGAGTCAAATTGCAATCCATGCAGTGCACAAACGCACAACAAAGACATCATGACAAACCATACGGCACTCGCAACACCCCACATATCATACAGAGACGACATCCCTACCTACAAAATTGCATTTCTCATATATTTATCATTCTGTTTTAATAGTTATACACTATGTTTTCTCAAGCTTAGCTTGCAGGAGCATTTATTCTACAAGAGCAGCAGCAACACATTCAGGCAACGACGTCGTCAGCATCAACACGTCCAGGCAACAACGTCATCAACATTACGTCTACGCAATGACGCCCCCAACATCTGCAACAACGACACCTTCAGCACATTACAAACATCCCTACTCACAAGATCACATTCAAGCTCTATCATTTTTGTCTTAAAATTTATGCACTAATTTTTAAAGCTTTAGCCTACAGGGTCCTTAATTTACAGGAGCAGCATGCAGTGAGTCCGTGCAGAGGCTACATCGGCATTAGCAACATTCAACAAGCATACGCAACATCCCGCAAGAGACGACATCAGCATTCACAACGTCCTACACATCATACAGAGTAGTAGCATCAACACAATGACATCTTCATCAACATCATGTCCGAAACGACGCCAAGTTCGAAAACGACGCCACGTCCGAAAATGACACCGAGTCCGAAAACGACGCAGAGTTCGAAAACGACGCCACGTCCGAAAACGACGCCATGTCCGAAAATGACGCCGAGTCCGAAAACGACGTCGATGTCCGAAAACGACGCCGAATCCGAAAACGACGCCGAGTCCGAAAACGATGTCAAGTCCGATAATGATGTCAAGTCCGAAAACAACGCCAAAGTCCGAAAACGACGGCCAAGTCCGAAAACGACGTCATGTCCGAAAACGACGCCATTGTAACACCCCATTTTAACCGGAGTCGAAACGGGAGTACCACGTATGGTTGATTCCTAATATGTATTTTAAGGAGTCGCCACCTAATTATTATAGTGAATTAGGACACTTAGTTTATTGCAATAAAAATACTGCAATTGACTTCCATTTAATGGTCTGCGAAATTAGTGAGATTCTGGATCAGGGTTCTTTATTATCCTAAAGGGAAGGGGTTAGGCATCCTTTAAGATCCGCTAACTTGCGGTTGTTCGTTCAAACCTAGGTTAATTATTTATTGCTCTTTTTATTCTACCTATTCTAAGCATTTATAATTAAAATAAAGTGCACTACACAATAATAAAACTAAATTAAATGCGATATAAAATAACATTTCGGGACATCTTTTAGCCCTTTTTAGGCTTTCTGCACAAGATGATCTCCGGCTACCTGCATAAACACTTAGTAAAAGTGTTAGTATCAGAATAAATAATTTTAAAGTAATGACAGGAATTTAATAAGTAAAGCAAAAAATAAATAAATCCGTCTTTTGCACAGAGGAGGCCTTGGAAATCAGACGGAGATTCCTTCATCGGCCAATATTGCTAAAAATAATAAAATATATAAAACCTTGGATCGCGCCAAAGCATGAATAGTTTTAAACACGGAGGGCTCGGATATGTAAAAATATAAAGTAGGACGGCTAAACAAGTGCGAGTGCGAATTCGCCTTGCAGCGCATGTTGGTTATCCGATGTAAGTGGAAGAAATCATCCTTGCCCAGAAAGCTTCATTTATTTTATTTTCCGTCTTTGCAACTGTGGAGGCCTCAAAAATCGACGGATAACTTTTTCATCGGCCAAAGTGTAGTATCATGTTCAAAATCAGTAAAATACCAATAGTGTAGTATTTGTTCTAAATCGATTAAATAAAATAATAAAAGGCCAAAATCGATCACCATGAGCGATGAAACGACAAAACAAAGACGGTGACCAAAAATGGTATGCAAACGGTGAAACAAACATCAAATGGCTCAGAAAAACCATATTTAAACGAAATATCCATCGATCGGATACCAAAATCGATCCCTAACATCCAAAAATAAAGCCAACAAGTCACTGAAGTTAATGAACTCTGGCAGTAACCAAAGTCAACAAAAATCAGTCAACGAAGTCAACAACGATCTGAAAGATAAAAATAATACAACGAAGATCGCGGAGTTTTAAGAACTCGGCGGATCACAAAGTGCCAAAGATCGATGCATCGAAACCAACAACAAATAACCGCAAGATATAATCAACGTGGGTCGACGGAGTTCGAGAACTCGGCGAGACACCAAAATCGTAAATCGATCCATACCAAAGCAGCGACAATAATAGCCAACAAAATTGAAATCGGTCAACAACGGTAATAACGTAACCAACATTCACGGAGTTTTGTTAAAACTCGTGGCGATTCAAAATAATAAATCAGCCCAATAAAGAGATACAAGCGGTGATATTGCCGGAGTTAACAACACGAAAAGCGTGAGCGTGGCGTCGCTTCCACGGCGAGTCGCGGGCGACGCCGCCGCAGCGATGAGTTCGGCGGTGGTGTGGTGGTCGATGGGTCTGGTTCGCCGGAGTTAACGACAGTGGGGTGAGGTTCGCCGGCGATGTGGGGCAGTGGTGGTGGTGGTGGTCGAAGGGGTTGTGGTGGTTCAGGGCAGTGGCGACGGGTGTGTGGTGACGGGTCAGTGGTGAGGTTCGACGGGAATGATGGTGACGGGAAAGGTGAGGGAGTGAGGTGAGGGAGAGAAAAGAATGGGCTGATGTTGTGGAGAGGGGGTCTAGGGTTAGATAAGGGGGCTGATTTTGTGTTGGGGGGAAACTGGGGTATAATGTTTTATTTATAGGGTAGTCTTTAGGGTTTGGTATTTGGGGGGAAAATGAAAAGTGGAGTATTTGATTTTAGGGGGGAAAATAAAAGAGGGTGTTTGGGTGATAAAAATAGTGTTGGCTTGGACTGATTCAAATTGTGTCTTGGACTGAACTGGTTTGACAAAAATGCATGGCGGGTTAATTATTTAAAAGAAAAATTATTTAAAAAGATGCAAAATTATTAAAATTCAAATGTCGATGCAATAATACTAAAAATGCAATGACATGTTTAATGGTGATTAAAAGTAAAAGCAGGATGTCAATTAATTATTTAAGATGCAAATATTATTAAAATAAAGCAGCGGTGTAACAATAATAAAAACAAAATATTAACAAAGACATAATGCTTAATTTAACATAAAAGATAAAAATGCAAAAATGCTGATAAAAATGCGATGTGATAAAATACTTAAAATTGCAACAAATATACAAAAAACGGGTCAAAATTGACTGTCAACAACATGTCCCTCTTTGTACGGAGATGATGGAAGAGTCTTCGGACAAAGATGTTGACTTGTAGCCAATTTTGTCCTGTTTTATAAGCCGAACTCAAAAATAGGGATGATGCAGATCAAAAAATGTCCTGATGTCAAATCATGATGATTTGGTCGTTGTGATGCAAAAATTAAAAGCAAAGCCGACGATTAAAAATGTCCCAGATGTCGAAGTATGATTGACCTTTGGGTTGCGGGTGATGTGGTCTTTGAAAAAGACAAGGTTATTGTAGATGAAATGACGTCGTTTTGGACGCATGCAAATGTTCGCGTTGCGTGGACGAAACATAAATGAAGCCATTGCGTAGGCTTAAAAGAAATGACGTCGTTTTGGACGCGTCACGGATGCTCGTCGTTGCATAGACGAAACATGAATGAAGCCGTTGCATAGGCTTAAAAGAAATGACGTCGTTTTTGGACGCGATGCAGATGCTCGTCGTTGCATAGACGAAACATGAATGAAGCCGTTGCATAGGCTTAAAATGAAAAGGCGTCGTTTGCATGGACGCGATGCAGATGCTCGTCGTTGCATGGACGAAACATGAATGAAGCCGTTGCATAGGCTTATATGAAATGAAAAGGCGTCGTTGCATGGACGCGATGCAGATGCTCGTCGTTGCATAGACGAAACATGAATGAAGCCGTTGCATGGGCTTTTAATGAAATGGCGTCGTTGCGTAAACCTTAATCACGGATGCTCGTCGTTGCATGGACGAAACATGAATGAAGCTGTTGCATGGGCTTAAAAATAAAAGGGCGTCGTTGCATGGACGCGATGCAGATGCTCGTCGTTACATAGACGAAACATGAATGAAGTCGTTGCATAGGCTTAAAATGAAAAGGCGTCGTTGCATGGACGCGATGCAGATGCTCGTCGTTGCATGGACGAAACATGAATGAAGCCGTTGCATGGGCTTAAATGAAATGACGTCGTTTTCGGACGCGATGCAGATGCTCGTCGTTGCATAGACGAAACATGAATGAAGCCGTTGCATGAGCTTAAAAATAAAAGGGCGTCGTTGCATGGACGCGATGCAGATGCTCGTCGTTGCATAGACGAAACATGAATGAAGCCGTTGCATAGGCTTAAAAATAAAAGGGCGTCGTTGCATGGACGCGATGCAGATGTTCGTCGTTGCATAGACGAAACATGAATGAAGCCGTTGCATAGGCTTAAAAATGAAATGCATTGGTTTAGGGGCGTACCTGCTTTGTGACCCGTCTGGGTTTAGATAGCGTCGATTCTGTAGTTTTGGCTCTTGACGCTTGCATTCTTGGTTTGCACTGAAGACCTAGTTGGCCTGCTTTTTCCTGTCTATTGCCATTTTCTTGCACTGAATTCCTTAAAATGTCCCGGTTACAGTAATGAAGATGTTAGGTAGGTAAGGTTGCATCTTGGCGCTATCAAGGCGTCGTAAGCATTTATTTTTATTTTTATAATGAATGGAAAACTAATGTGAGAATATGGACAATGTACAATTGAGTAGATGAGAATGCAATCCCAGAAAATATGTAGTAGTAATGGATGCAAAATATATGAGGATGCTAAACTCTCCAATGGACAAAATCGAGTCATGTGCAGAAACAAGGAAGAAATATTTCTAACGGTGTGACCGAAGCGATGTGGTATCTCGTATCCGTAGGAGTCAGATCAAGACGTAGTTCATGCTGCAAAAATAAGAATTTTTATGATTTTAAAATGATGCGGGACCGAAGCCGATGTGGCCGCCTACGTATCCCGCCGAGGGAGTCAGATCAAGACGTAGTTCATGCTGCAAAAATAAGAATTTTTATGATTTTAAAATGATGTGGGGACGAAGCCGATCGCCGCCTCGTATCCCGTTGAGGGAATCAGGTCAAGACGTAGTTCGTGATGCAAAATAAGGATTTTTTATGATTTTAAAATGATGCGGGACCGAAGCCGATGTGGCCGCCTACGTATCCCGCTGAGGGAATCAGGTCAAGACGTAGTTCGTGATGCAAAATAATTTTTATGTAATATGCATTTTGTTGTTTTTTCTGAAAAAATGGAAGACGACATTACGTTCTGACTCCAGTTGATACCAACAATTAGTATTGTGCATAAGGATGTTCTTTTATTGTTTTCAGTCTAACCGAGTTTGACTCTGGTGTAATTCACACAGTTTCAGATAGTACCTCAAACATACCTGAGTGTCGACACACTTGCTTGCATCCAAGGTTTCGAACTAAACGTAATCTCATGTTTCAAATGCCTCACTGAAAGAAGGTCCCATCTCACACATATATTCCAATATTTTGAATTTTGGGACGTTGAGAGAATTGCGCTCACACTCAAAAAGATGTTCAATGCATGCAATTGTGATACCATAGGCTTGGCCGTCATGTAAGTATCCACTAATGTGAGAACCCTCAGTATAAGATCATGTAGGGCTTGTCACGGGCTTGTAATGTAGGCTTGGTGAAAGGAATGAATATCATTTGGGTAAAGTGACTAATCATTCCTCGAGAGTTGGACTACGTCCATGCTTGATATTTGTGTGTTTTAATGCTGACTTGCTTTCTTTTTGTCCCAGTTTTTCTGTATTGACTTCTTTTGAATCTTTCATTTGGAGCCCTTTTTTTTTTTTTTTTCGGGGTTATGTATTCCCCTTTTTTTTTTATTTTTTATCGGGGCTTTTGATTTCCTCTTTATGTGAAGTCGTCTCTGCTTTCATTCTTTGAGACTTTGACAATTTTTGTCTTTGCAAACTTCAGCTAGAATTTTGTCAGCCACTTGCACATTTCTAAAGCACTCGAGGAGGTCGGGCCAAGAGAGGGATAGTGCGTACGCACTCAGAAAGGTTATAGGTGTAATATGCGGTTGTCGAAAAATAGGTTTTAGGCTCAAAGGGGTGTACTAGGGATAATGTTATTTGGTAGGCTGAAAAGGCTCAAACGGGTCAAAGAAAGCCTACGATCATTTCCCACACCGAGTGTTACTCAGGATTTCGCCTCAACAAACATTCAGGCCAAGTTCTAGATCACAATGCAATGCAATTGAACTTATTCAAACACTCACTTCAATGCATATGAAATGATGAGGTCGGTTTCATTCTTATCTTGGAAACATACAAGACAATGTCATCTGCGGGTATGAATAAAAGGTACCAAAAGAATCTATGGTTTACCACAAAGTCAACTCATACTGATTATCATTTTTTTTTTATGCACATTTCTAACTGTGTTGGTATTAACAAAGTCAAACAATAATACTTACAAAATGTTTTTGTATTTTTTGAATAACATTTTTTTTTTGTATTTTTTGAAGAAAATATACATTTTTTTTTTGAATAAAGTGTACCGAACCCGAATAGGGCTGCCTACGTATCCCGCCGAGGGAATCAGGTGCGCGTAGTTCGTTCAAATATGTTATAAAACGTATGCTTGGAAAAATTTATCAAAAGGATAGCAATATAAAGTCAGCAAAATAAATGATTGTCCACTGTGAACGAATGCAAAGTAAAATGAATGCCCGAAAACATGATAAATGGGATGCATGAGTGAGAAAAATATGTTTATTTGTTTTTTTTTGTTTTTATTTTTTATGGTGTCGAACCCAAAATGAGTTGCCTACGTATCACACCGTGTGGTGAGAATCAGACACGCGTAGTTCGGAATAATTACGATGTAAAATGCATGATATGTAAGAACTATGCAATCAACGCTAAACATATTAATTGAATTTGCAAATATGAATAAAAATACAAAGTAAAGAAGAATTGAGAGCGATGTATCGTTGAATCTGGTATAGACTAACCTCTTTTAATCAACATAACTAACACTCATTTTTTTTTTTTCGACAGCCCTCGGTTCTTTGCGAGGACGACCTTCCTGCAAAAAAATATAAGAAATAGGTGAGTAGGAAAATGACCAAAATAATAAAAATGCAAAAGTGTGACAATATAGTCAAAGACTCCCCTGATTGGTTCGACCGGACCGGTGGTTGATGCTTCACAAAGTCCAAGTCGCGCTATTCAAGAGTGATTTACGCAGTAGAAGTCCTGATCGCAATGTGACAGCAAAAGTGCAAAATGCAAATGCTCGAGCCCGAAATCACAAAAGAGCAATTATTGAATTAAATAATATGTACAGAGTTGCTAGCGACAAACAATAGTAAACAAAAAGAATGCAAATCAAGCGTGCGCCCTAATATGCTTGGGACCTCCCTTATGCCAGAGGTGAGCCTAAACGCCAAATATGCGAGATTATGATAAACAAGTCCAAGCCATTAAACTGCAATGTTTAGTTGGAAATGACGACCAAATGACGGTGCACTTTTTCCAATTTCGGTGTGTCATGACCAAGCTTGGATCCGTCTATCATTATCACGCAACACATATATGCTTATTGGTCGTCGGGTTGTGAAACCCAACGACAATTTGGAGGATTTCCTAATCGTGGAAACGATACCAAGGATCGACCCACCTAGGGTGTATGCATGCATGACTTAAAAAAAATTTAAAAAAAAATGTGGTATAGCTCTATCCTAATTTTGCTAAGATTTGGCTTATTAGACAAAATGGTTCCCGAGCGGACTACTCGAGTGAGAAGGCTACGCGGCCACCGGTTGGACCGGATTCTCCGCGTCTATTACCAACTCTCCTAAATTTGGGTTTTGAAGAAAGAATTTTGCTGATGCACCAAGAGCACCTCGCGTGTAGTGTGTGATAGTGTTAATTTTCCAGAATGGAGGAAATATGAACGGAATGACAATTTAAGGAAAGCAATAAAAGAATGTAGCAATTAAAGTAGTTAATTACAACATAAAAGCAAACAATATAAAATATTTACAACAAATATAAAAGCCAAATAAAGTGCAATATTTAATTAACCTGAGTATGTTATGATCAAGAACCTGATATCCCCAGTGGAGTCGCCATGCTGTAACACCCCATTTTAACCGGAGTCGAAACGAGAGTACCACTACATATGGTTGATTCCTAATATGTATTTTAAGGAGTCGCCACCTAATTATTATAGTGAATTAGGACACTTAGTTTATTGCAATAAAAATACTGCAATTGACTTCCATTTAATGGTCTGCGAAATTAGTGAGATTCTGGATCAGGGTTCTTTATTATCCTAAAGGGAAGGGGTTAGGCATCCTTTAAGATCCGCTAACTTGCGGTTGTTCGTTCAAACCTAGGTTAATTATTTATTGCTCTTTTTATTCTACCTATTCTAAGCATTTATAATTAAAATAAAGTGCACTACACAATAATAAAACTAAATTAAATGCGATATAAAATAACATTTCGGGACATCTTTTAGCCCTTTTTAGGCTTTCTGCACAAGATGATCTCCGGCTACCTGCATAAACACTTAGTAAAAGTGTTAGTATCAGAATAAATAATTTTAAAGTAATGACAGGAATTTAATAAGTAAAGCAAAAAATAAATAAATCCGTCTTTTGCACAGAGGAGGCCTTGAAAATCAGACGGAGATTCTTTCATCGGCCAATATTGCTAAAAATAATAAAATAAATAAAACCTTCAGATCCGCGCCAAAACAGTAATAGTTTTAAACACGGAGGGCTCAGATATGTAAAAATATAAAGTAGGACAGCCTAAACAAGTGCGTTGCGAGTCGCCTTGCCAAGCGCATGTTGGTTATCCGATGTAAGTGGAAGAAATCATCCTTGCCCAGAAATCTTCATTTATTTTATTTTCCGTCTTTGCAACTGTGGAGGCCTAAAAAATCGACGGATAACTTTTTCATCGGCCAAAGTGTAGTATCATGTTCAAAATCAGTAAAATACCAATAGTGTAGTATTTGTTCTAAATCAGTTAAATAAAATAATAAAAGGCCAAAATCAGTCACCATGAACGATGAAGCGACAAAACAAGACGGTGACCAAAAATGGTATGCAAACGGTGAAACAAACATCAAATGGCTCAGAAAAACCATATTTAAGCGAAATATCCGATCAATCGGATACCAAAATCGATCCACAACATCCAAAAATAAAGCCAACAAGTCGCTGAAGTTAATGAACTCTAGCAGTAACCAAAGTCAACAAAAATCAGTCAACGAAGTCAACAGATCGAAAGATAAAAATAATACAAGCGAAGATCGCGAGTTTTTAAGAACTCGACCGGATACCAAAAGTGCCAAAGATCGATGCATGCAGAAACCAACAACAAATAACCACAAGATATAATCAACATGGGTCGGCGGAGTTCGAGAACTCGTGCAAGACACCAAAATGCGAAATCGATCCATACCGCAAAGCGGCAATAATAGCCAACAAAATCGAAATCGGTCAACAACAAGAATAACGTAACAACATTCGCCGGAGTTTTGTTAAAACTCGTGACATTCAAATAATAAATCAGCCCAACAAAAGAGATACAAAGCGGTGATATTGTTGGAGTTAACAACACGAAAAGCGGCGAGCGTGGCGTCGCTTCCGGCGAGGTCGCGGGCGACGCCGCCATGCGATGAGTTCGGCAGGTGTGGTGGTCGATGGGTCTGGTTCGCCGGAGTTAACGACAGTGGGGTGAGGTTCGCCGGCGATGTGGGGCAGTGGTGGTGGTGGTGGTCGAAGGGGTTGTGGTGGTTCAGGGCAGTGGCGACGGGTGTGTGGTGACGGGTCAGTGGTGAGGTTCGACGGGAATGATGGTGACGGGAAAGGTGAGGGAGTGAGGTGAGGGAGAGAAAAGAATGGGCTGATGTTGTGGAGAGGGGGTCTAGGGTTAGATAAGGGGGCTGATTTTGTGTTGGGGGGAAAGTGGGGTATAATGTTTTAGTTATAGGGTAGTTTTTAGGGGTTGGTATTTGGGGGGAAAATGAAAAGTGGAGTATTTGATTTTAGGGGAAAATAAAAGGGTGTTTGGGTGATAAAAATAGTGTTGGCTTGGGTGATTCAAATTGTGTCTTGGTCGATGGTTTGACAAAAATGCATGGCGGGTTAATTATTTAAAAGAAAAATTATTTAAAAAGATGCAAAATTATTAAAATTCAAATGTCGATGCAATAATACTAAAAATGCAATGACATGTTTAATGACTGATTAAAAGTAAAAACAGGATGTCAATTAATTATTTAACAGATGCAAATATTATTAAAATAAAACGACGGTGTAACAATAATAAAAACAAAATATTAACAAAGACATAATGCTTAATTTAACATAAAAAGATAAAAAATGCAAAAAATGCTGATAAAAATGCGATGTGATAAAATACTTAAAATTGCAACAAATATACAAAAAACGGGTCAAAATTGACTGTCAACAGCCACGTCCGAAAATGACGCCCAAGTCCGAAAACGACGCCATGTCCGGAAACGACGCCACGTCCGAAAACGATGCCAAGTCTGAAAACGACGCCCAAGTCCGAAAACGACGCCAAGTCCGAAAACGACGCCACATCCGAAAACGACGCCACGTCCGAAAATGACGCCCAAGTCCAAAAATGACGCCATGTCCGGAAACGACGCCACATCCGAAAACGACGCCAAGTATGAAAACGACACCACGTCCGAAAACGACGTCAAGTCCGAAAACGACGCCAAGTCCGAAAACGACGCCATGTCCGAAAATGACGCCACGTCCGAAAACGACGCTAAGTCCGAAAACGACGTCGAGTCCGAAAACAACGCTAAGTCCGAAAACGACGCTAAGTCCAAAAAGGACGCTAAGTCCGAAAACGACGCCGAATTCGAAAATGACGCAGATTCCGAAACGACGTCCGTACGAAAACGATGCCACGTCCAAAACGACGTCATCAACATATCGCATCTATGCAAGGACGATTTCTCTACTCTCAAAATCACATTATTTTTCTTTATTATTTTGTCTTAGCAGTTACGCACTATTTCTTTCTTGAGCTTTAGTTTACAGGGACAGTTGCAGCAAGGACAACATGTATGCATTCAAAATCGCAACACGTCCGTGCAAGGGCGAAATCACAGTATTTGCAGCAGGCATCACATTTTTGCAGGATAACATTTTCTACTAACACAGTTACATTATCAATAAATTCACGCTATCATTTTGACGTAACAATTATGCACTAACCGTCTGCTTGAGTCTTATCATGAAGGAGCAGGAGCACAACGTGGATTTTCTCTCACAGCGAACCGGGACAATTTGTTGGGGGGCCAACCTTCCCAACAAATGGCAGAAGCGGCCTCAAGCGTCGGTCCACTCGTTCCACAGCACCAATAAACCCAGCAACATGAGTCGATACCGGTACACCCCTAGGGTCAAGCTAGTTTATTTTTATTTTATTTTTAACATCACGTCGACCCAGTGTCGTCATAACTCGACACTGGGACAAATGTTGAGTCCGCGTTAGCCCACCTTGGTGTTTTGACCATGGTAGCCCAGTGTCGTCATAACTCGACACTGGGACAAATTTTGAGTCCGCGTTAGCCCGCCTTGGTGTTTCGACCATGGTAACTCAGCGTCGTCAAAACTCGATACTGGGACAAATTTTGAGTCCGCGATAGCCCGCCTTGGTGTTTCGACCACGGTAGCCCAGTGTCGTCATAACTCGACACTGGGACAGATTTTGAGTCCGCGTCAGCCTTGTCTTAATTGCCCAGCATTTTTTGTAATTCTGAGGATCGAGATAAAATTGGCTATAAGTCAACGTCTTTGTCTGAAGACTCTTCCATTATCTCCACACAAAGAGGGACAAGTTGTTGACACCCAATTTTGACCCTCCCGTCCAGTCATTAACTACAAAATTACACTAATTTTCCAAAAAAATATCTTAGCAATTTTATAAATAAAATGCGACAATAAAACGTTAATACATGCATAAATAAGCAATTTAATAATGACACCGTATTTTATGGAGAGTATTAAGTACTTTGAGTCTCGCGCCCGCATTTATCAATCTTAAGCCCTGTCATAATAAATTCACTAAATAAATAAATACATAAAATAAATAATTTAGCAATGACGTCGTGTCAAATAGCATAGTCGCACTTATTAATACGCAAAGCAATTTCATAATTATTGTAATAATTTAAACCCAAACATAACTTAAATAATGATAAATAAATAAATAAGATTTCGAATAACGGCACCACATTTTTTACGCAAAAGCATTAAGCAATTCTTAAATATCATATCTGCATTTAGCATTTAAATAATTTAATAATAATCTAAGCCCCCATTCAATTTTAATTTAACATCGCAAAATACGCATAATAAATAAAATTTGAACGGTGTCGCATTATAAAATAGTGAGCACTAATTAAATAGCACACCCGTCTTTATTTTTTATAATTTAAACTCAAACTTAGACTAATAAAGCACCTAAATAATTTAATCACAATTTAAACAATCTAATTTACCACTAATTAATTTAACCTAAAACTAACTCCTAAAACTAATACCCAATATAATACCTAATCAGCCCCACCTTTTAAATTGCCCGACCAGCTCTGTGACCAAGACCAGCCACTCCACCTCGCCCCAAACCCGGCCCATCCGCCTCCCCTTCCTTAAAGCGTGCAACAACCTAAGAAAGCGAAAGGAGAGGAACCCTACCAAAATCGCCTCCTTCCCGCCGCCACGCCTCTGCCACCCTCCATATGAAAATCTTCCATAATCTCTCAAATCGCCCCAAAATTAAAACTTGCCATAGAGAAATCTTACCATCGTTTTGGTAAAGAATCGCCTAACAACCGCGAGTAAAGCGATACCAAATCACCACAAAATCACCCCTAAAATTGTGACTAAATTAGCCTCAAAAGCTTTCCCAAAACTTACCAAACATGGAACTCAAATCATGGCTAATAAATACTAGTCGATCTTCGCATGCAAAGGGAGGAGGCGACATTAATCAAAACCCTCAAACCCTTTTTCTTTGAATATCGATCGAAAATCAGTTTGTTTTTTTAGGGCAGAAAATATGGCTAAAAAGGCATCGAGAAAGGGAGGAAATGAGAGAGAATCATAAAATCAGCAAGGTAAAAGGTTCAATACCTTCGTGAGTATACAAAAACGGAGCAGAAACCCCCCAAACAATCAGAATCTTAGGCGTGCATACCCCCTTTCTTCGAATCCAGAAACCTTTTCTTTTGTATAGCATCAACAAACTCTAGAAAAAGCAAAGTCACTCAAAGCTTCCTCCTTACCAATCGCATAGCAATAAAGCTCCGAGGGGATCGACGACTTGATACGCTGACTCGGTTCGCTTCCCGGAGAAGGTAAATCTGAATTCTTCTCAGTTCATTTTGTGTTGTTGTGTGTATGTGTGAGTAAACTTGTGTTGGTTAGTTCATTCGTATTATTGACATTGTGTTCGTCGATGCGTGAATATATTTCTCGAGCTCCTGCTCTGCCTCTAGGTATGATCTGAAAATATCACTGTAATAGGTGTTTGTGCGACGGTTCGGACGGGTGCTAAATTGATATCGACGACTGTCTATGCTTATCAAAAATTGATTGTTAAGCCTGTATGTTAATTGCTATTTGTGATTGTCAAAATGTCTCAGTAAGTTAGAGTTGCTAAAAACTCTGCAGTGTCTAATCACCTTTAGTCAAAATGAGCATGTTTGATAATCTGTCTCAACCTTGACATGCCCTGCCTACTGATGTTTATTTCCTTCCCAAATGGTATTGGTAGTAGTATTTTTGGCATATACTGAATTGTTATATCCCTGTTAAATTATGTCCTAGTTACCACGTTTGTCTCATGGCCATATGGTCGAAGCATGTTATCTAGTCAACCTCATTTATTTGCATCTAGTATGATAATCTGTTTTTTTGGTGAATATGTACTGGATACATGTCTGAAATGCTATGTCTTGCTCGCTTAAATATTGTTAGCTAATGAACTAAAACAACCCCCATAGAATTGTTTAGGACGTCATCCCATCTCTGAATATACCCTACCTGCGAATCTGGCTCTCATCTCCCATACTGCAGGACGTATCTAGCTGTCCAAATCTGAAACTGAGCCTCCCTGTATACATTATCTATAACATGAATATTCTGTGTGTATTTACTGCTTGTATATCTGTTCCTCTTAAAACTTGGTAGTCATATCATGGGCCTAACACATCTCGATAAGCCTTTTGCCTGTTGTTTTCATAGTTAAGCGACGGGCTCAGCCCAATGTCTGCTCTCCCCCTTTCTGTTCTCTTCCTAGGTATTGATTGCTGGTTTGAGCCTAAATTACTCTGTCCGCTGTTCATATTCCTGCCTGCGATATCTTCTGAAACTGTCAACCATTTAGAATAATATAATTGAGCGATAATTAAATTATAGATATACGTGTACATTTAACATTCCAATTCTTTGCATTGAATATTATTTGGACATATACTAATCCTTATCTTTCTTTTTGTTACATGAAATGCATCGGAGCAAAATGAAAAGTCTCATGGCGAGACTCATCACGAGCTACTTCAAATGACAACCCGCGTCTATGTGCATCCGCATTCCCGCCTCAGTATTCCTAAGACAAAATAGGATAAGATGATGTCGCCACATATCTTGAAAGCCTCCGCGATCATATCCATCTTTTATCTTATTTATTTAGTTGTTGCCTAATTATTTAACTTTGTAATTAATAGGTTAGCTAGAACAATTAATCCTTGAATATATGAAATAGGGTGGTTAGTTTTAAAACTGGAAACACACTTCTAATTTATCTATCTTAGGCTTGTATGACATGTCTAAACTTTTGCCTAACAAATAAATTTGTATATCTAATCATGAAATTCAGACATAGATTCTTCTCAATTGCAAAATTAAGTCTTATGTTAATCAAAATAAGTTAGCAAGTAAATACGTGCATCTAGTTAACAAATCAACTTTGCATCATTTTTCAAATAATATAAGTGCATACCTTTGGACTTTACATGTATTGTTATAGCATTAGCCTTATAAATATTTATCAAAGTGCATCCTTTTTATAAACACTTGCATCATCTTTCTCTTCAAATATTTTTTTAAAAAACATATATTTTCTCCAACATAATAATCAACCTAGGTTTGGCAGGACAACCGCAAGTTAGCGGATCTTAGAGGGTGCCTAATCTCTTCCCAAAATCTCACATAAGTTTGCAGACCGTAAAAATGGAGTTAACGTTGACTTTAACCTAGTTGACATTTAGGTGTCCTAATTCACCCAAACTAATTAGGTGGCGACTCTGCGAACCCGTTAGCATTTAGCAACCATTTTTGCATTTAGCAACCCTTTAGCACCTTTAACATTTTAGCACCCTTTTTAACATCTTTACCCCTTTTTAGCATTTTTAATATTTTATATTATTTCCTAACATTTTTATTAAGAAGGAGTTTTAAAATAATGTCGCGGTCGAAAAAGGGCGTGACACGCCACTACTGTTATACCCCGTAGTTCCAGGGTATGTATGTGGGGACGTACGTACGAGAATACGACAAAAAATTTGGAAAGAAAGGAAGATGTGATTTTTCGACGGAAAAAATTTCCGGTTTTTGTGAAGAAAAAGGTTCGATAATGGGAATTGGATTCCCAGATTTGGTATTTGGACTTCTTGGATTATATTAGAATTTTGAGATTTTATTTTCGGAAATGGTCACGTGGGGCCCACGGGAGAAATTTACGGTTTTGTGGGGCCCGCTTTGTTTTTAAGATTTTCGGTATTTTGGATATTTTCGGAAGACGAAATATTTTGGACGAATCGGGGGGCGACACGTGACACCCTTGGCCGAAATTGGTGAATGATGGCTGGCCAGCTTGGCCGATTAGCCGTGACAACGCCAAATCGTTGGCCATGTGGTGTGGTGGGACCCACACACACATGGCCCAATCTTGACCACACACCTTGCATTGATCTTGGCCCTTGAATCCTCTATATATACCCCCTTAAGTTGAAGACTTATTCATCCCACACTTAAGCTTTCCAAGGCTAAAAATACTCCCCTCCCTTTGAGGTGTTTTCGTCCCTCTCTCCCCCTCTTGTGTAGAAATACTTTGAGTATTATTGTATTATCCCAAATACCTTGGCCTAGTATCCCTAGTAGTATTCCAAAGTTGTTTTAATACTAGGAGCCCGGAAATACTATTTTTATTCCAAAAGTCGCTAAACGAAACCCTAGAAAAATCTTCCTAGCTTGGTTGAAGTGTTAAGAGAAGTTGTTTAGAAACTTCTAAGGGTCGCTTGGAGCGGGTTGGAGCGTAAGGAATTGGAGCTAAACGTTGCTCAGGATCGACTTTAATCTTGGATAATTTTGGGCTTATCGAGGTAAATAATCTTGTCCCCCTATTGTAATTGGAAATTACATGTTGTAGTAATATATAGTTGAGTATACTATATATATAGAATGAGTATTGAAAAGAATTGAACTGTATTTACATAGAAATTTGTATTCTGATGGCGTTGTATTATGGTGGAGTAGAATTGTACACGTCCGGTTAGACGTGTAATCCCCTGGGAGTTGTTGTCCTGGTAGCGGGCCTGGATAGGGGAGGAGATTTATGTGTTAGCGGGGAGGTCTTTGCCGAATTGTCTGTAGAATAAGAAATCTTGCAGTTAGAATATTCTACGAAGAGATCTAGGAGTTGAGAGGCGTTTTGTGGCCCTTATAGGTTGCAGTACTTCGAGTAGCATATTCTACTTGAAGAGTGGAAAAGGCTAGCGGTTCTGATGCTTTGGAGCTTTGCTTCTTGTCGATAATGTCGTCGCGGTATGTGAACCTCTTCCTATCTTTTCTAGCATGATTGTTGTGAACTATGTAGTGCGGTGAGCGTCGTGTGCTAAGTGATTTGGTTGGTTTAAAACATAGGGTGTTATAATAGCTTTATGGGAAGTTAGTTATAACGACTTTATGTAGGTAAAAGAATGGTTTATTGATTGTGAAAGTTAAGAGACTTGATCTTCAAAGATAAGAGACTTGACTTATAAACGACTTAATTTTGAAAGTTAAGAGACTTGATCTTGAAAGATAAGAGACTTGACTATAACGACTTGTTTTCGGAAAAAGAGAAGTAACTTGATTTTAAGTATAGGTTACTTGTTTTGAAAAGAGTACATTATTTGGGTTTTAAAAGAATACTCGTTGTGGTTTTAAAAGAAAAGAGACTTGTGGAATTAAAAAGTTTTCGGTTTAAAAGAAGGCATTGTTTTGTCTTAAGTTGGTTTAAAACATAAAGTGTTATAACAGCTTTATGGGAAGTTAGTTATAATGACTTTATGAAAACAAAAGAATGGTTTTATCATTGGTTTTAAAGTGGTATCAGAGCAGTTAGTCCTCGGAAAGTGTCTACAGACCGTGTCTAGTAGAGTCTTGATTATCGGTGTGTTGTGCACCACATCTATAATCAGGAGGCTACAGGATATGTAGGATTGGTTTCCATTCTTCTCACTCTGAGATCGTGCCTTAGAGCTGTGTTATAAGTTGGACTCCCTCGGACGTACTCGTGTGTACCAGTTATGCCTCTACGCAAGGCAACCAGAGCCCAGGAGGGCAAAGCGTGAGCGGAGAGGCTGCGAATAGAGCACATAGGGTTCTGAGGGCACAGCCCGGTCATTACACGAGATAGTACTTGAGGCAGCGAGTTTTATGGCGCGCTAGTCCCAAAGAGTTTAGAGCGGCAACAGTTTCTACTGAGGCCACGATACCTGGGTCTCCAGTTCCACGACCAGGAGCCGAGGATATGAGTTAGAAGGAGATGACCCAGTTACTAGCTAGGGTCGTGGCGAGATATGAGGATGGACGGGAGCCGGTGGTTCCGACAGTGCCAGTGATTCACCCTAGATCCGATGATGCGAGACTTGGGATTTCTTGAGTTGCGATTCGCAGTCTATGGATTGAGAGTTGAGGATGATCCTCAGGGTGTCGTGCTAGTTTGGGAGATTATTATACCTGTGGCCGTCAGGGCCATGTGATGGGAGGATGTCCAAGTAAGAGGGTTACAAGAGGGATAACTCAGCCTACCGGGTCAGTTGCGGGTTCAGATGTTCGGGAGAAGGGGGTGCTAGTCAGATGAGGTCACCCCTGCCTCGTTGTGGCCATTGTAATAGACTCCATTATGGGGAGTGTCGTACTGCTTCGACAGCTTGTACGCTTGCGGCCAACAGGGCCATTTGGAGAGAGTTTGTCCGACCAGAGGTAACACAAATGTAGAGACTCAGCCTTCGGGATAGGTGGCTGGTTCATCGCTTTATATAGCTAGGCGCCCTGTAGGGCAGGATTATGATTAGAGCGACAAAGGGGAAGTGAGGCAGTAGTTGCAGAGATATCTTTAGCTCTTAAGAGACTTGGTTATGTTGTTATGATGGATACGTGTGGAGTGCTATACGGATAGCATTGTGTTAAATGTGAATTAGAGAACATGATTAGTTGAAGAGGTAAGTTTGGGGTCATGGAAGGTGTGAACCTTAGAATATTATACGTGGAGACCTTAGATGCGAGACTGTCTTGAGTAAAAGATTTTGTTTACGATTGACCTTTGTCGGAGTGCATAGAATACGAGGGGTATAATTGTGTGATAAGTCCCTGAGTGGTGTGATTTATAAGAGAGTAGTTAAGCTAAGAAGACCACTGGGTTTTTCGTGACTTGATTAGTGGGATAAATTCCTTGGGTTGTGTAAGAGGGAAGTGGTAGCTTTCAGGACTTGTATAGGTAAGGTTGTTCCGGATCGGGGAACAAGAGTCTGGTGCGATTATGGGTCGGGTTGAGGCCAGATCGCGGGTCAACCCGCAGCCCGGAGTGAAGTGGGGTCAGTTTGAAGTGGTCCCGCAAGGTGGTAGGGTCACGAGGGTGCTAAGCCCAAGTTTAGGTAACCATCATATGAGTTCGTGGATGTGTTCGACCAGAATCGAATCGTGAAGGTCGGGAAGGGCCTTGAGGGAATTTGAGGCTAGTGAGATGACCAGGTTTGGAGGTAGTGACTCCAAGGTTTTGAAAACCGAAGTGATGAAGGGAGTGTGGTACGTGTAATAGAAAGAGTCAGGTGTACGTGAAGGGTACGACCAGATTAGAAAAGAAGCGGACGCGTGATATGAAAACGGAAGTGATCATTTCTTTTGTGAAGTGAAGATGTGAAGGGAGTATCCTTTAGACCATGGGTGTGATCTTTTTGTGATGTTAGAAGTGATTCCTCTTTGGCTCGGATTTGTATGTTATACTATGGCCATTGATGGCATGATTGGTTTCGTAAGTATAGTAGTGAAGACTATACCGGCGCATGTGTGTCTGGAGACTTAGAAGGAACATTCGGGACGAATGTTTCTAAGGGGGGAAGAATGTTATACCCCGTAGTTCCAGGGTATGTATGTGGGGACGTACGTACGAGAATACGACATAAATTTTGGAAAGAAAGGAAGATGTGATTTTTCGACGGAAAAAGTTTCCGGTTTTTGTGAAGAAAAAGGTTCGATAATGGGAATTGGATTCCCAGATTTGGTATTTGGACTTCTTGGATTATATTAGAATTTTGAGATTTTATTTTCGGAAATGGTCACGTGGGGCCCACGGGAGAAATTCTGATTTTGTAGGCCCGCTTTGTTTTTAAGATTTTGGTATTTTGGATATTTTGGAAGACGAAATATTTTGGACGAATCGGGGCGACACGTGTCACCCCACGTGGCACCCTTGGCGAAATTGGTGGGCCAGTGGCTGGCACTTGTCCCTTCGCCGATTGGCCATGACAACAGTAAGCCAAATCGTTGGCCATGTGGTGTGGTGGGACCCACACACACATGGCCCAATCTTGACCACACACCTTGCATTGATCTTGGCCCTTGAATCCTCTATATATACCCTCTTAAGTTGAAGACTTATTCATCCCACACTTAAGCTTTCCAAGGCTAAAAATACTCCCCTCCCTTTGAGGTGTTTTCGTCCCTCTCTCCCCCTCTTGTGTAGAAATACTTTGAGTATTATTGTATTATCCCAAATACCTTGGCCTAGTATCCCTAGTAGTATTCCAAAGTTGTTTTAATACTAGGAGCCCGGAAATACTATTTTTATTCCAAAAGTCGCTAAACGAAACCCTAGAAAAATCTTCCTAGCTTGGTTGAAGTGTTAAAAGAAGTTGTTTAGAAACTTCTAAGGGTCGCTTGGAGCGGGTTGGAGTGTAAGGAATTGGAGCTAAACGTTGCTCAGGATCGACTTTAATCTTGAATAATTTTGGTCTTATCGAGGTAAATAATCTTGTCCCCCTATTGTAATTGGAAATTACATGTTGTAGTAATATATAGTTGAGTATACTATATATATAGAATGAGTATTGAAAAGAATTGAACTGTATTTACATAGGGCTGTATTTACAGTAGACTAGTGTATTATGGTGGAGTAAAATTGTACACGTCCGGTTAGACGTGTAATCCCCTGGGAGTTGTTGGCCTGGTAGCGGGCCTGGATAAGGGAGGAGATTTATGTGTTAGCGGGGTCTTTGCGAATTTTCTGTAGAATAAGAAATCTTGCAGTTAGAATATTCTACGAAGAGATCTAGGAGTTGATAGGCGTTTTGTGGCCCTTATAGGTTGCAGTACTTCGAGTAGCATATTCTACTTGAAGAGTGGAAAAGGCTAGCAGGGTTACAGTACTTTGGAGCTTTTTGCTTCTTGTCGATAATCGTCGCGAGGTATGTGAACCTCTTCCTATCTTTTCTAGCATGATTGTTGTGAACTATGTAGTACGGTAGACGTACATGTGCTAAGTGATTTGGTTGGTTTAAAACATAGGGTGTTATAATAGCTTTATGGGAAGTTAGTTATAACGACTTTATGTAGGTAAAAGAATGGTTTATTGATTGTGAAAGTTAAGAGACTTGATCTTCAAAGATAAGAGACTTGACTTATAAACGACTTAATTTTGAAAGTTAAGAGACTTGATCTTGAAAGATAAGAGACTTGACTATAACGACTTGTTTTCGGAAAAAGAGAAGTAACTTGATTTTAAGTATAGGTTACTTGTTTTGAAAAGAGTACATTATTTGGGTTTTAAAAGAATACTCGTTGTGGTTTTAAAAGAAAAGAGACTTGTGGAATTAAAGAGTTTTCGGTTTAAAAGAAGGCATTGTTTTGTCTTAAGTTGGTTTAAAACATAAAGTGTTATAACAGCTTTATGGGAAGTTAGTTATAACGACTTTATGAAAACAAAAGAATGGTTTTATCATTGGTTTTAAAGTGGTAACTTGACTTTAAAAGGAGAAGTGTTTTGGTCTAAAAAGAAAGCACGGTATTGCCTTAATTTGGTTTTAAAAGGAAAGTATGGAAGTTGTTTTGGTTTACTTAAAAATGTTAGTCACTCTATTTTGATACTACGGGTATCGGGTGACTTTTGTAAAAGAAATGGATCTTCTAAAAAAAATTTAACGTACGTAGTACTTTGGGGATTAAAAGCCTGGACTTGTCATAAAATGAAAGTACCTTGAGTTGTGTGTAACGTGCCT
Source organism: Przewalskia tangutica (assembly GCA_029844215.1). Lineage (NCBI taxonomy): Eukaryota > Viridiplantae > Streptophyta > Magnoliopsida > Solanales > Solanaceae > Przewalskia > Przewalskia tangutica. Next base: position 30,616,602 of record CM056732.1, read on the forward strand.
ATGTTTGCGTGTGATAGCCTTGTGGTGCAAGTGTTGTATTCTTATGTTACCGCGTCTCTCGATGGAGGGCCGGTCATGTTATTTCCTTTTGGACATACTGACACGATGGGTGGCCCACGGGTATGCTTCCATTAGGAGTGTTATCTTGTTATTGACTTGGACATACTGACACGATGGGTGGCCCACGAGTATGCTTCCATTCTGATTGTTATCTTGTTATTTCCTTTTGGACATACTGACACGATGGGTGGCCCACGGGTATGCTTCCATTAGGAGTGTTATCTTGTTATTGGCTTGGACATACTGACACGATGGGTGGCCACGGTATGCTTCCATTCGATTGTTATCTTGTTATTTCCTTTTGGACATCGACACGATGGGTGGCCACGGGTATGGTTCCATTAGGATTGTTATTCCATGGACTAGCTCTCCGTGAGGTTTCTTGATCGGCGCTTGGTATCGGTGGTGGCTTCGTGCTTGCCGTCTCGTGGTGATTCGGCCTTGGTACACAGTAGTTAGCCCTCGCACTTGCCGCTCGATTGTAGTGACGGAAGTCTCGTGACCACGACGCTTGGTACACAGTAGTTAGCCCTCGTACTTGCCGGTCGGCTCGTGACGGCGCGGTATCCGTAGTCGGCTTTCGTACTTTCCCCGTGTCAGCTTCGTGGTTTGGTTGTATAGTATTGTTAGTATGGTTGTTATGACACAGGTGGGACCTAGTGTTCATGTGTACCTCTTGGTGTGATTATATCATAGACTGCGGTGAGGAAGGTATTCCAGGCATGATTGATGTTGTGGGCGTGAGACCCGTTGTTATACTTGAGTAATGACTTTGAGGCGTGAGTCACGACTTGACATATTTGTTTATATATTATGGGATCGTAGTTTGGTTATCATACATGTCTCGCCTTTATATAGACTATTATGATTTCATTTACTGATATTTCTGATTTCACATACTTGGTACTGTTATCGACCTCGCCCGGAAGTGCGTTCATGCCGCAGGTAGAGGTACATCGGTTGTGGATCCGCGCTCTTAGGATCACAGTCCAGCGTTTTGGGAAGCTCCGTTTCTCCGGAGGCTTATCCTTGGTATAGTCACCTTTCAGTGTAGTTACTTGTACATTCAGGGGTATGGCGGGCCCTGTCCCGTCATAGTTATGGTTACATTCTTAGAGGTCTGTAGTACTGTTGTGGGCAGGGTTTTGTAAAAGGATTTAACTGTTCAGTTCGATATATGTATATATTCAGGAAGGTGACCGTTTTGGTTAGCCTGGTTTATGCTTTATGACTTGTCTCATGTTTAAGTTTTTTTTATTATTTCCGCTGATTTTCTCTGATGTAGTATCACTAGGGTGCCCGGGGTAAGGCACCAGTCACGGGCCCGGGATCGGGTCGTGACAGCTACTCCTGATTCTCAGTAGCAATCCAGGCTTTAAGAGTCGCGGCTCTTGGTGGAGGTGTCGCGACGCTTTCCATCCAGTAAGCTACTGGAACACTGACAACATTTAGAGCCGCGACCCTGTAGAGGGGCGCCGCGACTCTGGCAGGAGGCGCCGCGGCCCTTCATGGCTCCTCGGCGTTTCTGACTCGTTTCATCTTTGTTCTACAACAAGGATACAATACGTTGTATTCTCATCAATAAAGATCACAACGTACTTGTCTCCCCCCTCTATTTGTGCAAACTTTAACTCACACATGTAGGTGTTACTAAGTTATAGAGGAGCGGTACTTCTTTCTCTATTCCTTCGACGGAACAGAAAGGTGATTTTGTCTCTTCGCCTACCTCACATTCATTTGAGGGTTTATGTCGACATACGACACCAATTTCAACTTCGTTAGCTTTTGAACAACTTTTTATTTAACGTGCCTTAATCTATGATGGCATAGATGCACGGATTACAAAATATATCATCCACTTGGCTACAATTTTACCGTACCACATTTGGTTGTTATCGACCTGTGGGACATGAGACAAAAAACTCAAGCCATATTGTCCAACAGCGTCCTTAACACCAAGTTTAGGACATGTATCACCTCGTTTAAGAGTGATCCCATTCCTTAAGTCCTTTTGAGGACAACCTCTTCAAATACTTCTAGTTTGAAGGTAGCGTTGCTTCACATGAACAACCTCTTGCCCGTGGTTAGGTCGTAACTGGATCATATGTGATCTAGACTCTCTGGCCCACTCCAGTTGCCTTGGAAGACTAAGTGTCCAATTTATTTTCTGCCTTTCTTTTGGCCTTCAGATCTATTGAGATCTGGTAACTCTAAACCACTCCAGTCGCCCATAGGATTTGTATGACTGAGTGTCCAATATCGTTATGTCATGTGACGGATCTGGCCGACTCCAGTCGCCCGTAGGCTTTGTATGACTGAGTGTCCGCTACTATCCTGTCAAAAAATGGATCTTCTGTCGTAGATGGTGACAGGATTGTCACTTGTCCTCTAGTCCTTGTATTTAGTCCTCTAGTCATCTTCCCTTTCTTAGAATTGTCCATAAATTTAATTTATTACAATCTAAGTCCATATCTTTTAGGTCGTTGTTTATAACAATCCAATATTTAAATGGGAAGGAAAGTGAGATTAACTCCTGAATTTAAGGCGTAAGGAATATAATTTTCTTGAAACATTTTCATCTTCATATCCTTACTTTACTCATTTTATTCAGACGTGGTTTAATCTCCTTATTGACAAAGAAGAAAAGTTTACCTAACTTATCTTTAGATTCCTTGTCTGGGACAGGTGTAGCCCTTCGGCTATGAGATAGACCATCATTTTCAACCTTCTCCTTTTGTCCCAGTTGATGTCCTCCACCTCTCGTGGGCGCTTGTTTCCACCATTCTCGAGAGCGGTGACAACAACTCTTCTTTGATCCTTAGCCTTGCCAACATGACTATCAACAGTATCTTCAGGTTCAGGATCACCAACAGAGATTCCCCTTTTGACAGAAACAGATTTGTAGCTATCATCAAAGATAGATCCAAAACTATGACCAGATCTGTTGACAGAGACAGTGTTTGAATTGTTTATAGAACTGTTAACGAAACTGGTTTCAACAAGAAAGCCACAACCAGATTTGGGAGTATATCTGGTGGCAAACATCTTTCTAGCACTATTACAAATATTGTCTTAAGCTTGTGAGTATAAAAACTCTTTTGATGTACGAAAAATAGCAAACTACTATTACATGTGCTAGGAAAGGATAATCAATTATGTGTTACAATAGACTTGATGCCAACAAAAGTTGTGGCAACAATTATGTTTGGTGGTCTTGATCTTTATACTTGAATTCGTCTTTAATCTTCCGCCTTGGATCTTCGTTCCAGTTTCAGCAAGCTCCTTGAATGTTGGTAATCTGAAACTGATAGACATTAAAAATTGGGTTGCTGAGTCGACTGAATTATCAATCTTTCCTTAAGATAATATTGCCCGTATACATGTTTTGTACGGATGAGTTGCAATTTGTCTCCCAAGATAAAACAACATAATATCACTTGTGCAAATCAAACACTCGTGATCCTGTCGAAGATACAAACACGAAACAATTGCTAAAGAGAAAAAGAAGAACTTGTTCTTGAACTAGGAAGAACTTATAGAAATATGTATTCTATGTGTGTTCTTCCTCTATTTTTTGTGTTTAGTATTCTCATGTTGTGTAGTGTATATTATCTCTACTCAAATCTGAAATAAGGAATGATTGTATAGTGTTTAAGGATGATGAGAGGTGTTAATGAGGTGTTAAGAAGGTTGTTAATGGACACCATAAAGACCATAAACGTTGTGGCATAAGTGCCAAACATTTTAGCAAGTAATGACCATCAATTCTGACCACGAGGCACCGCGGCCCTTGCATAAATTGTCTTCCAGAAATTTCAGGGACCAAACTGTAAATATAATAAAGTTTGGGGTCCAAAAATATTATATCAGAAGAAGCCCAACAGCCCAACAACCCCGCAGCCCGACCCGGTCCGGGCGGGTGAGCCTAGTCTCGAACCCAAGCACACCTAGGTCCTCCCTCCTTCAAACACATGGGTTACCCCCTAGGGTCTCAATCCCTTTATTCAGTTTAGAGACTTATAACATGAACAATTCTTCCCTTTCCTACCGATGTGGTAGATTTGTCTCACACCACTCTTCCATGTCTCAAACACCTTACTTCGTGGACCAATATATCTTTCATATCTCAATGGAATTTAACGATTCTTGGCCCTACGGTCATCTACTCACTTAGTAGATTACACACGTGTAAAGAATCAGGTTCTCCAACATGTGAAACCATGATGTTTAAGTCATTAAAGATGGGCGGACCCAACCTCCACCAAAGGCAAATTTCCAACAGTATTATCATATGCATAACTAATACATATCAAACCATGATATTAATAATGCAAGGATTTTTAATACATGCCTAAATATAGTTAAAGATGCAATAGCCCTTGATCTTTAATTTCTCTTGTATTTCTCTTTGATCTTTTTTTTTTATTGATATTTTTTTTATAGAAATAGAAAATTTTCAAATGACTGATGTCTTTCCTTTCGATATATGTTCTATCTTAAGCATAGATTTTAGCAATTTATTTCAGCATGTAACTAATACTATTTTTACGAGCTCTTTTGCAAGCTTTTAAAGTTCTTTTATTTATGAAGATTAAAATTATGAGATAAATGAATTCCATGCGTAAGTGTAACTAGTTCATGCTTTCGAAAAGAAAACAACCATCTATATGGGGCGCTATTTTTCTACTTATTGCATTAGTCACGTCTATTTTGAAGTCTTATTTAACTCGTTCGATGTGAAGCCTTGGAACACAGCATCTCCTTTCGGGATTCACCGGACTTCGTAGCTTGAAAGAACCTGTCCTTTTCCTTTTCCCACAGCACCAACAAATCAATCCATCGAAGCACAGGTATTTATCTTGGACTGCTTTGTAAAATCTTTTAAACACAAATTCTATTAAATTTAGCTAAATCAAGTTTGTATGTTTAATTATAAATTTAGCAATGAGGTATTATTTTATTTTACCGAGCTTTTCAAGCAAACTGGGCATTTTTAGGGGTGTCAATGTACAAAAAGAAAAAGTTGACTCAATTAGTATAATGGAGAACTTTAATCCTTTTTAATTAAATTAATAGAGTTTCACTTGTACAAGAATAAAATATAGTGTACAAAGTTAAAGAATATAATGGGGTTTTTTATAAATAAATCAAACATTTTTCATTATACTAAATCAATAAGTAGATAGAAAATAATAATAGTATAACTATTGTAAATATTATTAATACCAATATTACTAATATATTTTATTAAGCATAATTCTTATATACACTGCCAAACGTCCCCTTACTATCTTAGGACCACATTTTCCATTAATGATGACGACGAACTTAATTTCTGTCTAAACAGATAATGAGGTCTTTGATACTTCTCTAGTCTTTATTTATTTAGTAATTCAATGATGTACTTTTCTTGACAAACTTACTTATATATGACGTTTCGCTAGAATTAAAAAATAGTGGACTAAATTTAAATATAAGTTTCATTTATTAAAAAAATAACAATGAATTTAACAAATTCATTTTGCAATGATAATGATTTGCCATTACTTTTTATATTTGAAATTCAAGATCCAAGCATTATATTTCAAAGTACTACCGTATAACAACTAAAATTTATTTAAAATTATCTAATAATGAATACAAATTAAATATTTTTTAAAAAGATATAAGTACAAATCAAATGAAAACAACCAAATATGATGCCTAGAGAATATTCATTTTAATCAGGTAACAAGAATTGGTAAAAGTGAACTACATAGAGTATATATAATAAAAAAACATATTAGGTGACGTTTAAGTCAAATAATGTGAACTTCACATAGATTTTTGGACCACCTTTGGCATTAATGATGAGTAGACCAAACTTAATTTTCTATTCTTTACCGGCATTCATGTACTTGACATCTCTCTTGTCAAACCTACATAGGAGATGACGTCTGCTCATTATATATATATACACGTATCGTTTTAAAGAAAAAAAGCTCGGAGAGGTAATATCTAGCTAGGAGGTTAGCAACCTTCCCACTTTTTAGTTCACCTTAATATCCTGACTATTTCCTATCATAATCATTAAAGTTAGAGAGTTTTTGGTCATTCCATCAATTTCCCTAATTCATTTCTCTTTCCCTAATCCTGGCCAGTGGGCACGGGTCAGCCCGGCCCAACCTGACCCCGCCCTGATCCCTCAAAAACAAAAAAAGATAACAGAACTCGAAATTGGGATGGGAGATGGCTTTTCCCGCTCCGCCCCGACCCCATTTGCAAAAATGATCGTTGCACAACGATCAATTATATTTTGGCCGTTGTGCCATTTTTGGCCTCCCACCCCATAAACCTCCTACCACCTTAATATTTATTTTAACCCCTAAGTTATTATATTTACATTTTAACCTAACTTCCCAACTATAAATACTTCATTTTCTCTTCATCTTTCTCACAAATTTTCCTACAATCTCTCAATCTATCTCTCTACAAGTCTACATTACTTAGTAAATATTTTATTTTATTTGCTCAGTGGTATAATTGTATCAAAATTCAAAAATTGGGACTGAATTTGACAACTAGCTTGAGGATCATCCATCGAGCAAAGTTTTAAATTTCAACCTCGATTACAAGTCGGCGTTTGGTACATTCGTTCCTTCTTTAAATTATTATTGTTACTTTATGTTAATTATCGCACTTAATTTCATTATATTTAATTATTTATTTGCAGAATTAAAATGGAAGTATTAAGAGGTATGCTTAAGGGTAAGGGTAAAAGTGCTTCTTCTAGTAGGGGTAACAAGTGCAATGATACTTCTTCTAGTCATCATATTTCTAGACAGGATGATTTGATTGATTACACTCAGGTAGATGAAACTGATTTTTTTAATGATATACCATTAGATGATGAGATATATTCTGCACCTCAAACTGAACCAGATTTTAATTTAGAAGATAATCTAGATGACACACCCACTAGTGCACCTCAAACTGAAACTGGAACGCCTCATATTCCCCCTAGTATGAGACGAGGCCCAACACAACGAAAATTAAAATCAGCTGCATGGAATATTTTTGATAGGGACCAAGAGAATCAAGTAGTTAGATGTCAAATTTGTAATTTTTTTTATAAATTTAAACTGGGAAAAATGTTAGGGTGGGACGAGAGACTTATTGAGACATGTACTAAACTTTCACAAAGCTAGGTGAGATGAATACGAGGCTAGAAAGTCGGGTGCGTCAATGCTCTCTGAGTCGGGACAAGGTTCACATAGTATCACGGACTAAGTACATGATCAAATTAACCTGATGATGGGGGAATTGTAGGCGGTGGAAGGTTTGCCTATTTCATTTCATTCCTCTCCTGGTTTTATTCATTACATAAGAAATATGTACAATCCTGCTTTTAACGGTTTTTCTAGATCAACTGTTGGGAGAGACGTTTTTTGCACATGAATAATATTTATGTTATTCATTATATCATTTTCCTAACAAAATATCTATCACGTCTGATATATGCCGTAGTACTAAAGGTCATGATTATTTAACGGTAACATGTCACTGGATAGATTATAAATGGTCTATGCAAAAACGTATTTTAGCATATAGATATAGTGATGATAGACACTCTGAAATTTTTATTGCAGAAAATATTCATCAAGTTTGCGAATATTATGGTATAACTGACAAAATAATGACTGTTACGTTAGATAATGTTTTTTCTAATAATTATGTTGTAAGACTTTTAAAAAATATATTAACTCCATCTTTTCCTAATCATTTTCATATAAAATGTGCATGTCATATTTATAACTTAGTTGTAAAGGATGATCTATCACTTTTTGAAGACATTCTTAATAAAGTATAATTTGCTATAACAATGTACGCTCGTGCATCAAAACTATGACAATGACTTATATTGACATTTAGAAACTAGCATAGGCATATAAACACCTTTTTTTAATCTTTTCATGCCAAGACTATTTAAAATATTTAAATGATCTCTCCTAACATCTTAACCTGAAAGATTGACTTTCCTCCTATTTAATTCTTTACTTGTTTTCTACGCCAACTTAATAACCATGTACCTCACAACTCTTTTGTGAATCATGTGCATTTACCAATCAAACCAAGAGAGAAATCAGCCCACTCACTCGAATAAAACTCAAATATATTTTGAGGACTCACATATAAAAAAAAATATCTCTCTCAAAGAAAAATTATGTGCCTCCCAAGGTCATACCATAGGCTTGTCGTAGTGTAAAAATCCATTAATCTAAGCCTGTCAAATCTAGGATTAAATAGGACTTTCATACGGCGTAATGTTGGCTAAGGGATAAATATGATATTTAGGGAAATAGTGACTCTACCCTCCTAAGCACTTTAATACAAGATAATTGTTTTCAGCGCATACTTCTCATAGTCCCCATTCAATTGATCATTATACAAATGCATCACATGAATCCCTTTGTTCTCAACCCAACACATGTAAACAATTTCACTAGCTAAGAACAAAATAGTATTCTTTTTCTCTATTTTTTCTACTTCATTCTTTTCTTTTCTTTTCATCTTTTATTTTCGTTCAATTTTGTTTTCCTTCAGCTAATGAAACTATTTTTTCTCCTTTGTTCCCTTTCGTTTCACTCAAAAGCTACCAATGTTCCCTACTTATTTTTCTTCTAGCGCTTATTCTTGCAAATCAAGTGCTTTCAGAGGTAAAGGTTTAAAAAGAATCAATTAAGAACAAAAGGATATAGGCTTGTAATGTGGGTGCCAATGAAAAGGCGTATATACTCAAAATGGTTGACGAGAGATATTGTTAACACTGATACGCAAAAAAAGATAAAAAGGCTAATCAAAAGAAACTCCTATGTCATCTGTTAAATTTGTCATGACTTATTTATTTCGTTTTGAGCACACACCGGGAAAGTTCTAGACTAACAAGGGACAACACATATTAACATCTAAACGTCACTACACACAATGCACTTAATCCCCTCTAGATAGTTCAGTCATGATTCTCAAGATAAAGTAACAGGGCACATTTAATAAATATAATTCAAGCATAAGAGGTAATAATAAAAGTAAAAAATTGAGCCTCAACAACAAAAAAAAATCACAAAAATTCTCAAGGAATCTAAATAAGGTATACAATACACATGCTCATCCCTAAACCCCAACATAAACATGTCACACAGTTTACGATGCTAGAGCTCTTCCTTTCCTTACTTTCTTGCTCATCCTAAAGACTAATCCCCTAACTAAAATAGTACAAGAAACCACCAAACAATCCTCCACCCCACACTTAAAATTGTGCATTGTCCCCAATGTACATTATAAATAGAATGATGGTAAAAGAGACTCCTTTGTAGGCCAAAGACCGTAAAATAGCAGCGTCCGGGGTACTCAGACTTCCCCCAATAAGATATGATCCTTTGTGCGGGTACCTCACACTTAGTTTCAACTTTGTGGCTTGCTTTTGCATCATTCCAATGGATTTGTTTTCATGCTCAAACTCCTACAAAAATAAAAATAACACTACAAAAAATATGATACATAAAAATAATAAAGTTGGGTTGCTACCAAACAAGCGCACGATTTAACGTCGCGGCACGACTTACACCACTTTTTGCCTCCATTTTGAACTTATGAATTATACGCCCAATTTTGATTATGCTCTTGGGGCGGCATAAATTGTTGCAAGCCAAAAATTAAATAATTTCGTATGCACTTTTTGGCTTTCAATCGAGGAGTATCACCTTGCCTAAACTGCCTTGGAATTTTTAGAATATATGGCTCATCTACCTCATCCTTTAATTTCTGCATCGGCTCGTATGAATCAATCTCTGTATCTTTTTCTGAACATAGTGTCGAAAAATGCTTAGAATGAAGATCAATGTGCTCAAACTGAAAATTCAACTTATTTTCAACCTCCTCTTCTTGACACAAACTAGAGTCAATTAAAACTGCATCCGTAAGGTCCTTATTGACTCTAGTATCACTTTTTCAACATCGACATCATCAAATTTTGGTTGGTTAGGTTGTTGGTGTTCTACTCTGAAATCCCGCGTTAGCACCTCAAGTTCTCCCTCTAGTTCATGCTCTTCTTAGGTTGTTGATCTCTCATATACCTAGGGAGTGACATTGTTCAATAACTACCTAAGTATGCATTCTCTTTCGAGCAACACATAATAACTAGGAACAACTAATCAATGACCATTCAATCAACTGAAATAAGCATGTAGTTGAACAAGTAGAAAATCCAACGGCTCAATTATATAAAAATGTAACAAGAATTCATCCTACGAAAGGTTCCATCAAGCTCTAGAAAAAATATCTAGCTACTCATAATATTATTTAAGAATATAACATAGAATTCCATATGAACAAGTAAAATAATGGAAGAAATTCAAAACTCTATAGCGAATTTCTGTTGCTTCCACTACTAGTGTGTTCTTGCCTCCCCAATCTCCTATAAAGTACGGCTCCCCCTCTCAAAAGATGTCTTTTTAGGGTTTAAATATAACTTAGTGCGTAAAGAGGTCTCCATTTCCAAGCCAAATTCGAAATATAAAAACTGGTCGGGCTCATCTATGGGCTCGTCATGACGAGGATGTTAACGAGACCTCTCACACATATTTTTGTCCTAGCTCGTCTTGGATGCTTGCTAGACGAGCATAGAAGACGACCTCTACTTCTTCGATTCTTTATTTTCTTGACTCAACTTGCACTAAATCATTCCTTTTTAGTCTGTTCTATACTACACACTTCCTACATAAATAAAACACTTAATGAGCTTGAAACAACCAGAAACAATGTAAATTTTACAAATATGATCAAGATATGAGGCGATAATGTACTGGAAATATATACTTTTAGCTGAATATCAATCACGCTTCCTCATTATGGTGACACATCTCGTACCATACCGCCTGACGTTATATCAAGCCACTCGTGTGTGAATTAGAGAACGTGTCCTCACCATCAGTGAGAGAATGCAACAAAGAAGTTTTGACCTTAACCGAATCACATTCGCAAGATAAGGAATTAAAGAATGGCATTTTACTAAGTCCCATAGCCTCCCGAAGATAAGTATGCATCTTCGTACCATCCTCAAGACGTTACTAGATATTGATCTTGTACTCATGAGATTGGTGAACCTAGTGCTCTGATACCAAATTGCCACGACTCAAAATTGAGAGTCGTGATGGCACCTTTTTACACTCCGATAGGTAAGCCAAAACCAGACAACTACATATTCAATTAAGTTAATTACGTGGAAATTAATAGATATGAAAAAATAGCTAAGTTAAGTCTTTTATAAGAACCAAATGCGAAAATACAATACCTCTCAAGATTGATGTCATATGTACAGGAGACACTACGAATACAAGACAAGTCTGAAATCCACTAATACACTATCTGAATACAAATGATAGACTGGAATAATAAATAGGTAGAGGGAGAAGGATGTTGTGAATCAACCAAGAAGCTCATCACAAATTCCTAAATTCAATGCCATGTACTGAAATAGCTCCATGGGACACACTCATACTCGATATCGAATCTACACAACAAAGAGTGCAATAAGTATATTATGAGTATGGAAAACACATATACTCAGTATATCTCATAGACCGACAACGAACAACGATGATGTAGCGACAAATTTATTAAGGAATGCCTTATTCAACCTTATCAAATTTACCTTATCCCCAAACCAATCAATTAATGGTGTAGAGAATAATCAGTTATAGTTAAGCTAACTAATAAAGTACTCAGACAATCAGAGAAAATAATTAATCAAATGGTCAGATATCCAGTTCATCAAGTAAGGTAAATAAGCTCGATTCTTCCCAAGAATCCAACATAATCAACCCATAGAACAGTTCATCGAGGTTCTTCCCAAGAATTTTGTAACAAGTCCAAACATATCAACCAAATCAGTAAGAGATAAAGCTATATGATTAAATACGCAACCTGTTACAGGTGTGCAACCCGAATCAATCATAATTCCGTGCATGAAATATGTTTATGCAATCACAAAAATCAACGATAGCGATAAATCCATGTAGTTGAGTAGGAACCACAAATCAGATAGTAAAATAAGAAAATATATGATGCAATACAAACATTATACTCCTGGATACACACTGATATCTACAAGACTATAAAGGATATGTGACCAATGGGGGACCGCTATGTTCATATACCGCTCGAAATATAAGATCTCCCAGATCACATCGAGCGCCCAACCTTTAAGGCTGAAATATCACGCAACCAATCTTTTTAGGCCCCCATCAACTGACCATTTAGGCCAAATAACCATTACCTTAAAATCCTGATCTCCCGGGTTATATAGATCCAAAGCAATGCATATGCATGATACAACATATAAGAGAGTGAATATCTCAGTAATCTAGACTTAATAGCTAACAAGTTGAAGTAAGTTTATTAATAATTCAAATTTAATAGAAGACACGTTCAAGTAAGTCTTTCAACATGTTAATCATAAATGTATGAGATTTCTTAGAGTACTTAATATAATTAAATAGTTAAATATAAGACAAATGAAAATGTAATCTACAATCTTAGGCCCTATCTTGACCTATTTTGTTTTAGGTACTTCAACCTTTTCCAAACAATCCCATACCTTCAAGTATTTGTAGGTAGGTTTCTTTCCCTTTCATAACTCATATGGAGTTTTCTCCTTACCCTCATGTGGGACTCTATTAAGAATTATATTTGCGGTAAGGACAACTTCTCCCCACATGGTTTGGGGAAGACCAGAATTGATGAGAGACATTCATCATTTTCTTCAATGTACGGTTCTTACGTTCAGCAACACCATTTGATTGAGGTGAGTATGGAGCCGTCATTTGATGAAAAATGCCCGATTGAGCACAATATTCCTCAAATGGCGCTACATATTCTCCCCCTATATCGCTACGAATTGATTTAATATGTATGCTTAGTTGGTTTTCAACTTCTGCTTTGTACCGTCTGAACGCTTTAAAGACTTCATCCTTACTTTTCAATAAGTAAAGGTAACAATACCTTGTGTTATAATTTATGAATATCACAAAGTACTTGTTCCCCCCTCTAGTTTTTGCAAACTTTAAATCACATATATATATGTGTGAATAAGTTCTAGAAGAGCGATATCCCTTTCGACGGATCTAAAAGGAGACTTAGTGAGTTTTGCCTCTACGCATTCCTCACACTTACGTTGAAGGTTTACGTCGATAGACGACAACAACTCTAACTTTACCAACCTTTGGATGGATTGATAGTTTACATGTCCTAATCTATGATGTCATAAATTAGAAGACTCAAGCAAGTAAGAAGAAGCTTCAACTTTGTTGCTTGAACGTATGATAGACATAGCGTTAACCTTGAAGAGGCCTTCACATACGAAGCCCCTTCCCACAAAGGTTCCATTTTTGGAGATTACAAACTTATTGGACTCAAATACTAGCCTAAAACCAACATTAACCAATACAGGCCGTGAAATTAAATTCTTTCTAATCTCAGGGACATGCATCACCTCCTTCATAGTGAGCTCCTTGCCAGAAGTCATCTTCAGGACCACCTTTCCTACCCCCAATACGTTATAGGAAGTGTTGTTACATATGAACAACTTCTTATTTGTAACTGGTGTATACTTGGAGAAAGCATCTATATCAGAACAGATGTGATGAGTAACACACATGTCCATCCACCACTGCTTGGGATTCTCTACAAGGTTTGCTTTTAGCACCACCATAGAGAAATCCTCAATCATGTTGTCAAGAAGTGTGTCCTCGACGACGTTAGCCTTTTCTTTGCCTTTGGCCTTGGACTTCTGACTCTGCTTCATCTGGAACTTCCGACAGTCTTTGATCATGTGACCAGCTTTGCCACAGTGGTGACAGTTTCCCTTAGACTTCACCATTGTCTGGGTCTTGCCATATTTCTGGAACTTGCACTTCTTGCTTGGGTTCACTTTGGCATCCACCAGATTTGCCTTGGCCTCAGCGGCCTGCTTTCCCTTAGGCAAGGACTTCTTATTATCTTCCTAAATTTAGAGTTTTGATAATAAGCTCTTCAAAGGTCATCTCATTTGTCTTAAGTTTTAAGTAACTCATAAACTCACTCCACGAAGGGAGGCAACTACTCAATCAATGATGCCACCAAAACCTGCTCATTTGGTTTCATACCATCCATATACAGGTGTTAGACATATTTTATATACCTTTTTTGAGTCATTTTAATTAGTATTTTACTCGTTTTTGTTGTGTTTAGTATATTTTAGGCTTGTTTTTCTTTCTTTTGAGTCACAGCGGTCCAAAATGGCAAAATCGCGAAGAGGAATGAAAAAGGGGCATAAAAGGAGAAAATCGAGGCAGGAAAGGACAGAAAATGAAGACCCGGACAAAAGTCAGGAAGCACCGATGCGGCCAGCGAGGATCGCGGTCTGAACTACAAAATACCCATTGAAGATTGGCCGCGCGCCGTCTGAAAAATCCAGTTTCGAGTTTTAATTGGCAAGGGACAAATTAGTCCATAGGGCACGAAAAATTTGATAGATACAAAAGCCCTAGGGATTATTCTTTGAGAAGGAGGCGGTCATTCTACAACAGAGCAGAACACAAGACAACAAGGGAGGCTACAATTGGAGACTTAGTTCGCAGTAATTTCTTTTCTTTCGTTTTTAATTCAGTTTATGTATGGATTTTGTGTTAGTTCTTAGTGTGATTATGGCTAGGAGCTAAACACTTTATTAGGGCTTTCCTTATGAATCGCTTGAAACTTCTATTCATGAATTAATGCAGTAGTTTGATTTCTTCTTCACTTGATTAAGATTTAGTCAATAATTGGTATGAATGCTTGATAATTAATTGATCACTAATTATCATAATATATATGATTTCGAATCAAGAACCGAGATGAGAGATTTGAATATGTTGTAATTGACTAGACATAGGTTAAAATCGCGGACGATAGTACCCCGATACTTGTGTAGCATTATATGTTACTGTTCTTAATCCTCCTATGTGGTAAATCCTATCATAAAAATATAGAAGGGTTCTGCACTGGGGTTGAGTGATTATATGTCCTAACCGGAATATAAGACAGTTTAGTTAACCCCTATCTTAACGTGGAAGAAGAAGTCATTCTAGTTGCATTAAGGATTGAATAGAGTGGATAGTCGAGGATTTTGGAAGCCCTAATTCATTCATAACTGATTACAGCTTAAATAGTTCAGTAATTCTTGCAATTATTCTAGTAGTTAAACAAAAACTCAACTCAAATATCGATTGTCAAATAGATAACATAAAATAGATGAACGGTAATTAGAAACCAGTCTCTGAGGATGATATTCGGTCTTATCAGACTATATTACTTGTCAACGATGCGTATGCTTGCATGAGCATTCGAAATATCGCTAACATGTTTTTGGCGCCGTTGCCGGGGACTGTCGTACTTATAATATCGAATTATCTATTCTTATTTCTAATTTGGTTTGTATATATATGGTCATGTTATCTTATTTCTAATTTGGTTGCTCCAGGAACAAGTTTCTAACTTGTTCTGCGAGCATCTTTTTATCACTTTTTGTTGTTTTTCTTATTTTGTAGGTAAAGTTGAAAAAGAAAAAAAAAGGCATGGACTACTACTACTATCAGGGGCAGTGGAATCATCAACAACAGTCTAACCCACAGGTTCCACAGGCCCCTTTAGTCGTATCAATAGACTGAGGGTCCGAAACATCTCCTCTTTTTGGAGGGTCTTCTGTGACACAACGTGTCACTCCCATCACGGTTAGAAAGAATAACATCTTCTGTTGCCATCTTTTGAAATCAACTCCCATGAACTTTTCTGGGCAAAGGAAACTCAAGTGTTTCTCTTGAAGAACTTAGAGTATTGAATATGCTAGAGAGGAAGAAGTATTTCAGAATTTCTGATTGCAAGTGTTTAACAATTGAGCGAAAGGCCTCAATTTATAGTGTAAGATTTAGTCTCTTCAAGTGTCAAGTAATGACATTGAATCACCCATGAAATGACAATGAATTGCTGTTAAGTGTATTGTGTATACACTTTTGAGTCCTTTTTAGTTATTATTTTACTATTTTATTTTGCGTTTAGTATAGTGTTAGGTGTGTTTTTATTTCGTTTGTGTCACATCAGTCATAAATGAGAAGATACTACTTTTGAGGATGAAATGAGCTTAACTGAGGATGAAATGAGCTTAACTGAGGATGAAAATTGCACAAACACAGCCCAAGGAATGAAGCCTAAGAAGTGTCAAGAAGAACAGAAGAAATCTGGCAGATTCCGGACAAAAATCAAAGAGGCACCATGGTGCCTGGCCAAGTAGCTCAGGAAAATTAACACCGAGGCGTAAATATTATCGAAAGTCCGAAACTGAATCACCGTCGAAGGCACCTAGGTGCCTGACAGAGGAACCAGGGTGCCTGGAAGAGGCACCTAGGTGCCTGACCGAGGAACCACGGTGCCTCCATTTCAGTAACCTCCAGTGATTTTCAGCCAATTAGCACTGAGGTGCCTCTCAGAGGAACCGCGGTGCCGACGCGTATTTTTCAGGTTTCCTGGGCCGAATTGGAGAGGGTTTTTATGGTCTAAACGACAACTTTTCTCAAGTATAAAATCCCTAAACCGTGCTCATATACCATACCTTATACCATATTGCAAATTCTACTTTGGAAGGAGGCAAGACACAAGATTGGAGACAACTTTGTTCAAGTTCTTTTCTTTCCCTTATTTTATTTCAGTTTATGTTGGATTGTAATTTAGTTCTTGACATGACAATGTTTAGGAGCTAATTACTTTAGTAGGGTTTCCATCGAATCTTCTTGAAACTCTTTCATATAGTTAATGCATTGATTATTGATTTCTTCTTCTAAATATTAAGATCTATTCAATATTGTTATGATTGCTTGATAATTAACTAGTTGTTAATTGTCATCACTTATATGATTTCGAATCAAAAGTTTGAAAGGTGAGATTTGAATATGCTGTAATTGTTTAGACATAGGTTAAAATCGTGGACGAAAGTACCCCGATACTTATGTAGTATTTAAGGTTACTATTCTTAATCCTCTTGTGTGGTAAAACTTATCATAGAAATATAGAATATTTCTGCACTAGGTTGAGCTCTTGTATGTCCTAACCGGAATATAATGACAAATTAGTTAACCTGCTATCTTAATAAGAAGAAGAATCATTAGCATTGCATTAACACGTGAAAGAGTAGATAGTTGAGGAGATTGGAACCATATATCCTTCTTAACTGTTATAAACCCCAAGTATAAATCTCTAGTTTATTTCCTGAAATTAGTCATAATTCGTAGTTATAATTCTCAAACTAAAGAACGTCAACCAAATAGATACCATAGGATAGATAATCGGTACTTAATAAATCAGTCTCTGTGGACGATAAACTCGATCTTACAGACTGTATTACTTGGAACGATACGTACACTTGCTTAAGCACTTAAAAATATCGCAACAAGTTTTTGGCGCTTATGTGTATCAGTTATGGAAAGAAAGGTTGAAAAATGTATAGAAAATTTGTTTGCTTGTTATTTGAGGCGAAATAGTTAAGATATACATGTTTAGGGAAATGATTCAGGCATTTATTTGATAGCCCTTTTTACCATTCATTACCTATCCTGACATAAATTGTATCACTAGTCAGCCCCTTTGAGCCTAAAATAAGATCTTTCTTTGACACCCAATGATTCTTATGTTGTGCCATAAGTGATATTTGAAAACTCTTGGAATAAAAAGTGTTGATAAAGAATCAAAAATAGAGTATAAATTTGATGCACCCCAATGAAAAATATGCAAAAATCTAAGTTTGGGAGTTCTTGTTATTTATAATGTATTTCATTCTCTCAAAAGAAAAGAGGGGAGAAAATAGGTATGAAATTGAAAAGAAAGTCAAAAAGAAGGAAAATGAGTTAAATGAAAATGTTTATGGTACGTAATTGAGCCTAAATGCCTACTTTTACCTACTCCTGCCTAAGCCTACATTACAATCAGTGAAAGTCCTGATGATTTTTAATATGTATGTCTATGATTAGTGGAGAATAACAAGTAAACAAATCTATAGTATTTGGGAAAGATAGAATGAGATTGACATGCATAGGTTAGATATTTGTATTTCCAATTGATCATGATCTAAGTGAATTTGCGAAATATCTAACTTGAAATTCTAGATTGGTAATTACTCATGCTATGTATGTTCTAACATATTATCCCAACTTTCATCCATGATCTTGAAGAAGCATTGTTATAACTACATGATCCATTTCATAGTCTTTGTTTTTATTTATGTTTTTGTTTTATGATTTACTCGAGGGCGAGTAAAGTGTAAGTTTGAGAGTGTTTGTTAAGTGTATTGTGTATACACTGTGAGTCCTTTTTAGTTAGTATTTTACTCTTTTATTTTGCGTTTAGTATAGTGTTAGGTGTGTTTTTCTTTCGTTTGTGTCACAACGGTCATAAAGGAGAAGATAGTACTTTTGAGGATGAAATGAGCTTAACTGAGGATAAAAATTGCACAAACACAACCCAAGGAATGAAGCCTAAGAAGTGCCAAGAAGAATAGAAGAAATCTGGCAGATTTCGGACAAAAATCAAAGAGGCACCGCGGTGCCTGACCAAGTAGCACCGCGGTGCCATTGAACCGCGGTCAGGAAAATTAACACCGAGGCGTAAAAATTATCGAAAGTCCGAAACTGAATCACCGTCGAAGGCACCTAGGTGCCTCTATTTCAGTAACCTCCAGTGATTTTCAGCCAATTAGCACCGAGGTGCCTCTCAGAGGAACCGCGGTGCCGACGCGTATATTTCAGGTTTCCTGGGCCGAATTGGAGAGGATTTTTATGGTCTGAACGAAAAATTTTCTCAAGTATAAAATTCCTAAACCGTGCTCATATACCATACCTTATACCATATTGCAAATTCTACTTTGGAAGGAGGCAAGACACAAGATTGGAGACAACTTTGTTCAAGTTATTTTCTTTCCCTTATTTTATTTCAGTTTATGTTGGATTGTAATTTAGTTCTTGACATGACAATGTTTAGGAGCTAATTACTTTAGTAGGATTTCCATCGAATCTTCTTGAAACTCTTTCATATATTTAATGCATTGATTATTGATTTCTTCCTCTAAATATTAAGATCTATTCAATATTGTTATGATTGTTTGATAATTAACTAGCTATTAAATGTCATCACTTATATGATTTCGAATCAAAAGTTTGAAAGGTGAGATTTGAACATGCTGTAATTGTCTAGACATAGGTTAAAATCGTGGACGAAAGTACCCCGATACTTGTGTAGTATTTAAGGTTACTGTTCTTAATCCTCTTGTGTGGTAAAACTTATTATAGAAAAATAGAAGGTTTCTGCACAAGGTTGAGCTCTTGTATGTCCTAACCGGAATATAATGACAGATTAGTTAACCTGTTATCTTAATAAGAAGAAGAATCATTAGCATTGCATTAACACGTGAAAGAGTAGATAGTTAAGGATATTGGAACCCTATTTCCTTCATAACTGTTATAAACCCAAGTATCATAATCTCTACTTTATTTCCTGAAATTAGTCATAATTCGTAGTTATAATTCTCAAACTAAAGAACGTCAACCAAATAGATACCATAGAATAGATAATCGGTACTTAATAAACCAGTCACTGTGGATGATAAATTCGGTCTTACAGACTATATTACTTGGAACGATACGTACACTTGCGTAAACACTTAGAAATATCGCAACAATTGCCCAAGTAATGACAGTCATTTATCAATCAATTAATGGTTGAATAATGCTGGAATGAATGTCATTGGATGCAACCCAAAAGTCTCCAAATATCAAATTTTCCATTTCTGAATTTCTGCCAATCGAATACGAATTAGCATCGCGGCTTTGCCTCCGAGGTGCCGCAACTCAAGTAACTTTGATAGAAATTAGCACAGCGACTCCCCTTAGAAGCGCCACGACCTTGATGGTGGTGGCTGATCAGTGTATTTTATATACACCTTTTGAGTCAGTTTTAGTTAGTCTTTTGTCCCATTTTGCACATATAAGTGTCGTATTAGGATAGTTTTTCTTTCTTTTGAGTCAAAGTGGTTAAAATTGCCAAATGGCGGAAAAAGAGCAAAAAGAGGGCAAAAGAGGAGATGCCAGAGCCGAAAACAGAGAAAGTGGCGAACGAGGCTAAAATCCAGACCAGCGCCGCGGCGCCTCCTGCAGCCAAAAGCAGGGCATGGCGCCACTATTCGAGAGGCGAAGACTTCGGCGCGCTCCGAAGCAGATGCAGGTCGCGGCGCTAAACATCCGAGGAGCTACAGAAGATACTGGCCGCGGCTACCGAACAGCCGAATATCGGGCGGCGCCAAAACACCCGACGGATCGCGAACCTTCCGGCGCGCGCTATCTGCGAAGGCAGCGCCGACGCGGAAAAATTAGGTCTTTTGACGGATTTTTGGGCCAGGCCTGCAGGGAAAAGAAGGAGGCGTTTTTAAACCTATATAAGGAGAACCCTAGGCAGTTTTTGAGGGTTCCCCTTCTTGCACAACTCAAGATTTTGGCTTGGAGATTGGATACCATTAACTTAGTACTTTCTTTTCCTTTTCTTTTCTTTAATTCAGTTTTTGCATGATGAACTTTGAATTAGTTCTTGTCATATTCATGGCTAGGAACTAATTCTCTTATAGGGCTTTCTATGTTGAGTTTCTTGAAACTTATGTTATAAATTAATGCATGTTTATGGTTATTTTTCTTATTGAGAGATCTATCCAATAATTGAGTTGAATTCTTGGTAACTAATTGACAACTAGTTATCACAATATGATTTCTAATCAGATTCTGAAAAGGGGGGATTGTGAATATGCTGTAAGTTGGGTAGACAGACTTGAATTGGGGATGAAAATACCTCAATTAGTTTTGTAGTGTTGATGAGAGGCTTAACAACCCTAATTTTGTGCATTGTGCGTGACGGTCAACTAGGTTTTTGTTCTTAATCCTCCTATAGAGTTACCCTTATCACCGAAAGGTAGGTAAGGAACAATACTGGGGTTGAGTGTTTATATAACCCTAACGGGAGTATAAAACGATTTCGTAAACCTGCTTTCTCCAAAAGAAGAACACCATAAGTAATGCATTAGTAAGTAGCATAAGCGGATAGTGAGGATACATAGAAGCCCTATTCTCATCACATCTGAAGTAATTCTTTATATTTACTTATCTTTAATAATTCTTAGTTATAAACCAAACAATCAATCATTAATTCACCAAATAGATACTAGAAAATAGATAGTTGGTACTTGAACCCTAATCCTAGAGGACGATATTCGGTCTTATCTAAGACTATACTACTTGATACGATAACGTGCACTTGCGTTTAAAAGTGTGTGCATATTACGCGCTTCAAGTTTTTGGCGCCGTTGCCGGGGATTAGGCATTAGTTCAATATCAAAATTCATCTATTTTTAATTTATAATTTGGTAAGTTAATTTGTTATTTTTATTTTTAGTTTTTACGAAAATTCGAGGTGCCGTGATTTTTTTGTTGGCTTTGATTCGTTTCAGGAACACTTAGATATGGATTTTTACTGTCCATATGATAGAGAGCCAACCATAGAGGAACAGAGGGAGGAATTACGAGAAACTATACTCAGTCTCACGAGGTCCCAAGCTCAGTTCATGGACGAAATGAGGTTGGGTATAAAGAAGTTGGAAACAGAAATAGCAGAACTTCGTGGTCATATTCAATGAATAACCGCAAGAAGAGCATCTGCATCCGATAAGCAATAAGGAAACACAATGTCAGGCAATCGACCTGAAGGATGCCGAATCAGGGGAGAGAGAAAGTTTGCGGCCGCGCGCGCTAATGATCGTGGCCAGGCGTCGAGGATTCGGAGATAGTACGAAGTTACGCATCCGAGACGGTCTGCAGAAAGTGAGCGCCGCGGCACCAAGATCGGCGCGCCGTAACCTAAATCGAAAACAAGACCGGTGGCGGCACCCAGTGATGATACCATATCCCGTGGTTAAAAACATGCACTATTGACAAGCAATTCTCCGTTCGTGGAGGTTCTCAAACAATTGCAACTCAATATACCGCTTTCTTAAGCACTAGAACAAATCCGAGCTACGTCAAGTTCATGAAGGATGTGCTTAGCAAAAGAGGAAGATAGAGGATTACGAAACAGTGATGTTAACTGAAGACTGTAGTGCCATCCTACAGAGACAACTGCCTCAGAAGTTACAAGACCCTGGGAGCTTTACCATCCCATGCACTATTGGAAAGTTTGAATGTCAAAAGGCACATGCGACACGGGAGCGAGCATAAATCGATGCCCTATCTAGTTTTACGCAAACTAGAAATGAGAGAAATCAAACCTACAAACATCACTGCGGCTAGTGACCGCTCAATTGTTCATCCGGAGAGTCATCAAGATATATTAGTAAAAGTGGACAAGTTCATCTTCCCACGATTTCGTTATCTTAGACATACAAGATAACGATGGAATCCCCATCATCTTCGGACCACTTCTTAGCCACGGATGTGCTCTCATTGATGTTCAAAAGGGGAATTGAAGCTTCGAGTAGATGAAGAAGAGGTGATTTTTAATGTTCTTCAAACAACAAATTTTCCAGAGGCCAAAGATAACTGCTCGGCCATTGATCTTATCGAAGAGACAATGTCAAACAAAGAGTTCGAATATGATGATACGCTTGAAGAAATCACGACCACGTGGGATGATGATAGTAAAGCGATCCAGATCGATGGAGTATGCAAATTGGATGAATGCTTATGAAAAATGGGATACAAGGACAAAGAAGTATGAAGAGTGGGGACAGTACCGTAAAGATCATTACCATCCACGAGAAGGCCCCGAGTTAGAGTTAAAAATCCTACCCAATCATCTACAATACCAATACATAGGTGAAGAAAACCTACCGGTGATCATTTCATGACACCTATCCACCGAAGAGATTGATAAACTGCTAAGAGTACTAAAGAATCTCAAGCGGGCTATTGGATGGACATTAGCAGACATAAACGGGATAAGTCCATCAACAGTAATGCATAAAATCCGTCTAGATGAGGAGAGCGCACCATCCATCAAGCCCGAGGCGATCGAACCCAAATATGAAGGAGGTAGTAAGGAAAGAAATCCTAAAATGGCTCGACGCAGAGTAATTTACCCATATCCGATAGCACTTGGGTAAGTCGGTACAAGTGGTGCCAAAAAGGGTGGAATAACGGTGGTGGCTAACGAAAGAAACGAACTCATCCTCGAGATCGCTGGATGGAGAATCTGCGTTGACTATCGCAGTTGAATAAAGCAACTAGAAAAGACCACTTCCGTTGCCATTCCTAGATCAAATGTTGGACGGACTCGCAGGCATAACTACTATTGCTTTTTGGATGGATACTCGGGTATCACCAGTTGCAATAGCCCCGTAAGATCGTGAAAAGACAACATTCACTTGCCTTTTGGCACATTTGCATTTAGAAGAATGCCATTTGGACTCGTGATGCACCGCTACTTTTCAAAGGTGTATGATGACAATTTTCTCGATATGGTAGAGGACTATAGAGATCTTTATGGATGACTTTTCGGTCTTTGGAGCATCATTTGATGAATGTTTAAGGCATCTGTAAGCGATGTTGAGCCGGTGCGAAGAATCTAACCTTGTGCTAAATTGGGAGAAGTGTCACTTCATGGTGTGAAGGAATCGCCTTGGGGCATAAAATATCAAGCCAAGGTATTGAGGTAGACAAAGCAAAGATCTCGGTGATAAAAATCTACCACCTCCAGATCAACAAAAGAGTCGAAATTTCTCGACATGCAGGTTTCTATAGAAGATTCATCAAGGATTTTTCAAAGGTCTCAAAGCCCCTCTCCACATTGCTAATGACGGGGGTAGCCTTCGACTTCAATAAAGAATGCTCATCCGCATTTCAAACGCTCAAGGAGAAGCTTACCTCGACCCATAGTCATTGCACCAAATTGGGAGCTCCCATTTGAACTCGTATGCGCTGGCGACTATGCATTGGAGCGGTACTTGGACAGAGAATCGACAAGGTATTTAGATCCATTTACTATGCTAGTAAAACTCTAAATGACGCACAATTAAATTATGCAACTACTGAAAAAGAATTACTAGCTATAGTATATGCGTTTGAGAAAGTCAGGCCCTACTTGATTGGAAATAAAGTGATAGTATACACTGACCACTCTGCTATAAAGTACTTAAGGACAAAGAAGGATGCTAAGTCTCGCCTCATTCGATGGGTCCTACTTCTACAAGAATTTGACGTAGAGATTCGTGATAAGAAAGGAACAGAATTCATTTGCGCACCACTTGTCGGTGGAGAACACAGAGAGCCGTAACACCAAGGATGTGCAAATAAATGATCACTTTCGCACGAACAAGCTGTTTTGAGTAAGTATGAATTCTAATTTACCTTCGTACTGATTTTGTTAACTTTCTTGCGGCTAAAGTTCTACCCCGTGCTTGTCAAGGCAAAGTGAAGAGGTTTTATTCAAGTAAAACATTACTATTGGGAGGAACGATGCTATACAAACATCGTGCCCAAGTCATCAAAGCGATGCATACCGGAGGAAGAGATGCACTGTGTTCTCACCCATCACACACCTTATCATGTGGTGGACACTTTGGGGCATCAAGAACAGCGGCAAAGGTATTGCAATGCGGATTCTATTGGCCAACACTCTTCAAGGATGCCCATGCCTTTGTGCAGATTTGTGATAATTGTCAAAGAACAAGGAACATCTCAAGACGAAACGAGATGCCTTCGCACGGGGTATTGGAAGTAGAACTATTCGATGTGTGGGGAATTGATTTCATGGGACCATTCCGCCATCCTTTGGAAATCAATACATCCTTCCGGCGATGACTATATGTCCAAATGGGTAGAAGCGTGGCCAAAGAAAACGACAGAAAAGCTCAAAAATTCCTCCAGAAGAATATTTTCACAAGGTTCGGCACACCAAGAGCTCTCATCAGTGATGAAGGGAGCCATTTCTACAATAGGCAGATGAATGCATTGCTTTCCCGATATGGAGTTTACCATCGACTACAATCGCTACCATCCTCGCTAATGGGCAAGCGGAAGTGTCAAATAGAAGTGAAGAGCATATTGGAAAAGACGGTGAACGGCTCAAGGAAAGATCGGTCTATCAAATTAGATGACGCGTTGTGGGCATACTGGACAGCGTTCAAAACACCAATTGGTATGTCACCTTATAAATTAGTTTTGGTAAAGCATGTCATTTGCCAAGAGAGTTGGAACACAGAGCATCTTGGGCAATGAAGAAGTTAAACATGGATACCACGGCGGGACGGAGGCTACTACAGCTGAGCGAATTAGATGAATTCCGACACAATGCCTATGAGAATGCAAAGATCTACAAGGAACGAACGAAAGCATGGCACGATAAGAATTTGATACCAAAAGATTTTCAAGAAGGACAACAAGTGCTGCTATTCAACTCAAGGTTAAGATTGTTTCCAGGCAAGTTAAAATCACGTTGGACAGGACCATACACGGTAGTAAGAGTATTCCCATACGGAGCAATTGAAATAAAAGGGAGAGAGGGAGCCGCCTTCAAAGTAAACGGACAGAGGTTAAAACCCTACCTGATCAATGAAATGGAATACATGAACTTGGTAACTTCTCAATCCTTAAAATAATAAGGAACTTGCGTCCGGCTAAGGGCAGTAAAAGACAGCGCTAGTTGGGAGGCAACCCAATGTTTTAATTATGTTATTTCAACTTCTGTTTTTTAGTTTATTTTATTTTGTCTTGATCAGTCTCACGGTCTTGGGTTCGTGTGTCTGTGCTGTGTTGACAGGTGGAAGCCAAGGATATCCAGAAAAATCGCCAAATGATCAGAAGGCACCCGAGCTTGGCGCATGGCTTCATTTGCGCATGGCGCGCGCCACAACTAAACGATGAGTCCGAGGATACCCTGATCCGAAGGCCCTATCGCCAAATCAAAACATCAAGAATACTCTTCCCCTCACGAAATTCAAAGCATTACCCACCGCCACCACCACCATTTTAACCAAAGTTTGTAAGTGTCGTTTTCTTTTACTGTCGTTGAGTCTTGCACACATTGGGGACAATGTGTGATTTAAGTTTGGGGGTGTTTTATTTGTGTGTCATGTTATGTTTTATTTAAGTCTTTTTATTTGTTTTATGTTTATTTTGAGTCATAATTGCCTGTCAAAAATCATGTATGCTGTAGTTGCTAGAAACACCTAGTGAAGTAAGGTGGAATAATGTAAAGGAATTGAAGCAACTATCTAAACACTTAGGATAGATATGCCAAAAACTCACAGAATCTGTCTATTTGGAGTTTCTTGCTTGAGTCATGCATGCTAAATGATAAATGCTTATGTGTTATGATTGCTTGCTATTTGAGGCGAAATAGTTAGGATATGTATGTTAGGGAGATGACTCAGGCATTTCTTTGATAGCCAATTCTTACCATTCTTTTCTACCCTGTACTTTAAAAAATATCCCTAGTCAGCCCCATTGAGCCTAAATTTGAAACTTCTTCTTTGACACCCTATATTCCCACAAAATTGTGCCATAAGTGAAAATATGAAATAGTGGAGTACATTGTGTTAAAAAGAAGAAACAAAAAGAGTGAACAAGTTTGATGCACCCCAATGGAAAAGTAATAAGAAAGAGGCAAAAGCCTAAGTTTGGGGGTGCCTATTAGTATAATACACTTCACTCTCCCAAAACAAAAGAGGGGAAGAATATAATTGAAGTGAAGGAAAGAATCAAAAGAAAAAGGGAAAAATTGAAAAGCCAAAGAGCTTATGGTACAAAAAAATGAGCCTAAATGTCTATCTTTACCAACCCCTACCTAAGCCTACATTACAACCCTCAAAGTCCTGAAGATCTCTTTTATGCATATCCAGAATTAGTGGAGAATAGCAAGTAAGCATGCCATAGGAATTCTTGAATTTATATGCATGATTTAGTATATTGACTTCCATTAAGCATGATGAATATGAGTTTGCGAAATATTTAGCTTCATGTGTTTAGTGTCTTTGAAAATTTCATGCTATATGTTCTGCGTATTATTACGCTAACCTTCATGTTTTTCTAGTTAACATTTATGCAAAGAAAAGTGATTAATGACAGGAGTCTTTTATTTTTCGTTCTTTGAGTCTTTTATTTTATTTCTTTCTATCTTTGCTCGAAGCGAGCAAAGGTTAAGTTTGGGTATTTGATCGGTGTATTTTATATACACCTTTTGAGTCGATTTTAGTTAGTCTTTTGTCCCATTTTGCACATATAAGTGTCGTATTAGGATAGTTTTTCTTTCTTTTGAGTCAAAGTGGTTAAAATGGCCAAATGGCGGAAAAGGAGCAAAAAGAGGGCAAAGAGGAGATGCGAGCCGAAGCAGAGAAAGTGGCGAACGAGGCTAAAATCTGCACCAGTAGCGCGGCCTCCTGCAAAAGCGAGGGCGCGCGCCACTATTCGAGGCGAAGACTTCGGCGCGCGGCTGCCAGCGAATGCAGGCGCGGCGCAAACATCGAGAGCTCTGAAGAAATCTGCGCGCGCGGCTACCGAACAGCGGAATATCGGCGCGGCGCCAAAACACCGACGGATCGCGAACTTCCCGGCGCCATTCTGCGGCGCCAGCGCGCTGCGCGGCGCCGGCGGAAAAATTAGGTCTTTTGACGGATCTTTGGGCGCACTGCGAGGGAAAAGAAGGCGTTTTAAACCTATATAAGGAGAACCCTAGGCAGTTTTTGAGGGTTCCCCTTCTTGCACAACTCAAGATTTTGGCTTGGAGATTGGATACCATTAACTTAGTACTTTCTTTTCCTTTTCTTTTCTTTAATTCAGTTTTTGCATGATGAACTTTGAATTAGTTCTTGTCATATTCATGGCTAGGAACTAATTCTCTTATAGGACTTTCTATGTTGAATTTCTTGAAACTTATGTTATAAATTAATGCATGCTTATGGTTATTTTTCTTATTGAGAGATCTATCCAATAATTGAGTTGAATTCTTGGTAACTAATTGACAACTAGTTATCACAATATGATTTCTAATCAGATTCTGAAAAGGGGGGATTGTGAATATGTTGTAAGTTGGGTAGACAGGCTTGAATTGGGGATGAAAATACCTCAATTAGTTTTGTAGCGTTGATGAGAGGCTTAACAACCCTAATTTTGCGCATTGTGCGTGGCCAACTAGGTTTTGTTCTTAATCCTCCTATAGAGTTACCCTTATCACGAAAGGTAGGTAAGGAACAATCTGGATTGAGTGTTTATATAACCCTAACGGGAGTATAAAACGATTTCGTAAACCTGCTTTCTCCAAAAGAAGAACACCATAAGTAATGCATTAGTAAGTAGCATAAGCGGATAGTGAGGATACATAGAAGCCCTATTCTCATCACATCTGAAGTAATTCTTTATATTTACTTATCTTTAATAATTCTTAGTTATAAACCAAACAATCAATCATTAATTCACCAAATAGATACTAGAAAATAGATAGTTGGTACTTGAACCCTAATCCTAGAGGACGATATTCGGTCTTATCTAAGACTATACTACTTGATACGATAACGTGCACTTGCGTTTAAAAGTGTGTGCATATTACGCGCTTCAGTGGCGCCACGACGCTCCCCCGGCTCCACTATGGCGCTGTGGCCCTTCTCGGCTCAGCGACCCTTTTCAACTCATTTCAATCTTTACACTATGCACACTTCTTCCTTCATTTACCAACGTGGAACACTCGTCATTTGACCAACGACCGTATATCATTCTATATCTCAAACATTTTACTTACGTACCAATATCTTTTTCACTAGCAAAATTTGCGATCATTGGTACAACGTGTGCACATGTGTGGAAACTACGTTTTCGATGTATGGGCCCCAATTGTTCGAGTCATAAATAATGCGATAAATGTATTCCACATTGATAAATTTATAACAATATCATGCGTCGTAAGTAAAGTAACATAATCCCGTGAGGTTAAGATCTCTCATATGGATGAAAAATGTGTTAAGAATGTTTTAAGTATTGGGAGAGTTTGAGACTAAATGAATCAAAGCAAATAAGTTATCACAAAATGGAAATATATGGGCAGTTTCACAGACCGTTAATATGTTTAATGGGTAGAAAGTGAGGTCAAGATGCTGGAAATTTTGGGGCGAGGTATGGTGGAATCACGACCTATGAAATGGTATCATGGTGCGTGAAACTATCGTGAAAGTGGGGTGGTGCCACCACCTATTTGTCTATTTAAAGGGTTGCTTCAACTTGGGACTTCATTTCTCGACTTTTACAGACCAAAAACTTTCCCAAACACTCTCACAAGGTTCTCCCATGGTTCAAGTACAATTCCAAAAATTACGTTTAACTAAGACCGAAAGGCCCGTGGTGCTAGTAGAAGCTCATTTCTCCCATTGCGGTTCTTTTGGAAGTTACATCAAGATGAAGTAAGCTTAAATAAAGTTGTGTGGTACTAATTAAGGTTAGGTCTTCTTCCTCTTTTATCTGATTGATTAGATCTAAGTCGTAGCTAAGCTATACGAACTAGAATATACAAATAGATGACTGGAAAATCATATTTGGATTGTTATGTCTTGTGGAATGTTTTGAGGTGTATCTACAGTGCTATGTTGCTGGAAATCATAGAAGAGTGTGTTATAAACATGTGTGGTTTGTTGATATGAGTCTTGAATATAAGAATAAGTATAAAAGATTATGGTGTTGTTAGTTAAGAATTGAGCTTGTCGCTCAATATATCATGTACTAGTTTTGCTTTAGTTTGACGATAGTATTATTGTCGTTGGTAGTATATTGAGGTGCTATAAGGAACAATTGTGTCTTCAAGAGTAGGTTGACGAAAGGTATGTAATGGCTATTCTTATTTCTTTCCTTGGCATGAATCCGCACCTACAACAGTTGCCATAATGAGCTTTATAGAAGAAGTTTTGTTATCCAAATTTCTCCCGTAATGTTATGGATCATTCATATGTCATTGTTTGTCCCTTGTCGAGGTAAATTTCTGCCTTAGAGCTTATTCCTCACTAGATAAGTGTATAGAGTTTGTTCAAACATAGTACATGGTTGTTGTTGTTAAAATCACCCTGAGCTATAATCGGTGGATGTGGCATTATGTTGGATTCCTCTTAGAGACTAAATATGGCATGATACATTATATTTTATCCCACGGAGCTTTCTATGGTCTGGTACATTGTGCACATCCATAGAGCCATGTTACAGCTTGATATGATATATTGTATATGCATAGAGCCTCATTAAAGCCTGGTAGGTTGTTTCTCCACATAGCCTTGGTAGGTCCTGGTACTTTATTGTTATTATTAATAGATATGAGTTGGGAATAGGTAGCTAAAACCACAAACGTTTTCCTTAAATCCATAATTCTCAAATATCATGTTTATCAGTTTAGTTTCAGTTTATAGTTATTAAATTGCCTTAAATACCAGTTGATTTCATTCATACAGACGTCCCTTTTATCGGGGGAACTTCATTTCATGTGTCAGGTCCTGCGAGATAGATAGATAGATGGATAGACCTCCCAATAGGCGATCTCAAATTGATTTTAGCTCATTGTCATTCGGAGTTGCCAGGTCCTAAGTATGGAGTATTTTGTTATGTATATAGCTATGATGGGTAGGCCGAGGCACTATCCTGCACACATTATAGTTGATCTTATGTAGAAGCTTGTAGACATGTACTGGGTATGTATCCTTTTGTATTGTATAGTTGTAGATATACATGGTCACCTTGTTGGCCCGTATATGTATGTATGTATTTTGAGTAGTTTCCTGAAAGTTTGATATACTTGATTATCCTTAGAATCATATTTTATAGCCTTG
The DNA here is from genome assembly GCA_029844215.1 of Przewalskia tangutica. Lineage (NCBI taxonomy): Eukaryota > Viridiplantae > Streptophyta > Magnoliopsida > Solanales > Solanaceae > Przewalskia > Przewalskia tangutica. The sequence goes on from CM056732.1 coordinate 30,647,584, forward strand.
TCGGCATAAAATATTTTAATTTGTGATATGATTTGCCCTTGTTGGAATAATATGTTTCTATGTGTGTCATGTTGTGAAGTGTCATAGATAGGTAAGCTAAGTCATGTATGGCACTAGGTGTCTATCTCGCCTCCATAGATTTGGGGCGTGACAAATTTGGTATCAGAGCTAGGTCATGCCTTAAGGAGTCTACAAACTGTATCTAGTAGAGTCTTATTTATGGATGTGTTGTGCACTACATTTATAAACTAGATGTTATAGGTCATTTAAGATTGGTTACTGATGTACGATTTATACACACGCTAAACGCAAGTGCACGTATCGTTACAAGTAATATAGTCTAGAAGACCGAGTTATCGTCCTCAGGAATTAGTGCTCAATTACCAACTGCTATTCTATGGTATCTATTTGGTGATCGATGAGTTGATGGTTTGTTTATATCTATGTTTATAGACGCTAACTAAATTACTTTATTTTACTTCAGATATGGTGGAAATAGGGCTTCCAAATCTCCTCAACTATCCGCTCGCTTTTAATCGTTAATGCAACAATTAAGGTTCTTCTTCTATGTTGAGATAGCAGGTTAACTAAGCCGTTTTATACTCCTGTTAAGGTAATATAAACACTCAACTCCAATGGAGAACCCTTCTATCTTTTGATGAAAAGATTGACTACAAAGGAGGATTAAGAGCAATAACCTATTAAGCTACACAAGTATCGGGGTACTTTCGTCCACGATTTAAACCTATGTTTATTCAACTATAGCATATTCACAATCTCCCCTTTCTGATTTCGATTAGAACTCATATAAGTGATGATAACTAGTGATCAATTAATTATCAAGCAATCAAAACAATTATTGAATAAACCTCAATAATATCCTAGCCATAGACATGCTAAGAACTAAAATAATAAGATATACTAGAAAGAAATAAAGTAAAGAACAAGAAAATTACTCAAAACTGAGTCTCCAATCTTGAAGTAATGCTATGATGAATGATAAGGTGTGTCACCCCAAAACTGACCTAAAAGGCCCTATTTATATCCCAAAAAACGTGTAAAACCTTTTCCTCTTTGGTCTTGGCCCAGTCCTATTCAGATTTGTCAAATTTCCCGCGTCGGCGCCACGGCCGCAACTGCGCCGTGTCGCCAAACCTGCGCTGGTCTTCTTGGCGACGTGGCTCGCCATCTGGTTGGTTGGCGCCCACGCGCCGCCTGCCCCGGTTTGCCAACTTTTCAGCTCTTTGTGCTCTGGACCCTCTGTTTCTGCCTTCTTTTCGCTCCTTTTCACCGATGTGCCACATTAAACCACTGTGACTCAAAATAAAGAAAATATATCCTAACACGACACAAGTTTATACAAAAAAAAGCAAAAGACTAACTAAAAATGACTCAAAAAGGTGTATATAAAATACACCAATCAAACACCCCCAAAGTTAACCTTTGTTCGCCCTCGAGTAAAGATCAAAGATATAAGAATAAGGACACGAAGAAAGGAAAATAGACTGACTTAAAGACACTGATCACTTTGCTGCACACTAGTTACTTAGAAACGCATGAAGGTTAGTAGAATAATATGCAGGAACATATAACATGAATTTTTAGCATTCTAAACACTCAAGTCAGATATTTCGCAAATTCAATTCAATCATACTCAATGGATGTAAAAATACCTAACTATGCATGTCAATTTCAAAATCTTATGGCATGTTTACTTGCTATTCTCCACTAATCATGGATACACATATTAGAGATCCAGAGCTTTTCAGGGTTGTAATGTAGGCTTAAGCAGGGGTAGGTAAAAATAGACATTTAGGCTCAACTTACGTACCATAAGCTCTTCTTGCTTTCAATTCTTCCCATTTCTTTTGATTCTCTTTTTATTCTCATAAATATCTCTCCCCTCTTTTGTTTTGAGGGAATAAGGTGCATGATAAATAGTAAGCACCCCCAAACTTAGGCTTTTGCCTATTTATTATTTTTCATTGGGGTGCAACTAAATTGTTCACTCTCTTTTATCTCTTTTTCAACACTTTATATTCCAACAATCTCAATTTTTCTTTACTTATGGCACAAGTATGGAATTATAGGGTGTCAAAGAAAGACCTTATTTTTAGGCTCAACGGGGCTGACTAGGGGTACAATTTTAATGTCAGGGATAGACAAAGAATGGTAAGAAAGGGCTAACAAAGAATTGCCTGAGTCATATCCCTAACATGTATATCCTAACTATTTCGCCTTAAATAGCAAGCAAGCAGACATATAGGTTTAATCACTAACAATGCATAAATCAAGCAAGATACCCCAAATAGTTTAATTTCATGAATTCTTGGCATATTTAACCTAAGTGTTCAGATGGTTGATTCTAATTCCATTACATTATTCCACTTTACTTAACTAGGCATTTCAAGTAACTACAGCATGCATGATCATATAAAAAAAACTTAGACTCAAATAAACATAGAAATAACAACAAAAAGACTCAAAAACACATCAAAAATAAACTAAGAACTCCCCCCTAAACTTAAATCATACATTGTCCCTAATGTGCAAGACTCAAAAATAAAAGAAAGACGGGACAACTTACAGACTTGTGGTTTAAAATGGTGGCGGTAGCGGCGGGTAATGGTTCCGGGCAGCTATTTTTCAAAAATCCCTTCACGGCGCCACGGCCCTGAGATTGGCGCCGTGGCACCCAAACTTCCGCAAGTTTCTGGACTTCCGGCGCCGTGGCGCCCAAACTTCCGCAAGTTTCTGGACTTCCGGCGCCGTGGCGCCCAATTTCCTGCGCCTCTCTGGAATTTCGGCGCCATGGCCCTCTGCTGGGCGCCGTGGCACCGGGCTGGTTTTTCTCCCCTCTCGCGTTTTTCGTCCTCCACTTTTTAGCCTTGTACCTGTCATCACAACATGCAAACAATACCTTCCGTGAGACTGTTCTAACTAAAACTAAATTGCATAAATTTAAAAACCTTGGGTTGCCTCCCAAGTAGCGCTGTCTTTAACGTCTTTTAGCCGGATGCATGTTCCCATTCATTTTGGAATGAGATAGGTCACTAGGCTCATGTATTTCATTTCATTGATCAAATATGGTTTCAACCTCTGTCCGTTTACCTTGAAAGGGGCTCCATCTCACTTCAATCGCACTACAGGAATGCTCTTTGCGATTACGGTCCCGACTAACGCGATTTGAGCTTGCGGGAACAAATTTCAACCTTGAGTTGAATAAAAGCACTTGTTGTCCTGCTTGGAAGTCTTTTGGGATCAACATCTTATCATGTCATACTTTGGTTCGTTCCTTGTAGATCCTTGCATTCTCATAGGTATTGTGTCTGAATTCATCCAACTCGCTCAGTTGTAGCAACCTCTTCTGCCCTGCTGTCTTGGCATCCATGTTCAGCTTTCTCATTGCCCAATAAGCCCTGTGTCCTAACTCTACTGGCAGATGACATGCTTTACCAAAAACTAACTTATATGGTGACATTCCAATGGGGGTTTTGAATGTTGTTCTGTATGCCCATAGTGCGTCATCCAATTTGATAGACAAATCCTTTCTTGAGTCATCCACCATCTTTTCCAATATGTTCTTCACTTCCCTGTTTGAAATATCTGCTTGCCCATTTGCTTGAGGGTGATAGGGTAATGTGGTGCGGTGGTAGACTCCATATCGGGAAAGCAGTGTATCAAGCTGCTTGTTGCAAAAGTGGCTTCCTTCATCACTGATGATGGCCCTGGGAGTACCAAACCTTGTGAATATATTCTTTTGGAGGAACCTTTGGATAGTCTTACTGTCATTTTCTTTAGTGGCTACCGCTTCTACCCATTTGGACACATAATCCACTGCAAGAAGAATGTACTGATTCCCAAATGACGACGGGAATGGACCCATGAAGTCGATCCCCTATACATCAAATAGTTCCACCTCCAAGATCCTATTCGAAGGCATTTCATTTCGTCTTGATATATTTCCTGTTCTTTGACAACGATCACATCTCTTCACAAAGGTGTGGGCATCCTTGAAGATGGTTGACCAATAGAACCCACTTTGCAGTACCTTCGCAGCTGTTCTTGATGCCCCAAAATGTCCACTACATTGTAAGGTGTGACAATGGGTGAGAATCTGGTGCATCTCATCCTCTGGTATACATCGCCTGATGACTTGGTCGGCGCAATGCTTGTATAGCATTGGCTCCTCCCAATAGTAGTGTTTTACTTCAGAGTAGAACCTCTTCACTTGCTGTCTTATCAATCCTGGGGGTACTACCTTGGCTGTGAAAAAATTAACAAAATCAGCGTACCAAGGTAACTTAAAGACAACACTTACTTGAAACAATTGCTCATCTGAGAAGTGATCATTTATCTGCACATCCTTGGTGTTCTGGCTCTCTATGTTTTCAAGCCTCGACAAGTGGTCATCAACTGAGTTCTCTGTCCCCTTCTTGTCACGGATCTCCATGTCAAATTCTTGTAATAGCAGAACCCATCAGATAAGGCGAGGTTTTGCATCCTTCTTTGTCATCAAGTACTTTATGTCAGAGTGGTCAGTGTATACTATCACCATATTCCCAATTAAGTATGGACTGAATTTCTCGAATTCATACACTATTGTTAGCAATTCTTTTTATGTAGTGGCATAATTCAATTGTGCATCATTAAGAGTTTTACTAGTATAGTAAATGGATCTGAATACCTTATCGACCCTCTGCCCAAGAACTGCTCCCACTGCATAATCACTTGCATCACACATTAGTTCAAATGGGAGCTCCCAGTTTGGTGCAATGACTATGAGTGTTGAGATAAGCCTCTCCTTGAGTTTCTGAAAAGAGGTCATGCATTCTTTATTGAATTCAAAAGCAACCCCAGTCATTAGCAAGGTGGAAAGAGGTTTTGAAACTTTTTAGAAGTCATTGATGAGATCTTCTATAAAAACCGGCATGCCCAAGGAAACTTCCGACCCCTTTTGTTGATACTGGAGGTGGGAGAATTTCGATTACTGAAATCTTTGCTTTGTCCACCTCAATACCTTGGTTGGATATTTTGTGTCCAAGGACAATCCCCTCTTTTACCATGAAGTGACACTTCTCCTAATTCAGCACAAGGTTGGACTCTTCACACTGTTTCAACACTGCTTCCAAGTGTCTCAAACACTCGTCGAACGAGGACCCAAAGACCGAGAAATCATCCATGAAAATCTCTATAGTCCTCTCCATCATATCAGAGAAAATTGCCATCATACACCTCTGAAAGGTCGCAGGTGCATTGCAAAGCCCAAATGACATCCTTCTGAATGCAAACGTACCAAAGGGGCAGGTGAATGTTGTATTTTCCTAATCTTCTGGTGCTATGGCAATTTGATGATACCCTGAGTAACCATCCAAGAAGCAGTAGTAATTGTGCCCTGCAAGTCTATCCAATATCTGATCTAGAAATGACAACGGAAAGTGGTCTTTTCTGGTTGTCTTATTCAACTTGCGATAGTCAATGCAAATTCTCCACCCAGTAACTGTTCTAGATGGAATGAGTTCATTCCTTTCGTTGGTCACTACTGTCATACCACCCTTTTTGGGCACCACTTGCACCGGACTCACCCAGACACTGTCAGAGATAGGATAAATTACCCCAGCATCAAGCCATTTCATGATTTCTTTTCTGACTACCTCCTTCATGTTTGGATTCAGTCTCCTCCGTGCCTCAATGGAGGGTCTGCTCTCCTCATCTAGACGGATCTTATGCATCACTGTTGACGGACTTATCCCCCTTATGTCTGCTAATGTCCACCCAATGACACGCTTGTGAGCCCTCAGTACTCTCAGTAGCTTCTCAACCTCCATTGTGGATAGATGACATGAGATGATCACTGGTAAAGATTGATTCTCGCCTAGATATCGGTACTGCAAATGATCTGGTAGAGTCTTCAACTCTAACTCTGGAGCTTTTTCTGTGGATGGTACTGATCTCTCTGGCATCTGCCCAAGCTCTTCAAATCTCTTCTTATCACATTGCTCATAAGAATTCATCCAATTTGCATACTCCATAAGATTCGGATCATTGCCACTACTCTCATCCCATCGTGTCAGCACTTCTTCAAGTGCATCAGCATTTCTGAACCCATTTTCCGACACTGCTTCTTCGATCACATAAATGGCGAAGCAATTGTCACTCGCCTCTGGGAAGGTTGCTTCTCGAAAAACATTGAAAATCACCTCTTCTTCTTCCACACGAAGTCTCAACTCACCTTTTCGAACATCAATGAGTGTCTGTCATGTGGCTAGGAAGGGTCTGCCAAGGATAATGGGGATCATGTCATTATCTCTCATGTCTAAGATGATGAAATCAGCGGGAAAAATGAACTTGTCCACCTTAACCAACACATCCTCGATGACTCCTCTAGGGTGGACGATGGAGCGGTCAGCTAGCTGCAAAGTGATGTTTGTAGGTCTGGCTTCTCCCATTCCAAGTTTCCAAAACACCAGATAGGGCATCAAATTTATACCTGCCCCCAGATCACACAACGTCTTCTGACACTCAAACTTTCCTATAGTGCATGGGATGGTGAAACTCCCCAGATCTTTCAACTTCTGAGGTAGCTTTCTCTGTAGGATGGCACTGCATTCTTCAGTCAACACCATTATTTCATAGTCATCTATCCTCCTCTTTTTGCTGAGAATCTCCTTCATGAACTTTACATAACTCGGCATCTGCTCTAGTGCCTCAACAAACGGGATGTTGAGTTGCAATTGTTTGAGAACTTCCAGGAATTTAGAGAAATGTTTGTCAAGAGAACTTGTTTTTAGCCTCTGGGGTATGGTATCTTCACCTGGGGTGCGTCCACAACTGCTCCCGAAATCATTGTACCTTCTGAGCCCTGGGCGCCACGGCCCTGAGATTCGGCGCCATGGCGCCCAAACTTCTGCAATGTCTCAGGATTATCGGGGCCGTGGCACTGCAACTTCTGCGAGAAATCTGGGCCCTTCTTTTCTGGACACGGTGGTGGTGAGTTTTCTTCCACTGGTTCGTCATTTCTCAGGTCAATCTCCTGGCATTGCTCTTTTATATTCTCCCCAATATGTTCAGGGTGATTCGCTTGTATTCTGTTGCTTAGCATGCCCGCGAGTTGTCCTATTTGCGTTTCCAAATTCTTTAGGAACACTCTTGTCTCATCTATGAACTGAGTTTGGTGCCTAGTTAGCCTGAGTATGGCTGCTCGTAGCCCATCCTGCTCTTCTTGTGGGGCGTGGGGGTTACATTGTTGTTGATAGTTCTGTAACCCTTGATAGTGGTAATCCATGTTTGCAGGGTCCCCGAGATGAATCAAAACCAAAAAACGGATGTGGCGCATGGTTCCACAATAAAATAAAATAAAAGAAAAATAAAAACCAAATTAGAAATTAAGCATAGAAAGATTGATATTGAACTACGTCAATCCCCGACAACGGCGCCAAAAACTTGATGTGCGATTTATACACACGCTAAATGCAAGTGCACATATCGTTACAAGTAATATAGTCTAGAAGACCGAGTTATCGTCCTCAGGGATTAGTGCTCAATTACCAACTGATATTCTATGGTATCTATTTGGTGATCGATGAGTTGATGGTTTGTTTATATCTATGTTTATAGACGCTAACTAAATTACTTTACTTTACTTCAGATATGGTGGAAATAGGGCTTCCAAATCTCCTCAACTATCCGCTCGCTTTTAATCGTTAATGCAACAATTAAGGTTCTTCTTCTATGTTGAGATAGCAGGTTAACTAAGCCGTTTTATACTCCTGTTAAGGTAATATAAACACTCAACCCCAATGGAGAACCCTTCTATCTTTCGATGACAAGATTGACTACAAAGGAGGATTAAGAGCAATAACCTATTAAGCTACACAAGTATCGGGGTACTTTCGTCCACGATTTAAACCTATGTTTATTCAACTATAGCATATTCACAATCTCCCCTTTCGGATTTCGATTAGAACTCATATAAGTGATGATAACTAGTGATCAATTAATTATCAAAAAATCAAAGCAATTATTGAATAAACCTCAACAATAATAAGAAGAAACCAAAACATGCATTAATTCATAAGAACGAGGTTCAAGCGATTCGACATGGAAAGCCCTAAATTAATTTAGTTCCTAGCCATAGACATGCTAAGAACTAAAATAATATCTAACATATACTAGAAAGAAATAAAGTAAAGAACAAGAAAATTACTCAAAACTGAGTCTCCAATGTTGAAATGATGAATGATAATGTGTGCCACCCCAAAACTGACCTAAAAGGCCCTATTTATATCCCCAAAAACGTATAAAACCTTTTCCTCTTTGGTCTTGGCCCAGTCCTATTCGGATTTGTCAACTTTCTCGCGTCGGCGCCACGACCACCTGGCCGCGCGTGGCTAAAACTTCGCGGCTGGTGCTTGGGCTCGTGGCTCACGATCTGGTTGGTTGGTGCCACGGCGCCGCCCTGTTCTGCACCCGATTTGCCACCTTTTCAGCTCTTTGTGCTCTGGACCCTCTGTTTCTGCCTTCTTACTCATATTTTCGATATAGATTGTACAGAGATGGCTGGAAGACCTCAACTAGCTAGAGGGTTAATATAGCGGTAGGAGAGGGGACTAGTAGAGAGCCTCCTAATATCCATCGCCATCTGAGCCTAAAGGATAGACACTCTCCAAGCTATTTCTGACTCCTCCACCACCTAAGAAGCTCACAGAGCCACATCACCTCAGGTTCCTCTCTTTGTTCCATCTAATAAGGATATCAGAAGTGCAGTACATCTATTGACCCAATTAGTGGCTATGCAGACTCAACGTCATACTAGAGCACCAACAAGTGCTAGGCCCTCTGAGGGGTTGGGGAATTGGAAGGTTCAAGAGTTTATCGGTTTGAGCCTCCAGAGTTTATAGGGTCAAATACATTTGAGGACCCCTAAAATTTCATTGATCAGCTTCCACAAGATCTTCAGGGTCATGCATGCTACTGAGACTGAGGCAGTAGAGTTAGAAGCCTTCAGGTTGCAAGATATTGCCATTATTTGGTATGCGTTGTGGAAGCGGTCTAGAGGTCAGGATGCCCCTCCAACAGTTTGAGAGGATTTTACAGAAGAGTTCCTAGATAATTATTTGCTTTTAGAGATTTAAGGCTAGAGTTGATCAATGTTTATCCCTCAGGTAGGGCAACATGAGTGTCAGAGAGTATAGCCCCAAATTCAATTATTTGGCCATGTATGCTCCATTTATAGTAGAGACTATACATGCTAGAGTTCATCAGTTTGTGGCAGACTTAAGCCATATTTGGTTGATGAGTGTACGATGACATATTTGAATGATAATATGGAAATTTCTCAGATTCAGGCCTTTGCTCATAATCTAGAGGAGCATAAATTCAAGTGTGGGTCTTCTTAGAGGATTGAGAGAGATCCTAACAAGAGTGCGAGATTCACTAATTATCATAGAGTGTTTCAGGGTGATTTCAGACTATGATCTTTTGGACGGCCATCTAGGTGATGTGCGATTTAATGCACACACTTTAACGCAAGTGCACGTTGTCGAGTCAAGTAATATAGTCTTTGAAGATCGAGTTATCGTCCTCAGGGATTAGTGTTCAAGTACCAACTTCTATTCTTTGTTATCTATTTGGTGACCGATATTTGAGTTGTTGATTATAATTAATAATTATAAAGACTAATTAACTATGTGTTTACTTCAGTGATGATGGAAATAGCAAAATTAATCCGTTTCTTTGAAAAAATGTACCAAGTCAATTTTACTTTTTTAAAATTAATTTTATGGCAACTCTAATCGAAACGATATACATATCATTTTGCCTATACTAGGTAACAACCATAATCATTCCAATAATTTGTCGGTCTGTATTTATAATAATATCAACACATAATATATGTATTGGAAATGAGACGGTTCAGACCACAACCTCAATGGACCCACTCTCAGTATTTCCAGTGATATACATGGGGTATACTGGATTTGTATGCCTAATATACTTGTATACTTATACAACAATCCATACCTGATATTCTGTTTTGGGTAACTCATGCTTCTTAGCATTAGGCTTTGCATTCTAAAGGAAAAGACCTAGACTTTCTCTTACACATGTACACTTAAACCATTTTTATGACAAATCAAATTTAGGTAGACCAGTCATAAACTTTAGTGCTCATAACACAAGATTGTGTGATAACTGAGGGTAATTAGATTAGCTAGGTAAACTCATACATTCTATCACACTATGTTATCCAGTTTACCATTGAAGACCACACACAAAGCATCAAAATAATGTATACAAATGCCATCTTGGTTCAAAGAGCAATCAGGTTGACATTGCCAAATTCAAGTAAGACACAATCTGATGGCAGATCAACAACATTACACTGACAGCTTTCTTTTAGGCTAAATTTAGTCATGGAGATATACAGGACATTATAGGCATTTCAGACTGGGGGAAGCAATCACAGAGTCTGGGAGCATGTTCAATACAGCCTTATTGACAGAACTATTAATATGAACTAAAAGGACGAATCATTATTTGCAAAATAGCCAAATTGAATTCTCTACTTAAACTCCTAGAGTCCTAGGTGAGTAAATATGATTCAAATGGATATCCTCTATTAGAAAGATGCACACATAGCAGTTAATACAACACTTTAAAAAGATATGCATGTCATTTCATTCTAATATGGAGGTAGTCTAAATATGTATCAATCAAGACTAGACATTGAGCACTTCATGACATGCAGCTATAAGGTTTTTGGTCCTCATTTCCTAACAGGTGTTCATTAGGTGGTCTAGACTTAGCAAACTTTCAACTCAATATATAGAGGATGAGAATGTCATTCAACATAGTACCTTAACACAATTAGGCGTTATTATGAATTCTTAAGGATTTAATGTTATTAACCTAAGTCAATGGGCAAATGACCACCTAACAGGACTTATATCCATAGAGCAAAGGCACACCATGCTTGTATGTGACAATAGGATAAGCACACATGAACTAAATATGAAACAAAGCATATGTAAGCATGGAAGAGTCAGCAACAGGGAAAACAAATAACCACTTAGCTTGAATTATCAACAGGGATCACAAGGTGGGCATGAATGGTTTACACAGACACCATGTGATTCATGTATCATGCTAACAAATCTTAAGGATCCTATTCAACTTATATTAAGCTCAGATTCAACAGAATGCAATGAATCAAACAAGCACTGAGACATGTATTACTCCTATACAAACCTAAACTAACTCTAACAGATACATGATTGACAGAGTATGAACTAAAATAGGTTCATTAACACATAAATAAGTGTTCTAAGTTCAACTAAAGTTGTCCTATTCTTAAGACAAACATTACATTCACAAATTAAAACAAAGAAATACTATCACCAGAAATCATAGACAAACAGACCCTTTCAAGTTTATTTTTAAGCTTGGACTAACCTTAAATTAGCTATAATTAACACACATTCTTCATAAGATCAATTACAACAAGCTCATGATTATGTAGATCACAGTTAAACAGACATCAAGTTCATATCCTAACCTACACTGGCCCTAAATTAGGTGTGATAATACTCATAAACTTAAATACATTCTTTATCCCAAGATACATTAAGCAACAAGAGCTCTAAATCATGTTAAATCAATGTTAATCTTGGAACCAGTTGAAAATGGCATTCATGAGTCCCAAAATAGACTCATTATAAAAAAAATCATGGATAAATAACTATCCAGTTCATTTTAAGTCTAAATTACTCTTAAGTTAGCTACATATTGTTCATGAATCACCTAAACAGGTTCACAAACCAAACCACAAACAGAAAGTAGTCATTTATAATAATCTTCTCAGAACTGAATCAACCTTATCAATTATTGAACACATACAAATTAACTAAGCATGCTAAAAATCACATAATGTACACAAAAACAGTTAATTAAAATGAAAATACTTAAGGGAGAGACCTCAAACTCTTGCAAACACACAAAAAAGGAAGGGTTTTCATTTGTGACGACTAGTTAAGTCTAATTAGGGTTCCACCAAAGGGCTTGATTTCCAATTAAGCAAGAACTAATCAAAATTTAACTAAAAATTGCTCTTAAGAATATAAAACCAAATATTCGAGTTGCGGACCATCATAATGAGAAAGGGTTCAATATATAGAGTTCATGAAATCCTAGAGGACCCAATTGAGATCGGTGTGGGAGAACAAGTTTTGACAGGAAAGTTTCCTCCCAATAGAAATTCTCAATTTGAAATCGTATGGGACACAAATCATTAAAAATTCATAGGAAAGCAACAAAGGGAGGGGTAACCTCACTTGTGGGGGTGGCGGCGGCGTAGTGGTGTGTGGGCAAGAGCATTAACCTATTTTGGACAAATAAGACTGCATAAAGCGATTTGTATGCTGCAGATTCATAGGCATGAAGAGAGAAGAGGGGCCTTAGACCATCGATTGTCCCGATAATTATAGGAAGACAATTTGAATGATATATTGAGTTAAAATAATTGAAAATTATTTAATATATATATAAGACATAATTTTGTTAAGTGGAGATAATATCTCCTGCTGAAAAGGTGAAATGACAAATTAATTTGGCAACTGGGCTGCTAGAAATTCATTTTTTACCACTAATTTAATTGTTATTTTCAATAATTTGACCGAATTAAAAAAAAATCATTTTTTTAAATTTTTCAAGATCTATAAAAAGAGACTAAGTTTACTTCATTTGGACACCAAAATATTTTGGTTATTTTCTCTAAATTTCTATCTTCTTCCAAATTATTTGCTATTTTTTTTAATATGGATTCTAATCAAAATTTTAATCTTCCTCCAAATTTTATATTTCCTAACCAACTACAAAATCTCAATATTCAACGTCCACAAAATTCTCAAAATATGTCATCCAATTTTCAAATGTCATATATGATGCCAACTAATTTTGGTATGCAATATCCGTATAACCGAAAAGTTTATTTGGCAAAAATTTGGAACAACCGAAAATTAATTTTCAATTTGTGATTTTAATATTATCAATATTTTAGTGTGTTTTTGATAAATTGTACGATTAATGTATCTCCATTAATAAAATCATGTATTGTTGTGTTTTAATATTATAATAATATTTGATAAGTGTCAAAATTAAATGAATATAAGTAATTTATAATTTTATTATTATATGTGTAATAATATGAATTACAAGAATAATATCATATACAAAATAGAAAATGAGATAAAATGAATATATATGGTGGGATATATGTATTGATGTGGAGGAAAAAATTAATTATTTTATTAAATATCTCCTATTATAAAGTGTATTTGACAAATGGAGATATTTAATGATGTGACAGATGAATAATCTGATGTGATATGAGATAAAAATGATTTCAATTATCTTTCTACCGGAGATGGTCTTAGGTATTCGTTATTTGTCAAAATAAAAAGAGAGAAAAGGGATTGGGGTTTACACGTGAAGTTAAAGGACTTGGGCCGGACCCGACAACTTTAAAAGGATCACTAAATATAAAAGCAAAAAGTGATCATTTTTTAAATTAATAAATGGCCAATGTAATTTTATATAGCATAATCAAGTCACAAGATTTCAATTGAGCCCAAATTTGACATTAATTGGAAATTGAAATCTATAAAATATGCAAAAAATTCTTAATTTAAAATAGAAAAAACTTAAAATCAAGATGTTAATTATCCTATTTAACTAAACAATTTTTCCAAACTTGGACGGAATAAAATATTAATTACTTCTAAACTGAGAATTTATACAATTAATTGCACAATTAGCTTATCTTTTAATTTTAAAAATTTGAAATTAATGATTAAATAATGTAAAAATGATATGATATACAATAAGTATACTGGATGGTATACTGTCAAATAAAATGACAATACTTCTGGAGTAATTTTGCAAAAACATCTTTGTCTTGTACAAGTATATTTTACTACGTCTGTGACTCAGAAACTCTGGATAATTAAATAAAAATTATTGGGGATAAAAATAAGGTGTCAATAGTAGTTAGTTTGGTTTGGACCAATAGAAAATGCGCAAATTTAATCCATCTATAAATAATCACCCACATTGCATCAAACTTACTAAAAATATGTGGTAAGCTTACCACAAACTCCATAGCAGAATATTTCCCCTTTAAAACTTCTAAAAAAGTCGAGTTTTATAAAATATTCTCGAGTAAGAGATATTTTTAACATAAATCCTTTCCCTACTTATCACATCACTCATAAAATCCCCATCCTTCTTCCTTCTCCATTCACCAGTTGATCGACGTCCAGAAGTACATATTTTAGATACTTTGCGCCTTTCATTTGTTACTCTTTTCTCGTGTTGTAAGTATATTGCGGCCACTTCATACTTGATATTTTTATTTATTGTATTTAGGTAATGTTTAATGTTAAGCTCATGTTTTGATATAAAAAAGGAGAAATATGACTTTGATGTCTGAGTAGAACTCGTTCATGAGTTTTTGGAATGAGCTAAGCACCCACAAGGAGTTGAAAATTTGATTGCGACCCTGCACTATATTTCTATATGGTGTGGCCAAACAAGTATAATTAGCTCTAAATGATATTTTGATGGACCACTATATCCGCATCATTGAATTTTGAGGTTTATGAGAGATATATGCTCATTTTAGTGAAGTGACATAGAAAATGCAAAGTCACCTTGTTCCACCTACCTAGTACATACGGCGTATCCTCCTATTTTCAGCCTAGTTCAAGTTTGTTTTGGATATTATTAAGATATTCGGCCCGTGATTAAATCTTAACACTATAAATACATGTTCTTACATGTTTTTGAGGGAATTAAGAAGAGGGAATCTGTTACACCTAGTAGTTTTCCAACATATCATGCAATCGATTAGCTTAAGTATTTTGAGAAAGTATGAAACTTTATGGGAGAGTAATAAGGGTTTAAAACTTGTTTATAGAAGTAGTTAGACAAATCAAAGAGAATACGTTTTGATGAAATTATGTACCTTTCTGAAAAGTACCCTCCAAGGTACATACCGTACAAAAATGTACGGATCATACATTTTGGGAGCCTTATTCATACCTAGCCACAACCCTTTTCCAGACCATTATTTAGGACATAAGGCTGAATATACGGACCGTTCATTAATGTATGGATTGTACCTTTGTACTGTACATCTTGGTTGTGGCTTTTATTTGTCATGTATAAATACATGTCGCTGAATCAAAACCCCTCATTTCTCTCATCTTCTAGACCAAAACCCTCTTGAAAACATTTCTTAAGATTCTTTATGAGTCTTAAATAAGAATCCAATATAAACTACGCAAGCTCGATGTGAGAAATCCTGTAAACATCATTAGATCTTCTTCTTCCTTATTGCAACAATTTCAAAAAAGTCTTGGTGATGAAGTAAGCTGAGCATTGGAGTTTTCCCAGTGGATTTAAGGTAAGTCTCATCTTCTTTAGCTTACTCATAGGTTTTTAGAAGTGTTGAGTTAAGATTTTTGGAGAATTCTTGAAGAAATTGTGTTTATGAGCCTTAAAACCAAGTTGTGTAGTATGTGTTGTTTTTATGTGATTTGAGTTACTAAATTAAGTTATAAGGATATGGATATAGTTATGGTGAGGATTATGGATGGTAATGGGGATTGTTGTGATAGGATATGTAGAATTAAAGATACAAATGATCTTATAGAGTTATGAACACAAGTTGCTTGATAAAATATCTAAGTGAACTTCTTTATAAAATGTGGATTCGATATTGATGCAAATCATTCGTTTAATGTAGATAATCTTTCGTAGATCTTATGAGGGCCCGTGGGACTTAAATAGCTTCGACAATAAGGTTTGTAAGGCTTTTTTCTTCTTCGACATGATCTTGTTTAAGACTAAAAGTAAGATAAAATATTGTCAAACGAGTCCATTCTTGGTATCTTGATTATATATTGTGTTTCCTTACATTATTGATTACAATTTTAGTATATTCCTTATCGGAATTCTCACTCACATCTTATGATATTCCTTGTGATATGATTGATTCAGAGAACTAGGATTTAATTGTAACGTTTGTTGTATATTATGCATAATGATAGTCGAAGGATAACGATAATAGGTCACTCCGACTCTATTCATGGTGTCCATTGAGGTCTGTCTTGCATTGCACTTATATATATATATATATATGTATCTATTTTTTTATCGTGTTGCTCTATAGTCAGCTGAGCAGACACTTATATGGGCATACCACTGATCAGTTGGGCATATATTACCGAGTCCTATATGGCCGAGAAGTTTATGTTGATATTGGCCCCACATGGAGGCTTGTTACTATACTATATGGCTCCATAGAGTGGCACAATTTTACTTTTATACATACATTCATGGTTATGTCAGTTATATAGCCCGAACGGTCTTTTCTGAGTTTCTGGTTGACCTTTGTACCATTCTCTTACATTACCTTCATAATTTACATGATTTACCTACCTTACATATTCAGTACATTATTTTATATTGACGTCCCTTTCTGGGGTGCTGTGTTTCATGCCCGTAAGTACAAATAGACGGACCAATGTACCTCATCAGTAGGGTGCCTATTTTTAGCTGCTGGTAGTCTCACTCCACTTCTCCAGAGTTTCTCTACGGATTCGATAGATAATATTGTACATATTTCTAGCGTTTTAGGTATAGCGGGGCCCTATACCACCCACTGATCCTGGGAGACAGGAGCATCAGGATGAGGTTGTATCACGGGCGTCCAAGACTTTACCCCACCACATCGAGATGAGCATATGGGAGCATATGTACCCTTAGTTCCTCCTTATGCCGCTACTGAGTATGACCTTGACATGCGTAGTACCGTATAGTTATTGAATCGGTTAGTATCCTCCTAGGCCCAGGGTCAGACTACTGGTCCTTTTGATAGAGCGATCAGTATGAGAGTTTGAGATTCATCAACTTGGACCGCTCGGTATTCATGGGATCAAACCCAAATGTAGACCCATAGAACTTTCTATATTAGATGCATCGTACTTTATAGGTAAGACATGTATCGGATACTGAGTCATTAGAGTTAGCTTTTTATAGGTTGTGTGATGTTATCATGATCTGCTATGAGACTTAAAAGTAGACTCAGGGACCCTGTGCCCCACCACCTGGATAAAGAGAGTGCCAGTGAGCTCCGATGAGCTAGACATGATAGGTTCTTACATCTAGAGCAGGGTAATATGAGTATGCAGAAGTATATTTTTCAGTTTAATTCATTAGGAGGGTATGATTCGATGATTGTAGCCGAGATGAGTGACTTGGCGCATAGCTCATAAATGGTTTGGGGTCATACTTGGTTAATGAGTGTAATACGACTTCTTTGAATCCGAATATGGATATTTCTTGCATTCAGGCTTATGTAGAGAATTTGGAGGATCGTAAGAGGCAGCAGTGTCAATCAAGAGGGGATAGAGACCAGCTTAAAAGGGTATGGTCCGCATGTGATATATGAGATTTTAGAGGTAGGTCTAGGCCACAGTTTTCCAATACCCAACTTGTACATCAGATAGTGCACCACCACAGTTTCAGGGCCAACAACATGATCAAACCATTTATTCTTGTTAGGGCCAGAGTTCATGGGCATCAGGCCCGCAGTATAGAGGAGAATCGAGTCATATAAAACCTACATTGCTTTATTGTGGCCAACGTGGCACAACTCATTTTGGGCAATGTTGTTAGTGTTCGTAAGTGTGTTACTCATATGAGAAGCCTGGTCATATTATGCGATTTTGTCCAACGAGAGGCGGGGGTAGTATGGCACAACTTACAGGATCATTATCTTTTTTTTCATCATCTATACGCCCTCCGGGGCAAGGTACACATACATCAGTTTGTACAGGTAGAGGCAGAGGTGGAGTGTCTAGCTCAGGCGGTCATCAGAACCATATTTATGCATTGTTAGGTCGACAGAACCTAGAGTCATCTCTGGATGTGGTGACTTGATGTGTATGCACTAATAGATGCGGGTTCTATTTTGTCATTCATTACTCTTTTTGTTGCTGGCAAGTGTGGCAAATAACCTGAATTATTATGTAAGTTGTTTGAAGTGTCTATTCCCATTGGTGAGACTATGAGAATTAAATAGGTATATCGGGGCTGTGACGTGATGATTTGTGATCGTCATAATTTGGACGACCTAAATAAATTGGAAATGGTCGATTTCGATGTTATTTTGGGTATAGAGTGACTAGTTTTTTGTTATGCTAACGTGGATTGTTATATGAAAGTAATTTCCCTAGCGAGCCTGTTATTGAATGGAAGGGTAATTCTCCAGCTCCTAAGAGGAGGTTTATTTCCTACCTTAAATCTTGAAAAATTATTCGAATGGATATATTTATCATCTGGTCTGAATTCAATGCGGAGGCAGAACCTCCAACTCTTTAGTCTGTCCCTGTTGTTAATGAATTCCCTAACGTGCTGATGAACTTCCAAGCATTCCTCATGACAGAGAAATTGATTTTGCTATTGATGTTCTTCCTATCACCTAACATATATATATTCCTCTATATAAGATGGCCCAAAAAATTGAAAGTGTAGCTGAAGGATCTGTTAGATAAGGTCTTTATTAGGCCTAATGCTTCATTATGGGGTGCACCTGTAATGTTTGTTCATAAGAAAGATGGAATGCTAAGGATGTGTATTGATTACCGTTAGCTGAATAAGGTCACTATCAAGAACAAATATCTGCTCCACAGGATTGATGACTTGTTTATTAGTTGTAGGATGACAAATACTTCTAAAATATCGATCTTAGATTCGGATACCACCAATTAAAGGTTAAGGAGAACGATATTCTGAAGATTCCTTTCAGGACTAGATATGGCCTCTATGAGTTTCTCATTATTCCTTCAGTATTACCAATGCACCATCGACTTTTATGGATTTGATAGGTCATATGTTTAAGATATTTCAAGATATCTTTATGATAGTATTTATTGATGATATCCTGGTGTATTCTCGATCAAAATTAGAGCATGAAGATCATTTGCGGACGATATTACAGATGCTTCAGGATCGTAAGCTATATGTTATGTTTTCCAAATGTGAATTCCAGTTGACTCGGTGGCCTTTCTCTGGCATATAGTATCAGATAAAGGCATCAAAGTTGATAGTCAAAAGATTGACGCAGTGAAGAAATGATTGTAGTCCACAACTCCTACTGAAGTGCATAGTTACTTGGGCTTGGTCGATTATTGTAGGAGGTTCGTAGAGAATTTCTTTTATATTGTCGCTCCCTTAACAAATATGACGCATAAGGAAGCTAAATTTTAGTGGACATATGTTTGCGAGAGGAGTTTTCAATAGTTGAAAAGTATATTAACATCGACACCTGTTCTGGCACTTCCTAAAGGATCAGAGGGTTATGTTGTTTATTGTTATGCCTCCAGAGTTGGGTTTGGTATTGTTCTAATGCAACACGGTAAAGTTATTGCTTATGCTTCGAGATAATTGAGGAAACATGAGCAGAACTATCTAACTCATGATCTTGATTTGGTAGCAGTTATATTTGCCCTGAATATATGGCGTCATTATTTATATAGAGTTCATGTTAATTTGTTTACAAATCATAAGAGCCTACAATACATTTTCAGACAGAAAAAATCGAATCATACATAGCAGAGATAGCTGGAGTTGCTGAAAGACTATGATATGGGTATCTTATACCATCCCGCAAAGTGAATATTATAGTTAGCGCATTGAGTCATAAGTCTATGAAAAGTCTGAGGCTTGTGGAAGTTGACAAGTTGGAGATGACTAAGGATTTGTATCGATTGTCCAATTTAAGTATACAATTTCTTGATGCTGGTGATGGGGGTGCTATAGTTCAGAATGCCACCGAATAATCTTTAGTGCCCGAAGTAAAAGCGCAACATTTCAATGATTCAAAATTGGTCAAAATCTTCCTGATACACAATCTCGCATAATCCTTAATTACCTCAACACAATACTTTTCTCACGGTTATCTAAAATTGTAACCTATGGCATGACGACGCTGAAGATCTTACCCGTCTCACAACCATCACCTAATAACCTGGGTACACATAACCCCATAGTACGTAAAACTATCCTTTTACGTGGGGGAGAGAGCTTATCTCCCTTTCATAATCTTGATCATCAAGTGCCACCTAATAATCGTATAGATTTTCAAAACCTACTAAAGATGTCTTATGTTTCCCGCGGCAGCACTCGTACTTATTTTATTCTTGTTTGTACATTTTCCTGAAATTATTTGGAAAGTCGTGGCCCTGGCCACCACACTAAACCAACTCCAAGTACCTCCAAGGACACTTAACATAAAATCCTTCATTTTTAGGCTTCTAAATCAAGTGACTCTTACTTTAAAACTTTAAGTAATTGATACATTTAAATCAAATTGCCCTTCTTTATTTCAAGTCATTTCTTTGTTTACATTATTAGAGAGAACCATCCCTTTAACTTTCCATAAAGTTGTTATAACCAACTTCCCATAAAGCCGTTATACTAACTTTATGCTTTAGAAACTAAGACATCTTTAACCTTTCATAAAGCCGTTATAACTAATTTCCCATAAAGCCGTTATAACTCTTTATGTCTTAGACAAATTCATTCTTTTTTATAACCAAGAGACTTATACTTTCAAATCAAGTTACATAACTTTCAAAATACTTCAAGTCTCTTAACTTAGAATATCAAGTCTCTTAACTTAGAATATCAAGTTATCAATATTTTTCCAAATCAAGTATTCTATACTTTTCAAGTCAAGTAACATATACTTCTTTGAAAACAAATTACTATACTTTCGAAAATCCAAACAAGGATACCAAAATGAAACCGAGTTCATTTAAAACACGTACGTCTACCGTACTATACATTTCTTAAGATTCATGCTCAAGAGGATAGAAAGAGTTCACATACCTCTTCGGTTTAATCCACTTGCTAACTTGAATATGCCGCACGTAGAATGTCAACCTATAATAACCACAATACGCCTATCAACTTCTAGCTTTCAACGTAGAATATTTCTAAGTATAAGGACTCTTATTCTACGAAAAATCGGACAGCACTTCCTTTGTTTCTACTTACTTTTCCATCTTTTTCAAGGCCCGAAAATCAATAACCAAATGCCACATTTAAGGCTCAAAAATTCAGGAATTCCAAGGGGATTACACGCCTAGCCGGACGTGTAAAATTCTGCCCGCAATCAATATAAAACTGTACATATCCTTAAGGCACATTCTCGGCAACTATCAATATCAACAACAATGTCAATTTCCGTTCAATTCCTTTTTAGTCCAAGTTGTTATTACAACATGTTATATACATAATAACAATTACAACAACTATAAATCCTTTCTTCCTTAACATGCGACGATTGTAACTATCGACCAAATTGATTACAACGTTAATGGCTAACTTGCCCATTTCGGTTTTCAATATGTCGACATGATCCAAATCTTTTCAAACTTCAATCTATATACCACATGCTCACTTATCAACTACTATAACATGTAATCTTTAATCACATTAAGAAGATGAATATTTTACCTCAATAAGCCCTAATAATATCCAAGCGTCAAAGTCGATCCTTAGCAACTTTTAGCTCCTCTTCTCACGTTCCAAACCACTCCAAGCACTCCTTAAAAGCTCATGAAGAACTCCTCTTCAAGTTTCATCTTCAAAGTTGAATAACACCTTAGGTTTTCATCTTGCGACTAACGTGAAAACGTAGTTTTTCCGGGATCTTTCTATTGAGATAACCTTAGAATACCTTTAGGAACCCTTGGTTTAAGTATTGGGAATTATGGAGCAAGATTGCAAAAAAAATCTCCTATTTTTCTCCCATTGCCGAGAGCTCACTATGGAGTACAAGAGTTTGATAAATTTTTCTAAGTGTGGGAAGTGATCTAGTCTTACACTACTAGTATAGATATATACTACATTCAAGGGCTTGGATCAAGGCAAATGTGTGGCTAGGATGAGGTCAATTATGTCAAGCCAAATTGACCCTTTGACTTGGTCCATTTTATCAAGCCAACATGGCTATTTTTCTTCATCTTTTTTGCCACAAGATGACCATGTGGAGGGTGACACATGTCGCCCTCCCATTGGTCCATAATATTCCATTTCTCGAAATTTCCATAATTGGTCAAAATATCAGAAACCTCATGGGCCCCACAAAAATGTAAAATTTCTCGGGTGTGCCCCACGTATCCAACTCTGTAAATAAATTTCCATAATTCCGATAAATTCTAAGCGTCTCAAATAAAAAAAATTAGAACTCAATTCTCATTAACGAACATTTTCTTCCCGAGGTTCGGAAAACTTTTCCTTAAGAATAACAAATCTTTCCTTCATTCAAATTTATAAGTCTTGTGCTCTCACGTCTATTCTCGTATACATGTCCTGGAATTACAGGGTGTAACATTCTTCCCCCCTTAGAAACATTCGTCCCCGAATGTTCTTTCGGAGTCCAATCTAATAGATAGCGACATAGTCTCATTTTACTACATCCTTCATACAAAACATGTCACTCATGGCCACATAACAATACTTATACTAAAACGTCAACCTGAACTCCAAGTGTCGACGTCGGTTATCTGCATAAAGCTTCTGCTGACTCTGAGCTTACTAAAAATCTTTCCTGGATAAGCTTCGCCTTATCCACAGCCCGCTGAATCAAGTCTGGGCTAATTATCTTAACCTCGCCTACGTTGAACCCACCAACCGGCAATCTACACTTTCTTTAATACAAAGCCTCATACAGGGCCATCTGAATACTTGAATGGTAACGGGTATTATACGCAACTCAACGAGAGGCAAGAGATCCTCCCAGTTACTCCTGAAATCAATAACACAGGCCCGCAACCTATCGTCAAGTGTCTGGATAACATGCCTAGCCTGTCCGTCGGTCTGAGGGTGAAATGCAACACTGAGACTCACTTGTGTCCCCAATCCCTTCTGAAAAAACATCCAGAAGCTAGCCGTAAACTGGGCTCATCTGTCGGTCATAAATAAGTGTAGGAACCCCATGCAGTCTCATAATCTTCCTGATACACAATCTCGCATAATCCTTAATTACCTAAACACAATACTTTTCTCACGGTTATCTAAAACTATAACCTATGGCATGACGACGCTGAAGATCTTACCCGTCTCACAACCATCGCCTAATAACCTGGGTACACATAACCCCATAGTACGTAAAACTATCCTTTTACGTGGGGGAGAGAGCTTATCTCCCTTTCATAATCTTGATCATCAAGTGCCACCTAATAATCGTATAGATTTTCAAAACCTACTAAAGATGTCTTCTGTTTCCCGCGGAAGCACTCATACTTATCTTATTCTTGCTTGCACATTTTCCTGAAATTATTTGGAAAGTCGTGGCCCTGACCACCACACTAAACCAACTCCAAGTACCTCCAAGGACACTTAACATAAAATCCTTCAATAATCGTACGTTCTTATCTCCGTCTCTTAACGTTCAAATTCAAATCAATCATTTCAATAAAAAAAGTCACATAGACTCCACAACTCATCATGTCAAAGAATGAAGGAATAACTTACATAATACTAACACTTCCATTCCTTCCCCCATCGATAACCGGCTCACCGGGAAACTAGAATCGAACCAACCTCACTCTACAGTCAACCTTGGCATACACGAAGCCAACTAGTCCATACTCATAATGACCTTAAATTCTGTCGTATCCAGCTCTACTAGGTCTGCTAGGGTCTGACGACTGTATCATCACAGGGTAATTCTTATATACCCGCCCAGCTACCACCCAAACACTCACGGGTGTAGCTACCTCGAAAGGTTCTTATGGATTCAGACTTTATTCCTCTACACTTGGTTGCTCTCTTTCTTACTGGTCATACTCTTTCCGTACTTCTAAACTTATTCTAGCATACGTACATAACCTCCATACTGATTCTGGCCTCCAATCTTTGGAGTTACTAAATCGAACAATATAAGGTCATTTCCGGCTCTCACGACCTGGTTCCGGTGGAACGCGTCCACGAACCCGTAAAACAAATAACTAGACTTGGGCCTTGCACCCCCGTGACCCTGTCACGTAGCGGGACTACTACTAAATGTTCCCACTCTATATCAGGCTATG
Source organism: Przewalskia tangutica (assembly GCA_029844215.1). NCBI lineage: Eukaryota > Viridiplantae > Streptophyta > Magnoliopsida > Solanales > Solanaceae > Przewalskia > Przewalskia tangutica. Next base: position 30,671,748 of record CM056732.1, read on the forward strand.
GGGCGACTCGTAATAGGTCCTCAACCCGACCCACCGTCGCACTTAACTCTTACCCTTAGTCTGAATTAAATCTTATTGTCCGAGAAGGCCTTATATACCTAAGGTCGTGGCGGTTATCAAAATTCTTAGGCTCGCAATTTCCATGCTCCAAACTTACCTTACCAGTCCCCCCGTAAACGGGTACAATAACTTCTCATAATACCATAATCGTGTTGTCTTGATCACAACAACCATTACTTACTCCATACGGATCTCATTCATACAATTCTCTTAAGCATACCACGTAGCTTAATCTATCAACATAGTATTCCATTAAGTCTCTTAACATGACTTCTTAAGGGTTCATTACCCTTTCAGACGGCTCATCATCTCCTAATTATTTCAAATTAGCACGTAAAACCTTGATGAGAATTCATTAAGTTATTTCGTACCTTCCCGGTATCTAGTTAGTCATTACCACTTCCTGGTAATCTAAAATCATTCTAGGCATCACATATATGACCCTCATACATAACTTTGTATAGTTGTATGTCATAATACCAACTATACTACAATTATTACCAACCTGGATACGCAATCCACATAATCTTTCCTGGGTCACTGTTGCCTTTCTCATAGCTGCAATCAACATAACTCGTTAGGGAGAGACGACCCTAACAACACAGCTCTATCGCACGATCTCAGAGTGAGAAGAATGGAAACCAATTCTAAATGTCTTGCAGCCTCCTGATTATAGATGTGGTGCACAACACATCGATAATCAAGACTCTACTAGACACGGTCTGTAGACACTTTCCGAAGACTAACTGCTCTGATACCACTTTTATCACGACCCGACCCGGGCGATCGTGCTCTACACAGGCACCCCTTACAGGTATACATCAGAGAATAGTAGCGGAACATACATACAACTCAAAAAAAGAAATAAATAACAGGTTAACCGATAAGACCACCTCCCAAAAGTATACACATAACCCAAAAGAATTTACCTCTTTTTTCTTTACAACTCAATCCACAAGATATGACTACAGACCTCTAAGAATTTTTACATAACAACTGTGACGGGACAGGGCCCCACCATACCCCTGAATGTGCATAAATCTACAACCTCAGGGAACTGTACCAAATGACAAAGCCTCCGTAGAAAGGGAGTTTTCCAAGAACTGAACAGTGATCCTAAGAATGAGAATCAGCAAGCTATGTACCTCAACCTGCGGCATGGACGCAACCCCCCGAAGGAGGTCAGTACAAAATATGTACCAAGTATGTAAAGCGAAATCAGTAATTTAAATTATAAAGTCTAGATATAAAAAGTTGGAGACAAGTATGATAATCAAATTAACAGTACAACCGTGCCTTGCCGAAATGAAAGTAATGAAAGTCAGTTTTACCTTTTACAAGACTATTTCAATACATGAACAATAGTCACACCATGGCTAGGGACACAAGCCCTCAAAACCATCACACAGTCCAGTAAGGGTCTCAAGCCCGCAAAACATCAAAGCATGCCCATGGAATCCCCCATCACTGCCGACTGCCGTAAGTGTGAAATACATCCATGTAACGCGCCCGTGGCATCCTCCATCACTGTCGGCGTGCACATATGCAATATATATATATATATATATATATATATATATATCATGCCCATGGAATCCCTCATCTCGGGTACATGACTTCATGGAGAGCTAATCCATGGGTAATAATCGTATATAACATGCCCGTGGAATCCCTCATCTCGGGTACATGTCTTCATGGGGAGATAGTCCATGCAGTAATAATATATAACATGGTCGCATGCCCCAAAATCCTTCATCGTATAAGCATGGTCATGGAATAATAATAGCATCCAGGAATTTAACCCGCATCCTGGTCGCATGCCCCGGAATCCCTCATCGTATAAGCATGTCCAAGGATCAATCACAATGGAAGCATACCCGTGGAATCATCTATCATTGTCGGTACGTTCAAGTAAATTCACAACAAGACAGTCGGCCCTCCAACTGAGAGTCACGGCAGCGTAAAAATATAATACTTGCACTCAAAGGCTATCACAAGCAAGCATAGGCAAGTTCATAAAATCTTTAGACTTTCATTATCATACAAAAATGAATTTCATTTTATAAACTCAAGGCACTTTCATATCACATAAAAATCCGGGAATTTAACCCAAAGTAGTACGTACTTCCATTCTTTTCAAAAGACTTCTTTTCATATAAAACTCCAAGTTACTAACACCCGTAGTATCAAGGCTTGTCTACATTTCAAACAAGTCACTACACTTTTAGAAATACATTTTTAGGCTTCTAAATCAAGTGACTCTTACTTTAAAACTTTAAGCAATTGATACCTTTAAATCAAATTGCTCTTCTTTATTTCAAGTCATTTCTTTGTTTACATTATTAGAGAGAACCATCCTTTTAACTTTCCATAAAGTTGTTATAACCAACTTCTCATAAAGTCGTTATACTAACTTTATGCTTTAGAAACTAAGACATATTTAACCTTTCATAAAGCCGTTATAACTAACTTCTCATAAAGCCGTTATAACTCTTTATGTCTTAGACAAATTCATTCTTTTTATAATCAAGAGACTTATACTTTCAAATCAAGTTACATAACTTTCAAAATACTTCAAGTCTCTTAACTTGGAATATCAAGTCTCTTAACTTAGAATATCAAGTCTCTTAACTTAGAATATCAAGTTATCAATACTTTTCCAAATCAAGTATTCTACACTTTTCAAGTAAAGTAACATATACTTCTTTGAAAACAAGTTACTACACTTTCGAAAATCCAAACAAGGATACCAAAATGAAACCGAGTTCATTTAAAACACGTACGTCTACCGTACTATAAATTTCATAAGATTCATGCTCAAGAGGATAGAAAGAGTTCACATACCTCTTCGGTTTAATCCACTTGCTAACTTGAATATGCCGCACGTAGAATGTCAACCTATAATAACCACAATACGACTATCAACTTCTAGCTTTCAACGTAGAATATTTCTAAGTATAAGGACTCTTATTCTATGGAAAATCGGGCAGCACTTCCTTTGTTTCTACGTACTTTTCCATCTTTTTCAAGGCCCGAAAATCAATAACCAAATGCCACATTTAAGGCTCAAAAATTCAGGAATTCCAAGGGGATTACACGCCTAGCCGGACGTGTAAAATTTTGCCCCACAATCAATATAAAATTGTCCATATCCTTAAGGCACATTCTCGGCAACTATCAATATCAACAACAATGTCAATTTCCGTTCAATTCCTTTTTAGTCAAAGTTGTTATTCCAACATGTTATATACATAATAACAATTACAACAACTATAAATCCTTTCTTCCTTAACATGCGGCGATTGTAACTATCGATCAAATTGATTACAACATTAATGGTTAACTTTCCCATTTCGGTTTTCAACATGTCGACATGATCCAAATCTTTTCAAACTTCAATCTATATACCCCATGCTCACTTATCAACTACTATAACATGTAATCTTTAATCACATTAAGAAGATGAAGATTTTACCTCAATAAGCCCTAATAATATCCAAACGTCAAAGTCGATCCTTAGCAACTTTTAGCTCCTCTTCTTACGTTCCAAACCGCTCCAAGCACTCCTTAGAAGCTCATGAATAACTCCTCTTCAAGTTCCATCTTCAATGTTGAAGAACACCTTAGGTTTTCATCTTGCGACTAACGTGAAAACGTAGTTTTTCCGGGATCTTTCTATTGAGATAACCTTAGAATACCTTTAGGAACTCTTGGTTTAAGTATTGGGAATTATGGAGCAAGATTGCAAAAAAAATCTCCTATTTTTCTCCCATTTCTGAGAGCTCACTATGGAGTACAAGAGTTTGCTAAATTTTTCTAAGTATGGGAAGTGATCTAGTCTTGCACTACTAGTATAGATATATACTACATTCAAGGGCTTGGATCAAGGCAAATGTGTGGCTAGGATGAGGTCAATTATGTCAAGCCAAATTGATCCTTTGACTTGGTCCATTTTATCAAGCCAACATGGCTATTTTTCTTCATCTTTTTCGCCCCAAGATGACCATGTGGAGGGTGACACGTGTCACCCTCCCATTGGTCCATAACATTCCATTTCCTGAAATTTCTATAATTGGTCAAAATATCGGAAACCTCGTAGGCCCCACAAAAACGTAAAATTTCTCGGGTTGGCCCCACGTATCCAACTCTGTAAATAAACTTCCATAATACCGATAAATTCTAAGCGTCTCAAATAAAAAAAATTAGAACTCAATTCTTATTAACGAACATTTTCCTTCCCGAGGTTCAGAAAACTTTTCCTTAAGAATAACAAATCTTTCTTTCGTTCAAATTTATAAGTCTTGTGCTCTCACGTCTATTATCGTATACATGTCCTGGAATTACGGGGTGTAACATGTTGTTTGTGATTGGGTATTTCTGAAGGTGTCGCCTATGAAAGGAATGACGAGATTCGGCAACAAAAGGCAAACTTATCCCCAGGTATGTTGGACCATATAAGATCATTCAGAGAATTGGACAAGTGGCATACAAGCTTGAGTTGCCCCCAGAGTTAGAAGTTGTCCATCCAATATTCTATGTATCTATTCTTCGAAAGTGAATAGATGATCTCTCCCATATCACACCTGTAGAGGATGTTCTGATCACAAATGACTTATCGTATGAAGAAGTTCCTATTGCATTCTTAGATCATCAGGTTCATAAGTTATGAACTAAGGAAGTGGCTATGGTTAAGGTGTTTTGGAGGAATAATAATATGGAGGAGATGACATGGGAAACGGAAGAGGACATAAAGTCCAGATACCCCAGTTGTTTCAGATTTTAGGTTCATATTGACCCTCATGCGATATGAATTCCTTATTTATATCTTATCTGTTGAGCTTATCTTATTTACATCTTAATTAGGTGATGTTCTTCAAACGCATATGGAAGATGCAATAAAGAGTTCCAACAGTTGAGGTGAGTTATGGTTGGCACTTTTGATTTCTGATTAGATGAATGGTCGTGTGAGGCCAGTATTATTATATTTTGGTTGTTATGGCCCTGTTTGGCATTGGATATATGTTATGTGCTACTTTACATGTTTTGGATAGTCCTGTTTACAAAGGAAACTTTGCCAAAATTTTCACAAATCTTGAGGAAGGATGTTACACCTCTTAGTTTTCCAACATGTCATGCCGTCGATTAGCTTAAGTATTCTGAGAAAGTATGAGACCTTACAGAAGGGTAATAAGGGTTTAAAACTTGTTTATAAAAGTATCGGGACGTATAGAAGTTAGACGAATCAAAGAGAATACGTTCGACGAAATTTTGTAAAATTTTGAAAAGTAACCTCCATGGTACAGACCGTACACTATTGTAATGATTGTACATTTGAGAAGCCTTGGTAGTACCTAGCCTCATTCCTTTTCCAGACCCCTGTTTAGGACATATTGTCCAAATGTAAGGACCGTACCTTTGTAATGTACATCCTGGCAGTGGCTTTTATTTTTCATGTATAAATGTATGTTGCTCAACCAAAACCCCCATTTCTCTTCTCTTATCTTCCAGACCAAAAACCTTTTTGAAAACATTTCCTAAGATTATTTAAGAGTCATAAAAATGAATCCAGGGTAAACTACGCAAGCTCGGTGTGAGAAATCCTGTAAACATCATTAGATCATCTTCTTCTTTATTGCGATGATTTTAGATAAGTCTTGGTGATGAAGTAAGTTGAGAATTGGAGTGTTCATGGTGGATTTAAGGTAAGTATCATCTTCTTTAGATTACTCTTAGGTTTGTTCAAGATTTGAGTTAATATTTTTCGAGAATTCTTGAAGAAATTGTATTTTTGAGCCTTGAAACCAAGTTGTGTTGTATGGGCTATTTTTATGTGATTTGAGTTACTAAATGAAGTTATAAGGATATGGATAGAGGTATGGTGAGGAGTAGGGATGGTAAAGGATATTATTGTGATAGGATATGTAGAATTTAAGCTACAAATGATCCTATAAAGTTTCGCACAAAAGTTGCTCGATAAAAAGTCTACGTAAACTTGTTTATAAAATATGGATTCGATATTGATGCAAATCATTCATTAATGGAGATAATCATTCGTAGATCTTATGAGGGCCCGTGTGACTTAAATAGCTTTGATAATAAGGTCTGTAAGGTTTTTCCCTTCTTTGGCATGATCTTATTTTAGACTGAAAATAAGATAAAATATCGTTGAATGACTCCATTCTTTGTTGCTTGGTTATCTTGTGGTTCCTTCTGTTATTGCTTATAATTCTAGTATGTTCCTTGTTAGAACTCTAACTCACATCTTATGATATTCCTTGTTGTTGGGTCTCGGGGCTACGGATAAGTAAAATTGCGTAAGATTAAAATTGCAAAAGTAAGAACAACAAAAACTGTCACTGGATGTTGTCTTCAATGTTTTGTCAACATCTGAGGCAACATTGTAATAAAAATGTATAAACTTTTATAGAGTAAATGCAGCGGGAAAAATAAAGAGACACAAGGTTTATATTTTCAAGGATATATATTAATATATCCATTGATGGTCGATGACCAAAAAGAATATAAATTATATACAATTACAAATGAATTTATTTTTACAAATTGAGCTATACAAACGAAAGAGAAATTATAAACAAAAGTGAAGTCGCATATGACTTCAGCCTAAAGTTAAAAAAGTCTAAAAATACAAATACAATATCTTCATTACAATCGCTTGAATATTAAGCTTAATCTAGAATAAAGATAGCAATTGTAATGTGGGACTAGATGTTGTTATACTACTCTAGGCTATGTGTGTTGATCCAGTTTTCTAAGGTAAAATCCGAGAGTTCTCTTGGAAATTCTTCTCGTTCAAATCTGGATATCGATATTCTGAAGCTCCCCTCTATTATAGCGTAGAGCTTCTCTTGAAATCCTCACTGATTGGTTGCGGAGGTTGAGTAAAAGAAGGCAGCTGCTTTGATCGATTCTTTCTCCTGAAAAATATCAGCGTCTTGGACTTAGTCTTCACGCTGCTTCTTCTCCAAGTCTTTGACTGTTTATTTTACCACGTTTTAAACACAGCAACATTGTAAGCTTGCCTAGGTCATTTTTTACTCACAGTAACACGTCCTGTTTTGGTTACAGAGATGTTGTCAGGAATGTTGTCACAACATCGCAGGCAACATCCTAAGATGTTGTCCTGAACAATTACAGATGTTGTCACAACATCCATCCAACATCAACAATCTCCCTCTTTTTGTCTTTCTTCACAAAACTTCATACGATGCGAAATGACTAGGATACTGATTTCCGATGTAGCCCTTATATTCTAAGAATCAGTAGGATCAGTGATATGCTTCCCCTTAACCTGCAGCAGAAAATCTCAAGCAGTGTTGTATCGATGTTATGATTAGTTAGGAGTTATGTTATGTCCGTCGTGACTTTCTTACAGCAGATGTGTAATTAGTCTACAGTGAAAAATTTATAACAATCCACGTCAGGAAAACATATACAAACTGTTTAGAAATTAATCACAAATATATTTTTGCCAGAACGAACCAAAATATCCCATCATAGAATATTACAAACCAAAAAAAAAATCCAAATGTCAGTTTAACAAATCAACAACTCAACATTTTTTCATCATCTAAACCAGCATTTAGCAGCATCAATAATCATGAACAACACTCCATTCCGCAGCCTGATTTCTTGACTAGATTGATCGACTCACAGTAGCTTCTAGCCGCTTTCTGTGAGTAATTAATCCTTACACAACACGATCACCTTCTTAATTCCATGATACTAGCAGTCATCAGCTCCTCTTCCCCTACATCATGACTTCTTGCTTGGCCTAGCAATTTCATCTCCCCCTGTCTGTTTGCTTCCCTCAGCAACAACATCTTCAGCAGCAGCAGTATCACTCTCTTCCTTTTTTTGTGAAGAAAGTATATCCTCATAATAGTTTTTGGCTCGCACAAGTTCTTGGATTTCTCTATCTAGCTCTGCAATGTATTTCTGAAGCCAGTCCTTGGACATAGGAACGTTACTCTGAATGTTGCCAGGAATGTTGGCAACATCCTTTGATGTTTCAGTGTCCCAAGCCTCTTTCTTCCAGGGCAGATCAACGACCCTGTCCCTGTTGTTTACAATTGCTCTTTGTACTGAATAAGCCTCTAAGGCTTTACTCAACTTTTCTCCTTTTGGCGTTTGAAAACCTTAGTTGAGCAAGATTTGAAAAATCAGTGAGGGTATGGAAGGGCAGAGTTGGATTGTCGTTCAGCCAGGTTAGTAACATGGTTGAATATTATAGTTCCTAAATCAACTCTTTGGTTCCTTCTGATCTTATAGAGTAATGCTGCTTGATCAAGAGTTACTACAGTCTCATTCAGTGAGGGTAACCAGTTATATATGACAAGTTTGTGCAAAGTGGCAAACAGGGCAGTGAGTTTTGAAACTGGACTGCGATGAGCCCAAGTAGTGATATCAAATTCCTTGTTAGGTACTTGATCATTGCATTAAGTTCCTCCACAGTGGGAGTGGATTCAGGGGTTCTATCACTATCCCGAGAGTGGAATTAATGATTTCAGGGGTAAAGTTGTATAGCTTGTTGTATAGATACACTTTCCCAAATTTCTTTGAGGTAGTGTCTTGTACAACATGTGTCAAGTTAGCATAAAATACCCTAATAACCTTCTCACAATAGGGATTCTTCCCAGAAACAGAACTTAGAACCTTACGACTGCTCAAAAAATCAATTAAACCATAGTCAGAAAATGAAGACAGGTTTATCGCTTTTTCACCTCTAACTCCTATGTTTTTAAACCAATTCCATCTACCAGAGCATGATTTATTTTGTAACATAGGGGAGTAAGGCATTACCTCAGAATCTGTTTCAGATTCTGTATTCTCCTGTTCTGATGAGGTGGGTGCTGGTGTTGCCTCGGATGTTGGGGCCACATAGTCAGGGTCCTTTGCATCATCAGTTGCTCTTAATGTTGAGGTAATATTTGGTGTAAAATTCCAGAATGTTCTGCGGACCCACCTTTGGAATGAAATTCCTTAGGGGAATGTCGTCTGACATTTCCTCTTCTTCTTCTTTCTCGTCTTTATCTGGTGGAGTGGATGTTAAGGGAAGTGGGAGGGTATGCACACCAAATCGATGTCGGTGCTCGCCATGGAGGTGTCAACAGGAAGAGTCGATTCTTCAACAGAGAAAGTCGACTATGCCCTAGACCTTTTAGTCGTTTGACCTTCACCGAACTGGCTTTCAAAAATCCTTTTTGACCTTCTCATCGGCATTGTTGATTTTGACTCTCTCGATGCAATGTTGGAGAAATCAAATGTTGTATCAACATCTATTGGGTTTTCATAGTCACATGGAAAGCAAACCTGTAATGGCTCATCTGAACCAAGTAGAATCAAGGCCTGTGTGCAGTTTTCCTCAGCAGGTTTCAGTTCATTGATGGGTACATAGTGCTTGTACATCTTGTTGCTATTTGGTGGACTTGTTGACATTGGAGAATATTCTTTGGTGTTTGTGGATTTTGGGGATATGAACATGGGAGAGGGTTTCGACGAGTTTGGTGTGCTTGAGAAACTTTGGCTTTGAAAATGTGACAGTGTTTGGCTTCCATTTGATAGATTGATAGGCGGCTGACTGATGTGACAAGTCCAAGACACAATTGGTGTTACACCCCGTAGTTCAGGTCATGTGCATGAGAGCGTACGAAAGGGAGTAAGACTTAAAATTTTAGAAGGTAAGTTGACGGATTGTTTCGGACGGGTTTTAGTCAACTTTGGGGCGGGTTATGACCCGGTACATTGAGAGTTCCTAGGTGTTTCAAAGGCCTAGTGCGTAGTTCGTTGAGTCTAGTTTCTAACGCAACCAACTGTTCGTCGATAGGACATCGGAGTAGGAAGTTATGGGAGTTGCAAGTTCAGTGCGCGATCGGACAGAAATGTGTTTGAGCCGCGAGCCACGAGGGCGCCGGATATTCCGGGGTCGCTGAAGTTGCAGGCCGCGGCCGGAAGCGAGCCGCAGCGGAAGTTCTGAGGTGGCGGAAGTTTCAGCGCGCTGGCCGAACGCAGTGGTGTGGGAATTCAGCGAAAAACTGAGGAAAATCAGATTTCTTCTTTTAAAAAGGCCATGGGAGGGTGACAAGTGTCCCCCCCATCTGATTTTTGCATGTCCTTTATATTGACCAAGTCTTCAAGACTTGGTCATCTTTCAAAGTCTTTCTCTCTCTCTAAAGCTAGAGCTCTCACTTCTCTCTAGAATTCCAAGAGGAATTCAAAGCTTAAGGAAAAATCTGAAAAGTTAGGACAAGAAGGAAGCTTGTGGCTAGCTTGTAAGGGTTGTTGTGGTGGTGTTCTTGGAAAAGAGGCTAGCAAAGTTGTTGGAATAATTTTGGCTAAAGCTCTAAGGTAACAATTCTTCTCTTGTAGCTAGTTATTTGTGTTGCATGTGAAGAAGAAGGAACGTGTAGTAGTAAATAATGCTCTTAGAATCATTGCATGTAATAAATGTGGTTTGGATATGAAAGGATTGGTTAAGAAGGTTATGTGAGCATGTTGTAGCCTTAATACTACTTTAAACTTGTTAAGTTAATTGTTGTACCATATGGGGCAGAATTTTACACACCCAAGTTAGGTGTGTAATCCCCTTTGAAATGTTTGGATTGTTGGGCCTTAAATGTGGCGTTTGGATATTGAATTCGGCCTTGAAAAAGGTGGCAAAATATGTAGAAACAAAGGAAATGCTGCCCAATTTTCCATAGGATTTAGTGACTTAAACTTGGATTATTCTACATTGAACTAAAGGTTAATAGACGTATTATGGTCATTATAGGTTGACATACTACGTGTGGTATTTTGGACTTAGCAAGTGGATTGACCGAAGAGGTATGTGGAACTTTCCTATCTTTTGAGCATGAATGGTTTTACCTATGTAGTACGATATACGTACAAGGTTTGATGTCCCTTACTTGTTTTAAGGATGTCTTGAGTTTTCAAAGTTAAGGGACTTGATGTGTTCAAGTATATGATTCTTGTTTTCCTTTTAAAAGTGTAAGTCCCTTGGGTTTTAGGAAAATGTATTTGACTAAGGTATAACATTAATATAATGGCTTTATGGGAAGTTGATTATATTAGCTTTATGAGAGGTTAACAAAGAAATATTTACTCTAAGTAAAATAAGCACGGATAAATGATTTGAGGTTGTGAAAGGCAAATTGGTTTTAAGGCATCAATTGCCCAAACGTTTTATGTGAAAAAGAGTCGTTTTAAAAGAATGGAAGTATGTAGTACTTTGGGTTAAATCCCTGGATTTTCTCTTATTTATATTATGTATGATGACCGGTTGAGCTAAGGTAAGAGTATAAATGAGGGGTACATCCCCAAGACGTTATACCACCTTCTCCAGGGTAAGAGTATAAATGAGGGGTAAATCCCCAAGACGTTATACCACCTTCTTCAGGGTAAGAGTATAAATGAGGGGTAAATCCCCAAGATCGTTATACCACCTGTTCCGTGGATTTGCTACCCACGATGCGAGGAATACCTCATGCGAGTCCGTTGAGGCTTATGCGGGTGAAATAGTCCCATGCGGGTGAGTACAGCCTATGCGAGGAATACCTCATGCGGGTCCACAGGACCCATGCGGGTGAAATAGTCCCAGGAGTAGGAGTGCTTAATGATACTGCGGGGCGGATGACCTTGCTTTGACCATGAGCTTCCTACTTTTATGCAGTATGGTATATGTTGATATTCTCATTGTTGGTAAGGCACAGTGTTCTGTAAACTGATTTGTATACATGTCTTCAGTTATTTTATACTTGAAGTATTTTTAGTATTTTCCAGTTTCGCATACTTAGTACATATTGTGTCTCGACCCTTCCTCGGCCGCGTTAAATCTGCGGTAGGGGTAGCGGTGGTGGATCCTCATTCTTAGGATCACTGTTCGTGTCGGCTTCATTCCTCGGAAGCTTGTTTTGTTAGTGCAGTTCTTCCCTAATGCTATAGGTATTGTGTACATTCGAGGTATGGCGGGGCCCGTCCATACGATTGTTATTCTTAGAGGTCTGTGGTCACGTCTGTGTTTTGGGCTGTAAGAATAAGTTGTACTTTTGATTAAGTATATTTTTATGGAAGGCAACCTTATCGGTTGGCCAGTGATGTTTACTTTATACAGGTTATGTGTTATGTATGTTCTGCTGCTATTCTCTGATGTATACTGCCGGGTGCCGGTAGGCACCGATTCGACCCAGGTGGTCGTGACAATTGGGGGTTTTCATCATGGCAATATTTAATTACACTCAAACTATTTTTCTTAAATTTAGGTAGTACAGAATAATTGGAACTCTTCACATACCTAAAACAAAGGGTTTTACATAGCACAAAACATCATTAAAAATTTAAAACGGTCCTCCAGATTTTTTGGATTTTCGTTATTTAGAGAGACGTGTTACATACCACAACCCAGAATAAAATAAGAAAAATAAGATTGATCAATGTACTTGAACACGATGTTATAAATGATGTTGGCAACATTTCAAAGTTCAAGAAGCATTATGAGACTCCATGGATTTTCTGATTTGGCAAATGATTATTCTGTATATGTTCCCTATGAGAATGATCGCTGGACTAATGTGACATTTTACCATTGTCCTTAATCAACTCAGTTGAACACATACAGATACAAAGAAAAATATTAAGGAATTTTCAACCTTCTTGAAGCACATGATACTCCTATAGAATAGGAACGATACCAATCTTAGAGCTTTGCTCTTTTTGTATACAACCAAATCTTTAGTAGAGGCTTTGCCTTTTTATGATACTCTCTTTTTATGATATACATTATTGATTTATATATATATCATCGCAGAGAACGGTATCGCATTCAAACATTGTCCTTGTGAAGTCATGCTTGATTCTTTTGAAAAACAGTGCAACATCATTACAACACATATCATGTATATTGACTCAAACAGTAAATGTTACCCAAAATGTTAGGACAACATTTCGAACAACATCTACCTAGCCTGTCTTATTTTCAAAGAAAACAGAGACCAATAGATTTTTAAACTAGAAAATCTCTCATGATCTAGGGTTTGGTAAAAATATCAGCTAGTTTTGAAAGAGTGTCAACATGTTCGATTTGAACTAGTTGTTTTTCCACTAAGTCTCTTTAAAAATGATGTCTTATGTCTATGTGTTTTGTACGTGAATGATGAACAGAATTTTTGAAAATATTAATAGCACTCAGATTATCACAGTACAAAATCATAGAGTTGTTAGAAAGGTCATAGTCATCAAGCATATGTCGTAACCAAATTAGTTGAGCACAACAACTTCCGGCTGTCACATATTCGGATTCGACAATCGAGAGTGATACACAATTTTATTTACGACTGTACCATGAGACTAGATTATTGTCAAGATAGAAACACCCACCACTAGTGTTTTTCCTATCGTCTACATCACCGGCTCAATCTGAGTCACTATATCCTATTAGGTTAGGATTAGTGTCTTTGGAGTACCAAATTCCCAATTCATTTGTACCGGCCATATATCGAATGATATGTTTCACAGCATTAAGATGCGATACCTTGAGGCTGGCTTGGAACCTGGCGCAAACACACACACTAAACATGATATCATGGCGACTGGCAGTAAGGTATAAATGGTTACCTATCATAGATCGGTACAATGTTGGGTCAACATCTTGTCCAACATCGTCTTTACATACCTGTTGCGTAGAACCCATTAGAGTCTTCATGTGTTTAGCATTTTCCAGACCAAATTTCCTAAAAAGATTCTTGGCGTACTTGCTTTGAGATACAAAGATCCCTTATTCATTCTGTTTAATCTGCAAGCCCAAGAAAAATGTTAGTTCTCCAATCATGTTCATCTCAAATGTTGGCATTGCTTCGACAAATGATTTCAAGAATGATTCTGTAGTCGAGCCAAAAACAATATCATCAACATAGATTTGAGCTATTATTACACCTACACCGTGTCTTTTAATGAATAAAGTTCTGTCAGCTTCTCCACGAGTAAAACAAAATTCAACTTGGAAGTTAGTTAAACGACCATACCATGCACGTGGTGCCTGTTTTAGACCATACAAAGATTTCTTGAGCTTGTACACATGATGTGGATGGTGAGGATCTTCAAATCCTTTTGGTTGTTCAACATATATTTCTTTGTTCAAGTATCCGTTGAGGAAGGCACCTTTAATGTCCATTTGGTGCAAGTAATTTTCAAGTAGCAAGCAATAGCAAGAAGCAATCTTATTGACTCAAGTCTAGCCACAGGTGCGAAGGTCTCGTCATAGTCGATACCTTCTACTTGTGTATATCCTTGAGCAACAAGTCGATCTTTGTTCCTAACAATCTTCCCTAACTCATCTGATTTGTTTTTGAATGTCTATTTGGTCCCAATAACATTTGTGTTGTTGGGTCGTAGTACCAAATCTCAAACCACATTTCGGGTAAACTGTTCAAGCTCCTCTTGCATGGCTTGTATCCAAAAATTATCTTTCAATACTTCTCCAATATTGTTAGGTTCCAAAGTAGATGTAAGACAAGAAAGACTACCTGTTGGTATATGGTGGACATACACACATACCTTACCATTTCTCGGTAGTTCACTGGCTCTTTCTCTCTTGTTCGCCTCTGCTAAAAATCTCCCTCTATCACTTGGTCGGGTGGATGGTTCCTCCTAATCCTCTATGGAGGGTCTCTTCTCACTTGATCATTCAGTTCAGTAGTAGACTCCTCCTCGACTTTGTCCTATGTGTTCTCTCTTTGAGGTTCAGATGTGTCTTCTGATGTTGGGACAATATCTGAGACAACATTTGTTGCTTCAGTGTATTGCTCCTCTTCAATTGCAACTACAATGTTGTTTTCTGAAGATCTACCAGATATATCCAGCATGTCATCAAAAATAACATTAACAGACTCTTGTATGGTCTTTGTCCGAAGATTGTATATTCGGTAAGCATGGCTATTCTGAGAGTAGCCGACGAATATCCCCTTGTCACTTTTAGAGTCAAATTTAGCCAGTTTATCCCTGTCATTCAGAATATAGCACACACACCCAAAGACATAAAAGTACCTCACTGTAGGTTTCTTTCCATTTAACAGCTCATAGGGTGTCATCTTGGTCCCTGGGCTTAGATAAACTCTATTACTTATGTGACATGTTGTGTTCAAGGTTTCTGCCCAAAACCTCTTTGATAAATGTTTAGAATTCAATATTACTCTAGTCATTTCTTGTAAAGTTCTGTTCTTTCTCTCGGCAACCCCATTTTGTTGTGGTGTTTTTGGTGCCGAAAATTCATGAAATATGTCTTTCTTTTCACATAATTTTGCAAAGGTTTGATTCTCAAATTCATTTCCATGGTCAGATCTAATTCTGAAAATTAAAGAACAAAACAGATTCTTGATTCTAGAGTAAAGTGTTCTAAACATCTCAAAGGTTTGTGATTTTTCCTTTAAAAAATATATCCAAGTAAATATGGAAAAATCATCAATAATCACATAAGAGTATCTCATCCCTCCTAGGCTATCTACCTCAATTGGACTCATAAGATCCATATGCAATAATTGGAAACAATGAGACGTACCTAATGTTGTCCGTCATGTTGGACAACATTATGAGATACTCGGGTTTGCTTTCCTTTCAAAAAATCTTCACACAGTGTTTTATCTTTTGGATCCAGTCAGGGAATGCCTCTGACGGCTTCAAATGAGATCAGTTTTTCCAAGGTGTCGTAGTTGACATGTCCCAACTTCTGGTGCGAAAGTGTCAAGTCACCTACCTTTTCGGAGTTGCAAAACTCTTGTCTACCTACTAAATAGCAGTTATCCGGTTCGGGTTCCTGACATGACACACTTGTTTGCAGAATCTGTAACCTTGCATTCAAGCTTGTTAAATTTCACCTTGAGATCCTCATCACATAGTTGGCTTATGCTAAGAAGATTAGCAACCAACCCTTCTACATGAAGAACATTTTTCAAGGCTGGTACATCCAGAACATTAAAAGTTCATTTACCAATAATCTTACTCTTACTTCCTCCTCCAAAGGTCACGTACCCTCCATTGAATAATCTATAGTTCTTTAATAGACTTTTGGTACCTGTCATATAACGTGAGTAGCCACTATCGAAGTACCAAGAACCTGTAATGTTAGTACGCAAGGTAGTTATGCACACATTACATCTCAGATTCAGTTTGGGTACCCATTCCTTTTCAAACCTTTTCTTCCTTCTGCTCTCAGGCTTTTTGCTTTGAATGTTGTTAGTGATGTTGGGCAATATTGTTGATGACATTTTAGGTGATAGACTGAGTGCAGAGTTTTGAAGTTTGTAGCAGTAGGGCAGAAGATGTCCTGACTTTTTACAGAAGCTACATACAAACTTCAATCCAATCGTAGTGATCTGAGAGTTACTCGCTTTTTCTTTGACAAATTTTATCCTCTCAGTTTGACTATAGATTCTGGAAGTATTGTTTTTGCTAGGAGATTGGTACCCAAGCCCAGTCCTTATAGGATTACTCCATTTTAGAGGTTCTCATGTTGAGCCTTTGAAAGGTGGTCTCAGCTATGTTCAAACGAGTACGAATCTTACCAAACTCTAGATCTTCTTGGTAAGTGTCACCTCTAATCGATTGATTATGTCTTTCAGATTGCTATTCTCAAGAGCCAATGATTTTGCTTTTGAGTCTAGTTGCTCAGATTTGGTGATTAAGGCTTTACAAAGACTTTGTAATTCTTTTATCATGTCGTCTTTGGAGTCAACTAGATCCAAATTTACAACCTCAGATGAAGAAATAAATCCACTAAAATAATTTACATCATAATAATCAAAGTATACATACCTCTCTGATGTTGCAGACATTCCAGATGTGGAGTCCGATGCTGTTCCTGATGTTGTCGTAACATCGTCAACAACATCTTCATCGTCGGCCAGTGAGTGTTCGAACATGGCTGCCAGCATTGCCTGTGGTTCTTCTTCTTGATCTCCCTCCTCCTCTTCGTTCTCATCATCACTGAGGGTTACCCACATAACTTTACCAATTTTTCTAAGGGTGTTTGCACACTCATTAGCGTAGTGTCCCCAACCCGAGCATGCATGACACTGCACTCCCTCGAGTTGTTTGGGATTGAAATTGGTACCGTCAGAGTTGGTTTTCCTCAGTGGATTGTGATTTCTTTGATCAGAAGGTGACATATTAGGCTGCTTATTGAAGAGTGGGTTCTGATGCTATTTATATTTGGCTTTATTGCGATCAGTGTTAATCTTTTTCACCATCAAATTGAATCGACGAGTGAGTAAGGCAACAGTTGCATCACTTCCCAGTTCCTTCAGGTTTTCTTCCAAGATTAAAAATGTCTTTTAAACTTCTTGGATCATCCGGTGGTCAATAGTTTGGGTCGGATGACTATTTGTGTCTTTTCACTTCCATTTGGGGCTCCGGCCAACGAAAATAATACTCCTGACGAAAAGAACAAAGAAAGAGTGTTCTCGGATGAAATTCCTTGTTTAGCCGAGTGAATGAGTATTCAAGTTTTGGATATCAAAAATACGTGTTTTTTTTTTTTTTTGACGAAGGAACCCGCAGCCGCTACTCTTTCGAGTGCGCACAGGGTAAACCCCGGGCTGACGCAATAGCCTGCAAACCACGTCAGCCGATTAACCACACTTGGCAAGCCATGTGTGACAGGCTCAACCAAGAAGGTTTATGCAGGGGATCGAACTCGTGACCTTGCGGTCCCGCGCTCTACTGCTACACCAACTTGGCTACCCTTGCGGGTAAAAACTTTGAGGGTAAACTTTTTATACTAGTCATCCCCACCGCATCACTGCGGCTCCACACACAAGAATACGTGCTTGAATAGAGGGGAGAGGGTTCTATTTATAGAACCCACAAAATGTCAAGTTTGGAAATGAATTGACTGAAATCAGTCCGTTTGAGAACAACATATTGGACTGAGGAAATTATGATCTTCGTCCTCGTTAATAGGAGTGAATAACTTAAAAGGTCATTCAACTATATCAAATGTCTCATTAAATTCACTTATGTTTGATTTATATAAAAATGTCATTCAAGTTAGACGAGTTTACCTATAAAGTCATTATACCAAAAAAAAATTAAATAAATAATTACATAGACCTCCCGTAAATTTTATTTTGTAACACTTACTTTCTTTGTGGTTTACTTTCCTCTCTAATTTTAAATTTTATGATAAGTTTTTACCTAATTATCATTAATAAAAAATTAATTTAACCAATTTATCCTTTAGAATTTTTTATAATTAACATTGTAAATGGTTTTTTCTTGAAAATTGAATTTTATACAATGTAAGCTACAAATATAGGCATGCAATATCATGACTTTCGCTTATGAAACTTGATAATTCAATCTTCATTAATTTTTGATTGAGGGTATACTGATTCTTTAGAAAATTTACTAAATTAACTTTGAGAACCTGTCAGAATTTATTTATCAATCATAGGAGGAAAGATGTAATACTTTTTATATTTTTCTCATGTTGTTTTGTTTGTTTAATATTTTGAAGCTTATAAGCAATAATTTTAAGAGATATTATCATATGGTTCAATATGTAACCTTTCAAATAACTTCACAACAAATAAGTTTTTGGTCTTATTTTCTCTTACTAGCTTAGGCACTCTAAAATTACCACAACCTACATTCTTCAGAAGCTCAACTTTCCATAACAAAAATGTTGGTGGATGTTGTCTGAGTTATGCAGTGGACATGCAGACACAACGAGATAGAGAAGAAAGGGAGAAGACACAACTATCGCCTGTGAAGGTTATGAACAAGAGAGAGGAAGAATAGAGAGAAAAGAGAGAGAAGACGACTGCCTTTCAAAAAAGGAAAACAGTAGTTTTATTTTCTTATTCCTTGTTACAGTACATAAGAATATGTACAGTGTATTTATAATAGTAGAGAGCAATAATACAAATAGGCTCCTCTACTGTTATTAAAACTGCCTACGCCTTTTACTCTTTTACCCTTCTTAACACACCCTCGTATCTTTGGAAGATATTCAGGAGTCCAAGCTTGAAGCAAAGGTGTTGATGTTGTGTTCTGTTCAATCCTTTTGTAAGTAAATCAGCTGGCTGGTTTGTTGTGTGTATGTACTCTGGCCTTATTATACCTTTCTGGATCTTATCTCTGATAAAGTGCAAATCAATCTCTATATGTTTAGTCCTCTCATGAAAGACTGGATTTGCCGCTATCTGGATCGCAGATTTACTGTCAGTGAAGACTGTCAGTGGATGGTTGAACTGAATACCAATATCCTTTAGCAAACCAAGTATCCAAGTTATCTCAGCTACTGTGCTTGCTAAACTTCTATACTCTGATTCTGCTGAACTTCTAGAGATCGTGCTTTGTTTCTTTGACTTCCAAGATATAAGGGAATCACCAAACTTTATTGCATAACCTGTAACTGATTTTCTTGTATGTGGACAAGCAGCCCGATCACGCATCACAAGATTTGTCAGTGTCTCTTGTTTGCTGTTGGACAACAGAACACCTTATCCAGGTTGACTCTTGATGTACCTTACTATTCTCAGTGCTGCATTGAGATGAGACCTTTTTGGTTGCTGCAGGAACTGACTGAGTATCTGCACACTGTAAGAGATATCTGGTCTTGTAGTGGTTAAGTATAATAATTTTCCTATTAGTCTTTGATACAAGCTTATATCCTCTATTAGCTCATCTTCTACAATAACCTTATTGTTATCTACAGCCTGTTTATCTTGCACATACCTATCATACTCTTTTGTAGTTAGTTTTATGTTGCAATCTATAGGTGTATAGAAAGGCTTGGCAGCAGAAAGTCCTAACTCAGCTATAAGTTCTAAGGCATATTTTCTTTGATGCATTAAGATTCCTTTGTTAGATCTTACAAACTCTATTCCTAGGAAATACCTTATTTCCCCTAAATCTTTCATTTTAAAGGACTGTTGTAGAGAATGTTTGGTTTCTTTTATCAATTCTAAGTTATCACCTGTAATAAGAATATCATCTACATATACTAGTACTAGAATCATCCCTTTGTTAACCTGTTTTATAAACAGAGAGTGATCATATTCAGATTGTCTAAACTCCATCTGTCATAAGGCTTCTGTGAGTTTAAAATTCCATTGCCTAGGAGCTTGTTTAAGACCATACAAGGACTTGATTAGCCTACATACCTGATTGCCTCCCTGGCTAATGAATCCTTGTGGTAGTTCCATGTAGATCTCATCATGTAGGTCACCCTGTAAGAAGGCATTATAGACATCCATCTGGTGTATTTCCCAGTTCTTAGAGGCTGCTAGAGATATTATAGACCTTACAGTTACCATTTTAACTACAGGAGAAAAAGTTTCATGAAAATCTATTCCTTCCTTTTGATTATATCCTTTAGCAACTAGTCTAGCCTTAAGTCTTTCAATCTCTCCTGTATCTTGATACTTTATCTTGTATACCCATTTACACCCTATTGGACTCTTGTCTTTAGGCAAAGTAACAATTTCCCATGTATGATTATCCTGCAAAGCTCTTATTTCAGTTTGCATGGCCTCTACCCACTGAGGATTTCTAGAGGCTTCCTTATAGGATTTTGGTTCTATCACCTCTGAAAAGCGATGAGAAAGCTTGATATTTAGCAGAGATGTTGTCATAAGAAATATAGTTAGCTATAGAATATGGGGGTGTTGTGCTCCCAGATCCTTTTGTGACAAAGTCTTTCATCCATATTGGAGGTTGTTTTGCCCTGGTAGATCTTCTTACCTCAGTCATATCTACAGGCTTAGCAAAGACAAGATCCTGAATAAACTCTACCTGTTGAGTTGTATCATGTGTTTTAGCACTATCTCTATCTTCTGTATTGGCTTCACTGTTATTATCCTCACTGTGGTCTTTATTAGACACATATGTAACAGCAGTAGGCCTACACTGGTTGGTATTGTATGGAAGTGACTTGACTATATCAGTGACTAAAGGAGTATTATTTTGTCCAATTGGAAATACTGATTTCTCAGGTGCATCAGTTTTAAAAGGAAACTCATCTTCTCTGAAGCTTACATCTCTATTTACTAAGAATACCTTAGTTTCTAGGTCATAAAGAATGTATCCCTTTTGTGTTTCAGAATATCCCATGAGAACACAACACCTAGTTCTAGAAAGGAGTTTGTCATTAACAGATAAGTTCTTAGCAAAGCACAGGCACCCTAAAACTCTTAAATGGTTGATAGAAGGTTTTCTTTTATACAGCATTTCATAGGGAGTTTTACTAGTGACTGAAGAAGGTAATCTATTAATTATATATATCTTTGCTGGATGCATACCCAATTTCGAGGAATATGCCTCAAAACCTTATAGCTCTAGTCAACTCAAGAATATGTCTATGTTTTCTTTCAGCCACACCATTTTGTTGTGGTGTGTAAGCACAAGATGTCTGATGAATTATGCCTAACTTAAGAAACATAGTAGTACATGCTTCATTTACAATTCAGTCTCATTATCAATTCTTATTATCCTAACTGCTTTGTTAAATTGAGTTTGTACAAAAGCTAGAAATTGTTGTAATACAGTACACACATCAGATTTAAGAGTAAGCAGATATACCCAAGTCATTCTGGAAAAATCATCCACTATTGTAAGAAAGTACCTCTTTCCATTATGAGTTTGAACTTTGTAAGGT
Source organism: Przewalskia tangutica (assembly GCA_029844215.1). Lineage (NCBI taxonomy): Eukaryota > Viridiplantae > Streptophyta > Magnoliopsida > Solanales > Solanaceae > Przewalskia > Przewalskia tangutica. The sequence continues at coordinate 30,693,475 of CM056732.1, forward strand.
CCCCAAACATCCATGTGAATCAGATTAAAAGCTTATGTACTCCTATTGCTGCTCAATGGAAAGGGTAACCTACATTGTTTAGCACATGGACAGATATTGAAATTCTTTGTTATTCTGGCTATAGTGCCAGAATTAGCTTTAATCAGTTTACTCAATACATTGCTAGAGATGTGTCCAAATCTTTTATGCCAAGTATCTATTTCTTCTTTAGTAAGTGTGTCATCAGTGATTCTATTTACATTCAGACCTACTGTCTCTGGATTTTTTAACAGTTTTGAAGAAGTATGATTTACTAGTATGTAAAGCCCATCTTGTAGTCTACCAATCTCCTTCACCTTCCCATTGTAAAGATCCTGAAATACACAAAAATCAGGATAGAAAATAGCAGCACACTGCAATTCTTTGGTTAGTTGAGAAACAGACATTAAATTAAACTTGAATTGTGGAATGAAGAAGACATTCTGTAGTGTACTTCTGTCTGATATATCACTGGAACCAGTGTGTGTTACATTAACTAATTCCCCATTTGGCAGGTGTACTATCTTAGAATCAGCATGATTTTCTACTATGGTTTCCTCATTAATCAATTTTATATTAGAAACCATGTGATTGGTTGCCCCTGTGTCTATTACCCACTGTTTTGTTATTTCTGTTCCTAAGAAAGCTCTGTGTTCAGGAATACCTGTAGTTACTGCATTTGAGGCATGCTGTGGACTCCTGTTTTGTGTAGCTTCAGCTTGATCAATTCTGAGATTAAGTAGCTTTACAATCTGCTCATACTGCCCTTTGGAGAATACAGCTTTTTCAGCAAGATCAGCATTGGCATTATCTGAGGAAGCAGCAACTTTACCCTTCTTTGCTTCCACAGCCCCATATGCAGCATGTTCTTTCCTTTTGGATTTAAAACCAGGTGGATATCCAACCACCTTGTAGCAAACTTCTTTAGTATGCCCTCTCATCTTGCATACATCACAAAAAAGATTTGAAGAGGGCCTTTTGTACTTCTGTGCCCCTGACCCTTCTTTAGAGAACAAGGCAGTAGGGTCATGGGCAAGATTCAGTTTTCCTCCACTTGGTCCAATTTGATAACCCAAAGAGATCTTGCGATGTGATTTCTGACTTTCATCACTTGTAATCATAGAATATGATTTGTTGACAGTGGGTAGGGATGGCATGAGGAGTATTTGGCTTCTAGCTTGCATATAGTGCTCATTTAAACCCATTAAGAACTGATATAGTTTCTGTCTTTCAAGATATTCAACAAATTCTCTGGACTTAGGACATCCACAATTAGGGGACAAGTGACTGAAACTCAACCCACAGCCCTTTTAATTTGGAGAAATATTCTGAGACAGAGGTATTTCCTTGAGAAATAGTAGCAATTTCTCTATGTAGGTCATAAGTTCTTGACCCATCTACTTTGTCAAATCTCTCCCTTAAATCTTCCCATACTTCAAATGCAGATTCAGCATATAGTAATCCACTCAGTAGGTCTTTCGAGACTGAATTCAAGAGTCATGCTTGTACTACCGAATTGACTCTATCCCAATTGTCTCCCAGATCCTCTCCAAACTGATCTTTCTGGTGCTTCCCATTAACAAAGCCCATCTTATTTCTTCCTAGTAGTGTTATTCTCATTGATTTACTCCATATAGTGTAGTTTTCAGTCCCTAATAGCTGAAAGGAGATCAAGGAGGCACTACTTAGGTCTGATGCTTGTAGAAACAAGGGATGGTTATGATCTATCGTGACATTGGTCGTAAGGTTAGAGGTGCTTGATATATCAGTGTCCATTATCTCTTGATTTTGACCAGTACTCATTTTCTCCGAATCAAGAGATATTCCAGAGAAGAAACGAGAGTTTGTGGATAATCGATAATATCAAACTTTTTAAGAAAGCAATAACCAAGAAGCCCTAATTCAATCAAGAAAGCCCTAATTCTTGATTGGACTGGTTTTTCCCTTATTTTGACTAAGAAGCCCTAATTCAATCAAGAGGCGTACGAACCAAGAAGGCGAGAACTGTCTTGCCCTAATTAAACAAGGAAGCATACGGACGAGAGGCGGTGGAGAGATTCACCGAGAACAACGAAGTCACCAAATCCGATCGATATTGTCGCGGCGGTCATCGCTCACGATACCCTGTTGGTGGATGTTGTCTGAGTTATGCAGTTGACATGCAGACACAACGAGATAGAGAAGAAAGGGAGAAGACACAACTATCGCCTGTGAAGGTTATGAACAAGAGAGAGGAAGAATAGAGAGAAAAGAGAGAAGGCATCGCTTTCAAAAAGGAAAGCAAGAGTTTTATTTTCTTATTCCTTGTTACAGTACATAAGAATACGTACAGTGTATTTATAATAGTAGAGAGCAATAATACAAATAGGCTCCTCTACTGTTATTAAAACTGCCTACACCTTTTACTCTTTTACCCTTCTTAACAAAAAAAATATTATATTTCATAATTAATTAATGCATAAATTATGACTTTGCAGAATTCATAAAACACAAAAGAAAATATCCTAAAGGACAAATTTATGAAAATTTTCTTATATTAATAATAATTAATTAAAAAAATTATCATTACAAAATTAAATAAGAGAGGCAAGTAAACCACAAAGGAGGTAAGTGCTAGAAATTCAAACTTGTGGGAGGTTTATGTGATTATATCTTTAGTTTTGTTTTTGGATAGAATTGACTTTATAGTAAAATCGTTTAACTTGAATGACTTTTTTTATACAAACAAACATAAGTGACTTTAGTGAGACATTTGCTACAGTTTAATGACCTTTGAGTTACTCACTCTCGTTAATAGATGAGGAGAAAAGAAAACTGAACAAGGAGGTTGAAAAAATAAGAAAAGATGAGAGTCTACCCGCATGGGTATAGCTCAGTTGGTTCCAGGGTGACAGATTGCTTCCAAGAAAAAGATGAGAGTCTTAACTGTGGTTTCGAGTTGTACCATCGGAGAAGACAAGAAACATTAAATTTTTACCCGATTTAGATAAGCAGGGACTGGGGACGACGAAAGTGAACGAGCTTCTTACTTGATTTGTTCAAAAAACTAATGTAATACTCTTTAAATATGGATTAAGTTTGAATAGGTTAAATGAATATTAATATGACATTTTAGATATATGAAGTCCTATCATGATTAGTTTGGGTGAAAACAGTTGATCTAAGATCAAGACGAATAGTGGAATGCATCAGATCCGATAGAATCAACTAAGTTTACTGTAGGTCTTACTTTCAACTTATATACATGAAATTCCGTTAGTAATTGAGGCAACTTAAAACATAAAAGTTGTAGCATATCTTTCCAACAATATATTGTCCAGTTCAATCAAAGCTCTGTACTACGAGTTATGCCTATTTTACTGGACGCTATGAAGTTTTCACGATCGGTGTGTGATTGCAAACTTGAGGCAGTGCTACTGCTCTTGATACACGATCGTTGTGCATTTGGTCCTTTCGCGCGACCACGCACGAGGGATGGCATTTTAAACGCCCTATGTTATACTTCACATCTCAAATATGAAAATTTGCTCTAGAAAGGGAAGTCCTTAAGAACATAACCTTCTCCAAGGTTTCTCTCTCATTTAAGGTAAGTTCATGATCAATTTCTATCATTGCTACACCAATCTAACACTAGTTCATTGTTCAAAATAATAGATTCTTGAAAACTGAAAAAAGAGAAATTGAAGGAGACTTTGGAAAACTTCTTAAAGGTATGTTCTTTCATCTTCACTGAGATTATTTAGAGGATTTAGACTAGTTTAGGGTACTAGAACCAATAAGAAATTGTGGGGGATTCAAGAATACGTTTTTGGACAAGAAAAAGCTCTAGTTTTTCGATAAGGGTAGTAACTCCAAGAATTTGGTTAAAGTTTTGAACTTTATCATTAATAATTATTGTAGAATAATTTGTTGAACTTGGAGGAATATGTTTGAGCAAGAATTGAGGTATGTTTATATTTTTAAAGCGTTTTGATATGCATCTGTACTTTAAAAATGTCGTTTGAACCATGTCTACTTTTAAGAATATTTTTGAAAGCGTGATTGATTTTGAGAATCCTCTTTTTTATTTTTGTACATGTGAAACCCTAGTTTGTGGTTGTCCTTTATTGAACTTACTTTAGAATTAGATATGGTATTTGTACAAGGTCATGGGGTGTAGGGTCAAGCTTGTATCGAACCTTATAGAAATTATATTAATGGAATGAACGTGTTTTTCCCAATATGGGATGATTGAACTTATTTTCTAAAGATTGAAGCTTTCAACATGTGTTTGTATTTGAATGGGCTTTTTTGAACTAGAAACTAAATAAGTGATATGAATAAGGTTTCTGAATTGATTATGACTTGAAATACTTCTATTGTGAGAAGATGACTTAAGAAGTGAATTCGGATATAAGTTATGTTTGATGATTCATTTAATATTCCACGACATGTATTTGTTTGTGTTTGAGACTGTATGAAAAAGTTGTGCTAGTATGGAGGACGATTAGCCATTACAGATCTCTTTTGAGCATTGTTGTGTCAATCTAAAGGACAATTGACCTCCATGATATGTAGTTCGGTGTATCTATTACTGTATCAGTCCAGAGGACAGTTGACCTCCGTGACGTGTAGCCCCATGTATCTATTGTTGTGCTAGTCCAAAGTACGATTAGCCTCTGTGGGATAATAACTCCGGTGTATCGAATAATTATCCGTCTGTGAGTTGACATGTGTTGATCTTTTAGTTGCCTGTGAGTGACTTGTGGTGATCTTGAGTTCGTAAGTGAAAGACTTAATGATATGAACGGTATAAGAAGTTCAAAATTGATATATTCATGTGTCTTAGCTTTTACTGGTGGTTTTACTAAGTTTACTGGCTTACTCTATTCCGAATTTCAGACGGCTTTTCATTGATACCTTTTTACTGATTTTACCATTTTATTTTGATTTTGTTAATTATTGCCCCTTAGACACTCACTGAGTGCCCAGTACTCAGACATATAATTGTTACTTTTGATAGTATGTTAGGTAACGCTGAAGAGCAGGTTCATGATATGCGTACGGAGTAGGAAAACTTGCTACTTTTCAAACTTATTGGTGAGACCACACCCTTGTCCGTTGGACACCCCATCTATCTAGTTTTATTATTCTAGTTTCCGGGTTGTGTTCTGATGTGTTAGAATCTGCTTATATTCTTAGAAGATCCATAGATAGTTGTTAGATTGTGGGTAGATGTTGAAGTCTCATACGACTTATTGAGGCATTTTCCACGTTCTATAATTGATTATTCATATTAACTTCCGTGAATTTTTTTATAAGTATGAGTGTACTTTCCATTAGCAATAAATTATTGGTTGGATCATTAGATGATATTAAATGATTTTTTAAAAAGTAAGAGAAATTTTCATATAGCTCGGGATCATTGGATGGTTGAAATATAGTTAGTGAATCTCTATGTATATCCACATGATTATAGTGGATCGTACTAAATAAAAATTATGTTATTGTTTTAGATTTAACCAATTTGATGAATATGAGGGTGTTGAGTAGCTACTGGCTCAACATTATGATATATGCATTTGACATTTTGATGATTTGATCAATAATCTATCCAAAAAAAATCAAATGGAGAAATAAGGAGGAAATTATTTGAAGAACTAGACATCCAATAAGATCTCCAAAGGACTTACTAAAGCAGTCGCAACATACATAAAGAACTGCTCAAAGGAACTGGTCCTTATGCAACTAGAGACCTAAACTATTTCATGTCACTTGGAGAAAACAGAATATTGATTGATTCATATTCTGTGAAGTGTTGAATTACAGTTATTGTAATATTTTACAATATACCATAAATTAAATAATATGAAAATTAGCATTGAAGTATGACAAGAAAGCCGACACGCATTGAGAACAATTAATAAAACCAAAACCTTCAAGTATTCAAGAACTAAAGGTGGCAACCAACTACTATATATACACATCACGAAGGACCATTGGACTTAACCACAAAGACAACATTACTACAAATTTCAACGAGAGACAAGTGTGAGCACAATCAACACCTTGATCTCAAGAGAGTTAACTATTCAATTAACAAAGAACCTGAGCGTATGAAGATTTGTTTATTTTGTAATTGTTTAGGTTCTATTGTGGTTCAACTTATTTTTCTTTGCAAGTATTGTTGAAGAACAATAATTAGGATTATAGACAGACGACTCAGTCAACAGGTCTTTAGGTTTGACAATTGGATTGTAAACATGTGATCGCTCCGCATTATTAGTGATTTTTTGTTAAATCCTATAAGAGATAGGTCATGATTTTCGACACTATTGAACAAGGAATTTTCCAAGTAATTCTCGTGTGATTATTTAAGTTGGTGCAAAGTCCTTCATACACAAATTTCTTCAAGAGTCTGATTCTTGAAGTGCATAGGAATAGCCCGATCCTAACAAAGGCCCAAGAGAGTTTAACCCAAGAGAGTTTAACATGGCATGCCTTGTATGCCTTATGTGATTGCTAGACTCAAATTTTCAAGTAATACATGTTTATGTGCTACACTTCATGCTATGTTCAATTGCTTGTTATTACATGCTCAAATCAAATCCAATTACTGGTGCGATGATATCTAGATTTAGACGGGATATTTTACCAACCTTTAGGGTTAGCTACCCCACTCGTAGGTGTCACTATTTGTTAGCTAGATAAGCTGACACTCTCCACGATGCATTTTTGCAGATCCTCTCGTATGTAGGGTCATTATGAAAAATAAATTATTAGAAAAGTTATTTTTGTTTAAAATAACCCAATTTTCAACTTACTTTCTCAGTTATCAACTTATTTTAGTTTTCATATGATCATATTTATATGTGAAATGTGCTTTATTTCTTCTTATGTTTGATTTCAAAAAGTCTTGCAATATCTTTTTGTTAGGCCGATTTCCAATTGCTCACACAAGTGTACGTATTGTTACAAGTAATATAGTCTGGTAAGATCGAATATCGTTCTCAGAGACTGGTTTCTAATTACCGAACATCTATTCTAGGTTATCAATTTGGCAAACGATAAGTGATTTGGTTTTTATCTAACACTAGTAGAGTAATTGCAAGAATCAAACTAAATTATTGAGGTTTAATTAGTTATGAAGGAATTTGGGCTTCTAATATCATCAACTATCCACTCTTTTCAATCTTTAATGCAACTAGAATGACTTCTTCTTCTACGTTAAGATAGCGGTTAACTAGACTGTCTTATATTCCGGTTAAGATATATAATCGCTCAATCCCAGTGCAGAAACCTTCTATATTTCTATGATAGGTTTTACCACATAGGAGGATTAAGAACAATAACCTATAATGCTACACAAGTATCGGGGTACTTTCGTCCGCGAGTTTAACCTATGTCTATTCAATTACAGCATATCCAAATCTCTCCTATTGGTTCTTGATTCGAAACCATATAGATTATGATAATTAGTGATCAATTAACTATCAAACATTCATACCAATATTGAATAAATCTTAATCAAGTGAAGAAGAAAATCAAACTAATGCATTAATTCATGAATAAGAGTTTCAAGTGATTCAATAGGAAAACTCTAATAAAGTGTTTAGCTCCTAGCCATAGATATGCTAAGAACTAATACAAATCCAAACATGAACTGAATTACAATAGAGAAAAGAAAGAAAAATACTTAGAACTAGGTCTTCAATTGTAGCCGCCAAGCATTGTGTTGTGTTTTTCCCCAGAGAAGAAGAAGACATCTCCCTAAAATCTGTCCCAAGGATTTATATATGCTGTCAAAAACATGTGCCTTGGAACCTTTTGCCCTTTGTCAATTCTATTTGATCGAAATTCAGCGTCAAGACCGCGTCCTCTGAGAATGGTGCAGTGGTGCGAAATCTTCGCTTCTCGCATTATGGCACCGCGGTCTTGCAGTCTTTCGTCTAGATCTGCCAACTTTTATCCTTTTTGCTTCGGGAGCTCCTTTTCTGTCCATTTTTAGCTTCTTTTTGTCATTTAGAACCGCTGTGACTCAAAAGAAAGAAAAATGACTCTAACATGACACTTATTTAAACGAAAATGAAAAAAATACTAACTAAAAATGACTCAAATGCGTATACAAAATACACCTAACAAATACCCCCAAACTTAATCTTTGCTCGCCCTCGAGAAAAGATCAAAACAAAATCAAAGAAACAAAAACAACAAACTCAAATACTCAAATCAAGCAGTTGCACAAGGTTACTTAGAAAAGCATAAATGTCAGTTGGGATAATATGCTGGAACATATATAGCATGAATATAGAAATCTAGAATTTCAAGCCAGATATTTCGCAAATTCATTTCAATCACACTCAATGGAAACATGAACACTAATCTATGCATGTCAATTTCATTTAGTTCTATGCGCCTGTTTACTTATTATTCTCCACTAATCATAGACATACACTCTAGAGATCTTCAGGATTTTTCAGGGTTGTAATGTAAGCTTAGACAGAGGTAGATAAAAGTTGGCATTTCGGCTCAAATTACGTACCATAAGCGTTTTTCTCATTCAATCATTTTGTCCTTCTTTTTGGTATTCTTTTCCGTTCATACCTATCATTTTCCTCTTCTCTTTTGAGAGCATGAAACACATTCATATAGACACCCCCAAATTTAAGCTTTTACATTTTATTCATTGGGGTGCGTCAATATTTTCACTCTTTTTTTATATTTCTTTTTCACTCTTTTTCATCATGTTTTCACTTATTGCTTATGACACACAAGGGAATCATGGGGTGTCAAAGAAACAACTTATTTTAGGCTCAAAGGGGATGACTAGGGACAATTTACTGCATGGTAGGTAACGAAAGGTAAGAAGGGCTAACAAATAAATGTCTGAATCATCTCTCTAAACATGTACATCTTTAACTATTTCGCCTCAAATAACAAGCAAGCTGACTCATAGACATTTTTCATATCATTCTTTCCACAATTGACAATACATAGGATAAGCACAAATATCTCAAATAAATAGATTTTCATGAATTTTTGGCATATCTAACTTAAGCACACAGATTTTTGCTTCTAGTTCCATTACATTATCTCACTTTATCACTTCAATATCTTTAGCAACTATAACATGCTTGGTTCATAAAAAAAATTGACTAAAAAATATACAAAACAACACAAAGACAATAAAAAGACACAAAAACTGAACAATAAAACAAAATAAGACACCCCCCCAAACATAATCGACACATTGTCCCCAAAGACTAAAAATAGGGATAACTTACTGACACAACACATCGGTCATAATGGAGGTCTGGAATGAGATTTTTGAAATTGCACAGGCGGGACTCTCTGAAGTTCTGGCGCCGAGGCTCTGCTGGGTGGAGCCGCGGCGCTACTGCCAATATTTCCCTTTTCAACATTTTCTTCTCATATTCCCCTCGGGGTCAGTTCCTAATCCACCTGCCATAAAAAACACTAAACATACCAGATCGTGAGACTGTTCAAGATAAAATAAAAACAAACTAAAATAAAAAATCAAACTAACATAATTAATAAATATTAGGTTGCCTCCCAACAAGCGTTGTGTTATACCCCGTAGTTCTGACCCTACGTATGAGAGTGTACGAAAGCATGTAAGACTTAAAATTTCCAAAGGATAGGTTGACGGATTGTTCCGGATGGGTTTTAGTCAACTTTGAGGCGGGTTATGACCTGGTACATTGAGAGTTCCTAAGTGTTTCAAAGGCCTAGGGCGTAGTTCGTTGAGTCTAGTTTCCAACGCAACCAACCGTTCATCGATAGGACATCGGAGTAGGAAGTTACGGGAGTTACAAGTTCAGTGCGCAGACGGACTCGAAATCAGAAAACTTCGGTCAGGGGCCTCAGCGCCGCGGCGCCGGAGGCAGGGCCGCGGCGCCAAGGCGGGGAATGCATGGCCGCGGCGCCGACTGCAGGGCCGCGGCGCCGAGGCGGGAAATCTGGCGGAAAAACTTAGGAAAATCTGATCTTTTCTTTTAAAAGGGCATAGGTGGGTGACAAGTGTCCCCCCCATCTGATTTTTTGCATGCATTATATTGACCAAGTCTTAAAGACTTGGTCATCTTTCATCTCTCTCTTAGAAAAAGCTCTTCCTTCTCTCTTAATTATTTCAAGCTCCTCCTTCTCTCTTAATTATTTCAAGCTCCTCCTTCTCTCTAAAACTCCAAGAGATATTCTAGCCTTAGGAAAAATCTGAAAAGTAAAAGGCAAGAAGGAAGCTTGTGGCTAGCTTGTGAAGGTTGTTGTGGTGGTGTTCTTGGAATAGAAGCTAGCAAGTTGTTGGATAAATTTGGCTAAAGCTCTAAGGTAATGATTCTTCCTCTATTATTAGTTTTTAGTATTGCATGTTAAGAAGAAAGTACTTGTGGTAGTAAATAATGCTATTAGAGTCATTGCATGCAAGAAATGTGGGTTGGGTATGAAGGATTTGGCTAAAGAGATATTATGAGCATGTTGTAGCCTACAAACTACTTTAGAATTGTTAAGTGTATTATTATAACTTATGGGGCAGAATTTTACACACCCAAGATTAGGTGTGTAATCCCCTTTGTGTTGGTTTGGATGTTGGGCCTTAATGAGGCGTTTGAGTGTTGAAAATCGGCCTTTGAAAAAGGTGGCAAAGTGAGTAGAAACAAAGGAAATGCTGCCCAATTTTCCTTAGGAATTGGTAACTTGAATTTGGAATTTCTACATTGAAATTAGAGGTTAATAAACGCACTATGGTTATTATAGGTTGACATATTACTTGCGGTAGTTGGACTTAGCAAGTGGATTGACCGAAGAGGTATGTAGAGCTTTCCTATCTCTTGAGCATGAATAGTTGTATCTATGTAGTACGGTATACGTACACGATTTGATAATCTACACTTGTTTTAAAGTATATGATACTTGTTTCATTTCAAAAGTATAAGTCTCTTGGATTGAGGGAAAAATGTATTTGACAAAGGGATAACGCTAATATAATGACTTTATGGGAAGTTAGTTATATTAGTTTTTTTGAAAGGTTCACAAAGAAAGGTTTACTCTAATTAAAACAAGTACGGGTAAAGGATTTGAAACTAAGAAAGGTGAATTGATTTTTAGGCATTGGTTGCCTAAGGTTTTAAAGGAAATGAAGTCACTTGATTTAGAAGCCTATTATATTTCTAAAAGAAAATGTGACTTGTCTTGAAAAGAAATCGTAACTTGATACTATGGTGAATAGTATCTTGGAATCTTTGTATAAAAAGAGTTTTTCTTAAAAAGTTAGAAGTGCATGGTACTTGGGTTGAATTCCCGGATTTTTCTATTAAAAGACATGTTGGTGCCTTAGGTATACTAAAATGAGAGGATATGTTAATAATGTTAATAAGAAGTTAGAGGATTTCTTAACTTGCTTATGTTATGATAAGCCGGTAGCGCTTATATTATGATATGATAGGCCGGTAGCGCTTATGTTATGTATGATAGTCGGTTGTGCTAGGTGATATGTTCTTACGGGGTAGACCCCGGGTTATTCTTGTTAATTCCTGTTGGCATACTGACACGTTGGGTGGCCCACGGGTATGCGGATTCTTGTTATTTCCTTTGGACATACTGACACGATGGATGGTCCACGGGTATGCGTCCATTAGGATGGTTTACTACTTATGCCATGGATTTGCTACCCATGATGCGAGTCGCGGCGCTTGTACTCACGCGGATCGGTCCACGTGATCCACGCGGTGAAATAGTCCCACGCGGGTGAAATAGTCACGCGAGGCGGATGGCCTTATGCGGATCCACGGGATCCACGCGGGTGAAAGCGATCAGGAGTAGGATTGCTTAATGATACTACGCGAGAGATCTGTCTTGATCACGAGCCTCCTATTTTCATGCGATATTATACTTATACTTGTTACTCCATTGTTAGTAAGGCACGCGGTCAACATAATTTGATTTTTATCTATATCGTCAGTGTATTTTGGACTTATGATATTATTACAGTATTTTCCAGTTTTACATACTTGGTACGTTGTGTCTCGACCCCGCTTCCTCGGTGCGTTCATCATGCGGTAAGGGTAGCGGTGGTGGATCCTCATTCGTAGGATCTTTGCTCAGTGTCGAAGCTCCATTACTCGGAGGCGACTTGATTTTTGGTACGGTTCTCCCTGACGTGGTAGGTTTTGTGTACATTCAGGGGTATGACGGGGCCCTGTCCCGTCATGGTTGTTACAAACTCTTAGAGGCCTGTAGTCCGGTTATAAATGGGGTTATTAAGGATGTAACTGTTCAGTTCTGTTTTATTTATGTTACGGGAAGGTAGCCATTTTTGGGTTAGCCTATTTTATCTTATATGGTTCTTGTTTGTGAGTTTATTTCCGCTGGTTTTCTCTGATGTTGTATCACAAGGGTGCCCGGGGTAAGGCACCAGTCACGGATCAGTCGGGTCGTGACAAAGTGGTATCGAGCAGTTAATCCTCGGAAAGGGTCTACAGGCCGTATCTAGTAGAGTCTTGATTATCGGTGTGTTGTGCACCACATCTATAATCAGGAGGCTGCAGGATATTTAGGATTGGTTTCCATCTTTCACTCTAAGATCGTGCAATAGAGCTGTGTTATAGGTTGAATTTCCTCTGACGTATTGTTTCCTGTATCAGTTATGCCTCGCAAGGCAACCGCGGCGGAAGGGCAAGCGATGAGGAACTACTAGTAGGGCACCGGGTTACGAGGCACGAGCCCGATCCCCACGGATGAGGTGTTTCGGACGGCGAGTTCTACAACGTCGTCAACCCCAAGAGTGCGAGCGGCGGCGGCTGCGAGATCGCGGTACACGAGCCTCGATCCAGCGGCGGGCGAGAGGATATAGGCTACTGAGAGATGGCCCGATTCGGCGTGATCGTGGCGAATACGAGTATAGGCGAGAGACAACGATTCGGCTGTACGTAGTTCAGCCATGCTAGCTTGAGGCGAGGACTTTTGAGTTGCGGCCCACGAGTTTTATGGGTCGAGGCACGAGGATGATCCTCGGGAGTTTATCAAGCGATTCTGGATCATGAGGGTGATCGGGGCTTGGAGACCGAGTCGGTGGTACTAGGTTCGCATCAGCCGCGGACACCGCGATTGGTCGTATGATTCATGGGAACCGTCCTGGGAGCATGCGCTTCACCGTTTGGGGACGAGTTCTCGAGGCCTTTCTTGCACACTTTGCCTTCGCAGATGAGAGAAGCGCGGGCGGATAGATTTTTGATGTTGAGGCGAGCAGGCGGGCGGTTCGGGATTACAATGTAGAGTTTGATTCGTTGGCGATATGTACGCCTTAGTGGCGAACATGGAGGATAAGTACACCGCTATGTCACGGGGCGGACGATTACTTGGCGAAAGTTGCAGGAGTAGCTCTTCACCGGTATGGACATTGCCGTATGCGAGCTTATGCACTCGGGTGTGAGGCGTAAGTCGACGGAATAACCAAGATCAGCGAGAAGAGGCCAAGACAGCAGGTCCTTTGGTAACTTTCGAGGCGGACACGCGGCGAGCTAGTTATGCCCCTCGCCCGATTCGAGTGGTTCTCCGCGATCTTGAGCGTTCGGGATATTCGAGGCGGTCGTGGCTCGAGTTTCGGTTCTCGGGAAGTGGGGTGCTAGCCGGATGGGGCCACCCTACCTCGTTCTGGCCGTTGTGGTAGGCTCCATGGTGGAAGTGTCGTCTTTGGGTTGGGAGTTTGTTTACATGCGGCGGCGGGGCCATTTTGCGAGAATTGTCCGACCGGAGATAACACGGATGAAGAGATTCAGCCGGGATCGATGGTGGTTCATCGCCTTCTTTTGCTATGCGTAGTGCGGCGGGATCATGATTAGAACGACGAGGGAGAAGTGAAGCAATAGTTGCAGGTATATCCTTAACTCTCTAAAGATTAGTAGGTGTGATAAGATGGTTACATGTTAAGTGTTATGTGCGGGTAATTTTATGTAAATTGTGACTTGGAGAGCCTGGCTTGTAGAAGGGGGTAAGTTTAGGGACATGAAAGTGAGGAGTCCTTAGGATTTTGATAACTGTGGGAACCTTAGCTACAGGGCCTTCGTGAGTGGAAGATTTTACGGGTGATCTTTTTTAGGAACATAGTACACGTGGGGTATCGTGGGTAATAAGTCCATGAGTGGTGTGAAATGATAGTGGGTAGCTAAGCTAGGGAAACCACTAGGTTTTCGTGACTTGGATAGTGAGGTTGTCTCGGGCCGGGAACAAGAGTGTGGTATGTATGCTAGGAAGAGTCGAGTGTGTAAGGAGGATACGACAGGTGGAAGAAGAAGCGAATATGTGTTGAGAAGATGGGAGTGATCTTTTGTGAGGAGAATACCCTTAGACCGCGGATGGGGACTAATAAGTTGTTATACGTGTTAGAGGTAATTCCTCGTAGGCGGGGAGGTAAGCTTTTGCGTGGTTAGTATATTATGAACATATATGGCATAATTGGTTTTATAAGTATAGTAGTGGAGACTACACCAGCACATGCGTTCTGGAGACGTAGAAGGAACATTCGGGACGAATGTTTCTAAGGGGGGGAGAATGTTATACCCCGTAGTTCTGACCCTACGTATGAGAGTGTATGAAAGCATGTAAGACTTAAAATTCCCAAAGGATAGGTTGACGGATTGTTCCGGACGGGTTTTAGTCAACTTTGAGGCGGGTTATGACCCGGTACATTGAGAGTTCCTAAGTGTTTCAAAGGCCTAGGGCGTAGTTCGTTGAGTCTAGTTTCCAACGCAACCAACCGTTCATCGATAGGACATCGAAGTAGGAAGTTACGGGAGTTACAAGTTCGGTCTTGTGACGGACTCGAAATCGTAAAACTTGTCGGGGGCCTCGGTAGCGCAGCGGAGCGAGGGCAGCGTCGCCAAGGCGGGAATGTATGGCGCGCGCCGTAAATCGTAACGCGGTGCCTAAAGTTCCGAGTCCGCGGGAGTTGCGGCGCCATGGCCGAGCAGGGCCGCGACGCCGAGGCGGGAAATCTGGCGGAAAAACTTAGGAAAATCTGATCTTTTCTTTTAAAAGGGCATGGGTGGGTGACAAGTGTCCCCCCCATCTGATTTTTGCATGCATTATATTGACCAAGTCTTAAAGACTTGGTCATCTTTCATCTCTCTCTTAGAAAAAGCTCCTCCTTCTCTCTTAATTATTTCAAGCTCCTCCTTCTCTCTTAATTATTTCAAGCTCCTCCTTCTCTCTAAAACTCCAAGAGATATTCTAGCCTTAGGAAAAATCTGAAAAGTAAAAGGCAAGAAGGAAGCTTGTGGCTAGCTTGTGAAGGTTGTTGTGGTGGTGTTCTTGGAATAGAAGCTAGCAAGTTGTTGGATAAATTTGGCTAAAGCTCTAAGGTAATGATTCTTCCTCTATTATTAGTTTTTAGTATTGCATGTTAAGAAGAAAGTACTTGTGGTAGTAAATAATGCTATTAGAGTCATTGCATGCAAGAAATGTGGGTTGGGTATGAAGGATTTGGCTAAAGAAATATTATGAGCATGTTGTAGCCTACAAACTACTTTAGAATTGTTAAGTGTATTATTATAACTTATGGGGCAGAATTTTACACACCCAAGATTAGGTGTGTAATCCCCTTTGTGTTGGTTTGGATGTTGGGCCTTAATGAGGCATTTGAGTGTTGAAAATCGGCCTTTGAAAAAGGTGGCAAAGTGAGTAGAAACAAAGGAAATGCTGCCCAATTTTCCTTAGGAATTGGTAACTTGAATTTGGAATTTCTACATTGAAATTAGAGGTTAATAAACGCACTATGGTTATTATAGGTTGACATATTACTTGCGGTAGTTGGACTTAGCAAGTGGATTGACCGAAGAGGTATGTAGAGCTTTCCTATCTCTTGAGCATGAATAGTTGTATCTATGTAGTACGGTATACGTACACGATTTGATAATCTACATTTGTTTTAAAGTATATGATACTTGTTTCATTTCAAAAGTATAAGTCTCTTGGATTGAGGGAAAAATGTATTTGACAAAGGGATAACGCTAATATAATGACTTTATGGGAAGTTGGTTATATTAGTTTTTTTGAAAGGTTCACAAAGAAAGGTTTACTCTAATTAAAACAAGTACGGGTAAAGGATTTGAAACTAAGAAAGGTGAATTTATTTTTAGGCATTGGTTGCCTAAGGTTTTAAAGGAAATGAAGTCACTTGATTTAGAAGCCTATTATATTTCTAAAAGGAAATGTGACTTGTCTTGAAAAGAAATCGTAACTTGATACTATGGTGAATAGTATCGTGGAATTTTTGTATAAAAAGAGTTTTTCTTAAAAAGTTAGAAGTGCATGGTACTTGGGTTGAATTCCCGGATATTTCTATTAAAAGACATGTTGGTGCCTTAGGTATACTAAAATGAGAGAATATGTTAATAATGTTAATAAGAAGTTAGGGGATTTCTTAACTTGCTTATGTTATGATAAGCCGGTAGCGCTTATGTTATGATATGATAGGCCGGTAGCGCTTATGTTATGTATGATAACCGGTTGTGCTAGGTGATATGTTCTTACGGGGTAGACCCCGGGTTATTCTTGTTAATTCCTGTTGGCATACTGACACGTTGGGTGGCCCACGGGTATGCGGATTCTTGTTATTTCCTTTGGACATACTGACACGATGGATGGTCCACGGGTATGCGTCCATTAGGATGGTTTACTACTTATGTCATGGATTTGCTACCCATGATGCGAGTGCGGCGCTTGTACTCATGCGGATCCGGTCCACAGGATCCATGCGGGTGAAATAGTCCCATGCGGGTGAAATAGTCCCATGCGAGGCGGATGGCCTTATGCGGGTCCACAGGATCCATGCGGGTGAAACAGTCCCAGGAGTAGGATTGCTTAATGATACTACGGGCGAGAGATCCTGTCTTGATCATGAGCCTCCTATTTTCATGCGAGATTATACTTATACTTGTTACTCCATTGTTAGTAAGGCACAGGCAACATAATTTGATTTTTATCTATATCACGGTGTATTTTGGACTTATGATATTATTACAAGATTTTCGATTTACATACTTGTGCGTTGTGTATCGCGACCCTTCTGGGCCGCGTTAAATCTGCGGTAAGGGTAAGCAGGTGGTGGATCCTCATTCGTAGGATCTTTGCTCAGGTGTCAGAAGCTCCATTACTCCGGAGGCTTGACTTGATTTTTGGTACGGTTCTCCACGGCGTGGTAGGTTTTGTGTACATTCGGGGTATGGCGGGGCCCGTCCGTCATGGTTGTTACAAACTCTTAGAGGCACAGTCAGGTTATAAATGGGGTTATTAAGGATGTAATCGTTGATTCTGTTTTATTTATGTTACGGGAAGGTAGCCATTTTTGGGTTAGCCTATTTTATCTTATATGGTTCTTGTTTGTGAGTTTATTTCCGCTGGTTTTCTCTGATGTTGTATCACAAGGGTGCCCGGGGTAAGGCACCAGTCACGGATCCGAGGTCGGGTCGTGACACGTTGTCTTTAACGTCTTTTATCCGGACGCAGTTAATCCTTATTAGTGCCCAATGAATTCTTTTGTGAACGGCTTGCAATTCGCACAGTTATTGTTGTGGGTCTCACTTCACCTACAACATTTTTTTAAACAAGGGCCTCATATCTAAGATTATCCCACAATTACCCAAGGCAGGCTTGTCTTCTAGGCTCTCTATAATGTAGGGATCAGTGAAACTCTCTATATCTCTCAACTTTTGGGGGTGCCCTTGGGAGTATGGAATTTCTGGTTGGGGCTCAGCAATGATAGTTGGTGGTGTCTTTTCTGCAACGGGTATAGAAAAAAGAAATTCTAAGGAATCCAAAAAGGTGAAAATTTGGATCTCGATAACCTCTTCTAAGGAATCCAACTATCTCTATCAATTCCTCATTATTCTCAACAGCTTGTTGTGGTTCAGGTTCCTCACTCTGCTTATCACCCCCACAACTGTGTCGCTAGACATATTTTCTTGTGGTACATTGATCATCATATCCATCAGCTGCCCTATTTGTGTCTCCTTTGAGGGACACCTTTGTTTCAGCCATAAACTGAGTCTGACACTTGGTAAGCCTCAGTATGGTTGTCTGCAACTCATTTTGATCTTCCTGTGGAACCTGTGGGTTAAGTTGTTGTTGCTGATTCCACTGCCCCTGATAGTAGTAGTAGTAGTCCATTTTTTTTCAACTTTACATACAAAATAAGAAAAACAACAAAAAGTGATAAAAAGATGCTCGCAGAACAAGTTAGAAACTTGTTCCTGGAGCAACCAAATTAGAAATAAATAACATAACCGAATATATACAAACCAAATTAGAAATAAGAATAGATAATTCGATATTAAAAGTACGTCAGTCCCCGGAAACGGCGCCAAAAACTTGTTAGGCCGATTTTCAATTGCTCACGCAAGTGTACGTATCGTTACAAGTAATATAGTCTGGTAAGACTGAGTATCGTCCTCAGAGACTGATTTATAATTACCGAACATCTATTCTAGGTTATCTATTTGGCAAACGATAAGTAATTTGGTTTTTATCTAACACTAGTAAAGTAATTGCAAGAATCAAACTAAATTATTGAGGTTTAATCAGTTATGAAGGAATTAGGGCTTCCAATATCCTCAACTATCCACTCTTCTCAATCCTTAATGCAACTAGAATGACTTATTCTTCTACGTTAAGATAGCGGTTAACTAGACTATCTTATATTCCAGTTAGGATATATAATCGCTCAACCCCAGTGCATAAATCTTCTATATTTCTATGATAGGTTTTACCACATAGGAGGATTAAGAACAATAACCTATAATGCTACACAAGTATCGGGGTACTTTCGTCCGCGATTTAACCTATGTCTATTCAATTACAGCATATTCAAATCTCTCCTCTCGGTTTTTAATTCGAAATCATATAGATTATGATAATTAGTAATCAATTAACTATGAAACATTCATACCAATATTGAATAAATCTTAATCAAGTGAAGAAGAAAATCAAACTAATGCATTAATTCATGAATAAGTGTTTCAAGCGATTCAATAGTAAAGCCCTAATAAAGTGTTTAGCTCCTAGCCATAGACATGCTAAGAACTAATACAAATCCAAACATGAACTGAATTACAATAGAGAAAAGAAAGAAAAATACTTAGAACTAGGTCTCCAATTGTAGTCCCCAAGCGTTGTGTTTTTCCCCAGAGAAGAAGAAGATATCTCCCTAAAATCTGTCACAAGGGTTTATATATATTGTAAAAAACGTGTGTATTGGACCCTTTTGCCCCTTGCCAATTCTAT
Source organism: Przewalskia tangutica (assembly GCA_029844215.1). Classification (NCBI taxonomy): domain Eukaryota; kingdom Viridiplantae; phylum Streptophyta; class Magnoliopsida; order Solanales; family Solanaceae; genus Przewalskia; species Przewalskia tangutica. The sequence continues at coordinate 30,712,765 of CM056732.1, forward strand.
TTCGGACTGGAAATTCCCGCGTCGGCATGATCCTGCAGAATAGTGCGTGGTGCTTGAAATCTTCATGACTTCTCGATAATTATGGCACCATGATCCTGCGATCTTTTCGTCCAGATCTGTCAACTTCGTCCTTTTTGCTTCGGGAGCTCCTTTTTCTGCCCACTTTTAGCTTCTTTTTGTCATTTTGACATTTAGAACCGCTGTGACTCAAAAGAAAGAAAAACGACCCTAACACGACACTTATTTAAATGAAAATGAGAAAAATACTAACTAAAAATTACTCAAATGCGCATACAAAATACACCTAACACTTTTTCTGAGGTAGTCTATGAGATTTACTAGATATCTTATAAGTGGCGTTTAGCCTACTCGGGCCTGCTTTTATTTTTAATGTAAAAATGGATGATCATGTAGGATTTTGTCGGGTTCGTACACGCAACGAAATTTAAAAATTTATGTTTCAAACTCGACGGGCGGTCAAACTGATGGATGATTATATAATGAAAAAACATAGAAACTGTAATGTGTCGATAGAACACTTACAATTTGCAAATCTGGAATCTTCTTCTTCAAGTGTATACCGAGGGTGAGCACGCAACCGTTCCTCAATTTTCAAGTCAAGACTCCAATGTAATTATTCTTTCGGAAAGCTAGGAAATCCGGCAGAGTTTCAATAGAGAATAATTCAAGTGAATTGAGTGTGTTATAATAATGATTGAACCCTCTATTTATAGCTGCAAAAAACAGCTAGGGTTCCCAAGTGGGCCAGGCCCAGAAACCGAGGCAGAGTGGGTCACTCGGACCCACTGGACACGTGGCGCCGCGGCGCTAACGCGTCGCGGCCCTTGGTCCTTTGAGCCATGGCCCTAGTCCAATTTTTCCTCGTTTCTATTTTAATTAAATCCAAAATACCATCTCGATTTAATTAAATAATCATTATATATTCTAATCTCTCGATTATAATTCGAACATTTATATTCTATCTGATTACATCATTGAATCAACAGAACAATTGACTTAGTGTTACCCTACATGCCTTCACATATAGACACTAATAACATTAGGGTCTACACGAAACTCCTAGACGACGCCGAAAGACGAACTCAATATGTGCAGTATAGTTACACGAAACCTGTGAAGTGAACCTCTATGTGGGAAAATAAAATCTTTTCATTCACGACACACTCAATTAAGCTTAGGATCTGCCAAGTGTCTATCCAAATGACTTTATCATTATATCTCATTTATATTAGCTAACAACAAGACCATATCATAGATATGTCTATTGTGTTGGCCAACGACTTAGTCAACCTAATACCATATGAGAATCTAAGTGCTCTCTCGAAGATACATTCGAAGAATGAATCCTAATCTTGGTTCAACTACCACCTTTAATCTACGTCGCAATATACCCAATACAAGCCGCGTCTCAACCTATAAGACATTTGAGCTTAGGACAGGATCAAAGTACATTACTCTGTAAACAAGGCGCGTATCAACCTCAAGTGTAAGGACTTCTATCTCCCACACGCTGATGATACTTTAGACATCTATAACAAACAGTACATCAGCAGGGTATACCAATACTTCCAAAAGTATACATGTGTCCATCACGAGTTGCCATAAATCGTAGCATGTGAGACATACTACATCTCCAAAGGATATGATGCAGACCACATGTCGATGTATCACATATCATCGATATCTCATTCTCGATGATCATTAGTCGAGGCGGTTTAAGAGTTACGTTATAATATTAATCTCTCACATTATTAATAACCACGTAACATCTAGGGATTCATTTATATAATACTATAGACAATCAACCAATAATTCAATAACTGCAAATGTCATAATATTAATCTCCGTTAATATAAATATGAATGTGTACAAATACATTTTTTTTAATACAGATTGTCTCTAGTACATAAATATTCTTTCAGATTACACGTTTACCAGATAGGATCACCCCACTTTACAGTTTCCTTCCACTTTTTGGAGGGTGTTTCAGTATTATTTATTTATTTATTTATTTATTTATTTATTTATTTATATTGCTTTATTTTTTCGAGCTATGCCCCAAGGAAATATATTTTATCAGAATCTTAGTATTCTTTCAGGGACTCATGACTTAGCTTAGTAGGTTTTAGACAGTTTTATAGTTATGGTTTAGCATTCAGTTAAAGACTTAGCGTGTGTTTACTTTTGCGGTGGACATAATTGATTTTGATAGAATTGAGTTTGACAATAATTGATTTGTGTTTGAATGCAACTATGTAAAAGTGATTGTTATCAATTCATGATGTTTGGATAGTTTTGATCAAAATTGCTTTTGAATGTAGAATTACCAAAATGGACATTTAGTCAAATACATATAAATAAAAATTACTAAAATGAAAGTATGTAAATAAAAATTACAAATAGATAATAGAATTTAAAGTGCAATATAGTACTTAAATATTAGTAGAATATTATTACAATACTAATTTAAAGTGCAATATAGTACTCAAATATTAGTAAAATATTATTACAATACTAATTTAAAGTGCAATATAGTACTTAAAATATTATTAAATATTATTATAATATTATTAAATATTATTATTATAATATTATTAAATATTATTACAATAATAAATTAAAGAGGATAACGAAGGAAAAGGTAAAAACTCAAATTGAAATAAATATAAAATTGATTCTACACACCTTAGAAGTTAGAAATTGCGATTTCTTCCCGAATCAATTTTGAAGAGAATAATTGATTTTGGAGAGGAAATTTAAACACCACAATTTTATTCATTTTCACGAAAATAGCAATCCAAATCACTTCTGAATTGTAAATCAAACATGCATTCGGTGTGTTCTAACTTTGTTAGTTGCATTGACTTTTTTTGTTACTTCAGACAGTTTGGCTACATTTCTATTAGTCATCTAAATACATGACTCGCATGATAGATAACTAGTATCGGGTGCCAATCATGTCCAACTCTAGATTTAGGGCATGTCGCCTTCTTTTTTTTCAAACGTTTTAGAGTGAGAGAAAAGTGAATGAATAAAAAAACATAGTAGAATTTGAAATTTGAATTATCAAAGATGACCTCATAGATAACTCTGATTTAAAACAAAGGAATCTTTAATTATAATTTAATCATCCATCCCTTTGATAACAATTCTATTATTAAACAACCACACAAATTCGCATGAATGGTTTGGTGCTTCGTTCTTTTTCAAAGTTCATTTTTTCCGTCCTCTTTTGTTCCAGCTGAAAATAATTAAAATTCGACAAATGATTAAGAATCGATGCATTTGTTTCAGGGCCGTCTTTGGGCCCTAGCTCTTTGTTCATTTCTAAAATTTTCAGCTTATACTAAAATAAATTAATTTCTGAGTACATGAATTTACACGAAAAAATACCTAGTTATTAAAACTTCAATATTAAGCAAATATTTGGTGTGTGGTTAGTTGGTGTGAGAATAAAAAGCTAGGGTACATACATAGGAGGAAATTAAAACTATGGGCTGGCACGTCTGTATTTTAATCATGGAAGTGGTTGTAACAAACCCATAACCCTTATTTATATAACGCTATTTTTTTCATTTTGTATGACTCTTTTCGATTTTTTTTAATGCTTTTGTCATCATTACGTTATATTTCTATTCTTAAGTTGGGGGAAGGGGGTGAATTAAAATTGACAAGCATGCTTGGTTGACGCTAGTGTTGTTACCGGTCGGTCGGTCCGGGTATCGCTCACGGCCGGACCGATAAGCTACCGGTCGGGCCAGGGACCGACCGTAAGGTTTCGGTCTGGGGCGAATCCGGTCGGACGAAACCTTATCGGTCGGTCGACCGGTAAATTCGGTCGGGCCATTTTTTTTTAAAAAAATTGAATTTCCAATACTGAAATTGACATTTTCGGACGCGGTGCCACGCAATTTTACGTTTAAATCAATTGTACATCGCGAGATATTTAGATTTGAAAAGGGGAAAAAGGTAACGATTTGGGGGAAAAGTGAAATTGAGGGGCAATATGGACGGTTTGGAGAAATCCGGTCCGTTTGGGATTATTCATCTCTCGAAAAAATCGCGAAATCAAAATTTTTTTAGGTAAAGCAGACGTCCGAGCGCAAAGTTATGACCATATAAAGTTTGATCAATTTACAACTAATTAGAGTGAGGAGAAGTGGGGCTTCTTTGGTGGTGGAGGGCTGGGGTGGGGGTGGGAGTGGGGGTGGAGGGCGGGGTGGGGTGGGAGTGCAGGTGGAGGGGGGGGGGTGGGGGCCAGGTTCTGGGTATTTTCTGGTTCTGGGTCAGGTTCACTAACGGTCCGGTATTTTTAGATACTCGTATCAGGACAGATTAAGGTTTCGGTCGGTTTATCGGGTTTCTGCAGTTTCGATCAGGTTCTCGAGTATATCCGAACCATGACCACAGTTGGCCGACAATAGCCTTATGTAGACCAAATTTATAAAAACAATTATTGTCCTCTGCAGAAAATCAAACAAGTTATGGCTAAATTAGATTGTAATTATTTCTAATTTTAAGAGATAAACCAAACAAACAAGTTATGGTTTAATTATATATAATTTTAAGGTGAAAGCGGACTTGGAAATTTTGAAAGAATAAACCAAACAAACAAAGAAAAATAAAATATTGTTTAGTTAGAAAACAAGAAGTGAAAATATAATTGTTATTGTCAATCTAATATCATCAATGAATAAACACAATAATATAATAATAATTCAATATAACTTGAAATCAACAATAATGAATGTAGCAAATCGGAAACACATACTAACTTGATGTCGATAGAGGCCTGCATTGCAGTGTCCAAAGACAAAAATTCGCCCCCACTTGTGTTGTAGTTTTACGGACATCTGTCTAGAGGATACAACTATCTAAGTGAGAATTCTAGCACAAGAACTTCACCTCTGGCGAATTTACTATATGTGTTCTTCTAGGAATGTATTTATGAAAGAAGAAGATGAAGCAACAATCTTAGATCAGTAATTGTGTTTTAATGATTGATTGTTATATGTATTGAATTGTGTTCTCAACCAAGTGATCAACATGCTATTTATAGCATTAATTTCGTCCATGACAGCCTTCCACTCCAAATGTTGTGTCTCTTGTGAAAAGATGGAACTTTTGGACATTCTGAAAATTTTATCGTTGGACAGCGCTGCGGACCTGCGTCCTCGGCGTCGCAGCGCTTGGCCCTTGCGCCGCGGCCCTAAAATTCTATCAGACCTCTCTGAAGTTTTATTTGACTGCAGCTCGGTAGCAGTGGTCTTTGTCGGCGAATTTTCACTGTCGTGGCCACATGCCGCTATTTTTCTAGATTTCGATCACTTTTTTCCTCTTCATCTTGTACAAGTTCCAACAATACCCCACATTTTCTATTCAAACATCAACAATACCCCACATTTGGATTGAAAATAAGATAATGAGGAACTTATCGTTATTTCCGAAAACTAGATATGACATACATCGAAAAATATGTCTTTTGAACTTGAACCGTTCGTAGTGAATACTTATCGGATCTACTTTGTGAAATAGTGAAATAGTGAACGACATGTCTTGAACTATTCACGTTTTGTAGTAAATCAAGACAACAAGTATCACACACATCATATCAACATATTTTAACTCCTACGGTTGTGTTCATTTCGATCGTGAACAACTTCTTCGTGAGATTTTCTACAGAACGTAGTCATATCAGTTCTCCCAGATGCGACCCCACATCAATCTCATATAGGTAATACTAATCAAGAATAGTTTGTACTATCCCACCATTATGGCTATTAGTATTATTAAGAATAATATTCATCCCTTAATCGTCAACGGATTAACACACTTGGTACACCATATGAATGAGCATATGTGTGTTTTATGCTCCTTAAGTCTTCCCCAACTAGTTTTCCTATTTAACCTAAATTATGGGATCTCCAATTATGATAGGTTAGGTTTTTGCCAGTTAACGACTCATTGTGTTGGCTTTAAGCTCATTCCCCTCGATGTAAATACGACTTTCTATCTGTTAAGGCCTTTTGTCAAAGGATCCGCTATATTGTCCTTTGATTTCACATAATCAATGGAAATAATTTCATTCTTCAGCAAGCTTCGTATTGTATTATGACATTGTCTTATATGTCTTGACTTGTCATTGTATATTTGATTATTCTTCAGCAAGCTTCAGTTGTATATATTTTTTCCAGTATTTAAGATTCTTTCTTTACACAAAAGCAACTGGGTTCAATTTTTTTCTCATTTAAATTCAAAAGTTTCACTGCAGTTATTGTAATCTCTTCAAATTGTTAAATCCCTTTGAATTATTTCTCTCATAGATAGAAGATCACAAGTTATTTTTGTAATTTAGCTTTCTTTTTTTACACTTTGTTAAAGATTCAATTGTTATGGATATTTTTCAATATTTTTGCTAATGGGTTAAGCGTATGTGTTAATTTTTCAGTTATAAACTTTTTCCAGTATATAAGATTCTTTATTTGCATAAAGGTAACTGCATTCTCTGTTGCTTTTATAGGGTATCCGGGAACTTATCCGGAACCGCATGATCCGGGTAGGTTCCGGGTAATGATTACTACGGATAGGTTCCGGATAGTAAATTTAGGAACCAATCTTTTACTGGGTAGGATCTGAGTAGTTCAAAAAGTTAGGGTATCCGGACCCGCTCACCCCTATTGAATTATGTTCTCAATCAAGTGATCAACATGCTATTTATATCATTAATTTCGTCAATGACAGCCTTCCACTCCAAAGGTTGTGTCTCTTGTGAAAAGATGCAACTTTTGGACATTCTGACAGACGGACATGACCTGCGTCTTCGGTGCGCGGCAGCCTGGCGCCGCTACAGAATTCTATCGATCTCTAAAGTTTGATGTTGCGCTGCTTTCCCTGTCCGACGCCGCGACCTTGTTCCTGGACGCCGCGGATCTTCGCCTATTTTTTCCAGATTTCGATCACTTTTTTTCTCTTCATCTTGTACAAGTTCCAACAATAATATTTAAGTATTTTTAAAAAAATAATAACGATAGAAAGAAAAAAAAACATTGACAAATAGTACTATTTCAATTATGAAAAACGAAAGTAACGAGATCTCTAACTATGTCAAATATCTTTTAGAATCAATTCGAGGATATTATATTCCTTGCAATTAAATATACCAGATTTTACACGTCATTGTATAGCTAACTTTAGTTGATAAATCATTTAAGTATCAAAATAGTTTAAGTCACAAACTCAAACTTTCCGATAGAACGTGAATTGTTAACTTGTAAGGTTCTTTTCTTGTTGCCGTTGATATCTTTTGGACTGGCGTCGTTTTTGTTGCCTTTGAACGTCTTGTTTCTTCAATATTTATTCACATAATGATTACCCAAAACAACTCTTAAACTAATTTATAACATCAGAAAGTAATATAATAAAATAACTAAAAGAAGCCAATAAAAGAATATTGAAAAGAATTTCCAGGAATGATTATCACGTCGTATATATTAACGGGTACAGCAAAGCCCATGACTTTCGTAAGATAGATGACTTTGATAGAATCCTAATTAATCATTATTGGTAATATTTTCCATGATTAATTAGAATTATTGTATTAAATAAATATCTTATGTACATGGTATGGAGAATTAGAGTAGATTAGAAGACTTGTTTAAGTATACCATGTCTTATTCATTACCTTAATTTACTCTTGTATTATTGGTATATGTACCACATCTTATGGAAGGAAAATATTCCATAATTCTTACATGCCAACAAGAGCTTAGGAAAAGATCTTACCCTACCAAATTGAACTCCAAATTTCCGGCCCTCTCCTTCCCAAAACCGAAAATACTCAATTTTTTCCATCTTCTTGTTCATCTCCATTATTGTTCTTCATAATTTATTTGTCCAAACTTTGTCTTCTAATAAAAATGTCCGACTCCAAAATCAATTTTTATCCAGCCCTTACAGTCTCAAACATCAAAACACATGTTTCCATCACCCTGGAGATGGAGAATGTCCACTGTGCTACTTGGGTTGAATTGTTTAAAATATGTTGTCGTTCTCACCGGATATTCATCATATAATTCAGGTGGAGAATGAAAAAAAAAGGAGTTGAAAACCGATGAGGACAAAGAACTCTTGGAAACCCTTGACACCAGAGTTCTATCTTGGATTTATGTAACAATATCTTTCGATTTGTTAAACACAATAATGGAACCAGATTCTACAACCATGGAGGTGTGGAGTCCGCTGCGAGATTCTTTCAAGACAACAAAAATTCTCGCGTCGTTACTTTAGAACAAGAATTCTCCACCATTGATATGGAGGATTTTTCAAATGTGTTTGCATATTGCCAACGTCTTAAAGTTTTGTCGGATCAACTTAAAAATATTGGTTCACCGGTTACCAATAATCACTTGATTTTGCAAATGGTTGTCGGGCTTATTGAAGCATATAGTGGTGTGGGAACACTCATCTGACAAAGCAATCCCCTAACATTATTTTATCAAGCACACTCGATGCTTATACTTGAAGAAGCAGGATTAGCTAAAAAGGTTGTCAGCGTCTCCAACTCCGCCATGATATCTACTCCAACAAATGAAGGTATTATGAATTTTGAATCCACACAACAAAATAGGGGACAAAAAGGAAAAAATGGTAATAAATATCGGGGTGGAAATCGCGAAAATAATAAGAATGGAGGCCACCGAAATTTCGGTGGCGGTGGTGGAAATTTCCGCAGCATCCGACGCCGTAAAGCGATGGCGACCACGCGCCAAGCCCATGGGCTGGCAAAGGGCCATAGTGCACTACTGCCCCTACCCAACCCGTAATTAGGCCAGGACTAATTTTAGGCCAAATGGAGTGCCATCTGCCGCAGGCGCCAGTTTGGGGGGCACAATGGCCTCGTCGATCCAAAGACGTAATGTGCCTCTGCCGAACCAGTGGCAGGAGGCACATTCGATGATGATAAGGTACTCTCATCCTATTTTAATTTGAGCTAAAATAATGGTATAATTGTCGGAAATAGTCATTCTATTCCAAATACGTGGTTATGGGACTACAAAATTATCACCCCCCAATCCACCACTATGTACCTTAAAGAATGTGCTTCATGCTCCACAATTGATTAAAAACTTGGTATATGTTCAAAAATTTACTACTGATAATTGGGTGTCTGTTGTATTTGACCCTTTTGAATTTTCCGTAAAGGATTTTTAGACGGGGAAAACCCTAATGAGATGTGATAGTCATGGGGAGTTATATTCAATTACTTCACCCATTCAACAATCCAAGTTATCATCTACTTTTGCAGTTATCAACCATTCAGTGTGGCATGACCGTTTGGGACATCCGAGGGCATCTGTTTTGGCCTCTCTCAAAAGCAATTTTATTTCTTGTATCAAAAATCAGACTTTGGATACTTGTCATTCATGTCCTTTGGGTAAACATGTTTGATAGCCATTTACTTCATCACATTCATGCACTTTATTGTCATTTGACATTATACATTATGATATTTGGACTTCACCCGTTTTGAGCTCGTCAGACCATCAATATTATTTGTTACTGTTAGATGATTACTCAAATTTTTTGTGGACTTTTCCCTTATCAAAAAAATCACAAGTCTTTTTCACATTTCTAAAATTTAGAGCTTTCATCAAAACATAATTTGAACGTGAAATTAAAAATATCCAATGTGATAATGGGAGGGAGTTTGATAATCGAAAGTTTTGGGATTTTTGTAACTCTTATGGTTTGAATTTTAGGCTTTCTTGTCCTCACACTTCCTCTCAAAATAAAAATGTAGAGCGTAAAATCCGAACCATAAATAACATTGTTCGAACTTCCCTAGCTCATGCCTCATTACCCCCTCATTTTGGCATCATGCATTACACATGGCTACATATTTATTGAACATACTTCTCCATAAAAACCTATCCTACCAAGCTCCTCTCAAAATACTATATTTACGAGACCCCTCATATACATATTTACAGGTATTCGGGTGTTTATGCTATCCTATTTTTCCATCCACCACAATGCATAAACTCCAACCCCGGTCCACACCTTATATTTTTTTGGGATATCCGTTTAATCATCGGGGATACCTGTGTTATGACCTCTCCTTAAATAAATGAATGTGAGTCGTCATGTCCTTTTTTATGAAAACAATTTCCGTTTGAAAAAATTCACAAGTCTTGACCCTCCACTTATGCATTTTTAGATGATGGATTGCCCCCGTATGTGTCACATATTTTTTCATCCCATCCCGAGCCCCCGGGTTCATCCAGCCGACAAAATTTGGACCACGAAATAGTGACCCAATCGTCTGCCCCTACTGTCCAGCATACTGGGCCGATTGTATTCAGCCCAAGTTTAGTGGCAGCAAGGACACGACCCCAACCACTTGTCCAGCAAACTGGGCCGCTTCCCAATGGCCTAATTCCCAGTTCTCTTACTGTTCCTGACAGTAACCAAGACCTCAACCTACTTGAAAATTCAACCCATCGCCAGGTCACCCGTATTCAACATGACATTATCAAACCCAACACCAAATAAAACCTACACACCCAAGTCTCAATATCACATTTACCCCGCAATCTTGTGTTTTCACTCCATAACTCGAATTAAAAAATGGTTATGGATGATGAATTTAATGCTCTCATTAAAAATAGGACGTGGAAGTTAGTACCTCATCCTCCTAATGCCAATATAATTCAGTTTATGTGAATTTTCAGTCATAAGGAAAAATCTGATGGTACTTTTGAGAGGCATAAAACCCGTCTTGTAGGTGATGGAAAGACACAACATGTTGGTGTTGATTGCGGATAGACGTTCAGTCCAGTGTTGAAACCAGCAACTTTAAGGACGGTCCTCAGTTTGGCTCTTTCAAAGTCTTGGCCTCTCTATCAGTTGGATGTCAAAAATGTTTTTCTTCATGGCCAGCTGAATGAAACGGTATACATGCACCAACCACTGGGATATCGGGACACCAAATATCCAAATTATGTATGCCTACTGAAGAAGTCACTCTAGGGGCTTAAACAGGCTCCTCGGGCCTGGTACAAGCGGTTTGCGGATTTTGTTGCACATATTGGGTTTTCTAACAGTTGTTCAGATATTCACTATTTATCTACCGACAAGGTAATAATATTGCTTACCTTCTGTTATATGTGAATGATATAATCTTAACAGCCTCATCAGATACTCTTCGTAAGACCATCATGTCACAACTTGTCTCAGAATTTCCAATGAAGGATCTCGGTCCTCTTCAATACTTTCTAGGTATAGCAGTGACACGTCATGCATGTGGATTATATGTATCCCAAAAAAAGTATGCAACAGAGATTGTTAAACAAGCTGAAATGTCCTCTTGCAAACCATCCGCAACACCAGTAGACATCAAATCCAAATTGAGTGCATCATCTGGCAAGACCTTTGCTGATTCATCACATTATCGCAGTCTTACAGGGGCCTTACAATATCTTACATTCACTAGGCCAGATATTTCCTATGTTGTGCAACAAAATATGCCTCTTCATGCATAATTCGATAGATGATCATATGCATGAACTAAATCGGATTGTGAAATAAATTCAGGGAACTCTAGATAATGGGTTGCACTTATAACCATCATTGACATCTACCCTGGTGTCCTACACCGATGCAGACTGGGGTGGATGTCCAGATATCAGACGTTCTACATTTGATTATGGTATTTTCCTTGGCGATAACTTGGTTTCTTGGTCCTCTAAAAGCCAAGCCACACTGTCTCGCTCAAGTGCCGGAGCAGAATACCGAGGGGTCGACAATGTAGTATCAGAATCATGTTAGCTTCGGAATCTGCTCCTCAAACTCCATTGTCCACTTCTGAAAGACACATTGGTATACTGTGATAATGTTAGTGTTATCTATCTCTCAGGGAATTCAGTAAACATATTGAACTAGATATTCACTTTGTTCGTGAAAGGTGGCTCGCGGACAAGTGCGTGTCAAACATGTCTCATCGCGCTACCAGATTGCAGATATCTTCACTAAAGAGCTGATACTCTTTGAAGACTTCCGGGATAGTCTCAGCAGTCGTCTCCCTCCCGCTTCGACTGCGGGGGAGTGATAGAATCCTAATTAATCATTATAGGTAATATTTTCCATTATTAATTAGGACTATTGTATTAAATGTAATATTTTATGTATATGGTAGGGAGAATTAGAGTAGATGAGAAGACTTGATTTTAGCATATCATATCTTATTCATTACCTTAATTTACTCTTGTATTATTGATATATGTACCACATCTTAGGGAAGGAAATGATGAGGAAAATATTCCATAATTCTTACTGATTTAATGATATAGAAAAATGAAAAAAGAATATAATGTCTTTTGAAATTAATCCTATATTTTTAGGAATCTGCTAGTAATTAAAGATATTTAAAGGGGATAATTAATCAATGCTTTGAATTACTTAATCTAACTTTTTCGAAATTGAGGTGTAGTTATCTAGTATTCCCTCCCTCGCAATTTGTTTGATATTTTCGTTTTTCAAAATTTAAACTTCTTAATTTTGATCGTGTGTTTGAACATATAATTTTTAATTTTTTTGAAATAAAATTTACACATTTGGAAATAAATAAAAAATATTATAAGCCACTATAATTAATAATTAATAATTAATAATATTTTTAAAAAATTACTATTAAAGAATAACTTATTTGACTATAAAAAAATGAAAAGTATCAAATAAATTGGGAGAGGAAATATTATTATATTTTCCTTTTGACAAGATCAAAGAGAGGGAAAAACCTTATCCAATGAAATGGGGTTGTCATGAGTATTAGACATTATTTGTCCCCGTGGATATCAATGTTTGACAAGACTTCACTTCAACATCTCATATCAATAACCCAATTAGCACTTGTGCTGCACTTTCCTAATCTCTCTCTTTTAATTGGTTTATAACAATAAAAGTAAAATAAAAGAAAATTGATTCTACATACAAGTGATGTTGTCTAAGTCTGAACAAGAAAAAAGGGAAGGAATGATAAGAAAAGGGACATTGTTAGAACATGTCACGGAATAGATTTAAAGATATTTAAAGGGGATAATTAATCAATGCTTTGAATTACTTAATCATCCCTCCGTTTTAGGTTTTGAACAAGATGTTCAGTTTTTTTCCATAGACATAACTAGTAGTGGAGGCATGCTTTTCACTAAGGAGGTTCGAAATATGAAGAAGAAAACACGCAAAAACTAATGGATGATAAATGGGCTGGGCTGAGGTAGTGAAAGTTGTAAACGTGTATACTAAACAATATAAAATTCCTACTAATAATTTTAGCTCATGCTTAGAAAAAATAACATTTCCTCTGTATTAATTTAAGTGTTTGATTTTCTTTTTATATAGAAAATAATTATAATTATCTTTTAAGATAACCAAACATATACGTTTTAACTTATGCTTGAGAAAATAATATCATCTTGGTATAATACTTTTTAACCCAACAAAAAATATAAAATTTAGCTTATGCGCAAGAATAATAATATCTCATTCGTCTTCAATACTTGTAAGTTGGAAAAAGCTAGCTCATTCGGATGCATGTTGTATAATTATTACGTTGGTCCATATATCAATATGCGAGTAAGCTTTTTTTTCAATATAATTGTATTAGTATATTTTCTTTCGAACCCACCTATAAACATGAATTGGAAATGGGCGTCGAAGGAGTAGAATTACCCTGGGTTAATTAGAGTTCGGAACCTAAATGACCTAAAAAAAAGTCAGAAATAATCAAAACACCTCATAAAAAAAGAAGTTAATTATTGATAACGAATGAGCTAGCTTTTTCCAACTTACAAGTAATTGCAATAAAACAAGTTTAGAAATGAAAAGTTACATCTTTATCCACTTGGAATATTATTTTTTTCTTTCTCAGTGAAAGAGAGCAAAAAGAAGATAAATTTTCTTCCACCAGGTGGGAGAATATTGGATTAACAAAAGTGTTGCCTACTTCACATTATGCATTATATTTTAAGCTATTAGATGCTTATATTCCTTCACACCTAATCCCAAACCACTGCTTTATATTATTTCAATGATAGGGTTTTATGAAGTAATGGCACCGTCAGAAAGTGTGGAGAGCTCAATGGTCCAATGCTAAAAAAGAACAAAAAGGAAAGCTTAAAGAAAGGAAAGAGAAGGCCACACGCAAATATGTACAAGAACACCAGGTTGTCTTTCACCTTTATTAATAATTCATCTCTTATCGTCACCAAACTTTAATATATTTTTGCATTAAAGTTAAAGTTTTCTATTTATTTTGTACCATCATCTTAATTTTTAATATATTAAATATTTAAATTGTGATTCAGTAATATGTCAATGACGATTTTTTTGTTGGAAATCTATTAAACGTGAAATAAAGTTAATTCTATTAATTATGACTCGAATAATTGGGGCCACACGTTGGAAACGTTGTTTTCACACACATGCACACGTTGTACCAAAAATCATAATTTCCTTAGTGGAAGAGATATTGGTACGTAATGTTTGAGACGTAAGATAATAGACGATTATTGACCAAGTAACAATAGTTTCACGTTGGTAAATGAAGGAAGAAGTGTACAATGTGTAAAAGATGAAACGAATTAGAAATCGCCGTGGAGCCGAAAAGGGCCTCGACGCGACCCAGGCAAGCGCCGCGGCGCCTCCTCCTAGAGCCGCGACACTTCGACTGTTTCCAGACCGTTGGAGACGAAATAAAACTGATTCTTGGGTTGACTTTGGAGCATTAACTCTCCATTATTTGGCTCATGAATTCAACCATAACTAGGCTGAATGTAACCCCAAAATCAATGGTCATTACTTGACATTGATGACCATTATTTGGTTGATTGGGAGGACATGTTCATCACCCTATAAATTGATGTCATTGACACAATTGAAAGACACACATTTTCAGAATATAATCTTCCTCTCTTGCAATCTCCAAACACTCAAAGATCTTTCTCCTAAGCGAACACTTGAGTCTCCTTGCTCACTTATTTGATTGTTGTTTTATCTTGGGAGATAAGTTGTCATAGAACCGTTAAAGGAATATACGGGGCAATGTTATCTTAAGGATAGATTAAAAAATCAATCGACTCAGCAAACCATCTACTTTGTTTATTTACAGATTTCTAACCACTTTGTTGTTGTTGTTCTCATTCCCATTCCTTGTTACCATACATTTTACTCACATTTTTAACCTATAAATTCATTTTATCAATTTTATTCTCTCGCTATCCTCCTTAATTTCCTCTCTTTTTCTTGGAGGGGAGGGGGTATGGAGACACTCATGACTAGTAAAATTGGTCCAAATTTTTCTACAACAACAACGTACTCGGTATAATTCCAATTTTGCTCAAAATTGAAATAATTTCTTATTTTTAGTATTGAAATAATACCGCGAGAAAATTAATATATGTAGTTACATTTTCACTTTTAATAGATACTAGCCTCTACGAATGTGAGTTGCACATTATTTCCTAATAATTTATCACAAAACAAAAACACCAAAACACCAGCAGGTATCATATTTACAGAAATTTAGTGCCAAAGAGCTATCCAGATATAAGGGACTCTAATTTAGTAGTTGGTGTCCAAAACAAATTAGAATATATTGATCCCCACCACTAATTATGATTCTATTTTCTACCGTTACAAGCGGTGAATTAAGTTGAGTTAATATTAGAAGTGTACCAAAGTGGGGGTTCGTCAGCAACTCTAACTTTAGTTAAATTATAGTTTCTAGTTCGATTCAATCGTAGATACGGAAGGTTAAATATTACCATTACAACCATCTTTAATTCCTTCATTAAAAAAATATTTTAACTATTTAAGGGCATAAAAATCGTTCAATATTTAAAGAATATTTTAGTCAACCAATATTTATATTCATATTTTTAAAATAACATAGATATAGATAGATATGTAATTACATTTTCACTTTTAATAAGTCAAAAGCAGGGGATAGTCCGGAAAAAAAGGATAAGAGGAGAACATACACTACTACATTTCCGACCTAATGCGACGCCTCAAAATCGTCATCATAGGGGCCTCTGGCCGTTGCATTAGACCTAATGCAACGACGAGGAGCCGTTGCATCCGCTGGCGTTGCATTAGGTCTAATGCAACAACTAATTGACCTAATGCGACTGTCTTGTACAGGCGTCGCATTGGATATGTACCTAATGCAACGACCCTATTTAACCGTCGCATTAGGTGCATATCTAATGTGACGGCTGATCGACCTAATGCGACGGCCTGATATAGCCGTCACATTAGATATGCACCTGGTTTGAAGAAGCCTAGAGTCAATAGGGCGTTGCATTAGGTCAATAGGGCGTTGCATTAGGTCTACAGTCGTTGCATTAGGTCTATAGGGCGTTGCATTAGCCTTAAGTTGAGCCGTTTCATTAGATTAAATGTTATAGAAAAAATAATAATAACAAAATAAATAATAAAAAAAGAAAGATAATAATAAAAAAGGATTGTCATTGACATAAAAGTACGATATTACAATATTAGACCCCATAGGACATATTACAAAATAATTGTTCACAAAAATATCTCCATATATATAACAAATTTAGCATAAGTATCACCAGCAGATTCAGTCTCTGCATCTGCCTCTGCAGCACTAGTATCATTGGCCTGTAAGCACACAACATCAGCAACACAACCCCATCTTTGGGAGCACCATTAGTCTCGTGATTCACAAGAACTGAGCAAAGAAGCTCGGGAGCAACACGTATTTATGAACGATGCACTCCAAGAACAGAGCCAGCAGTTGTAAAATTCTCAGACACCTCTTCATCATCAGTATGATCAGTGGCCAGTGTGCTCACAACATCAGCAATAACATTCCCATCATTTGAAGCACCATGACGCCACATCGCAATGTACCAGAGCGGAAGATCGGGAGCAGCATCGCTTTACTATCACCACATCAAGACCAAAAATGAAGAAGAATAACAACATCGATCGCGTCACCGTACATTAATACAATCAAATGCAAATTTCGATGCAACCAAGACACCAAAGAAGATTAGTGCGCCTACGATAACCCCAAAGCAGTTTCTCTCCAAGGGCAACAACATTCTTCTTCTCAAGAACTCTTCGAACCCAGCATACTATCAACACGAGTGACCTATATGGAGCCTTGGTTCTCCTTCAGAGAGAGACCCTCTGGAGCCCTTTGAAGAGTGAGCTTATTTAGAATTATCCTGCGAAGATGAACAACAATTAAGCAACTTAGGAAGTTTACAAGTAAGAAATTCTAACCTAGAGATAATCTGGTAGAGACGAGAAGAAAATTCTTTCAATGAAAAGCACAATGCTACCAAAATCCACATTAATGCTCAAAATTCATCCATCAGGCTCAGCTTGATAAGAAAGGATCTCTATGGCAATATTGTTTGCTTGGAGAGAATCCAGTCTTAATTATTAACTATTCTATGCTTGGAAATGTGCATAGGGTAACTTAATTTATAGGGATTATGGTGGTCCAGCTATGCTATAACTGGGAAGTAGGGAAAGAAAGTACAGATCAGATACCCTTAAATCAACTTAGATCAAGAACAAATGAGCATTTGGAGTCCATTTTTACCTAAACTAGGCAAGTTACATATCAACATACATATCTAGGTGCAACTAAGAGTTTGACAGAAAGCAATAAGGCATCATATGATCAAATTGAAGGCCAACAAACCATTAAAGACCACACTTAGACTACACTACTTCAAATCAGTGAGTACAACATAAAAAGTTCTAAAATAGATGTCAATGTACCTATCAATCTCATACTAAGCTAAATTTAACTAAGGTAAGCATGTGAAAGGCATAATATAAACTAAACCAATCATAACAAGCAAGTCATATGTCATCCTAACCTCGCACTGAATCAATATTTAGTCCAAACCAAACATAATTAACCATAATCATTCATAAAATCAATTTAAATGAGATTATTATTACCTAAATATTTCTTCACTCCATTCTCAATCACACTCACAGTAATCTAACCTTGAATTAACAACGGTAAAACATGAAAGGGGAAGGTAAAACGACGGTAAAATATAATCTAACCTTGGAGAAGAGGGAAGAGCAGTTCGACGAAGTGGATGCGACGACGAGTGAAAAAGGGCGACGACGAGCAATAGGGAAGGGTAAGGTGACAACGAGGTGTGGTAGGAGATGCGACGATGAACTGGGGGAAGTGTATGGTTGCAATCGATTGGGGATATTAAAACACTGAAATCGATTGGGTCGCCAGAAGTGTATGGTTGCAAAATGTCGGGGTTAGGACGACGCAACTAATGGTACCAACCTCAGTCGTCGACTGTGTCTCAGGTCGCCGAAAAATGCTATGGCGGCAGCTAGGGTTTTTAGATTTTTCGATTGAGTGTTGTGGCGTTTTGCTGAGAATCGAACAACGTGGAGGGTGTCAAAATGACGGGAAGGTGATGCCTAGTGTGATGGTACCAACGCCGAACCTTGAAATCACCGGAATCGACCGAAATTTGCAAAAAACCGACTGAAATCGATGGGCTTGCAGTGGGTTTTTCGATCTAAAATTGACAGATATGTAGGATGAATCGATGGGGGTACTTGGTATGAAAATGACTGGCTTGAAGAGACGAAGCTATTGGACTAAGTATCGTCCCCGATGGATGCCAGAATTGGCTGAAAATGGCGAAACTCCGGCGGTTTCACTGTTCACTCGGCGAAATCGCCGAAAATGAGAGCATTTTGGGGGTTTTTGGGAAGGGAGTTTAAAAATGGGATTTCACATGGAAAATAAAAAAATTAAGGGACCGTTGCATTAGCCAGCGACAACCGTTGCATTACATAGGCTAATGCGACAGTTGTTTTTGGGCGTTGCATTTGACTATTTGAACCGTCGCATTAGACAGTCTAATGCAACGACCACAAACTACCGTTGCATTAGCCTAATTTTCTCATTTGTTACACTTGAACCCGTCACATTAGCCATATCTAATGCAACGATACTACATAGGGTGTTGCATTAGCCTTCTATGAGGCGTCGCATTAGGTCGGAAATGTAATAGTGATAATAAATTGTCTAATATTTCTAACTTGAGTTATAACAAAGCTTTTGAAAACACAATTGCTCAAGTGGTAAGCAACCTCTACCTTCAAAATTAACATTGCCGGTTCAAGTCATCAAGTAAACAAAATGGAGAGTTCCTATGGATGAAAATAACTTTTCAAATAAAAGGAGCATTTATGACGTAAAATAATTTCACTAAGCTGAAAGTCTTCTCAATAGATAGGAAGTTGAATAAGAAATGAATTTTTGAAGATTAAAACTGAAAAGAGAAGTGAAATGTAAAAACTGAAAATTCGCCCGTCAAAGTTTTTAACATTAACTTTTTAAAGCAGTGACACTAAATTGCCTGGTCAATCAAAGCAAAGTCAAGTTGCACATACCAAGCTTGAAGATTCACGAGGAGCATTTGATTTTAATTTAAATATAAATATTCATTGAACTTTCGAAATAATTACATACAAGTTGATTTTTATCACCTAACCAACCAAAATTCTGAAATTAGTCTGGTTGAATTTCTTGCTTGTTTATGTTAGTAATATATAATTAAATTAACGTACTAACAATATAAAAAACTTGTTATGATTTAATGAGTACTAAATTTCAACATGCCAGCCTTCCAATCATCCGGAGGGAAAGAAATAATCTCTTTCATTATTTTCATTAATAAATTAGTATTATACAATTTATAATTTTCATAATATAGAAAATTCTATTTCTATTCTACTCCACTTGTATAATAATTATACAATTATGGTAAGTGTAGAATTCTAATTTAACTACAACAAAATAAGTCCTAAAATATACCGCAAATCCGTGATATACACGGCATGTATGTACCGTGTATATCACGGGTTTAATGGCCCATTTTCATTAATCAGCTCGTGATATACACGACATATATACTATGTATATCACGGATTTATTACACCCCTGCAGCAATAGCGAGCGGTCTTCGTACGCTGAGACTGTCCCTAAATTTTTTAAATAGAACTGAGGGAAGACCCTTAGTAAATATGTCTGCAATTTGGTACCTAGAAGGGACATGTAAGACGCGCACTTGCCCACGAGCTACATTTTCTCGAACGAAGTGGATATCCATCTCGATATGTTTAGTGCGCTGATGTTGAACATGATTATCAGAAAGGTAGACGACACTAACATTATCACAATAAACCAATATAGCTTTCTGAATGAGACAATGAAGCTCTAAAAGAAGATTACGTAACCAACATGATTCATATACTACATTGACTACTCCTCGATACTCGGCCTTTGCAATGGAGTGTGATAATGTAGACTGGTGATTTACAGACTAGGAGACCAAGTTTTCACTAAGAAACATACAATAACTAGACGCGGAGCGTCTGGTATCTGGACAACCACCCCAATCAACATCTATATACGAGACAAGTGTAGATGTCGATGATTGATACAAATGTAAGCCATAGTCAAGTGTTCCCTGGATGTATCGAATAACACGTTTGAGCGCATTCATGTGCTCAACCCCATGATCAAGCATAAACAAACACACATGTTGTATGACATACATAATATACGGTCTCGTGAAAGTAACATACTGAAGAGCCCCTGCAAGACTGCGATAGCGGGTTTGGTCTCGTAAGGTAAGTCAGCCGCATCACCCAGCTTGGATTTAATATCAATTGGAGTGGAAGTAGACTTGCACGAGGACATACCAGCTCGCTCAACGATCTCAGCGACATACTTTCTTTGGGATAAGAACAAACCACCTGTATGACGAGTGACAACAATCCTTAAGAAATAACTCAAGGGCCCAAGTCCTTCATAGCAAACTCAGAACTGAGTAGTGTCATGATAGACTTGCGTAAATCATCAGAAGAAGCTATCAAAATAATATCATCCACATATAAGAGAATATATGTCAAGGAAGTACCATAACGATATTTGAACAGAGAATTATCAGACATGCTGTGAGAAAATCCAATAGTAGATATATAGTCTGCAAATCGCTTATACCAGGTTCTTGGGGCCTGCTAAAACCCATACAAGGACTTTTTCAATAAACAGACATGATGCAGATATTTAGGGTCTCGAAAACCCAATGGCTGATGCATGTAAACTGTCTTCTTAAGATCACCATGTAAGAAAACATTCTTCACATCTAGCTGATGAATGTGCCATGCCTTCGAAAGAGCCAAGCTGAATAGTGCGAATTGTAGCCGGTTTGACCACCGGACTAAATGTCTTACCACAATCCACAATCTGCTGAGTTTTACTATCACCTATAAGACGAGTCTTATGTCGCGCAAAAGAACCATTAGAATTATCTTTATGAGTAAAATTCCACATAGACCGAATAATATTAATACCAGAAGAACGGGGAACCAACTCCCACGTCTTATTTTCAAAAAGAGCAACATATTCGTCATTTATAGCTAATTTTCAATTCGAGTCATTTAAGGCAAAAACTGGTTACGGGGTAGGGGAATTTACGGACATTATCAGATTAAAATATCGTTTTGATTTAAAAATACCCCATTTACTACGAGTGAACGGTCTGTGACTCGAGGAAAATTGAGTGGATTATGGGAAATATTCGGATGGGTGACGGACTAGCCAATAGGCAGTGGGCCTTCTGGCCCAACACAGAAAACTGGACTCGGTACATGAATAGTAATAGGAGCAGAAGTATGCGCTGGAGTGGGATGGGCTACCGGCCCAGTGGCTGGACCTGGGAAACACTGGGCAGTGGTACATTGTGGACCAGCAGGCAGTGGGCCTACTGGCGGGTCCGGGTCATGAGATCTGTCAATTAAGTGATGCATAACATACGGGGAGACGTCGTCATCCAAAAAATTATACGAACTAGGCAATGGACTACTCACTTTAGCAAACGAAAATTGGGTTTTATAAAAAATAACATGGCGACTAATTATGAGTTTATTAGATGATAAATCAAAATATTTCTAACCACGATTATTAGATGGATAACTAAAAAATACACAAGCGGTTGAATGTGCTTGAAGTTTGTTAAATGTAGTTGACGAAAAAAGCGAATAGCATAAACATCCAAAGACCATAAGATGTGAATACGAAAGAGTCTTATTATAGAGGATTTTAAGAGGAGATGAATATGCCAACCCTTTGGTAGGAAGTATGTTAATAAGATAGGTAGACATTTGTAGAGCATTATGCCAAAAGGAAGGGGGTACGGAAGTATGGACTAATAAAGTTCGGACAATATTATTAATGGTATGAATTTTTCGTTCGACTTTTCCATTTTGTGAGGATGTATGAGGACAAGAGAAATGAAAAACTATGCCACTTGTGACATACAATTCCCGAAACAACCCATTATCATATTCTTTGTCATTATCACATTGAATATTTTTAATGTCCCATTCAAATTGGGTACGGATGAATGCACGAAATTTTAAGAATGTGGAAAAAACTTGAGATTTTTTTCGCTAACGGAAAGGTCTATAAAAAATTATAATAATCATCCAAAATAGAACATAATAACGATGACCCACATAGCTTAAAATGGGAGATGTCTATAAATCGCTATGAATAATAGCAAATGATATCAAAGTACAGAAGTCGAGGCTACAAATGGTAATCTAACATGTTCCTAAAGGACATGAATGACAAATTGGAGTACTACGCGTACCCTTATAATAAATAAAACTTTTTTATGCAAAGAATAAACAATGGACGACCCAGAGTGACCCAAACGTGCATGCCACAAGGAAGGAGCCAGAACTGCAAAAGTAGATGGCACGACCAGACTCGGGAGACTGGAGGCGAGCGTGATTGGATAAAGATCGCCCCTACTATTACATCTCATGATAGGTATCCTCGTCATGAAATCCTTCACAGAAAACTCAAAAGGATCAAAATTAACAGAAACTCAATTATCAGTGGTGAATTTACGGGCCGACACCAAATTTTTAATTAAGTTAGGGCCATGAAGGACATTTTTCAAGACAAGAGGTGGATGGAGGGAGACAAAGTTGTATGACCGTAATCACGAATTAGAATTGAGTTGCTATTACCAATAACTAGCCATGATTTTTGCTCAAATTAGAATAATACGAGAAAGTTGTCACGACCCGACCCCGGGGCCGCGACTAGTACCCTACCGGGGTACCCTTTCAGGTATACATCAGAGAATAGCAGCGGAACATACATAACACATAACTTATAAAAAGGTAACATCACTGGCCAGCCGATAAGGCTGCCTTCCATAAAAACATACTAATCAAAAGTATAGCAGTACAACTTGTTCTTACAGCCCAACATATACGTGACCACGCACTTAAGGATAACAACCGTATGACAGGGCCCCGCAATACCCCTGAATGTACACAATACCTATAGCATCAGGGAGTAACCGTACCAACAAAACAAGCTTCCGGAGGGATGGAGCTTCTGACACCGGAACAGTGATCCTAAGAACGAGGATCCACAATCTGCTTACCCTTACCTGCGGCATGAACGCAGCCCCCTAGGAAGGGGGTCAGTACACAATATGTACCAAGTATGTAAAGCTGGAAAATACGGTAATAATGATATCATAAGTCTAAAGTAAGCTGGAGTCATGGAAGACAATCAAAATACTTTTTACTGTGCCTTACTAACAATGAGAGTGACAAGTATATATATAATACTGCATAAAATAGGGGCCTCATGATCAAAACAGGGTACCTCGCCCGTAGTATCAATAAGCACCCCTACTCGGGACTATTTCACCGCATAGGTCCCGTGGACCGCATGAGGTATTCCTCGTGATAGTCAGACTACCGCGTCGGACTATTTCACCCGTGATAAGCCCATAAGGACTCGCGTGAGGTATTCCTCGCATCGTGGGTAGCAAATCCACGGAACAGATGGTATAACGATTTTGGGGACTTACCCTCGATATACTCTTACCACCGGATGGTATAACGATCTGGGGACTTACCCTCGATATACTCTTACACCAAGCGGATGGTATAACGATCTTGGGGACTTACCCTCGATATACTCTTACACCGGAGAAGGTGGTATGACGATTGGGGCTTGCCTCGCACATACTCTACCCCGAGAAGGTGGTATAACGATCTTGGGGCTTGCCCCTCAGATATACTCTTACCCTAGCTCAAACTGTCATCATATCATAATCATAAATAAGTTAAGAAAACTTATAACTTCTTATTAGTCTTGTTCAATATACCCTCTCATTTTAGTTTACTTAAGGCACTTAATCATATCTTTAATGAAAGAAAACCGGGAATTTAACTCAAGTACTACATACTTCAACTCTTTTAAAAGTGACTCTTTTTCATACATAAAATATTTGGGCAATTGATGCCTTAAAATCAATTTGCCTTTCATAATCAAATCATTTGTCCTTACTTGTCTTACTTAGAGTAAACCTCTTCTCATTAGCCTTTTATAAAGCTAATAAACCAACTTCCCATAAAGTTGTTATATTAACCCTACACTTTAGTAAAATTACACTTTTTCCCTAACCAAGGGACTTATACATTCTTAAAACGAAACAAGTCTTTATATACTTAAAACAAGTAAGAATACCAAATCTCAGACGCTCACCGTACTACATAGTTACATCTATTCATGCTCAAGAGATAAGAAAGCTCCACATACCTCTTCGGTCAATCCACTTGCTAAGTCCAACTACCGCAAGTAATATGTCAACCTATAATAACCATAATGCGTTTATTAACCTCTAATTTCAATGTAGAAATAATCTAAGTTCAAAGCCCCTAATTCTATGGAAAATTGGGCAGCATTTCCTTTATTTCTACATACTTTGCCACCTTTCTCAAGACCGAATTCAACATCCAAATGCCACATTTAAGGCTCAACAATCCAAACATATCAAAGAGGATTACACACCTAAACTTGGGTGTGTAAAATTCTGCCCCAAAAGGTACAACAATTCACTTAACAATTCTAAAGTAGTTTTTAGGCTACAACATGCTCATAATATCTTTTTAGCCAATTCTTTCATATCCAAACCCCATTTCTTACATGCAAGGATTCTAAGTGCATTATTTACTACTACACAGCCCTTCTTCGTCACATGCAACATTAATAACTAACCACAAGAGAAGAAATGTTACCTTAAAACTTTAGCCAAACTTATTCCAACAACTTTGCTAGCCTCCTTTCCAAGAACACCACCACAATAACACCAACAAGCTAGCCACAAGCTTCCTTCTTGTTCTTAACTTTTCAGATTTTTCTTAGGCTTGAATTCCTCTTGGAATTTTAGAGAGAAGTGGGAGCTTAAGCTTAGAGAGAGAGAGGGATTTGAAAGATGACCAAGTCTTCAAGACTTGGTCAATATAAGGCATGCAAGAAATCAGATGGGGGGGGGGGGACACTTGTCACCCTCCCAAGGTCTTTTAAAAGAAAAATCTGATTTTTCCTAAGTTTTTCCGCCAGGAATCCTTACGCCATGGCACAATGGCAAACCTCTCATGACTCTCGAATCTCCTGCCGCGTCGCTGTCTCAGCCGCGCTGCAACTTCAGCGACCCCTCAGTATATCCGGCGCCGCGGCCCTGCATCCGGCGCCGCGGCCCTGGCGCTTCTGCCCGAAACGCATTTCTGTCCGACTGCGCACTGAACTTGTAACTCCCATAACTTCCTACTCCGACGTCCTATCGACGAACGGTTGGTTGCGTTGGAAACTAGACTCAACGAACTACGCGCTAGGACTTTAAACCACTTAAGAACTCTCAATGTACCGGGTCATAACCCACCTCAAAGTTGACTAAAACCCGTCCGGAATAATCTGTCAACATATCCTCTGAAAATTTTAAGTCTTACATGCTTTCGTACGCTCTCATACGTAGGGTCAGACTACGGGGTATAACATTCTCCCCCCCTTAGAAACATTCGTCCCGAATGTTCCTTCTAGGCTTACTCAAATCACAGTATCGACATAGACCCTCTTAACTATTCTTTTGCAAATAAAGAAGCTCTACGAGCCACAACAATACTCAAGCAAAATTTCCAATTAAAACTATCAAGCAAGAAAGTAGGTTACCTGGAGGTATAGGAAATAAGTGAGGATACTTCTTCATCATGTCATCCTCTGCCTCCCACGTCATCTCCTCCTGCTCGCTCCGCCATAAGACTTTGACGGAAGCCACGCCCTTCGCCTCAAGTCGCTAACTCGACGATCGAGTATCGCTATGGGACTCTCTCATACGATAACTCCTCTCACACCGACATCATGAATCGGGTGCACTCTAGATGGATCTCCAATACATTTCCGTAACATGGACACATGGAAAACTGGATGTACCGCCTCCAAATCGGACGACAGATCTAACTCATAGGCAACCTTGCCTACCCTACGGACAATCTGATACGCCAACGTACTGGGCTAAGTTTCCCTTCTTCCCAAACCTCATCACGCCCTTCATGGGCGATACCTTTAGGAAAACCCAATCATCTATCTCAAATTCCAAGTGTCGACGCCGATGATCTGCATACGACTTCTGCCGACTCTGAGCTGCCAACAACCGCTCCTGGATAAGCTTCACCTTATCCACTGCATGCTGAACCAAATCTGTCCCGACTAACTGCACTTCTCCCACTTCAAACCAACCTATCGGTGACCTGCACTTCCTCCCATATAAGGCCTCATAAGGCGTCATCTGGATACTGGAATGGTAGCTGTTGTTGTAAGCAAACTCCACAAGAGGTAAATGATCCTCCCAGCTACCCCTGAAATCAATAACACAAGCCCGCAGCATATCCTCGTTGTCCGATAGGCGCTACCGCCTGGCCGGTCCGAGGATGAAACGCCGCATCGAGACTCACCTGTTCCTAATCCCTTCTCGAAAGACCTCCGTAAGTTAGCCAGAACCGGGCTCGTCAAATAATCGATATAGAACTCCGCGCCTCACGATCTCTCGATATACGCCTAGCATAATCCTCGCGAAAAAGTCGCCCCGATCGGAAGAAAATGGGCTGATTTCACCGTCGACGATAACCCAAATGGAATCATGTTTCCTCTGAGTGGAAGGTAACCCTGTAATAAAATCCATATTTACCACCTCCCACTTCCAAGTTGGAATATCAATAACTGCAATTTCACCGCTTCGTGCTCAACCTTAACTCCGACAATTTCGCACCGGCTACGAACTCCGCAATGTCCCGCTTCAGGCCATCCCACCAATACACGCATCTGAGGTCATGATACATCTTAGTCGACCCCGGATGAATAGAATAACGAGCACTGTGTGCCTCCTCCAGACCACGACGAAGTCCTCGCTACATCGGAACACACAACCGCCTCAAATCTTAGCACCCCATCAGCGCCACCTCAAATAGACTCTTCTCCTTCTCGAGAGTCAGATCTCGATACCGCACCAAAATCGGATCTCATCGCCGCCTCTTCACCTCTTCGACGATGGAAGACTCGCAACCTCTCAACCCAAATTCCGCCACTATCGAATCAACCAAACGAACCCCAAGGCTCGCTAGCCGATGTAACTCTCGACCATATCCCTTTATCCGTGAACATCGCACGGACTACCCATCGACCGCGACTAAGGGCATCCGCAACTACATCGCCTTCCCCGGGTGGTATAGAATATCAACATTGTAATCCTTAAGTATCTCCAACCACCGCCTCGCCGCAAGTTCACTCCTCCGTCAAGATGTATTGAGACTTCGCGTCCGTGTTAATGTCCACATGAACTCCATATAAATAATGTCTCCGCATCTTCAAGGCATGAATCATCGCCGCTAACTCAAGTCATGTGTGGGATAGTTCTTCTCATGCTTCCTAAGTCGCCGAGATGCATAAGCTATAATCTGCTGCCGCATCAAGACGCACTCCAAGCCCGACACTGACGCGTCATAATAAAACCACATATCCATCTAAACCTCCGAAGAGTAAGAATCAGGCCGTCAACTTCTCCTTTAGCAACCGGAAACTTTCTCACAAGTATCCGCCCACCGAACATAACTATCTTCTCGAGTCGACTTAGTCAAAGGTGTGAAATAGAAGCAAACTTCTCCACAAACCTCCGATAATAACTCGCAAGGCCCAAAGCTGCGCACTCCGCTTGTAGCTGGTCCGCCAAGTCTGATCGCCTCAATCTTCGCCAGTATCAACCCGAATACCATCGCCCCGATAACATGTCCTAAGAAAGCCACCGACGCCAACCGTAACTCGCACTTTGAGAACTTGGCATACAATCGCGGCCTCTGAGGACTCCCAATACCGTCCTCAAACGCTCAGATGCTCGCTCTGCGCGCGAATAAACCAAGATATCATCAATGAAAACTATAACGAACATATCCAAGAATGGCTCAACACCCTATTCATCAAATCCATGAATATCGCTGGGCGCTGTCAACCCGAAAGACATTATCCTCGAACTCATAGTGCTGCACGGTCCCGAATCGCATCTTCGATATCCGCCTCTAACTCAGACTGATGGTAACGGATCGCAGTCTATCTTGGAAAAGCATCTCGCACTCGCAATCGTCAAACAAATCATCAATCTCGGGAGGGGATATCTGCTTCGATAGTTACCTTGTTCACCGCCGTAATCAATACACATACGCAGCTGGCCCCATCCTTCTTCTTTACAAATAACATGGTGCTCCCTGGGGAGAAACACTTGGCCTAATAAAGCCTTTCTCCAAAGAAATCTTTCACTGGTCCTTCAATTCCTTCAACTCGGCAGTGCCATCCTCGTATGGCGGAATAGATATCGGTCGAGTGTCCGCGCCAAATCAATGCAAAACTCAATCTCCTCTCGGGAGGATACCCTGCTCGCTTGGGAATACGCCCGAAACTCTCTAACGACCGAATCGATCAAGGTCCGTACTCACCTCGATGTAATACCCAACCATATGATAGATATACCCTTTCCACACCATCTTCCTAGCCTCGAGGTAAGAAATAAACTTACCCCTACGACGCAGATTCCCTTCCACTCGATAATCGCTCACGAAACTGAACCGAACTAATCTCTCATACCATACGGGCATAGCAAGACGCTAGCCAATCCATACCCATAATCACATCAAAGTTCCGCCATATCCAACTCTATCAAGTCGCCAGAGTCCGACGATCGCCTATAGTCATCGGGCAAGCCTTATATACCCGCCATCTATCATCGAATCACCATCGGGCGTAGCCACCTCAAAAGGTCTTATGGACTCGTGCTCTATCCCTATTCTATCGCAATATGAGGAGATATATAGACAAGGTAGAACCTGATCTATCAAAGCATATACATCACAGCAAGAAACCAATAATGTACCTGTGACGACATCCGTGACGCCTCCGTCCCGCTTACCGACATAGCATAGATGCGCTCGAGGACCGCTAGAATCGGGACCCTACCACGACCTGCGCCACGCCGCCGCCCATAAGTACCATGCCTCCGGCGTCGACCATCGAAGATGAAGATCCAAAGATCGACCGCCGCTGAACTGCAACGCCCCGCCGCCTGGGACGGACAATTCTTCGATGGCCCTGCCGCCACAAGAGTAACACGCCCGAACCCATACGACACTCGCCCGGATGAGACCTACCGCATCGAACGCACCGAGAGGTAGGTGGTCTCGATTGGTGACGCCGCCTCCTCGAAACTCAAGTCTCCGAGCCACGACTCGCTTCCCGAATAACCCGGCCGATCGGACCTCCCGCGGAAAATCGAAGGAGCACTCGTGTTGGCCGGAATGTGGACCTAGTTCGCCGCCGAGGCCGCCCGCCAAATCGCCTCGAGACTCGCCGCCCCGCCTCGGGCCGCCTAAATCTAGCCGATCTCGCTCTCGCCTCAATCTCGCAGACGCTGCATCTCGGCAATATCCATCCCCGGCTGAAGAGCCACCCCCAAGCATACATTAATCATATGACAGTCTAATCCCATCACATACCGATAAACTCGTCATGCGTATGCCTACAATGGTGCGCGATATCCGCCAAGGAGTCAAACTCCAGGATGTACTCTCTGATAGTCCTCCCATCCTGCCTCAAGGTCAAGAATCTATCTACGCGGGCTCTCCTCATCTCAGGAGGCAAGAAGTGATCCAGTAAAGCCTCTGTGAACTCCTCCCAAATAGCTAGAAGAGCATCCTCACCTCTCGACAACACCCATGACTCAAACCAGTTCAACGCAATATCGCGTAACCGGTAAGAAACTAGTATAACAGACTCAGTCTCCGATGCCCTAAGCACCTGCATGGTCCGTCAGAATCGCCGACAAACTCCTCGCGATCCTCCTCAAATCTCGAACCATAGAACTCGGGTGGGTGACAACCAGAAATCCCGAATCAAGAATCGTCGGCCGGTGGCCGCCGCTTCGCTCGCCGGCGCCGCTCGCCACTATGCCGTCAAGAATCAACTGCTCTCGTAATCTCTATACTCGCACTCGATCGTGGATGGAGGCTCGCATCGCGTCTCGATGAGCCGCTCACGCCTCAAAATCTGCTGAGGTCGGGCGACGACGTGGAACTCGCCGCCTAAACATCATCTCTCGTAAGGATCGGGCTCAGGCCTCGTGACTCTCCGCGCCCCACTAGCGGACTCTCACCGCTTGCCCTTCTCGGGCCGCGGTTGCCTTGCGCGAGGCATAATCGATACATAAAGGAAAACATCGGAGGAGGTTCAACCTATAACTCACTCTATTGCACGATCTAGAGTGAAAGAATGGAAACCAATCCTAAATGTCTGCGCACTCCCGATTATAGATGTGCACGCATACACCGATAATCAAGACTCTACTAGACACGCCTCAGGACACTTTCCGAGGACTAATCGCTTCGATACCACTTTTGTCACGACCGACCCGGCCGCGACTAGTACTCACCGGTACCTCGTCGTATACATCGAGAATAGCAATGAACATACATAACACATAACTTATAAAAGGTAACATCACCGCCACCGATAAAGTGCCTTCCATAAAACATACTAATCAAAAGTATAGCAAGACAACTTGTTCTTACATGAACACATACGTGACCACGCACCTCTAAGGATAACAACCGTGGCGGGACGGGGCCCGCCATACCACGAATGTACAATACCTATAGCATCGTGAGTAACCGTACTAACAAAACAAGCTTCCGAGGATGGAGCTTCGACACCGAACGGTGATCCTAAGAACGAGGATCCACAATCGCCTTACCCTTACCGCGGCATGACGCAGCCCAGGAAGGGTCGATTACCTGATATGTACCAAGTATGTAAAGTGGAAAATACGGTAATAATGATATCATAAGTCTAAAGTAAGCCGAGTCATGGAAGACAATCAAAATACCTTTTATCGTGCCTTACTAACAATGCAGAGAGTGACAAGTATATATATAATATCGCATAAAATAGGGCCTTATGATCAAAACAGGTACTCGCCTGTAGTATCAATAAGCACCCTACTCCGGGACTATTTCACCCGCATAGTCCCGTGGACCCGCATGAGGTATTCCTCGCATAGTCGCATTTCGCACGAGACTATTTCACCCGCATAAGCCCATAAGGACTCGCATGAGGTATTCCTCGCGTCGTGGGTAGCAAATCCACTAACAGGTGGTATAACGATCTTGGGGACTTACCCTCGATATACTCTTACCAAGCGGATGGTATAACGATCTGGGGACTTACCCTCGATATACTCTTACACCGGCCGGATGGTATAACGATCTTGGGGCTTACCCTCGATATAATCTTACACCGAGAAGGTGGTATGACGATCTGGGGCTTGCCTCGCACATACTCTTACCCCAAGAAGGTGGTATAACGATCTTGGGGCTTGCCCGTCAGATATACTCTTACCCTAGCTCAAACTGTCATCATATCATAATCATAAATAAGTTAAGAAAACTTATAACTTCTTATTAGTCTTGTTCAATATACCCTCTCATTTTAGTTTACTTAAGGCACTTAATCATATCTTTAATGAAAGAAAACTGGGAATTTAACCCAAGTACTACATACTTCAACTCTTTTAAAAGTGACTCTTTTTCATACATAAAATCTTTGGGCAATTGATGCCTTAAAATCAATTTGCCTTTCATAATCAAATCATTTGTCCTTACTTGTCTTACTTAGAGTAAATTTCTTCTCATTAACCTTTTATAAAGCTAATAAACCAACTTCCCATAAAGTTGTTATATTAACCCTACACTTTAGTAAAATTACACTTTTCCCCTAACCAAGAGACTTATACATTCTTAAAACGAAACAAGTCTTTATATACTTAAAACAAGTAAGAATACCAAATCTTGTACGTCTACCGTACTACATAGTTACATCTATTCATGCTCAAGAGATAGGAAAACTCCACATACCTATTCGGTCAATCCACTTGCTAAGTCCAACTACCGCAAGTAATATGTCAACCTATAATAACCATAATGCGTTTATTAACCTCTAATTTCAATGTAGAAATAATCTAAGTTCAAAGCCCCTAATTCTATGGAAAATTGGGCAGCATTTACTTTGTTTCTACATACTTTGCCACCTTTCTCAAGGCCGAATTCAACATCCAAATGCCACATTTAAGGCTCAACAATCCAAACATATCAAAGGGGATTACACACCTAAACTTGGGTGTGTAAAATTCTGCCCCAAAAGGTACAACAATTCACTTAATAATTCTAAAGTAGTTTTTAGGCTACAACATGCTCATAATATCTTTTTAGCCAATTCTTTCATATCCAAACCCCATTTCTTACATGCAAGGATTATAAGTGCATTATTTACTACTACACAACCCTTCTTCTTCACATGCAACATTAATAACTAACCACAAGAGAAGAAATGTTACCTTAAAACTTTAGCCAAACTTATTCCAACAACTTTGCTAGCCTCCTTTCCAAGAACACCACCACAATAACACCAACAAGCTAGCCACAAGCTTCCTTCTTGTTCTTAACTTTTCAGATTTTTCTTAGGCTTGAATTTCTCTTGGAATTTTAGAGAGAAGTGGGAGCTTAAGCTTAGAGAGAGAGAGGGATTTGAAAGATGACCAAGTCTTCAAGACTTGGTCAATATAAGGCATGCAAGAAATCAGATGGGGGGACACTTGTCACCCTCCCAAGGTCTTTTAAAAGAAAAATCTGATTTTTCCTAAGTTTTTCCGCCAGGAATCCCGCTGAGCCGCGCTCGACGGCCACGGCTGAAACGTCTGCGGACTCTCGGAACTTCCGGCGCCGCGGCCCTGCTGTCCTGGCGCCGTGGCGCTACAACTTCAGCGACCCCTCAGTATATCCGGCGCCGCGGCCCTGCATCCGGCGCTGCGGCCCTGGCGCTTCTGCCCGAAACGCATTTCTGTCCGACTGCGCACTGAACTTGTAACTCCCATAACTTCCTACTCCGACGTCCTATCGACGAACGGTTGGTTGAGTTGGAAACTAGACTCAACAAAATACGCGCTAGGCCTTTAAACCACTTAAGAACTCTCAATGTACCGGGTCATAACCCGCCTCAAAGTTGACTAAAACCCGTCCGGAACAATCCGTCAACCTATCCTTTGAAAATTTTAAGTCTTACATGCTTTCGTACGCTCTCATACGTAGGGTCAGACTACGGTGTATAACAAAAGTACCTTGGTCAGACAACCTGTGAGAAATGGCGCTGGTGTCCATATACTAATTTGCGTTTCAAAGATTCAATCCAAGTGTATGCGTGGGGGCCTCAATATCTGTAGGTGTCATGATCGGATTATGGCCCGTAGCATGTAAAACATGCGGGGGCCAAGGCCCAAGCTGACCATCTTGCTGTCCAAGCCAAAGATCGCTGCGTAACCCACCGGTCGTGTGGTAAATTTGTCCTGATAAGTTGGCGCCCATCGCTGCGGAATGCTGAGGCCGGAAAATAGCGAGTGTTGGGCCACTGGCTACTAGCCCAGCCCCACTTCTAGGGGATCCACGGATGGGACCAGTTGGCCTGCGGTCCACTGCCACCGTGCTGAGGCCCGCTGCCACTGTTTTGGCCTCCCCCACCACCGCCAGTACCACCACGATTGCCCCCACGATTTTTTTATTATTCTTACGATTTTTATTGTCTCCACCGTCAGTACGATTTTGGCCCGATTTGTCAACAAAACTGTGAGAATTATCGGATACAGTCATCATCACCACGGGATAGGCGCCGATAGCCTCCTTTTTTGCTAAGCCAACTTCTTCTACGTGAGCATCGAACGGGACTAATAAAAAGATGGAAGTGGATTACTTGGACGAAGGAGAGTCCCAACGCCAATATAAGCCTCAGATAGGCCCGCAACCATTTGTAGAACAAGACGATTATTGGTCCGCCAATTTCTTGAGTCGTTTACAATAAGCCGAAACCTTCGGGAAATCTTCCATGCTGACTTGGAAAAATTCTTGCTCAAGAGTGACAAATCGGAAATGTTGGTTATCTTGGAATATATCACTCAATCTATTTCATGTAGTCATAGCCGTAGTGTTTGGCTCAATGATCGTCTATAAAAGATCGGTAGAAATAGTGGAGTAAAATTACTGAAGGACAGTAGAATCAAGAGTAATCCATAACCGAGGATCCTCCATGGGATTAGGGGTAGCGAGAGGAATTAGGTGATGGAGGATATGATGTGAGATTGAGTGAATTTTGAACAACTCTGCCAACGTCGTATACTGAACGTTTTCCATCTCAAGAAAAATAGGGATGTGGTTCTTGATGTTGGAAGAAATAATGGCAGGATGAAATATGTTCTTAGATATAACGAAAGAACAAAATGTGAAGTAGGGATTTAGACTAATTTAGGAAGAGAGAGAGAAGAAGGGCATGGAAACCGATACAGTGGCTCGAAAACTGAGAGCTGCAGAAGAAAGAATGGGAGAGGTATGAAAAACCTAGACTTCTGATACCATGAAAGAAATAATCCCCTTAATTATTTTCACTAATGAATGAGTATATATATAATTTATAATTTCCATAATATGGAAAATCCTATTCCTATTCTACTCCAAAACTTTATTCTACTTGTACAATAATTATATAATTTTGGTAAGTGTACAATTCTAATTTAACTACAACAAAATACGTCCTAAAATATACCACAAATCCGTGATATAAATGACATGTATATACCGTGTATATCATGTGTTTAATGGCCCATTTTCATCAATCATCCCGTGATATACACGACATATATACCGTGTATATCACGATTTATTACACCCCTGCAGTCATAGTGAGCGGTCTTCGTACGCTGAGACTGTCCCTAAAATCTTTAAATAGAACTGAGGGAAGACCCTCATTAAATATGTCTGCAATTTGGTACCTAGAAAGGACATGGAAGACGCGCACTTGCCCACGAGCTACCTTTTCTCGAACGAAGTGGATATCCATCACGATATGTTTAGTGCGCTGATGTTGAACAGGATTACCAGAAAGGTACACGACACTAACATTATCACAATAAACCAAGGTAGCTTTCTGAATGAGACAATGAAGCTCTAAAAGAAGATTACGTAACCAATATGATTCATATACCACATTGGCTACTCCTCGATACTAGGCCTTTGTAATGGAGTGTGATAATGTAGACTGGTGCTTTGCAGACCAGGAGACCAAGTTATCACCAAGAACAATAACCAGACGTGAAACGTCTAGTATATGGACAACTACCCCAATCAATATCTGTATACGAGACAAGTGTAGATGTCGATAATGGATACAAATGTAAGCCATAGTTAAGTGTTCCCTAGATGTATCATATAATGCGTTTGAGCGCATTCATGTGCTCAACCCTAGGATCATGCATAAATAAATACACATATTGTACTACATACGTAATATCCGGTCTCGTGAAAGTAAGATACTGATAGTGGGTTGGGTCCCATAAGGTGAGCCCGTCGCATCACCCAGCTTAGATTTAATATCAATTGGAGTGGAAGTAGACTTGCACGAGGACATACCAGCTCGCTCAACGATCTCAGCGGCATACTTCATTTAGGATAAGAACAAACCACATGTATGACGAGTGACAATAATTCTTAAGAAATAACTCAAAGGCCCAAGTCCTTCATAGAAAACTCAGAACTGAGTATCGCTTATACCAGGCTCTTGGGGCCTGCTTAAGCCCATAAAAGGAATTTTTCAATAAACAAACATGATGCAGTTATTTAGGGTCTCGAAAACCCAAGGGCTGATGCATGTAAACTGTCTTCTTAAGATCACCATGTAAGAAAATATTCTTCACATCTAGCTGATGAATGTGCCATGCTTTCGAAAGAGCCAAGCTGAATAGTGCGAATAGTAGCCGGTTTGACCACCAAACTAAATGTCTCATCACAATCCACACCAATCTGCTGAGTTTTACCATCACCTATAAGACGAGCCTTATGTCGCGCAAAAGAACCATTATAATTATCTTTATGAGTAAAATTCTACATAGACCGAATAATATTAATACTAGAAGGACGGGGAACCAACTCCCACGTCTTATTTTCAAGAAGAGCAACATATTCGTCATTCATAACTAATTTTCAATTCGAGTCATTTAAGGAAAACACTGGGTTACGGGGTAGGAGGAATTTACGGACATTAGAATTCAGATTAAAATATTATTTTGGTTTAAAAATACCCCGTTGACTACGAGTGAACGGTATGTGACTCGAGGGAAATTGAGTGGATTATGGGAAAAAATTCGGATGGGGGACGGACTGGACAACAGGCAGTGGGCCTGCTGGCCCAACACAGAAAACCGGACTTGGTACATGAACAATAATAGGAGCAGAAGCAGGCGCTGGAGTGGACTAGGCTACCAGCCCAGCGACTAGACCTGTGAAAAATTGGGCAGTGGTACGTTGTGGACAAGCAGGCAGTGGAATTGCTGGCGGGTCGGGGTCATGAGATTTGTCAATTAAGTGGTGCATAACATACAAGGAGACGTCGTCATCGAAAAAATTATACGAACTAGACAATGGACTACTCACTTTAGCAAACGAAAATTGGGTTTCATAAAAA
This sequence comes from Przewalskia tangutica, assembly GCA_029844215.1. Classification (NCBI taxonomy): domain Eukaryota; kingdom Viridiplantae; phylum Streptophyta; class Magnoliopsida; order Solanales; family Solanaceae; genus Przewalskia; species Przewalskia tangutica. The sequence continues at coordinate 30,749,846 of CM056732.1, forward strand.
ATAACATGGCGACTAATTATGAGTTTATTAGATGATAAATCAAAATATTTGTAACCACGATGATTGGATGAATAACTCAAAAATACACAAGCGGTAAAATGTGTTTGAAGTTTGTTAAATGTAGTTGACGAAAAAAGCGAATAGCATAAACATCCAAAGACCATAAGATGTGAATACGAAAGAGTCTTATTATAGAGGATTTTAAGAGGAGATGAATATGCCAACCCTTTGGAAGGAAGTATGTTAATAAGATAGATATCAATTTGTAGAGCATTATGCCAAAAGGAAGGGGGTACGGAAGTATGAACTAATAAAGTTCGGACAATATTATTAATGGTATGAATTTTTCGTTCGGCTTTTCCATTTTGTGAGGACGTATGGGGACAAGAGAAATGAAAACTATTCCATTTGTGTCACAAAATACCCGAAACAACCCATTATCACATTCTTTGTCATTATCACATTGAATATTTTTAATGTTCCGTTCGAATTGGGTATGGATGAACCGATGAATGCACGAAATTTTAAGAATGTGAAAAAAACTTGAGATTTTTTCGCAAACGGAAAGGTCCATAAAATATTATAATAATCATCCAAAAATAAACATAATAACGATGTCCCACATAACCTAAAATGAGAGATGTCCATAAATCGCTATGAATAATAGCAAATGACATCAAAGTACAGAAGTCGAGGCTACAAATGGTAATCTAACGTGTTTTACTAAAGGACATGAATGACAAATTGGAGTACTACGCGTACCCTTATAAGAAATAAAACTTTTTTTCTGCAAAGAAGAAACAATGGACGACCCAGGGTGACCCAAATGTGCATGACACAAGGAAGGAGCCAGAACTACAAAAGTAGATGGCACGACCATACTCGAGAGACTGGAGGCGGGCGTGATTGGATAAAGATCGTCCATACTATTACATCTCATGATAGGTATCCCCGTCTTGAAATTCTTCACAAAAAACCCAATAGGATCAAAATTAACAAAAACCCAATAGGATCAAAATTAACAAAAACTCAATTATCAGTGGTGAATTTACGGGTCGATACCAAATTTTTAATTAAGTTAGGGCCATGAAGGACATTTTTCAAGACAAGAGGTGGATGGAGGGAGACAAAGTTGTATGACCGTAATCACGAATTAGAATTGAGTTGCCATTACCAATAACTAGCCATGATTTTTGCTCAAATTGGAATAAGACGAGAATGTACCTTGGTCAGACGTCATGTGAGAAGTGGCGCTGGTGTCCATATACTAATTTCCGTTTGGCAATTCAAGTGTATGCGTGGCGACCTCAATATATGTAGGTGTCAGGATCGGATTAGGGCCCGTAGCATGTAAAACATGCGGGGCCCGAGGCCCAAGCTGACCACCTTGATGTCCAGGCCCATGACTGTTGCGGAACCCACTGGTCGGGTGTGGTAAATTGGTCCTGAAAGCGTCAGGGTGCCCATCGTCCGAGGAATGATGAGGCCGGAAATTGTGGATCGCTGGGCCATCGCTACCAGCCCAAATTTCACTTCTGGGGCCCCATGGATGGGACCAGCCGCTCGCGCCCATCGCCATCGCTTTGGCCTCCCTTACCACCGCCAGTACCACCATGATTTCCACCGTGATTTTTGTCATTATTCTTACGATTTTTCTTGCCTCCATCGTGAGTACGGTTTTGGCCTGATTTGTCAACAAAACTGTGAGAATTATCGGATGCAATCATCATCACCACGGGACGGGCGCCTGTAGCCTCCTTTTTTTCCAAGCCGACTTCTTCTAACGTGAGCATCGAACAGGCCTAATAAAAATATGGAAGTGGATTACTTTGACGGAGGAGAGTCCCAACTCCAATATAGGCCTCAGATAGGCCTGCAACCATTTGTAGAACAATATGATTATTGGTAATAGGCGCTCCAACGTTACGGAGTTGGTCCGCCAATTTCTTGAGCCGTTTACAATAAGCCTCGGGAAATCTTTCATGCTGACTTGAAAAAATTCTTGCTCAAGAGTGACAACTCGAGAATGCTGGTTATCTTGGAATATATCACGCAATCTATTCCATGTAGTCATAGCCGTAGTGTCTGGCTCAATGATCGCTTATAAAATATCGGTAGAAATAGTGGAGTAAATCCACTGAAGGACAGTAAAATCAAGAGTAATCCATAACTGAGGATCCTCCGCGGGATTAGGGGTAGCGGGAGGAATTAGGTGATGGAGGACATGATGTGAGATTGTGTGAATTTTGAACAACTATGCCCACGTCGCATACTGAACGTTTTCCATCTCAAGAACAATAGAGATGTGGTTATTGATGTTGGAAACAGTAATGACAGGATGAAATATGTTCTTAGACATAACGAAAGAACAAAATGTGAAGTAGGAATTTGAACTAATTTAGGAAGAGATCGAGATAATGGCTCGAAAACTGAGAGCTGCGGAAAAAAGAATGGGAGATGTATGAAAAATCTAGACTTTTGATACCATGAAAGAAATAATCTCCTTTATTATTTTCATTAATGAATGAGTATATATACAATTTACAATTTCCATAATATGGAAAATCCTATTCTATTCCAAAACCTTATTCTACTTGTACAATAATTATACAATTTTGGTAAGTGTACAATTCTAATTTAACTACAATAAAATAAGTACTAAAATATACCACCAATATGTGATTTACACGACATGTATGTACCATGTATATCACGATTTAATGGCCCCTTTTCGTCAATCAGCCCGTGATATATACGGCATATATACCGTTTATATCACTGGTTTATTAATCAGATTATTAACCATTTGTAATTAATATACTTGCTTATATATGAATTTAACTTGTACTGCACTAAATTGAATTGATAACCTAAAAAAGAGGATAATAATTAAGTTGTTACACCAAGATTTACATAATTAAAAACTCTCCTCATTCCTAGACTATTAATCATTGCTTAGTAAACTTAGCTTATGGATTTAACTTGGTATACATTAAACGCGGGTTGATAATTGCACAAAACAAAGCACACGAGTTGATAACATAGAAAAGACGATACTATTTATTCTTTGTGTCTCATTTTATCTATCACTTTAGCTCCAAAATTATTCCAAATATTATCCCTTTACGATTCAAGACTAAAATTAACAATTATTTTCAATTATACCATTAACATTAATGAAAAGAGGTAAAGTATCTATCAAAATGGGAGAGGGGAGTAGTAATTAATGTGTTACAACCAGTGGTATAGTTTAAACTGTGAATGTTTGTTTACGTTTTAAGAAAACCTAATTCTCTAATTATAGTTTATAAGTATAAACCAAATAGTATTAACATAATATATAAATTATAGTCTCCGGGCACAGTCCAATGACAAAGAAGGGAGACTTAAGACGCCTGACACTCATTTGATATCGATTCCTGCGAAAGATTCTCGCTATCTTCCGTTGATCCTCAGAGCGCTTATCAATTGTCCGTTCTCAAATCTTGGTTATTGGAACACATTCCGCGATTTATTGGTAATAGTGTTGAGTGACCGGTATTACCTTCAAAACTAGTCTGACGGAAGCTGAGAATCTGAATATAAAATATGTTAGAAAAAGGCGAGCAAGTTGGATGAAACAGTCGCGTCCACATTACAACAACTCATCCAATACTTTCCATTTTCCTAAACTCCCCTCCCCCTATCAGTTGAAATGCAACAAAGTCTTGTCATTCATTGATTTTTTCACACCTCTTTTGATTTCGTCTAAATTCAACATATATTTCGTAATTCAAATTGAACATATTTTATTTGCATCAATCAATCACTAGAATATGGCAGTTTCACCTGAGAATCTCCTCCAATCCCTATTTCTCTTATCATCAGAAATGTCAACTCTACAACCTCTATTATTTCTCCTCAAGAGAAATACATCCTCCATTATCAGGAAATCCAAGCTTTTATCAATCTTATTCGGAGAAATTCTGCACATAGATTCTAACATCAGTTCAAATGAACCCACTACATCATCATCAAGACAGATAACTGGCTTCCCACCTTCCGCCTTCTTATGTTTCGACGAATTGTACATAGTTTTACAGCGAATGAAAACTTTGCTTCAAGATTGCAGTAATTGTAGTAAGATGTGGTTACTTATGCAAATTGATGTGTTTTCCAATATTTTCCATCAACTCACCCTTGAGTTATCCACTTTATTGGATATTCTTCCTGCTAAAAATCTCAGATTAAACGACGACGTTCACGAATTGCTGATTCTCATCACGAAGCAGTGCTCGGAGCAATTCGCTTATGTCGATGTCAAGGATCGAGATTTACGATCTCAAGTTGTTGAAATGCTGGATAGAATTGAAAGAGAAATCGTCCCTGATCAGACTAAATTGGGAGAGATTTTTGATAAATTAACTTTGCGTGATTCTACAAGTTGCAGGGATGAAATTGAGTTATTGGAAGAGGAAATTCAAACTCAAACAGATGAGAAAGCCAAATCAGATATCATCGCGTTGATCGGATTTGTTCGATATGCTAAATGTGTGTTGTACGGTGGTTCAACGCCGAGAACAAATTCCCGGAGACGACGGACGGCGGCGGCAGCGGCGGATGTTAGTGTTCCGGCTGATTTCCGGTGTCCGATTTCACTTGACTTGATGAGAGACCCTGTGGTGGTTTCCACGGGACAAACATACGACCGCAGTTCGATAACCCTTTGGTTTGAATCGGGTCATACCACGTGTCCCAAAACGGGTCAAACCCTGACCCACACGGACCTCATACCAAATTCAGCGTTGAAGAATTTGATAGCTATGTGGTGCAGAGAGCAGAAAATACCATTCGAGTCAACGGAGTTCAACGTTAAAACTAACGGTGTTGTTATCAACAAAACGGCATTAGAAGCCACGAGAATGACGGTGTCGTTCTTGATAAATAAGTTGAAGGCGTCCCAATCAGTTGATCCCGTTAACCGGCTTGTTCATGAACTTCGAGTCTTAGCCAAGACTGACTCGGATAGCCGAGCCTGCATTGCTGAAGCTGCAGCTTTGCCATTATTGGTTAAGCTCTTAGGCTCGGAGCATCCGAGCCTACAAGTTAACGCCGTAACAACAATTCTCAATCTGTCAATTCTTGAAGCAAACAAGACGAGGATAATGGAAACAGACGGAGTTTTAAACGGAGTAATCGAAGTGTTACTGTCGGGTGCCACATGGGAGGCAAAAGGAAACGCGGCAGCAACCATTTTTAGCTTGTCAGGTGTACATGCTTACAAGAAGAGGTTGGCTCGGAAGACACGTGTCGTGATGGGATTGATGGATTTGGCGCGAGAGGGGCCGTTGAATTCGAAGACGGATGCCTTGGTGGCAATTTTGAATTTGGCAGGAGATAGGGAGGCAGTTGGGAAGTTAATTGAAGGTGGGGTGGTGGAAATGGTGGCGGAGATTATGGATGGACTGCCGGAAGAGGCGGTGACAATTCTCGAAGTGGTGGTGAAGAAGGGTGGATTGGTGGCCATTACGGCCGCGTATCCATTGATGAAAAAACTGGCCGTAGTATTAAGGGATGGCACAGATAGAGCACGAGAGAGCGCTGCGGCAACGCTAGTGAACATGTGCCGCAAAGGGGGATCGGAGATGGTGGCCGAACTGGCGGCAGTTCAAGGGATTGAGAGGGTAATTTGGGAAATAATGGGAATTGGAACAGGGAGGGCTAGAAGAAAAGCAGCAACGTTGTTGAGGGTTCTAAGGAGATGGGCTGCTGGATTGGATGCAGAAGTGGCATCAGGGGCTTATTCAGATGTGAATATGAATACTTCAACCAGAATAGTATTGCCCGGTTAATTTTTTCTTTTATTTTTGTTCAAATATGGAAAAAGTTGGTTCTTTTGTTTATTTGGTTACAGAGATCCTGAACAACAAACTAACATTTGAGTATGTCCTTTCTGAATTGTACAATTGTTCGTACATTTTCCAAGTTGAAAAAAATAGAGCAACTTTAATTTCAACCTTAATTGATACAATTTCCATTCTAGCTGTGATTATTCTTGTTCTACACATTTTGTTCTACACATTTTGACCAGGAGGTCACGAGCCTGCTGAAACAAACTCGCAGAATGCAATGTAAGATCGCATACAATGATTCTTACTGGCCCGACTTTCTCTGGACAGCGCATAGCGGGAGCTTACTGTCCTTTGCCCTTTTTACACATTTTGCTGTGTGATCATTTTATCTTTTACGGATCCTAATCTTTACTGGAACTACTAGTCTACTGCACTCAAATCATTTTATGCTTTAGTGTACCAATTCATATTGAAAGCTGATTACTCTGTAGCTGCTGTGGTTGGCTTATGTTGAGCTTATATGAGTATTTTCTTGTAGCAATTTTCCGAACACACTAATGATCTTAGTTGTGGACTTAATCTTTTGATACAATTATCGTGACATGAATCACAATATGAACTATAAATTCCTTGGTCTTGCATTATGGAGTATGGACTACTAAAAGGAAGCAAGATAGGCATAATCAATATAAGGACGAACCGACGAAGCCTCTTAGCAAAATGTAATTCGATTTTTTATCCCTTAAATAAATTTCTTATTGGATAGAATTGTAATTTAATATTTTTTCAAATATTTCGAACTATTAATTAACTAAGTTTTCTAATTAAATAATTAATTATTTGAATTATGTAGGAATCTTAATACTTCATCCTTCGCAGTTTATGTGACACTGTTTGACTTGACACAAAGTTTAAGAAAGAAAATCGAGGGAGGTAGGTGCCTTCATGGCTAGTGAAAATTGGATGGTGACAAAAGCAATGTTGGTTTTGAGGTTAGAAGTGAGCATGGTAGAAGCTTGGGAACGATATTAAGTCATGGAGTACAAACAATAAAAACACCAATGTAACAACTTCAAAATATAGATCATATTATTGATAGTACTAACTACTAACAATTACAACTCACAAGTATATATGTATGTCTCCGAAGGCAAGTGCACGATCCCGAAGGCAAGTGTATATGTATGGCCCCGAAGGCAAGTGTATGACCCCGAAGACAAGTGTATTTGTATGGTCCCGAAGGCAAGTGCATGCATACAACAACAAACAAACAATCTGTAAACTAAGTACTTGCGTCTATAATTCACAGTTCATACTTATTATCTCGTAATCTATTCTTTTTCAACTCTTAAGGGGGACTCATACTATCTTTAGTCTTGTTTGACTATTTTGTTATATTACTCGATCTATCTTTTAGGACCTACATATTTCTACTTTTCTTCGGTTTGAGAAGCACCTTGGATAACTCATATTCCATATTCTTCTAAGTGACTCATCCCATCATACCTCGTACTCTATTTATCTTGGCTTTAGGGAGTCTTTTAGTCCTCCTCGGATATCCGCACACGCTCATCTTGCTAGGCTATTACAACTTGATTTCATAACTAGTACAACCTCATCTTCCCTTTACTCGTGTCTTGATACTAGTTTATTAGCTCGTTTATTCTACTCTCAATCTACTTGGGACTCTAGCTTATATATATATATATATATAGCTTGCGAATGTCTTAGAGGCGTTATAAATTCTGATTCTTAGGACTTACACGGGAGCTCTACTCAAGGTTGACCCATCAACTCTTAGTCGGTCTTAATCCATCACTAAGGAACATAAATGTGAACTAGCCCATTTGGCTTCTAATAAAGGAGATATACTTACGGATTCATGCCGAAAAGAAGGAAATGTAGCCCTTACATACCTTGGAGTGGAATTTTCGATGCCGACGATGCGATCCACCTCTTCATCATCCATCTACAACAATAAAAAACACTCATGTCAACAAAAAAGGACATATCAAGTAGCTACCGAGCGATAAGCTCGTTTTACGACAATTCAGACAACATCTCCCCCATATTCGTACCTCATCCATATCAAGGACAATATCCACACCAACAACAACATCAAATACAATAACATAAACATGTTATTCTTCATAATTTCCAGCCATCCAATACCAAGTAATTACTCCCAAACAACTCATACTCACAATGACATAACTTCTGCATACCTTATAGTTACTCTTTCTTTAGCTTATGATGAAATTCAAAATCTTCAATACCAATACTTAGACAAGCACAAAAACACCATAAACATATTGCTAATTTATTTTCTACGAATTCCAACTACAATAATGATGCAAGAAAGGGTCCGAACTTAGCCTCTCAATGCAAGTTGTTAAACGAATGACCGAAGGTGTCAAAGGCTGGTCATCGACCCATGGTTAAGGGCCTAGAATTGCATGGATTTTGGAGTGGATTAGGAACCATTACTTAATTATCCGAGGAGACAACCTTTTATTCGACCTTTGTGTTGGTCTTGGCCGAGACCATGCCTTTATTTAATTGTCTTTAAATTCTAGACTAGTTACTAGTTGTCTTAGGACATATTAAAACTATGTAACAACCCTTAGCTTCCTTTAGGACACAATCAATGCCATGTAAGGGAATGAGTAAGACGAGAAAAATGACTTGTCCAAAGTACACAATGGCAAGGACAAGTGATGACTTGGACAAAGTGGCAAGGACAAGAGACTTTCAAGAAGACAAGTCAAAAGCTAACTAGAGGAAGTCAAGCTCGGCCTAGGGGAAAGGAATAGTCGACCGAGAACCATTCTCTTGTGAAAGGAATGGAAGATTCCAAACTAGTTCCAAGAAGATGCGACTTTTGAGAAGCCAAATTCATGTACTCTTCTACTTGGGTGCCACAACAAGGGTGTGAAGAAGTTTGAGTTCATCTTTGTCTCCAAGAATAGTCAAACCCTTTCCCATTGTTCTAACCATGGTCGAGAACCTCCTTGGGCAACAAGAAAGTCTGAACCCGTCCCCACTTGTTCTCATTCGATCGATGTGGCCTTTTTGTATTTTGTGTGCTTTGGTTTATCTTCTAGAAAGGTCCATATGCTACTATAAATAGGACCCTTAGGATGTTGTAAAGAGACATGTTGAATTTTGAGTGAAATATGATTACATCAATCGGTCCTTGTGTGGATAACGGTTCTTGTGTGAACTATCATCCCTTCGGTGTAAGCTTGGTTAACACTTGTGTGACTTAGATAAGCTCAAGATTAAGGAACACCCTTGGTTGCAAGTGAACATTGAAACTTGTGTGATCCAACCTAACCTAAGCCTAGGGTCTATCTTAATGTTTCCGACCACCCTTACTTGGTTTGTATTCAGGCTTGTACTTAGAAACCCTGATCAAGTCCTTGTGAAATTGGTCACCCTCATCTTGGTGTCGACTCGGGAATTAAAACCCCCGTATCGATATCCTTGACATATCAATCGTACCTCACTTAAACCATAACAACCGAACCAAATACTTAACCAAATCAAATCTCCCACACTTGGTGCATACTCAGACTTGCACCTCGCATTCTGTGTTCATCACTCGTCCCAAAACACTTCAATCCTTTCACCACCACATCCCAAAACACTTCCCTAACCTCCACTATTAAGTTCACTACCTGATACCATACGTATCCAACTGTCCAAGCCCGACAACAAGAAACGGTCCACCAAAACCAACCTTGTAGAGACTTCAATGTTCCGGTTCATTTCCATGGTCTTGACACCACCAAACCATCGAGTCCCAATAATCACCCTGACCCTCAACACAAGAGTGACAACTCCAAAAAACGTCTAAGTCCAACTCTAAAAACAACTACCCAAAACAGCCACCAAACACCACACTGCCCGGCCAAGCCGAGACCCCGAGACCCCCTACTTTGGTATCCAATTTCGGATCAACCCGAATATAACCAAGACCCGACCCACTTACCCACCAACACCCCTCCTTACTTGCATCATATTGGTATCGGAGCGAGGTCATCCCATTGTTGACACCCAATTTTGACCCTCCCGTCCAGTCATTAACTATAAAATTACACTAATTTTAAAACAATTTTATAATAATAAAATACAACAATAATAAGATTTTAAAATAATAGCGCCGCATTCTAAAATATTAAGCATTAACTAAATAGCACACCCGCATTTATTATTTAAATTTAAACTTAGGCTAATAGAACACCTAAATAATTTAAGCACAATTTATTAAATTAATCACTAATTAATTAATTAACTCCTAATTAAATACCTACTTAAAACTAATACCCTAATTTAACTACCCAGCCCAAACCTTTTCCCTTATTTCCCTGACCCGCGACCCGCAGCCCAACCCGCAAGCCCACGCCCAACTCACCCCGTTATTTTCCCTCAGCCCAATTCAATGTTTTGATTTCCCCTTATCAGCAGCCCTTACCCATCGTCCCCACTCCCTCAAACCCTAACCGCCGCACACTCCTCTGCCTTTTAGCCGCGAATCTCGCCGGATTTTCAGGGTGGAAAATCCGGCGACTTTCCTTTCCTTTATCCACGCACCCCAGCCAGCTTTTCCTTACCGTATCCATCACCCAAATCCTTCAAATCATTTACATTATCGAATCACTTCAAAACCAGCAAGTATCCTTCAAATCCTCAACATTCCTTACCTTACCTGTTACATCGCGCAAAATCATACAAAATCAGCACCCAAATGGCAGTCCAGCATAGTACCGATTGCTTACCAAACTTAGAACCTAGAGTTAGGCTATATAAGAACATGCAAAGGCATAAACGAAGGGAGGAATTCAGTCGGGGAAGGCGAGAGAGTTCAGAGAGGACAGTAGGGTAGAACAGGGTGAGTGGGAATCGTTTTCTTTTTACACACAGCAGGGCAGAGATCAGTCGAACACAGGGCAGAGACGGGGAGAGCACAGTAGAGTCTATTCAGGGTAACACAGCACCCAGACCTTTAGTTTTCATAAGAACAGGAAGTTTGAATCCCTTTCTTAGTTCCAGCAAAGAAACCAACAACTAAACCTTGCCCTTCTATTCGCATCGCAAGTCCAAAGCCCGTCGGGTGGACCGACGACTTGATACGCTGCTCCGGGTCGCTGTCCGGAGAAGGTAAACCCATTCCTCTTTGTGAAATTCTGATTTTGTATTCGATTATGTGAAGCTTGTTTTATCCTGATTGCTGTTGTTTCGTGTATATTCGTATTTGTTGTCTCAATATGTGGGTATTCTGCCTTCTAAGCATTCGTCGATTGAAAGTCGAACATGTTTAATCGAGAGTTGATATTTGTTTGGACTTATTAAGCCAATACTCTGCCTTGCTGGGGTAAACTTTGCATTCGATGGTTTCTGCAATGACCTTTCGTGCATTATGGTCCTTCATTTGCCAAAAAACTGGATCTGCTCATGTGATTATCGTTAGCATGTTGTTTAGTTTATAGAAAGCATATGAAGATTCCTTATAGATTGGGTTTAGATAATCTATACTTTATTACATTCTTGCAGCCTCTAACATTAATTTGAAGCTAAAAATGAATTGAAACATGTTCAGAATCGATTAGTAACTTATTTTCTCGCTCTAAAGGTAGATATCCGTGTTTGGTCCTCTATCGTGGATCGCCCAAATCAAATCGAGCCTCACTCGTATACATCATATATAATACGAACATCCTGTGTGTACTCATTGCAATGCATATCTAAGTGTGCATCGATAGGTTCTAAGCATTTTAAAGCGGCAAGGATATATTGGATATACATGTAGGGACGCTTTGCCTCTTACTCGACCATGGCTTGGTGTGTTTAAAAATCCTCTTCAAATGGTCGTTTCAGACAATTGGGCCACCATGTTCCTGATTTGTTTGTTGGGTCGCCAGTGTGGGTTTACCATCCTTTCTTTAAAATTTGAAAGCTACGAGTGGACTTGCATCTTTACTCTCGATCGATACGATCAATAATAATCGATTATCCACATCACTAGTGAAGAATAGTAATGAAGTTACGCCACAAAATTTACATGATAAGGGTAGGAAGTGAAACAACTTATTTAACATAGTTTCGATCATGTAATTTCCAAATGAGTCCGATAACAAGAATTATATTCAATTTTCCGTTAAAACTTCAGAAATCGGAGCATATACCCAACTCACATCACCCCACTATCGCCTGGATCAAGGAGAGAAATAGGCAAGAATATTTATATAACAAATATTGCGTGAAGGAAACAACAAATTTTGCTCAAAGAGAATAAATGGATTATCCATATGTTTAGTGTATTAGCACGTATATCATATTATATGTCTTGGCATGTTTTGTTTCGCTTCGTCTCTCGAATTATCATGTGGTTCATTACATATGCATAATTAAATCGCCTCCTGTTTCTTTTAAAATAGTCTAAAACTTCATTGGGCAGTTGCCTTTCTTATCCGAACCTGTTTCATACTATGTGTGTTGTTTATTTCCATTTATTCTCTCCTCTATAACGAGAGAAAGGAATTGAATAGCAGTTGCTTGGGCCTGAATTGATTTCTCTAAAACTCAGTCGTAAATTAATGGGTCGAATGGCATTTTTAGGCTTCCCATTGGATCTGTTGTCTTGTTGGCTGTAGTAATTAAATCGCAAGCATGTTTGACTATGTGATTGTCTTAACTATTTATTTAGTTGGACATATACTAATCCTTATCATTTTCTTTTTACATGGCACGCACCGGAGCAAAAAATGAAGAGTCTCCCGGCGAGACTCATCATGAGCTACTTCAAATGGCAACCCGCGTCTATGTACACCCCCGCATTCACATTCCCGCTTCGGAAATTCCTAAACAAAAATAGGACAAGATGACGTTGTCATCCGTCTCAACTCCTCTTACTCTTTAAATCTCGTTGCCTCATTTTATGTCTTTACTTGTTTATTACAATTTTATTATCTAACTTTGTAATTAATGAGAGACATAGAACATTTAGTCTTGGAATAAATAAATTGGGCGGGTAGTTCTAAGAATCTGAAATGCACTCTTAATTACTTATTTTTAATCTGAAATGGACTTTTAAAATTCATGATAAAATAAATTGATTTTCTCATAAGCTCTTTCATTAGCATAATATAAATAATTTATGTTGAACAACCTTCTTATCATAAAATTACAAAATCATCACCTTTTGCACTATGTCATATACATTTGATTTTAAAGGCTTATCTTTGATCATAAATCAACATTGCATATATTTATAAACAATATAAATGCATACTTTAAAACTTTATTTTTATAGTATTAGTCTTACAAACTTTTATCAACATGCCTCCTTTCTATAAAACATTTTGAAACATCCTTTATATTTTTTCAAAAAAAAAACGCATTCTTAGCAATAATAATTAACCCTAGGTTTGAACGGACAACCGCAAGTTAGCGGATCCTTTAGGGTGCCTAACCCCTTCCCTTTAGGATAATAAAGAACCCTTAACCAGAATCTCATTAAATTTAGCAGAACATTAAATGGAGTTAATGCTGACTTTAATCAGTTAGTATTTAGGTGTCCTAATTTACTCAAACTAATTAGGTGGCGACTCCGCGAACCCTTTAGCATTTAGCGTCTTTTTAAAACCTTAGCATTTTAGCATTAAGCACCCTTAGCACTTTAGCACCCTTTTAGCATTTTTTCACTTTAACACTTTACTTTTAAAGTTTAGCATTTCATTATTTATTTCCTAACATTTCTTATTAAGCAGGGTTCGCTAGAATCCCGTTTTCGACTCCGGTTTAAAATGGGGTGTTACATAATGGCGACTCCACTGGGGATTTTAGGTTCTTAACCACAACAGACCTAGGGTTATTATTTGGCATTATTTTGCATTTAATTGGTTGTGCTTTATTTTGTTTTATTCATTTTAATTGCTACCTGCTCTACTGCTTTCCTTAAACTGACATTCCGCTCATATTTCTTCCACTCTGGAAAATTCACACAATCACACACTCACACGCGGGTGTGCTTTGCGCACCTGCAAATTTCTTTCAAACACCCACATTTAAGAGAGTTGGTATTTTGCGCGGAGAATCCGGTCCAACCTGGTCGCAGAGCCTTCTCACTCGAGTTGTCCTCTCTGAACTCAAGGCCTAGAAAAGCCAAATCTTAGAAACTTAAGATAGAGCTATACCACCCTTATTTTAGGGCATGCATGCATTTACCTTAGGTGGCCTGGCCCTGGCATCGACACCACAATTAGGAAAACACCAAACTTGTCGACGGGTTTTTCACGACCCAACGACCAATCAGCATATTATGTGTAGCGTGGCAATGATAGACAAATCCAAACCTAATCATGTCATGCTGAAATTGGAAAAAGTGCACCGTCATTTGGTCGCCATTTCCAACAAAAGCATTACAGTTGGACGGCTTGGACAAATCCATCATGACCTCGCATATGTGACGTTTAGGCCTACCTCTGGCATAAAGGGATCCCCGTGCATGTTAGGACTCGCGTGCAATGTAAAAATTTATGTGCAACATGTACTTGCTAAATGCTATTTACACTTTAGCAAAATCACGTGTTTTACACTAACACCGTTTGCTACATGTTGTCTAAAGGATTTATCATCTCCCCCAAAGGTCGATTTGTATTTGACTGAGCAATGGCAGAACATCGATATCTCACAAGATCAAAGGCACGGCCCAAATACATGATCGATTCGCGGCATCCGAAGGAACGAAGCCTAACTCGCTCGTTCCTATAGGCAAAGCAGGGTCTCGTAAGAGAAAAGCGAGATAGATCCGATAGAACACCTCGCCCAAATACCGCAACAAATGGCAAACTCGCAGCCGAAATCGTAAGGCTCAAACATCATCAAGTACTCACATCGCAAATAACCAAAACAGTCAAAATCCTCCAAATTACTACCAGTACCCTCTTACTACATATCCCATTCAGCCAATATACAATGCACCCATACGTCCCACACAAAACCAAATTATGCTCCAGCCAAACACAAACCAAAGGCCACCACAAACCTACTTTCGCAATGCATACGACAACCCCTTACGATACCCATCCGTGCATACGCCACAGCCAAATGCCCGTTCACTAAACACCTTCAAACCCCGCATAGGTGCTAAGAGAAAATCAACCAGAACCTATACACCTTTAACCAAACCCATAACCCAAGTGTATGGGAGTTGAAAGCCGCAGGAATACTCCAGCCAATTCCCAGAAATATCCCCAGGCCTACTTCCCGAGGGCACGATAAAACCAAACATTATGCATACCACTCCGGTGTCGAGGGGAACGACATCGAAAATTGCTACTCCTCGTGACGTAATCGAGGCGTTGATCAAAGAAGGGGTAATTCAGCTGAAGGAGTCTGCCCCAAATCCCTTGCCAAACCACGGCCACGTCAATGTGCACCTGACAACCTTAGATGAGGAATACACTCCCTTGCCTAGGCCCATTCCGCCTGAATCAATCATTTATCCGAGCATGCACCACGCAGAAGCCAAGAGAAGAAGATATTGATAGCAGAGCATGAAGACCCACCACCATGACGCAGCAAGAAGGCGTATTGGTTGATTTGCACTTGTTCTCGTCCGCCAGAGCGGATAAGAAAGAACAATTTAGTTTAGCAGAATAATTCAAGACTCATATTTAAGCTTTAATAAGGTTTTCCTTTGTTTTGCTTGTAATTGGAACTACGTGTGACCTGATTCCCTTGGCGGATTCGTAGGCGGCCACACCGCTTCGGCCCCACCTTTGAAAAAAACCCAATTTCTCTTTGCTTGTAATGGAACTACGTGTGACTGATTCCTTGGCGGATCGTGGCGACCACACCGCCGGTCCCACCTTTTAGAAAATCCCAATTTCTATTTTGCTTGTAATTGGAACTACGTGACCCGATTCCTCATGGATACGTGGCGGCCATATCGCTTCGGTCCCACCTTTTAGAAAATCCCAATTTCTCTTTGCTTGTAATGAACTACATTCGACTGATTCTCAAGCGGATACGTAGGCGCCACATCGGCCTCGGTCCCACATTTAGAAATTTTAATTTCACCCCAAAATTTGCTTGTAATGAACTACGCCATGACTGATTCACTCACGGGATACGTGGCGCCTAAATCGCTTGGCCACACCATTAGGAAACTTTCCTTCGCTCAAAATAACAAGAATACACATAACATACAAGCAACTACATTGAGACCCACTTTAGGCCGCATAACTTTTCAAAACTGGGACAATATAGGAAACTGCATGTGGATTGCAAGTCCAAATGCACTGCACGCGGATATCAAGGGACAAGGCGGCAAAGTCAAATACGAATCGACCCCCCCAAAACTCACAAATTTTCTTTGAGCGCAGGTCTTTTCATATTAACAGAAGCAGAAAGTGCAATAGCCGAAGCAGAAAATACGGCAAGAAGTTTCTTCGCAGAAAGAAGCAGTAGAGGCAGAGGATGTGACAAAAATCCAAAATTCAAAGTCCGCATCAGAAGCAGAAAAAGGCATCGACAATCAACAAGGGCTAGCGCATCAGCGTGGTCATAAAGTCAAATCGACAACCCACGCATCACACACAACAAAGGCATCATGGCAATTCGTCAGTTGCAGCGTTTAGCATGTCCGTGCAAGGACAACATCTCAGTTGCAAGGAAACATCTCAGGGACGACATCTCTACCCACATAATTGCTTTTCTCAAATCTTTATCACTCTGTTTTAACAGTTATACACTAACTTTTTCTCGAGCTTAGCTTGCAGGAACATTTATTCTACAGGAGCAGCAGAAACACGTCCAGGCAACGACGTTATCAGAAATATGTCCAGGCGACGACATATATCCGACTCGGCCATACCAAAATCGGGACAATTTTTAAGGACTTCGCCACGAAAGGACACCGACAAATATGATTCCATATGCTCGAAAGAACGACATAATCTGGGACAGCTTTTAAAAGAGAGCCTGACGGCAGCGGAGCACCAAGAGTCAACAGGAACAAGGAGGACAATAACATTCCAATACAACATCTACATATCGTCCATACAACGACGAACATCTGCATATCGTCCATACAACGACGAACATCTGCATCTCATCCATACAACGACGAACATCTGCATCTCGTCCATACAACGACGAACATCTGCTTCGTCCATACAACGACGAACATCCGCTTCGTCCATACAACGACGAACATCCGCATTTCGTCCATACAACGACGAACATCCGCATTTCGTCCATACAACGACGAACATCTGCATTTCGTCCATACAACGACGAACATCCGCATTTCGTCCATACAACGACGAACATCCGCATTTCGTCCATACAACGACGAACATCCGCATTTCGTCCATACAACGACGAACATCCGCATTTCGTCCATACAACGACGAACATCCGCATTTCGTCCATACAACGACGAACATCCGCATTTCGTCCATACAACGACGAACATCCGCATTTCGTCCATACAACGACGAACATCTGCATTTCGTCCATACAACGATTTAACATCTGCATTTCGCCCATACAACGATTTAACATCCGTGATTTCGTCCATACAACGACTTAACATCTGCATTTCGCCCATACAACGAACATCTCGATCTCGCCCATACAACGATTTAACATCTGATCTCGCCCATACAACGCATTTAACATCTGCATCTCGTCCATACAACGACGAGCATTCTGCATTCGCCCATACAACGACGAGCATCGCATTTCGCCCATACAACGCATTTAACATCCGTGATTTCGCCCAAACAACGAAACATCTACATTTCGTCCATACAACGATTTAACATCTACATTTCGTCCATACAACGATTTAACATCTACATCTCGCCCATACAACGATTTAACATCTGCATTTCGCCCATACAACGCATTTAACATCGACGAACATCTGCATCTCGTCTATACAACGACGAACATCTGCATCTCGTTTATACAAGACAGCGTATCATCACATCATTTCATTTTATAGTATATACAATCTGACTACAACCACAGCACAAATTCACATTCTTACATTGTTTTGCCTTAACAGTTATGCACTAACCGTTTGCTTAAGTCTTAGCATGCAGGAGCAGGAGCACAACGTGGATTTTCTCTTACAGCGAACCGGGGCAATTTGTTGGGGGGCCAACCTTCCCAATGAATGGCAGAAGCGGCCTCGAGCGTCGGTCCACTCGTTCCACATCACCACTCATTCCACAGCACCATAAGCCATAGCAGTACACCCCAGGTTCAAGCCAGTTATTTTTATTTCTTTTCTTTTTGCATAGCCCAAAGGTCATCATAACTCGACACTGGGACAATTTTGAGTCCGCGTTAGCCCGCCTTGGTGTTTTGACCATGGTAGCCCAGTGTCGTCATAACTCGACACTGGGACAATTTTTGAGTCCGCGTCGGCCTTGCCCAATTGCCCAACATTTTAATTCTGAGGGTCGAGACAAAATTGGCTATGAGTCAACGTCTTTGTCCGAAGATTCTTCCATCATCTCCATACAAAGAGGGACAACTGTTGACACCCAATTTTGACCCTCCCGTCCAGTCATTAACTATAAAATTACACTAATTTTAAAACAATTTTATAATAATAAAATACAACAATAATAAGATTTTAAAATAATAGCGCCGCATTCTAAAATATTAAGCATTAACTAAATAGCACACCCGCATTTATTATTTAAATTTAAACTTAGGCTAATAGAACACCTAAATAATTTAAGCACAATTTATTAAATTAATCACTAATTAATTAATTAACTCCTAATTAAATACCTACTTAAAACTAATACCCTAATTTAACTACCCAGCCCAAACCTTTTCCCTTATTTCCCTGACCCGCGACCCGCAGCCCAACCCGCAAGCCCACGCCCAACTCACCCCGTTATTTTCCCTCAGCCCAATTAAATGTTTTGATTTCCCCTTATCAGCAGCCCTTACCCATCGTCCCCACTCCCTCAAACCCTAACCGCCGCACACTCCTCTGCCTTTTAGCCGCGAATCTCGCCGGATTTTCAGGGTGGAAAATCCGGCGACTTTCCTTTCCTTTATCCACGCACCCCAGCCAGCTTTTCCTTACCGTATCCATCACCCAAATCCTTCAAATCATTTACATTATCGAATCACTTCAAAACCAGCAAGTATCCTTCAAATCCCTCAGCGATTTCCTTACCTTACCTGTTACATCGCGCAAAATCATACAAAATCAGCACCCAAATGGCAGTCCAGCATAGTACCGATTGCTTACCAAACTTAGAACCTAGAGTTAGGCTATATAAGAACATGCAAAGGCATAAACGAAGGGGGGAATTCAGTCGGGGAAGGCGAGAGAGTTCAGAGAGGACAGTAGGGTAGAACAGGGTGAGTGGGAATCGTTTTCTTTTTACACACAGCAGGCGTAGATCACGAACACAGGCGAGACGGAGAGCACAAGAGAGTCTATTCAGTGGTAACACAAAGACCTGCACCTTTAGTTTTCATAAGAACAGGAAGTTTGAATCCCTTTCTTAGTTCCAGCAAAGAAACCAACAACTAAACCTTGCCCTTCTATTCGCATCGCAAGTCCAAAGCCCGTCGGGTGGACCGACGACTTGATACGCTGCTCCGGGTCGCTGTCCGGAGAAGGTAAACCCATTCCTCTTTGTGAAATTCTGATTTTGTATTCGATTATGTGAAGCTTGTTTTATCCTGATTGCTGTTGTTTCGTGTATATTCGTATTTGTTGTCTCAATATGTGGGTATTCTGCCTTCTAAGCATTCGTCGATTGAAAGTCGAACATGTTTAATCGAGAGTTGATATTTGTTTGGACTTATTAAGCCAATACTCTGCCTTGCTGGGGTAAACTTTGCATTCGATGGTTTCTGCAATGACCTTTCGTGCATTATGGTCCTTCATTTGCCAAAAAACTGGATCTGCTCATGTGATTATCGTTAGCATGTTGTTTAGTTTATAGAAAGCATATGAAGATTCCTTATAGATTGGGTTTAGATAATCTATACTTTATTACATTCTTGCAGCCTCTAACATTAATTTGAAGCTAAAAATGAATTGAAACATGTCTGTAACTGGATTAGTAACTTATTTCCTGTCTCTAAAGGTAGATATCTGGTGTTTGGTCCTCTATCGTGACTGTCCAAATCTGAAACTGAGCCTCCCTGTATACATCATATATAATACGAACATCCTGTGTGTACTCATTGCAATGCATATCTAAGTGTGCATCAGATAGGTTCTAAGCATTTTAAAGGGCAAGGATATGTTTGGATATACATGTAGGGATGTCAGGCTTTGCCTCTTACTCGACCATGGCCAGTTGGTGTGTTTAAAAATCCCTCTTCAGTGGGCTGTTCTGTATTGGGCCACCATGTTCCTGATTTGTTTGTTGGGTCGTTGTGTGTGGGTTTACCATCCTTTCTTTAAAATTTGAAAGCTACGAGCTGGACTTGCATCTTTACTCTCGACTGATACGACTGAATAATAACTGGATTATCCACATCACTAGTGAAGAATACTAATGAAGTTCTGCCACAAAATTTACATGATAAGGGTAGGAAGTGAAACAACTTATTTAACATAGTTTCTGATCATGTAATTTCCAGTGAGTCTGATAACAAGAATTATATTCAATTTTCCTGTTAAAACTTCGTAAAATCAGAGCATATACCCAACTCACATCACCCCACTACTGCCCAGATCAAGGAGAGAAATAGGCAAGAATATTTATATAACAAATATTGCCAGCAAGGAAACAACAAATTTTGCTCAAAGAGAATAAATGGATTATCCATATGTTTAGTGTATTAGCACGTATATCATATTATATGTCTTGGCATGTTTTGTTTCTTGTTTCTGTCTCTGAATTGTCATGTGGTTCATTACATATGCATAATTAAATCTGCCCTCCTGTTTCTTTTAAAATAGTCTAAAAACTTCATGTTGGGCCCGTTGCCTTTCTTATCCGAACCTGTTTCATACTATGTGTGTTGTTTATTTCCATTTATTCTCTCCTCTATAACGAGAGAAAGGAATTGAATAGCAGTTGCTTGGGCCTGAATTGATTTCTCTAAAACTCAGCCGTAAATTAATGGGTCGAATGGCATTTTTAGGCTTCCCATTGGATCTGTTGTCTTGTTGGCTGTAGTAATTAAATCGCAAGCATGTTTGACTATGTGATTGTCTTAACTATTTATTTAGTTGGACATATACTAATCCTTATCATTTTCTTTTTACATGGCACGCACCGGAGCAAAAAATGAAGAGTCTCCCGGCGAGACTCATCATGAGCTACTTCAAATGGCAACCCGCGTCTATGTACACCCCCGCATTCACATTCCCGCTTCGGAAATTCCTAAACAAAAATAGGACAAGATGACGTTGTCATCCGTCTCAACTCCTCTTACTCTTTAAATCTCGTTGCCTCATTTTATGTCTTTACTTGTTTATTACAATTTTATTATCTAACTTTGTAATTAATGAGAGACATAGAACATTTAGTCTTGGAATAAATAAATTGGGCGGGTAGTTCTAAGAATCTGAAATGCACTCTTAATTACTTATTTTTAATCTGAAATGGACTTTTAAAATTCATGATAAAATAAATTGATTTTCTCATAAGCTATTTCATTAGCATAATATAAATAATTTATGTTGAACAACCTTCTTATCATAAAATTACAAAATCATCACCTTTTGCACTATGTCATATACATTTGATTTTAAAGGCTTATCTTTGATCATAAATCAACATTGCATATATTTATAAACAATATAAATGCATACTTTAAAACTTTATTTTTATAGTATTAGTCTTACAAACTTTTATCAACATGCCTCCTTTCTATAAAACATTTTGAAACATCCTTTATATTTTTTCAAAAAAAAAAAACGCATTCTTAGCAATAATAATTAACCCTAGGTTTGAACGGACAACCGCAAGTTAGCGGATCCTTTAGGGTGCCTAACCCCTTCCCTTTAGGATAATAAAGAACCCTTAACCAAAATCTCATTAAATTTAGCAGACCATTAAATGGAGTTAATGCTGACTTTAATCAGTTAGTATTTAGGTGTCCTAATTCACCCAATTAATTAGGTGGCGACTCCGTGAACCCTACGAACCCCTTAACATTTTAAACATTTTATTTTTACATTTTTTGGGGAGGATAACCATTCCGTCGCGCATTTAAGCCTGAGAGTTCAAAATCGGGTGCGACACCCGTCCCACACTTTGACGCTATGACACATGTAAGTGATGAACTTACGAGGGCCATATCCGAAATGGTTGAGGAACAAATGCTACTATTAAGAAGATAATTCACGGATCATGTCATCATCAATAATGTTGAATTCGGGGAGGAAGTTGCCAAAAACAACCCCCTACATGTTGAAAATGATGCAAAAGAGGAACCAAGACTTGAAAGAGGG
Organism: Przewalskia tangutica; assembly: GCA_029844215.1. Lineage (NCBI taxonomy): Eukaryota > Viridiplantae > Streptophyta > Magnoliopsida > Solanales > Solanaceae > Przewalskia > Przewalskia tangutica. The sequence continues at coordinate 30,772,142 of CM056732.1, forward strand.
ACTGACCGAACCTTCGGTTCGACCTTCCAACATTTGAAAGTAATTTGGACCCGGAAGAGTTTTTCGAATGGCTAAGAGCCATAGAAAGACTCTTTGAGTTCAAATAATATAACGACCACCAATGTTTCAAAGTTTCGACGTTGAAGCTCAAGACATTTGCTTCCGTTTGGTACAAAAATCTAAAGACGAGCCGAAAGAGACATGTCAAACCCAAGATTGATTCTTGGGAGAAATTGAAGAAGCACTTAAAAAGAAAGTTCTTACCGAGAGAATATGAGCAAGATCTATACCTTTAACTCACCAAGTTTCGACAAGGTATTCTTAAGGTTGAAGAATACGTGCGAGAATTTGAGAAAGTCACAATTCTATGTGACTTAGAAGAAAATGAGCCATAACGTATTGCCCGATTCATCGGCGGACTAAATACGACAATACAAGAGAAAGTGGAGGTGTCGACTTACACTACCTTTGAAGATGTGTGTGATCGGTGTATTTTATATACACCTTTTGAGTCAGTTTTAGTTAGTCTTTTGTCCCTTTTTGTACAAATAAGTGTCGTATTAGGATAGTTTTCCTTTCTTTTGAGTCAAAATGGTTAAAATGGCCAAATGGCGGAAAAGGAGCTAAAAGAGGGCAAAAGAGGAGGTTCCAGAGCTAAAAACAGAGAAAGTGGCGAACGAGGCTGAAACCTGCACTAGCGCAGCCTCCTGCGAGGAAGAAGCGAGGCGCGGCGCCCAACATCCAGAGAGGCTGCAGAAGACCCAGCGCGCGGCCATGCCAACGATGGCGAGGCGCGGCGCTAATCATCGAGAGGCTACAGAAGTAAGCGCGCGCCGGCTGCCAGCAGAAATCGGGGCGGCGCCAAAACACCCGAAGGACCACGAAGTTCGGTGCGTCGCCAGCTGCGCGCCAGCGAGGCGCGGCGCCGACGCGGGAAAAATCAGGTTTTGGACGAAATTCTGGGCCAGGCCTGAAGGAAAAGAGAGAGGCGGTTTTCAGCCTATAAAAGGAGAACCCTAGGCAGATTTTAAGGGTTCCCTTTCTTGCACAACACAAGATTTTCTTGCTTGGAGATTGGAGACCTAAACTTAGTAATTTCTTTCCTTTTTCTTTTCTTTATTTCAGTTTTTGCATGATGAACTTTGAATTAGTTCTTGTCATATCAATGACTAGGAACTAATTCTCTTATAGAGCTTTCTATGTTGAATCTCTAAAAACTTATGTTATGATTTAATGCATGCTTATGGTTATTCTTATTCTTGTTGAGATCTATCCAATAATTGAATTGAATGCTTGGTAATTAATTGACAACTAATTATCACTATATGATTTCTAATCAGACTCCGAAAGGAGGGGATTGTGAATATGCTGTAAGTTGGGTAGACATTCTTGGATTGGGGATGAAAATACCTCAATTATTTATGTAGCGTTAATGAGAGGCTTAAAAACCCTAATTTTGCGCATGGTGCGTGACGGTTAACTAGGTTCTTAGTCGTAATCCTCCTATAGAGTTATCCTTATCACCGAAAGGTAGGTAAGGTGCAATACTGGGGTTGAGTGTTTATATAACCCTAACGAGAGTATAAAATGATTTAGTGAACCTGCTTTCTCCAAAAGAAGAAGACCATAAGTTATTGCATTAATAAGTAACATAAGCGGATAGTGAGGAGACGTGGAAGCCCTATTCCCATCACAACTGAAGTAAACTTATAGTTAAATAGCTTTTATAATTCTTAGTTATAAACAACAAATCCACATATCAATTTACCAAATAGATACCAAAAGATAGATAGTTGGTACTTGAACCCTAATCCTTGTGGACGATATTCGGTCTTACTAAGACTATATTACTTGTTACGATAACGTGCACTTGCGTTAAAGTGTGTGCATCTTTTCGCGCATAAAGTTTTTGGCGCCGTTGCCGGGGATTAGGCATAGTTCAATATCAATTTTATCTATTTTTAATTTCTAATTTGGTTTTATTTTTAACGTTTTATTTTTAATTTTCAGAAAATTCAAGGTACCGTGATTGGTTGTGTGTTTTTGATCTATTTCAGGAAATCAGTTTATGCGAAGGAGAAGAGGAGCATACACTCTTGTTCCCTTCAATCCAGAAATTGAGAAAACCTGTAAGCAGAACAGAAAGAATCAACAGATTGCAACTTTGATAGAGATGGATGGTGCTCAAAACAATAACATGATGAGAGAAGGGTTAGGTGAAAATCAACATAACCCAGGAATGCCTCGGCAAATGCCAATAGACGTGGAGGAGAGAATCCAAATCCAGCCAGAAAGAAGTTTGGGAGACTATGTGCTGCCAAGAGTGAATGGAGCACAGACATGCATTAGGCTCCCTGCAATAGGAGCCAACAACTTCGAGATAAAACCGGCGATTCTGAGCATGGTACAGCACACAGTGCAATTCGGAGGACTGCCATCGGAGGATCCACATATGCACATAGCTAATTTCTTGGAGCTATGTGCAACTTTCAGATATAACGGCGTTGCTGATGATGCCGTCAGATTGATGATCTTTCCCTTCTCACTCAGGGACAGAGCAAAAGTATGGTTGAACTCCCTGCCGGCCGATTCGATTTTTACATGGCACGGTAGCACGAGAAATTCCTAGCCAAGTTCTTTCCCGTGTAAAGCGATGAAGCGAGAGGAGTTGACCCACTTCTACCACGCAGATGGAGAGTCCTTATATGAAGCTTGGGAAAGGTTCAAAGATCTACAGAGAAAGTGCCCACACCATTGCATTGAGTTGTGGAACTTGGTCCACATCTTCTACAACGGGCTGAGCAGTACAACCAGAACCATTATAGATGCAACAGCAGGTGGAGCATTCATGAGGAAAGCGATCCACGACTCTCGAAGTTATTAGAAGATATGGCCACTAACAACCATGTCACGTAAGAGGTCGACAAGTGGGAGGAGAACGGTGGGAGTCCACGAAATAGATGCTATTCTTTGCCTTGAATGCCCAGTGGCCCTTCTAGCAAAACAATTGCGAGAACATACGATGTCGATGAATGCGGTGCAGATGCCTAAAAGCTGTGAGATATGTGGTGGCCTACATACATTCGATAGTTGTCCTTCAGCTGATCCCAACAATATACCAATGGAGCAGGCAGAGTGTCAGGCAATAGGTAATTATCAGAGGCAACAAAACAACCCCTACTCCAACACTTATAATCCAGGGTGGAGGAATCGCCCAAATTTCTCATGGAGAGGAGACCGAGCAGCGAGAATCAATACCAGCGGCAGCGAATCAATACGAGGCGATGCAGAACCAACAGAACCAGAATCAGCAGCCTTTCATTCAAGCCCACGGCCTCAGCGATTCAATGCACGGTTCAAAGAAAAAGCGAGCAGTGGCGGTATGACAACACTTAACGCCGACGCGATTCATGCGAAGCTAGATCCTCGTTCAGAAACTTGGAAACACAAGTGGGTCGGTAAGCAAGCGAGCAACAGCGAGCGCAAGGTACATTGCCAAGCAATACAAAGGTAAATCCGAGGGAGCAGTGTCAGGCAGTGCAGTTGAGAAGTGGAAGACAGTTGGAGCAGCAGTCTCTTCAGCCAATAGTTGAAAAAAGGGCGGAGGTAGAAAAAGAAAAGGTGGTTGAACCTAGCCCAGTAGTAGAGAAAACTCCAGAGAAGGAGTATACAGAAAAGATCCCTTTCCCACAGAGATTACAGCGGAAGGCGGTTGATAAACAATTCTCCAAATTCTTGGAGACATTCAGAAAACTGTATATCAACATACCTTTTATAGAAGCATTAGAGCAGATGCCCTCCTATTTTAAGTTCATGAAGGAGATCTTGGGGAAGAAGAAGAAACTGGCAGAATATGAAATAGTAGCACTAACGGAGGAGTGTAGTGCTATCTTGCAGAAGAAGTTGCCACCAAAACTAAAAGACCCAGGGAGCTTTACACTACCTTGCACAGTGGGCAGGGTGACATGCAACATGGCTCTGTGTGATTTAGGGGCAAGTATAAATCTGATGCCCTTATCAGTATTTAAAAGATTGGAGTTGGGTGAGGCCAAACCAACGCGATAAACTGCGGTGGCAACGGGGCGATGGTTCATCCAAGAGGCAAGATTGAGGACGTGATTGTGAAAGTAGGAAAATTCTTCTTTCCTGCAGACTTCCTCATTCTTGATATGGAAGAAGATGCGGAAATCCCTATCATATTGGGGAGACCATTCCTAGCAACGGGGAGAGCTTTGATTGATGTTGAAAGGGGATAGCTAACATTAAGGGTGGAGAAGGAAGAAATGATATTTAAAGTTTTTAAACATGTCATCGAGCCACCACCCATGAGTAGGTGCTTTGCAATAAGTGTTGACACCCAATTTTGACCCTCCCGTCCAGACAGTATCTATAAAATTACACTAATTTTGCAAAAATACAAAATGCAACAATAATACATTAATACATGCGTAAATAAGCATTTTTTAATAGCACCGCGTCTTACGTAAAAATTACACACTTAGAGTCTCGCGCCCATATTTACTAATTTTAAGCCCTGTCATAATTCTTAATAATAAATAATAAAAACATAAAATAATAGTCTAACACACGCGTTTTAATAATAGCATTCATAAAAGAATTAAGCAGTCCTTAAATGTCATATATGCACGTAGCATTTAAATAATTCAATTTTTAATTTAGTTCCGCGGAATACGCATAATAAATAAGTTTCAATAACGGCATCACATTATAAACATTAAGCACTAATTAAATAGCACACCCGCATTTATTATTGTAATAATTTTTGAAAAAAATTAGATTAATAAAGCACCTAAATAATCTAATCATAACTTAAATAACTTACCACTAATTAAATAACAACTACCCTAAAACTAATACCCAAGCCCTTCCCCTTTTACCTCTTCAGCCCACTACCCGCGGCCCAACATCTTTCCCCAGCCCTTTTAACTTTCCCCTCGTCCAACACCTTCCCCCCTTACCTTTACAAACCGCGACCCGCAGGCCCAGTACCCCAAGACTTTATTTTCGTCCAGGCCCGCCTTTCCCTTATACCCGCAGGCCCAGTTCCCCGAGGCCTTATAACCTTCCTCCCTTTCCCATCGCGCCACCACTTTGAAAACCTAATATCCTCTTCAACCGCCGCATACGTCTTCTCCCTTCACCCGCAAATCTCGCCGGATTTTCAGGTTGGAAAATCCGGCACAACCAAATCAATCTCCTCCCTATTCATAGCCGAATCGACCAAATCAATAACCTTCCTTAAAATCTCCCTACAATCGAATCCAGACCTCCAAAAATAGACTCCTTAAAGAAAGCGACCACCACGGCCCGGCTCGCCTTACCATAACAAGAGCAGTACGAAAATCGCACGAATCATACACAAATTGCACTAAATCAGCCTTGATTACTTACCAACATTAGAACCCAAATAGTGGCCATATAAGCGAACCCAGTTTACACATGCAAGGGTATCCAGAGCGGGGAAAAGATTTGGCAAAAAGCGTCACAAAATAGAGATGGACCCTCGTCCAGAAAAGAGAGCCATCAGTAGAGACACCGATATCTTCTCACAGTAGCAAACCCTTTTAACAGCAACCTGAAATTAGCGACCTAGAGCAAGAATAGAAGTTCGAAGCCCTTTTCTTTTAATACTAGTCCAGAAATCGCACAAAAACCTGCCTTTTAATCGCATCGCAATAACCGTCGAGTGGACCGACGACTTGATCTGTTGTCGGTTATTTGCGGAGAAGGTAAATTATCACTCTTTCCGTCTTAGATTTTGCGTGTAATATGTGTTTCGTGCGATGGCTTAATTATGTTGAGTTGATTGCTGAACATGTTTAGTTAATTGTTGTCAGCATTCGCAACGTTTTTTTTATGTGTTTGTTGAGTCTTCTGCTCATTAATTATTTTGCTGTTTTTGTCGTTTAAATATGATGTCGGACTAGTTGGCTTTAACTAATCTGAAGTCATGTTATATGACGTGAAGAATGGTTTGTTTTCATTGTCAAGATTCACAATTTATGAATTTGGAGAACTCGATTTATTGAATATAGTTCAGCCCTCCACAATCTGTGAGATCATGTAAACTCTGGTTGTTCTCGTCGGTTCTGTCCATTTTTGTCTATCTGGTTTGATTGGAATGCATCTGGTATATGTCGTAGTGGTACATCCCTATATGTTCCTGGGTATATCGTATATATCACTGTCCAACGCATTTAGAGTCTAGATTTATCGCACGTCAAAATTGCATTCCTGTCCGCACTTTATCTTTAGCTTGTAACCATGTCTCATGTAGGGTATGTCTCGTTGGGTGTTCTAAACCTGTCCATGTTCTTCCCAACTGATAGGATAGATACCGTAGTTATGATGGTCAGTATCTTGTTTTGTTCTAGTCATTTGGGTTGCCTTAATGAAGACAAATAAGATGTGTGGGAATCTGCTTGCTTAACTTAAATTCTGTAATGCAAAATCCTGAACCAGGGGAATGGAAGGAATAGGCTGGAGTTTTATTATTTCTGAAATAATATAAAATGACATTCCAGGCTTGGAAATCAACTTTCTTCATTTTTGTGGCATCTGTTGAATATTTATGCATACTCTGTTGATTCCTATAACATATCTACCTGCCTGTTTTCCTACTTAGTTCGTGTATGTGGCTTGAATCATTTTTCTATTTACCTTGGCATGTACTTGTGCAGTTGTGAATGAAGCTAGCCACTATTTGCTTTGAAGTTTGAGCATATTAAGTGATATCATACATTCCTAAGTCCTATCCCATGCATATTTTAAAACTAGTGTAAAACTCGACAATCACTGATTGGGCTGCATATGTTATTCTCGACTGTTACAAATTTAAGTAGTAATTGGATCTGAAATGAGGAGACACTAATATTAAGTGACTAAATAATAGCCTAGATAAACCAATCAGAAAATGACTGCTACAGGGGTAACAAAGGAAACTCATATTCACTTCATTTATTAACTTATTTCCTCACATATGGGTCTCCCAATTACATGTCCCTTTTGTCCCAACTTGCTGAAGTCTAGGCCATCTCCAACTGTTTAATTCTAAGCTTTAACCACTGATTGTTTTGCTCATCTATAATTTATGAGCATACGTGTGCTAGTTTATATGCTGGTGTTTATTTTTTGCACATGATAAAATTCAGAATATTTACTAATCCTTATCATTTTTTTGTTTACATGGAACGCATCGGAGCCAAATGAAGAGTTTCATTGCGAGACTCATCGCGCCTCGATCAACTGAAGATCTGCATTCACCCGCATCTATGTGCATTCTCTATCCGCATCGGAAATTCCAAGCCACCGGCGAATGACTTCGCCATTTCTTCGAGTCCTTATTAATTCATATCCTCACCCCATTTATTTGTTGTAATTATTTGTCTAACATTACACTACTAGTAATACACTTAGAATAGTTAAACTTTGGGTTGGCATTAGAAAATAGTTTGACGCTAGAAATTCACTCCCCTTAAATTAAATTATTTTATGACTAGTTATGCATCGCCTAGGCCATACTAAATGACATTAAATATCCACGTAGCTAAAGTGTCACTCGCTATTAAATCCTAGGCATAATAAATTAATTTCTCCGTAAACCCTTACTAACATTTTATTTTGTTAGTCTTTGCATAATAAATAATCTACATCTTATTTTTATAAAGTACACCTTTCGTCATAATAAGATTTCGCAATACATGTATATTATCTAATACGTTATGAATGCATATTTTTTTTATCCAAAACCAATTTCATATTCTAAATAAATCTTACGATTTTATCCCTTTTATTTAAACACTTTTAAACATGCATTTTTATAGAATAATAATTACCCTAGGTTTGGCAGGACAATATGAGTTAGCGGATCTTAGAGGGTGCCTAACCCCTTCCCTCTAGATTAATAAAGAACCCTTACCCAGAATCTCATTAAGTTTAGCAGACCATAAAGAATGGAGTTAATGTTTACTTTAAACTAGTTAACATTTAGGTGTCCTAATTCACCCAAATTAATTAGGTGGCGACTCCCTAGCAACCCTTTAGCATTTTAACTGTTAAAATTAACCTTTAACATCTTTAAACCCTTTTAATATCTTTAGCATTTTCCGCATTTATTTCCTAACATTTTTATTTGAGCAGGGTTCGCTAAGAAAATGTCGCGGTCGAAAACGGGCGCGACAATAAGCATCATCAAGCCCCCCTGTGAGCCATTACAAGTCAACCAAAGGGAGATGAGCCCACGAAAGCAAGCATGGTTTGCCAAACCCCACCAGCGGTATGTGTTCTGAACTCCCACTTCACGATAATGCTAAGAAGAAAGAAGAAAAGAAAAGCATAAAATGTGGAGGAAATGAATTAGTTGGGGGCTTGATCCACCCCACGGTTATTAAACTAAGGAACTTGCGTCCGACTAAAAGACGTTAAAGGCAGCGCTACTTGGGAGGCAACCCAATGTTTTCAATTATGTTATTTCAATTCATGTCTTTAGTTATTTTATTTTGTCTAGAACAGTCTCACGATCTTGGGTTCTAGTGTTTGTTTTGTGATTAGCGGTATAGGCAATAAAGCGAAGGCGAAAATCAAGAAAAGCGGGATTTCGGAAAAAGCGGGTAAGCGCGCGGCTGAGCGAAGCGGCGCCAAAAGAACTGAAGAGGCGCTGAAGTTTAAGAGCCGCGGCGCTGAAGCGAGGCCGCGGCGAATTCGGAAAAATTTGCCAAGTTTAGCGTGCGCGCCAGAATGTGCGGCTGAAAGTCCCGAAGGAGTGCAGAACATTGGGCGCCGCGGTGCCATAATCAGGGCCGCGGCTCCGAAGCGGAAATCCAGAAACTTAAAATGCCCAGAAATCAGATTTTCCCCCAATTCCAATTTCAAAAACCTAACCCTTCTTCTCCAAAAACACACGAAAAATCCAAAAATCTACCCACAATTCCTCTACAAATCCAACCAAACCACAACCCAAACTCTTAAATTCCTAAAAAACCTTAGCTATCTCAACCAACAAAGCTCTATTCCATAGCCTCAAACCACAATTAGAAACAAGAACAGCTTGAATCCTCTCATAAAAAGGTAATCTTTTTCTGTTCTTGAGATCTTTACTAAAATCACATGAGGTAGTAGTTTGAAGGAGTATTGTAGTTGTGAAGTAGTTTGGGTGCTAAAAAGTTGATTGTGAAGTTTGGAGAAAGAGTAGAAAAGGAGGGTGTGGGTATTGGGCAGTAGAGTTGAAGTTTGGGGGTGTTGTGTTCGCTGCTAGTTGTTGATTGTGTTAGAAAACATTTATTCAATTAAGCTGTAAGCTGCAGAAACTGTTGTTACCATGTCCACCAGAAAGAGAAGAGCCTCCACATCCACCCCAACCCCACATTACGATGATACTAGGTTTGTAAGCTACCAAGCTTTCCAAAGATACAAGAGGCTTAGTACTAGGCCCTTAATCCCTGAAAGGGGAATGGATTATCAGAGGGAGTCGTTTGGGGAAGAGGATGTTTATGAGCCCATTCGGGCAATGATTGAGTTAAGGGAGTGGAGGAGATTTGTAAATCCGGAGAAGATAGCACCAATGAACACAACAATGGTGCGTGAGTTCTATGCCAACTTGCCGGAGAAGGTGGAAAGGGGATGCTTTGTAAGGGGACATTATGTGCCTGTGACAGCAGAAGATATAAATACACAATTAAAAACAGTTGATGTTGAAGGAGGAATTGGTGATCGGAGCCATTTTAGAACATGGTCTAGGAGCACCGACAACATAAACTGGGATACCATCGCAAACACTGTAAGCTACCCTGGGGCTGCTTTTGATATTGCGAGAAATGGGTCAAGAGCACTGAGCAGGTGACAATTCAACAAAGCAGCCAAGGGTTGGCTATATTTCGTCAGTGCCCGCATGATTCCATCCACGCACTTCACCAGAGTGACAGAAGATAGGATTAAGCTGATATATGGAATTATGAGGGGGTTGACGATTGATGTGGGAAAATAAATAGTGCAGAGCATTGAGGAAATAAGCAGGTTGGTAACAACAGGCGGATTGGGACATGGCTCAGTTATCACCAAGCTATGTCACATGAGTGGGGTCCCAATCCTACCCACTGATACTAATGAAAGAAACCAGCTTTGTGTCCTATGGGATAGTGCACTCTTTCCCACTCCAAGCCCCAAGGCCAGACGAAGAGTACAACCAGCGGCAGCAGCAGAGGCGAAATGAGCGAAGATGAGCACGCACAGGGGCTCAATATGAGGCAGGACCTAGCCACCAGCCAACCACAGAAGCAGAACCTTCAGTGCCTATGATGGAGCAAGTGCTCCAAAACCAGAGAATGATGATGCAACATTTCGGCACAATGATACAAGGACAAAATGAGTTGAGGCAGGGACAACATGAGTTGCGACAAGGGCAACAAGAATTGAGGCAGGAGCAACAACAGTTGCACCAGCAGTTTGACGAGATGAGCTCCCTGTTCAACCAATGGTCGATGCATTATCCACCGCCACCACCACCATTTTAGCCAAAGTTTGTAAGTGTCTTATTTCTTTTACTGTCTTTGAGTCTACACACATTGGGGACAATGTGTGATTTAAGTTTGGGGGTGTTTTATTTGTGTCTTGTTTTAATTGTGTCATGTTATGTTTTATTTAAGTCTTTTTATAGTTTTTATGTATTTTTGAGTCACAAATTTTTTTCTTTTTGAGTCATAATTGTTTGTCAAAAGATCATGTATGCTGTAGTTACTAGAAACACCTAGTGAAGTAAGGTGGAATAATGTAATGGAATAAAAGCAACTATCTAAACACTTAGGTTAGATATGCCAAAAACTCACAAAATCTGTCTATTTGGAGTTTCTTGCCTAAATTATGCATGCTAAATGATGAAAACTTATGTGTTATGATTGCTTGCTATTTGAGGTGAAATAGTTAGGATATGCGTTTTAGGGAGATGACTCAGACATTTCTTTGATAGCCAATTCTTACAATTCTTTTTCTATCCCGGACTTTAAAAATATCCCTAGTCAGCCCCATTGAGCCTAAACGTTGAAACTTCTCCTTTGACACCCTATATCCCCACAAATTGTGCCATAAGTAAAAATATGAAATAGTGGAATAAATTGTGTTAAAAAAGAGACAAAAAGAGTGAATGAGCTTGTTGCACCCCAAGTAAACGTAATAAGAAATAGGCAAAAGCCTAAGTTTGGGGGTGCTTGTCATTATTATATACTTCACTCTCCCAAAACAAAAGAGGGAAAAGATAGAATCAAAGTGAAGGAAAGAACAAAAAGAAAAGGGAAATACTGAAAAGCTAAAGAGCTTATGGTACACGAAATGAGCCTAAATGTCTATTTTACCTACCTATACCTAAGCCTACATTACAACCCTTAAAGTCCTGAAGATCTCTTTTATGCATATCCAGGATTAGTGGAGAATAGCAAGTAAGTATGCCATAGGATTTTTGAATTTATATGCATGATTTAGTATATTGACTTCCATTAAGCATGATAAATATGAGTTTGCGAAATATATAGCTTCATGTGTTTAGTGTGCTGAAATTTCATGCTATATGTTCCTGCATATTATTTTGCTAACCTTCTTGTTTTTCTAGTTAACACTAATGCAGCAAAAGTGATCAATGTCAGTGAGTCTTTTATTTTTCGTTTCTTTGAGTCTTTTATTTTTTTCTTTCTATCTTTGCTCGAGGGCGAGCAAAGGTTAAGTTTGGGGGTATTTGATCGGTGTATTTTATATACACCTTTTGAGTCAGTTTTAGTTAGTCTTTTGTCCCTTTTTGTACAAATAAGTGTCGTATTAGGATAGTTTTCCTTTCTTTTGAGTCAAAGTGGTTAAAATGGCCAAATGGCGGAAAAGGAGCTAAAAGAGGGCAAAGAGGAGGTTCGAGCTAAAAGCAGAGAAAGTGGCGAACGAGTGAAACCGGACAGCGCGCGCCTCCTGCGAAGCGAGCCGCGGCGCAACATCGAGAGGCTGCGAAGACCCAGTACGCGGCTTCCATGCCAACGATAGCGAGCGCGGCGCTAATCATCGAGAGGCTACAGAAGAAGTAACACCGCGCCATGACGGTAGAGAAATTGGGCGCGGCGCCAACACCGAAGGACCCACGAAGTTCGTGCATGGCTAAAAGCGAACGCAGCGCGCGAGAAAAATCAGGTTTTGGACGAAATTCTGGGTCAGACCTGAATGAAAAGAGAGAGGCGGTTTTCAGCCTTTAAAAGGAGAACCCTAGGCAGATTTTAAGGGTTCCATTTCTTGCACAACACAAGATTTTCTTGCTTGGAGATTGGAGACCTAAACTTAGTAATTTCTTTCCTTTTTCTTTTCTTTATTTCAGTTTTTGCATGATGAACTTTAAATTAGTTCTTGTCATATCAATGACTAGGAACTAATTCTCTTATAGGGCTTTCTATGTTGAATCTCTAGAAACTTATGTTATGATTTAATGCATGCTTATGGTTATTCTTATTCTTGTTGAGATCTATCCAATAATTGAATTGAATGCTTGGTAATTAATTGACAACTAATTATCACTATATGATTTCTAATCAGACTCCGAAAGGAGGGGATTGTGAATATGCTGTAAGTTGGGTAGACATTCTTGGATTTGGGATGAAAATACCTCAATTATTTATGTAGCGTTAATGAGAGGCTTAAAAACCCTAATTTTGCGCATGGTGCGTGACGGTTAACTAGGTTCTTAGTCTTAATCCTCCTATAGAGTTATCCTTATCACCGAAAGGTAGGTAAGGTGCAATACTGGGGTTGAGTGTTTATATAACCCTAACGGGAGTATAAAACGATTTAGTGAACCTGCTTTCTCCAAAAGAAGAAGACCATAAGTTATTGCATTAATAAGTAACATAAGCGGATAGTGAGGAGACGTGGAAGCCCTATTCCCATCACAACTGAAGTAAACTTATAGTTAAATAGCTTTTATAATTCTTAGTTATAAACAACAAATCCACATATCAATTTACCAAATAGATACCAAAAGATAGATAGTTGGTACTTGAACCCTAATCCTTGTGGACGATATTCGGTCTTACTAAGACTATATTACTTGTTACGATAACGTGCACTTGCGTTAAAGTGTGTGCATCTTTTCGCGCATCAGTGTGTCACTTGGCACTTAGATTCAAGCGACAACAAAAGAAGGGTGTCATAGCCCGCAAGTACTAAGGAGAAAGTTAGTACTTCCTATTCCAATCCTTTGTACAAACAAGAAGATACAAATAAGGACAAAGGAAAGATGGAGGTTGCTAAAGGAAATGGTAGAGGCGGCAAGAGATTTTTCAAATGTCAAGTACTCAGACATTTTGCCAAATAGTGTCCTAACCGGAGAGTCATGACCCATGAAGAATATAAAGAGAGTGTAGACGCCTTTTTCTTAGAAGAACCCGAAATGGAAGAGAGCCAAGAAAGAGATGAGTCTCTTGCGAAATATGGAGTAAGTTTAGTTCTTCAACATGTGCTAAGTGCACAACTAGAGGAACTTGAGGAGATGCAACAGGAACAAATCTTCTAGAGACGTTGCAAGGTAAAAACTAAGGCTTGTAGTATGATCATCGAAGTTGTGCTAACATGGGGTCCTAGTATGGTAGGCAAATTGTAACTACCAATCCGTAAGCACCTAAGCCTTACAACCTTCGGGGGTGAACAAGGAGAATGGACTTAAGGTAGCTACTCAAGCCCTCATCAACTTTCGGATCGGAGGATATGTGGATAAGTTTTGGTGCGACGTCCTTCCTATGTATGCGTGTCACATCATGTTAGGACGTCCATGGCAATATGATCGGAAAACACTACAGATTGAGAAGACAACACCTACTCCTTTCAGAAGGACGGTAAAGACTTTCGGTTAATACCTTTGTCACCAAGTAAGGTAAAGGAGATGAAAATCCAACAAGCCCAAAAGTGCCAAGCCGAATCCGAAGCTCTCTCACGTAAAGGGCGGAAAGAAGAGGATGAGTCCAAGAAGGGGAGTGCCTTGAATGTCTTGGAATGTAGAGAAGAAAGGACCCTTGAAGAAGACGGTTCAAGGGAAGCCTTAGAGGTTTCGGGAGGTGCAATGTCGAATGTTCCAACAACCAAACTACCATCAAACAACAATGTTGACCATACTTGTGAGGTAGTTCTTGTTCCATGTCCGACTCCTATCTATGATAATGAAGAAGTCAAACAAGGTTGGACTTTTTTTTACTAATCCTTTGTACCATGTGAAAGAAAATGGAAATACCTTCTTTGTCAATCCATTGTACGAGCAAACCCATATGGAGGAAAGGGCCGATACAAAATTCTCAAAGAACAACACATCTGGAATCCTACCAAGGAGAGATAATGAAATTACTTTGATTTATTTTTAAGAAGTTCGTTGTGTGTTCATCTAGCCTATGGATGTGAAGAACAAAAACAATTAGGCAAGGAAGATGTCCAAGAGTGGCTTAGCTCTGACACGGTACCTCTCTTGTTGGTGCCAAAGCAAAACGAGGTTTGGAAAGTGCACATGGGTCACCGATTGGTCTACCATCTCACCTTGACGAACGAGTATCCATGGCCAATGATGAGTGTCCATTTGAATGAATTGGGTGGAGCAAAAATGTCTTCAAGGATTGACTTGAAAATAATCTCTCCATCAGCGGAAGTTGAGCAAGGAAAATGAGGATGTCTTGTAATATCACCCGGAAGTTGTGACATCTAAGGAAGGGACCCCTATGTTTCTCCTATCACGGTCATGTCGGTGTAAATTGAACAAGAGCTTGGGAAAGTTGGTGTCAACCTAAGATAAGAACAACAAGCCATGATTTCTTATGATAAGAGGTTGGTAGGTATGCACCACAAGTCGTTGACATATGACTCCTTGATTGAATGAGAAGATTACCTGAGAAATGGCCCCTTCAAGTTGTTGACCAAGTTTCGAAGTGGCTCATGTAAAAAGAAAGCTTCGTACAACAGACTAGGTTCAACATGTTATGTTAGTCAAGTGTCCTCAAATTTGAGGGATTTTTTTCCAAAGAAGGGGAGAATGATGCAAGAAAGGGTCCGAACTTAGTTTATCAATGCAAGTTGTTAAATTAAGGACCGAAGGTGTCAAAGGCTGGTCATCGACCCATGGTTAAGGGCCTATAATTGCATGGATTTTGGGGCGGATTAGAAACCATTACTTAATTATCCGAGGAGACAACCTTTATTCGGCCTTGGTGTTGGTCTTGGCCGAGACCATGCCTTTATTTAATTGTCTTTAGATTCTAGACAAGTTACTAGTTGTCTTAGGACATATTAAAACTATGTAACAACCCTTAGCTTCCCTTAGGACACAATCATGCTATGTAAGGGAATGAGTAAGACGAGAAAAGTGACTTGTCCAAAATACACAATGGCAAGGACAAATGATTACTTGGCCGACAAAGTGGCAAGGACAAGAGACTTCCAAGAAGACAAATCAAGAGCCAACTAGAGGAATTCAAGCTTGGCCTAGGGGAAATGAAGAGTTGGCCGAGAACCACTCTCTTGTGCAAGGAATGGAATCTTCCAAACTAGTTCCAAGAAGATGAGATTATTGAGAAGCCAAATTCATGCACTCTTCTACTTGGGTGCCACAACAAAGGTGTGAAGAAGTTTGAGTTCATCTTTGTCTCCAAGAAAAGCCAAACCCTTTCCCATTGTTCTCACCATGGGCGAGAACCTCCTTTGGGGAACAAGAAAGTCCGAACCCGTCCCCACTTGTTCCCATTCAGCCTATGTGGCCTTTGTGTATTTTGTGTCCTTTGGTTTATCTTCTAGAAAGGTCCATATGCTACTATAAATAGGACCCTTAGGATGTTGTAAAGAGACATGTTGAATATTGAGTGAAATATGATTACATCAATCGGTCCTTGTGTGGATCACGGTTCTTGTGTGAACCACCATCCCTTCGGTGTAAGCTTGGTTAACACTTATGTGACTTAGATAAGCCCAAGCTTAAGGAACAACCTTGGTTGCAAGTGAACATTGGAACTTGTGTGATCCAACCTAACATAAGCCTAAGGTGTATTTTAAGGTTTTCGACCACCCTAACTTGGTTTGTATTTAAGCTTGTACTTAGTAACCTCGATCACTTCCTTGTGAAATTAGTCACCCTCATCTTGGTGTCGACTTGGGAATTAAAACCCCCGTATCCATATCATTGACATATCAAACGTATCTCACTTAAACCATAACAATCGAATCAAACACCTAACCAAATCAAACCTCCAACACTTGGTGCGTACACAGACTTTTACCTCGCATTCCGTGTTCATCACTCGTCCCAAACCACTTCAATCCTTCCACCACCACATCCCTAAACACTTCCCTAACATCTACTATAAAGGTCACTACCCGAGACCATACGTATCCAACCGTCCAAGCCCGACAACAACAAACGGTCCACCAAACCTTGTAAATACTTCACTGTTCCGGTTCATTTCCGTGGTCTTGCCACCACCAAACCATCGAGTACCAATCATCACCCTGACCCTCAACACAGCTGTGACAACTCCACAAAATCCCTAAGTCCAACTCCAAATACAACTACCCGAAACAACCATCAAACACCACACTGCCCGAACAAGACGAGTACCCAAGACCCCCTACTTTGACATCAAATTTTGGGTCAACCCGAATATAACCAAGACCCGACCCACTTACCCATAAAAAGCCCTCCTTACTTGCATCAAATAGGTTATAGTTATTGCTTCAAACCAGTCTAATAACAAGACAACTACTTCTCTTCTTATCTCAAGCTAGTTCATGATTCTTCATCTAAACAACCCATATAACATGAGATTAACCTTAAGCACAACCAAGAGAGTGATTTACTTACCTTATCCAGTAGAAACAATTCGAAATCTAAGCATTTCTTTGCTCACAAACACACATGGAAATGTCATCCTTTATCTAGGATAACTCTTGAAGTTGTGACATGGTGTATTTACCTTGTAATCAATCTTGGACATTTAGATAATGTCTAGGGAGATTTTAGGGGTGTTGGGGATCTATTTTGCTAAAAATGAACTAAAATGGGGCTTTAAATTCTTAAATAAGCAAAGAAGGTCGGCCACCTTCTTGGATCTGTGATGCCATATGCCGGCCCATATGCAGCCGCACCTTTTCTTAGAAATCTTACTCAACATTTGGCTTACTTCTGCGCCCCAATCAATGGGGCAAATTCTATCTGCAATGTGAAATGCTTAGCGTATCACTTTAACTTTGTCGACTTTAGTTGATTCAATCCCTATGACCACCAACCTTTTATAAACCTTCATAACATCCATATAAGTTGTAAGGGACTCTCGAAAAGGATCTCAAATCACTGACACATGTCAACTTCGGGGTGTAACATTCTTCCCTTTTTAGAAATATTCGTCCTTGAATATTAGGGTCTATCCGTCTAACTACCTGATAATTGTGATTGTTATCATACAGGGATCTTTTGTCTATGGACATCACCAACATACAGATATTACTCCCACTATGATGCTCGATCCTTTTGATTCAAGCCTAGACAATCTATTCTAATCCCACTTAATATCTATAAACCAGGTCTCCTCTTGGTCCCCAACCTCGAAGTCTCTTACTGAAAGTCATCATCTGTCTATCACTCTCCGTATCTTGCACTTCATGCGCCCTAGATCTCTAACTTACCTCAAACCGGCTACTCTGGTCGTATCCTCATCTCTTTTGATATCTGCTATTACCTAATGACTTTTTAATAACTGGATACCTCATCCCTTCTTACCTTGCTCTTTTCGTCTTCTAGAACATTTACTTCTACCATCTAATATTCTCAATAACCAACATCATCCAAAATTCTCTTTACTAATGTTCTTACTTGCTACTGTACCGGTTCTCTGGCTGGCGAGAATCCTTCTGGCTACGAATATATCTTCACAATACTTATCGAATAGGAGTTTCACATTGAATACTTACAACTCAACTTTATACAGCATGATCTGGATCAGAAAGAAAGGTAACGAATCTTAAATATCATGTAGCCTCTTGTTTATATATGTGGTGCACAACACATCCATAAATAAGACTCTACTAGACACGACTTTATAGACTCCCTAGGACAGGCCTGCTCTGATACCATATTATCACACCCCAACCTAGGTGAAACATGGCTGACACCTGGTGCTATACTAGCCCGAGAGAATAACTCTATAACTCATGGCTACTAGACGTAACTAATAAATTCATGGGCCGACTGGTCGAACTTGTTCTTAAAGATATTGTGGGCCAATGAAGCCTCTATGAACATTCACACTAGATAAACGTTAATAAAGCATAAAATGAGGGCCGACAAAGCCATTGACATACTGTACATACTGAACCCGTGTCTACAAAGCCTTTAAAGATAACTAACATCTCATAATGGTTGGTGTCACGATCCGACCCGACGGGCCGCGACTAAACGTTCTAATTGGACGTCATTACTGACCTGCCACTCTCAATCCCTTTAATACTGAGATCTATAGAAATTTCGGCAGCACAACGCTGCTTCTATAACATATCCCAAAAATAGGCGAGCCGACAAGGCTACCGTACACAACTAATCAACAATCACAACAGGCTAGACGACTAGGCTGCCACCAAATAACATCATATACACAAAAGAATAATCAAATTGGACAAGCCGACAATGCTGCCACTCGATAACAACAAGTATAACCGGGAACATCTCAACACAAAGTATAACAATATCGAAAATCAAAACAAGGTACAAACGTCCAACCCACAACTGTCTACAAACCTCTAAGAGTACAATAATGACATATGAAGGGACATGGCCCCGTCGTGCCCAAAATATACATAAGTCTGGAATGTAAGGATCTGTACCAAAATAGCTGGCTCCGAAATAAGGGAGCTCTTTAGCAGCTGGTAGATGTCCTAAACTGGAGGGTCACCTAACCGATCACCTATACTTGCGGGCATGAACGCAATTTCGAGGAAAGGGGGCGATTAAAATAATGTCGAGTATGTAAGCATGAAATACTGTAAATAAGATCATAACTGTGTCCTGTAAGGTAGAGAGTCAAATATGTCATAAAAGAATGAGAGCCATACCAGTACTCATGCATGCTTAGTAAAAAAATCATCAGATATAAGTAAGTGAATAAATTGCCCGACCCTTTGGTGAGGGACGCAGTGAAATATACTATCCTAGGTATATGTACCCGCATCATGGATGCCTGTCCGTGGAATCATCACATAAGTATGCATAAACTGCCCGACCCTCTAAGGAGGGACGCGGTGAATCATTCTGAAATCTGTGCACGAATCTGTCCGGCCCGGAAAGCGGTGAAGTAGAGAATGACTCTTAGCACGAGTAGATATCATGAACAACTGTATGCAATTTAAATCATTTCTTGGCTCTCATTGAAATCATTAAATAAACTTTCTACTAGAAAATCACATGTACTTTTCATAACTCATATTACTAAGAATAAGACTGTGAAGAAATCATGCACGTCTTCCGTACAATCTCTTGTATAATATTCATGCCAAATGAAAGAAAAAGGATTCACAAAATCATGCCAAAAAGAAAGAAGGATAGGCTCACATACCTTTTAGTCGAACTAGCCAACTCAATATCAAGATACATCCCGTCTCGTACGTCAATCTATAATAAAGGGTAAGACGCCCGTTAATTCTACGATTTCTAGCGTAAGTTATATCGAAAGACGACTTCCTTTTCTTTTAGAAATTTGGGCAGCACTTCCTCTGTTTATGTGTGTATCCACAATTAACCAATAATCCAAATCTTTTCAATATGTAATCTAATTAGGCTCCATAAACTACATATACGCCATCATACAACCTCCTTTCTCCTTACTTATGAAAGACAACAATTTTAACCATCAAGGTGATTATCACACCTATTTACCATGTTCATTCAATCCTTAAAATGTTACAACAATGTCTGAGATTCCAAAACTCTTTTCTTAGCTATTAAACCAACTTATCTTTCCAACAATCCCATATAACGAATCCATATTTAATCTTCACAATATCATCCATTTTTAATACGCAATTAGTGATGAAATTTACAACACAACACACAAATCCAACATATGCCTGAAACAGCTCAATTCGGCTCACACCCAAAATTGACGTATGCATTGTCTAAATTCAAGATTTCTTCCTAACACAAATTCATTACTTCAACTACAATAATATGCAACTTCAATTATAGCATAGAAAGAAGAATTTTCATACCTTAATTTAATCCCCAAAACAGTCCCGATATTTAGCCACTGCTTTGTCAGCTGAACTTGTAATATCCATAACTATCTGCTCCGGTGTCCTATAGACGAGAGGTTTATTGATTTGGAAACTAGACTCGACGAAATTTATTTTAGGCTTTTGAAACACCCAAAAACTCCTAATATACTAGGTGATATACCCCTCCAAATTTGACTAAAAATCTGCCCAGAATTCTGCCAAGCAGTTTTCCGATTTTCTGCCCCAATTTCTTGCCCAATCTTTCACTTTTCCACTTCAAATTAACATGCATGTGTTCTACAATGTTACCCCCAACATTCTAACATATTTTTCCTCAACAAAATTCATTCCAAAAATAAAATAATTTGGGCTAAAAACTGGGCAGTGAACCCGTGCCACTCACTGTTTTGGTGCTAAACTTTTGGCTTAGAATTGTAGATGGATTCAATCCTTAGAAAGGGAGTGGATTAAGTCTTCAATTTGGCTATGACATGGCTGAATTTTTGGCTAAGAGAGGAGAGGATTTGAGTGAGAGTTTTGTTTGAATGAAGTGGAAGATGAAGAGGTTTTTAGTTTTAATAAGAAATCTGAAAATTCTTTTATATAAATACACATTGGTCCCTAATTGTTTTCTTAAGTTAATTTCATCCCCCAAGTAATAAATCTTAATCTCACTTCTTTTAATCTCCGAAAATTCCATAAGACCTCGTATTATCCATGTCGTAATTCTCATAATATGTTACTAATCCTTAATGGAAAAATATATAACGACCATTTTCCATTTCCATTAACACGCTCGTAGTAACCAAATATTTTTGAAATCACATCCTTCAAGTACTAACTTCTGGATTTAGCATATATAACCATACTATATAATCAATATTCGAATCTTAATTCCTTAATGAAGTTCTTAAGTATCGTCTTAACTTACGAGGTGTAACAGTTGGGATATGGCCCTGACCTACCTATAGTCTGTACAAATACCCACTACCTAACCTCTAGACTCAGCTGCACTCCGGAAGAGATAGAGTCTTACCGATCCTCCGCGGAACGTCAACCTCATCTACTGAGAAGGCTCGTTGAACTGATTACCTGCACCTTCAGGCATGAATGCAGCGCCCTAACAATGGGACGTCAGTACAATAAATGTACCAAATATGTAAGGCAGAAAATAATATATATATATATATATATAACTCTACAGCTGAAAAATATGAATGAATATGTTAGAAATCTCTACTAAAAAGTATGCATGCGATTAGTCACCACCAACTCTAGATTATCTTACCTGATCACACCGCTTGGCCCCTCTGTCTACCTATACAATCTATTATGTCTTGACTCTATGTACTATCTCTGCTAACTCAGGTTTTGATCTATACTACATTATTATATATCATACAAACTATACATAAAATGACTCTTGTCACATCTGAAATACTGAGCATAATAATCCGGCCTTACAAAGGATCAAATGTGTATATTGATCGGTGTATTTTATATACACTTTTTGAGTCGTTTTTAGTTAGTCTTTTGTCCCTTTCTGTACAAATAAGTGTCGTATTAGGATAGATTTTCTTTATTTTGAGTCAAAGTGGTTAAAATGGCCAAATGGCGGAAAAAGGAGCTAAAAGAGGGCAAAAGAGGAGGTTCCAGAGCTAAAAGCAGAGAAAGTGGCGAACGAGGCAGAAACCCGGACCAGCGCCGCGGCGCCTCCTGCAGTCAGAAGCAGGGCCGCGGCGCCTAAACACCCGAAGTGCTGCAGAGGTTCCAGCGCCGCGGCGCCTCCTGCAGTCAGAAGCAGGGCCGCGACGCCTAAACATCAGAGAGGCTGCAGAGGTTCCAGCGCCGCGGCGCCCACAGACAGCAGAGATCAGGGCCGCGACACCTAAACACCCGAAGTACCGCAGAAGTTCCAGCTCCGCGGCGCCGAAAGCAGGGCCGCGACGCCTACACGGGAAAAATCAGGTTAATGGCGATTTTCTGGGCCAGGCTTTGAAGGAAAAGTTTGAGGCGGTTTTCAGCCTATAAAAGGGAAACCCTAGGCAGTTCTAAAGAGTTCCCCTTCTTGCACAACACAAGATTTCTTGGATTGAAGATTGGAGACCTAAACTTAGTAATTTCTTTCCTTTTTCTTTCTTTTTATTTCAGTTTTGTATGATGAACTTTGAATTAGTTCTTGTCATGTCAATGACTAGGAACTAATTCTTTTATAGGGCTTTCCATGTTGATTCACTAGAAACTTATGTTATGAATTAATGCATGTCTATGGTTATTATTCTTCTTTGAGAGATTTATCCAATAATTGCTTTGAATGCTTGGTAATTAATTGACAACTAATTATCATTATATAATTTCTAATCAAACTTCGAAAGGAGGAGGTTGTGAATATGCTGTAAGTTGGGTAGACATATTTGGATTGGGGATGAAAATACCGCAATTATTTATGTAGCGTTAATGAGAGTCTTAACAACCCTAATTTTACGCATGGTGCGTGACGGTTAACTAGGTTTTTGTGCTTAATCCTCCTATAGAGTTATCCTTATCACCGAAAGGTAGAAAGGTGCACATCGGGTTGAGTGTTTATATATCCTTAACGGAATATAAAACGATTTCGTAAACTGCTAGCTCAGAGAAGAAGATCATAATTCATTGCATTAATAAATAACATAAGCGGATAGTTGAGAGACATGAAAGCCCTATTCCCATCAATCAAGTAAACTTATATTTAATTAGCTTTTATAATTATTAGTTATAAACCACAAAATCAAATATCAATTGCCAAATAGATACCAAAAGATAGATAGTTGGTACTTGAACCCTAATCCTTGTGGACGATATTCGGTCTTATCAAGATTATACTACTTGTCACGATAACGTGCACTTGCGTTAAAGTGTGTGCATCTTTTCACGCATCAAGTTTTTGGCGCCGTTACCGGGGATTAGGCATAGTTCAATATCAAATTTATCTATTTTTAATTTCTAATTTGGTTTTTAATTTTTATTTTATTTTTACGTTTTTTTTCGTTATTTTCGGTAAAAATCAGGGTGCCGTGATTTGTTGTCTGTTTTTGATCTATTTCAGGAAATCCGTTTATGCGAAGGAGAAGAGGGGCATACACTCTTGTTCCCTTCAATCCAGAGATTGAGAAAACTCGCAAAATGCGAGCAGAAAGAATCAGCGGATTGCAACCTTGATAGAGATGGACGGTGTTCAAAACAACAACATGATGAGAGAAGGGTTAGGTGAAAATCAACCCCATCCAGGAATACCTCGGCAAGTACCTATGGATGTCGAGGAAAGAGTTCAAGTCCAGGCAGAAAGAAGCTTGGGAGACTATGTGCTGCCTAGAGTGAATGGAGCACAGACTTGCATTAGGCTCCCTGCCATAGGAGCAAACAACTTTGAGATAAAACCGACGATTCTGAGCATGGTACAACACACAGTGCAATTTGGAGGACTGCAATCGGAGGATCCACATATGCACATAACTAATTTCTTGTAACTATGTGCAACTTTCAGATATAACGGCGTTACTGATGATGCTGTCAAATTGAGGCTCTTTCCCTTCTCACTCAGGGATAGAGCAAAAATATAGTTGAATTCCGTGCCGGCCGATTCGATTTTTACATGGCATGAGCTGGCACAAAAATTCCTAGCCAAGTTCTTTCCCCCATGCAAAGCAGCAAAATTGAGAGGGGAGCTGAACAACTTCTACCAAGCAGATGGAGAGTCCTTATATGAAGCTTGGGAAAGGTTCAAGGATTTGCAGAGAAAATGCCCACACCATTGCATTGAGTTATGGAACTTGGTCCACATTTTCTATAACGGGCTGAGCAGTACAACCAGAACCATTATACATGCAGCAGCAGGTGGAACATTCATGAGGAAAACAGCCCACGACGCTCACGAGTTATTAGAAGATATGGCCACCAACAACCATGTCACAGAAGAGAGGTCGACAAGTGGGAGAAACGGTGAGTCCACGAAATAGATGCCATTCTTGCCTTGAATGCCCAGTAGCCCTTTTGGCAAACAATGCAGAACATACAAGGTCGGTGAATGCGCGGTGCCCAAAAGTCGTGGAAATATGTGGTGGCCCACATACATTCGATAGGTGTCCTTCAGCTGATCCTAATAATATACCAATGGAGCAGGCAGAGTGTCAGGCCGTGGGTAACTATCAGAGGCCGCAAAACAATCCATACTCCAACACTTATAATCCAGGGTGGAAGAATCACCCAAATTTCTCATGGAGAGGAGACCAGGGGCAGCAGAATCAATATAGGGCCGATGCGAACCAGCAGAACCAGTCGCAGCCTTTACTCGAGCCCCACACCTCAACAATTCAATGCACCAGCAAGAAGCGACGAGCCGAGAGCGGCTGTTGGCACTTACCAACGCCTGACTCGATTCGTGAAGCTAGATCCTCGTTCAGAACTTGGAAACACAAGTGGGTCAGCTAGCAAAGGTGCAAACAAAGCTGCGGTACACTGCCAAGTAACACAGAGGTAAATCCAAGGGAGCAATGTCAGGCAGTACAATTGAGAAGTGGAAAACAGTTGGAGCAGCAGTCTCCTCAACCAGTAGTTGAGAAAAGGACAGAGATAGAAAAAGAGAAGGTGGTTGAACCTAGCCCAGTAGTAGAGAAAACTCCAGAGAAGGAGTATACAGAGAAGATCCCTTTCCCCCAGAGATTACAGCGGAAGGCGGTTGATAAACAATTCTCCAAATTCTTGGAGACATTCAGGAAACTGCATATCAACATACCTTTTATAGAAGCATTAGAGCAGATGCCCTCCTATTTTAAGTTCATGAAGGAGATCTTGGGGAAGAAGAAGAAACTGGCAGAATACGAAATAGTAGCACTGACGGAGGAGTGTAGTGCTATCTTGCAGAAGAAGTTGCCACCAAAACTAAAAGACCCAGGGAGCTTTACACTACCTTGCACAGTGGGTAGGGTGACATGCAACAGGGCTCTGTGTGATTTAGGGGCAAGTATAAATCTGATGCCCTTATCGGTATTCAAACGATTGGAGTTGGGTGAAGCTAAACCAACCACAGTGAGCCTGCAGCTGGCCGATAGGACAGTGGTTCATCCAAGAGGGAAGATTGAGGACGTGATTGTCAAAGTAGGAAAATTCTTTTTTCCGGCGGACTTCCTCATTCTTGACATGGAAGAAGATGCGGAAATCCCTATCATATTGGAGAGACCATTCCTAGCGACGGGGAGAGCCTTGATCGATGTAGAAAGAGGAGAGTTGACATTGAGGGTGGAAAAGGAAGAAATGGTGTTTAAAGTTTTTAAACACGTCATTGAGCCACCAACCATGAGTAGGTGCTTTGCAATCAGCACCATCAACCCCCCTGTGAGCCCGTACAAGTTAACAAAAGGGAGATGAGCCCACGAAAGCAGGCATGGTTTGCCAAACCTCCACAACAGCAGGTATGTGTTCCTGAACTCCCCCTTAATGATAATGCTAAGAGAAGAAGAAGAAAAAGAAAACGCAAAATGTGGAGAAAATGGATTAGTTGTGGGCTTGACCCACCCCACGTCTATTAAACTAAGGAACTTGTGTCCGGCTAAAAGAAGTTAAAGACATCGCTACTTGGGAGGCAACCCAAGGTATTTTGATTTATTTTGCTTTAATATAATAGTTTTTATTAAGAACGGTCTCACGGAGGTAGTGTTTGTGTTGTGATTGACAGGTACAGGCCAATGAATTGAAAAACGAAAAAAAACTGAGGAACAACAGGGATTTCCAGAAAAGCGGGTTAGCGCCGCGGCGCCAAAAATCCTGAAAAAAATGCCAAGTCTAGGCGCGTATTTCCAGAATAAGCAGCTGAAATTCCCGGCGAGTGCGAACATCAGCCGTACTGCGGAAAATCGAAACTTAAAAATGCCCAGAAATCAGATTTGCCCCAATTTCAAATCAAAACCTAACCCTTCTCCTCCACAAAACCCACGAAAATCCACAAGTTACCCACAAACCCTCCACAAATCAAACCCAACCACAACCAAAACTCTTAAATTCCTAAAAACCCTTAGCTATCTCAACCAACAAATCTCCATTCCATAGCCTCAAATCACCATTGGAAGCAAGAACATCGTGGAGACACCATCAAAGAGGTAATCTTCACCTTTTCTTGAAAGTTGCTAGTAGTCAAAGGAGGTAATAGTGTGGAGAAGTGTTGCATTGTGAAGTAGTTGGGGTGCTGAAAAATTGGTTGTGAAGTTTAGCGAAGGAGTAGACAAGGAGGGTGTGGGTATTGGGTAGTAGAGTTGAAGTTTGGGGGTGTTTGTGTTTTAGCTGCTAGATTGTTGATTGTGTTGGGGAACACTTGTGCTAATAAGTTGTAAACTGCAGAAAGTGTTTTTAACCATGTCCGCCAGAAAAAGAAGAGCCTCCACATCCACCCCAGCCCCACATTACGATAATACTAGGTTTGTGAGCTACGAAGCCTTCCAAAGATACAAAAAGCTTAGTACTTGGCCCTTAATCCCTGAAAGGGGAATGGACTACCAGAGGGATTCGTTGGGGGAAGAGGATGTCTATGAGCCCATTCGGGCAATGATTGAGATGAGGGGGTGGAAAAGATTTGTAAACCCGGAGAAGTTAGCGCCAATGAACACAGCAATGGTACGGGAATTCTATGCTAACTTTCCGGAGAGGGTAGACAACAAGTGCTTTGTGAGGGGAAGATATGTGCCTGTGACAGCAACAGTAATAAACATGTCTCTAAAAACAGTAGATGTTGAAGGAGGAAATGGTGATTGGAACTATTTTAGAACATGGTCTAGGAACACCAACAACATCGACTGGAATAACGTTGCAGACACAATAAGCTACCCTGGGGCTGCATTTGATATTGCAAGAAATGGGTCAAGAGGACTGAGCAGGTGCCAGTTCAACAAAGCAGCCAAGGGTTGGCTATATTTCATCAGTGCCCGTCTGATCCCATCAACGCACTTCACCAGAGTGCCAGAAGATAGGATTAAATTGGTATATGGAATCATGACGGGGAAAACAATTGATGTGGGGACAGAGATAGTGCAAAGTATTGAAGAGACCAGCAGGTTGGTGACAACATGTGGATTGGGACATGGCTCACTTATCTCTGATTTGTGCAACATGAATGCAGTCGAAATCCTACCCACTGATACTAATGAGAGGAACCAACTGCCGGTGACATATGGGATAGTGCACTCTTTCCCAGACCCAAGCCCCCCAGCAGCAAGAAGAAGAGCACCAGCTCCAGCAGCAGCAGCAGCAGAGGCCGCAATGAACGAAGATGAGCCTGAAATAGAGGCTCAATATGCAGCAGGGCCTAGCCACCAGCCAACCACAGAATCAGAACCTCCAGTGCCTATGATAGAGCAGTTGCTCCAAAACCAGAGAATGATGATGCAACATTTCGACACAGTAATACAAGGACAACATGAGTTGAGACAAGGGCAACAAGAATTGAGGCAGGAGCAACAACAATTGCACCAGCAGTTTGACGAGATGAGTTCCCTGTTCAACCAATGGTCGATGCATTATCCACCGCCACCACCACCATTTTAGACAAAATCTGTAAGTGTCTTATTTCTTTTATTGTCTTTGAGTCTACACACATTGGGGACAATGTGTGATTTAAGTTTGGGGGTGTCTTATTTGTGTCTTATTGTTATGTTTTATTTAAGTCTTTTTTATTGTTTTTGTACATTTTGAGTCACAATTTTTTTCTTTTAAGTCATAATTGTCTGTCAAAAGATCATGTATGCTGTAGTTACTAGAAACACCTAGTGAAGTAAGGTGGAATAATGTAATGGAATTAGAAGCAACTATCTAAACACATAGGTTAGATATGCCAAAAACTCACAAAATCTGTTTATTTGGAGTTTCTTGCTTAAATTATGCATGTTAAATGATGAAAACCTATGTGTTATTATTGCTTGCTATTTGAGGCGAAATAGTTAGGATATGCATGTTAGGGAGATGACTCAGACATTTCTTTGATAGCCAATTCTTACCACTCTTTTCTATCCCGGACTTTAAAAATATCCCTAGTCAGCCCCATTGAGCCTAAAAAAAATTGAAACTTCTTCTTTGACACCCTATATTCCCACAAACTGTGCCATAAGTAAAAATGTGAAATAGTGGAATAAATTGTGTTAAAAAAGAGACAAAAAGAGTGAACAAAAGTGATGCACCCCAATAAAAGAGTAATAAGAAATAGGCAAAAGCCTAAGTTTGGGGGTGCCTGTTATTATGATACTCTTCACTCTCCCAAAACAAAAGAGGGAAAAGATAGAATTGAAGTGAAGAAAAGAACCAAAAGAAAAGGGAACAATGAAAAGCTAAAGAGCTTATGGTACACAGAATGAGCCTAAAATGCCTATTTTTACCTACCTATACCTAAGCCTACATTACAACCCTTAAAGTCCTGAAGATCTCTTTTATGCTTATCCAGGATTAGTGGAGAATAGCAAGTAAGCATGCCATAGGATTTTCTCTATTTTTCAAGCATGATTCAGTATGTTGACTTCCATTAAGCATGATAAAAATGAGTTTGCGTAATATCTAGCTTAAAGTGTTTAGTGTGCTAAAAATTTCATGCTATATGTTCCTGCATATTATTCTGCTAACCTTCATGTTTTTCTAGATAACATCAATGCAGCAAAAGTGATCAATGTCAGTGAGTCTTTTATTTTTCATTTTTTTTTAGTCTTTTATTTCTTTCTTTCTATCTTTGCTCGAGGGCGAGCAAAGGTTAAGTTTGGGGGTATTTGATCGGTGTATTTTATATACACTTTTGAGTCATTTTTAGTTTGTCTTTTGTCCCTTTCTGTACAAATAAGTGTCGTATTAGGATATATTTTCTTTCTTTTGAGTCAAAGTGGTTTAAATGGCCAAATGGCGGAAAAGGAGCTAAAAGAGGGCAAAAGAGGAGGTTCCAGAGCTAAAAGCAGAGAAAGTGGCGAACGAGACAGAAACCCGGACCAGCGCCGCAGCGCCTAAACATCCGAAGTGCTGCAGAGGTTCCAGCGCCGCGGCGCCTCCTGCAGTCAGAAGCATCCCCTATCCACTCTCTCCGGAAAATTGGCATAGAATTCACGCGCCATTGATGCATTTATTGGTCTTATCTTCTCCGGATTTACAAATCTCCTCCACCCCCTTAGCTCAATCATTGCCCGAATGGGCTCATAAACGTCTTCTTCCCCATATGACTCCTCCGTAGTCCATTCCTTCTCGTATTAAGGTTGCATCGCTTTTTGTATCTTTGGTAGGCTTGGTAGCTCACAAACCTATTTTCATCGTATTGTGGGGTTGGGGTGGATGTGGAGCCTCTTCTTTTCCTGGTGGCCATGGTTAAAATAGTTTCTGGAGCTTACAATTTAGTGGCACAGGTGTTTCCTACGCAATTAACAACTAGCAGCAAACACAACACTCAAACTTCAACTTTTCTACTCAATACCCACAACCTCCTTTTCTACTCTTTTCTCCAAACTTCACAATCACTTTTCAGCACCCACACTACTTCAACTACTATACTCCTTCAAACTACTACCTGATACGCGTAATATGCACACACTTTTAAACGCAAGTGCACGTTATCGTATCAAGTAGTATAGTCTTAGATAAGACCGAATATCGTCCTCTAGGATTAGGGTTCAAGTACCAACTATCTATTTTCTAGTATCTATTTGGTGAATTAATGATTGATTGTTTTGTTTATAACTAAGAATTATTAAAGACAAGTAAATATAAAGAATTACTTCAGATGTGATGAGAATAGGGCTTCTATGTATCCTCACTATCCGCTTATGCTACTTACTAATGCATTACTTATGGTGTTCATCTTTTGGAGAAAGCAGGTTTACGAAATCGTTTTATACTCCCGTTAGGGTTATATAAACACTCAACCCCAATATTGTTCCTTACCTAACTTTCGCTGATAAGGGTAACTCTATAGGAGGATTAAGAACAAAAATCTAGTTGGCCGTCACGCATAATGCGCAAAATTAGGGTTGTTAAGCCTCTCATCAACGCTTACAAAACTAATTGAGGTATTTTCATCCCCAATTCAAGCCTGTCTACCCAACTTACGGCAGATATTCACAATCCCATTTTCGAACTGATTAGAAATCATATAGTGATAACTAGTTGTCAATTAGCTACCAAGAATTCAACTCAATTATTGGATAGATCTCTCAATAAGAAAAATAACCATAAGCATGCATTAATTTATAACATAAGTTTCAAGAAGTTCAACATAGAAAGCCCTATAGGAGAATTAGTTCCTAGCCATAAAGATGACAAGAACTAATTCCAAGTTCATCATGCAAAAACTGAATTAAAGAAAAGAAAAAGGAAAGAAATTACTAAGTTTAGGTCTCAAATCTCCTAGCAAGAAAATCTTGTGTTGTCAAGAAAGGGGAACCCTCAAAAACTGCCTAGGGTTCTCCTTATATAGGTTTAAAAACGCCTCCTTCTTTTCCCTGCAGGCCTGGCCCAAAAATCCGTCAAAAGACCTAATTTTTCAGCGTCGGCGCCGCGGCCCTGCAGATAGGCGCCGCGGCGCCGGAAGTTCTGCGATCCGTCGGGTGTTTTGGCGTCGCGGCCCTGATATCTGCTGTCTGAGGGCGCCGCGGCGCTGAATCTTCTGTAGCTCCTCGGATGTTTAGGCGCCGCCCGCTTCGTCTTCGAGGCGCGCGGCGGGTTTCGTCTGTGGATAGTGGGCGCGCGCGCTGGATCTTCGCGCTTCTTCGAATGATGGCGCCGCGACCTAACCTTCGATCGCGAGCGCGCGGCAGTGCGGATTTACCTTATTCGCCACTTTCTCTGTTTCATCTCTGTCTCTCTTTTGCCTCTTTTTGCTCCTTTTCCGCCATTTGGCCATTTTAACCACTTTGACTCAAAAGAAAGAAAAACTATCCTAATACGACACTTATATGTGCAAAATGGGACAAAAGACTAACTAAAACTGACTCAAAAGGTGTATATAAAATACACCGATCAAATACCCCCAAACTTAACCTTTGCTCGCCCTCGAGCAAAGATTGAAAGAAATAAAATAAAAGACTCAAAGAATGAAAAATAAAAGACTCCCTGTCATTAATCACTTTTGCTGCATAAATGTTAACTAGAAAAACATGAAGGTTAGCAGAATAATATGCAGGAACATATAGCATGAAATTTTCAAAGACACTAAACACATGAAGCTAAATATTTCTCAAACTCATATTCATCATGCTTGATGGAAGTCAATATACTAAATCATGCATATAAATTCAATAATTCCTATGGCATGCTTACTTGCTATTCTCCACTAATTCTGGATATGCATAAAAAGATCCTCGAGGACTTTGAGGTTGTAATGTAGGCTTAGGTAGGGGTTGGTAAAGATAGGCATTTAGGCTCATTTTTACGTACCATAAGCTCTTTGGCTTTTCATTTTTCCCTTTTTCTTTTGATTCTTTCCTTCACTTCAATTCTATCCTTCCCTCTTTTGTTTTGGGAGAGTGAAGTGTATTATACAAATAGCACCCCAAACTTAGGCTTTTGCCTCTTTCTTATTACTTTTCCATTAGGGTGCATCAAACTTTTCACTCTTTTTGTTTCTTCTTTTAACACAATGTACTCCACTATTTCATATTTTCACTTATGGCACAATTTTGTGGGAATATGGGGTGTCAAGAAGAAGTTTCAAATTTAGGCTCAATAGAGTGACTAGGGATATTTTTAAAGTACTGATAGATAAGAATGGTAAGAATTGGCTATCAAAGAAATGCCAGAGTCATCTCCCTAACATGCATATCCTAACTATTTAGCCTCAAATAGCAAGCACTCATAACACATAAGCATTTATCATTTAGCATGCATAACTCAAGCAAGAAACTCCAAATAGACAGTTACGTGAGCTTTTGGCATATCTAACCTAAGTGTTTAGATAGTTGCTTCAATTCCTTTACATTATTCCACCTTACTTCACTAGGTGTTTCTAGCAACTACAACATACATGATCTTTGTGAGCAATTATGACTCAAGAAAGAAAAATTTTTGGTGACTCAAAATAAACATAAGACAAATAAAAATAAAAAATTTAAATAAAACATAACATGACACACAAATAACAACTAAAACACAAAAACACACCCCGAACTTAAATCACACATTGTCCCCAATGTGTGTAGACTCAAAACGATAAAGAAAATAAGACACTTACAAACTTTGGTTAAAATGGTGGTGGTGGCGGTGGATAATGATCGACCGTTGGTTGAACAAGGCACTCATTTCGTCGATTTGTTGCCTTGTTTCTTGCTGTCCTTGTACTCTTGTTTGCAAAGTCTGCATCTCCTTCGTGTTGGTACAATTGCCCGTTGTGGGCTCTGAAGGTTCTGCTCTTGTGGTTGGCGGTGGTGGGTCTGCCTCATATGAGCCCCTATTTGTGCTCATCTTCATCCATGGCGGCCTCTGCTGCTGCTGCCTTCTTGGTGGTGCTCTCGTCACTTTGGGTGGGGTGCAGGAAAGAGTGCACTATCCCATAGGACACCGCGGTTGGTTTCTTTCATGAGTATCCGTGGGTAGTTGTGGGACCACACTCATGTGGCATAGACTGGTAATAAGCGAGCCGTGTCCCAATCCACCTGTTGTCACCAACCTGCTGATTTCTTCTATGCTCTGCACTACTCTTTCCCCACATCAATTGTCAGCCCCCTCATAATTCCATAAATCAACTTAATCCTGTCTTCTGGCACTCTGGTGAAGTGCGTAGATGGAATCATGCGGGCACTGACGAAATACAGCCAAGCCTTGGCTGCCTTGTTGAATTGGCACCTACTCAGTGCTCTAGATCCATTTCTTCCAATCTCAAAAGCAGCTCCAGGGTAGCTGACGGTGTTTGCAACGGTATCCCAGTTGATGTTGTCGGTGCTCCTAGACCATGTTCTAAAATGGCTCCAATCACCAATTCCTCCTTCAACATCCACTGTTTTTAGAGTCGCGTTTATTGCTTCCGCCACAGCATATAATTTCCCACAGCACCCCCTTTCTGTCCTCTCCGGAAAGTTTGCATAAAATTCCCGCACCATTGTTGTATTCACTGGTTTTATCTTCTCCGGATTGACAAATCTCTTCCACCCCCTTAGCTCTATCATAGCCCGGATGGGCTCATAAATGTCTTCCTCCCCATATGATCCCCTTTGGTAATCCATTCCCCTTTCTGGAATTACGGGCCTGGTATCAAGCCTTTTGTATCTTTGGAAGGCCTGGTAACTCACAAATCTATTTTCATCGTATTGTGGGGTTGGGGTGGATGTGGATCCTCTTCTCTTTCTGGTGGCCATTTTTAAACAAAATCTGCAGCTTCTAATTTTTGTGGCACAATGTCTCCTACACACTCAACAACTAGCATGATAACACCCCAAACTTCAACAATGCCCACAACCTCTTTTTCTACTCTTTTCTCCAACTTCACAACCAACTTTTCGACCCAAACTACTCCAACTACAATACTCTTCCCAACTCCTACCTCCTATGACTTGGTGAAAGGATTCAAGAACAAAGATAGGGATTACCTTTTGATGAGAAGATTCAAGCTTGTTCTTGTTTGATTGGTGGGTTGAGGCTATGGAATGGAGCTTTGTTGTTTGAGATAGTTGGGGGTTTTTGGGAATTTAAGAGTTTAGGTTGTGGTTGGGTTGGATTTGTGGAGGATTTGTGGGAGAGTTTCTGAAAATTCGTGGGTTTTTGGAGAGGGAAGGTTAGGTTTTGGAAGTTGGAATTGGGGAAAATCTGATTTTTGGGCGTTTTAAATTTCTGGATTCCCGCCTTGGTGCGCACTGCTTTTAGCGCGCGCCTAAATTTCTGCAAACTTTCTGGAATTCTACCTGGCCACTGCTCTGGCCATGGCTTTAACTTCAGCACCTCTTCAGATATTTTGGCGCCGCGGCCACTGCTCGCGGCCATATGGCTTACCCGCTTCTGGAAATCCCGGCTTTCGTTCAGCTTCTCGTCCTCCGGTTTATTTGCCTGTACCTGTCGATCACACAACTACAAGACCCCAAGACCGTGAGACTGTTCTTAGGCAAAATAAAATAAACTAATGACAGAAATTAAAATAACATAATTGAAAACGTTGGGTTGCCTCCCAAGTAGCGCTGTCTTTAACGTCTTTTAGCCGGACGCAAGTTCCTTAGTCTTAATAACCTTGGGGTGGATTAAGCCCCCAACCTATCCACTTCCTCCACATTTGGCGTTTCCTTTTTCTCCTTTTCTTTTTAGCATTATCGGTAATAGGGAGTTCAGGAACACTTACCTCCTTTAGTGGCATTTCGGCAAACCATGCCTGCTTTCTTGGGCTCATCACTCTTTGGTTGACTTGTAATGGCTCGCATGGGGGTTTGATGGTGCTGATTGCAAAGCACCTATTCATTGGTGGTGGTTCGATGACATGTTTAAACACTTTAAACACCATTTCTTCACTCTCCACCCTTAATGTCAACTCCCATTTTTCAACATCAATCAAAGCTCTTCCGTTGCTAGGAACGGCCTCCCTAATATGATAGGGATTTCCGCATCTTCTTCCATATCAAGAATGAGGAAATCTGCAGGAAAGAAAAAAATTCCTACCTTCACAATCACGTCCTCAATCTTGCCTCGTGGATGAACTACTGTCATGTCGGCTAGTTGCAGACTCACAGTGGTTGGTTTAGCCTCTCCCAACTCCAATCTTTTGAAAGCGATAAGAGGCATCGATTTATACTTGCCCCTAAATCGCGTAGAGCTCATTGCCGCGTCACCCGCTCACTGTGCATGGTAGTGTAAAGCTTCCAGGTCCTTTAGCTTTGGTGGCAATTTCTTTTGTAAGATAGCACTACACTCTTACATTAGTGCTACTATCTCATATTCGGCTAGTTTCCTCTTTTTCCCCAAGATTTCTTTCATGAACTTGAAATAAGACGAC
This sequence comes from Przewalskia tangutica, assembly GCA_029844215.1. NCBI lineage: Eukaryota > Viridiplantae > Streptophyta > Magnoliopsida > Solanales > Solanaceae > Przewalskia > Przewalskia tangutica. The sequence continues at coordinate 30,807,360 of CM056732.1, forward strand.
ATCTGCTCCAAAGCCTCTATAAACGGTATGTTGATGTGCAACTTCCTGAATACCTCCAAGAATTTGGAAAATTGTTTATCGACCGCCTTCCTTTGTAATCTCTGGGGGAAAGGAATCTTTTATGTATACTACTTCTCCGAGTTTTCTATCATCAGGCTAGGTTCAACCACCTTCTCTTTTTCTAACTCTGCTTCCTTCTCAACTATTGGCTGAGGTGGCTGTTGCTCCAATTGTCTTCCACTTCTCAACTGCACTGCCTTACATTGCTCCCTCGGATTTACCTCAGTATTGCTTGGCAATGTCCCCTGTGGCCTGATGTTTGCCTGCTTTGCTAGTTGTCCTACTGTGTTTCAAGTTTCGAGCGAGGATCTAGCTTCACATAAAGCTGCGTCTGGCGTTGGCAAGTCTTTGTCATAGCTTTAAGCTCATCTAGTTTTCTTCTTGGCGACTGGTGCATTGAACTGTTGAGGCTGTGGGGCTTGAATAAAAGGCTGCTGATTCTGGTTCTGGTTGCATCGACCCTGTATTGGTTCTGCCCGTCGGTCTGCGCCCACAGTGCGGATTCTGTGGCCTGATATTGATTCTGATGGCCCTGATCTCCTTTCCATGAGAAATTTGGGTGATTCCTCCACCCTGGATTGTAAGTGTTTGAGTAGGGGTTGTTCTGTTGCCTCTGGTAATTGCCTCGCTGACACTCTGCTGTTCCATTGGTATATTGTTGGGATCCGAAGGGCATCTATCAAATGTATGTGGGCCACATATCTCACGACTTTAGGCATCGCATGCGCGTTCACCGACATGTATGTTCTTTGCATTGCTTTCGATAGAAGGGCCACTTGGGCATTCAAGGCAGCAATAGCATCTATCTCGTGGACTCCCACAGTTCTTCTCCCACTTGTCGCCCTCTCTTCAGTGACATGGTTGTTAGTGGCCATATCTTCTAATAACTCATGAGCATCGTGGGCTGTTTTCCTCATGAATGCTCCCCTTGCTGTTGCATCTATGATGGTCCTGGTTGTACTGCTCAGCCCGTTGTAGAAGATGTGGACCAAGTTCCACAACTCAATGCAATGGTGTGGGCACTTTCTTTGTAGATCCTTGAACCTTTCCCACGCTTCATATAAAGACTCTCCATCAGCTTGGTAGAAGTTGTTCACCTCCCCTCGCTTTCTTTGCTACAGCGGAAAGAACTTGGCTAGGAATTTCGTGCCGGTTCGTGCCATGTGAATATCGAATCGGTGGCGGGAATTCAACCATACTTTTGCTCTATCCACGAGTGAGAAGGAAAGAGCCTCAACTGTGGCATCATCGATGCGCCGTTATATCTGAAAGTGGCACATAGCTCCAAGAAATTAGCTATGTGCATGTGTGGATCCTCCGATGGCAGTCCTCCGAATTGCACAGTGTGCTGTACCATGCTCAAAATTGCTGGTTTTATCTCGAAGTTGTTGGCTCCTATTGCAGGGAGCCTAATGCATGTATGTGCTCCATTCACTCTTGGCAGCACATAATCTCCCAAACTTCTTTCTGGCTGGATTCGGACTCTATCCTCCACATCTATTGGCACTTGATGAGGATCTTCTGGGTTAGGTTGATTTTCACCTAACCCTTCTCTCATCCTGTTATTGTTTAGATTACCGTCCATCTCTATCAAAGTTGCAACCCGTTGATTCTTTCTGTTCTGTTTGCAGGTTTTCTCGATCTCTGGATTGAAGGGAACAAGAGTGTCTGCTCCTCTTCTCCTTCGCATAAACTGATTGCCTGAAATAGATCAAAAACAGAAAACAAATCACGGCAACCTGATTTTCCGAAAAATAGCGAAAAACTAAAAAAATTTAAAATAAAAATTAAAGACCAAATTAGAAATTAAAAATAGATAATTTTGATATTGAACTATGCCTAATCCCCGGCAACGGCGCCAAAAACTTGATGCGCGTAATATGCACACACTTTTAAACGCAAGTGCACGTTATCGTATCAAGTAGTATAGTCTTAGATAAGACCGAATATCGTCCTCTAGGATTAGGGTTCAAGTACCAACTATCTATTTTCTAGTATCTATTTGGTGAATTAATGATTGATTGTTTTGTTTATAACTAAGAATTATTAAAGATAAGTAAATATAAAGAATTACTTCAGATGTGATGAGAATAGGGCTTCTATGTATCCTCACTATCCGCTTATGCTACTTACTAATGCATTACTTATGGTGTTCTTCTTTTGGAGAAAGCAGGTTTACGAAATCGTTTTATACTCCCGTTAGGGTTATATAAACACTCAAGTATTGTTCCTTACCTAACTTTCGATAAGGGTAACTCTATAGGAGGATTAAGAACAAAAACCTAGTTGGCCGTCGCGCAATGCGCAAAATTAGGGTTGTTAAGCCTCATCAACGCTACAAAACTAATTGAGGTATTTTCATTCCCAATTCAAGCCTGCCTACCCAAACACAAGATATTCACAATCCCCTTTTCGTAATCGATTAGAAATCATATAGTGATAACTAGTTGTCAATTAGCTACCAAGAATTCAACTCAATTATTGGATAGATCTCTCAATAAGAAAAATAACCATAAGCATGCATTAATTTATAACATAAGTTTCAAGAAGTTCAACATAGAAAGCCCTATAGGAGAATTAGTTCCTAGCCATAAAGATGACAAGAACTAACTCCAAGTTCATCATGCAAAAACTGAATTAAAGAAAAGAAAAAGGAAAGAAATTACTAAGTTTAGGTCTCCAATCTCCTAGCAAGAAAATCTTGTGTTGTCAAGAAAGGGAACCCTCAAAAACTGCCTAGGGTTCTCCTTATATAGGTTTAAAAATGCCTCCTTCTTTTCCCTGCAGGCCTGGCCCAAAAATCCGTCAAAAGACCTAATTTTTCCGCGTCGGCGCCGCGGCCCTGCAGATAGGCGCCGCGGCGCCGGAAGTTCTGCGATCCGTCGGGTGTTTTGGCGCCGCGGCCCTGATATCTGGCTGCGAGGAGCGCGGGCTGAATCTTCTATAGATCCTCGGATGTTTAGGCGCGCGGCCCGCTTCGGTCTCGAGGTGCCGCGGCCGAAGTTTCTGTCTCTTCGATAGTGGGCGTCGCGGCCCTGTTTTAGGCGCCGCGGCGCTGGATCTTCTGCGCCTTCTCTGAATGATGGCGCGCGCCTAACGCTGCGAGGAAGCCATGTGGCCTGTATTTCTGCCTTGTTCGCCACTTTCTCTGTTTTCATCTCTGGCATCTCCTTTTTTGCCCTCTTTTTGCTCCTTTTCCGCTATTTGGCCATTTTAACCACTTTGACTCAAAATAAAGAAAAACTATCCTAATACGACACTTATATGTGCAAAATGGGACAAAAGACTAACTAAAATTGACTCAAAAGGTGTATATAAAATACACCGATCACTACCTCCTATGACTTCAATAACAGGATTCAAGAACAGAAAATGATTACCTTTTTAGGAGAAGATTCAAGCTTGTCCTTGTTTCAATTGGTGGTTTTGAGGCTATGGAATGGAGCTTTGTTGGTTGAGATGGCTAAGGGTTTTTGGGAATTTAAGAGTTTAGGTTGTGGTTGGGTTGGATTTGTGGAGGATTTGTGGGCAAATTTCTAGAATTTCGTGGGTTTTTGGAGAGGGAAGGTTAGGTTTTTGAATTTGGAATTGGGGAAAATCTGATTTTTGGGCGTTTTTAAGTTTCTGGATTCCCGCTTGTGCCGCGGCCTAACTTTTAGCCGCGGCTAATCTTCTGCGCTCGCCCGGGACTTTACGTGCGCGACCACATTAGGGCATGGCGCCTAAACTTGGCAAATTTTAGGATTTTGGCGCGCGCCTGCTCACTGGCGCGCGGCCTGCTCTGCGCTGTTCGATTCTTTTAGCGCGGCCTCTCTGGCGCGTATGGCCTACGATTTTCTGAAATTGCTTTTCTTGATTTCGCCTTGATTTATTCCCCTGTACCTATCACTCACATACACAAGAACCCAAGACCGTGAGATTGTTTAGACAAAATAAAATAAACTAAAAAGAGAAATTGAAATAACATAATTGATCTGGTTGGGTTGCCTCCCTTCTTATTTGTCTTTAACGTCTTTTAAGCGGGACGCAAGTTCCTTTAGCCTTAATAACCACAGGGTGGATTAAGCCCCAACCTATCCATTTCCTCCACATTTTGCGTTTTCTTTTTCTTCTTTTCTTCTTAGCATTATCAGTAATGGGGAGTTCAAGATTACTTACCTCCTTTAGTGGCATTTCAGCAAACCATGCATGCTTTCTTGGGCTCATCGCTCTTTGGTTGACTTGTATTGGCTCGCATGGGGGTTTGATGGTGCTGATTGCAAAGCACCCACTCACTGTTGGTGGCTCAATGAAGTGTTTAAAAACTTTAAACACCATTTCTTCAGACTCCACCCTTAGTGTTAATTCTCCTCTTTCAACATCAATCAAAGCTCTCCCCGTTGCTAGGAATGGCCTCCCCAATATGATAGGGATTTCTGCGTCTTCTTCCATATCAAGAATGAGGAAATCTGCAGGAAAGAAGAATTTTCCTTCTTTCACAATCACGTCTTCAATCTTGCCTCGTGGATGAACCACTGTCCTGTCGGCCAGCTGTAGGCTTACTGTGGTTGGTTTGGCCTCACCTGACTCTAATCTTTTAAAAGCGATAAGGACATCAGATTTATACTCGCCCCTAAATCACACAATGCTCTGTTGCAAGTCACCCTGCCCACTGTGCAAGGTAGTGTAAAGCTTCCAGGATCCTTTAGCTTTGGTGGCAACTTTTTCTGCAAGATAGCACTACACTCTTCTGTTAGTGCTACTATTTCATACTCTGCCAGCTTTTTCTTCTTCCCCAAAATCTCCTTCATAAACTTGAAATAGGAGGGCATCTGCTCTAATGCTTCTATGAAAGGTATGTTGATATCGACTTTACGAATGTCTCCAAAAATTTGGAGAATTGTTTATCAACCGCCTTTCGCTGTAGTCTCTGGGGGAAAGGGATCTTCTCTGTATACTCCTTCTCTGGAGTTTTCTCTACTGTTGGGCTCGGCTCAATCACCTTCTCTTTTTCTAACTCTGCTTCTTTCTCAACTACTGGCTGAGGTATCGCTCTCCAATCGTCTTCCACTTCTCAACCGCATTGCGACACTTTGCTCGCCGGATTTACCTCTGTATTTCTTGGCAATGTTCCTGTGGCTCTTTGTTTGCTGTTTGCTAGCCGACCACTGTGTCTCAAGTTTACGAGCGAGGATCTAGCTTGTCATGAAGCTGCGTCAGGCATTGGCGTCTTTATCCACCGCTTATTCATCGGCTTTTCTTCTGAACCGGTCGTTGAGCTGGTGGGGCTTGAATGAAGGGTTCTTGATTCGCTCTGCGATTACGCTTCGCCCTATACTAGTCTGTTGCCCCCTTATACTGGATTCTGCTGCTCGTAGTGCGATTATGTTGCCACAGGTATTGGATTCTGCTTGATTCGTCTTGGATTCTGCTGCCACAGTCTCTCTCCATGAGAAATTTGGGTGGTTCCTCCACCGGGTTATAAGTGTTGGAGTAGGGGTTGTTCTGTTGCCTCGATAATTCTGGATGGCTCGACACTCTGCTGTTCCATGGGTATATTGTTGGGATCATTGAAGGACACCTATCAAATGTATGTGGCCACCACGTATCTCATGACTTTGGGCATCTGTGCGCGTTGGTGACAACGTATGTTCTGCAACTGTTTTCGCTAGAAGCGGCCACTGGGCATTCAAGGCGAGAATATCATCTATTTCATGGACTCCCATTTATTCTTCTCCCATTTGTCGACCTCTCTTCCGTGACATGGTTGTTAGTGGCCATGTCTTCTAATAACTTCGTGGCGCCGTGGGCTGTTTTCCTCATGAATGCTCCACCATTCTTTGCATCTATGATAGTTACGGTTGTCTTGCTCGGCCGTTGTAGAAGATGTGGACCAAGTTCCACAACTCAATGCAATGGTGTGGGCACTTTCTCTGTAGATCTTTGAACCTTTCCCAAGCTTCATATAAGGACTCTCTTACGCTTGGTAGAAGTTGTTCAACTCATTCTTAGTTTTTCTTTGCTTTACGGAGGAAAGAACTTGGCTAAGAATTTACGTGCCCATTTCGTGCCATGTGAAAATCGAATCGTGGCAGGAATTCAACCATACTTTTGCTCTATCCACGGTGAGAAGGAAAGAGCCTCAATCTGACGGCATCATCGATGCGCCGTTATATCTAAAAGTTGCACATAGCTCCAAGAAATTAGCTATGTGCATATGTGGATCCTCCGATGGCAGTCCTCCGAATTGCACTGTGTGATGTACCATGCTCAGAATCGCCGGTTTTATCTCGAAGTTATTGGCTCCTATTGCAGGGAGCCTAATGCATGTCTGTGCTCCATTCACTCTTGGCAGCACATAGTCCCCCAAACTCCTTTCTGGCTGGATTTGGACTCTTTCCTCCACATCTATTGGCATTTGTCGAGGTATTCCTGGATGGGGTTGATTCTCTCCTAACCCTTCTCCCATCCCGTTGTTGTTCTGACCGCCGTTCATCTCTAACAAGGTTGCAATCACGATTCTTTCTATTTGCAGGTTTTCTCAATTTCTGGATTGAAGGGAACAAGAGTGTCTGCTCCTCTTCTCCTTCGCATAAACTGACTTCCTTAAATAGATCAAAAACAGACAACAAATCACGGCACCTCGAATTTTCAAAAGAAAAACGTAAGAATTAAAAAAAATAAAAATAAAAACCAAATTAGAAATTAAAAATAGACAAATTTGATATTGAACTATGCCTAATGCCCGGCAACGGCGCCAAAAACATGATGTGCGTTAAGATGCACACACTTTAAACGCAAGTGCACGTTATCGTGACAAGTAGTATAGTCTTTGATAAGACCGAATATCGTCCACAAGGATTAGAGTCCAATTACCAACTATCTATTTTCTAGTATCTATTTGGTGAATTTATGATTGATTGGTTGTTTATAACTACGAATTATAAAAGCTATTTAACTATAAAGGTTTACTTCAGTTGTGATAAGAATAGGGCTTCCATGTATCCTTACTATCCGCTTATGCTACTTACTAATGCATTAACTCATGGTATTCTTCTTTAGGAGAAAGCAGGTTTACGAAATCGTTTTATACTCCCGTTAGGGTTATATAAACACTCAACCCGATGTCGCACCTTACCTAACTTTCGTGATAAGGATAACTTTATAGGAGGATTAAGAACAAAAACCTAGTTGGCCACGCACAATGCGCAAAATTAGGGTTGTTAAGCCTCTCATCAACGCTACATAAATAATTGAGGTATTTTCATCCCCAATCCAAGAATGTCTACCCAACTTACAACATATTCACAATCCCCCCTTTTCAGAATCTGATTAGAAATCATATAGTGATAATTAGTTGTCAATTAATTACCAAGAATTCAACTCAATTATTGGATAGATCTCTCAATAAGAAAAATAGCCATAAGCATGCATTAATTTATAACAAAAGTTTCTAGTAATTCAACATGGAAAACCCTATAAGAGAATTAGTTCCTAACCATAAAGATGACAAGAACTAATTCAAAGTTCATCATGCAAAAACTGAAATAAAGTAAAGAAAAGGAAAAGAAAGTACTAAATTAATGGTATCCAATCTCCAAGCCAAAAGTCTTGTGTTGTGCGAAGGGAACCTCAAAACTGCCTAGGGTTCTCCTTTTATAGTGAAAACCGCCTCAACTTTTCCTGCAGCTGGCCCTAAATCCGTCAAAACCTATTTTTCGCGTCGGCGCGCCTGCACAGCGCCAGCGCCGGAAGATTCGCAATCCGTCGATTGTTTAGCGCGCGGCCGATATTCTTTTGCCCGAGGCGCGCGGCTGCATCTCTGGGCTTTCGGATGTGTAGCGCGCGCCCGCTGGTACAGCGAGCGGCGCGCTATATCTTCTCTCTGCGGATAGTGGCGCGCGGCCACGCTTTTAGCGCGGTGCTGGATCTTCTGCACCTTCTCTGAATGATGGGCGCCGCGGCCCTGCTTTTGACTGCAGGAGGCGCCGCGGCGCCGGTCTTGATTTTTCCCTCGTTCGCCACTTTCTCTGTTTCCAGCTCTGGCGTCTCCTCTTTTGCCCTCTTTTTGCTCTTTTTCCGCCATTTGGCCATTTTAACCACTTTGACTCAAAAGAAAGAAAAACTATCCTAATACGACACTTATATGTGCAAAATGGGACAAAAGACTAACTAAAACTGACTCAAAAGGTGTATATAAAATACACCGATCAGTAACCACCCAATACAATTCATAGAGAACAAGCCATTCATGGCAACTAATTCGGTCCAATATAATCAATCCAATCATCCAAATCTATTTAATCAAGAATTCACAAAAGTTCCAATAACTAATCTATATCATATTACCAATCCATAACTAATCAATGTATGATGAATGTATGATATGAATGCAATGCATATGTTAGATATTTTTTATCTCCAGTATACAGACGTTCAAATTCTTTGAACTGCTCACATATGGGAGACCCGCGAAGTCCATATACTCATTCGAATTTCTCAACGAATCCCAGCTCTTTGCTGTAATAACATTTGTTGCAGGCGTGCAACCTGACCCTCTATGTATCATCATTATCATCAAATCAAACCCCCTTTGGAGTCATATCAATCATCTCAACGTTTCCAACCATATCATAGTATTCTTACCTTTCCAGTCTATTTGACCACAATATTTTCATACCACTCTCTTTTCAATATCATCAGAACCATGAGTGTATGAATGCAAATGACAATATAAGACAAGTAATCAGAATGTGTGAGATGCAACCAAGTATAAGAAATGAATATCACATGATTTAAATAAGTTAATAACACATAATCCACATAAAATAAGGATATTATATCGAAATAAATTTTATGAATAAACATAATAATAAAAATTATGGTGATGAGCCCACATAATGACGAAAAGCCCAATCAACAAGAATCAAAATCAGCTTAAGGCTAATTTTCCAAATCACCCATCATCACAGTTCAACATCGATACCCACCCAAGCGTTCATCACAACTGCTAAGGTGGGACCCCCAAACACGTCTGATACCCCTCAACATTTATAACTACTATGTACTTCTATCAAAGTCTACAAAAGGGAAACCGTAACTACCTCAAAGCCGAATAAGAGCCATAAACTATCCACCCTAAATGCAGGCCTTGACCTTTCGAAGCGCCTCAAAATACTCGTAGTCTAACATATATATATTCTACGTTAAAGTAATCTAATATAAATACAAAGACCTAATCCTTCAAGCAATCCAAAGATTCACCCTAAAATCGACACCAGACCCACGGTGGAAAAATCCAAACTTTATTACTCAATACATATAATAACATACTAAATAATCAAATCCTTAAGTAACTAAACTCGATTGGACCCTCAATTTCAAGATTAGGCAAAAGCCCAATTCCAAACCTTAGATTTTCCTAATTTCAAAAGGGTTTCTAATACCAAATTAACCATTAAAACATCATCATCTAACATTACTCAATACAAGATTACAAAATCACAATCATCAATATACAATCCCCAATTTAAGATTCTTAGCCTCTTATTCTAACTAAGGGTGGCCAGTGGGACAGGATGGGATGAGACGGGATTTGGGGGATGGGGTGAGGGGTCGGTATCGGGTTTAGTGGGATAGGCCCCCGGGATATGAGGGACGGGAAGAGGTCTCGTCACGTCCCACATCCCACCGGCAGAGGGGATGGGACAGGTCGGGTAGGGGGATCTCGGGGGATTTTTTTTTTCTAGACACTTAATTTAAAAAAATATATATATTTAGACACTTAAATAATTGAACAAGATAGTGAAAAATATCCCAAGGCTAATTGCCTCTTATATTATTTAATATAAATATAATTCTTTGTAATACAATTTCAAAATTGCAACTTTGTTTCGTAATTCAAAAGGTGTAAATTATATAGTAAAATTTCCATTAAAAAAATTACATATTCAACCATACTTTTTCTAATTTTCTAACAATCTCTTGAGGATCTTCTGTTAGAATTGGAATTTGTTGGTCAAATTATTCAACGTCACTTTCTGCTCCCTCGGATAAGATTTCGTTGTAGTTGTAGTTGTAGTCGTCTTCTTCATTGATCTCTGGTTGACTGCACCTTTTACGCTTTGCTCTAATCCAATCTCTAAATAAAACTACAATCTCCAAACTATCTCCCGCCAATGAGTGTGTGTGCTTTCCTATTTGAAACCTTTCAGCAGAAAAAATGCTTTCAGAAGTTGTTGATGACGCTTGAATATTCAACACATCTCGAGTCATCTTTGATAGATTCAGAAATGTCTTCTCATTCTCCATCCAGTATTTCAGCAAGTCTTCATGTCCACTTTTGTTGGCAATTGATTCGAATGGTACAACACCCAGCAAAACATAAACATCAAACTCGCTAATTTGTGAAGAACTTGAATCACTATACATTCTATTTCGAAGGACTTGAATACTTGAAGCAGAAATCACATGTTTTTATAAGGTTGAAGTGAAGTATTTGAAGATGGTACAGAAGCCGACTGATTATTTGCACTTTGCTCTTGGTAATACATACACATATTTTTGCATTGTGTTTGTATGCTAGACATAACTTCTTCTTTAGTTGGTTCGTAAGTTGGTTCTTTAGTTGAGTCTGTTGGAAGTATTTCTAAGCATTCATAAATTGTTTCAATAAGGGCATTACAACAATATACTTGATTTAATACAATACCAATAAAATAAATAGTGGAAATAGGTAAAAAAAAATATTTAATTTTACAAACATTTTTGCAATAGCCGGAGCATAAGTTGGGTTTTTCATATATTCATTCAATAACAAAAATATATTAGAGTTATATAAAATAACATAGATGAAATAGTAGGATAATAAATACCAGAAAATTTCTTAGTAGCTAGATTTGTTTTCTCTAAGAATACAATAAGTTCCAAAATTTTATCCCAATCATCATCTATAAGCATATTCGTTGGATTTTGATTATCGACATTAAATAATAAAGTTACAGGTCTTCTATACTCGTAAGCAACAAATAATTATTTATACAAAGAATTCCACCTAGTCGCAACTTCTTCTGAAATTTTCCTATAAAGTAATCCACAATCATGACAAGTGTTTTATACTCTTTGCGTCTTTGTATTTTATTATCTTTAAAAATAAAGTTGATAGCAAATTGTACTTTATCAAGGATGTTTTTAAAAAGTTTTAGGTCATCCTTTACAACTAAGTTATAAATATGACATGCACATCTAACATGAAAAATATGGGGAAAAGATGGAGTCAATCTAGTTTTTAAAATGTTTACATCATAATCATTAGAAGTAGAATTATCTAATGTAATAGTCATAATTTTATCAGTAATTCCATAATATTCACTAATTTCATGAATATTATTTGAAATAAAAACTTCAGTGTGTCTTTCATCAATATATCTATATGCTAATATATATTTTTGCATAGACCAATTGTGATCTATCCAATGACATGTAACAATTAAATAATAATTACCATTAGTACTACAACCTATGTCAGAAGTGATAGTCACTTTGCCATTAAAATGATACAATGCATAACGTAAATATTGTTGATATTCATGCGCAAATATAAAAACATCTCTTCTAATAGTTGATCTAGGAAAACCATTAAAAGCAGGATTATATGTTTCTCGAATGTAATGAATAAAACCAGGAGAGGAAGGAAATGAAAAAGGTAAACCCTCCATAACAACTAATTTTACTAAATTTTCCCGATCTTTGCGTTCATCATATTTCGGACCTATAACTCCCCACGTCATCGGGTTAATTCGACCCTGTACTTGATCAGGGACACTATGTGAACTTTTTCCCTACTCGGAAGGAATTTACACATCCATTTTTCAGCCAAATAGTGGTTCCTTGCTTTGTGAGAGTTTTCTACATGTCTCATTAAACCCCCTGTCCCACCTTGACCTTTTATAGTTTTAAATTTATAAATTGTGACAAATTTTACAAATAGTTAGTTAATTAGGAATGTCCCTTTCAAAAAAGTCTCATGCATGTGATTTTAATTTTCATTGTTTTGTCCTCTTCTCATACTAGGGGGAATATGAGGGATTTCAGTTTCAGTTTCAGCCTGAGACTCAGTCTGATCCTGAGGAGGTGCACTAGTGGGTGTGTTATCTAAATTATCTTCTAATTCATTTTCTAAATCAAATTCTGATTCAGATGCATAATATACCTCATGATCTTATGGTATATTGATATTAACATTAAAAAGACCAGTTTCATCTACATGAGTGAAATCATCGTAATTAGGATTAAGTAATAATAATAATTTAAATAAGAGAAGGAACGAAGGTACCAAAACCGACGTAACATTGACGTATAATCGAGGTTGAAAATTGAAACTTTGCTTGATGATCATCAAGCTAGTTGCCAAATTCACTCAGAATTTTTGAACTTTGATAGAAATTAGCAAATGAAATATAATATTAAGTGTGCATTTTAAACTTGTAGAGAGAGAGAGAGAGAGAGAGAGAGAGAGAGAGAGAGAGAGAGAGATGGTAGGAAAATTTGTGAGAAAAATGAAGAGGAGAATGAGATATTTATAGTTGAGAAATATGGTTAATGTGTAAATATACTAACTTAGGGGTTAAAATAAATATCAAGGGGGTAAGGGTGGCAAAATGGTCGTTACTAGCCGTTGCCAACGACTAAAATTGAAAGTGGCCATTTGTGCAATAGCTAATTTCTGCAAAAGAGGATGGAACGGGAAGGGCGGGACGAGCCCTAGTCCCATCCCGAGTTTGAACCTCACTACTGACATTTTTATCCCGTATTTTAAAAGGGGGGTCGGGGCGGGTACCGGGATGGGCCGGGGCGGGATCGGGTCGTCCCGGCCCATTGGACAACCTTAATACTAACATGAAAAACTTAGGCTATCGTATTCCCCAAATATAATCTACACTAGCATAGAAGACTTAATGGATAAATCATAACTAAAGGGATGAAATTATACCTCCAAGCACCAAATATTTTTTAAGGAAATCAATTTACTAACCTAGAGTTTTAATCAAAAAACCCTCTTTCAAAACAAGCTTCCCACCATGAAAATATTGAATAATCTAAGATAGAATCATAAAATGAAGTTAGGGAACTTACCCCAATGATCTATCTTGAGAAACCCATCAATTTCCACTTCTAATAAGCTGCTAAGACCAAGAAATTAATTAGGAAGAATAAGGTTCGAAGTTGGAAAAGGATAGGTGTCACGATCCGAACCCTGGGCCCGCGACTGATGCCCTACCTGGGCACCCTTCTACCTATACATCACATAAAATCAGCGGAAGCTTTAAGAAAACTCATGTTATAAAAACAGGCAAGCCGACAAGGCCGCCACTGTTTATAGATATAACCAAAACTAGTACAACTCACATATGTCCAAATACATATACAACCCACACCTGTCAACAAGACCTCAAAGAGATTGATAAAGACATGTGACGGTACAAGCCCCCGCCGTACCCCTGAATATACATAAGTCATAATGGAAGACCTGTACCAAAATGACAAGCTCCGGAACAGTGGAGCCATCTCAAAAAGCTGGGCAAAGATCCTAAGCTCGAGGATCACCAAACTGGGTATCTATACCTGCTGGCATGAACGCAGCCCCCCGAAGGGGGTCAGTACAATAAGGTACCAAGTATGCAAACATTAAGTACAGTAAACAAGATCATAACTGTACAAAAGAATGACAGGGACAAGTATGAAAATCAAATACCAGATCCTACAGTGCCATATAAAATAAGAGCCAACTGTACCTTGTATCACTATACCATTGTACCATTGTACCTTATAAAAATGAGAGTCATCGCATCTGTTTTCATATAACACATCCCGGCTCTTTAGTGAGGGACTCAGTGAAATCATCAGTGTAACATGTCCCGACCCTTTAGTGAGGGACACGGTAAACACATTGCCATATACTGCCCGACCCATTTGTGGGACTCGGTGTAATGAGAGTAAACTGTACATTTTCAAATAGAAAATCAACAGTACCTTTTCAAAATATGAAAGTCATGTCAAAATCAGGGACACCTGCCCTCAGAATCATTATGCAGATCCTATTCATGGGCTATTTCACCCTCATGGGACTCGAACCCGCATGGATCTTGTAGACCCGCAATGAGTATATGTACACGATACCCGCATCATGGAGAACTATTCCATGGAATAATATCATGGGAATTGAACCCGCATGAGTCCTTTAGACCCGCAATGAGTATACCTACTCACGTCATGGGAGTTAATCCATGAAATATATAACGGAATCATGCCAATGGAATTCCAACATCATGTAAGCATGTCCATGTTAACAATATAAAGGAAGCACGCCCATGGAATTCCAACATCATGTAAGCATGTCCATGTAAATAATACAATAATGTTGCCGGCCCTCTAGCGAGGGACGCGGTGATGTGGGGATATAACACTTGCAAGAATAGCTATCATGAGCAACCATATGCAATTTAAATCACCACTTTGACTCTCCATATAATCATATAAAATGAACTTTCATTTTAGAGAAATCAAGGCAATACCATGCCTTCCATTTTTCGGGAAAAACTGAGACAACACCATGCCTCTCATTTTAGACAAACCAAGGCAATACTATGCCTTCCTTTTTAGAAATACCAAGGCAATACCATGCCTTCCTTTTTAGAAATACCAAGCCAATACCATGCCTTCCTTTTTAGAATAAACCAAGGTAATACCATGCCTTCCTTTTTAGAAATACCAAGACACTCTCATAGCTTTCATTTTTAAATCCTCATTTGGAAAATCAGGACACTTATAATATCAAGTATCATTTTAAATCCTCTTTTGGAAAATCAAGACACTTATCATATCAAGTATCATTTTAAATCATCTTTTGGAAAATCAAGACACTTACATTTTTACAACCAAGTGACTTATACTTTTAAAATCAAGTCAAGTATACTTTTAAAATCCAGTTACTATCACCTCATGTACCACATGAAATCTAGATTCATTTAAAACACGTACTCCACCGTACACTCATTTTATAAAGTTCATGCTCAAAGAAGAAAGGAAGAGTCACATACTAACACTTGTAAATGCGTACAACTCGATAATCTAAATTCGTCTCACTCCTCTGGCTAACATTATGGAAACATTTGAATGGTGATAACATATCTGAATTGCCAAATTAATTCATTTTATGAGCTGTTAGTAGGTTATATATTAATAATGATCTTATCTAATCAGATGTGAACCTAGAAAATGTAAAACGAACTGGTTATATCTTAGCTTCTATGCAGATGTAAATTCTACTCATTTCAATATAATTGATTGTCGATATCTTTTTCATTTAACGCTGCAATGGCTTGTTCGATACCTTTTTCATTTAACGCTGCAATGGCTTGTTTTAACACGTTTACCAAAATCAGTCTCAACGCTTAATACTTATTAGTGTTGTAGCTTAGCAAGATCAACTCGACACCAAAACTTACTAAAAACTCTTACCAACATCTTCCATAAGACTTGGTAAGGACTTAAGAATAATTTATACATGCCTTTAGCATAGAATCAACAACATGAATACTCCTTAACTTCTAAGAGTAGAATAACTTTTGAAACAATACCACAGTTATGGTTCACACGTAGAACATGCCAAAAGAAAGAAGGAAGAGGTTCACATACCTTATTGACGACTAACCAACATGATAAGTAGAATACGTCTCAAATAGGTACTTCAACCTATAATAACAATAACACGTCTATCAACTCCATGATACTAGTGTAAGACATATACCAAGTAATGACTCTCTTTTCTTATAAAAATTTGGGCAGCACTTCCCCTATTTATACGCACTTTTCCACCTTTCAAGAAGACCAATTTCATCAACAACCAAGCACCAATTAAGGGCACAACCAAATAGTTAACCAAGGCGTTTCACACACCTATTTCTCATGTAAAACATCCCTTAAATCCTTACTAAAACAGTCCACGAAAACAGTTTATAATCCAACAATGAGGCTAATATATGAAGCCTTTCTACACCATTCTACACCCTTAATCCTTTAGGACTTACATTAGCTTTTACCACATTTAAACATGCATAATGACAACTGAATTTTCAGCATTATAACCCCACAAAACAGTCCCCAAAACGACACCACAATATCCCACTGTTTTAGGAAACTCTCGGCCAACAACCCTTTTGTAACTCCTTAAAATCCAATTCATTTTCAACACTTTATATAAACCATATCAACTTGTTGTAACAAGATTTCCTCCATTCTAACATGCACTTAGTGACGATAATAACAACAACAACCAACGAATCCAATATATATAAATTGTCCATTAAATCGGCTAATATGCCAAATGTCACATGCACTTCTTATTCTCCATTTTTCTTAACACAAGTTCATCTCTTAACTACCACAACATGTAATATCCAATTACTTCAAGAGAAAGAAGAAATCTTACCTTATTTTCTTAGCCAAAACAATCCACTAGATTCGGCCAACACCTTCACTTTTACACCACTTCTTCAAGTTCCAATCACAGACATGTATCCTCTACAAGTTTGTATCCATCGTACTTTCTTAATTTTCATCAAAAAAGTTCATCTCCAAGATTAGGATTTCTTGGACAGATTCTGCCAACACCATGTCCCACTATTATGGAGAGTTAACTTGGCTTAGAACTTGGTTAAGGTGCGCAATCTTGGAAAAGAAACTAAATTTTGGTCTTTACTTTGGCCATGGTTTCGAGACTTGGAGTTTAAGGGAGAGAGAAGAGAGTTTGGATGAAGATCCTTGTGAGCTAAGACAAAGAATTCTTGCAATGACTTGTATCTATAATGTGTGCACAAGCCAAGTGGATGGGGGACCTACTTGTCCACTTGTATGAAAATATCTTTCACACTAATCAAATCTTGCAATACATAAAATGTCTCCCACACTTAGTCATTTCTCAATAATTTCGATGGACACACTCCATAATACCAAGACTTAATGAATCCACACTAATATCTTCACAAAATATTAATCCAACACTTAGCCAAATCTTACTATTTTCGATGGAAACCCCCCAAAATTGTGAAATTTTCAATTGGCTCATATTCTTAATCCCAAGATTTAGTAATACAATCCAAAGTCCATAACTCAATTTGAAAAGAATTCAACCACTAATATTAATTTTCGTCGTCACATTTATTTTTTATCCAAAAATTTTCCATATCCGAAAATGTAAATATACTTTTCTTCCAACCTTCACATATTATTTCCTTACTTACGTTCTCACTTATATGCCCTGGAACTACGTGGTGTAACATTATTCCCCCCTTAGAAACTTTCGTCCTCGAATGTTCATCCAAGGTCTCAAGCTATACAAATTCGCAATCGGCTCAACAATCATCACCTCTAATATACTTCACATATACCATGTACTTTAACCACGATCACACATAAAATACTTTACTCTTGAAGGCCTTGTCTATTTAAGGTCTCAACGATTATCCAATACTCCAAGATCCTTAAATATTTCATGTCCCAAGCTTACATTATCTCTCCCCGTATACGGGAAAGATAGCTTCTCAATATCTCAAAATCATGTTGTCTTAATCACAACAACCCTATTTACTCCATACCAATATTATTCGTGCATCTCTCTTAAGCATACACCACAGCTTAATCTAACAACATGATATGCCATTAAGTCAATTAAACATGACCCTTTAAGGGTTCATCACCCTCTCAGACAGCTCATCACCTCCTAATTATTCCAAATTAGCACATATATAACCTTGATGTGGATTCATTAAACTGTTTCATACCTTCCAAGCCATTATCAAAGCTTAACCAACTCATGATAACCCACAATCACATTAGGCAACACACACATGGCCCTAATAAATATGTCTGTATAGATGTACATCATTATCACACCAACTATACAACAATTTTTACCAACATGGATACAAAGTCCATATATTCCCCTTCTGGGCCGCTGGCGCTTTCTTATAGCTGCAACCACAATAATACGTTAGGGAGGGACTACCCTACCAACATAGCTCCATCGCACGATCTTAGGGTAAAAAGAATAGAAACCAATCCTAAATGTACTGTAGCCTCCTGTTTATGGGTGTAGTGCACAACACACCGATAATCAAGACTCTACTGCACACGGATACCACTCTGTCACGACCCGAACCCCAGGCCCGCGACTAGTGCCCTACCTGGGCACCCTTATACCCATACATCACATAAAATCAGCGGAACCTCTAAGAAAACTCATGTTATAAAAACAGGCAAGCCGACAAGGCCGCCACTGTTTATAGATATAACCAAAACTAGTACAACTCACATATGTCCAAATACATATACAACCCACACCTGTCTACAAGACCTCAAAGAGTTTGATAAAGACATGTGACGGGACAAGGCCCCGCCGTACCCCTGAATATACATAAGTCATAATGGAAGACCTGTACCAAAATGACAAGCTCCGAAACAGTGGAGCTATCTCAAAAAGCTGGGCAAAGATCCTAAGCTCTAGGATCACCAAAATGAGTACCTATACATGCGGGCATAAACGCTTCCCCCCGAAGGGGGTCAGTACAACAAGGTACCAAGTATGCAAACATTAAGTACAAGATCATAACTGTACAAAAGAATGACAGGGACAAGTATGGAAATCAAATACCAGATCCTACCGTGCCATATAAAATAAGATCCAACTGTACCCTGCATCACTGTACCATTGTACCTTATAAAAATGAGAGTCATCGCATCTGTTTTCATATAACGCATACCGGCCCTTTAGTGAGGGACTCGGTGAAATCATCAGTGTAACATGTCCCGGCCCTTTAGTAAGGGACAAGGTAAACACTTTGCCATATATTGCCCGATTCATTTGTGGGACACGGTGTAATGAGAGTAAATTGTACATTTTCAAAATAGATAATCAACCGTACCTTTTCAAAATATGAAAGTCATGTCAAACTCAGGGACACCTGCCCTCAGAATCATTATGCAGATCCTATTCATGGGACTATTTCACCCGCATGGGACTCCAACCCGCATGGATCTTGTAGACCCGCAATGAGTATCTGTACACGATACTCGCATCATGGAGAGCTATTCCATGGAATAATATCATGGGAATTGAACCCGCATGAGTCCTTTAGACCCACAATGAGTATACCTACTCACATCATGGGAGCTAATCCATGAAATATATAACAGAATCATGCCCATGGAATTCCAACATCATGTAAGCATGTCCATGTAAACAATATAAAGGAAGCACGCTCATGGAATTCCAACATCATGTAAGCATGTCCATGTAAATAATACAATAATGTTGCCGACCTTCTAGCAAGGAACGCGATGATGTGGGGATATAACACTTGCATGAATAGCTATCATGAGCAACCATGTGAAATTTAAATCACCACTTTGACTCTACATATAAACATAAACTTTCATTTTAGAGAAACCAAGGCAATACCATGCCTTCCATTTTTTGGGAAAAACCGAGACAACACCATGC
Source organism: Przewalskia tangutica (assembly GCA_029844215.1). Classification (NCBI taxonomy): domain Eukaryota; kingdom Viridiplantae; phylum Streptophyta; class Magnoliopsida; order Solanales; family Solanaceae; genus Przewalskia; species Przewalskia tangutica. The sequence goes on from CM056732.1 coordinate 30,826,957, forward strand.
CTCTCATTTAGACAAACCAAGACAATACCATGCCTTACTTTTTAGAAATACCAAGGCAATATCATTCCCTTTTTAGAATAAACCAAGGTAATACCATGCCTTCCTTTTTAGAAATACCAAGACACTCTCATACCTTTCATTTTTAAATCTTTATTTGGAAAATCAAGACACTTATCATATCAAGTATCATTTTAAATCCTCTTTTGGAAAATCAAGACACTTACACTTTTACAACCAAGTGACTTATACTTCTAAAATCAAGTCAAGTATACTTTTAAAATCCAGTTACTATCACCTCATGTACCACATGAAGTCTAGATTCATTTAAAACACGTACGTCCACCGTACACTCATTTTATAAAGTTCATGCTCAAAGAAGAAAGGAAGAGTCACATACTAACACTTGTCGTCTGTACCAACTCGATAATCTAAATTCGTCTCGCTCCTCTGGCTAACATTATGGAAATATTTGAATGGTGATAACATATCCTAATTGCCAAATTAATTCATTTTATGAGACGTTAGTAGGTTATATATTAATAATGATCTTATCTAATCAGATGTGAACCTAGAAAATGTAAAACGAAATGTTTATATCTTAGCTTCTATGCAGATGGAAATTCTACTCATTTCAATATAATTGATTGTCGATATCTTTTTCATTTAACGCTGCAATGGCTTGTTCGATACCTTTTTCATTTAACGCTGCAATGGCTTGTTTTAACACGTTTACCAAAATCAGTCTCAACGCTTAATACTTATTAGTGTTGTAGCTTATCAAGATCAACTCGACACCAAAACTTACTAAAAACTCTTACCAACATCTCCCATAAGATTTGGTAAGGACTTAAGAATAATTTATACATGTCTTTAGCATAGAATCAACAACATGAATACTCCTTAACTTCTAAGAGTAGAATAACTTTTGAAACAATACCACAGTTATGGTTCACACGTAGAACATGCCAAAAGAAAGAAGGAAGAGGTTCACATACCTTATTGACGACTAACCAACATGATAAGTAGAATACGTCTCAAATAGGTACTTCAACCTATAATAACAATAACACGTATATCAACTCCATGATACTAGTGTAAGACATATACCAAGTAATGACTCTCTTTTCTTATAAAAATGTGGGCAGCACTTCCCCTATTTATACGTACTTTTCAAGAAGACCAATTTCATCAATCAAGCACCAATTAAGGACACAACCAAACAGTTAACCAAGGTGTTTCACACACCTATTTCTCACGTAAAACAGCCCCTTAATCCTTACTAAAACAGTCCATAATCCAACAACAATGAGGCTAAGATGTGAAGTCTTTCTTCTCCATTCTACACCCTTAATCCTTTAGACTTACATTAGCTTTTACCACATTTAAACATGCATAACGACAACTGAATTTTCAGCATTATAACCCCACAAAATAGTCCCCAAAATGACACCACAATATCCCACTATTTTTGGAAACTCTCGGCCAACAACCCTTTTGTAACTCCTTAAAATCCAATTCATTTTTCAACACTTTATATAAACCATATCAACTTGTAGTAACAAGATTTCCTTCATTCTAACATACACTTAGTGACAATAATAACAACAACCAACGAATCCAATATATACAAACTGTCCATTAAATCAGCTAACCTGCCAAATGTCACATGCAATTCTTATTCTCCATTTTTCTTAACACAAGTTCATCTCTTAACTATCACAACATGTAATATCCAATTACTTCAAGAGGAAGAAGAAATATTACCTTATTTTCTTAGCCAAAACAGTCCACTAGATTCGGCCAACACATTCACTTTTACACCACTTCTTCAAGTTCCAATCACACACATGTATCTTCTACAAACTTGTATCCATCTTACTTTCTTGTTTTTCCTCAAAAAGTTCATCTCCAAGCTTAGGATTTCTTGGACAGATTCTGCCAGCACCACTATTATGGAGAGTTAACTTGACTTAGAACTTGGTTAAGGTGCTCAATCTTGGAAAAGAAATTAAATTTTGGTCTTTACTTTGGCCATGGTTTCGAGACTTGGAGTTTAAGGGAGAGAGAAGAGAGTTTGGATGAAGATCCTTGTGAGCTAAGGCAAAGAATCTTGCAATGACTTGTATCTATAATGTGTGCACAAGCCAAGTGGATGGGGGACCCACTTGTCCACTTGTATGAAAATATCTTCCACACTAATCCAATCTTGCAATACATAAAATGTCTCCCACACTTAGTCATTTCTCAATAATTTCGGTGGACACACTCCATAATACCAAGACTTAATTATTCCAAACTAATCTCTTCACAAAATATTAATCAAACACTTAGTCAAATCTTACTATTTTCGATGGCACCGCTCCCCGCAAAATTGTGAATTTTTCAATTGACTCATATTCTTAATCCCAAGATTTAGTAATACAATCCAAAGTCCATAACTCCATTGGAAAGAATTCAACTACTAATATTAATTCTCGTTGTCACGTTTTTTTTATTCAAAATTTTTTCATATCCGAAAATGTAAATATAATTTTCTTCCAACCTTCACATCTTTTTTCCTTACTTACGTTCTCACTTATATGCCCCGGAACTACGGGGTGTAACAATAGGTTTAAAAATAACATTCTGGTCCAACGTTTCTGCTTTGGCGACCAATTATCCTCTCCGGTGGCCAATCTTCCGCTCTGGTTGCCTAATTTTCACTCTGGCAGCCACACCACAAACATTAATCCTCTCCGATACTAAAAAAACAATCCTCTCTGATACTATGTCTTTGTAATTACGATATGCATCAAATGGTTCAATTGAAACAGAAAACAAAGGTTGTTTACTCAATAAGGTGCTCTTATGGCCAAATACGTGACGTCAAACCTTCAAACACGAGTGCGATGCAACCCCCAAATTATTCAAAACCCGAAGCAATGACTCTACTAAGTCATGAATCACAATCCGGACCTAAATGAATCAACAAAACTTTGAAAATGAATCATATATCCAAAAGTCAACTATCGGTCAACACTTTTTCACTTATTCAACTTGAAAGCTTTTAATTTCCTCGAAAACAACCAAGACTCACCCAACATTCTCTAGAACCGCTCCATCCATTTTCGTAAGATAAAAACACTCTAACGATGCTAGGGAAAAAGGTCAATATGAGTCAAAGGGTAAAATGTGTAAATGACCAAATGGGTCGTTACATCAAATACCAATTAAACAAACGTTCATCCTCGAACGAAAAAGGGAGATACAAAAGCCGACGAGTAACTAAGGATTCTCCATTATAGCCTTATGAAAGCCTCAACAAGCAAGAATTATACATGTAGTACCATTTTTTCACTGTATCAGTCAAAACTGATCCTCAAATGTAAGAACTGACTCCACTCAAATTCCCTGATTTAATTATAACCATACATATATACGCGTTTGATTGAATCCACAAATATCACATTAATCACCACCATCCTTTAGTTGTAGCCACAAATCATTGTCCAGCCTGTGATGATTAAATATTATTATTCTACCAACCTTCTCTCACCAAGTTTCCTTAGAAACACATAGACACACACCACCAACCCAAATCATGACTTCCTTTCACTAGCAAAAAATCATTGCTTAATTTGAGAAAATTCTAAGTAATTCCATCCAATAACTGATCTTAGCCAAGGTCGATTGTGCTAATCCCAATCTCATTAGTTCTGTACCTCGTAGTCGGAATCACTTAGTTAAAACCCATTTTCCAATCCTTCTCAATCTACATACTGTAAGCATACCTACTGCTGATTACCTTGCTGTGCCAAATCTATAGAAAATTAACTAATCACTCTAAAATTAACTGATCACTCTAAAGCCCAAAACATGTGATCCTTAATTAATGAACATATAATCCTGCTAACATTCTCATATAGTTTCATAGAATTACCCCTCGCCAAAAGAAATACCTAATCGAAATAATCCTTCTTCTATAATTGTTCATAAGTTACTGACTCGATCATCGATACCCGAAGCTTTTCACAACTAGAATTAAATCAAATCGTCATCAATATGTTACCATAAATATCCATATTGACCAACACCTTATTCGAGATTCTTATACGATGCTTGCCTGTGAAGAACCAACTCTTACTTTATTTTATCGAACCAGAACACGTCTCACTAACCATGCAATTTTCCACGTCCTTCGGTAAACTCCAAAGTTATTTTACTAGTAATTATAAAACTTCTCAAGTATTAACCTTAATATATGTCACGACCCAAACAAGATGACCGCGACGGGCGCCCGGATCTCACCGTCGGGTACACCCAAATCACCATATCGCCATATAATCACAATAAGCACGAACTAAGCCGGAGGATATTATAAAAGCTCTTGACTAGAAAACTGACTTATACATAAATACATGACCATACCAAGGCCGATATGGCCATATCAACCCACTATCCACAGGACACCTGTCTACAAGCCTCTAAAGAGTATACGACATAAAAATATCATACAAATACTAGACTGCAACTCTGGAACAAATAGAATGCTCCGACATCAGCTGAATCAGCAACCGACCAGCATGAATCATTACTCTTTTTAACTGAACCTGCGGGCATGAAACACATCGTCCCCCAACAAAAGGGAACGTCAGTACGACTGATGTACTGAGTATGTCAGGCATAAGAAATAATATCATAACAGGAGTGTATCAACAACAGAAACAGAAACAACTGACCAACAATACTTACCTCTGAGACTCCAATACATATGTCTAAATGGTATAAAATGCAAATACAATATATTGATGGCCACACAGACGTCTTTCTTTTCATAACAGCCTCTGTGGGCATAATATACATAACTATCATGCATGATGCACATGCGGTATACTAATGTCCACACAGGAATCCTACCCATAATCGCCACACAGACATTCAGTTATATCATATAAGCCACACATGCTTTAACATTATCATATCGTCTTGGCCACACATACATCCATTTTGACCATACAGGCTCGATATGTGGCATCTTAGGACTCCTTTGTGATAATATGTACCAGCTGCAGGTGGTGTACGTATATAACTCCTTTTTCTATTTTTCCATATCCCCTACATATATATACAATATTTACCATATAGTAATGTGCATAACACAAGTGGTCCAGGGTAATATGCAATTGCAATGCAAATGAAATGCATGAATGACAACACCATATTCTAATTTCAACAGGTGACATAATACCTTTGACGACACTGTGATAATCATCCTCATTTTTTTCATATGCCTCTTTATGGACTTAGAAACAATTTAGACATGTTTTTAGCATAGAATCAATAACATGAATATTCCTTAACTTTTAAGAGTAGAATAAATTATGGAGCAATACCACAGTTATATTTCACACGTAGAACATACCAAAAGAAAGAAAGAATTTATTTTAACATACTTTGAATCCTTTCAAACACTGAGGAAATTAATCCTGCTATAATCAAGCAAACTCGATTTCAGACTATAAACTCAATTGAGATTCCCCATATCCCATTTTGTGCCATTTTCCTTCTTATTTATTTAATTCGATCTCAAAGAACCGATGCCACATTTTGGAGAAACTTGCTGCAATTAAGTCAATTGTTACCTATTTCTATAACTTCACTTTATTATATACTGCTTACTACTTAGTCATGAAGATCTCTAATTATGTAGTAAAATTCTCAAAGCCACGTGTTCACATTAGATAATTCTTACCCAAAAGAGTGCCACCGGTCTCCTTACATCCTAATCAGACGAGGCCGATGGTAGGACTGATGGTACATGATCTTTCGTTAACTCCTTTAGTGCTACTGGGTTCGTCGATACTTGAGAAAATGTATTTACTCACATCCTCTGATTGATATGTCTCAATAGAAAACATACTACTCGTAATTACACTCGATCTGACTTCAATCTCTCTGCTAATCATAATCCTATGAAAGAAAGCATTACTATAATTGCAAACACCATAAGGTCTACAAGGCAAATTCTTACCAACTCATGTGTTTCGGTGTGTAGTACCAAATTTATTTTACTCCTTCTCAAAACAAATGTTTCGCTTCCCAGACTTTCATTATCTCTATCATACATGCATAAGACAACTTCTCAGAATCTCGAAACTTTTTAACATAATACCGCCCTTCTGGCCTATCAATTATTTTGATAGAAATCGCTCTTACTGGCTACGAGTACAAACTAACCGAAGTCTTTTGATAATTGGTATTACCGAAACCGTAACATGCACGAGTTAAACTCTAATTCTTAAAACTCAGCTCTACTGCACGATTTACGAGATGAAAGAATACAAACGATCCCAAAATGTCAGGCAACCTTCTGCGTATAAGTATGGTGCACAACATACCCATACACAAGACTCTACTAGACACGACTTATAGACTCCCTAGGAAAAACATGCTCTGATACCAAGTTTATCACGACTCAAACCAGAGGGCCGCGATGGGCGCCCAGATCTCACCGTCGGGTACCCCCAAATCACCATATCGCCATATAATTACAATAAGCACGGACTAAGCCGAAAAATATTATAAAAGCTCTTGACCAGGAAACTGACTTATACATAAATAAATGACCATACCAAGGCCGATATGGCCATACCAACCCACTATCCACAGGACACCTGTCTACAAGCCTCTAACCAGTATACGACATAAAAATATCATACCAAAACTAGACTGCAACTCTGGAACAAATAGAGTGCTTCGATATCAGCTGAACCAGCAACCTACCAGCATGAACCATTACTCTCTTTAACTGAACCTGCGGGCATGAAAAGCAGCGTCCCCCAGCAAAAGGGAACATCAGTACGACTGATGTACTGAGTATGTCAGACATGAGAAATAATATCATAACAGGAGTATAGTAACAACTGAAACAGAAACAACTGACCAACAATACTTACCTCTGAGACTCCAATACATATGTCTAAATGGTATGAAATGCAAATACAGTATACTGATGGCCACACAGACGTCTTTCTTTTCATAACAGCTTATGTGGGCATAATATACATAACTGTCATGCATGATGCACATGCGGTATACTAATGTCCACACAGGAATCCTACCTATAACCGCCACACAGGCATTCAGTTATATCATATAAGCCACACAGGCTTTAACATTATCATATCGTTTTGGCCACACATCATCCATTTTGACCACACATGCTCGATATGTGGCCTCTTAGGGCTCTTTTGTGATAATATGTACCAGCTGTAGGTGGTGTGCGTATATTATGCTTTTTTCCCTTTTCCCATATCTCCTACATATATATACAATATTTACCATATAGTAATGTGCATAGCACAAGTGATCCAGGGTAATATGCAATTGTAATGCAAATGAAATGCATAAATGACAACACCATGTTCCAATTTCAACAGGTGACATATTACCTTTGACGACACTGTGAAAATCATCCTCATTTTTTTCATATGCCTCTTTAAGGACTTAGAAATAATTTAGACATGTTTTTAGCATAGAATCAATAACATGAATATTTCTTAACTTCTAAGAATAGAATAAATTATGGAGCAATACCACGGTTATATTTCATACGTAAAACATGTCAAAAGAAAAAAAGAATTTATTTTAACATACCTTGAATCCTTTCAAACACTGAGGAAATTAATCCTGCTATAATCAAGCAAACTCGATTTCAGACTATAAACTCAATTGAGATTCCCCATATCCCATTTTGTGCCTTTTTCCTTCTTATTTCTTTAATTCGATCTCAAAGAACCGATGCCACAATTTGGAGAAACTTGCTGCCACATCTAATCTAGAATGGAAGTCATTTGCACGTCAAAATGATATCTTTTCCTTAAAGGTATATGTGAAAGTAAGTTAATTGTTACCTATTTCTATAACTTCACTTTATTATATACTGCTTACTACTTAGTCATGAAGATCTCTAATTATGTTGTAAAATTCTCAAAGCCACATGTTCACAGTAGATAATTCTTACCCAAAAGAGTGCCACCGAAAACTTTTCAACCAATGATATCCAAACTCATGTACAACACTTTTTTTTTATTAAACTACACATTTTATCACTCTTTATTAAAAAGTAATCACATGTAATTTAAAATTGGACCCACTATTTATCTACCTCAAACATTATAACATATTGATTAATAGTATTATATAATGTGTATCAATTGGGTAACGCTACTATACTTGATAATAAAATAGTAATAGTCCCACTTATCACTTTTAAAGCTTAGTCACTATAATCTAATTTTCGTGTTACACATCTAGATCTCACTTCATCTAATTCCCCATGACTATAAAACCTTCATATACTCAACGTAATAATTTTTGTAATATGACACTAGTCCATAATTTCTTTATGTATCCTCCAATTTTATTTTCGACTCCCGTCGTCACATTCGTCATGTCCAAAATTATTTCGGGATCAAATCCTTTTATATATTAATCTCCTATTAGCACATGTAAATATAACAAAAATTTTCACAACGCTCGGGTCTATTTCCTTAGTTTACGTGCTTAATTTATTGCCCAAAATTACGAGATGTTACAATATATCATGCCCACAAATCTTATCCAAGAACTAGATACAACAACCGGTAATTCCTTAAATAGAACTCTACACTTGTCCAGCGCTAGAGTCATTCCTATTAGTTGATCACTGGCTCCCAGTATCCTATGACGCAGTCTAATGTACCAACTCGTATACGATCTCTTACACTCACTCTATCCCAAACAACTACAAAATAACTCACAAATATACAATCTCATAGTTGCAACAACCCCTTTTTTATCATTAACTTCAAAACTCCAAGTGACCCAGCGAACATAATCTTTATCTAAAGAAATGTGACTGTCTATTGTTGCGATATTTCTAGATGCTTACGCATGTGTAAGTATCATTCAAGTAATAAAGATCTGTAAGACCGAGTTATCATCCACAGAGACTGGTTTAACAAGTACTGAATATCTAATCTATGGTATCTATTTGGCTAACGTTATTTTATTTGGTTTTATAACTAAGAACTATAATTAAAGTGATATGCAGAAAATAAACTAAAGTGATGATACGTTGGGTTTTAAACAGTTATGAAGGAAATATGACTTTCAATCTCCTCAACTATCCACTCTTTCACGTGTTAATGCAATGCTAATGACTCTTCTTCTTATTACGATAGCAGGTTAACTAATCTGTTCTATATTCCGGTTAGGACATATAAAAACTCAACCTTGTGCAGAAACCTTCTATATTTCTATGATAGATTTTACCACACATGAGGATTAAGAGCAATAACCTTAAACACTGCACAAGTGATCGGTGTATTTTATATACACCTTTTGAGTCAGTCTAGTTAGTCTTTTGTCCCGTTTTGTACATACAAAGTGTCGTATTAGGATAGATTTTCTTTCTTTTGAGTCAAAGTGGCTAAAGTGGCCAAATGGCGGAAAAGGAGCGAAAAGAGGGAAAAAGAGGAGGTACTAGAGCTGAAAACGGAGAAAGTGGCAAACGAACTGCTGTGAAATCGGCCGGCTGGCTCACCTGTAGCGGGCGCGGCGCTATTATTCGAGAAGCAGAAGATTCAGGCGCGCCTCGAGACTAGAATGCCGCGGCGCTAAACATCCGAGAAGCCACAGAGTTGCAGGCCGCGCGCTCGAAGCCAGAGATATCGGGCCGCGCGCCAAAACACCCGTATTGCAGAACTTTAGCCGCGCGCCGACAGCAGGCCGCGCGCCGACGCGGAAAAATTAGGTCTTTGACGGATTTTTGGGCCAGCTGGAAGGAAAAGAAGGAGGCGTTTTAAAACTATATAAGGAGAACCCTAGGCGGTTTGAGGTTCCCTTTCTAGCACAACTCAAGATTCTTGACTTGGAGTTTGGATACCATTAGCTTATTAATTTCTTTTTCCTTTCCATTATTTATTTCAGGTTTTGCATGATGAACTTTGAATTAGTTCTTGTCATATTCATGGCTAGGAACTAATTCTCTTATAGGCTTTCTATGTTGAATTCTTGAACCTTATGTTATAAAGTAATGCATGCTTATGGTTATTATTCTTATTGAGAGATCTATCCAATAATTGAGTTGAATTCTTGGTAGCTAATTGACAACTAGTTATCACTATATGATTTCTAATCGATTCAAAAGGAGGAATTGTGAATATCTTTGTAAGTTGGGTAGACGGTCTTGAATTGGGGATGAAAATACCTCAATTAGATTTGTAGCGTTGATGAGAGGCTTAACAACCCTAATTTTGCGCATTGTGCGACGCCAACTAGGTTTTTGTGCTTAATCATCCTATAGAGTTACCCTTATCGTGAAAGTTAGGTAAGGAACAATCTGGGTTGAGTGTTTATATAACCCTAACGGAGTATAAAACGATTTCAGAAACTGCTTTCTCCAAAAGAAGAACACCATAAGTAATGCATTAACAAGTAACATGCGGATAGTAAGGATACATAAGCCCTATTCTCATCACATCCAAGTAATTCTTTACATTTAAATAGCTTTTGAAATTCTTAGTTATAAACAACCAATCAAGTATTAATTCGCCAAATAGATACTATAAAATAGATAGTTGGTACTTGAACCCTAATCCTAGAGGACGATATTCGGTCTTATCTAAGACTATACTACTTGATACGATAACGTGCACTTGCGTTTAAAGTGTGTGCATATTTCGCGCATCAAGTTTTTGGCGCCGCTGCCGGGGATTAGGCAATAGTTCAATATCAATTTTATCTATTTTTAAATTCTAATTTGGTTTTAATTTTTTTTTTTTTTTTTAATTTTTTATTTTTTTTTTTTTGTACGAAAATTCGAGGTGCCGTGATTTCTTTGTTGGTTTTGATTCGTTCAGGAACACTTTAGATATGGATTTTTACTGTCCATATGATAGAGAGCCAACCATAGAGGAACAGAGGGAGGAATTACGAGAAACCCTACTTAGTCTCACGAGGCGCCAAGCTGGGCCATGGACGAAATGAGGTCGCATAAAGAGGTTGGAAACAGAAATAGCAGAACTCGCGGTCATATTCAACAGCGAACCGCAAGAAGAGCAATCTGCATCTGAGCTAAGCAATGAGGACACACAATGTCAGACAATTGACCTGAAGGAGGCCGAATCAGGAGAAAGAGAAAGTTCACAAGTGCAGAGCCGCGCGCTCGATCGTGGCCGCGGCCGAGGATTCGAGGCGCACGGAGATAGTACAGCAAGTTCTCGGTCTCCAAACAGCAGAAAGTGGCCGGCGCCTAAGATCGAGCCGCGCCCCGTATCGTAAATTGAGAAAATAGCACCAAAGATGGTAATCGCACCCAGTGATGATACCATATCCCTGGTTAAAAATGCACTCTTGACAAGCAATTCTCCGATTCGTAGAGGTTCTCAAACAATTGCAACTCAATATCCCGTTTGCGGAAGCACTAGAACAAATGCCGAGCTACGTCAAGTTCGAAGGATGTGCTTAGCAAAAGAGGAAGATAGAGGATTACGAAGCGGTGATGCTAATCAAGAATGTAGTGCCATCCTACGAGACAACTACCTCGAAGTTACAAGACCAGGGAGTTTTACCATCCCATGCACTATTGGAAAGTTTGAATGTCAAAAGGCACTATGCGACACGGAGCAGCATAAATCGATGCCCTATCTAGTTTTCTCGCAAACTAGAAATGGGAGAAATCAAACCTACAAACATCACTCGCCTAGTGACCGCTCAATTGTTCATCCGAGAGGAGTCATCGAGGATATACTAGTAAAAGTGGACAAGTTCATCCTCCCCGCCGATTTCATTATCTTAGATATACAAGATAACGATGGAATACCTATCATACATCAAGTGCACTTTCTTAGCCACAGATGTGCTCTCATTGATGTTCAAAAAGGGGAATTGAAGCTTCGAGTAGATGAAGAAGAGGTAACTTTTAACGTTCTTCAAACAGCAAGTTTTCCAGAGGCCAAAGATAACTGCTCAGCCATTGATCTTATCGAAGAGACAATGTCAAACAAAGAGTTCGAATATGAGGATACGCTTGAAGAAGTACTGACCACATGGGATGATGATAGTAAAAACGATCCAGATCTGATGGAGTATGCAAATTGGATGAATGCTTATGAAAAATGGGATACAAGGACAAAGAAATATGAGGAGCTGGGACAGGTACCAGAAAGATCATTACCATCCACAGAGAAGGCCCCAGAGTTAGAGTTAAAAATCTTACCTAATCATCTACAATACCAATACCTAGGTGAAGAGAAAACCCTGCCAGTGATCATTTCATGCCACCTGTCCACCGAAGAAATTGATAAACTGCTAAGAGTACTAAAGAATCACAAGCGGGCTATTGGATGGACATTAGCAGACATAAAAGGAATAAGTCCATCAACAGTAATGCATAAGATCCGCCTAGATGAGGAGAGCAGACCATCCATCGAAGCCCAGAGGCGACTGAACCCAAATATGAAAGAGGTAGTAAGGAAAGAAATCCTAAAATGGCTCGATGCAGGAGTGATTTACCCCATATCTGATAGCACGTGGGTAAGTCCAGTACAAGTGGTGCCGAAAAAGGGTGGAATAACAGTGGTGGCTAACGAAAGAAACGAACTCATTCCCTCGAGAACAGTCACCGGTTGGAGAATATGCATTGATTATCGCAAGTTGAATAAAGCAACGAGAAAAGATCACTTCCCGGTGCCATTCCTAGATCAAATCTTGGCCGATGACTCGCAGGCACAACTACTATTGCTTTTTGGATGGATACTCGTGGTATCACCGATTGCAATAGCCCCGTAAGATCGTGAAAAGACGACATTTACTTGCGCCTTTTGGCACATTTGCATTTAGAAGAATGCCATTTGGACTCGTGAATGCACCGCTACTTTTCAAAGATGTATGATGGCAATTTTCTCGGATATGGTAGAGAGGACTATAGAGATCTTTATGGATGACTTTTCGGTCTTTGGAGCATCATTTGATGAATGTTTAAGGCATCTAGAAGCGGTTGAGCCGGTGCGAAGAATCTAACCTTGTGCTAAATTGGGAGAAGTGTCACTTCATGGTAACAGAAGGAATCGTCTTGGGGCATAAAATATCAAACCAAGGTATTGAGGTAGACAAAGCAAAGATTTCAGTAATCGAAAATCTACCACCTCCAGTATCAACAAAAGGAGTCAGAAGTTTCCTTGGGCATGCAGGCTTCTATATAAGATTCATCAAGGACTTTTCAAAGGTCTCAAAGCCCCTCTCCACATTGTTAATGACGGGGGTAGCCTTCGACTTCAATAAAGAATGCTTATCCGCATTTCAAACGCTCAAGGAGAAGCTTACCTCAGCACCTATAGTCACTGCACCAAATTGGGAGCTCCCATTTGAACTCATGTGCGATGCAAGCGACTATGCAGTTGGAGCAGTACTTGGACAGAGAATCGACAAGGTATTTAGATCCATTTACTATGCTAGTAAAACTCTAAATGACGCACAATTAAATTATGCAACCACGGAAAAAGAACTACTAGCTATAGTATATGCGTTTGAGAAATTCAGGCCATACTTGATTGGAAATAAAGTGATAGTATACACTGACCACTCTGCTATAAAGTACTTAATGACAAAGAAGGATGCAAAGCCTCGTCTCATTCGATGGGTCCTACTTCTACAAGAATTTGACGTAGAGATTCGTGATAAGAAAGGAACAGAGAATTCAGTTGCAGACCACTTGTCCAGATTGGAGAACACAGAAAGCCAGAATACCAAGGATGTGCAAATAAATGATCACTTTCCAGACGAACAACTGTTTCGAGTAAGTATGAATTCTAATTTACCTTGGTACGCTGATTTTGTTAACTTTCTTGCAGCTAAAGTTCTACCCCCAGGCTTGTCAAGACAGCAAATGAAGAGGTTTTATTCTGAGGTAAAACATTACTATTGGGAAGAACCAATGCTATACAAACACTGTGCCGACCAAGTCATCAGGCGATGTGTACCAGAGGAAGAGATGCACCAGGTTCTCACCCACTGCCACACCTTAGCATGTGGTGGACACTTTGGGGCATCAAGAACAGCGGCAAAGGTATTGCAATGCGGATTCTATCGCCAACTCTCTTCAAGGATGCCCACACCTTTGCGCAGATGTGATAATTGTCAAAGAACAAGGAACATCTCAAGACGAAACGAGATGCCTTCGCACGGGATATTGGAAGTAGAACTATTCGATGTGTGGGGAGTTGATTTCATGGGACCATTCCCGCCATCTTTTGGATATCAATATATCCTTCTGGCAGTAGACTACGTGTCCAAATGGGTAGAAGCAGTGGCCACCAAAGAAAACGACAGTAAAACTGTGCAAAAATTTCTCCAGAAGAATATTTTCACGCGTTCGCACACCAAGAGCTCTTATCGGTGATGAAGGAGCCATTTCGCAATAGGCGGTGAAGTCATTGCTTTCCCGATATGGAGTTTACCATCGCACTACAACGGCGTACCATCCTCAAGCTAATGGGCAAGCGGAAGTGTCAAATAGAGAAGTGAAAAGCATATTGGAAAAGACTGTGAACGGCTCAAGGAAAGACTGGTCGATCAAATTAGATGACGCATTATGGGCATACCGGACAGCATTCAAAACACCAATTGGTATGTCACCTTATAAATTAGTTTTTGGTAAAGCTTGTCATTTGCCAGTAGAGTTGGAACACAGAGCATATTGGGCAATGAAGAAGTTGAACATGGATACCACGCAAATGGACAAAGGAGGCTACTACAACGAGCGAATTGGATGAATTCGACACAATGCCTATGAATGCAAAGATCTACAAGTAACGAACGAAAGCATGTCACGATAAGAATTTGATACCAAAAGATTTTAAAGAAGGACAACAAGTGCTGCTATTCAACTCAAGGTTGAGATTGTTTCCAGTCAAATTAAAATCACGTTGGACAGGACCATACACAGTGGTAAGAGTATTCCCATACGGAGCAATTGAAATAAAAGGGAGAGAGGGAGCCGCCTTCAAAGTAAACGGACAGAGGTTAAAACCCTACCTAATCGATGAAATGGAATACATGAACTTGGTGACTTCTCAATCCCTGAAAGAATAAGGAACTTGCGTCCGGCTAAAAGACGTTAAAGACAGCGCTTGTTGGGAGGCAACCCAACGTTTTCAATTATGTTATTTTAATTTATGTCTTTAAGTTTATTTTATTTTTGTCTCGCACGATCTCACGGTCGAGTCTTGTGTTTTGTGATGTGATTGACAGGTACAGGGAAATAAACTGAAGAAAAGCGAGGATTTCGAGCAAGGGTAGCGCACGCGCCAGAGCAGGGCGCGCAGTAAATCGAAATGGGCCGCGCATGAAATCCGATGGAGCGCAGAGTTTAAAGGCATGCGCCGTAAGATCTGAAGAGCGGAAGTTTAAGCGCCGCGGTGTCGATTGCAGAATTCTGAAAATACTTTGATCCAAAAGCCCTACCGCCAAATCAAACACCAAGGGCTCTCCTCCTCACGAAATTAAGCACTATCCACCGCCACCACCACCATTTTAGCCAAAAACTGTAAGTCTTTTTGTCTTTTAGTTTTTCCTTTGAGTCTACACATTGGGGACAATGTGTAATTTAAGTTTGGGGGTGTTTTTTATGTGTTTCATTTTTATGTTTTATTCGAGTCTTCTGTTTGATTTTTTTGTTTATTTTGAGTCACCACAAAATTTTTTCGTTTTGAGTCATAATTGCTCACAAAGATCATGTATCTGTAGTTGCTAGAAACACCTAGTGAAGTAAGGTAAAATAATGTAACTAATTGTAGAAACTATTTAAACACCTAGGTTAGATATGCCAAAAACTCACAAAATCTGTCTATTTGGAGTTTCATGCTTGAATTGTGCATACTAAATGATTGAAAACCTATGTGTACGATTGTTTGCTATTTGAGGCGAAATAATTAGGATATGCATGCTAGGGAGATGACTCGCATTTCTTTGATAGCCAATTCTTACCTCTTTTCTATCCCAGACTTTAAAAATATATCCCTAGTCACTCTATTGAGTTAAAAATTGAAACTTTTCTTTGACACCCTATATTCCCATAAATTGTGCCATAAGTAAAAAGTTTCAAAGTGGAGTACATTGTGTTAAAAAGAAGAAACAAAAAGAGTGAACAAGTTTGATGCACCCCAATGGAAAAGTAATAAGAAAGAGGCAAAAGCCTAAGTTTGGGGTGCATAGTATAATACACTTCACTCTCCCAAAACAAAAGAGGAAAGATAGAATTGAAGTGAAGGAAAGAATCAAAAGAAAAAGGGAAAAATTGAAAAGCCAACGAGCGTATGGTACAGAAAAATGAGCCTAAATGCCCATCTTTACCAACCCCTACCTAAGCCTACATTACAACCCTCAAAGTCCTGAAGATCTCTTTTATGCATATCGAATTAGTGGAGAATAGCAAGTAAGCATGCCATAGGAATTCTTGAATTTATATGCATGATTTAGTATATTGACTTCCATTAAGCATGATGAATATGAGTTTGCGAAATATTTAGCTTCATGTGTTTAGTGTGCTGAAAATTTCATGCTATATGTTCCTGCATATTATTCTGCTAACCTTCATGTTTTTCTAGTTAACATTCATGCAGCAAAAGTGATCAATGGCAGGGAGTCTGTTTATTTTCTTTGTTGATTTTCTTATTTATTGAGTGTATTTTATTTCTTTCTTTTATCTTTGCTCGAGGCGAGCAAAGGTTAAGTTTGGGGGTATTTGATCGGTGTATTTTATATACACCTTTGAGTCATCTAGTTAGTCTTTTGTCCCGCTTTGTACATACAAAGTGTCGATTAGGATAGATTTTCTTTCTTTTGAGTCAAAGTGGCTAAAGTGGCCAAATGGCGAAAAGGAGCAGGGAAAGAGAGGAAAAGTACTAGAGTGAAACGGAGAAAGTGGCAAACGAGGCTGAAATCGAGACTGCGCCATGCGCCTCGCGATCGAAGCGGCGCGGCGCGCTTATTAGAAGAAGCTGCGAAGATTCGCGCGGCTACCTCGAAGACGAAACGAGGCCGCGGCGCTAAACATCCGAGAAGCCACGGAGTTGCAGGCCGCGGCCTCGTAATGCAGAGATATCGGGCCGCGGCGCCAAAACACCAGTATTGCGAACTTTAGGCGCCGCGGCGAGCGAACAGCGGCCGCGAAAAAATTAGGTCTTTTGACGGATTTTTGGGCCAGCACGAAGGAAAAGAAGGGAGGCGTTTTAAAACTATATATGAGAACCCTAGGCAGTTTTTGAGGGTTCCCCTTTCTAGCACAACTCAAGATTCTTGACTTGGAGTTTGGATACCATTAGCTTAGTAATTTCTTTTTCCTTTCCTTTATTTATTTCAGTTTTTGCATGATGAACTTTGAATTAGTTCTTGTCATATTCATGGCTAGAAACTAATTCTCTTATAGGGCTTTCTATGTTGAATTCTTGAACCTTATGTTATAAAGTAATGCATGCTTATGGTTATTATTCTTATTTAGAGATCTATCCAATAATTGAGTTGAATTCTTGGTAGCTAATTGACAACTAGTTATCACTATATGATTTCTAATCGATTCGAAAAGGAGGATTGTGAATATCTTTGTAAGTTGGGTAGACGGTCTTGAATTGGGGATGAAAATACCTCAATTAGATTTGTAGCGTTGATGAGAGGCTTAACAACCCTAATTTTGCGCATTGTGCGTGACGGTCAACTAGGTTTTTGTGCTTAATCCTCCTATAGAGTTACCCTTATCGAAAGTTAGGTAAGGAACAATACTGGTTGAGTGTTTATATAACCTAACGGGAGTATAAAACGATTTCGTAAACCTGCTTTCTCCAAAAGAAGAACACCATAAGTAATGCATTAACAAGTAACATAAGCGGATAGTAAGGATACATAGAAGCCCTATTCTCATCACATCTGAAGTAATTCTTTACATTTAAATAGCTTTTGAAATTCTTAGTTATAAACAACCAATCAAGTATTAATTCGCCAAATAGATACTATAAAATAGATAGTTGGTACTTGAACCCTAATCCTAGAGGACGATATTCGGTCTTATCTAAGACTATACTACTTGATACGATAACGTGCACTTGCGTTTAAAGTGTGTGCATATTTCGCGCATCAACAAGTATCGGGGTACTTTCGTCCACGATTTTAACCTATGTCTAGACAACTACATCATATTCAAATCTCCCCTCTCGAATCTCGATTCGAAATCATAAAGTGATGACAGTTAGTGATCAGTTAATTATCAAGCAATCAAAACAATATTGAATAGATCTTAATAAGGCTTGAAGAAGAAATCAATAACTATGCATTAACTATATGAAAAAGTTTCAAGCGATTCGACGAAAAACCCTAATAAAGTGATTAGCTCCTAGACATTGTCATGTCAAGAACTAATTTACAATCCAACATAAACTGAAATTAAAATAAAGGAAAGAGAAAGAACTTGAACAAGAGTCTTCAATTGTGTAGCTTGTGGCCTCCTTTTCCTCCCCCAAAGTATGATCATGAATAATGTGAGGGTTTCAGGGTTTTATATCTGAGAAAAATTGTGTTTCAAACCCTTTTAACCCTGTCAAAATTCAGCTCAGAACTTGAAAATCCCGCGTCGGCGTCGTGGCCCTGCATTTTGGCTCCACGACTCCGAAACTCCTGTGACCTCTCTGAACTTCCAGTGCCGTGGCCCTGCATTTTGGCGCCATGACGCTTTATGCCTGTAGACCCCTTGCGGTTTACAGTGTATTTTTTTGTCCGGATTTCGTCTGATTTCTTCTATGCTTCCCGGGACTTCTTAGACTTCATTTCTTGCCCTTTTATTGTGTAATTTCATCCTCAAAAGTAGTATTCTCTCATTTATAACTGTTGTGACACAAAAGAAAGAAAAAAATACCTAATACTATACTAAACAAAAATAAAAGAGTGTATAAAATACACTCAACAAACACCCATAAACTTACACTTTATTCGCCCTCGAGTAAAGCACAAAACAAAAATAAAAATAAAAACAAAGACTCTATAAAATGGATCAAGTAGCTATAGCAATGTTGCCTCAAAATCATGGATGAAAACTAGGATAATATGTTGGAACATACATAACATGAATATTTAACAATCTAGAATTTCAAGTTAGATATTTCGCAAATTCAATTATATCGTAATCACTGGAAATAGAAACACATAACCTATGCATGTCAATTTCATTCCATCTTTCCCAAAATTCTATAGAGCTGTTTACTTGATATTCTCCACTAATCATAGACATACATATTAGAGATCATCAGGACTTTCAAGGGTTGTAATGTAGGCTTAGGCAGAGGTAGATAAAAGTTGGCATTTTGGCTCAATTACGTACCATAAGTTTTTTTCATTTAACTCTTTTTTCCTTCTTTTTGACTTTCTTTTTAATCTCATGCCTATTTTCTCTCCACTTTTCTTTTTGAGAGAATGATATATATTATAAATAACAAGCACCCCCAAACTTAGATTTTTGCATATTTTTCATTGGGGTGCATCAAATTTTTATTCTCACTTTATTGCTTTGTCAACACCTTTCATCCCAATAATTTCCAATTATTACTTATGGCACAACAATGGAATCATAGAGTGTCAAACAAATATATTATTTAGGCTCAAAGCGGCTGACTGGTGATACAATTTTTTCAGGGTAGGTAATGAACAGTCAGAAGGGCTATCAAAGAATGCCTGGATCACTTCCCTAAACATGTATATCTTAACTATTTCGCCTCAAATAACAAGCAACCAGGTATTCTAGACATTTTTCAACCTTTTTTTCTATAATTGACAAGACATGGGCTAAGCACACATATCCCAAATAATTAGATGTCATGCATTTTTGGCATATCTAACTTAAGCACACAGATTTTTTCTTTCAATTCCATTACATTATCCCAATTAATCCACTCAATATCTTTAGCAACTACAACATACATGATCCAAAAAAAATCATGACTCACAAACGTATAAAACAAACAAAAAAAGACTCAAAACAAGACAATAAAACAAAGTAAGACCCCCCCCCCCCCAAACTTGATCGACACATTGTCCCTAATGTGTAAAGACTACAAATAAGGGAAAACTTACAAACACAATACAACGGTCATAACGGGGGTCTGGGAGGAGGTTCTTGAAATTGCACAGGCATCGGGACTCTCTGAACTTCTGGTGTCGCGGCGCTGTTGCCAATTTTTCCTTTTTTCAGTATTTTTGTCCCTTTTTTTACTTGGGGTCAACTTCCATTTCACATGTCATCCAAAAACACTAAACATACCAGATAGTGAGACTATTCAAGAACAAAACTAAACAAAATAAAGCAAAATGAAATAACATAATTAAAAATCAGCGCTGTCATTAACGTCATTTAGCCGGACACAATTAATCTTCACTAGTGTCCAGTGGATCCTTCTGCAAACGGGTTGCAATCCGCACGGTTATTGTTGTAGGTCTCACTTCACCTACAACAATTTTTCCAAACAAGGGCCTCAGATTTAAGATTGTCCCCCATTTACACAAGGCAGTCTTGTCTTCAAGGCTCTCTATAATGTAGGGATCAGTGAAACTCCCTACATCTCTCAACTTTTGGGGGTACCCTTCTGAGTATGGACTTTATTTTTTAGGGTCAGTAATGACATTTGGTGTTGTCTTTTCTGCAATAGGGTGGTCCTCAGTGACTTCTTCTTTCTCTACACCAACTATCTCTCCAAATTCCTCAACAACTTGTTGTGGTTCAGGTTCCTCAATCTGCTTACCACTCCTCGTAACTGGGTCACTCGGTGGACTTTCTTGAGGTGTAATGGTTACCATGTCCATCAGTTGCCCGATTTCTGGTTCCAAATTCAGACGATGTTCCACTTGAGTCTCCAAGTTCCTAAAAGATGACCTTGTTTCCACCATGAACTGAGTTTGGGAGTTTGTGAGTGTCAACAGTGCTGCTCTCAATTCATTCATCTTCTCTGATGGGCCTGACTTTGTGGTTGCTGGTTTCGATAGTGGCCCTGAAACTGTGATTGCTGAAATTTCCCTTGAGGAGTCTGACACTTGGTGAGCCTGAGTAAGGCTTCCTGCAGCTCATTTCGATCTTCCTGTGGAACCTGTGGGTTAAATTGTTGTTTATGATACTGTTGTTGTTGATCGTAGTAGTAGTAGTACCGCTACCCCTGATAGTAATAGTAGTCCATGTGTCCAGTTTTTTTTCTTTTTACACAAACTTTACCTACAAAATAAGAAAAACAACAAAAATTGATAAAAATATGCTCGCAGAACAAGTTAGAAACTTGTTCATAGAGCAACCAAATTAGAAATAATATTAGATAATTCGATATCAACAGTACG
Organism: Przewalskia tangutica; assembly: GCA_029844215.1. Lineage (NCBI taxonomy): Eukaryota > Viridiplantae > Streptophyta > Magnoliopsida > Solanales > Solanaceae > Przewalskia > Przewalskia tangutica. The sequence goes on from CM056732.1 coordinate 30,848,341, forward strand.
CCAGTCCCCGGCAACGGCGCCAAAAACTTATTGCGATATTTCTAGATGCTAACGCATGTGTACGTATCGTTCAAGTAATAAAGATCTGTAAGACCGAGTTATCGTCTACAGAGACTGGTTTAACAAGTACCGAATATCTAATCTATGGTATCTATTTGACTAACGTTATTTTGTTTGGTTTTATAACTAAGAACTATGATTAAAGTGATATGCAAAAAATAAACAAAAGTGATGATACGTTGGGTTTTAAACAGTTATGAAGGAAATAGGGCTTCCAATCTCCTCAACTATCCACTATTTCACGTGTTAATGCAATGCTAATGACTCTTTTTCTTATTACGATAGCAGGTTAACTAATCTGTTCTATATTCCGGTTAGGACATATAAAAAATCAACCTTGTACCACACATGAGGATTAAGAGCAATAACCTTAAACACTACACAAGTATCGGGGTACTTTCGTCCACGATTTTAACCTATGTCTAGACAACTACAACATATTCAAATCTCCCCTCTCGGATCTCGATTCGAATCATATAAGTGATGACAATTAGTGATCAGTTAATTATCAAACAATCAAAAAAATATTGAATAGATCTTAATAAGCCTTGAAAAAGAAATCAATAACTATATGAAAGAGTTTCAAGTGATTCGACGGACAACCTTAATAAAGTGATTAGCTCCTAGACATTGTCATGTCAAGAACTAATTTACAATCCAACATAAACTGAAATTAAAATAAAGGAAAGAGAAAGAACTTGAATAAGAGTCTCCAATGGTGTAGCTTGTGGCCTCATTTTTCTCCCCCAAAGTATGATCATGAATAATGTGAGGTTTTAGGGTTTTATATCTGAGAAAAATTGCGTTCGGACCCTTTTAACCCTGTCAAAATTCGGCCCAGAACCTGAAAATCCCGCGTCGGCGTTGTGGCCTTGCATTTTGGCGCCACGACGCTTTATGCCTGTAGACCCCTCGCAGTTTACAGTGTATTTTCTTGTTCGAATTTCGTCTGATTTCTTCTATGCTTCCCGGGACTTCTTAGGCTTCATTTCTTGCCCTTTTATTGTGCAATTTCATCCTCAAAAGTAGTATTCTCTCCTTTATAACCGATGTGACACAAAAGAAAGAAAAACGCACCTAACACTATACTAAACACAAAATAAAAGAGTAAAATACTAACTGAAAAGGACTCAAAATAGTGTATAAAATACACTCAACATCTATTTCCATTAGCTTCATTCGTCACAAGTAACCTTTCCACCTGGCTTAGAACAGATAGTCATTCCCTAAAGAACCCATAACCACTAGTTCATATTCTGCTACTACAATTCGGTCAAGTCGAAGCCAAACTTAACTTTTCATGACTTATACGACATTTATCCTCGTACATCTTGAAACATAACGAGCACGTCAGATACCAATTTGTTTCCCTTCATATAGCGGAGATTGATCCATCTAATTTCTTTTTCTTGCACCTTTGTATTATCATTACCACTTCCTAAGGATATCACCGAACTGAGGAGTCCCAATCATACCCCACTAAACTGAACCTTTAAATTATAACTGAAGATTGAAATTGGTCATGCATTCGTATCACGGTATCACATCTTATACCCTACCACCTGAAGTCATAGCAAACCACTAACACATGAATTTCCCTCCATCGATGATATAATAGGAAGAAGAAGTTTCAGATACCAATTAGAATAAAGTAGTACAAATGAATAAAAGAAGTGAAGATTTCCTAAATGTCTTATAGCCTCTCGAGGATGGGTACATACATGTACGTACCTGTCGCGCACGTTTCTGACCGGAGGGTCTAAAAGGAACTGCAACGTTGCTCGCTTGGCGCGGTTCCCTGGATTGAGCAAAAATGCTTGTGTTGAGGAGTCGCCACCTAATTATTTAAGTGAATTAGGACACTTTTAAATAGCACAAAAATGCTACAAATGATCTCCATTTAATGGTCTACGAACTAATAAGATTCTGGATAAGGGTTCTTTATTATCCTAAAGGGAAGATATTAGACATCCTTTAAGATCCGCTAACTTGCGGTTATCCGATCAAACCTAGGTTAATTATTTATTGGCTTTAAAAAATATGTGTGAAAAAAATATGTAATTTAAGAAAAAGAATGTTTTGAAAGTAGTGTGACAGACCTAAAACTAAATAAACTAGCGGTTTCCGATTTTAATCTATCATTTTAATTATTAATTCTACATCTACCTATTCTAAACATTTTCAATCATTTACAATTACAATAAAATGCAATGCTGAATAAAATAAACCTAAAATTAAATAAAACATAAAATAAAACTCTGAAGGGACATCTGTTTATCTTCTTTAGCCATTTTTAGGCATTCTGCACAAGATGTATCTCCGGATACCTGTATAAACACTTAGTAAAAGTGTTAGTAAGAGAATAAATAATTATCAAACAATGACAATAGTTATTATGTAAATCAAAATTAAAACCCGTCTTTTGTGCAGGGGAGACCTTGGATATCAGACGAAGATTCCTTCACCGACCCGGATACTGCCATATCCGACCCAGATTCTGCCCGACCCAGAATTAATATATATTTTTTTGCATCTTTTCCAATAACCAACAACAACAAAAAAAAACCGATTCTGAAATTTATTACCCGATTCGGTGACCCGAATTCGGGTAGACCCGACACGGATAGTGAATCCGGACCCGAAAATTCGAATCCGAAACAGAAATTTTTCAAAATTCAGATAACCAAATATAAAAATATATACAACATTCTGGAATTTTTTTGACCCGGGTCGGTGACCCATATTCGGGTCGAACCGACCCGGAACAGGAAACCAAAGTCCGAAAATTCAAATCTGGAACATACAAAATTCTCAAAAATTCAGATAACCAAACATAAAAATATACATAATATTATGGAATTTTTTAGACCGGATCGGTGACCCGCATTCGGGTCGACCCGACCCGAAACAATAAACTGGAGACCGAAAATTCGAATCCGAAACAAAACAAATTCTCAAAAATTCAGATAACCAAACATAAAAATATACATAATATTCTGTAAATTTTCAGAAATATTTTGAACCGGGTCGGTGACCCGGATTCGGGTCGACCCCACCCGGTTTCGGTACAATCGAGAATAACAACAAACAAATCAGATTTTTCACCTTGTTTTTCTTAAATTTCCAGATTACAAAAAAACACAATATATATATATATATAATGAGCAAGAACTTTAAATAAAAATCTAACCTTTTGTTTTCGTATTAGGATCTGAAATGAAGAACAATATGTAATACCGTGATGTCCAACAACAATATTCGAACGCACAAAAAAAAATCTGAATTCTTTTGTTTTAATATTCGGGTTTTATGAACTCAATCAAGAACATCAAAGATTAATAAAAAATAAAAATACAAGTTTTTTAAGACTTTAAACTTTCGATTTTTTATTCCAACAACAATTATTTATTTTTCATTTTCGGTCCTAAAAAATGAAAACAAAACAAAAGGATGATATAAAAAATTAATACTAAAAATCGGACCCCAATATTATTTTTTTGGATCTTTTCGGGGTCCTCCAACAACAATATGAAGAACAAGAGAAAGATATATCTTTAATATATAAAAATCTGACCCCCTTAATGAAGAACGAATGGTGTTATTTGTAGATGAAGAGAGACGTTAAAGGGACAGGGGAAGAGCCGCGGGCAGCACCGCGGCTCAAGAGAGGTGGCGGCTAGGGTGAGGGGAGTGAGATAGAGGGTCTAGTTTTTTTTTGTTTTTAATTATGTGGTGTGTTTTAGGGCTAAGGGGAATAAAGGAAGTGGGGGATGGGCTTGGGCAAAATGGGCTAGGGGAATGGGTAGGGTGACCGACTGGGCCCCTCTTTTGGGACTGGACGGTTTTAAAAAATAAAAAAAATGGTTTGGGATTTTATTTTGGGGTTGAAAATGGGGTTGAATAAAAATACTTTGAACAAAAAATGAAAATGAAAAATAAAATAAAAATAATAATGTGATAATAATAAAAATATAATATTTAAGAAAAAATGTTAAATGCTTAATTTAAATAAAAAAACAATGCCTATTTTTTGTTAAAATAAAATAACATAATATTAAGGTAAAACTATGATTATGATATAAAAAATATAGAAAATGACGACAAAAAATATGGTGTCAAAATATTTAAAATAACGACAAATAATCGGGAAAAATTGGTCAAAATTGGGTGTCAACAACATGCCCCTCTTTGGCTGGAGATGATGGAAGAGTCTTCGGACAAAAATGTTGACTTGTAGCCAATTTTGTCTGAAGTAATAAACTAGAAAATCAAAATCGGGGCTAATGCAGATTCAAAATATTGTCCCAGTGTCGAGTTATGATTACACTAGGTTACAGATGCGGCGGGGTGCTAAAAGAGATCAGGATGTTGGTGGCTGATGGTATCATTATGTTGACGTGATGTTGATAGCTTATGGCGTCATTGTGTTGATGATGCTGATGGCGTCATTATGTTGACGAGATGTTGATGACGTCATTGTGTTGACGTGCTGATGATGTCATTGTGTTGATGATGATGATGACGTCATTGTGTTGACATGATGTTGATGGCGTCATTGTATTGACGTGCTGATTGCGTCATTGTGTTGACGCGATATCATCATTGTGTTGACGATGCTGATGATGCCGGTGCTCAGGCGATATGCATATGACGCCGGTGCTCAAGCATATCAGAATTTAAATACATGACAGAAATATGATGATGGATGACGCCGGTGCTCTGGAGTTATGCATATGACGTCGGTGCTATAGTGTTATGCATATGACGCCGGTGCTCTAGCGTATCAAAATTTAAATTCCTGACAGAAATATGATGTTGGATGACGTCGGTGCTCTGTCATTATGTGTATGATGCCGGTGCTCTGGCATTATGTGTATGATGCCGGTGCTCTGACGTTATGCATATGACGTCGGTGCTCTAGCGTATCAGAATTTAAATGCCTGACAAAAATATGATGTTAGATGATGCCGGTGCTCTGGCGTTATGCGTATGACGCTGGTGCTCTGGCGTTATGCATATGGCGTCGGTGCTCCAGCCAAACAAAAATTAAATATGATACTGGATGAGGTCGGTACTCTGGCGTTATGCATATGGCGTCGGTGCTCTAGCGTAACAAAATTTAAATGACTAACATAAATTAAATATGATGCAAATGAAGTATGTGCAAGGACGAAATGTAACGACATAATGATAAGTGACCTTGAGGCCGAAATATTATTCTGGTGGGTCAAGATGTTTTCTCTATACACACGCAAATGAACGTGATCCTTGTGGGCCAAACTGTGATGCGGAAGTTCTTTGTCAAATTAAACACTCATGTTGCGGCTTCCTTGCCTTTATACTCAAAGAGTGAGTTTGGGGGAGGGGCGGTTATTCGCGTTGACATTGTACCATTGGCTCTTGATGTTTGCAAGCTCAGACTGATTTGGACTGAAGGCTCAATTGTCCGACTCTTTTCCATGTATATTGCCGTCTTCTTGCAATGAATCCTTAAAAATGCCCCAGTTTCTGGTGGGTGAAGATGATGAACTTTCAACTGGGCAAAACCGAGTCTTGCTGCTATCAAGGCGATCAGGTGGTTTTATTTATTTATTTATTATTTTTTTAATCAAACATGGATGCAAAGCTAATGTGGGGACATAGGCGATGTACAATGAGTCGATGAGAATGTGACCCTAAAAAATGCCCCAGTTTCTGGTATATGAGGATGTTGAACTCTCCACTAGATAAAATCGAGTCCTGTGCAAAACAAGGGAGAAATATTTCTAATGTGTGACTGAAGCCGATGTGGCTGCCTACGTATCCCGCCGAGGGAATCAGGTCAGAACGTTGTTTGTGATGCAAAAGATAAGGATTTTTAAGGTTTTCAATAATATGGGACCGAAGCCGATGTGGCCGCCTACGTATCCCCCGAGAGAATCAGGTCAAGACGTAGTTCATGATAAGCAAAAGAGGATGTAAAGTATATAGATATATTTTTTTTTGTTTTTCTGCAAAGAAGAATGAAAAGACAGAATCACATTTTGACTTCAGTTGGTACCAACAATTAGTATTGTGCATAAGGATTTTCGTTTCTTACTTTTTGTTCGACCGAGACTGACTCCAAGATAATTTCTACAGTTTCAGATGGTACCTCAGACATACCTAAGTATCGACACTTGCTTCAAGCCAAGATTTCAAATTATACGTATCCTCATGTTTCAAATGCCCTCACCGAAAGAAAAGTCCCTTTCTCATATAAATTCCAACATTTTGAATTTTGGGACGTTTAGAGAAGTACACTCACACTCAGAAAGATGTTCTATGCATGCAAATGTGATACCATAGGCTTGACCGTCATGTAAGTCTCCACTAATGTGAGAACCCTCAGTATAGGATCATGTAAGACTTGTCACGGGTTTGTAATGTAGTCTTGGGGAAATGAAGGATATTATTTGGGTAAGGAGTGACTAATCATTCCTTGAGCGTTGGATTATTTCTGCGCTTGACATCTGTGTGCCTTGATACTGATCTGCTTCTTTTTGTCCTTTTCTTTTGGACTAACTTCTTTTGAATTTTTCGTTCGGAGCTTTTCCCCCTTTTCAGAGTTATTTTCTCTTCTTTTGATTTTAGTTTTTCAAGGGATAAAGTTGCAAAGTCTCAAAAGAGAAAAATAAAACAAAATCAAAGGACAACTTCACACAAAGAGCGGAATACAAAAATAGCAAGCAGATTGCATGAAAATCAAATGCGTGCCCTAACGTGCATTCGGTCTCTCTTATGCCAGAGATGAGCCTAAGCGTCAAATATGCGAGATTATAATAGATTAATCTAAGCCACTTAATTGAAATGTGTTTTGCTGGAAATAAAAGTTACTTTATCAATTCCAACATGTCATGATTGGGCTTGGATCCATCTATCATTATCATGATACACATAATATGTTGATTGATCGTTGAGTTGTGAGACCGTTCGACAATTTGGTGGATTTCTTAATTGTGGATTCGATACCAATGATCGATCCACCTAAGATGTATGCATGCATGACTTAAGATAAAAGGGCGGTATAACTCTATCCTAATTTTTCCAAGATTTGGCTTACTAGACCCATGGTTCCCAAGCGGACTGCTCGAGTGAGAAGGCTACGCAGCCACCGGATGGTCCGGATGCTCCGCGCCTTTGCCATCTCTCCTAAAATTTGAACTTTTGAAAGAAATTTTGCGGGTGCGCAAAACACAGCTCGTGTGTATTGTGTGATAGTGTCAATTTTTCAGAATGAAAGAACTATGAACGGAACGCCAACTTAAGGTAAGCAGTAAAAAAAGTAGCAATTACAATAGTTTACAATAAATAAATAATGTAAAACACAAAAAATAAAATAAAAGCAAATCAAGCTAAACAATAATAAACCTAGGTTTGCTATGGTTAAGAACCTGATATCCCCAGTGGAGTCGCCATGCTGTCGCACCCGTTTTTGATCGGAGGGTCTGAACGGAACTACAACGTTGCTTGCTTTGGCGCGGTTTCCTGAATTGAGCAAAAATGCTTGTGTTGAGGAGTCGCCGCCTAATTATTTAAGTGAATTAAGACACTTTTAAATAGCATACAAATACTACAAATGATCTACATTTAATGGTCTACGAACTAATGAGATTCTGGATAATGATTCTTTATTATCCTAAAGGGAAGGGATTAAGCATCCTTTAAGATCAACTAATTTTCGGTTATCCGATCAAACCTAGGTTAATTATTTATTAGCTTTAAAAAATATGTGTTTGAAAAATATGTACTTTAAGAAAAAAAAATGTCTTGAAAGTAGTGTGACGGACCTAAAACTAAATAAACTAGCGGTTTCCGATTTTAATCTATCCTTTTTAATTATTAATTCTACATCTACCTATTCTAAACATTTTCAATAATTTACAATTACAATAAAATGCAATGCAGAATAAAATAAAACTAAAATTAAATACAACATAAAATAAAACTCCGAAGGGACATCCTTTTATCTTCTTTAGCCCTTTTTAGGCATTCTGCACAAGATGTATCTCCGGATACTTGTATAAACACTTAGTAAAAGTGTTAGTAAGAGAATAAATAATTATCAAATAATGACAAGAATTAATAAGTAAATCAAAATTAAAACCCATCTTTTGTGTAGGGGAGACCTTGGATATCAGACGGAGATTCCTTCATCGACCAAAGTGTAGTATTTATTCAAGTAAGTAAATTAACAAAATAAATAAGTCCATGGCGGAAAAATCCGCCCCGAAATTGATCTGACCCGGATACTGCCCGATCCGACCCAGATTTTGCCCGGCCCAGATTTAATATATATATATATTTTGGTGTCGCACCCAAGATGGGTTACCTATGTATCACACCGTATGGTGCGAATCGCACACGCGTAGTCCGTAAAGCTATAGTAAAATATGTTTTTATTTTATATTATATATATATATATATATATATATATATATATGGTAATAAATCAAACAAAATAAACCTTCTAAAAGAAGAAGAAAAAGCTAGTTAGCATAGGCCGAATAATCATGGAAACAATATGCACAGATCGGAAGCAGATTGCATGAAAATCAAATGTGCGCCCTAACATGCATTGGGTCTCTCTTATGCCAGAGGTGAGCCTAAACGCCAAATATGTGAGATTATGATAGATTAATCCAAGCCACTGAATTGAAATGCGTTTTGCTGGAAATAAAAGTTATTTTATCAATTCCAACATGTCGTGACTGATCTTGGATCCGTCTATTATTATTATCATGCTACACATAATATGCTGATTGATCGTTGGGTTGTGAGACCCTTTGACAATTTGGTGGTTTTCTTAATTGTGGAGTCGATACCAAAGATCGATCCACCTAAGATGTATGCATGACTTAGGATAAAAGGGCGGTATAGCTCTATCCTATTTTCTAAGATTTGGTTTACTAGACGCAAGGTTCCCGAGCGGACTACTCGAGTGAGAAGGCTACGCGGCCACCGGATGGTCCGCGCAAAACGTCAACTCTCCTAAAATTTGGACATTTGAAAGAAATTTGCGGGTGCGCAAAACACACCTCGCGTGTAATGTGTGATTGTGTCAATTTTCGAACGGGAGAAAATATGAGCGGAATGCCAATTTAGGAAAATCAGTAAAAAAGAATAGCAATTAAAGTAGTTAATTACAAAATTAAAAGCAATCAATTTAAGCATTTACAACAAAAATAAAAGCAAAATAAAGCACAATATTTAATTAACCTGGATTTGCTATGGTCAAGAACCTGATATCCCCAACGGAGTCGCCATGCTGTCGCGCCCGTTTTTACCGCGGGGTCGGAACGGTGCTCTTTGGCGCGGTTCCCTTGACTATGCAAAATGTTTGTGTTGAGGAGTCACCACCTAACTATTTAAGTGAATTAGGACACTTGAACTATTGCAATAAAAATACTGCAATTGATCTCCATTTAATGGTCTGCGAAATTAATGAGATTCTAGATCCGTGTTCTTTATTATCAAGGGAAGGGGTTAGGCATCCTTTAAGATCCGCTAACTTGCGGCTATCCGATCAAACCTAGGTTAATTATTTATTGACTTTAGAAAATATGTGTTTGAAAAATATACAGTTTAAGAAAAAGGATGTTGTAAAAAAAAGAATATTCTTTGAAAAAAGATATGTATTTATATGATATAATTTATAAAATATAATGTAGAGTTGATTTTTTACTAAAATGTATACATTTGTATGACAATATAAAAATGTAAAAAATATGTATCTATTTATAAAGAATGCAATTATTGACAATTTTAATAGTAAAACAAAAGATAAATTGTTTGTAATTAAAAGAATGATTTATACCATTTTATTATATATCGGATAAAAATAACCAATTTCTTTTTTAAAATATATTTATAAAGAATGCAATAACGTATATTTTTTCAAAGAATATTCCTTTTTTACAATATCTTTTTTCTTAAACTGTATATTTTTCAAACACATATTTTCTAAAGTCAATAAATAATTAGCCTAGGTTTGATCAGATAGCCGCAAGTTAGTGGATCTTAAAGGATGCCTAACCCCTTCCCTTTAGGATAATAAAGAACTTTGATCCAGAATCTCATTAATTTCGCAGACTATTAAATGAAGATCAATTGCAGTATTTTTATTGCAATAGTTCAAGTGTCCTAATTAACTTAAATAATTAGGCGGCGACTCCTCAACACAAGCATTTTGCTCAGTCCAGGGAATCGTGCCAAAGAGTATCGTTCCGACCCCGCGATAAAAAATGGGCGCGACAGACCCAGATTATGCCCAACCCAGAATTAATATTTCTTTTTGCATCTTTTCCAATAAGCATCAACAAAAATAAAAAAAAACAGATTCAAAAATTTAGTACCCGGGTCGGTGATCCGAATTCGGGTCGACCCGACCCGGATAGTGAATCTGGACCCGAAAATTCGAATCCGAAACAGAAATTTTTCAAAATTAAGATAACCTAATATAAAAATATATACAACATTCTGGATTTCTTTTACTGTGGTGACCTATATTCGTCGATCCGACTAAACAAGAACTCGAGTCAAATTAATTCGATCTGAAAAATTCTCAATAATTCAGATAACCAAACATAAAAATATACATAATATTCTGGAATCTTTTAGACCGGGTCGGTGACCTGCATTCGGGTCGACCCGGAATAATAAATCGGATTCGAATCCGAAACAGAAAAAATTCTCAAAAATTCAGATAACCAAACATAAAAATATACATAATATTTAGTCTTGACGTGAATGAATTACAACCAATAAAAATTCACAATGAATTACTCGAGGCAGCCTCAAGATTACTTGGACAAAGGCTTGTTCCGGATAGCAGACCGACCAATGGGAATCGAGACATCACCGTTTACGGGAGTTCATTTTAGAATAGAGAAATAGTAGAAACTAAGGGTACGCTCTCTAGAAGATTTACTGGGGCGCCTCTCTTTCCTTATAGTCTTAAGAGTGAAAATGGCTTTTCATGCCTCTCCTTACAATAAAGTCAAGTGGTCAACGCTCCTCTCCTTAACAGTCGAGTGGCTTTCAGCTCCTTTCTCTTCTCTTTCCTCAAATGGAAAATAGAATAAGCCCTTTTCGGAGTAAGGGCGGTTAGCTTCAATGTGTTTAGGCTTTCGTCCCTTCGCCTATAGACGGCGACTTGGCTTCGGGTCATTTGACGGAAATGGAAGGCTTTTCCCTAGAGATATTCGCCTTTGAATTCTTCTCCGCCTACTGACTGCTACTTTGCTAGATGCTCCTATTTCCATTCGCGAGTGGCTAAAGAGAAATTTGCTTGTTCCGTAATTCAAATTGCTCCTTCGGATCACTAAGTAAAATCTTGCAGGAATAATCGTTGGGTACCCTGAACGGGTGAGAAATCCTGGAAAAGGTGCCCGGTTTTCGTCGAATCTTTTTTATCACCTTAAAAAACTTGGCAATATGCACTTGATAATACCCCGACCGCAAATCAAACTTCGTGAAGCATTGTGCTCCAATAGTCTCCGATTGAAAACAAAAAGCTGAAGCGAGAGATATACCTTCTGGAACTTTCTGCTACTCCTGGGTATAGGTACATTACAATTAGACAATATAAGATAGCAAGGGCCTTTCTAAAAGGTTCTGGAAATTTTCAAAAATATTTTGGATTTGGGTCGACCCGACTCGATTTCGGTACAACCGAGAATAACAACAAAAAAATAAGATTTTTCACCTTGTTTTTTTCTTAAATTTCCAGATTACAAAAAAAAACACAATATATAATATAGTGATGTCCTACAACAATATTCAAACACACAAAAAAAATCCGAATTCTTTTGTTTAATATTCGGGCTTTATGAACTCAATCAAGAACATCAAACATTAATAAAAAATAAAAATACAAGTTTTTTAAGACTTTAAACTTTTTATTTTTTATTCCAACAACAATTATTTCTTTTCATTTTCGGTCCTAAAAAATGAAAACAAACCAAAAGGATGATATCAAAAATTAATACTCAAAATCGGACCCCAATTTTTTTTTGGATCTTTTCGGGGTCCTCCAACAACAATATGAAGAACAAGAGAAAGATATATCTTTAATATACAAAAATCGGACCCCCTTAATGAAGAACGAATGGTGTTATTTATAGATGAAGAGTAGTGTTTGAAATTCAAAAAAATAAAGGGTAAAGTGAAGATTTTTGGCCGGATTTTGAGGGATAGGGGTATGGGGGTGTCAGGGAGTGGGTGAGGGGTGTGGGCGACGTGATGGGGAAGAGAGACGTTGAAGGGACAGGGGAAGAGCCGCGGGCAGCGCCGCGGCTTAAGGGAGGTGGTGACTAGGGTGAGGGGAGTGAGAGAGATGGGCTAGTTTTTGTTTTTGTTTTTAATTATGTGGTGTGTTTTAGGGTTAAGGGGAATAAAGGAGTGGGGGATGGGCTCGGGCGAAATGGGCTAGGGGAATGGGTAGGGTGACCGGTTGGGCCCATCTTTTGGGCCTGGCCGGTTTAAAAAAAATGGTTTGGGCTTTTATTTTGGGGTTGAAAATGGGGGGGGGGGGGGGCAGTTGAATATAAAAAGGGTTTATAAAAATGCTTTAAACAAAAAATAAAATTTTAAAAAATAAAAATAACAATGTGATAATAATAAAAATATAATATTTAAGAAAAAATGCTAAATGCTTAATTTAAATAAAAAAATAATGCCTATTTTTGTTAAAATAAAATAACATAATATTAAGGTAAAACTATGATTATGATATAAAAATGCAGAAAATGACGACAAAAAATATGGTGTCAAAATATTTAAAATTACGACAAATAATCGAGAAAAATTGGTCAAAATTGGGTGTCAACAGTATCTATCTGCGAGACTCTACTAAGCACTATCATTTTACTCGTGAGACCGGTGAATCTAGAGCTCTGATACTAACTTTGTCACAACCCAAATCACGGTAGTCGTGATGACACCTACACTATCCCTCACCAATTCTAAAATCCTTTTGACATTTAATAAAACATTGCGGAATAAATAAAGGAATTATCAATATATAACAATTATTTCTTCAACTTATAATTATGAAATCCTTACAACACAACTCTCTCAAAACCAGGTCTGACTTGTACAATGACTACTAAGATTATAATAGAAATAGAATTAGACAACCATTGTCTTGGATGAATAAAAACAATCTAACTGAGACAAAAACCAAGGCTGCCGATAGGATGAGTGGCATGCCCTAATCTCCATGTACACAATATGCAACCTGAACTAGCTATATACATGCATCCACGTAAAAGATGCAGCAAGCGTAGCATTACTACTCAACGTACCCCCGTAGACGTCATAGGCCGACAACGACGAAAGTTACGTAATAGGCATAAATATCAAGTTGTCTCTCAAGTAGGTCCTATTCTAGACAGTTCACAAAAATCACATTGTTCACATAAGAGTTCAATCATAGTCAAGGACAATTCAATTCATATTGCACACATGGATATTACACATTACCCACTAATCAGTAAACTCTGTCTAAGTCATATTTATGTTGTCACCACCTACCCAAGTTATTAATAATCAATTAAGACATGTTGACCCTAGTACACAACATCATACCAAAATCCTTTCCAAGGGGTATCAAGATTAGTCTGATCATAACAATATTAGCTTCTTATTCTCTCTAACTCCTGGGTTTAATTACAGTTTTATACAAGTAAGGGAAGGACACATATTCCTTCATTGAATGTCCTCATTATACTCTAAGTAGAAGTCTACGTCGTACATCATTTCAGTAAGAAGTGGAATCTACATATGTACAACATACAAATCATTTAACTACAACAACAACGACTTGACCAGTTATTTACTAGATTCTCTATCAAATAACGTTATCAATCATCAAGCAATACAAGACATACACAATTCTCTATAATCAACATGATAGATCTGTCTATAGAATCCACTAACCATAATATAATTTGACAGTGTGTACTCAGACTCATAAAGGGGTAACCACACAACCCAATTCACAAAGAACAACCCAATCATGCCAACTAATCTGGTCTAATCATGCAGATGATTGTTGTAGGATTTACAGGACAGCTCAAGGCCTGGTGGGATAATTATCTCACTACTGGGCAAAAAGCCTCAATTACTAATTCAGTCAAACAGGAAGGGACTGAGCAAAAATCCAATGCGGTTTATACACTTGTTCTAACCATTTTTGATCAATTCACTGGTAATTATTCTACCAACTATGATAACATCAGGACACTGCTTCAAAATCACAGTTATTTTATATTTTGCTTATGCATGTTTGAAGCCTAATGATAGGCCAAAACCCTATACTGTATAGGATGCTCTGAGATAATATGAATTTGTAAGGAAGATAGTAAATCCAGATATAACAGTCCATATCACTGTAGGTCCTATTATGTTTATACATGGGTAGGTTATACGCCTTGTCGTACAGAGTGCCCTCATCTGCCGACATGTCGTTAAGCCGAGTTTAGGCGTAGGCGACTAACGTTAAATTGGGTCGTTTTTTGTATTGGTCTAAGTATAACTAATGTACTGGTATAAACAGGTAGAACTTATGGGTAGAAAGTTGTTGTTACTGGTTTCCTCCTTATTCTTATTATGATAAGATCCTTACAGACCTACGTATCAGGTCTTATTGTGGTAACAAAGCCATCAGGTCTTATTGAGGTATCAGATCCCTACTATTTAAGAGTATCCTTAGACAGTATTCATTTTAAAATGAATATTTTTAAAAATTATAAGCATACTATTAAAAATGCTAGAAAAGAAGAGTATGAACTTCCTCAACAGCTTGATGCTCTTAACAAATAGACTATTCCATTTGTAGCCACAAAAGAAATTTATAATTTCGACATATTTGAAAATCTTTGAAATCGTCATGTTATTAAGACTATTGAAGAGTCAGTCCAAATGGATAATCGGGAAAAAACTATTCAGTTATTTTCTGACGATGATATCGAAAGGTATCAAACATTGCATTACAAATTTATGCATATATGTTTAGTGCAAATTGCTTTTAAACCATTAACTTTAGAAGGCTTGCCTGAAAGCTTTATGACTGTCCTAAGAGATTCCAGAAACCTTAACTGGAAACAATCTCTTATGAGTGCTATGCAGTCAAGTTTAGCCTATGGCCCAGTATATTTCAATGTCAGACCAAACCTTACTTTATCTTTGTCTGATCCAAATATATTGCATGCTTTAACTTTATATGTAAAAGCTAATGGGTATAATTACATGTCTGAAACAGAAGTTATGTGTATTTGTTATCGTATTTATTTCCGTGTGTTAGATACCATGAATTCAAACTGTAGTATTATGGATGATAAAAGAAATCGACAAACAGTCTTCATTGAGACTAATCTAGCCAAGAGGTCTAGGATTACTACTAGAAGGCCTATAAGCTGGGACGAAATAGATTATCCTGAAGATTGGCTAATTGAGAAAGCTATCCCTGTTCAATCAAGGATAGATTCAAGGATTACGCAGGTAATCCAAACTACTGATGGCAATATCCGTCTTCAGTTCAGTAAGAATTCACCTAGATTAGGTGGCTCTTTGTCATCTCATTATTTCTTATCTCCTTTAGATGACAGACCTGAAACGTCTACTGCTAGAGCTTCAGCCTCTCATGTAGATGAAGGATTTTATAAAATCACCACTCCCTCTGAAATCTCTCAGGAGGACAAGGTTGACAAAATCAAGGTTGAGAATCAGATTCCTGTTAAAGCTTCAACGGAAAACAGTAATACTGAATACAATTATTTTGATGATAATTAGTGATCTTGATAGAATTCGTATTGCATGCAGACTGGATTATGGTCCAGGTTCTGATTTAAGAAAAAATATTTCTAAAGAATTTTGGAATAATACGGACTATGCTCCTTTTTTAAAAATGGTTTCTTGAGTTATTCACTCCTGACGAATGCAAGTCTATTGGTAAACAATTTTACAATGATTTGCAAGAAAAACAAACTTTTAAACATTTTGTTAATTGGTTTGTTAGTGATTATGCTTTGCTTAATATTAATGTTATTGAAAGACAATGTCATTTAGTCACTAAGAAAGTCCTTAGGAGCATATATCCTACGGACGAACCTTTCCATTTAAAAAGGGATGATAGTGGCAAAGACCTTAGGGCCCAACCCTACATGAAACTAATTCAAGGTTCTCCTGGATGGGGAATGCAATATGATCATTTGAATGATCTGTTCAGATAAAACAACCACACCAATATTGGTCTTAAGATTCTTTTTGAACAAATGACTTTATTACAGAATAAGGTCAGTAGACTCCATAGTCTTATTGAAGAGCAAAGGATTGTCGTTGATAAACATCCTCCTAAACCTCTAGAAACTCGTGCCAACATCCAACCGTCTCCATCCATGGATGGGATAAACCTGTCAAAAAACAAAACAGATCTTGAAAATCTACTATCACAATTTCGTGATAAAATGAAAATTTCACTAGAGAAAGAGTCTACCTCTAAAAATATTGTTGGCGTCATTACCACCAACGATTCTGAGACTCCCGAAGAAGCACATATTGTTGCTGTCAAAAGACAGGATGGAATCTCAAAGGTACCCGAGATAATTATTATTATCTCAGGCCAACGCCTGTTGATGTCCTGGTAGAGGAAACTGGATTCAAGCCTGATGTTGCACCATACACTGGCACTGAGATTGTCGAATGGAACATTGATGGAGCTGGAGATAATCTAATCTTCAAAACTGGCCACAAGATGCTCATGTACGCCGCAGCTGGCAGAGCCCACAACAAGAAACAATCAAAGGTTAACATCATGCAGATGATTGTTGTAGGATTTATAGGACAACTCAAGGCCTGGTGGGATAATTATCTCACTACTGAGCAAAAAGCCTCAATTACTAATTCAGTCAACAGGAAGGGACTGAGCAAAAATCCAATGCGGTTTATACACTTGTTCTAACCATTTTAGATCAATTCACTGGTAATTATTCTACCAACTATGATAACATCAGGACACTGCTTCAAAATCACAGTTGTCCAACCCTTACCTTTTTTAGATGGTACAAAGATATTTTCCTTAGTAGGGTTTATAATCTCCCTGAAGCCAGTAGTAGCTTCTGGAAAGCCAGATTCATTAATGGTCTCCCATCACTTTTCGCCGAAAGAGTCAAAAGGACTCTCAAGATTAATGATAGTTCACAAATTCAATGGGAGGATTATTCATATGGACAACTCATTGGACGTTGCACAGATGAAGGTTTAAACCTATGCAATGACCTAAAACTGCAAAGGCAGCTGAAGAAACATAATTTGACGGAAAAATCTCAATTAGGAGAATTCTGTCAACAGTTCGCCATGGACGGACCAAGGTCTTCTCAAAATCCAAGGAAGAAAAAAGCTGGGGCTAAGCCTTTCAAGCCATACAAAGATTATTCCAGATTCCAAACAGACTCTTACAAAAAAAAACAGCTAAAAGAAGAGTCCATAGTGCAACAAGGAAGAAGGATAACAAAAGACCTAAGAAAGAACCTACATGCTTCGCATGTGGTGAAAAAGGTCATTACGCCAATCGGTGTAAAAAGAAAAAAATCAATAAGATTAATAATCTTGACATTGATGAGAGCATCAAGAATGCTCTAAAAAAGATTATGGTAGATTCAGATGAGTCCTATGATTCAGAAGATACCATGGGTACAGATTCAGATGAACCCTATTCATCTTCCTCGGAGGAAGAGACTCCTTGTTGTACCAAGGATAAATGTCAAGCCATCAAAAATAATGATGACACTGACGAAGAGTTTTATAAACTCCAAGCTCAGTTCTCCAGTTTCAACATAAGCGTCATCAATGGAGAAGAAATTAATGATATTCTTAAAGAATTTCCCGATGAAGCCCATAAGGCTAAAATCATTGACGCATTGCTCAAAGCACAGGAGAAAGACAAAACTCCTATCAAGATCAAGACTCGTATTGATCCTCCGTACAATTTCTCGGAGTTACTCACTAAGTTACAAAAGAAAAGGAACTCCAAAGATCCTATTACAACTCAGGAATTAAAAAAAGAGATTATGAATCTCAGAAGAGAGATAACTCAGATGCATGACAAATACGACAGTTTAGAAAACCGAGTTACCCTCTTAGAAACTATCTCATATTCTGAGAAAACCCCGGACATCTCCGAACAAGTAGGACATACTCATA
Source organism: Przewalskia tangutica (assembly GCA_029844215.1). Lineage (NCBI taxonomy): Eukaryota > Viridiplantae > Streptophyta > Magnoliopsida > Solanales > Solanaceae > Przewalskia > Przewalskia tangutica. The sequence goes on from CM056732.1 coordinate 30,866,623, forward strand.
TCATCAGCCAGCCTAGCACTTCCAGCCTACCTGATGACTCTATAGGTACTCTAGTCATGCGACAAAGGTGGATTACTGAGATAAACTTGTTTATCCATGACAATGCCATCCTCAAGAATGTCCCGACATTGATTAATTCAGGGGCAGATCTCAATTGCATCAGGGAAGGATTAATCCCTACTAAATACTTTACCAAAACTACCCGTAGAGTATCCGGTGCAGATGGAAGCAATTTTGACGTTTCCTACAAATTACCTAGTGCATTCATTTGCCAGAACAAAACTTCATATTAGTCAAGAACCTATCCAATGATATTATCTTAGGCATCCCTTTTATTAATGGACTAATACCCATCACCAATACTGATGAAAAAGGCCTTACATAAACCTTTGATGGAAAACTTATAACTTTTCACTGGATTACATCCCAAAAAACAATTAGTTTTGTTAATATAATCCAAAATAAGAAACAACACTTGGATTATCTAAAACAGGAGTTGATGGTTCACAAAATTTGTGACCAGCTTACTAATCCTAAATTACAGGACAAGATCAAAAGCATATAACATGACTTTGCTTCTTCTATTTGCAATGATCTACCAACAACCTTCTGGAATAGAAAGAAACACATTGTTGGACTACCCTATTTATCGGTGTATTTTATATACACTTTTTGAGTCATTTTTAGTTAGTATTTTACTCATTCAATTATGTTTAGTATAGTATTAGGGTCGTTTTCCTTTCTTTTGTGTCACAACGGTCAGAAATGGCGAAAATAAGATGAAATGAGCTTAATTGAGATGAAATTGCACACTTAAAGGGGCCAATAAATGAAGTCTAAGAAGTCCCGGGAAGTATAGAAAAGATCAGACGAAGCCCGGATGAAAACTGGACGACGAAGCGAAGAACCGCCGAAAAAATGCCACCGGCGCCGCGGCGCCGACCACTGAAGTTGTCCGAAACTCTCTGATTTTCAGGCGCCGTGGCGCCCGACTGCAGGGCCACGGCGCCGACGCGGTATTTTTGACGTTTTGGGCCGAATTTGACACGTTATCAGGGTCCAAAAGGGATAACTTTTCCTACCTACATAATCCCTAACCCTTGACCTAAAAGATTCTTGGGCTATATATATTATCTACATCATTCTCTAGAGGGGGGAATCATCCATCCATTGTACATACAACACAACTTAGGAGGCTAAGATTGGAGGTTTTTCAAGTATTTTCTTTTCTTTCTTTTGCTTTGTTTATTTCAGTTCATGTATGGAGATAATATTAGTTCTTAGCGTGACTATGGCTAGGAGCTAATTACTTTATTAGGGATTTCCTTGTGATTCACTTGAAACTCTATTCATGAATTAATATATTAGTTTGGTTTCTTCTTCACTTGTTAAAGATTTATTCAATAGTTGTTTTGATTGCTTGATAATTAACTGATCACTAATTATCTTTACTTATATGAGTTCTAATCGAAATTCGAAAGGGGAGATTGTGAATATACTATAGTTGAATAAACATAGGTTTAAATCGTGGACGAAAGTACCCCGATACTTGTGTAGCTTAATAGGTTATTGCTCTTAATCCTCCTTTGTAGTCAATCTTGTCATCGAAAGATAGAAGGGTTCTCTAGTGGGGTTGAGTGTTTTATATTACCTTAACAGGAGTATAAAACGGTCTAGTTAACCTGCTATCTTAACGTAGAAAAATAAGTTAGTCTAATTGTATTAAGGATTGAATATAGTGGATAGTTGATTAACTTGGAAGCCCTAATTCGCCATCATAACTGATTTAAATCAAATTATTTTCATAATTAGTTTATTTCCTGCATTATTATTTTAGAATTCCAACCCAATTAACGTTAACCAAATAGAAACTAAAGCATAGATAATCGGTACTTGAAAACCAGTCCCTGAGGACGATATTTGGTCTTACCTAGACTATATTACTTGTAACGATACGTGCACTTGCGTTAAGCGTGTGTATAAATCGCGCACCAAGTTTTTGGCACCGTTTCCGGGGATTGGCGTACTTTCAATATCGATTTATTTATTCTTATTTCTAATTTGGTTGCTCCAAGAACAAGTTTCTAACTTGTTCTGCGAACATCTTTTTATCACCTTTTGTTGTTTTCTTATTTTACAGGTTAAATTCGGGAAAAACAAAATTCAGGACACATGGACTACTACTATCAGAGACAGTGGAGTCATCAACAACAGCTTAATCCACAGGTTCTGAAGGAAGATCTAGATGAGTTGCAGGCAGGCATACTCAGGCTCACCAAGTGCCAGACTAAGTTTATGGCTGAGACAAGGGAGTCCCACAAAAATTTGGAGACCCACATAGGGCAACTGATGGATAAGAGCAATACACCTCAAGAAAATCTGCCTAGCGACATCATTATGGGAGGTGGTAAGAAAATTGAGGAGCCTGAACCACACCCAGCTATTGAGGAATCTGGCGAGATAGATGGAGTAGAGAAGGAATAGATTATTGAGATCTAATTATTCACCTTTTTGGATTCTGTGGAAATTCTTTTTCTTGCACCTATTGAAGAAGAAACACCACCAGTTGTCACTGTTGATCCCCAAATAGAAAGTCCATACCTTTAAAGGCACCCCCAAAAGTTGAGAGATGTAGGGAGTTTCACTGATCCCTACATTATAGAGAGCCTAGAAGACAAATCTACCTTGTTTACTTGGGAGATAATCTTATATCTGAGGCCCTTGTTTGGAGAAATTGTTGTAGTTGAAGTGCGACCTACAACAATAATGATGCGGATTGCAAGCAGTTCACAGAAGGAGCCGTCGGGCACTAGTAAAGGTTAACTGCGTCCGGCTAAAAGACGTTAAATACAGCGCTTGTTGAGAGGCAACCCAATATTTATTTATTATGTTATTTTAATTTCTTTTTTTAGTTTGTTTTATTTTGTCTTGAGCTGTCTCACGGTCTTGGGTTCTTGTCTTGTGTTTGTGGATGACTAGTGGACTAGGAGCAGACCCCGAACAGAAAAAGGAGCAAAAATGCTGAAAAAAAGGAATTCCCGTCATTAGCGTCGTGGCGTCAAAATGCAGGGCCACGGTGACGAATGTTCAGAGAGCTGCAGGATTTACAGCGACGATGCCGAAGGTTCAGAGGCCCAGACGCGTGAAAATTCTAGAATTTTTCCTCCCAGACCTCTGTTATGACCGTTGTGTTGTGTCTGTAAGTTGTCCCTATTTTTATTCTTCACACATTGAGGACAATGTGTCGATTAAGTTTGGGGGTGTCTTATTGTTTTTGAGTCTTTTTTATTTGTTTTGTGTGTTTTTGAGTCATAATTGTTTTTTAATTATTATTGATCATGCATACTGTAGTCACTTGAAACGCCTAATGAAGTAAAGTGAGATAATGTAATGGAATTAGAATCAACCATCTGAACACTTAGGTTATATATGTCAAGAATTCATGAAACCAAACTATTTGGGGTATCTTGCTTGATATATGCATTGTTAGTGATTAAACCTATGTGTCTGCTTGCTTGCTATTTGAGGCGAAATAGTTAGGATATGCATGTTAGGGAGATGACTCAAACATTTCTTTGTTAGACCTTTCTTACTATTTTTTGCCTATCCCTGACATTAAAATTGTATCCCTAGTCAGCCCCTTTGAGCCTAAAAATAAGATCTTTCTTTGACACCCTATAATTCCATACTTGTGCCATAAGTGAAGAAATTGATGTGTTTGGAAAATAAAGTGTTGAAAAGAGACAAAAAGAGAGTGAACAATTTTGATGCACCCCAATGAAAAGTAATCATAAATAGGAAAAATCCTAAGTTTGGGGGTGCCTACTATTCATCATATACCTCATTCTCTCAAAACAAAAGAGGGGAAAGATAGTTGTGAGGTTAAAAAGAAAATAAACAAGAAAATGGAAAATTGAAAAGCAAAAGAGCTTATGGTACGTAAAATTGAGCCTAAAAGCCTATTTTTACCTACCCTTGCCTAAGCCTATATTACAACCTTGAAAAGTCCTGAAGATCTCTAGTATGTGTATCCATGATTAGTGGAGAATAGCAAGTGAACATGCCATAGAAATTTGAAATTGACATGCATAGTTAGGTATTTTTACATCCATTGAGCATGATTGAATTGAATTTGCGAAATATCTGACTTGAGTGTTTAGAATGCTAAAAATACATGCTATATGTTCCTGCATATTATCCTACTAACCTTCATGCTTTTCTAAGTGACAATTGTGCAGCAAATTGATCAGTGTCTTTGAGTCATTTTGTTTTCTTTTCTTTAGTGTCATTCATTCTATTTTTTAGCTTTACTCGAGGACGAGCAAAGTTTAAGTTTGGGGGTGTTTGATCGATGTATTTTATATACACCTTTTGAGTCATTTTTAGTTAATATTTTACTCATTTCATTTATGTTTAGTATAGTATTAGGGTCGTTTTCCTTTCTTTTGTGTCACAGCGGTCAGAAATGGAGAAATGACGAAAAGAAGATGAAATGAGCTTAATTGAGATGGAATTTCACACTTAAAAGGGCCAATAAATGAAGTCTAAGAAGTCCCGGGAAGTATAGAAAAGATCAGACGAAGCCAGGATGAAAACTGGACGACGAAGCGAAGAATCGCCGAAAAAACGCCACCGCCGCCGCGGCGCCGACCACTGAAGTTGTCTGAAACTCTCTGATTTTCAGGCGATGTGGCGCCCTGCTGCAGGGCCACGGCGCCGACGTGATATTTTTGACGTTTTGGGCCGAATTTGACACGTTTTCAGGGTCCAAAAGGGATAACTTTTCCTATATACATAATCCCCAACCCTTGACCTAAACGATTCTTGGGCTATATATATTCTCTACATCATTCTCTAGAGGGGGGAATCATCCATCCATTGTACATACAACACAACTTAGGAGGCTAAGATTGGAGGTTTTTCAAGTATTTTCTTTTCTTTCTTTTGCTTTGTTTATTTCAGTTCATGTATGAAGATTATATTAGTTCTTAGCGTGACTATGGCAGGAGCTAATTACTTTATTAGGGATTTCTTTGTGATTCACTTGAAACTATATTCATGAATTTATATATTAGTTTAGTTTCTTCTTCACTTGTTTAAGATTTATTCAATAGTTGTTTTGATTGCTTGATAATTAACTGATCACTAATTATCTTCACTTATATGAGTTCTAATCGAAATTCGAAAAGGAGATTGTGAATATGTTATAGTTGAATAAACATAGGTTTAAATCGTGGACGAAAGTACCCCAATACTTGTGTAGCTTAATAGGTTATTGCTCTTAATCCTCCTTTGTAATCAATATTGTCATCGAAAGATAGAAGGGTTCTCCATTGGGGTTGAGTGTTTATATTACCTTAACAGGAGTATAAAACGGTCTAGTTAACGTGCTATCTTAATGTAGAAGAAGAAGTTAGTGTAATTGTATTAAGGATTGAGTATAGTGGATAGTTGATGATCTTGGAAGCCTTAATTCGCCATCATAACTGATTTAAATCAAAGTATTTTCATAATTAGTTTATTTTCTGCATTATTAGTTTAGAATTCCAACCCAATTAACGTTAACCAAATAGAAACTAAAGCATAGATAATCGGTACTTGAAAACCAGTCACGATATTCGGTCTTACCTAGATTATATTACTTGTAACGATACGTGCACTTGCGTTAAGTGTGTGTATAAATCGCGCACCAAGTTTTTGGCGTCGTTGCCGGGGATTGGCGTACTTTCAATATCGATTTATTTATTCTTATTTCTAATTTGGTTGCTGTGAGCATATTTTTATCACCTTTTGTTATTTTCTTATTTTGCAGGTCAAATTCGGGGGGGAAAAAATTCAGGACACATGGACTACTACTATCAGAGACAGTGGAGTCATCAACAGCAGCTTAACCCACAGGTTCTAAAGGAAGATCTAGATGAGTTGCAGGCATGCATACTCAGGCTCACCAAGTGCCAGATTAAGTTTATGGCTGAGACAAGGGAGTCCCTCAAAATTTTGGAGACCCACATAGGGCAACTGATGGATAAGATGAGCAATACACCTCAAGCAAATCTGCCTAGCGACATCATTATGAGAGGGGGTAAGCAAATTGAGTAGCCTGAACCACACCCAGCTATTGAGGAATCTGGCGAGATAGTTGGAGTAGAGAAGGAAAAGATTGCTGAGATCCAATTATTCACCTTTTAGGATTCCGTGGAAATTCTTTTTCCTGCACCTATTGCAGAAGAAACACCACCAGCTGTTGTAACACCCCATTTTAAACCGGAGTCGATAACGGGAGTACTAGCGAACCCTGCTTGAATAAAAGTGTTAGAAAATAAATAAGAAAATGTTAAAAGAATACTAAAATTTAAAAGGGTTGCCAGGAGTCGCCACCTAATTAGTTTGGGTGAATTAGGACACCTAAATGTTTAACTAGTTTAAAGTAAAACATTAACTCCATTTTAATGGTCTGCTAAATTTAATGAGATTCTGGGTAAGGGTTCTTTATTAATCTAGAGGGAAGGGGTTAGGCACCCTCTAAGATCCGCTAACTTGCGGTTGTCCTGCCAAACCTAGGGTAATTATTATGTTTAAGAAATGCAAAAATAAAAGCTCTTCCTGCTTAATAAAATGCTAAAATGTTAAAATGTTTAAAAGGTGTTTTAAGTATAAAAGGGGGCAAAAGGTGTTATAAATAAATAAAAGAGCCAAATGCTAAATGTTTAAAAGTGCTTAAAATACTAAAGGCTGCTGAAAGGTATTAAACGCTAGAAGGGTGCTAAAGTATTAAGGACAAAATGTGCTAAAGGTGTTAAATGCCAAAGGGCGATTAAAAGTGCTAGAAGTGCTAAAGAATGCTAAGAGGGTGCTTTGTGGACTAATTATGTGTGCATGCAAAGGTTATTTATAGACTAATTATATGTCCTGCTGGCTAAATTAATCTTGCTTAACCTACGTGTAGTAAAAAGTGCTTAAGATGATTTTTTGAGAGTTTAGGAGAAAAAATGTTTATGGATTTAACAAATTATTGGTTTTATGATGCAGGTTAGATTATTTTGGCAAAAAATTTAGACATGCATTACAATCTTAAAAAGCAAGTAAGCTTAAGCGATGAACTTTAAATTACCTTCCCCACTTATATGTTTAAAGACCTAATTGCTAGAAGTTCTCCTATTAGTTACAAAATTAAATAATAAAATTACAATAAATAAATAAAGGCATAAAAATAAGATAAGAAAGTTAAGAGAGTGAAGGGATTGGAGCGGATGACTCCGTCTTATTTGTTTTTCTAGGAGTTTCTGAAGCGGGAATGCGAACGCGGATACGGGTTGCCATTTGAAATGACTTGCGATGAGTCTCACCGTGAGACTCTTTATTTTGCTCCGATGCGTGCCATGTAAAAATAAAGAAAGATAAGGATTAGTATCAACCCAAAGTATATTAATAATGCATTTAAAAATGGCGTAGTTATGCAAACTTAATAGAGACATCCACATAATGTATAATTATGCATTATTATCCGTATTGATCTAGAGGCAGACAACGACATCCACGGAAGTAAACAAATAAACTGTTCTGGTTTTCTCTGGTTCGTTCAAGTAATTATTCAAAGCAGGGGGTGGAATTTAAGTTAACCATTTCAGAGTTTCGAACTAGACAAATGCAACAAATGACAAGGCATGATGTTTAGACCCAAGGGAAAGGTCAAGGAACATGATAAACAAGTTGTTAACTATACAGGGACAAGTATTAATCACAGGATACCATCAAAAGAACACTAAGCAAAATGGTTTTGTCCCTTAATCTGGTAAAGTAAAATAGGTATGTTATTTTAATAACCGATTTAAAATTATCCAACATGAACAAATTCAGTTTTTTGGCAAAAGAAGGATTTAGATACACCATAATACACAAATAGTCAATTGTATGCAGTTATCTTAACTGCTAAGTCGGCAACAGTAGAGGCGGAAGAAAACAACAAACATATTGAGCAAAGTGAATATTTATGCCAAGACAAGTATGTGATACTAATATGTGCATTACTTAGCCCCTTATTAAACTGATACGATGCATGACAGCTTAGGCAAGTGTCAATATGACTGTATTTCTTGACAAGGAATGGTAGCAACCCAACTAAAGTTAAGACCAATTCAAATACACATACTTAAGCAACTAGTAAAAGCAAATGTATGACTGGACAGTTTCAGAAAAAAACCAGACGCGACGAATACATGCTGGCAAAAGATGAATCAGACATATGTGTGCAATTTTGATCAGAAAAAGTGTAGATTATAACAAAGAATAGAAATGCGCATGCCAAAGAAAGCGGGCATGGCGTAATCGCGACGTCTTAGTCTCGTATTATTCGTATTACATTAGAATAACCAATTCATAATAGCAATTAATTGACTGAACCTTAGAACAATATCACCCATCACAGGGTATTTCCCAAAAATCTGCCAACATTCACACGACCAAGCAGCAAATACTTATTACTAAATCAGAACTCCACTACTGAGTGAAATAACCTCACATCTATCTGATCCAAAAAGAACTAAACATACTTAATCGAATAACAGACAACATAAAATACATAAACACACAAGCTTGAACAGTTATAACATAATGTATAAAGATTCTGATTTACTTTGAAATGCATCATGACAAACTCGTCTGAATTCTATAAGCAGACAGAGCCAAATCTCGGTTACAGAAGGACGAACATACTAACATGCCATGAATGCCAACATAAACACATAACCAAATATAGTCTGGAAATACATAACAGAAAATGCATAAATTCACATAAAGGACTGAAATTCGACAGGAAAGTGAATTACCTTCTCCGGACAGCGAGCCGGGGCAGCGTATCAAGTCGTCGGTCCAATCGACGGGTTTTGGGTTTTGCTATGCGGATGAAAGGGAGAAGGTTTACTCACTGATTTTTTTTGGCTGGAATTAAGAGAAGGGTTCGACTGATGCTAAGGGTGTCCCCGTCGATGCTATGAGTCCCTGTCTTTTCTGCTCTGTGTGCTTAACTGCTGCTCAGGGTCCCTAATTTTTGAATCTCTCCCCTCTCTGCCCTAAATTGCTATGTTGTTATTGTACTCCTCTGAGCCCTGCCTTACTCTGTTCGACCCCCCCTTCGATTGGTCTGTTGCATGTCGTTATATAGGCTAACCCTAGGTTCTAATATTGGTAAGCAATTAGGGCTGATTCTAGGCTGAGATTTCGAAAAGATTTGGGTAGATTCGATTTATAATTGGGTGCTGGTTTATGGTAAGAAATCACTGAAGACGTGTGTGCAGGTAAAGGGAAAGGAAAGTCGCCGGATTCTCAGGCGAGAATCTCGGCGACTGTGAGGTGCTTTGCGGCGATTGAAACTTGGGTTTAGGTTAAGTTTTAGTCGACAGGGAGGGCTGAAGTCTGGACTGAGGACGATGGAATGGGCTTAGGGAAATAAGGGGAAAAGGGAATGGGGCCTGGGTGTGCGGGTCGCGGGTTGGGCTGCATTAGTGGGCTGGGTAGTTATTAGGGTATTAGTAAATTAGTTAATTCTAGGCAAGTGTATTAATAATTAACTTAACAAATGTGATTAAATTACTTAGGTGCTTTATCAATCTAACTGTTATAATAAATAAACGCGGGCGTGCTATTTAATTAGTGCTTTTTAGAATGCGGCGCCATTATTAAATTATTATTTATTTATGCCTGTATTAATGTTTTATTGCTCCATTTTATTATTTTAAAATTATTAGAATTATTGTTGAAAATTAGTGTGATTCTATAGTTAATGACTGGACGGGAGGGTCAAAATTGGGTGTCAACAGTTGTCCCTCTTTGTATGGAGATGATGGAAGAATCTTCGGACAAAGACGTTGACTCATAGCCAATTTTGTCTCGACCCTCAGAACTAGAATGTCGGGCAATTTAGGCAAGCCTGACGCGGACTCAAAATTGTCCCAGTGTCGAGTTATGATGACACTGGTCTACCATGGTCAAAACACCAAAGTGGGCTAACGCGACTAATTTGTCCGATGTCGAGTTATGACGACACTGGGCTGTGGTGTAAAGAATAAAAATAAAATAAACGGGCTTGAACCTGGGGTGTACCGCTATGGCTTATGGTACTGGGTTTTATTGTGATGTGGAACGAGTGGACCGACGCTCGAGGCCGCTTCTGCCATTCATTGGGAAGGTTGGCCCCCCAACAAATTGTCCCGGTTCGCTGTAAGATAAAATCCACGTTGTGCTCCTGCTCCTGCATGCTAAGACTTAAGCAAACGGTTAGTGCATAACTGTCGAAACAAAATAATGTAAGAATGTAAATTTTGTGTTGTGGTTGTAGTCAAAATGAAATGATGTGATGATACGCCGTCTTGTATAGACGAGATGCAGATGACGCCAGTGTGGCGTTATCGTCTCAGATGGACGAAATGCAAATGTCGCTTGTGGCGGGCGGAATCATCTTGTATGGACGAAATGCAAATGACGCCTTGTATGGGCGTTCTCGCTCAGATGGACGAGATGCAAATGACGCCAGTATGGGCGTTATCGCTTGTATGGACGAGATGCAAATGACGCCAGATGGGCGCTTCGCTCAGATGATGGACGACGATATGATGCTTGTATGGCGCTTCGCCTTGTATGGACGATGCATATGACGCCAGATGGGCGTTATCGCCTTTGTATGGACGAAATGCAAGTGACGCCAGATGGGCGTTATCGCCTTGTATGGACGAAATGCAAATAACGCCAGATGGCGCGTTATCGCCTTGTATGGACGAGATGCATATGACGCCAGATGGGCGTTATCGCTCAGTATGGACGAAATACAAGTGACGCCAGTATGGCGTTATCGCCTTGTATGGACGAGATGATATGACGCCTTGTATGGGCGTTATCGCCTTGTATGGATGAAATGCAAATGACACCTTGTGTGGCGTTCGCTGTAGGACGACGATATGACGCCAGATGGGCGTTTCGCTTTGTATGGACGAGATGCATGACGCCTTGTTTGGGCGTTCGCTTGTATGGATGAGATGCAAATGACGCCTTGTATGGCGTTCTCGTCATGTATGGACGAGATGCATATGACGCCAGTATGGGCGTTCTCGCTTGTATGGACAAGATGCATGACGCCTTGTATGGGCGTTTGTCTTGTATGGACGAGATGCATGACGCCAGATGGGCGTTTCGCTCAGATGGATGAGATGCAAATGACGCCAGTATGGGCGTTATCGCCTTGTATGGACGAAATGCAAATGACGCCAGATGGGCGTTATCGCTCAGATGGACGAATGCAAGTGACGCCAGATGGGCGTTTCGCCTTGTATGGACGAGGTGAATATGACGCCAGTATGGGCGTTATCGCTTTGTATGGACGAAATGCAAATGACGCCAGATGGGCGCTTCGCTTGTATGGACGAGGTGCATATGACGCCAGTATGGGCGTTATCGCTCAGTATGGTCGAATGCAAATGACGCCTTGTATGGGCGTTCTCGTCTTGTATGGACGAGGTGCATATGATGCCTTGTATGGGCGTTATCGTCTTGTATGGACGAAATGCAAATAACGCCTTGTATGGGCGTTATCGTCTTGTATGGACGAGATGCAAATAACGCCTCCTAGGGCATGGATAAAATTTGTGTTATGCATAATCAAAGCTAAATGAAATAATTAAAGTGTAAATGATGTAGCCTGAGTAACGAAAATGTGGTTTTTGCGAGATGTATTTGATGTAGACTTGTTGTAGATGAACTTCGTGAGAGGATCTGTTGTATTGGAATGTTGTTGTCCTCCTTGTTCCTGTCGACTTCCTTATCCGAAATCGGCGGTATTCTCCCATACTCTCGATGCTCCGCTGCCGTCAGGCTCTCTTTTAAAATTTGTCCCAGTTTTGGGACATGGAACCCCTTGGGTAAATTAACCATGTCCATTGATGTCATTTGTAGCAAAGTCCTTAAAATTGTCCCAGTTTATGTCGATCTTTTCGAGCAAATGGAGTCATATCTGTCGATGTCATTTCGTGGCGAAGTCCTTAAAAATTATCCTAGTTCTGACTGACGGAACTGAGTCAGATATATGTTGTCGCCTGGACATAATGTTGATAATGTCGTTGCCCGGACGTGTTGATGCTGCTCCTGTGGAATAAATGCTCCTGCAAGCTAAGCTTGAAAAAAAGTTAGTGTATAACTGTTAAAACAAAATGATAAATTTTTTTTAGAAAGGCAATTATGTGGGTAGAGATGTCGTCCCTGAGATGTTTCCTTGCAACTGGCGAATTGCCATGATGCCTTTGTTGTGTGCTTTATGCCCGAGCTGATGCGCTAGATTTTGTTGCGGACTTTTGAATTTCGATCGTTGATTGTCGCGTTCTCTCCGCTTATGTTGTTTCTTTCTGCTTTATGAAGAACTTTTTGTTGTATCTTCTGCTAATATGAAGGACCTGCGCTCAAATAAAATTTTGTGAGTTTGGGGGTCGATTCGTATTTGACTTCGCCATTGTTCCTTGATATCTGCGTGTTCGCCTGCTTTGGACTTTGCAACCTCGCCCGTTTCCTACATTGTCCCAGTTTTGAAAAGGGTGTTTGGCCTAAAGTGGGTCTCAATGGAGTTGCTTGTATGTTATGTGTATTCTTGTTATTTTCAGAACAAAGGGAAAGTTTTCTAATGGTGTGACCGAAGCCGATTTAGGCCGCCTACGTATCCTCATGAGGGAATCAGGTCATGACGTAGTTCATTACAAGCGAATATTGGGTAAAATTCTAAAGGTGGGACCGAGGCCGATGTGGCCGCCTACGTATCCGCCAAGGGAATCAGGTCGAACGTAATTCCAATGGTGTAAAGAGAAATTGGGATTTTTCTAAAAGGTGGGACCGAAGCCGATGTGGCCGCCTACGTATCCGCCAAGGGAATCAGGTCACACGTAGTTCCAATTACAAGCAAAGGAGAAATTGGGATTTTTCTAAAAGGTGGGACCGAAGCCGATGTGGCCGCCTACGTATCCGCCAAGGGAATCAGGTCACACGTAGTTCCAAAGGTTTGTGATATTTCGGAGCCTTTCTATTTCGGCTTGCATGACTTCCATTTGCTGCAATAGTTCGGCGAGGTGTTGATCATTGGTGTTTCTCATTTCTAACGCCTCTGCATCCTCTACGGAACGGGACGAGTCCTAAGTTGTTTCGTTCCGCCTCCGGATTAGTCATTTATTGGATGATTGTGCTTCTACCAGTCAACGCGAATCAACCTTTTGGGGATAAGCTAGGCAAAAATAATCCTTTAACAAATGAAGCAAACCAAGTTAGTATAATATGCAAAAAGTTGCAGGCAATATATACTAATAAGCAAATTGCAAATCAAGTGCGTGTTCTAATATGTTTGGGACCTCTTTATGCCAGAGGTAGGCCTAAACGTCAAATATGCGAGGTTATGATGGATTTGTCCAAGTCGCCCAACTGTAATGCTTTTGTTGGAAATGACGACCAAATGACGGTGCACTTTTTCCAATTTCAGCATGACATGATTAGGTTTGGATTTGTCTATCATCGCCACGCTACACATAATATGCTGGTTGGTCGTTGGGTTGAGAAACCCGTCGACAAGTTTGGTGTCTTCCTAATTGTGGTGTCGATGCCAGGGACCGACCCACCTAAGGTAAATGCATGCATGCCCTAAAATAAAGGTGGTATAGCTCTATCTTAAGTTTCTAAGATTTGGCTTTTCTAGACGCAAGGTTCCCGAGCGGACAACTCGAGTGAGAAGGCTACGCGACCACCGGTTGGACCGGATTCTCCGCGCAAAACACCAACTCTCTTAAATGTGGGTGTTTGAAAGAAATTTACAGGTGCGCAAAGCACACCCGCGTGTGAGTGTGTGATTGTGTGAATTTTCCAGAGCGGAAGAAATATGAGCGGAATGCCAGTTTAAGGAAAACAGTAAAGCAAATAGCAATCAAAATGAATAAAGCAAAATACAGCACACAAATAATTTAAATGCAAAAGTAATGCCAAATAATAACCCTAGATCTGTTGTGGTTAAGAACCTAAAATCCCCAGTGGAGTCGCCATCTGTTGTAACACCCCATTTTAAACCGGAGTCGATAACGGGAGTACTAGCGAACCCTGCTTGAATAAAAGTGTTAGAAAATAAATAAGAAAATGTTAAAAGAATACTAAAATTTAAAAGGGTTGCCAGGAGTCGCCACCTAATTAGTTTGGGTGAATTAGGACACCTAAATGTTTAACTAGTTTAAAGTAAAACATTAACTCCATTTTAATGGTCTGCTAAACTTAATGAGATTCTGGGTAAGGGTTCTTTATTAATCTAGAGGGAAGGGGTTAGACACCCTCTAAGATCCGCTAACTTGCGGTTGTCCTGCCAAACCTAGGGTAATTATTATGTTTAAGAAATGCAAAAATAAAAGCTCTTCCTGCTTAATAAAATGCTAAAATGTTAAAATGTTTAAAAGGTGTTTTAAGTATAAAAGGGGGCAAAAGGTGTTATAAATAAATAAAAGAGCCAAATGCTAAATGTTTAAAAGTGCTTAAAATACTAAAGGCTGCTGAAAGGTATTAAACGCTAGAAGGGTGCTAAAGTATTAAGGACAAAATGTGCTAAAGGTGTTAAATGCCAAAGGGCGATTAAAAGTGCTAGAAGTGCTAAAGAATGCTAAGAGGGTGCTTTGTGGACTAATTATGTGTGCATGCAAAGGTTATTTATAGACTAATTATATGTCCTGCTGGCTAAATTAATCTTGCTTAACCTACGTGTAGTAAAAAAGTGCTTAAGATGATTTTTTGAGAGTTTAGGAGAAAAAATGTTTATGGATTTAACAAATTATTGGTTTTATGATGCAGGTTAGATTATTTTGGCAAAAAATTTAGACATGCATGACAATCTTAAAAAGCAAGTAAGCTTAAGCGATGAACTTTAAATTACCTTCCCCACTTATATGTTTAAAGACCTAATTGCTAGAAGTTCTCCTATTAGTTACAAAATTAAATAATAAAATTACAATAAATAAATAAAGGCATAAAAATAAGATAAGAAAGTTAAGAGAGTGAAGGGATTGGAGCGGATGACTCCGTCTTATTTGTTTTTCTAGGAGTTTCTGAAGCGGGAATGCGAACGCGGATACGGGTTGCCATTTGAAATGACTTGCGATGAGTCTCACCGTGAGACTCTTTATTTTGCTCCGATGCGTGCCATGTAAAAATAAAGAAAGATAAGGATTAGTATCAACCCAAAGTATATTAATAATGCATTTAAAAATGGCGTAGTTATGCAAACTTAATAGAGACATCCACATAATGTATAATTATGCATTATTATCCGTATTGATCTAGAGGCAGACAACGACATCCACGGAAGTAAACAAATAAACTGTTCTGGTTTTCTCTGGTTCGTTCAAGTAATTATTCAAAGCAGGGGGTGGAATTTAAGTTAACCATTTCAGAGTTTCGAACTAGACAAATGCAACAAATGACAAGGCATGATGTTTAGACCCAAGGGAAAGGTCAAGGAACATGATAAACAAGTTGTTAACTATACAGGGACAAGTATTAATCACAGGATACCATCAAAAGAACGCTAAGCAAAATGGTTTTGTCCCTTAATCTGGTAAAGTAAAATAGGTATGTTATTTTAATAACCGATTTAAAATTATCCAGCATGAACAAATTCAGTTTTTTGGCAAAAGAAGGATTTAGATACACCATAATACACAAATAGTCAATTGTATGCAGTTATCTTAACTGCTAAGTCAGAATCGTAGAGGCGGAAGAAAACAACAAACATATTGAGCAAAGTGAATATTTATGCCAAGACAAGTATGTGATACTAATATGTGCATTACTTAGCCCCTTATTAAACTGATACGATGCATGACAGCTTAGGCAAGTGTCAATATGACTGTATTTCTTGACAAGGAATGGTAGCAACCCAAACTAAAGTTAAGACCAATTCAAATACACATACTTAAGCAACTAGTAAAAGCAAATGTATGATCGACGCTTTGAGAAAAACCAGACGCGATTTAATACATGCCGCAAAAGATGAATCGTATATATGTGCAATTTTGATCGTAAAAGTGTAGATTATAGCAAAGAATAGAAATGCGCATAGCCAAAGAAATGTACATGGCAGAATCGCCGACGCCTTAGTCTCAGATTATTCGTATTACATTAGAATAACCAATTCATAATAGCAATTAATTGACTGAACCTTAGAACAATATCACCCATCACAGGGTATTTCCCAAAAATCTGCCAACATTCACACGACCAAGCAGCAAATACTTATTACTAAATCAGAACTCCACTACTGAGTGAAATAACCTCACATCTATCTGATCCAAAAAGAACTAAACATACTTAATCGAATAATGACAACATAAAATACATAAACACACAAGCTTGAACAGCTTATAACATAATGTATAAAGATTCTGATTTACTTTGAAATGCATCATGACAAACTCGTCTGAATTCTATAAGGCATGTAGAGCCAAATCTCGATGTATGAAGGGTTAACATACTAACATGCCATGAATGCCAACATAAACACATAACCAAATATAGTCCGAAATACATAAGAAAATGCATAAATTCACATAAAGGATCAAATTCGACAGAAAGTGAATTACCTTCTCCGACAATGAGCCTGGCAACAGATCAAGTCGTCGGTCCAATCGACGGTTTTGGGTTTTGCATGCGGATGAAAGGGAGAAGGTTTACTCACTGATTTTTTTTGGGAATTAAGAGGCGGTTCGACCGATGCTAAGGTGTCCCCGCCGATGCTATGGGTCCCCGCCTTTTCTCGCTCTGTGTTCTTAATCGCCGCCAGTGGTCCTCGATTTTTAATCTCTCCTCTCGCCTCTAAATTGCTATGTTGCTATTGGACTCCTCCGAGCCCCGCCATTCGCTCGACCCCCTTCGATTGGGTCTGCAGATGTCGTTATATAGGCTAACCCTAGGTTCTAATATTGGTAAGCAATTAGGGCTGATTCTAGGCTGAGATTTCGAAAAGATTTGGGTAGATTCGATTGATAATTGGGTGCTGGTTTATGGTAAGAAATCACTGAAGACGTGTGTGCAGGTAAAGGGAAAGGAAAGTCGTCGGATTCTCAGGCGAGAATCTCGGCGACTGTGAGGTGCTTTGCGGCGATTGAAACTTGGGTTTAGGTTAAGTTTTAGTCGATAGGGAGGGCTGAAGTCTGGACTGAGGACGATGGAAAAGGCTTAGGGAAATAAGGGGAAAAGGGAATGGGGCCTGGGTGTGCGGGTCGCGGGTTGGGCTGCATTAGTGGGCTGGGTAGTTATTAGGGTATTAGTAAATTAGTTAATTCTAGGCAAGTGTATTAATAATTAACTTAACAAATGTGATTAAATTACTTAGGTGCTTTATCAATCTAACTGTTATAATAAATAAACGCGGGCGTGCTATTTAATTAGTGCTTTTTAGAATGCGGCGCCATTATTAAATTATTATTTATTTATGTCTGTATTAATATTTTATTGCTGCATTTTATTATTATAAAATTATTAGAATTATTGTTGAAAATTAGTGTGATTCTATAGTTAATGACTGGACGAGAGGGTCAAAATTGGGTGTCAACAGCTGTCACTGTTGATCACCAAATAGAAAGTCCATACCTTCAAGGGCACCCCCAAAAGTTGAGAGATGTAGGGAGTTTCACTGATCCCTACATTATAGAGAGCCTAGAAGACAAACATACCTTGTTTACTTGGGGGATAATCTTATATTTGAGGCCTTTGTTTGGAGAAATTATTGTAGTTGAAGTGAGACCTGCTTGCAATAATGATGCGGATTGCAAGCAGTTTGCAGAAGGAGCCGTCGGGCAATAGTAAAGGTTAACTGCGTCCGGCTAAAAGACGTTAAATACAGCGCTTGTTGGAAGGCAACCCAATGTTTATTAATTATGTTATTTTAATTTCTGTTTTTAGTTTGTTTTATTTTGTCTTGAACTGTCTCACGGTCTTGGGTTCTTGTCTTGTGTTTGTGGATGACAGGTGGACTAGGAGCAGACCCCGAACAGAAAAAGGAGCAAAAATGCTGAAAAAAAGAAATTCCCGTCATCAGCATCGTGGCGCCAAAATGCAGGGCCACGGTGCCGAATGTTCAGAGAGCTGCAGGATTTACAGCGCCACGGCGCCGAAGTGCAGGGCCGTGGCGCCGAAGGTTCAAAGGCCCAGACGCGTGCAAATTCCAGAATTTTTCCTCCCAGACCTCTGTTATGACCGCTGTGTTGTGTCCGTAAGTTGTTCCTATTTTTAGTCTTCACACATTGGAGACAATGTGACAATTAAGTTTGGGGGTGTCTTATTGTTTTTGAGTCTTTTTTATTTGTTTTGTGTGTTTTTGAGTATTTTTTAGTCATAATTTTTTTTAATTATTATTGATCATGCATGCTCTAATCGAAATTCGAAAGGGGAGATTGTGAATATGCTATAGTTGAATAAACATAGGTTTAAATCGTGGACGAAAGTACCCCGATACTTTTATAGCTTAATAGGTTATTGCTCTTAATCCTCCTTTGTAGTCAATCTTGTCATCGAAAGATAGAAGGGTTCTCTATTGGGGTTGAGTGTTTATATTACCTTAACAGGAGTATAAAACGGTCTAGTTAACCTGCTATCTTAACGTAGAAGAAGAAGTTAGTCTAATTGTATTAAGGATTGAATAGAGTGGATAGTTGTTGATCTTGGAAGCCCTAATTCGCCATCATAACTGATTTAAATCAAAGTATTTTCATAATTAGTTTATTTCCTGCATTATTAGTTTAGAATTCCAACCCAATTAACGTTAACCAAATAGAAACTAAAGCATAGATAATCGGTACTTGAAAACCAGTCCCTGAGGACGATATTCGGTCTTACCTAGACTATATTACTTGTAACGATACGTGCACTTACGTTAAGCGTGTGTATAAATCGCGCACCAAGTTTTTGGCGCCGCTGCCGGGGATTGGCGTACTTTCAATATCGATTTATTTATTCTTATTTCTAATTTGGTTGCTCCAAGAACAAGTTTCTAACTTGTTCGGCGAGCATATTTTTATCACCTTTTGTTGTTTTCTTATTTTGCAGGTTAAATTTGGGGGAAAAAAATTCAGGACACATGGACTACTACTATCAGAGACAGTGGAGTCATCAACAACAGCTTAATCCATAGGTTCTAAAGAAAGATCTAGATGAGTTGCAGGCAGGCATACTCAGGCTCACCAAGTGCCAGACTAAGTTTATGGCTGAGACAAGGGAGTCCCTCAAAAATTTGGAGACCCACATAGGGCAACTGATGGATAAGATGAGCAATACACCTCAAGCAAATCTACCCAACGACATCATTATGGGAGGTGGTAAGCAAATTGAAGAGCCTGAACCACACCCAGCTTTTGAGGAATCTGGCGAGATAGTTGGAGTAGAGAATGAAAAGATTGCTGAGATCCAATTATTCACCTTTTTGGATTATGTGAAAATTCTTTTTCCTGCACCTATTGCAGAAGAAACACCACCAGTTGTCACTGTAGATCCCCAAATAGAAAGTCCATACCTTCAAGAGCACCCCCAAAAGTTGAGAGATATAGGGAGTTTCACTGATCCCTACATTATAGAGAGCCTAGAAGACAAACCTACCTTGTTTACTTGGGAGATAATCTTATATCTGAGGCCCTTGTTTAGAGCAATTGTTGTAGTTGAAGTGAGACCTACAACAATAATGATGCGGATTGCAAGCAGTTCGCAGAAGGAGCCGTCGGGCACTAGTAAAGGTTAACTGCGTCCGGCTAAAAGACGTTAAATACAGCACTTGTTGGGAGGCAACCCAATGTTTATTAATTATGTTATTTTAATTTCTATTTTTAGTTTGTTTTATTTTGTCTTGAACTGTCTCACGGTCTTGGGTTCTTGTCTTGTGTTTGTGGATGACAAGTGGACTAGGAGCAGACCCCGAACAGAAAAAGGAGCAAAAATGCTGAAAAAAAAAGAATTCCCGTCATCAGCGTCGTGGCGTCAAAATGCAGGGCCACGGTGCCGATTGTTCAGAGAGCTGCAGGATTTACAGCGCCACGGCGCCGAAGTGCAGGGCCGTGGCGCCGAAGGTTCAGAGGCCCAGACGCGTGAAAATTCCAGAATTTTTCCTCCCAGACCTCTGTTATGACAACTGTGTTGTGTCTGTAAGTTGTCCCTATTTTTAGTCTTCACACATTGAGGACAATGTGTCGATTAAGTTTGGGGGTGTCTTATTGTTTTTGAGTCTTTTTGATTTGTTTTGTGTGTTTTTGAATATTTTTGAGTCATAATATTTTTTTTAATTATTATTGATCATGCATGCTGTAGTCACTTGAAACGCCTAATGAAGTAAAGTGGGATAATGTAATGGAATTAGAATCAACCATCTGAACACTTAGGTTAGATATGTCAAGAATTCATGAAATCAAACTATTTGGGGTATCTTGCTTGATATATGCATTGTTAGTGATTAAACCTATGTGTCTGCTTGCTTGCTATTTGAGGCGAAATAGTTAGGATATGCATGTTAGGGAGATGACTCAGACATTTCTTTGTTAGCCCTTTCTTACCATTCTTTGCCTATCCCTTACATTAAAATTGTATCCCTAGTCAGCCCATTTGAGCCTAAAAATAAGATCTTTCTTTGACACCCTATAATTTCATACTTGTACCATAAGTGAAGAAATTGATGTGTTTGGAAAATAAAGTGTTGAAAAGAGACAAAAAGAGAGTGAACAATTTTGATGCACCCCAATGAAAAGTAATCATAAATAGGAAAAGGCCTAAGTTTGGGGGTGCCTACTATTCATCATATACCCCATTCTCTCAAAACAAAAGAGGGGAAAGATAGGTGTGAGGTTAAAAAGAAAATCAACAAGAAAAGGGAAGAATTGAAAAGCAAAAGAGCTTATGGTACGTAAAATTGAGCCTAAAAGCCTATTTTTACCTACCCTTGCCTAAGCCTATATTACAACCATGAAAAGTCCTGAAGATCTCTAGTATGTGTATCTATGATTAGTGGAGAATAGCAAGTGAACATGCCATAGAAATTTGAAATTGACATGCATAGTTAGGTATTTTTACATCCATTGAGCATGATTGAATTGAATTTGCGAAATATCTGACTTGAGTGTTTAGAATGCTAAAAATACATGCTATATGTTCCTGCATATTATCCTACTAACCTTCATGCTTTTCTAAGTGACAATTGTGCAGCAAATTGATCAGTGTCTTTAAGTCATTTTATTTTCTTTTCTTTCGTGTCATTCATTCTATTTTTGAGCTTTACTCGAGGACGAGCAAAGTTTAAGTTTGGGGGTATTTGATCGATGTATTTTATATACACATTTTGAGTCATTTTTAGTTAATATTTTACTCATTTCATTTATGTTTAGTATAGTATTAGGGTCGTTTTCGTTTCTTTTGTGTCACAACGGTCATAAATGGAGAAATGCCGAAAAGAAGATTAAATGAGCTTAATTGATATAGAATTGCACACTTAAAGGGGCCAATAAATGAAATCTAAGAAGTCCCGGGAAGTATAGAAAAGATCAGACGAAGCCAGGATGAAAACTAGACGACGAAGCGAAGAATCGTCGAAAAAATGCCACCGGCGCCGCGACGCCGACCACTGAAGTTGTCTGAAACTCTGTGATTTTCAGGCGACGTGGCGCCCGGTTGCAGGGCCACGGCGCCGACGCGGTATTTTTGAAGTTTTGGGCCGAATTTGACACGTTTTTCGGGTCCAAAAGGGATAACTTTTCCTATCTACATAATCCTCAACCCTTGACCTAAAGGATTCTTGGGCTATATATATTCTCTACATCATTCTCTAGAGGGGGGAATCATCCATCCATTGTACATACAACACAACTTAGGAGGCTAAGATTGGAGGTTTTTCAAGTATTTTCTTTTCTTTCTTTTGCTTTGTTTATTTCAGTTCTGTTATGGAGATTATATTAGTTCTTAGCGTGACTATGGCAGGAGCTAATTACTTTATTAGGGATTTCTTTGTGATTCACTTGGAACTCTATTCATGAATTAATATATTAGTTTAGTTTCTTTTTCACTTGTTTAAGATTTATTCAATAGTTGTTTTGATTGCTTGATAATTAACTGATCACTAATTATCTTCACTTATATGAGTTCTAATCGAAATTCGAAAGGGGAGATTGTGAATATGCTATAGTTGAATAAACATAGGTTTAAATCGTGGACGAAAGTACCTCGATACTTTTATAGCTTAATAGGTTATTGCTCTTAATCCTCCTTTGTAGTCAATCTTGTCATCGAAAGATAGAAGGGTTCTCTATTGGGGTTGAGTGTTTATATTACCTTAACAGGAGTATAAAACGGTCTAGTTAACCTGCTATCTTAACGTAGAAGAAGAAGTTAGTCTAATTGTATTAAGGATTGAATAGAGTGGATAGTTGTTGATCTTGGAAGCCCTAATTCACCATCATAACTGATTTAAATCAAAGTATTTTCATAATTAGTTTATTTCCTGCATTATTAGTTTAGAATTCCAACCCAATTAACGTTAACCAAATAGAAACTAAAGCATAGATAATCGGTACTTGAAAATCAGTCCCTGAGGACGATATTCGGTCTTACCTAGACTATATTACTTGTAACGATACGTGCATTTGCGTTAAGCGTGTGTATAAATCGCGCACCACCTATGAGGAAGACTTTCGGGAAGAAAACATTCCTACCAAAGCAAGACCTTGCCAGATGAACATGGAATATCTGGAGATTTGTAAAAAGGAAATAGCTTCTTTAATAGATAAGAAGTTAATTCGCCCCTCAAACTCCCCATGGAGTTGCACTGTGTTCTATGGAAATAAACATGTTGAACAAGAACAAAGAGTTCCAAGATTGGTTATCAATTACAAACCTTTAAACAAAATTTTAAAGTGGATTAGGTATCCAATCCCCAACAAAAAGGATTTATTGGATAGGTTATACCAATCTAATATATTCTCAAAATTTGATTTAAAATCAGGTTTTTGGAAGATACAGGTTAATGAACCTGACAGGAATAAAACTGCCTTTACTGTTCCATTTGGTCATTACCAATGGAATGTTATGCCATTCGGTTTGAAAAATGCTCCATCCGAATTTCAACATGTCATGAATGACATTTTTACCCCTTTTAGTGGTTTTATCATTGTTTACATTGATGACATATTAGTCTATTCTAAAACAGTTCAAAATCATTTTAAGCATTTTGAAATTTTCAAGAAAATTGTCATTTCAAATGGCCTAGTTATTTCTAAAGCGAAAATGAATATTTTCCAAACAAAAATTAGATTTTTAGGTCATAACATTGAAAAAGGAAATATTATTCCTATTTACAGGAGTATTGAATTTGTTTCTAAATTCCCTGATGAGATTTTTGACAGAACTCAATTACATAGATTCTTAGGAAGCCTTAATTATATTGCTCCATATTATAAAAACTTATCTATTGATGCAGTTGTTTTATATGACAAAGTTAAAAATCACGATCCTGACCAATGTCCATACCGGCAAATGTAAAGATAAAAATTAAAGTACAAGCTCTGCCATGTCTAATGCTTGCTAACCCAAATTGGGGGAAGATTATCGAGACAGATGCTTCTGACATTGGTTATGGAGAAATTTTAAAACAAATAAATCCCCAGACCAAACAAGAATATCTGGTTAGATATAATTCCGGAAAATGGACTAATAGTCAAAAGAACTACGCTACTATAGCTAAAGAAATTCTTGCTATAGTAAAATGTGTCTTGAATTTCCAAGACGACCTCTACAACACCGAGTTCTTAATCAGGACAGACTGCAATGCAGCCAAATTCATGTTTCAGAAAGACTTTAAACATGATGTTTCTAAACAAATGTTTGCAAGGTGGCAGGCACATTTAGCCCCATTTAATTTTGAAATTCAATATATTAAAGGTCAAGATAATTCACTTCCTGACTTTCTTACTCGTGAATTTTTACAGGATTAAAATGCTTCCAGAATGGACAACATCCCATAGGGGTAGAGGTAGAAGCTGAGGCTCAGGTCGAAGCAGAGGAAGAACAGACCCAAAGACAATTCCTTCAAGGGCTAAACTGGTAGACGATAGTTCTTCCAGTCAACAGGGTTCATATGCCCAAAAACTCATACAAGATGGAGAAGATCGAAATCAATATTTGGTTCGACCACATGAGGAGACTATTCTCCTATTAGGACATGAAGATAAAAATTATCTAAATGACCCATGGATTCTGATGAATCGATATGTAGAAATTTTTTACCATCCCTACAAAAAAGGGAAAAACAGGATGTACTATGAATATATCCTTACGACAATATCCACTGCTGATATTACTTCATACCCTGACCATAAGCCAGGAGTAGAAAAGAGTTATTCAAAGTTCTACCTGAAGAAAATCATTTCTCCCTATGAATGGGGAATTATCCCATTCAGATCAAAGGAACTTATCATTCCAAGAACTGATGTCAAGTTTGCATTTAACTATTATGATTATATTGATGCATTCACTCATGTTTTTTATTATGAAAACAAAAAGCATGGTCATACATGGTGGGTTAAAATAAATCCAGAGATTTTTAAGAATCGATGTAATGGTAGATTACTACCAGGATGGATTTTCCCATGGTGGAATATTATTGGCCCTGAAATTCAGATATTGCCAGCCCTTTATATGAATTATTATAAGGAATGGATACAGTTATCTCCATGTATCACTCCCGAAAACCCTTCCGACTATGTCGAGGGATCTGCGTCAATGATGTTCTTTATGCAAACCGGAACCCCGTGAATCTGGAAATGGATTCCCGAAGCAGGGAGGAATTCACAAGACATATTATGTCTTAAAAGAAAATTTCTTTGCAAATTCTGGTCTAAATTATTAGATAAAAATCCGGAAAATCCAGCCCAAACCTATGGTTGAGAAATAGAAGAAAATTGCTCTTCTTTACTAAAAAGCTTGAGAACCATTTCTCATATAAAAAAAGAGGACAATTCCTCATTCTTTTCAAAATTTAAAAATGATATTAAATTAAAGGATCCTCATATTTCAGAAGAGGAAATAATGACTGTCTATCTTGAAAAAATAAAGGCAGACTTTGTGAAAAGCTTTGCCACAAAGATCGACGAAAGTCCCTATTCAGAGACATCAACGACATCCATGAGAGAAGCCCAAGACGATAGTCTATTCCAAGACTCGCAACCACTGGAAGACTATTCCTACCAGCCATCCACCAAGGATCTATTCGACGGATTAATTGAGTCTGTCAGAGCAAAAGCAGAAGAGGCCAAAGCCCGACAAAAAGACAAAGCTTCACGTGGAAAAGAGAAGATGACAGAGTGAAGGACCCCATTATCATCAATAATAGATGAAAGAAGACAAAGAAGGTCACATTCAGACCCCACGGTCATATTCGGTTGACAGATTTATTTTATTATTTTTTGTTTTTCAGAAGATGCTCATGTCGCTATCTTCTTTTGTTAAAGTAGTTTATTTTTCGTACTATTGTAATT
Source organism: Przewalskia tangutica (assembly GCA_029844215.1). Classification (NCBI taxonomy): domain Eukaryota; kingdom Viridiplantae; phylum Streptophyta; class Magnoliopsida; order Solanales; family Solanaceae; genus Przewalskia; species Przewalskia tangutica. The sequence goes on from CM056732.1 coordinate 30,892,173, forward strand.
TACTTTCCGCAAAGTATTTTGGCATTTTGTAATTATTAAGATGCCTTTTACTATTTATTTTATGGATTGTAAAATGTTTTGGAGTCCGCCTTCGTCTATAAAAGGGGATTCTCATTCATGTAGAAAAGTATGAGAAAATAGAGCACTTGTAAATTTTCCTTTGAATTAATAACATTGGAGTTTGCTCAACATCTCTCTCTCTCTCTCTTGGCTACAAGTTCGGTATACCTCCCTTCCCTTAAATTATTTTATATTTTTCTTATGCATGTTTGAAGCCTAACGATAGGCTAAAACCCTATACTGTCTAGGATGCTCTAAGATAATATGAATTTGTAAGTGTAACGCCCCATTTCAACCGGAGTCGGAAACGGGATTACTGCGCATGGTTGGATTCCTGAAATGCATTTTTTAAGGAGTCGCCACCTAATTATTATAGTGAATTAGGACACTAAAAATGTAGCATAAAATACTACGAATGATCTCCATTTTTAAGGTCTGCGAAACTATGTGAGATTCTAGGTAAAGGTTCTTTATTATCCTAAAGGGAAGGGGTTAGGCATCCTAAAGGATCCGCTAACTTGCGGTTGTCCGTTCAAACTTAGGTTTAATATTATTGTGCTAACATGCAATATATAATTCTAAAGGTGTTCTAATTATTAAACTAACCAAGAGGTATTTAAACTAGGCATGCAAATATTTAAAATAGATATATATATAACAAGATAGTAATAAAAGCAAATAATCATAAAAAATGATGTAATGAAGAGAAATTAGCAACATTTCGCTTTTATTTTATTTTTATGCGAATGCTTAACTTTGGGGTGCGCCTCCGGGTACCTGCAAAAGACACTTAGTAGAAGAGTTAATAAATAATAAATAAATTACCAAACAAACACAATGTATATATACATATATATTAGATATATATGTAAAAGATATTGTAAAAGATATATTTTTATTTAGTGTGGGCTCAGCTAGTGTTATGCCAAGGATACTAAGACATGAGAAGCCAATATCGCTACAGCGGCGGTCGACTCGCCTCCCGGTGAACGATACTATGCATTCTCGTCTAATCTTTTCACTTTCCTCCTCGCCCACATATTCTGTCTCGCTTACCACGGGGGCCTCCAGATCGACGGATAAATCCTTCGTAGGCCAGTGTAGTATCAAATTCAAAATCAGTAAAATACCAAGTGTAGCGTTTGTTCTTTAAAAATCAGTTTAATAAAAATAAAGGGGCAAAATCGTCCAAATCACTGTGGAATACCCAAAAACAGTAACAACACAACGAAACAGTACGCACCATAGCCCAAAATGAATACGCAGCCAGTGACATAATAAGCAACAATACCAAACAAAAAAATGCAGCCCCCAGCACAGTAAGCAACAATATCAAACAGGAAAATGCAGCCAGCAACACGGTAAGCAACAATATCGAACAAAAAAATGCAACCAGCGACAGAATACCGGTGTTCACCGGAGTTCAAACTCCGGCCATTATACCGAAATGAGGTCGAATCAACCCAACAATAATCATAAGCAGTGGGAGCAATGCCAGCAAAAAAAATGGTCCGAAACAAATGGGAACAACGAAGTTCACGAAAATTTAGAACAACGCCTGAATTTTCAAAAACTCCTAAACACGAAATCAAACCGAATTGGTACGCATGCAGCGACCAACAAACATCACCGGAATAAGGCAAAAACGAAGGTTGCCGGAGTTTTTAAACTCCGGCCAGCTACTCAAAAAAAGGGGAAAAAAATCAGTCCATAACCAGGATAACAGACGAAGCCCAAAATGCAGTCAAGAGCAATGTCGCCGTGTTTTTCAGAACTCCGGTAAGACGCGACGCAAAAATCAGAAAATCAGTTAACCCGAATCACAACATATAATAATAACAAAAGAAACGAACAGCGTCTCGCTTGATCGCCGGTGGTCACTCCGGCAGGCAGACGACAAAGGGATACGGTATGAGGAGTTCGGCGAGAGCGGTGATGCGCAGTGCAAAGCGATGATGGTTCGCCCGATGGCGGCAGCGATGTGGTGTCTTGACGCGTGTGTATATGAGGGAGGGGAAGGTAGATGTATGGCGTGGGGCGCTGGGTGTTTTAAAAGGAGGGTTCGCCGGAGCTTGGAGCTCCGGCGAAGGGCGGCGAAGGAAAGGGGCTGAGGGAGAAGGGAGATGGGGTTCTCTCTCTCTCTCGAAAAATGGGCTCTGCCCTTAAAGTTGCTGAACGTTGTGGACTGTCCTTTGCCTTATGGGCTGCCCCCCTCCTTTTAATAAGGATGGGGGGATAATGTTTGGGGGGAAGTGAAAGTGGTATTTGAAATTTAAAAGATGGGGGGGGGGGGGGGGAAATAAGAGGGTGTTTGGAATTTAAAAATAGGGGGGAAATAAAAGGGGGTGTTTGGATGAAAATAAAAAATGGTGTTGGATTGAAATGATTCGGATTGGGTTCCGTACTGGACTGGTTTGACGAAATGCAAAGCGGGTTAATTATTTAAAGAAAAATTATTTAAAAGATGCAAAATTATTAAAGTGCAAATGCCGACGCAATAATACTAAAATGCAATATTTAAGAAATGTTTAATGCCTGATTAAAAGTAAAAACGCGGTGCCGATTAATTATTTAAAGAGATGCAAATATTATTAAAATAAAACGACGGTGTAACAATAATAAAAACATAATATTGACAACGACATAATGCTTAATTTAAAAATAAAAGATGCAATGTCATTTTGTAAAGAAATAAACATAGAATATAATGTAAAAATATGCAAAATAACGATTAAAATGCGGTGTGCTAAAATACTTTAAAATTGCACGAAATATACAAAAAACGGGTCAAAATTGACTGTCAACAGTAAGGAAGATAGTAAATCCAGATCTAACTGTCCATATCACTGTAGGTCCTATTATGTTTATACCTGGGTAGGTTATACGTCTTGCCGTACAGAGTGCCCTCATCTGCCGACATGTCGTTAAGCCGAGGTTAGGCATAGGCGACTGATGTTAAATCGGGCCGTTTTTTGTATTGATCTAAGTATAACTAACGTAGTGGTATAAACAGGTAGAACTTACGGGTAGAAGGTTCTTGTTACTGGTTTCCTCCTTATTCTTATTATGATAAGATCCTTACAGACCTACGTATCAGGTCTTATTGTGATTTTGACTCTTTCAGCGAAGAGTGATGGGAGACCATCAATGAATCTGGCTTTCCAGAAGCTACTACTGGCTTCAGGGAAATTATAAACCCTACTAAGGAAAACATCTTTGTACCATCTAAAAGAGGTAAGGGTTGGACAACTGTGATTTTGAAGCAGTGTCCTGATGTTATCATAGTTGGTTGAATAATTATTGTGGTATCAAAGTCCTACTATTCAAGATTACTTGGACAAAGGTTTGTTCCGGATAGCAGACCGACCAATGGGAATCGAGACATCACCGTTTGCGGGAATTCGTTTTAGAATAGAGAAAGAGTAGAAACTAAGGGTACGCTCTCTAGAAGATTTGTTGGAGCGCGTCTCTTTGCTTATAGTCTTAAGAGTGAAAATGGCTTTTCACGCCTCTCCTTACAATAAAGTCGAGTGGTCAACACTCCTCTCCTTAGCAGTCGAGTGGCTTTCAGCTCCTTTCTCTTCTCTTTACTTAAATGGAAAATAGAATAAGCCTTTTTCGGAGTAAGGGCGGTTAGCTTCAATGTGTTTAGTCTTTCTTCCCTTCGCCTATAGACGGCGGCTTGACTTCGGGTCATTTGACAGAAATGGAAGGCTTTTCCCTAGAGATATTCGCCTTTGACTTCTTCTCCCCCTACTGACTGCTACTCGGCTAGATGCTCCTATTTCCATTCGCGAGTGGCTAAAGGGAAATTTGCTTGTTCCGTAATTCAAATTGCTCCTTCGGATCACTAAGTAAAATCTTGCAGGAATAATCGTTGGGTACCCTGAACGGGTGAGAGATCCTGGAAAAGGTGCCCGGTTTTCGTCGAATCTTTTTTATCACCTTCAAAAACTCGGCAATACGCACTTGATAATACCCCGACCGCAAATCAAACTTCGTGAAGTATCGTGCTCCAAGAGTCTCCGATTGAAAAGAAAAAGCTGAGGTGAGAGCTATACCTTCTGGAACTTTCTGCTACTCCTGGGTATAGGTACATTACAATTAGACAATATAAGATAGCAAGGGCCTTTCTAAAAGGCTCTGGAAATTTTCAAAAATATTTTGGATTCGGGTCGACCCGACCCGATTACGGTACAACCGAGAATAACAACAAAAAAATAAGATTTTTCACCTTGTTTTTTCTTAAATTTCCAGATTACAAAAAAAACACAATATATATATATATATAATGAGCAAGAACTTTAAATAAATATCTAACTTTTTGTTTTCGGATTAGGATCAGAATGAAGAACAATATGTAATATAGTGATGTCCAACAACAATATTCAAACGCACAAAAAACTCCGAATTCTTTTGTTTTATATTTGGGCTTTATGAACTCAATCAAAAACATCAAAGATTAATAAAAAATAAAAAATCAAGTTTTTTAAGACTTTAAGCTTTCAATTTTTTATTCCAACAACAATTATTTCTTTTCATTTTCGGTCCTAAAAAATGAAAACAAAACAAAAGGATGATATACAAAATTAATACTCAAAATCGAACCCCAATATTTTTTTTTTGGATCTTTTCGGGGTCCTCCAACAACAATATGAAGAACAAGAGAAAGATATATCTTTAATATACAAAAATTGGACCCCCTTAATGAAGAACGAAGGGTGTTATTTATAGATGAAGAGTAGTGTTTGAAATTCAAAAAATAAAGGGTAAAGTGAAGATTTTTGGCCGGATTTTGAGGGATAGGGGTGTGGGTGAGGGGTGTGGGCGACGTGATGGGGAAGAGAGACGTTGAAGGGACAGGGGAAGAGCCGCGGGCAGCGCCGCGGCTTAAGGGAGGTGGTGACTAGGGTGAGGGGAGTGAGAGAGATGGGCTAGGTTTTTTTTTTGTTTTTAATTATGTGGTGTGTTTTAGGGTTAAGGGGAATAAAGGGGGTGGGGGGTGGGCTCGGGCGAAATGGGCTAGGGGAATGAGTAGGGTGACCGGCTGGGCCCCTCTTTTGGTCCTGGACGGTTTAAAAAAAATAAAAAAAATGGTTTGGGCTTTTATTTTGGGGTTGAAAATGGGGGGGGGGGGGGGGGCTTTTAAAAAAATAGTTTGGGCTTTTAAAAAAAAAATTAAAAATAAAAATAACAATGTGATAATAATAAAAATATAATATTTAAGAAAAAATGCTAAATGCTTAATTTAAATAAAAAAAACAATGCCTATTTTTGTTAAAATAAAATAACATAATATTAAGGTAAAACTATGATTATGATATAAAAATGCAGAAAATGACGAAAAAAATATGGTGTCAAAATATTTAAAATTACGACAAATAATCGAGAAAAATTGGTCAAAATTGGGTGTCAACAGTATCTATCTGCGAGACTCTACTAAGCACTATCATTTTACTCGTGAGACCGGTGAATCTAGGGCTCTGATACTAACTTTGTCATAACCCAAATCACGGTAGTCGTGATGACACCTACACTATCCCCCATCAATTCTAAAATCCTTTTGACATTTAATAAAACATTGCCGAATAAATAAAGGAATTATCAATATATAACAATTATTTCTTCAACTTATAATTATGAAATCCTTTACAACACAACTCTCCCAAAACCTGGTCTGACTTGTACAAGGACTAATAAGATTATAATAGAAATAGAATTAGACAACCACTGTCTTGGATGAATAAGAACAATCTAACTGAGACAAAAACCAAGGCCGCTGATAGGATGAGTGGCATGCCCTAATCTCCATGTACACAATCTGCAACATGAACTAACTCTATACATGCATCCACGTAAAAGATGCAGCAAGCGTAACATTACTACTCAACGTACCCCCGTAGACGTCATAGGCCGACAACGACGGAAGTTACGTAATAGGCATAAATATCAAGACTCTCAAGTAGGTCCTATTCTAGACAGTTCACAAAAATCACATTGTTCACATAAGAGTTCAATCACAGTCAAGGACAATTCAATTCATATTGCACACATGGATATTACACATTACCCACTAATCAGTAAACTCTGTCTAAGTCATATTCATGTTGTCACCACCTACCCAAGTTATTAATAATCAATTAAGACATGTTGACCCTAGTACACAACATCATAGCAAAATCCTTTCCAAGAGGTATCAAGATTAGTCTGATCATAACAATATTAGCTTCTTATTCTCTCTAACTCCTGGGTTTAATTACAGTTTTATACAAGTAAGGGAAGGACACATATTCCTTCATTGAATGTCCTCATTATACTCTAAGTAGAAGTCTACACCGTACATCATTTGAGTAAGAAGTGGAATCTACATATGTGCAACATACAAATCATTTAACTACATCAACAACGACTTGACCAATTATTTACTAGATTCTCTATCAAATAACGTTATCAATCATCAAGCAATACAAGACATACACAATTCTCAATAATCAACATGATAGTTCTGTCTATAGAATCCACTAACCATAATATAATTTGACAGTGTGTACTCAGACTCATAAAGGGGTAACCACACAACCCAATTCACAAAGAACAACCCATTCATGCCAACTAATCTGGTCTAATATAATCAATCCAATCATACAAATCCATTTAATCAGGAATTCACCTAAGTTCCAATAACCGGTCCACATCGTATTGCAATCTACAACTAATCAATACATGATGAATGTATAATATGAATGCAATGCATATGCTAGGTACTTTTCATCTCAAGTATAAAGGCGTTCAAATCCTATGAATTGCACACTCATAGGGGACCCGAAAAGTCCATATACGCATCCAGAATATTTCAACGGATCCCAGTTCTTTGCTGTAATACTATTTGTCGCAGGTGTGCAACTCGACCCTTCCCATATCACAACTATCATCAAATCAAGACCCCTTTGGAGTCATTTCAATCATATCAACTTCTCCAACCATCTCAAAGTATTCTTACCTTTCCGGTCTCTTAGACCACAAAATTTCATACCACTATTTTTTTAATATCAACAGAACCATGAGTATATGAATGCAAATGATAATACAAGGCAAGTAATCAGAATGTATGAAATGCAACCAATAAGAGATAAATGTCACATGATTTCACGAAGTTAATAAAAATTATAGTGACGAGCCCACATAATGGCGACCAGCCCAATCAACATCAGTCGAGATCAGCTTAAGGTTGATTTCCTAAATCATCCATCATCACAGTACAACACCGGTACCCACCCAAGCATTCATCACAAACGCTAAGGTGGGACCCTAAAACACACCCAATACCTCTCAACTATGTACTTCTATTGAAGTCTACAAAAAAGAATTGTATCCTACCTCAAAGTCAAGTAGGAGCCATGGACCGTCTACCCCTCAATGTAGGACTTTCCTTTTCGAAGTGCCTTGAAATATTCATAGTCTAACATATGTAGATTTTACGTTAAAAGTAATCTAATACAAATACAAGGACTTAGTCCTTCAAACAATCCAAAGATTCACCCCAAAATCGACCTCGAGCCCACGGTAGCAAAATCCAAACTTTATTACTAAAAAGTATAATAACATACTAAATAATTAAATTAATTTGAAAACTAAACTCGATTGCACCCTCAATTTCAATATTAGGCAAAAGCCCCAATTTCAAACCCTAGATTTTCTCCAATTTCAAAAGGGTTTCTAATACCAAATTAACCATTAAAGCATCATCATCTAACATTAATCAACATTAGAATACAAAATCACAATGGTCTAATCAATAAACAATCCCTAATTTAAGATTCATATCCTCTTATTTTAACATGAAAAAGTTAGGCTATCATCTTCCCCAAATAGAATCTACACTAGGATATAAGACATAATTGATCAATCATAAATAAAGGGATGAACTTATACCTCCAAGCACCAAAGATTTGTTAAGGAAATCAATTTACTAACCTAGAGTTTTTAATCATAAAACCCACTTTCAAAACAAGCTTCCCACCATGAAAATATTGAATAATCTAAGATGGAATCATAAAATGAAGTTAGAGAAATTACCCCAAAGATATATATTGAGAAACCCTCTAATTATCCCTTCTAATGAGCTGCTAGGTCCAAGAAGTGAATTAGGAAGAATGGGGTTCAAAGTTGGAAAATGATAGGTTTAAAAATAACATTCTGGTCCAGCATTTTTGCTTTGGCGGCCAATCTTCCGCTCTGGCATCCTAATTTTCCTCTTCGGCAAACCATTCTAGAAACATCAATCCTATATGATATTAAAATGTGCATAACTCCCTCGTACGATATCTAAACGTGATGATTCTTTTTGCTATGGATTAGTAATTACGATACACATCAAACGGTTCAATCGAAATAAAAAAAGGGTCATTTTCTCAATAACGTGTTATTTATGGCCAAATAAGTACCGCAGAAACTTCAAGCACGAGTGTGACGCAACCCCAAACTATTCAAAAACCTGAACCAGCGACTCTACTAAGTCATGAATACAATTCGGATCTAAAAGATAACCTCCCAGTCCACTGTCTAAATTTCGGGAACCAAACCAAAGTGAGGTGGGCTTTCATCTTTTCTAGACTTCGAGAGGACAACATACAATGGATGTTTCCTGACTCCATATCGGAGAACATTGTAGTTAGAGGTAGAAAATTCCCTTTCTTACCGTTTATGGGAATATGAGAAATTCGCCCATATGCACCTGTTAGGGTGCTAAGATAGTTCAGTAGAATACAAGTTATACCCCAAGTAGGAAATATAAGAGAGTATGTGGTCGACTACGAAGAAGATAGAATCAAAGGGGTTACAAACATCATTCGAGAATGGAATGGTCGAGTAAGATGAGGTCCAGAGACTCTAGCCAAACATAGGTTCCATCTGGGATGTGGCGATGATTACATCGACTGGTTGAGGTCACATTTCCAAGGCACCCTCACTCTGGGATCCAACCATTATCAATGTGTACAAGACACGAATTCGAAGGTTGAGATCAATGCACTCCTCACACAAAGGTAAATTCAAGACCGAAATGCTAAGTACTTGGAAAATATAGAGCATGATCAGACTATCATAACTAGCTTTACCGAGGAGATAGAGTTTACTCATGAGTGTTTTGAGGATCTTGATGCTCAGATAAGGAGATTGATGAATGAGACTGCACCCATGACCTTCATAGAGAAAGGGTTTTGAGTTGATTTATTGTTAATGTTGACTCACCTTCGGGTTTAAAGCTCCTTTCAAAAGGCCAAGAGAGCTCGGACAGACAGGGCTTCATCATCGGCCACTGGAGGACACATTTGTTGATTTTCATTTTTCTCTTTATAACCCTTATTGGTTTTATCATATTTTGTAACCCTTTGGGAAAACCATATTATTCATTAAATTATGATTATGGGGGCAATGGTTTGAATCAACATTTGGCACAAATTATGTTTCAAAATGATTAAAAAACCTTGGTGCAAAAAGGTATAGAAAGCGAATATTACAATTGCAAATTATATAATGATGTGGTTATGTGATACTATTGCTTACGTTCTTTCATGTGTTTCATCCGAACACTTGACTGGTCCCCGAATTCTAAACACCAACTAAAAAAACACAAGAAATACCAAAACCTAACTAAAATTGCACCTCTTTAAAGGTTGATTTACTATCGATGGATGTTCAAGATAGACAAAGTGTCACTACGTCATTTGTTGATTTTATTAGCCCATAGGAAACTAAAGACTCACTTCGGGCGAAGATTCGCAAATTGGAAAGAAAGATTGATTTGGTAAATGTCAAGATGAAGGAAGCTGACCAAATTCTGAACCTGGTAGGAAGCCCTCCGGAAGGGATCACTGAAAAGAAGAACTACCGTAAAACCTCTCAAACGAGGTGAAGGGAATGATTAGAGATTATACTTCTATTTAAGACACCTAAGTGGAAGACTGAGGTTCCTGAGGAAGATCCTAAACCATATGCTGAGGAATCAAGTTGACCATTTGAGAAAGCCACTCACAACGCTTCTGATGTTGCTACCTACTACGAGATGCCTCAAAGGCCATCCCGATCACCATCCCTATCCTGGTGGGCAAATGCACTCAAATCCCGCACCTCGCCCTTCAGAGTTGCACTAAGGCTAGTGTGGGGGTATCGAGATATTCAAAGGATTGACAACCACTGGATCATGTTTTAGCCATGATAACCTCCCGACATGTGCATCCTTCTATACTCATAAGAGGTTCCCCTTCCACAAAAACCAACCCGACCACACTATTGACGAGTTCTTGGCCCTCAAGAAAAGGATCATAAGGTTGATTGATGACAAAACTATACGCAACCTATGGGGACCATATTCGCTACTGGTTCATGACCCCATCATGCTCGGTGAATGAATCACCATTGATATGCAAGTCTAGCGCTACAACTTCACTATCTTTGAAGATTTGTATGCAAGCATTTTCTTCACATTAGCTAGCACTGGAAAGATCCATCCAGTCAATACTGCCTAGAAATTGACACTAGGTACCCCTAAAAGAAAAACGATATGCTTGTACTATTCAGGAGCAGTTGGTCAATACTGGTCAGATCTGGGTAGTTCTACCCCACCGCTACTAAGTAAAGCTACCGGAAGAATGCGACGTTGTAAGGATGATTATCCTTCATGGATTTAGGGAGAAGCCATCTTTTGGATAAATTTAGGCGTCCCCTTTTTATTTCAATCAGATGTTATCCTTTCCCCTTTATTTTGTAAAAGAAACTACATCTGACCTGATATCCCAAGGGGGATACGTAGGAAGCCCTTATCAGGCATGGTCTGGGAGTTCATTCACGTAGTATGAAGTTAGGTATAATTTCTATGTAAACCGAACTACGGAAGGGCCTCACTTCCAGCAGATACATACACAGACAGTCTACGTAAGACTCGGTCCCTATGTTATACAAATTATAATCTCCCCTATAAAGAGGGTTCATCTTACGAAGAAAGTAATTGCGTCATGGTAGAAAATTAACCATAGACCGCCAAACCAAAGCCCTCAAAACCAAGTTGATCAAAATACCCTTAGAATGAAAGATTAATCAAGTGTTCCGATCAAACTTAGTCTTGTAAGTGGAGCTTGCATTCTTGAGGGTGAACGACATTACATTGTAGTGGTACTCTCCATGTTACTCTCTATGATTAAGTTGATTATTCTATCAGTAATGTTACTAACGTCATTTACCTTTGAGTTTTTCTTGTCTTAAAGTGGGGGTCGATCTGTGTCATGTCACACTAGCATACTTCACAAGATCAAAAGCTGCAACAACATCCCCTTCTGAATAGAATCAAAAGAATAATGACTAGTACTTCAGACAACGAACGTAACAAGGATACACTCATCATAGAGAACCATGCACCTCTAGATCCCCAAAAATCATCACACCACTAGGATGTGATCAATATATTATTTCAAAGAATCGCATACCTTCAGGAATTGGTCGCGAGAAATAAGATGGCCAATGCCACCAGAGAAGCAGCCACTAAAGCAAAGAGGCCTCCACCGTCGTTTCTATCTATGAGTTCTCCATTACCTAACCACTTTCCAGCTTACCCAATTGGAACTGTACCATCCACATGAACTCACAACAAAACTCACCATATTTGTACTTCACACCAAACCCCACCACCGGCCAACACCACCCAAATACCCGAGACTTACACTTTAGTTTCTTCATACCAGACGCCACCCTACTCACACAAACCTAAGCATACATCCAAATGCCACTACTTTTCTACACCAAGAAATACCAACACTCCAAAAAAATTCCAAACACATCCCACAATATCCTTCCATACCCCTATCACTCCAGTTGACTCCTCACCAGAACTTGACCACTACGAGGAGATGGAAAGGGAATGGAAAGCAAAACAGAATTGGCGAGACAAGGAAATAGAACAAAAATGGTAGACTTGCTCGAGAATTCTAATAGGGTCACTCGAGAGGCAACAAGACTAAGTTATGATGATCTCTGCATGCATCCAGACTTAGACCTACCCAAAAGCTTTAAGGTGGCTAAATTTGAGATATCTAATAGAACAGGGAATCCCAAAGCTTACCTAAGAGCATAATGCGACTAAATGGTTGGAGTGAGAATGAACCAAGCTCTAATCATGAGGTTGTTCATCCGAAGCATAACTAGAGAAGCTTCCAAATAATTCATTGTGTAAGACATATGCCGCTAGGCTACCTGGGAAGAAATGTGAAAGCCTTCATGGAAAGATTCTGATTTAACGTCGAAACTATTCTAAACCAATACTATCTAAAAAGCTCAAATGAAATTCCACAAAGAATTATCGTGAGTATGTAAGTAGATGGAGGACCAAAGTCGCCCGAGTGTAACCGTCAATGAGCAAAGAAGAGCTGATCTTCATATTCATCCGATCACAAGTGTCATATTTCTATGATCGTATGCTCTCTATGGCTAGAAGCATATTTTTCGATTTGGTTAAGATGGAAGATGCCATAAAAGACAGTCTCAAGTCCGACAAAATTATCAGCTTAGCCTACAAACCTAGTCAACACAGAACCACCGGGGCTATGAGAAAGAAGAAAGAATACATATCAAATGTCTCCCATATAGCTAGCCTGAAAACCCGAAATAAGGAGGGATCACAATATGCCTTTGACATATATCAATTGCTACCTCCAAGTAGTTACACACCTACGCTATACAACCCTATGCCGATTTTCTATGCATTGCCTAACTACCAAATGCCTACCATTACTTACCAAGTTCCACAACCAAATTACCAAATATCGGTCCCACTTATCAAGCTCCACAACCAATTTATCAAATGCCCGCACCTACCTACTGAGCCCCTATGAATTACCAAAATTAGCTGCCTCCAGCCATAAATAATTTACCACATCCAAACTGTGAAGAAACCTCCACTGGTATTTATCCCACTACTTGAAACCCGAACCAAGTTGTTCGAACGAATGAACACAATTGGAATCATCCAGGTTATTCTATCGAAACACACTAATCCTAGAAGTTATTTCTACCGAGCTGACTAGACATATGCATACCACTCCAGTGGAAGTTGACACAATATAAAAGATTATATCAACATGAAACACAAGATACAAGATTTGAATGACAAAAGAGAGATCACGCTATAGAAGACAGTGCCAAATGTGAACCCTAATCCTCTACCCAATCATTGCACTAATCATGTCTATATAATTGAGCGAGAGGAAGACCGGGTTGTATGCAAGCCACTTATCCAAGGATCTGTTGAGATCTTAGAGCAAACAATAGCCTCTCTCACCCTTCAGGAACGTCCTCAATTTAAGGTGTTGATCCTGGAACCAGTCGTGGCTCAAGTATCACAAGAGATAGTTTGAGCCCCGATAAAGGAATTTGTTGTCCAAGCATTAGTAGCTCATGGAATGACACAACTAGGGAGATGATATACTCTTGAAGAAATAATGCAAGGAGCACCTCAAAAAGAAGGAAAACAGAGAAGACCTATTACTGAAGGAGAGGCTAAATACTTCTAGAAAAGAATGCAGCCTAAAGAATACTCTATTATTAAGCATCGAAAGAAAACAGTAGCCCAGATATCAGTGATGGGATTACTACTGAGTTCCTCACAACACTGATAGGCTTTGATAAGAGTGTTGGATAAAGCACACAACCCTGCGGGTACAAGTAGTAAAACTCTGGCGGACATGTTAGGTCACGTTATCGTGGCCTATCAAATCTCGTTCACTCGAGACGAGTAGCCCAAAGAAGGAACGATGCATATCAAAGCTCTATATATCACATTTATATGCATAAACAAGGTTGTAGCCTGAGTATTGGTAGACAACAGAGCCAATCTTAATATATGTCCCGATTCTACACTATCCAACTAGGTTATGAATTCAGAAAAATATGCCAGAGTCACACAAATATGAGAGCTTTGATGGGGCTCAACGTGATCCCGTTGGAGAGGTAGACCTCAATATACAAATGGGGCATGCTGAATTCAATAAATAATTTCATGTTATGGCGATCACCGCCAACAATAATTTATTGTTTGAATTCACATGGCCAGAGAAGTTCCATCATCCCTACACCAGTCTTTGAAGTTTGTATGGGAGAATCATGAGGTAGTAATTCACTGGGAAGGTAGCATCCATAACGACTCTAACAATTCCATACTAATGATCAAGAAAGTCTCAAAGGACACAAATTTCCATGTGGTAGAACTAGTGGGAGTTGCTAACAAAGGAGATGACGAGCAAAATTCTATGACGCCGGTCTACAAATTATGGCCTCTAACATGCTCTAAAATGGGTTCAAACCCGGTAAAGGTTTTGGGAAGAGATATGCAGGTTATAAAATAACCGGTGTTTATTCTAGAAAATGGTTTTTGTTTTAGCCTCGGGTACGTTCCCAACTTTGAAGAAGCCTCCTAAGCAGATCATAAGAAGAGGGGCCCTTCAGAGTTAGGAAATCTAATTCCGAACATGTTATAGATGTTATTCCAAAATAAAAATAATGTAGTGATACTGGAAGAGTGCAATAAAGCATCCATCATTTGCGATCTTGATCTGGGTGAGAAACTTCCCAATTGGGCCCGTACCCGACTCTTGGCTTCTTGGTAGATGATGAATTTAATTTGCTTTAAAGAAAATCAGTGAAAGTCAAATGATGCCCGAATGTTAACCATTTGCACTTTTATTTTCCTTGTGATGTTTGAAAAAAATGAAAATGACTCGATGTTGATCCAAGTCAGGATCATAATTTGTACTTTTTTTATTAAATTAATGAAAGCCTCAGTGTATATGAATACAATTTTCTCTTTTAATTATATGTTTTTATACATTAACTGCACTTTGCCTTTTTCCAGTAATAATAATAAAACAACTCATAATGTCATGAAATGTTGTGAGACGAGTGAGTCAAGTTACACAGAAGAAAGAGAATATGATGAATACGATGAAGAAACCATATTGCCTGAGGATGTTATCGAGGAGGTAGAGAAATACAAAAATAGGCAGAAACATAATATGGATGAGACCGAAGTAATCAACCTTGGGAACGAAGAAACCGTCAAAGAAACTAGGATAAGCGCGCATTTGGAAGAATATGTTGACATCTTTTTGTGTGGTCATACACAGACATGCTCGGTTTAAGCACAGACATAGAGGCCCGCAAGTTACGCACCAATGAAAGTTTCACCTCGGTTAAGCAGAAAATCCGACAGTTTAAGCTAGACTTGAGCATCCAAATCAAAGATGAAGTAGAGAAACAGATCAAGGTCTGGTGTAGTGGAAGTGACTTTGTATCTAACCTGGTTAGCTAACATTATGCCCGTACCAAAGAAAGATGGAAAGATTCAGATTTGTGTGGACTACCGTGATCTCAATAGAGCTAGTCCTAAATATAATATCCTACTTTTGAATATCTATATACTCATCGATAATTGTGCGAAGCACGAGTTATAGTCATTCATAGATTACTTTGCTGGTTGCCATCAGATACTGATGAGCGAAGAAGATGCGCAGAAGGCAGCCTTCAACACTCTATGGAGAGTACCACTACCATGTAATGTCGTTCACCCTCAAGAATGCAGGCGCCACTTACATAAGAGAATTGACCATAATTTTCCATGATATGATGCACAAAGAGATAGAGGTCTACGTGGATGATGTCATAATTAAATCAAGGGAAAGTTTATATCATATCACATACTTAAAAAAGTTCTTCGACAAGCTTTAGAAGTTCAATTTGAAGTTAAAACCCAGCCAAATGTGCGTTTGGGGTGCCCGCTGGAAAGTTGTTGGGGTTAATAGTCAGTCACAGAAGCATAGAACTATATCCCTCAAAGATCAAAGCCATCTAAGATCATGAGTTTTCTAGGAAGGTTAAAAATATCATACGCTTTATAGTGCAGTCTACGATAATCATAGAACCCATGCTCAAGTCGCTAAAAATGACGCACCCACAAAATGGACACACGAGTGTCAAAAAGACTTTGACACTATAAAAAATATCTCTCCAATTCGCCAATATTGGTCCCTCCCATACCAGGAAGTCCATTGTTCTATATCTATCAGTATCAGATAATGCTTTCAGATGCATGTTGGGATAACACGATGAAACTGAGAATAAATATTGAGCCATCTACTATCTCAGTAAGAAATTCACCGCCTACGAGTCGAGGTACACCTTGGTGGAGAAAACATGTTATCCTTTGACAAATGACAGCCCAGAATCTGAGACACTACTTGTCATCATATACTACCTACCTTATCTCTAAAATAGATCATTTAAAGTACATCTTTCGCCAGCCCATGCCTATAGGGAAACTAGCCAAATGGAAAATGCTTTTGACCAAATTTGAGACCACGTATGTGGTTCAGAAAGCTGTCAAGGGTCAAGCTCTTACCGATTTGCTCGTAGAGAGTCCGGTCGATAAATTTTTTGAACTACTCAGGACATATTTCCCGGATGAGGAAGT
Organism: Przewalskia tangutica; assembly: GCA_029844215.1. Classification (NCBI taxonomy): domain Eukaryota; kingdom Viridiplantae; phylum Streptophyta; class Magnoliopsida; order Solanales; family Solanaceae; genus Przewalskia; species Przewalskia tangutica. The sequence continues at coordinate 30,908,743 of CM056732.1, forward strand.
ATTAACGTTAGAGGAAGACCTAGTCAAAACCTACTCAGGTTGGAGAATGTTTTTTGATGGTATAGTCAATTACAAAGGTTCAGGAATTGGGGCAGTTCTAGTCTCATAACCTTGAATACTACACAAGTATCGATGTACTTTTGTCCACGATTTTAACTTATATCTAAACAACTATAACATATTTAAATCTTCCTTTTCAGATCTTGATTCGAAATCATATAAGTTATGACAATTAATTATCAAGCAATCAAAACAATATTGAATAGATCTTAATATGCTGAAGAAGAAATCAATAACTATGCATTAACTATATGAAAGAGTTTCAAGAAGATTCGACGGAAAACCCTTCTAAAGTATTAGCTCCTAAACATTGTCATGTCAAGAACTAATTTACAATCCAACATAAACTGAAATTAAAATAAAGGAAAGAGAAAGAACTTGAACAAGAGTAGTCTCCAATCTTGTGTCTTGTAGCCTCCTTTTCCTCTCCAAAGTATCCTCTCGATTAATGACAGGATTTAGGGTATTTATATTTGAGAAAAACCTTGCTTCGCACCCTTTTAACCATGTCAAAATTTGGCCCAAAATATGGAACTTTTTGTGTTGGCACCGCGGTGCAAATTGGTTGAAATCGCTGAGCTGCTCACTGGAATAGCTGCACCGCGGTGCTGCTGCCAGGTACCACGGTTCCTTCGACGGTGATTTTTCATCCTCGGCTACTGGAATTTTTACGCCTCGGCTCAAAACCTTTTGGCCGCGGTTCATCAGCACCGCGGTCCCTATGCCTTTCGCTCGGTTTTCGGCATATTTCTTCTATGCTTTCCGAAACTTCTTAGGTTGTGCAATTTCATCCTCAAAAGTAATATCTTCTCTTGTATGACCGTTGTGACATAAATGAACGAAAAACACACCTAACACTATACTAAACACAAAATAAAAGAGTAAAATACTAACTAAAAAAGACTCAAAAGAGTGTATAACATAAACTAAACAAACACCCCCAAACTTACACTTTACTCGCCCTCGAGTAAAGCACTAAACAAAAACAAAATAAAACCAAAAACAAAGACTCTATGAAATGGATCAAGTAGCTATAGAGTGCTGCCTCACAATCATGGATGAAAACTAGGATAATATGTTAGAACATACATAACATGACTATTTAGCAATCTAGAATTTCAAGTTAGATATTTCGCAATTTCACTTAGATCATAATCACTGGAAATACAAACACATAACCTATGCATGTCAATTTCATTCCATCTTTCCCAAAATTTTATAGACCTGTTTACTTGATATTCTCCACTAATCATAGACATACACATTAGAGATCATCAGGACTTTCAAGGGTTGTAATGTAGGCTTAGGCATGGATAGATAAAAGTAGGCATTTAGGCTCAAATTACGTACCATAAACATTTTTCATTCAACTCATTTTTTCCTGCTTTTTGACTTTCTTTTTAGTCTCATACCTATTTTCTCCTCTTTCTCCTCTCTTTTCTTTTGAGAGAATGAGACATATTATAAATAACAAGCACCCCAAACTTCAACTTTTGCATATTTTTCATTGGGGTGCATCAAATTTTCATTCACTTTTTATTTCTTTTTCAACACTTTTCATTCCAATAGTTTTCCATTATTACTTATGACACGACAAAGGAATTATAGGGTCTCAAACAAAGATATTATTTTAGGCTCAAAGGGGCTGACTAGTGATACAATTTATGTCAGGATAGGTAATGAACGGTTAGAACGACTATCAAAGAATGTCTGAATCATCTCCCTAAACATGTACATCTTAACTATTTCGCCTCAAATAACAAGCAAACAGATTTTCTAGACATTTTTAACCTTTCTTTCCATAACTGGCACACATAGGCTAAACACAAATATCCCAAATAATTAGATGTCATGAATTTTTGGCATATCTCACTTAAGCACACATATTGTTACTTTTTATTCCATTACATTATCCTAATTAATCCACTCAATGTAGCAACTATAACATACATGATCCATAAAAAAATTATGACTCACAAACATATAAAACAAACAAAAAGACAATAAAAATACTCAAAATAAAGCAATAAAACAAAATAAGATCCCCCCCCCCCCCCGCCCAACTTAATTGATACATTGTCCCCAATGTGTGAAGACTAAAAATAAAGGGACAACTTACCGACACAACACATCGGTCATAACGGAGGTCTGGGGTGAAATTCTTGAAATTGCACATCATCTGGGCTCTCTGAACTTCTGGCGCTGTGGCCCTGCATTTTGGCGCCACGGCGCTGTGCTCAATTGTTTTGAATTTCAGTACCACCTGTCATCCAAAAACATAAGACAAGAAACCAATACTGTGAGACTATTCAAGACAAAATAAAACAAACTAAAACAAAAATTGAAATAACATAATTAAAACATTGGGTTGCCTCTCAAGTAGTGCTGTATTTAACGTCTTTTAGCCGAACGCAAATTTCTTACTCAATCAAGGGGGTAGAGTATCCCATCCGCATATCCATTTCAGCATCATTCTCTTCCTCCTCCTCCTCTTCTTTTTCATAGGGCTAGGTTCAGAAGGGTTCACTCCTTGGACATCATTTGCAGGTTCAGAATTCTTACCATCAAGGGCATCGGTACCCTTGGAACTTTCAGGAGGGTTTTTTTATCAACTACACTAACAGCAAAGCATCTATCATTGGCTTGTGGCTTAGGGGGTGGTCTGAAAATAGTGAAGGTCGTATCCTCATCTTGAACTCGAAGCTTGAGCTCTCCCTTCTCAACATCAATAAGTTTCTTCCCTGTAGCTAGGAATGGTCTCCCAAGGATGATTGGTATATTTTCATATTCTTCCATGTCTAGGATGAGGAACTCGGTAGGAAAGATGAATTTACCCACTTTCAATAATACATCTTCAATTATTCCTTGGGGATGCACAATCGAGTGATCAGCTAGCTGCAGGGTGACTGTGGTAGGCCTTGCTTCTCCTAACACAGGTCTTTTAAACACAGAAAGAGGCATCATGTTGACACTTTCCCCTAAATCAAATAGAGCCTGCTTGCATGTCACCTTCCCTATAGTGCAAGGTAAGGTAAAACTCTCTGGATCTTTCAACTTTGGGGAAGCTTCTTCTGCAAGATAGCACTGAAAACAGTACAAAAGTCAACCAACTTTAAAACATTCAACTGGGGAAGAATTTTTTTGAGGATATAAAAAATTCCTTTACTGTAATTTAGTGTGAGAGTTCACTCCAAGTCAACCTTCAACTGGGGTAAAACGTTTTGAGGGTGTCTCAAAAATTTCACTTGACATATGTTACCCGGACCGCCAACGATGGTCAAGGAACCTCGCTCAATGTGTATATGTCATGACAATGGGATACTAATTTTTAATAAATGAAAATATCTTCCTAGTAAAATATTGTTTTAATATACGATCAATATTTTCAAAAAAAAATCATTATAAGTATAAACTCATCTATCATACTACCAATCCCAAAATGGTCGGCACCAAGAAGGTATAGGAATGACATATCAGGAGTCGGTGGCATCAGTGAGCCTCATAAAAACTAATAATTTTACTATGATTGCAGGTTTCAAAATATCGTCAGGAGAACGACAGTTTATTCCACTAACTTATTTGTACATGATGAAATATGTAAAACATAAAGGAGGAACTCCGACATCGGGAGATGATAAAATCCAGCCATGAGAGCTATATAAATAATAAAATGGTTATTTGACCAGAAGGGTCACACCTGACAAAGGACGAAAAAAAGACAATTCGGCCATGAGGGCCACATAAAGGAAAAGAGTTTCATAAGTGTGGTGATGTATATAAGGAGGGGACTGTGAGGCTAGGTTGTTCAGAGTTTGATTGGGGTCGGGTGCACATGAAAATAGGGATCAAGTGGAGGTTGACGGAGTGGGATGATTTGTGGACATTTTGGGGTTATGTGGGGGCATACGGGTAGTTTTAGTGAGTTTTGGGTTAAGGCGTTTAGATGGAGTGTTCTAGACACGATGTAAGATATGTTGGTAGTCGGTATTTGGTGATGGGATGGTGGTAAGGTGTCAGATATGGTCGGGTTAGTAAGGTTGGCGGTATAGGGGTACGATCAGGACTATGGAGAAATGGTTGGGATTTCGGGCGGGTGTGAGAGAAGTCGATTGAAATCCCTTTGGGTGTGAGTTGGGGAAGTGTTGTGGTGAAAATGAGGCAATTTGAACAAGAATTGAACATGAAATTGATGGACAAAATCGTGTGCGTATAAGACAATGAAAGTCGAGAAGACCTTCAATGTATTTATGACCAAGTAACAGGATAGAACCTTGGCTTGGGTATAGTTAGATCATAAAAGTTCTAACTAGACTTACACCGAGGGTTTGGAACCCAAAAGGACCAAGGGGTGAACCACAAAAGGATCAAGGTTCGGACCACAAAAGGATTGATGGCGCACAAAAGGAAAAACTAAGTTAAGCAACACAAAAGTTGAATAACTTAGCAAAGTTTGAGTAAACTCAAATATGTTTCATAAATCTTCAATACCTATTTATATCAACTACATGTCCTATTTATACTAGTGATTAGACCTTTATAAAAGAGTAACTAGATAGACACATACAAGAACTTCGACGGAGTGTGAAAGGGGGAAGGGGTTCAGCCCTTTTAGGGGAAGGGAGAAAACCAACTCTTCATGTTCTCTAGGCCACCCGTTTGTGTCATCCATGTAGATAAGTGCATGCACTAGCTAGTTCATGAATTATCTCATTGGGGCACGTTGGAAGCTTCCCTTTCTAGATTGTTTTTCGCCATAGTCACCTTATCCTATCACACGTATTACTTAGTCATCCCATTCTATTACAAGGCCTAGTAATTAAGGTAGAAGGAAATTAATTTAGGAATCTAAAACGAGCTAAAAGAAAGTGGTCTCGGCCAAAACCTACATAAAAGCCGAAAATAAACATGTTCCTTCTTGGATCTTCACGTCCAATCTTCAACTACACTCCATATTCCATTCCATAATAGGCATGTCACCCTAGGATGGTCGATAATCTTTGGCACTCTGAGCAAATGACCTTGCGAATCATTTTTGACGCTTAAGTTCACGACCGTTCTTTCATCAATCTCCCATTCTTTATTAGAATTTTCCCTCAAATTCTCGTCATCTATGTATGGTGATAAGTCTCCAACATCAAACGTTGAACTAATACTACCATATTCGTCTGAAGGTTCCACCTTGTAGAAAGGATCTAAATACAAGACAAAAGGTTTTGACTTCAAATATTGCCCCCATTGGACCAAGTATCTTAAAACATAAAATTATTTGTCATTGAGTCATTCACCACCCAATGTTTCACTAGACAATGCAATTGACCTTTTTTTTTTAATTAAGAAGGCTCCAACACCAATTCTATTAGCATCACATTTAATTTCCAATAGCTTCTCCAAGTTTGGAGTAGCTAGAGGTAGTGTTACACATATCCTTCCCTTCACGACATCCAAAGCTCTTGGTTCTCCTTGGGACCTTTTAAACTCATCCTTTCTCATTAGTTCAGTAATAGGGGCAGTAAGGGTACACCAATCTTGAGAAAAAGAAGTCAAACCAAGGAAATTTCTTACCACACTTACATTCGTAAGCGCGGGCCAACTTTTGATAGATTCCACTTTAGGTGGACCCACAAGAATGCCCTCAGATGATCTATGTATCTCATGAATTATCGTAGTACCCCGTGTATGATCCTTATAAAAGAGCTTGGAGCATTACACAACCCAAACAACATCACAAGTCATTTGTACAAACCATACGAGATGTTGAAAGCCATCCTCCATTCATCTCCCTCTCGGCTCCTCATTTGTTTGTAGCCACTCCTCAAATCTATGTTGGATAACAAATTAGCCTCACTCAATTCATCCAAGATATCATCCGACCTCGGTATAGATGACTTGTACTCCACGGTAATGTTATTGGCCACTCGACTATCCATACACATGTGCCAAGTTTCATCTTTCTTTGGCATGTATCGTACTTGGACTAAGGCTCTATTGGACAAAGCCTTTGTTTAGAAATTCTTGCACTTGTCTTTGCAACTCCTTAGTCTCATTCGGATTGTAGATATGGGCTCTTATTGGTGGTAATCTGGGTGTAAGATCATTCGAAAATACATCTATCATGTATTCCTTCATGTTGGAACTTTCGACCGCATCTATCATAGAACTCTCCTTCTCTTTGCACACTAATGCATCTATATAACTCTTATTCATCAACTCTTATTCTACCTCCAGTGCTTTAATCAAGAGGGCCTCAGACATTTCCTTGCGTTTCTTGGCGTTTTGGATCTTCATTTACTTCACCTCACTAGATGACAATGGCATCAACCAGATCTTCTTATCGTCTTTTTGAAAAGAATAGACATTCTTTTCTCTATCATGTTGTGCCTTTCTATCAAATTACCATGGTCGGCCCAGTAAGATATGACAAGCATCCATAGGTAGGATGTCACACTACATCTCATCTTCATACTTACCAACCCAAAAATTCACAAGAGCATGTTTTATTACTTTTAGTCCTTTGTCTTTGTTCAATCATTTGAGAGCATATGGTTTAGGATGGCTGCGGGTAGGCAAGTTCAATTTGTTCACCATTTCCATGGAGGCGTCACGACCGACCAGGCCGGCGCGGCGGTGCCCTACAGGCACCTGCTCGTATACATCGAGAATAGCAAATAAACATACACAACATAAACACAGTCAAAAGTACAACTCAGTTCTTACAGCCCAACCACATATGTGAATACAGACCTCTAGGAATAACAACTGTGGCGGGACAGGGCCCCGCCATACCCCTGAATATACATGAATCTACTACCGCAGGGAAACTGTACCACGAGATAAGCCACCGGAGCAACGGGAGCTTTCTCTCAAAAACGGAACCGAGATCCTAAGAGAGGATCGCCAACCTGGTACCTAAAACTGCGGCATGACGGCCCGAAGAAGTCGATCTAACAGTACAGAATATGGAGCGAAATAACGTCTGATGCAGATCATAATCAGACAAAAGAATGACAAGGACAAGTATAAAAATACATACTGCATCCTCGCCGTGTCATTACCACTTATGAACTTAATCGCACCTTATTATCTTTTTCATTCTCTATAAAAACTATAGCCACATTCTTACGCATACGATTAGGAAAAATCATTAAGTTCATTACTATATAACTTACTTATCTCTCATAAGTATAACCGTCCCTGTAAGGAGGGGCACCTATACTACCCCCGATCTAGACGCGATCAAGGTCACATAGTCTACCCGTAGGTATCGCCGCCCGATCCGGGTCAATAACGCCATCTAGTGCGCGTAAAGGTATATTGCCTGCCCATTCTCGGTCGATAACGCCATCTAGTCTCGCGTGCAGGTATCGCCGGCCCATTCTCGGTCGATAATGTCATATAGTCGCGTAAGGTATACCGCCGCCCATTCTGGGTCGATAATGTCATCTAGTGCGCCTGAAGGTATCGCCCGGCCCATTCTCGGTCGATAATGTCATATAGTCTGCGTAAAGGTATCGCCCATCATCGCGGTAAAAGTGTAAACATAACCATGGGTCTCACGCCATAATATCAATCAAAACAGTGGTATAACGTCTTGGGGCTTGCTCGCCATTTATACTCTTACCGGAGAAGGTGGTAAAGCGTGGTATAACGTCTTGGGGCTTGCCTCATTTATACTCTTACCCTATCTCGACCGGTCGTCAAACAACACATAAAGCAGGTGGTACAGCGTCTTGGGGGTTTACCCCTCACTTATACTCTTACCCTGGAGAAGGTGGTAAAGCAGGGGGTATAACGTCTTGGGGCTTGCCCCTCATTTATACTCTTACCCTATCTCGACCGGTCGTCAAACAACACATAAAGCAGGTGGTACAGCGTCTTGGGGTTTACCTCACTTATACTCTTACCCCGGAGAAGGTGGTATAACGTCTTGGGGCTTGCCCGCCATTTATACTCTCTTACCCTATCTCGACCGACCATCAGACAAGACATAAGCACTACCATGTCTTTTATAAAATCCGGGAATTTAACCCAAGTGCTACAAATAACGGAAGCATACCCGTGGAATCCCACATCACTGTCGGTACGTCCAAGTAACTTATAACAAGACAGCCGGCCCTCCAACCGAGAGTCGCGGCAACGTAATAAAACATAATACTTGCACTCAAAGGCTATCACCAGCACATATAGGCTAAATCTCAATTAACAAGCCATAGTACTACGTACGTTCATTCTTTTCAAAATACTGCTTTCCATATAAAACTTCCCCGATAATAACCACAGTAGTATCAAGTCCTATACTCCTTTCAAGACAAGTCACAATACCTTTTTAGAAATACAATTACCGAACTTCAAATCAAGTGACTTCTTTATAAAAAAACCACTAGGCAATTGATGCAGTAAAACAAGTTGCCCTTTTACATAGTCAAGTCATTTATCTTTCCATAAGGCAAATATAACTAACTTCCCATAAAGCCGTTATATTCACTTTATACCTTAGCCATAAACAATTTCCTACCCAAGGGACTTATACGTTTAAAACGGGACAAGTATCATATACTTTAAAACTCTTCAAGTCCCTTAACTTTAAAATCAACTTAAGACATCATTACTATTTTCAAAGAAGTGAGTTAATCTCCTAACCCACCCGAATTGGCATTACATAAAACAAGTAAAGAATATCATAGTCTTGTACGTCTGCGTACTACATACGTGCAACTAGTCATGCTCAAAAGATAGGAAAAGATCTACATATAGTAAATCACATAACTACCTCTTAACTTCTAAGAGTAGAAGGAAACATGAAATGATACCACAAGTATATTCCATACATAGAATCATGCCAAAGGAAAGGAAGAGGTTCACATACCTCGCGACGATTATCGACACGTAGCAAAATGCTCCAAAGTACTTCAACCTTGATAGCTATTCCACTCTCCCAGTAGGATACGCTATACTTAGTACTTCAACCTATAATGGTCACAATCGTCCATAACCTTGAAAATCAATTTACTTACTTCCAAGAATCAAGTCACATAGACTTACCAAAGTACTTCCGATCCTCTAGACTTATCAAATTCATGTCAAAAGAAGTAAGAAGTTTACATACCTCTTGGCTAATCCACACGCTATGTAGACAACGCCGGTGATTGGAAAATTGTTGTCCGGACTGCCTGAGAGTACTGTGGAATATTTTTGTGTGGTTAAGAAGCCTGAACTACCGCCATTTATGGCAGAATTCCCACCGCCGCCATCTAATGCCGCCGTCCGGAAAATTCCATTTTGATCTGTTGGAAGTGAATTCATCGAATTGTTGTTGCGTGTATGAATTAATGGGGAAAACAATTTTGGAGGTCTGGTGGTGGTCATGCGCGGCTCTTTGGTGGTCTGCGGCGCCTGCGCCACGGCGAGCTCAAGCGGCATCAATGGCGGATTCAAATCGAGAATCGAGGCTCGGGATTGGTTGCAAAGCGTAGCTAAGATCAATCTGAACACAACGGTATCGCCTTAGCCCTCAATCACTGAATCGATCGGAATCTTCCAACTTCCGATCGAAAAAGGGTTTTAGTTGACGACGATGCAGGTTGAATTGGAGGTCGTGGGTGGTGCCAAAATGTCGGCCTTTCCACCTGAATGTTTCTACACTAGCCACGACCGTCGACTCTACTGTGGTGGCGGAAAATGCTCGTCGGCAGCGAGGGTTTCGGCAATCGATCCGTCGACGCGAGTTTGAGCAAGAATCGAGGTCTGGTTTACATGGAAATGACGGCAAGGAGATGGTGGTTCTGATGGTATACTCCACTCCCGTCGATTGCACCTCAGTTGGTCGGAAAATTAGAAAAACCGAACGGGGAAGATGGATGAACAGTGACCGAAACTTCGATCTGAAATTGCCGGCGATTCCGGGAGAATCGACGGTGGCGGTTGGTATGGACGTGACGGGCTCGACGAGATGAAGCTTTTGGTATATTTCGCGCCCCCGGCGGATTCCTGGTTTGGCCGGAAATGGCGTTTTTCCGAACACTGTTCATCGAACAACACTGTTCATGGACGGGTTTTCACTGTTCATACACATTTTGGGTATTTTTGTTCTGCGTTTTGCCTTCCCAAACTCCCCAACATATACAAAATTTCTCGGGTGGTCCCACGTGACCAAATTTCTAAAATTAAATTCCCAATTTCTTACGTACGTTCTTAAAACATATCCTGAAAATACGGGGTGTAACATTCTTCCCCCCTTAGAAACATTCGTCCCCGAATGTTCTTTCGGAGTCAATCTTTCTAATTAGCGACATAGTCTCCTTTTACTACACCCTTCTTACAACATATGCCACCCATGGCCACATAACAATACTTATACTAAAAATGTCAACATGGGCACTCACGAAGCCAACTAGCCCATACTCATAATGCCCACAAAGTCTGTCGTAATCATCTCCACTAGGTCTACTAGGGTCTGACGACTGTATCATCACCGGGCAATCTCATATACCCGCTCAGCTACCACCCCAAACACTCACGGGTGTAGTTACCCCGAAATGTTCTTATGGATTCAGGCTCTATTCCTTTACACTTGGTTGCTATCTTTCTTACTGACCGTACTCTTTCCGTACTTCCAACTCTTACTAGCATACATACATAACTTCCATACCGATTCTGGCCTCTAATCTTTGGAGTCACTCTATAAAACAATATACGATCATTTCCGGCTTTCACGGCCTGGTTCCGGTGGAACGTGTCCACGAACCCGTAAAACAATTAACTAGACTTGGGCATTGCACCCTCGTGACCCTGTTACGTAGCGGAACTACTACCAACTGATCCCACTCTATTCCAGGCCATGGGGAGACCCGTAACAGGTCCTCAACCCGACTCAGCGTCGCACTTAACTCTTATCCTTGGTCTGACTTAAAATCTTATGGCCCGAGAGAGCCTTATATCTAAGGTCTCGGCAGTTATCAATATTCTTAGGCTCGCAATTTCCATGCTCCAAGCCTACTTTACTAGTTCCCAGTAGCGGGTACAAAAACTTCTCATAATACCATAACCATGTTGTCTCGATCACAACAACCATTACTTACTCTATACGGACCTCATCCGTACAATTCTCTTAAGCCTACCACGAAGCTTAATATTTTAACATGGTATTCCATTAAGTTCCTTAACATGACTTCTTAAGGGTTCATCACCCTATCAGACAGCTCATCCTTCCCTAATTATAACAAAGTAGTACATAAACCTTGATGAGATTTCAATAACAGATCCATACCTTCCCGGTATCTAGTTAGTCCTTACCAACTCTTGGTAATCTAAAACCATTCTAGGCAACACGCGTCTGACCCTCATACATAACTCTGTATAGCTGTATGTCACAATACCAACTATACTATAATCATTACCAACCTGGATACACAATCCACATGGTCCTTCCTGGGTCACTGCTGCCTTTCTCGTAGCTGCAATCAACATAACTCGTTAGGGAGAGACGACCCTAACAACACAGCTCTATCGCACGATCTCAGAGTGAGAAGAATGGAAACCAATCCTAAATGTCCTGCAGCCTCCTGATTATAGATGTGGTGCACAACACACCGATAATCAAGACTCTACTGAACGCTGTGCAGACACTTTCGAGACTAAGCGCTCGATACCACTTTTGTCACGACCGACCGGGCGCGATCGTGCCCTACCTGGGCACCCTGTTCAGGTATACATCAGAGAATAGCAGCGGAACATACACAACATAAACACAGTCAAAAGTACAACTCAGTTCTTACAGCCCAACCACATATGTGAATACAGACCTCTAGGAATAACAACTGTGGCGGGACAGGGCCCCGCCATACCCCTGAATATACATGAATCTACTACCTCAGGGAAACTGTACCAAGAGATAAGCCTCCGGAGCAAATGGAGCTTTCTCTCAAAAACTGAACCGAGATCCTAAGAGCAAGGATCGCCAACCTGGGTACCTAAAACCTGCGGGCATGAACGCAGCCCCGGAAGTCGATACAACAGTGCGAATATGGAACGAAATAACGTCTGATGTGATCATAACTGTACAAAAGAATGACAAGGACAAGTATAAAAATACATACCAGATCCTGCCGTGTCATTACCACTTATGAACTTAATCGCACCTTATTATCTTTTTCATTCTCTATAAAAAAACTATAGCCACATTCTTACGTACATGATTAGGAAAAATCATTAAGTTCATTACTATATAACTTACTTATCTCTCATAAGTATAACCCGGCCCTGTAAGGAGGGGCACCTATACTACCCGGCCCAATCTAGGACGCGATCAAGGTCACATAGTCTACCCGTAAGGTATACTGCCCGGCCCAATCCTGGGTCGATAACGTCATCTAGTCTGCCCGTAAAGGTATCTTTGCCGGCCCATTCACGGTCGATAACGTCATCTGATGCGCGTAAGGTATCTTGCGGCCCATTCTCGGTCGATAATGTCATATAGTGCGCGTGCAGTATCTTGCCCGCCATTCCGGGTCGATAATGTCATCTAGTGCGCGTAAGGTATCTTGCCCGCCCATTCTGGGTCGATAATGTCATATAGTGCGCGTAAATGTATCACGCCCATCACCGGCCTAAAAGTGTAAAACATAACCATGGGTCTCACGCCCATAATATCAATCAAAACATGTGGTATAACGTCTTGGGGCTTTCCCCTCATTTATACTCTTACCTGGAGAAGGTGGTAGCGGGAGGTATAACGTCTTGGGGCTTGCCCCTCATTTATACTCTTACCCTATCTCGACCGGTCGTCAAACAACACATAAAGCAGGTGGTACAGCGTCTTGGGGGTTTACCCCTCACTTATACTCTTACCCTGGAGAAGGTGGTAAAGCAGGGGGTATAACGTCTTGGGGCTTGCCCCTCATTTATACTCTTACCCTATCTCGACCGGTCGTCAAACAACACATAAGCGGTGTGGTACAGTCTTGGGGTTTACCCCTCACTTATACTCTTACCCTGGAGAAGGTGGTATAACGTCTTGGGGCTTGCCCCTCATTTATACTCTTACCCTATCTCGACCGACCATCAGACAAGACATAAGCACTACCATGTCTTTTATAAAATCCGGGAATTTAACCCAAGTGCTACAAATAACGGAAGCATACCTGGAATCCCACATCACCGCCGATGCGTCCAAGTAACTTATAACAAGACGGTGACCTCCAACCGAGAGTCGCGACAGCGTAATAAAACATAATACTTGCACTCAAAGGCTATCACCGACATATAGGCTAAATCTCAATTAACCAAGCCAAAGTACTACGTCGTGCATTCTTTTCAAAGACTCCTTTCCAAATAAAACTTCCCGATACTAACCACCGTAGTATCAAGTCCTATCCACCTTTCAAGACAAGTCACAATACCTTTTAGAAATACAATTAGAACTTCTAAATCAAGTGACTTCTTTATAAAAAAACCCTAGGCAATTGATGCCGTAAAAACAAGTTGCCCTTTTACATAGTCAAGTCATTTATCTTTCCATAAGGCAAATATAACTAACTTCCCATAAAGCCGTTATATTCACTTTATACCTTAGCCATAAACAATTTCCTACCCAAGGGACTTATACGTTTAAAATGGGACAAGTATCACATACTTTAAAACTCTTCAAGTCCCTTAACTTTAAAATCAACTTAAGACATCATTACTATTTTCAAAGAAGTGAGTTAATCTGCTAACCCACCCGACTTGGCATTACATAAAACAAGTAAAGAATATCATAGTCTTGTACGTCTATCGCACTACATCGTGCAACTAGTCATGCTCAAAAGATAGGAAAAGTTCTACATAGAGTAAATCACATAACTACCTCTTAACTTCTAAGAGTAGAAGGAAACATGAAATGATACCACAAGTATATTCCATACATAGAATCATGCCAAAGGAAAGGAAGAGGTTCACATACCTCGCGACGATTATCGACACGTAGCAAAATTCTCCAAAGTACTTCAACCTTGATAGCTATTCCACTCTCCCGGTGGGATACGCTATACTTAGTACTTCAACCTATAATGGTCACAATCGTCCATAACCTTGAAAATCAATTTACTTACTTCCAAGAATCAAGTCACATAGACTTACCAAAGTACTTCGATCCTCTAGACTTATCAAATTCATGTCAAAAGAAGTAAGAAGTTTACATACCTCTTGGCTAATCCACACGCTAAGTAGACAACGCCGTGATTGGAAAATTGTTGTCGGACTGCTGAGAGTCTTGTGGAATATTTACGTGTGGTTAAGCGGCTGAACTACCGCCATTTGTGGCGAAATTCCCATCTTGCCGCCACGTCGCGGAATTGTTCACGGAAAATTCCATTTTGATCTGTTGGAAGTGAATTCATGGAATTGTTGTTGCGTGGATGAATTAATGGGGGGGAAAACAATTTTTGGAGGTCTGCGGGTGGTCATGCGGCGGCCTTCTTTGGTGGTCTGTGCGGCACCGCCGCCACGAAGCTCAAGGCGCATCAATGGCGGATTCAAATCTGAGAATTGAGGCTCGGGATTGGTTGCAAAGCGTAGCTAAGATCAATCTGAACACAACGGTATCGCCTTAGCCATCAATCAGGAATCGATCGGAATCTTCCAACTTCCGATCGAAAAAGGGTTTTGGTTGACGACGATCCGGGTTGAATTGGAGGTCGTGGGTGGTGCCAAAATGTCGGCCTTTCCACCACGAATGTTTCTACACTAGCCACGACCGTCGACTCTACCGTGGTGGCGGAAAATGCTCGTCGGCAGCGAGGTTTCGAAAATCGATCCGTCGACGCGAGTTTGAGCAAGAATCGAGGTCTGGTTTACATGGAAATGACGGCGAGATGGTGGTTACGATGGTATAATCCACTCGTCGATTGCACCTCGGTTGGTGGAAAATTAGAAAAACCGAGCGGGAAGATGGATGAGCGATGACGAAACGATCTGAAATCGCCGGATTCGGAGAATCGACGGTGGCGGTTGGTATGGACGTGACGGGCTCGACGAGACGAAGCTTTTGGTATATGTCTCGCCCCCGGCGGATTCCTGGTTTGGCCGGAAATGGCGTTTTTCCGAACACTGTTCATCGAACAACACTGTTCATGGACGGGTTTTCACTGTTCATACACGTTTTGGGTATTTTTGTTCTGCGTTTTGCCTTCCCAAACTCCCCAACATATACAAAATTTCTCGGGTGGTCCCACGTGACCAAATTTCTAAAATTAAATTCCCAATTTCTTACGTACGTTCTTAAAACATATCCTGAAAATACGGGGTGTAACAGCCGCATTGGTACAAATTCCGCCATCAATGATTATATTGCACACCTTGTGATTTACCTTACATCGAGTGTAAAGTAGTTTTTCTCTTTATGTCTCCTCATGTTCTTCAAGTTGAACTTTTAACACATTTTGGAGTACTAAAATTTCACCCACCTCCACAAGATCAATATCTTCCTCTAGGTTCTCATCGACTTCGGGTTCCTCAACAACAAATAAATCCCCATACTCTTGATATTCTTCAATAGTCATTACCCGAGGGTCAGGACATTCATTTACAAAGTGTACTAATCCTTGAAATTTAAAACACCTCCTTCGACTTCTATCTACCCTATTTGTAACTTCTACTTTCTTTCCTTTATCTTTTCTACACTTTCTTAAAGTCGATATTTTTGAACCTTTTGATACCAAAAAACCTGGACCTAAATCAGAGCAACTTCATACTTACTTGTATACGTTATTGAAGTAGTGATACCAGTTGAGGTAGAAATATCATCACTCAAAATCATATAAGAAGCAAAATTGGACAACGCAGAGTGGGTCAAAAAAGATACGAGTAATTGGCTCCGATCGATGAGAAAAAGATGGTCGCCATATATCACGATCAATTGTACCAGTAGAGAATGGCCCACGCTTTAAATAAGCGGGTCAGAGCTTGACTTTTTCAGATAGGTTAACTGTTACTCAAGCATATGTTTCCACACCAAGTGAGTACAAAGGAAAATTTGGCCCCAATTGGCATGGGCCCTACATGGTTCAAAAGCTATTATCTGGGAGAGTTGTAATCCTAGCAGAGATGTATGACCAGGAATGGCCTAGAGCAATCCACTCAAATGCAATCAAGAGATACTACGCGTGAAGGCATGCTTTTTCAACCTATAGTCGCACTTTTTACTTATAATCACTACACAAGACCTATCTCTTATGGCAGCGATATGTAGAAAATCCTCATCGGATTTAATCTTCTTCTTTTGTGATAGAAAAACCAAATAACATTCCTTATAATATGAACTATGTGATGATCTGATTTCCCAAGGTGGGATACGTATGCAGTCTAATTAGGACTCATTCACATTATTATAAAAATACCATTTTGATCAGAACTACATCGGTTTGATTCCTGTTGTGATAGGATACGTAGGCCTCTTGGAGCTCGGTCGTACCAAACAAAAAATCACAGAAACCCCTAGGAAACTACTGAGATACAAAGACCGCAAAATCTCTTCACAAAGGTCCCTATACCCCGAACTTTCATATGAGTTAAAAAAATTGACAGAATCTCAAAAATTCCACTAATAACATCACAAGAGTTAACCAACTTTAAAACTTTCAACTGGGGAAGAATTTTTTTGAGGATATCAAAAATTCCTTTACTGTAATTCAGTGTGAGAGTTCACTACAAGTCAACTTTCAACTGGGGCAAAACGTTTTGAGGGTGTCTCAAAAATTTCACTTGACACATGTTACCCGGACCGCCAACGATGGTCAAGGAACCTCGCTCAATGCGGATATGTCATGACAATGGGATACTAATTTTTAATAAATGAAAAAATCTTCCTAGTAAAATATTGTTTTAATATACGATCATTATTTTTAAAAAAAATTTCATCATAAGTATAAACTCATCTAACATATTACCAATCCCAAGAGGGTCGACACCAAGAAGGTATAGGAACGACATAGCAGGAGTCGGCGGCATCGGTGGGCCTCATAAAAACTAATAGTTTTTCTATGATTGCAGGTTTCAAAATACCGTCAGGAGAACGATGGTTTATTCCACTAACTTATTTGTACATAATGAAATATGTAAAACATAAAGAAGGAACTCCTACATCGGGATATGAGAAAATTCAACCATGAGACCTATATAAATAATAAAATGGTTATCTGACCAGAAGGGTCACACCTGACAAAGGACGAAAAAAAGACAATTCTGCCATGAGGGCCACATAAAGGAAAAAAGTATCATAAGTGTGGTGATGTTTATAAGGAGGGGATTGTGAGGCTAGGTTGTTCGGAGTTTGATTGAGGTCGGGTGCACATGAAAATGGGGGTCAAGTGGAGGTTGACGAAGTGGGATGATTTGTGGACATTTTGGGGTTTTGTGGGGGCATGTGGGTGGTTTTAGTGAGTTTTGGGTTAAGGCGTTTAGAGTGAGTGTTCTAAACACGATGTGAGATATATTGGTAGTCAGTATTTGGTGGTGGTATGGTGGATTAGGTGTCATATCTGGCCGGGATAGTAAGGTTGACGGTATAGGGGTACGATCAGGACTATGGGAAAATGGTTGGGATTTCGGGTTGGTGTGAGAGAAGTCGATTGAAATCCTTTTGGTTGTTAGTTGGGGAAGTGTTGTGGTGAAAATGAGGCAATTTGAACAAGAATTGACCATGAAATAGATGGACAAAATCGTATGCGGATAAGACAATGAAATTCGAGTAGACCTTCAATGTATTTGTGACCAAGTAGCCGGATAGAACCTTGGCTTGGGTATAGTTAGATCATAAAAATAATAACTAGACTTATGTTGACAGTCAATTTTGACCCGTTTTTTGTATATTTCGTGCAATTTTAAAGTATTTTAGCACACCGCATTTTAATCGTTATTTTGCATATTTTTACATTATATTCTATGTTTATTTCTTTACAAAATGACATTGCATCTTTTATTTTTAAATTAAGCATTATGTCGTTGTTAATATTATGTTTTTATTATTGTTACACCGTCGTTTTATTTTAATAATATTTGCATCTCTTTAAATAATTAATTGGCATCCCGCATTTTTACTTTTAATCAGGCATTAAACATTTGTCTAAATATTGTATTTTATTATTATCGCATCGGCATTTGCATTTTTAATTTTGCATCTTTTTAAATAATTTTTTTCTTTTAAATAATTAACCCGCTTTGCATTTCGTCAAACCAGTCCAGTACGAGACTCAATCCGAATCATTTCAATCCAACACCATTTTTATTTTCATCCAAACACCCCTTTTATTCCCCCGATTTTTAAATTCCAAACACCCTCTTATTCCCCCCCCCCCCCATCTTTTAAATTTCAAATACCACTTTCATTTCCCCCCAAACATTATCCCCCCCTTTATTAAAAAGGAGGGGGGCAGCCCATAAATAAAGGGGGTGCAGAGCCCACAACGTTCAGATTTCTTTTAAGGGCCAGCCGCACAAAATAAAGGGGGCCAGCTTTTTCATTTGAGAAAGAGGTCTTCCTCTCCTCCCTCTCTTGCCGCCGCCCTTCGCCGCCCTTCGCCGGAGTTCTAAAAACTCGTGAACTCCACACCCTTTATTTTGAGCCCACTGCGGTAGCATCTCTACCTCCTCTCGCATCGTCTCCGTCGCTGACTCCGGCGAACTCACGGCCGAGTTCGGCAACACCAACCCGGTAAGCGAACCATCGTTCCGGCGAACACCTTCAGCCGCGAACCTCATCATTGCCTGCATCAAACACCACGGCGGCGTTGCTCCGGCGTTAGCCGTGGTAGTGACGCCGCCATTTTCCTTTTGTGCTACTCAAAATAGCCGGAGTCTGAAACTCCGGCGACGTTGGTTTTCGACGTTCTGTTGGATCTGTTGTGCACTGTGTTGTTGGGACTGATTTTTATTTATTTTAGTAATTTAGCCGGAGTTAAAAACTCCGGCGAACTAGTTCGGTGATATTGTGGAGTTTGTCGGCTTGCGTTTGTTTGTTGGGCTGATTCGACCTCATTTTTGTATAATGGCCGGAGTTTGAACTCCGGCGAACTGGTGGTTTTCCGTCGATTTTTTTGGGCACTGCCACTGTTCCGGCGAACTGACCACTGTTTCGCTCATGGTTGTCCGTTTTATACTGCTTTTCGCTATTGTTTATTTGGGTATTATTGTTGGCTTTAGTTGACATTTTCGGCGAACTTATTGCATTACTTGTGTTTGTTGTATCACTGACTATTGTTCTTTTGCTTTGAGGTTTGTTTCTGGACTGTTGTGTTGTCCTGATCTATGGGATTGGTTTGAACCTTTGCACTCTTTGTTTGAACTTGCTCTTTATTCGTGACTACTCTTTGCTCAATGACTATCATTGTTCATTGGGTTCTGTATTAATTTTAGGCGATTTGGGTCAATTTATTTACTGATTTTTGAACAAGTTACTACACTTGGTATTTTACTGATTTTTGAACAAGTTACTACACTTGGTATTTTACTGATTTTGAATTTGATACTCTGTTGGCCTCTGAAGGATTTATCCGTCGATCTGGAGGCCCCCGTGGTAAGCGAGACGGAATATGTGGGCGAGGAGGAAAGTGAAAAGATTAGACGAGAATGCATAGTATCGTTCACCGGGAGGCGAGTCGACCGTCGCTGTTGCGATATTGGCTTCTCATGTCTTAGTATCCTTGGCATAACACTAGCTGAGCCCACACTATATAAAAATATATCTTTTACAATATCTTTTACATATACATCTATATATATATATACATACATTGTGTTTGTTTGGTAATTTATTTATTATTTACTAACTCTTCTACTAAGTGTCTTTTGCAGGTACCCGGAGGCGCACCCCAAAGTTAAAGCGTTCGCATA
The DNA here is from genome assembly GCA_029844215.1 of Przewalskia tangutica. NCBI lineage: Eukaryota > Viridiplantae > Streptophyta > Magnoliopsida > Solanales > Solanaceae > Przewalskia > Przewalskia tangutica. The sequence continues at coordinate 30,928,663 of CM056732.1, forward strand.
AAATAAAATAAAAGCGAAATGTTGCTAATTTCTCTTCATTACATCTTTTTTTTATGATTATTTGCTTTTATTACTATCTTGTTAAATATATATCTATTTTAAATATTTGCATGCCTAGTTTAAATATCTTTTGGTTAGTTTAAATAATTAGAACACTTTTAGAATTATAGATTGCATGTTAGCACAATAATATTAAACCTAAGTTTGAACGGACAACCGCAAGTTAGCGGATCCTTTAGGATGCCTAACCCCTTCCCTTTAGGATAATAAAGAACCCTTAACTAGAATCTCACCTAGTTTCACAGACCTTAAAAATGGAGATCATTTGTAGTATTTTATTCTACATTTTCAGTGTCCTAATTCACTATAATAATTAGGTGGCGACTCCTTAAAATGCATTCAGGAATCCAACCATACGTAATACTCCCGTTTCGACTCCGGTTAAAATGGGGTGTTACAGATGGCGACTCCACTGGGGATAATCAGGTTCTTAACCATAGCAAACCTAGGTTTATTATTGTTTGGCTTTATTTGCTTTTATTTGTTTTAAATGCCTTAAAATTGCTTACTTTAATTTTGTATGCTTAACTGTTTTAATTGCTATTTGTTTTTACTGCTTTCCTTAAACTGACATTCCGTTCATATTTCTTCCACTCTGGAAAATTCACACTATCACACACTATATGCGAGGTGCGCTGGGTGCATCAGCAAAATTCTTTCTTCAAAATCCAAATTTAGGAGAGTTGGTAATATACGTGGAGTGCCCGGTCTAACCGGTGGCCGCGTAGCCTTCTCACTCGAGTTGTCCGCTCGGGAACCTTGCGTCTAGTAAGCCAAATCTTAGAAAACTTAAGATAGAGCTATACCACTTTTTATTAAGTCATGCATGCATAAACCTTAGGTGGGTTAGTCCTTGGTATTAACGCCACAATTAGAAATCCACCAAACTTGTCGACGGGTTTCACAACCCAACGACCCATTAGCATACTATGTGTAGCGTGATGATGATAGACGGATCCAAGCCTGATCATGACACACTGAAATTGGAAAAAGTGCACCGTCATTTGGTCGCCATTTCCAACAAAACATTACAGTTTAACAGCTTGGACCTATTTATCATAATCTCGCATATCTGGCGTTTAGGCCGACCTCTGGCATAAGAGAGGTCCCATGCATATTAGGCGCGCACTTGATTTGCATTTTTTTTGTTTACTATTGTTGTCGCTAGCAATTCTGTACATATTATTACCCTGTACATATCATGCTTATAATTCCGGCCACAAGTATTTGCATTTTTGCACTCTTTTTTCACATTGCTATCAGGACTTCTACTGCGTAAATCGCTCTTGAACAGCACGATTTGGACTTTGTGAAGCTCAACCACCAGTTCGGTCGAACCAAACAGGGGAGTCTTTGACTATATTTTGCATTTAATTTTATGTATTGTATTTTGTCTATTTGCTTTAATTGTTATGTGTTTTACTGCTTTCCTTAAACTGACATTCTGCTCATACTTCCTCTCTTATGGAAAATTCACACTATCACACACAACACGCGGGTGTGCTTCGCGCACCTGCAAATTTCTTTCAAACACCCAAATTTAAGAGAGTTGGCGTTTTGCGCGGAGAATCCGGTCCAACCGGTGGTCGCGTAGCTTTCTCACTCGAGTAGTCCGCTCGGGAACCTTGCGTCTAGTAAGCCAAATCTTAGAAACTTAGGATAGAGCTATACCACCCTTTTATATTAAGTCATGCATGCATAAACCTTAGGTGGGTTAATCCTTGGTATTAACGCCATAATTAGGAAGACACCAAACTTGTCGACGGGTTTCTCAACCCAACTGTTATACCCCGTATTTTCAGAGTATGTACGTAAGGATGTACGTAGAAAATTTGAACTTGAGAATAGGCTTGGCCGAATTATTTTTGTTCACAACACCCGGTTAGAGTCGTTTTTCGACGAAACGTTTCCACAGCTTTCGTAGGGAAAATTCCGGCTATGTCATTTTTAATTTTTGCGGATTTTTCCGAGAGACGAAACATTTTGGACCAACGGGAGGGTGAAAAGTGTCACCCTCACATTGGAAGGAAGTGGACGGCAAAGTGGTTTAGAAAGGTGGCATGGTTAGGTAGGATATTTTGTGCAAGTTGTGTGGTAGATGGATAAGGTGCACATGGCTTGATCCTAGCCCTACACTTGCCTAACACTTGGCTTGATCTTGGCCATTGGTTGGCCTTTGCTTGACCTATAAATACCCCTCTTAGTGATGAACTTTCTTCATCCAAAAATCATTTGCTAAGTGTTAAAAAAATCCCTCCCCCTTTAGTGTTGAGTTCGTCCAACTCCTCCCCCCCTCTTTTGAGAGTCTTGGCCGAGGGCCTCCTCCCTCCCCTTTGTAGTGCCCTAGCCGTGGGGTACACCCCCCTAGCCTTGTTGCCTCGTATAAATACCCCCCTTTTGTGGTATAGAAATACTCTTCTAGTATTGTTATAATGCCCAAATACCTTGGCCCAAATACCTTGTAGTATTCCCAAGGTTACACTTATACAAAAGCCCAGAAAAATACTATTATACTTCCCGTCGATCCTGAAACCGAAACCCTAAGGGAAATCTCCATAGTTGTTGGAGTGTTATGTAGAAGTTGGTTAGAACTTCTAAGGGTGGTTTGGAGCGGGTTGGAGCGCACGGAGTTGGAGCTAAACGTTGCCCAGGATCGACTTTATACTTGGATAATTATGGGCTTATCGAGGTAATTATCTTGTCCCCCTATTGTAATTGGAAATTACATGTTGTTAGAATATATAGTTGAAGTATACTATATATAGAACTGAACGTAGTCTGTCGGCAATGTCTTTTGACTTAAGCCTGAAGAATAAAGAACTGAACTGTAATTACATAGGGTGTATTTGATGGACTTGTGTTGTATTCTTGTAGAGTAGAATTGTACACGTCCAGGTTAGGCGTGTAGAACCCCACCTGGTTGGCTTGGTAGCGGCCTCGATAGAGGAGGAGATTTCTGTTGTGGCGGGAAGTCTTTGAATTTTACGTAGAATGTTACGATAAGATCTAGATGTTAATAAAGCGCCTTGTGGCCTTATAGGTTGAAGTACTACGTGTGGCGCGATCTACTTGGCAGGAGTAGCGGCTTGAGGTACTTGGGCGTTTTGCTATTAGTCGATACTGCGTCGCGAGGTATGTGAACCTCTTCCTATCTCTTCTAGCATGATATGTGTGTAACTATGTAGTGCGGTGAGCGTCACGTGTGTTAAATGTATTTGATTGGTCTAAAACATAAAGTGTTATAACGCCTTTATGGGAAGTTGGTTATAACGACTTTATGTATGTAAGAAAATACTTATGGTTTTAAAGGGTAGCGATTTGAACTATAAGCGGTTGGTTATGTGATAATAAAGAACTTGAAGCATTTCAAAAGATTTTTGAATCATTTTAAAAGAAGAGTAATACTTGGTTTTTGAAAACTTAAGAGTTATACTAGCTTTATGGGAAGTTAGGTATAACGGCTTAAGAATGTTTTACTGATTTCGGAAATCAGAATGTGTATCGACAAACCACTGCAGCGTTAATAAAAGGAAATGTTTTGACAGATTAAAACCAGTAGAAACTTCCATCTGCATAGAAGCTAAGATGAGACAAAATGATATTTCCTAGATCATGGCTGCTGTAATAAGATTGTTATAAACAAGAATATCCTACTCACATATAAGGCTTATGTTTCTCAGATGGTTTAAAAGAGAATTATATTCTTAAATGAATAAGTCTATGAACTACGGAACCTTTCTAAAATAAGAAACGTGAACATTTGAAATTAGGCAAACTTGGACGTTTGGAAAATAATGTTGTTACTTGATTTTACAAAGGTAAGTGTTTTGGTTTACTTAAAAAGGACATTCACTCTATTTTTATACTACGGGTATTGTGTGACTTAGGAGAAAGAAACAGATCTTTTAAAGATTTAATGTATGAAGTACTTTGGGGATAGATACCCGATCTTGTTAGTAGAAAGTACCTTGTGTGAATAACTTGATTGTATTGGTTTGTGATAGCCTTGTAATACTTTCTTGTTGGTTGATAATTAAACATGCTAGGATGCTACGTGTGTTAGTATCTTGTGATGTTTGTGTAAAGGGGTTTTTCCCTTGTTGTGCTTATGTTGTTTAACGATAAGCTGTTATGTTAGTATTATACATCACTCATCTCTTGAGATGATTAGGGGTTGCGCCTCCGTCTGGGGGTAGACTCGAGTGGTCGATGGACCTATGATTCGAGAATACCTCATGCGGGTCCCAGGGGCCTATGCGGAGCTACGAGAGTTCCAGGTTACGGTGCGTCCTTTATGGGCATGCGGTCTATATGGCCATGCGGACTGCGAAGTCCAGGCGGATGCCGGGGAGTAGCTACCCTCGATGCGGGGTTATACCTCATGCAGGCCTATGAGTTTGGCCTATGCGGGGCTGCGGGAGGTTCCAGGGCTAGACGCGCACATTAGATCTTTGCGCGAGTGGCGGCTTTGATCATGTGGCGGTGCAGACGGATCTCGTAATCTGATTTATGACCTTGTTGTGCGGGGTTTTAGTAGTCGGCTATGCCTTCATACTTACCCCGTACGGTTTTATTATAACACAGGTGGGACCTGGTGTTCATGTGTGTTCCTTGGTGCTTTCATATCATAGACTGCCGGCAGTGAGGAATGTGTCCCACGGGCACGATTGATGTTGTGGGCGTGGGACCCATTGTTATGTTTTAGTGATGACTTGAGGGCGTGAGTCCCTGACTTGACATGGCCTTATTTATTGTAAAGCGTAGTTTGGTTATCATACATGTCTCTGCTTTGTATAGACTACTATGATTTCATTTCTGATTTATTTTCGTTTCACATACTCGGTACTGTTATCTTGACCTCGCCCGGGGTTGCGTTCATGCCGCGGTAAAGGTACACGATCGTTGATCCTCGCTCTTAGGGTCACGATTCGGCGTTTGGGAAAGCTCCGTTTCTCGGAGGCTTATCTTCGTATAGTCCCTGTTGTTGTAGGTGCTTACATTCGAGGGTATGGCGGAACCACTGTCCGTCGTTGTTGTTATATCATTCGTAAGTGCAGTAATCTTGTTGTGGCGGGGTTTGTAAAAAGGATTAAAGCTGTTCATGTTGAAAAAGTTGTTGTTTATATATATCTTGAAAGCAAGTTTTTCTCAGTTATTGTTTCATATTTCATAATATGTCTTGTATCGTTTATGTTCGTGATTACTCGATGTTGTATCACTAGGGTGCGAGGTAAGGCACGATCACGGGCCGGAATCGGTCGTGACAAAAGTGGTATCGAGCGATTAATCCTCGGAAAGTGTCTGAGCCGTATCGATGAAGTCTTGATTATCGGTGTGTTGTGCACCACACCAATAATCGAGGCTATAGGATATTTAGGATTGGTTTCTATTCTTCTCACTCTGAGATCGTGCCTTAGAGGTGTGTTGTAAGTTAGACCTCTAACATATTTCTTTCCACCGTTATGCCTCCGCGTGCAACCCGGACCCGGGGAGGAAAGGCGTAGGAGGCTGAGTTGAGTCTGAGAGGGTTACGTGGGCACACGCCCAATCTTTACCTAGGGTAGTGCTTCATTTGGAGAGTTACTGCGATGTCACTAGCCCCGTGAGTTTAGCACGGCGGCGGCGGTTCCTCTGCGGCCATGATATTTGAACGCCTTCGCGGCAGAACGAAGAATTTAGATTGCGAAAGCGACCATTACTAGTATGGATTTGGCTACGAGAGTATACCGATGTACCGCGAGTCTTGATGACTACCTAAGAGAGGGTTGTGTAAGAGTAATTCTTGATTAGGCTTGAGCATGGCACGTATGCGGGCTTATGCGCGGCCGAAAGCGTAGATCGATGGGTTAACGAAGGGCGAGAAGAGGCGAGCGGCAAGGTCCTTTGGTAACTTTCGGCGAGTCACCTCGCGAGATTATATTATGCACATCCACGGTCTGAGAGGTCCTCCACGAATTTCGGGGCGTTCGGGTATGCAAGAGTTGGTCGAGCTCGGATCTTCCTAGGTTCACGATGTGTGTGACGTCGTCGGGAATGTCGTCTTTTAGTTGGTATTTGTTGTACCTACGGACCGTCGAGTCGATGTCGGAAGAATGTCCTTGTAGGAGGACTTAGCCTTCAGGATCGGTGGGTAGTTTGTCATCTTCCTTAGCTATGCGCCCTACGGGGCAGGATTGTTTAGAACGACTAAGGGGAGTGAAGCAGTAGATACATGCATATCTTTAACCTCTAGAGTTTGTTTATGTGATAAGGTGAGTATACCTTAAGTGCTATGTTACGATAGCGATGTGTAAATTGTGATTAGGAAATCATGGTGGGTTAACCGAGTAAGATTTTGGGGGATAGAGAAGGTGTGAGCCTTAGAGTGTTATACGTAGAGACCTTAGAGGTAAGGCCATCTGGAGCGAAGGTGTAGTGTCATGTTTGATCCTTATTGGAGTGCATAGTGCACGTGAGCTATGTTTGGGATAGGTCCTGTTGTGTGAAATGGAAGAGGGTAGTTGAACTAAGAAGACGCTAGGTTTTCGTAACGTGATTTGAGAGATTGTTCGGATCGGGAGCTAATGTTTGCGCATTGCGGGTCGGGTTGAGGCCATGTTGCGGGTCAACCAGCGGCTTTGTTTGGTGGTAGGTCGGTTGTGGTGGTCGTGGGTGGTAGGTCACGAGGATGTTAGGCCCAGTTTAGTTAACGTCTGAGTTTGTGGATGCGTTCGACCATTAGTCGGGCCGATGGGGTCAGCCCATCGTGTTTTTTAGTCAGGACCGTTGCTTGGCAGTGATGATATATCAGAAAGGTGGTAAGGCTGCACGGGGTGCCTGCTTTCACCTTATGAACAGACGGTGGAGCCAGTTCTGGTACGTTTCTTTCGGAAGTTTTACGAGCAGGTTAGGAACTTCAGGTGAGTCTCGTGCTCGCGTTAAGCCAGGCTGGTGTTTGGATTTCGGGGTAGTTGTGAGGATTGTTATCTCTGTTGGGAAGTGTTTTATAGCTGCCATTTCGGTGTTCGGATATCGCCTTGTGGCGCCTTGTAGGGCGGAAGTGTAAGTTCTTGGTCGATTGGTTCGGCGTTGGCAAGGTTCGAATAGTTGGTACATACGTGTTGGCGAGGATGTGGATAGGGTGAAGCTTATCGAGAAGAGGTTTTTGGCAGCTCGGAGGAATCGTGCGGATTATCGGCGGCAACGCTTAGAGTTGAGTTGGGTCGGTCTTCTTGAAGGTACCACCGGATAAGTGTAAGAGAAACTTAGCCCGAGTTACTTTGGGCACGAGTCCGTGTGAGGATAGGCGGGTTGCCTATATGTTAGCATTTGCCGTCCGACTTAGGAAGCGGTCGTCGATCTTCGTGTTATGTTCGAGAAGAAATGGAGATCCATCAGTGTTCCCGATTAATGATGACCACGTTAGAGATAGTAACCGAGTTTTGGAAAGCGACGATGCTCGAAATGTGGTAAGAGTTCGAGTGTACAAGAAGTGTACGACATCCTCGAGGATCGCATGTAGTCGGTACCATTTGTTGGGTCGCCGGGTGACACACTAGAACCTCGCGGCAAAGTGACAAAAGTGGTATCGGGAAGAAGCGAGCATGTATGGCGAGCATTGATGTGATCATTTCTTTTGTAAAGAGAAGGTGCGAAGGAAGTATAGTTTAGACCCGGAGAGAGGTGTTTGTGGTGATGTTAGAGGTGTTTCCTCGTGGACTTGAATGTAAGTATTTTTGCAAGTTGTTTACGTGGCCATGTGTGGCAAGGATTGTTTCGTAAGTATAGTAGTGAAGACTATCTTTGGCGCCGCGTTAGTTTTGAGACTTAGAAGGAACATTCGGGACGAATGTTTCTAAGGAGGAGAATGTTATACCGTATTTTGAGTATGCGTGGGGCGTGCGTAGAAAATTTGAACTTGAGAATAGGCTTGGCGAATTATTTTGTTCACAACACGGTTAGAGTCGTTTTTGACGAAAGCGTTTCCACGACTTTCGTAGGAAAATTCGGCTATGTCATTTTTAATTTTTGCGGATTTTTAGAGGCGAAACATTTTGGACCAACGGGAGGGTGACAAGTGTCACCTCGCATTGGAAGAAGTGGGCGGCAAAGTGGGCGAAAGGTGGCATGGTTAGGTAGGATATTTTGTGCAAGTTACGTGGTAGATGGATAAGGTGCACATGGCTTGATCCTAGCCACACTTGCCTAACACTTGGCTTGATCTTGGCCATTGGTTGGCCTTTGCTTGACCTATAAATACCCTCTTAGTGATGAACTTTCTTCATCAAAATCATTTGCTAAGTGTTAAAAATCCCTCCCCCGTTAGTGTTGAGTTCGTCCAACTCCACCCCCCACCCCTCGTTTGAGACTCTTGGGCGAGGGCCTCCTCACTCCACTTTGTAGTGCCCTAGCCGTGGGGTACACCCCCCTAGCCTTGTTGCCTCGTATAAATACCCCCCTTTTGTGGTATAGAAATACTCTTCTAGTATTGTTATAATGCCCAAATACCTTGGCCCAAATACCTTGTAGTATTCCCAAGGTTACACTTATACAAAAGCCCAGAAAAATACTATTATACTTCCCGTCAGTCACAAAACCGAAACCCTAAGGGAAATCTCCATAGTTGTTGGAGTGTTATGTAGAAGTTGGTTAGAACTTCTAAGGGTGGTTTGGAGCGGGTTGGAGCGCACGGAGTTGGGCTAAGCGTTGCCCAGGATCGACTTTATACTTGGATAATTATGGGCTTATCGAGGTAATTATCTTGTCCCCCTATTGTAATTGGAAATTACATGTTGTTAGAATATATAGTTGAAGTATACTATATATAGAACTGAGCGTAGTCTGTCGGCAATGTCTTTTGACTTAAGCCTGAAGAATAAAGAACTGAACTGTAATTACATAGGACTGTATTTCAGTAGACTTGTGTTGTATTACTGTAGAGTAGAATTGTACACGTCCGGTTAGACGTGTAGAACCCCACTGGTTGGCTTGGTAGCGGCCTCGATAGAGGAGGAGATTTCTGTTGTGGCGGGGAGGTCTTTGCCGAATTTTACGTAGAATGTTCTCGATAAGATCTAGATGTTAATAAGCGCTTGTGGCCTTATAGGTTGAAGTACTCGTGTGGCGCGATCTGCGGCTTAAGGAGTAGCCGGCGGCGAGGTACTTGGGCGTTTGCTATTAGTCGATACGTCGCGAGGTATGTGAACCTCTTCCTATCTCTTCTAGCATGATATGTGTGTAACTATGTAGTACGGTAGACGTACATGTGTTAAATGTATTTGATTGGTCTAAAACATAAAGTGTTATAACGCCTTTATGGGAAGTTGGTTATAACAGCTTTATGTATGTAAGAAAATACTTATGGTTTTTAAAGGGTAACTGATTTGAACTATAACTGGTTGGTTATGTGATAATAAAGAACTTGAAGCATTTCAAAAGATTTTTGAATCATTTTAAAAGAAGAGTAATACTTGGTTTTTGAAAACTTAAGAGTTATACTAGCTTTATGGGAAGTTAGGTATAACGGCTTAAGAATGTTTTACTGATTTCGGAAATCAGAATGTGTATCGACAAACCACTGCAGCGTTAATAAAAGGAAATGTTTTGACAGATTAAAACCAGTAGAAACTTCCATCTGCATAGAAGCTAAGATGAGACAAAATGATATTTCCTAGATCATGGCTGCTGTAATAAGATTGTTATAAACAAGAATATCCTACTCACATATAAGGCTTATGTTTCTCAGATGGTTTAAAAGAGAATTATATTCTTAAATGAATAAGACTATGAACTACGGAACCTTTCTAAAATAAGAAACGTGAACATTTGAAATTAGGCAAACTTGGACGTTTGGAAAATAATGTTGTTACTTGATTTTACAAAGGTAAGTGTTTTGGTTTACTTAAAAAGGACATTCACTCTATTTTTATACTACGGGTATTGTGTGACTTAGGAGAAAGAAACAGATCTTTTAAAGATTTAATGTATGAAGTACTTTGGGGATAGATACCCGATCTTGTTAGTAGAAAGTACCTTGTGTGAATAACTTGATTGTATTGGTTTGTGATAGCCTTGTAATACTTTCTTGTTGGTTGATAATTAAACATGCTAGGATCTCGTGTGTTAGTATCTTGTGATGTTTGTGTAAAGGGGTTTTCCACTTGTTGTGCTTATGTTGTTTAACGATAAAATTTGTTATGTTAGTATTATACATCACTCATCTCTTGAGATGATTCCAGGGTTGCGCCTCCGTGCGGGGTAGACTTCGGGCGGGTCGATGGACCTATGATTCGAGAATACCTCATGCGGGTCCCGAGGGCCTATCTTGAGCTACGAGAGTTCAGGTTACGGTGCGTCCTTTATGGGCATGCGGTCTATATGGCCGTGCGGTGTGAAGTCGAGCGGATCTTGGGAGTAGCTACCCGATGCGGGGTTATACCTCATGCGGGCTATGAGTTTGGCCTATCGGGTGCGGGAGGTTCGAGGCTAGCGCGCATTAGATCTGCGCGGCGAGTGGCGGCTTTGATCATGTGGAGTGCAGGCGGATCTCATAATCTGATTTATGACCTTGTTAGTGCTGGGGTTTTAGTAGTCGGCTATGCCTTCATACTTACCGTCACGGTTTTATTATAACACAGGTGGGACACGGTGTTCATGTGTGTTCCTTGGTGCTTTCATATCATGCCATGCCGGTGAGGAATGTGTCCCACGGGCACGATTGATGTTGTGGCGTGGGACCCGTTGTTATGTTTTAGTGATGACTTGAGGCGTGAGTCACGACTTGACATATTTGCTTATTTATTGTAAAGCGTAGTTTGGTTATCATACATGTCTCTGCTTTGTATAGACTACTATGATTTCATTCTGATGTTATTTTGATTTCACATACTCGGTTTTGTTGTCTTGACCTCGCCGAGGCTGCGTTCATCTGCGAGTAAAGGTACACGATCGTTGATCCTCGCTCTTAGGAGTCACGATTCGGCGTTTGGGAAAGCTCGTTTCTCGGAGGCTTATCTTGGTATAGTCCTGTTGTTGTAGGTGCTTACATTGGGGTATGGCGGAACCTGTCCGTCGTTGTTATTATATCATTCGTAAGTGCATGTAATCTTGTTGTAGGCGGGGTTTGTAAAAAGGATTAAAGCTATTCATGTTGAAAAAGTTGTTGTTTATATATATCTTGAAAAGCAAGTTTTCTCAGTTATTGTTTCATATTTCATAATATGTCTTGTATCGTTTATGTTCATCGATTACTCGATGTTGTATCACTAGGGTGCGGGGTAAGGCACGATCACGGGCGAGAATCGGTCGTGACAAAAGTGGTATCGAGCGATTAATCCTCGGAAAGTGTCTGAGCCAGTATCCGATAGAGTCTTGATTATCGGTGTGTTGTGCACCACCAATAATCGTGAGGCTATAGGATATTTAGGATTGGTTTCTATTCTTCTCACTCACGAGATCGTGCCTTAGAGGTGTTGTAAGTTAGACCTCTAACGTATTTCTTTCCACTTCGTTATGCCTCGCGTGGCAACCGGACCCGGGAGGGCAAGGCGGCGAGGAGGCTGCGAGTTGGTCTGAGAGGTTCGTGGGCACACGCCCGATCTTTACCTAGGGTAGTGCTTCATTTGGAGAGTTACTGCGATGTCACTAGCTTGCAGTTAAGCAGCGGCGATTCCTGCTGCGGCCATGATATTTGAACCTTGATTCCACGGCCAGAGCGATGAATTTAGATTGCAAGAAAGCGACCTGTTACTAGCTATGGATTTGGCTACGAGAGTATACCGATGTACGCGAGTCTTGATGACTACCTAAGAGAGGTTGTGTAAGAGTAATTCTTGATTGAGGCTTGAGCATGGCACGTATGCGGGCTTATGCGCGGCCGAGAAAGCGTAGAGATCGATGGGTTAACGAAGGGCGGCGAGAAGAGGCGAGCGGCGTGAGTCCTTTGGTAACTTTCGGCGAGTCACCTCGCGGCCAGTTATATTATGCACATCCGCGGTCTGAGAGGTCTCGCGAATTTCGGGGCGTTCGGGGTATGCAAGAGTTAGTCGAGCTCGAATCTTAGGTTCCACGATGTAGCGAGGCGTCATCGGGAATGTCGTCTTTTAGTTGGTATTTGTTGTACTACGGCCGTCGGTCTGATGTCGGAAGAATGTCCTTGTAGGAGGACTTAGCCTTCAGGATCGGTGGGTAGTTTGTCATCTTCCTTAGCTATGCGCCCTACGGGGCAGGATTGTTTAGAACGACTAAGGGGAGTGAAGCAGTAGATACATGCATATCTTTAACCCTCTAGAGTTTGTTTATGTGATAAGGTGAGTATACCTTAAGTGCTATGTTCTGATAGCAGTGTGTAAATTGTGATTAGGAAATCATGGTGGGTTAGCAGAGTAATATTTTGGGGGATAGAGAAGGTGTGAGCCTTAGAGTGTTATACGTAGAGACCTTAGAGGTAAGGCCATCTGGAGCGAAGGTGTAGTGTCATGTTTGATCCTTATTGGAGTGCATAGTGCACGTGAGCTATGTTTGGGATAGGTCCCTAAGTTGTGTGAAATGGAAGAGGGTAGTTGAACTAAGAAGACCGCTAGGTTTTCGTAACGTGATTTGAGAGATTGTTCCGGATCGGGGAGCTAATGTTTTGCGCATTGCCGGGTCGGGTTGAGGCCATGTTGCGGGTCAACCCGCGGCCTGTTTGGTGGTAGGGTCAGTTTGTGGTGGTCCGCCGGTGGTAAGTCACGAGGATGTTAGGCCCAAGTTTAGTTAACAATGTCTGAGTTTGTGGATGCGTTCGACCATTAGTCGGGCCGATGGGGTCAGCCCATCGTGTTTTTTAGTCAGGACCGTTGCTTGGCAGTGATGATATAGCAGAAAGGTGGTAAGGCTGCACGGGGTGCCTGCTTTCACCTTATGAGCAGGCGGTGGAGCCAGATTCTGTTTCTTCTGGAGGTTTTACCAGGCAAGGTTAAGAACTCAGGTGAGTCTCAGAATCGCGTTCGCCCTTGGGCTAGTGTTTGGATTTCAGGGGTAGTTGTGAGGATTGTTATCTCCTGTTGGGGAAGTGTTTTATAGCTGCCATTTCAGTGTTCGGATATCGCCTTGTGACGCCTTGTAGGGGCGGAAGTGTAAGTGCCGGTCGATTGGTTCGGCGTTGGCAAGTTCGAATAGTTGGTACATACGTGTTCGGCAGATGTGGATAGGGTGAAGCTTATCCGTAAGAGGTTTTTGGCGGCTGAGGAATCGTGCGGATTATCGGCGGCGGCACGCCAGAGTTCGAGTTGGCGGTCGGTCTTGAAGGTACCACCGGATAGGTGTAAGAGGAAACTTAGCGAGTTACTTTGGGCGCGCGAGTCCATGTGAGGATAGGCGGGTTGCCTATATGTTAGCATTTGCCGTCCGACTTAGGAGGCGGTCGTCGATCTTTCGTGTTATGTTCGAGAAGGAAATCGGAGATCCATCAGTGTTCCCGATTAATGATGACCACGTTAGAGATAGTAACCGAGTTTTGGAAAGCGATGTCGAAATGTGGTAAGAGTTCGAGTGTACAAGAAGTGTACGACATCCTCGGGGATCGCATGTAGTCCGGTACCATTTGTTGGGTCGCCGGAGTGACACTAGAACCTCGCGGCAAAGTGACAAAAGTGGTATCGGGAAGAAGCGAGCATGTATGGCGAGCATTGATGTGATCATTTCTTTTGTAAAGAGAAGGTCTTGAGGAAGTATATTTTAGACCGGAGAGAGGTGTTTGTGGTGATGTTAGAGGTGTTTCCTCGTGGACTTGAATGTAAGTATTTTGCGCAAGTTGTTTCGTGGCCATGTGTGGCAAGGATTGTTCGTAAGTATAGTAGTGAAGACTATCTTTGGCGCGCGTTAGTTTTGAGACTTAGAAGGAACATTGGGACGAATGTTTCTAAGGAGGAGAATGTTATACCCGTATTTTGGAGTATATGCGTGGGGCGTGCGTGAAAATTTGAACTTGAGAATAGGCTTGGCGAATTATTTTTGTTCACAACACCCGGTTAGAGTCGTTTTTGGACGCAACCGTTCCACAACATTCGTAGGGAAAAATCCCGGGATGTCATTTTTTATTTTTTGGGAATTTTCAGAGAGACGAAAAAATTTGGACCAACAAGAGGGTGACAAGTGTCACCTCGCATTGGAAGGAAGTGGGCGGCAAAGTGGGCGAGAAAGGTGGCATGGTTAGGTAGGATATTTTGTGCAAGTTGTGTGGTAGATGGATAAGGTGCACATGGCTTGATCCTAGCCCTACACTTGCCTAACACTTGGCTTGATCTTGGCCATTGGTTGGCCTTTGCTTGACCTATAAATACCCTCTTAGTGATGAACTTTCTTCATCAAAATCATTTGCTAAGTGTTAAAAATCCCTCCCCCTTTAGTGTTGAGTTAGTCAACTCCTCACTCTTTTGAGAGTCTTGGTAGGGCCTCCTCCTCCACTTTGTAGTGCCCTGGCCAGTGCACCCCACTAACCTTGTTGCCTCGTATAAATACCCCCTTTTGTGGTATAGAAATACTCTCTAGTATTGTTATAATGCCCAAATACCTTAGCCCCAAATACCTTGTAGTATTCCCGAGTTACAACATACAAAAGCCAGAAAAATACTATTATACTTCAAAGTCGATCCAAAACCGAAACCACAAGGAAATCTCCATAGTTGTTGGAGTGTTATGTAGAAGTTGGTTAGAACTTCTAAGGGTGGTTTGGAGCGGGTTGGAGCGCCGGAGTTGGAGCTAAGCGTTGCCGGGATCGACTTTATACTTGGATAATTATGGGCTTATCGAGGTAATTATCTTGTCCCTATTGTAATTGGAAATTACATGTTGTTAGAATATATAGTTGAAGTATACTATATATAGAACTGAGCGTAGTCATCGGCAATGTCTTTTGACTTAAGCTTTGAAGAATAAAGAAGAATCTGTAATTACATGGGGTGTATTTGATGACTTGTGTTGTATTCTTGTAGAGTAGAATTGTACGTCAGGTTAGGCGTGTAGAACCCCACTGGTTGGCTTGGTGGCGGCCTCGATAGAGGAGGAGATTTCTGTTGTGGCGGGGAGAGTCTTTGCCGAATTTTACGTAGAATGTTCTACGATAAGATCTAGATGTTAATAAGCGCCTTGTGGCCTTATAGGTTGAAGTACTACGTGTGGCGCGATCTACTTGGCTTAAGGAGTAATGGCGGCGAAGTACTTGGGCGTTTTGCTATTAGTCGATACTCGTCGCGAGGTATGTGAACCTCTTCCTATCTCTTCTAGCGTGATATGTGTGTAACTATGTATGCGGTGAGCGTCGTGTGTTAAATGTATTTGATTGGTCTAAAACATAAAGTGTTATAACGCTTTATGGGAAGTTGGTTATAACGACTTTATGTATGTAAGAAAATACTTATGGTTTTAAAGGGTAAGCGATTTGAACTATAAGCGGTTGGTTATGTGATAATAAAGAACTTGAAGCATTTCAAAGATTTTGAATCATTTTAAAGAAGAGTAATACTTGGTTTTGAAAACTTAAGAGTTATACTAGCTTTATGGGAAGTTAGGTATAACGGCTTAAGAATGTTTCTTGATTTGAAATCAGAATGTGTATCGACAAACCAACTGCGGCGTTAATAAAGGAAATGTTTTGTGATTAAAACGGTAGAAACTTCCATCTGCATAGAAGCTAAGATGAGACAAAATGATATTTCCTAGATCATGTTCTTTGTAATAAGATTGTTATAAACAAGAATATCCTACTCACATATAAGGCTTATGTTTCTCGGATGGTTTAAAGAGAATTATATTCTTAAATGAATAAGTCTATGAACTACGGAACCTTTCTAAAATAAGAAAGCGTGAACATTTGAAATTAGGCAAACTTGGACGTTTGGAAAATAATGTTGTTACTTGATTTTACAAAGGTAAGTGTTTTGGTTTACTTAAAAAGGACATTCACTCTATTTTTATACTACGGGTATTGTGTGACTTAGGAGAAAAGCAGATCTTTTAAAGATTTAATGTATGAAGTACTTTGGGGATAGATACGATCTTGTTAGTAGAAAGTACCTTGTGTGAATAACTTGATTGTATTGGTTTGTGATAGCCTTGTAATACTTTCTTGTTGGTTGATAATTAAACATGCTAGGATCTACGTGTGTTAGTATCTTGTGATGTTTGTGTAAAGGGGTTATCCTTGTTGTGCTTATGTAGTTTAACGATAATTTGTTATGTTAGTATTATACATCACTCGTCTCTTGAGATGATTAGAGTTAGCGCCTCCGTCTGGGGTAGACTTCAGCGGGTCGATGGACCTATGATTCGAGAATACCTCATGCGGGTCCCGAGGGCTATCGCGGAGCTACGAGAGTTCGGGTTACGGTGCGTCCTTTATGGGCATGCGGTCTATATGGCCGTGCGGTGCGAAGTCGGCGGATCTTAGGAGTAGCTACCTCGATGCGGGGTTATACCTCATGCGAGCCTATGAGTTTGGCCTATGCGGAGGCTGCGGGAAGTTCGGGGCTAGGCGCGCATTAGATCTGCGAGCGAGTGGCGGCTTTGATCATGTGATGCAGAGCGAGATCTCGTAATCTGATTTATGACCTTGTTGATGCGGGGTTTTAGTAGTCGGCTATGCCTTCATACTTACCGTCACGGTTTTATTATAACAGGTGGGACACGGTGTTCATGTGTGTTCCTTGGTGCTTTCATATCATGGAAATGCAGCGGTGAGGAATGTGTCCACGGCACGATTGATGTTGTGGCGTGAGACCCGTTGTTATGTTTTAGTGATGACTTGAGGCGTGAGTCACGACTTGACATATTTGCTTATTTATTGTAAAGCGTAGTTTGGTTATCATACATGTCTCTGCTTTGTATAGACTACTATGATTTCATTTCTGATGTTATTTTGATTTCACATACTCGGTACTTTGTTATGCGACCTCCTTGAGGCTGCGTTCATCTGCGGTAAAGGTACACGATCGTTGATCCTCGCTCTTAGGGTCACAGTTCAGCGTTTGGGAAAGCTCCGTTTCTCCGGAGGCTTATCTTGGTATAGTCCCCTGTTGTTGTAGGTGCTTACCTTCAGGGGTATGACGGGGCCCTGTCCCGTCGTTGTTGTCATATCATTCGTAGAAGTGCAGTAATCTTGTTGTGGGCGGGGTTTGTAAAAGGATTAAAGCATTCATGTTGAAAAAGTTGTTGTTTATATATATGCCGAAAGGCAAGTTTGTCTCAGATTATTGTTTCATATTTCATAATATGTCTTGTATCGTTTTATGTTCCGCTGATTACTCTGATGTTGTATCACTAGGGTGCCCGGGGTAAGGCACCAGTCACGGGCCCGGAATCGGGTCGTGACACCAACGACCAACCAGCATACTATGTGTAGCGTGACAATGATAGACAAATCCAAACCTAATCATGACATGCCAAAATTGGGAAAAGTGCACCGTCATTTGGTCGCCATTTCCAACGAAAGCATTACAGTTGGGCGGCTTGGACAGATCCATCATAACCTCGCAGATATAACGTTTAGTCCTACCTCTGGCATAAAGAGGTCTCAAACATGTTAGAACACGCCCTTGATTTACAATTTGCTTATTATTATATATTGCTCGCAACTTTTTTATTATACTAACTTGGTTTGCTTCATTTGTTACAAGGTTATTTTGCCTAGCTTATCCCCAAAAGGTTGATTCGCGTTGACTGGTAGAAGCACAATCAATGACTAATCCAGAGGCACCGAAACGAAACAACTTAGGACTCGTCCCCGTTCCCGTAGAGGATGCAGAGGCGTTAGAAATGAGAAACACCAATGATCAACACCTCGCCAAACTATTGCAGCAAATGGAAGTCATGCAAGCCGAAATAGAAGGGCTCCGAAATATCACAAACCATTGGAACTACGTTCGACCTGATTCCCTTAATGGATACGTAGGCGGCCGCTTCGGCTTCGGTCCCACCTTTAGAAATTTTAATTTCACCCAACTTCGCTTGTACTGAACTACGTCGCGACTGATTCTCTCATGGGGATCGTGGCGGCCTAAATCGGCCGGTCACGCGTTAGGAAACCTTCCATATTTTTGAAAATAACGAAAACACACATAATATACAAGTAACCCGTGAAACCCACTTTTAGGCTAAACACCGCTGCGCATTCAAAGCAGGACAAAGTAGGAAACGAGCGGGGGTTATGAGTCAAACAAAGCGGACGTCAGAGCATCAAGAATCAAAACTACAAAGTCAATGCGAATCAACCACACGCCGAACTACAAATTTTCTTTGGCGCGAGTTCTTCTTGTTAGCGAAGCGGACATCATCAACAATCAAATCCACAACAAAGTCTAAGCGTCAGCTCGGGCCTAGAGTCAATTGCAATCCATGCGGTGCCTGAAGCGCATGAACAAAGACATCATTACAACAACATCTCGGCGTTCGCATCATGCGGAATATCGGGGGCGACATCTACCCGTAATTGCGTCTCATTTATATTTATCATTTTGTTTAAGCGATTTTACACTAATTTTTCTCGAAAGCTTAGCTTGCGGGAGCATTATTCTACGGGAAGCGGCGGCAATACGTCCGAGCGGCGGCGTTATCAACATTATGTTAAAGCGGCGACATCGCCGGCGTCAGCGTGCGCAGCCGGCGGCAATCGTCCGAGCGGCGGCGTCGTGGCGTCAGCGTGCAGCGGCAGCGCCCATCGACACGTCCGAACAGCGGCGTCGCCGGCGCCGGCGTCTGCAGCGGCGCCGGCCAATGCGTCTGAGCAGCGATGCGGCGGCAATCGTCGAGCGGCGGCGTTATCGGCCTTATGTCGAGCGGCGATATCGCCGGCGTGCGTCTGCAGCGGCGCCCGGCAACAATACGTCCGAACGGCGGCGTTATCGGCGTATGTCGGCGGCGACATCGCCGGCGTGCGTCCACGCAGCGGCGCCCGGCGGCAATCGTCCGGCGGCAGCGTTATCGGCGTTATGTCGGCGGCGACGCCATCGGCGTCAGCGTCTGCGGCGGCGTCGGCGTCGTCCGGACAGCGGCGTCGTCGGCGTCGGCGTCTGCGGCGCCCGGCGTCGACACGTCCGGCAGCGGCGTCGCCGGCGTCAGCGTCTGCGGCAACGCCCGTCAATGTCGTCACAGCGGCGCGCGGCGGCAATCGTCCGGCGGCGGCGTTATCAACCTTATGTCAAAGCGGCGACATCGCCGACGCCGGCGTCTGCCAGCGGCGCGGCGGCAATACGTCCGGGCAATGGCGTTATCGACCCAATATGTCGAAGCAGCGACATCGCCGATGTCGGTATCAACACGTCCGAGCGGCGGCGTGATCGGCGTATGTCGGTGCGACATCGCCGGCGTGCGTCTGCAGCAGCGGCGCCCGGCGGCAATCGTCGAACGGCGGCGTTATCGGCGTATGTCGACGGCGACATCGCCGGCGTGCGTCTGCGCAGCGGCGCCCGGCGTCCCGTCGTCCGGCGGCGTTATCGGCGCTCGCGTCTGCGCGGCGCCCGGCCAGCAACCGTCCGAACAGCGGCGTTATCGGCGTCGCTCTGCAGCGGCAGCGCCCGGACGCATTGCGTCTGCGCGGCGCGCCCGATAACAATACGTCCGGCGGCGGCGTTATCAACCTGACAAGTCCAAGCGGCGTCGTACCCAACGGCGTCATCGTCGGCGTCTGAAGCAACGCGCCCGGCAACCGTCCGAACGCGGCGTTATCGGCGCTCGCCTGCGCGATAGCGCCCGGCGGTGCATCTGCAACGGCGCCGATAACAATCGTCCGAACGCGGCGTTATCGGCCTAACAAGTCGAAAGCGATGCGAGTCGAAAGCGACTCGAAGTCAAAGCGGCGCCCGTCGATGGCGCCGTCAACGTCTACAAACACCGTGTCTTTTGACACCCGTCCGCATGCGGCCGGTGTCGATCATGCGCCCGACCAGGACAAATTCAATTTGTGTCGGCATTGTCTTTA
The DNA here is from genome assembly GCA_029844215.1 of Przewalskia tangutica. Taxonomy (NCBI): domain Eukaryota; kingdom Viridiplantae; phylum Streptophyta; class Magnoliopsida; order Solanales; family Solanaceae; genus Przewalskia; species Przewalskia tangutica. The sequence goes on from CM056732.1 coordinate 30,948,653, forward strand.
ATTTTTGCGGCGTCGCAACAACCCGATGTCATCATAATTCGACAACGGGACATTTTCATCTGCGTCGACTTTACTCTTTACTTTAGCATCGCAACAATCGATGTCATCGTAATTCGACCTTTGAGACATTTTAAATCGTCGTCGATTTTGCTTTTTATTTTTCGCATCTGGCGACCGAGTCGTCATAATTCGACAACGGGACAATTAGTGCATCGGCCTCACTTTTGAGTTCTAGTTTATAAAGCGAGGACAAAATTGGCTCTGAGTCAACATCTTTGTCGAAGACTCTTCCATCGTCTCGTACAAAGAGGACGTCTTTGTTGTGATCAATTTTGACGTTTTTGTATATTTCGTTCAATTTTAAAGTATTTTAGCACACCGCATTTTTATCGTTATTTTGCATATTTTTACATTATATTCTATGTTTATTTCTTTACAAAATGACATTGCATCTTTTATTTTTAAATTAAGCATTATGTCGTTGTTAATATTATGTTTTTATTATTGTTACATCGTCGTTTTATTTTAATAATATTTGCATCTCTTTAAATAATTAATTGGCATCCCGCATTTTTACTTTTAATCAGGCATTAAATATTTGTCTAAATATTGTATTTTATTATTATCGCATCGACATTTGCATTTTTAATTTTGCATCTTTTTAAATAATTTTTTTCTTTTAAATAATTAACACTTTGCATTTAAATCAAACCAGTCGATCTGAGACTCAATCAAGATCATTTCAATCCAACACCATTTTATTTTCATCCAAACACCCCTTTTATTCCCCAGATTTTAAATTCCAAACACCTCTTATTCCCCATCTTTTAAATTTCAAATACCACTTTCATTTCCCCCCAAACATTATCCCCCTTTATTAAAGGAGGGCAGCTAAAACAAGGTGAGCCCATGGCGTTCGATTTCTTTTAAGGGCGGTAGCGCCAAAATAAAGGGCACTTTTTCATTTGAGAAAGAGGTCTTCCTCTCCTCCCTCTCTTGCCGCCGCCCTTCGCCGCCCTTCGCCGGAGTTCTAAAAAAAACTCTGGCGAACTCCCACCCCCCTTTTATTTTGAGCCCGACTGCGCGCTGCCTATACCCTCGCGTCGTCTCGCGTCGACTCGCGAACTCGCGGCCGGAGTTCGGCAATGACCAACCCGGTAAGCCAGACCGGTTGTTTGGCGAACACCTTCGCCGCGAACCTCATCATTTCTGCGTCAAACACCACGGCGGCGTTGCTCGGCGTTAGCGTGGTAGTGATCGCCATTTTCCTTTGTGCTACTCAAAATGGCCGATCGAAACCGGCGGCGTTGGTTCGGCGTTACGTTGGATGTTGTGCAATGTGTTGTTGGGACTGATTTTTATTTATTTTAGTAATTTAGCAGAGTTAAAAACTCCGTGAACTATTCGATGATATTGTGGAGTTTGTCGGCTTGCGTTTGTTTGTTGGTGATTCGACCTCGTTTTGTATAATGGCGGAGTTTGAACTCCGTGGCTAATGGTTTTCGTCGATTTTTTTAGCGCATTGCCTTATTCGTTATGACCGACCTTTATTTAGCTCATGGTTGTCCGTTTTATACTGCTTTTCGCTATTGTTTATTTGGGTATTATTGTTGGCTTTAGTTGACATTTTCGGCGAACTTGTTGCATTACTTGTGTTTGTTGTATCACTGACTATTGTTCTTTTGCTTTAAGGTTTGTTTAATTTGTTGTGTTGTCTGATCTATGGGATTAGTTTAGAACCTTGCTCTTTATTTGAGCTTACTCTTTGTTAAATGACTTCTTTGCTCACTCGTTGTTCATTGTTCATTGGGTTACGTATTAATTTTAGGCGATTTGGGTCAATTTATTTCTTGATTTTTGAACAAGTTACTACACTTGGTATTTCTTGATTTTTGAACAAGTTACTACACTTGGTATTTCACGATTTTGAATTTGATACTCTGTTTGGCCTCTGAAGGATTTATCAGTCGATCTGGAGGCCAGTGGTAAGCGAGGCGGAATATGTGGGCGAGGAAAGTGAAAAGATTAGGCGAGAATGCATAGTATCGTTCACCAGGGAGTCGGCCGTCATTTGTGCGATATTGGCTTCTCGTGTCTTAGTATCCTTGGCATAACACTAGTGAGCCAGCACTATATAAAAATATATCTTTTACAATATCTTTTACATATACATCTATATATATATATACATACATTGTGTTTGTTTGGTAATTTATTTATTATTTACTAACTCTTCTACTAAGTGTCTTTTTGCAGTGCAGGGCGCCCAAAGTTAAAGCGTTCGCATAAAATAAAATAAAAGCGAAATGTTGCTAATTTCTCTTCATTACATCTTTTTTTTATGATTATTTGCTTTTATTACTATCTTGTTAAATATATATCTATTTTAAATATTTGCATGCCTAGTTTAAATATCTCTTGGTTAGTTTAAATAATTAGAACACTTTTAGAATTATAGATTGCATGTTAGCACAATAATATTAAACCTAAGTTTGAACGGACAACCGCAAGTTAGCGGATCCTTTAGGATGCCTAACCACTTCCCTTTAGGATAATAAAGAACTCTTACCTAGAATCTCACCTAGTTTCACAGACCTTAAAAATGGAGATCAGTTGTAGTATTTTATTCTACATTTTCAGTGTCCTAATTCACTATAATAATTAGGTGGCGACTCCTTAAAATGCATTCAGGAATCCAACCATACGTAATACTCCCGTTTCGACTCCGGTTAAAATGGGGTGTTACAACTTACACCGAGGTTTTGGACCCCAAAAGGACCAAGGGGTGAACAAAAAAAGGATCAAGTTTCGTACCACAAAAGGACCGATGGCCCACAAAAGGACAAACTAAGATAAGCAACACAAAAGTTGAATAACTTAGAAAAGTTTGAGTAAACTCAAATATGTTTCATAAATCTTCAATGCCTATTTACATCAACTACATGTCCTTTTTATACTAGTGATTAGACCTTTCTAGAAGAGTAACTAGATAGACACATACAAGCACTTCGACGGAGTGTGAAAGGGGGAAGGGGTTCGGCCCTTTTGGGGGAAGGGATAAAACCAACTCTTCATGTTCTCTAGGCCACCCGTTTGTGTCATCCATGTAGATAAGTGCATGCACTAGCTAGTTCACGAATTAACTCTTTGAGGCACGTTTGAAGCTTCCCTTTCTAGATTGCTCTTCGTCTTAGTCACCTTATCCTATCAAACATATTACTTAGTCATCCCATTTCATTACAAGACCTAGTAATTAAGCTAGAAGGAAATTAATTTTGGAATTTAAAACGAGCTATAAGAAAGTGGTTTCGGCCAAAACCTACATAAAAGCCGAAAATAAACATGTTCCTTCTTAGATCTTCACGTCCAATCTTCAACTACACTATATATTCCATTCCATAATAGGCATGTCACCCTAGGATGGTCGATAATCTTTGCCACTCTGAGCAAATGACCTCGCGGATCATTTTTGAAGCTTAAGTTCACGACCGTTCTTTCATCAATCTCTCCTTCTTTATTAGAATTTGCCCTATAATTCTCGTCAACTATGTATGGTGATAAGTCTCCAACATCAAACGTTGAACTAATACTCCCATATTCGTCCGAAGGTTCCACCTTGTAGAAAGGATCTGAATACAAGATAAAAGGTTTTGACTTCAAATATTGCCCCAATTGGACCAGGTATCTTACAACATAAAATTCTTTGTCATTGAGTCATTCACCACCCAATGTTTCACTAGACAACGCAATGGACCTTTTGTTTCGAATTAAGAAGGCTCCAACACCAATTCTACTAGCATCACATTTAATTTCCAATAGCTTCACACAGCTTGGAGTAGCTAGAGGTGGTGTTACACATATCCTTCCCTTCACGGCTTCCAAAGCTCTTGGTGCTCCATGGGACATTTTAAACTCATCCTTTCTCATTAGTTCAGTGATAGGGTCAGTAAGGGTACACCAATCTTGAGAAAAAGAACCAAACCAAGGAAACTTTTTACCACACTTACATTCGGAGGCGCGGGCCAACTTTCGATAGTTTCCACTTTGGGTGGACCCACAAGAATGCCCTCGGATGATCTCTGTATCTCATGAACTGTCGTAGTACCCCGTGTATGATCCTTATAAAAGAGCTTGGAGCATTACACAACCCAAACAACATCATAAGTCATTTGTACAAACCATACGAGATGTTGAAAGCCATCTTCCATTCATCTCCCTCTCGGCTCCTCATTTGTTTGTAGCCACTTCTCAAATATATGTTGGATAACAACTTAGCCCCACTCAATTCATTCAAGATATCATCCGACCTCGGTATAGAATACTTGTACTCCACGGTGATGTTATTGGCCACTCGGCTATCCATACACATGCGCCAAGTTTCATCTTTCTTTAGCGCCAAAAAGGCAGGTATCGTACTTGGACTAAGGCTCTATCGGAAAAAGCCTTTGTTTAGAAATTCTTGCACTTTTATTTGCAACTCCTTAGCCTCCTCCGGATTGTAGCTATGAGCTCTTATTGGTGGTAATCTGGGTGTAATATCATTCGAAAATACATCTATCATGTATTCCTTCAAGTTGGAACTTTCAACCGCATCTATCATAGAACTCTCCTACTCCTTGCACACTAATTCATCTATATAACTCTTATTCATCGACTCTTATTCTACCTTCAGTGCTTTAATCAAGAGGGCCTCAGACTTTTCCTTGCGTTTCTTAGCATTTTGGATCTTCATTTCCTTCACCTCACTAGGTGACAATGGCATAAACCAGATCTTCTTATCGTCCTTTTGAAAAGAATAGACATTCTTTTCTCTATCATGTTGTGCCTTTCTATCAAATTGCCATGGTCGACCCAGTAAGATATGACAAGCATCCATAGGTAGGATGTCACACTACATCTCATCTTCCTACTTAACAACCCAAAAACTCACAAAAGCATGTTTTATTACTTTTAGTCATTTGCCTTTGTTCAATCATTGTAGAGCATATGGTTTAGGATGGTTGCGGGTAGGAAAGTTCAATTTGTTCACCATTTCAATGGAGTCCGCATTGGTACAACTTCCGCCATGAATAATTATATTGCACACCTTGTCATTTACCTTACATCGAGTATAAAATGGTTGTAATCTTTGTGTCTCATCATGTTCTTCAAGTTGAACATTTAACACACTTTGGAGTACTAAACTTTCACCCACCTCCACAAGATCAATATCTTCCTCTAGGTTCTCATCGACTTCGGGTTCATCAACAACAAAGAAATCCCCATACTCTTGATATTCTTCAATAGTCATTACCCGAGGGTCAGGACATTCATTTGCAAAATGTCCTAATCCTTGAAAATTAAAACACCTCTTTCGACTTCTATCTACCCCATTTGTAACCTCTACTTTCTTTCCTTTATCTTTTCTTCACTTTCTTGAAGTCGATATTTTTTAATATTTTGATACAAAAAAACTGGACCTAAATCAGAGCAACTCCATACTTACTTGTATATGTTATTGAAGTTGTGATACCAGCTGAGGTAGAGATATCATCACTCAAAATCATATAAGAAGCATAATTGGACAACGCAAAGTGGGTCTAAAAAGATACGAGTAATTGTCTCTTATCGATGAGGAAAAGATGGTCACCATATATCACGGTCAATTATACCAGTAGAGAATGGCCCACGCTTTCAATAAGTGGGTCAGAGCTTGACTTTTTTAGATAGGTTAATTGTTACTCAAGCACATGTTTCCACACTAAGTGCGTACAAAGGAAAATTTGCACCCAATTGGCAAGGGCCCTACATGGTTCAAAAGGTATTATCTGGGAGAGTTGTTATCCTAGCAGAGATGTTGATGCGCGATAAGATGCACACACTTTAAACGCAAGTGCACGTTATCGTGACAAGTAGTATAGTCTTGATAAGACTGAATATCGTCCTCAAGGATTAGGGTTCAATTACCAACTATCTATTTTTTGGTATCTATTTGGTAAATTGATATGTGGAGTTGTTGTTTATAACTAAGAATTATAAAAGCTATTTTAACTATAAAGGTTTACTTCAGCTGTGATGAGAATAGGGCTTCCACGTCTCCTCACTATCCGCTTATGTTACTTATTAATGCAATAGCTTATGGTCTTCTTCTTTTGGAGAAAGCAGGTTCACTAAATCATTTTATACTCCCGTTAGGGTTATATAAACACTCAACCCCAGTATTGCACCTTACCTACCTTTCGGTGATAAGGATAACTCTATAGGAGGATTAAGAACAAGAACCTAGTTAACCGTCACGCACAATGCGCAAAATTAGGGTTTTTAAGCCTCTCATTAACGCTACATAAATAATTGAGGTATTTTCATCCCCAATCCAAGAATGTCTACCCAACTTACATCATATTCACAATCCCCCCCTTTCGGAATCTGATTAGAAATCATATAGTGATAATTAGTTGTCAATTAATTACCAAGAATTCAACTCAAATATTGGATAGATATCAACAAGAAGAAGAATAACCATAAGCATGCATTAAATCATAACATAAGTTTCTAGAGATTCAACATGAAAAGCCCTATAAGAGAATTAGTTCCTAGTCATTGACATGACAAGAACTAATTCAAAGTTCATCATACAAAACTGAAATAAAGAAAAGAAAAGAAAAGAAAAATACTTAAGAACGAGTCTCCAAGCCAAACATCCAAGGGTTGTGTTGTGGAATATTTACAAGATGGATTGGTGGAAGGATGGATGTAGAATGGTGAATGGTGGAATGGAGAATGAATAATTCTTCTAATGATGTAGAGTATTTATAGCCAAAGAATCCTTTTGGTGAAGGGTTAGGGATTTGTAGGAAAGGAAAAGTTATTAGAATCCTTTTAGGTAAGGGTTTTAAGGTAGGAAAAGTTATCCCTTTAGGAAGGAAAAGTTATCCCTTTAGGATTCTGAAAACAAGTCAAATTTCAGGCCTTCGGCCATAATTCCAGCGTCGGCGCCAGCACGCAATAGGCGCATGGCGCCTGAAGATCAGCAACTTTCGGACTTTCAGCATATTGGGCGCCGCGGCTCTGCTGCCTGGCGCCGGTGACGTTTTTCTGGCAGATTCCGTTTCGTCGTCCTTTTTTCGTCCGGACTTCGTCTGATCTCCTCTCTAATTTCCAGAACTTCTTAGACTTTATTTCTTGGCCCTTTTAGTGTGCAATTCCATCTCTTTTATGCTCATTTCATCTCATTTTCGTCATTTCTCCATTTTTGACCGCTGTGACACAAAAGAAAGGAAAACGACCCTAATACTATACTAAACATAAATAAAATGAGTAAAATACTAACTAAAAATGACTCAAAAAGGGTATATAAAATACACCGATCAGATGTACGACCAGGAATGGCCCAGAGCAATCCACTCAAATGAAATCAATAGATACTACGCGTGAAGGCATGTTTTTTCAACTTATAGTCGCACTTTTAACTTATAATCACTACACAAGACCTATCTCTTATGGCAGCGATACGAAGAAAATCCTCATCGGATTTGGTCTTCTTCATTTGTGATAGAAAAACCAAATAACATTCCTTATAATATGAACTATGTGATGACCTGATTTCCCAAGGTGGGATACGTAGGCAGTCCAATTAGGACTCATTCACATTATTATAAAAATACCATTTTGATCAGAACTGCATCAATTTGATTCATGTTGTGATAGGATACGTAGGCCTTTTGGAGATCGGTCGTACCAAACAAAAACCAAAGAAACCCCTAGGAAACTACAGAGATACAAAGACCGCAAATTCTCTTCACAAAGGTCCCAATACCCCGAACTTTCATCTGAGTCAAATTTTTTGACATAATCTCAAAAATTCCACTGATAACAGTACAAGAGTCAACCAATTTTAAAACATTCAACTGAGAAGAATTTTTTTGAGGATATCAAAAATTCCTTTACTGTAATTCAGTATGAGAGTTCACTGCATGTCAACCTTCAACTGGGGAAAACGTTTTGAGGGTGTCTCAAAAATTTCACTTGACACATGTTACCCGGACCGCTAACGATGGTCAAGGAACCTCGCTCAATGCGTATATGTCATGACAATGGGATACTAATTTTTAATAAATGAAAATATCTTCCTAGTAAAATATTGTTTTAATATACGATCAATATTTTCAAAAAATAATTTTTCATCATAAGTATAAACTCATCTATCATACTACCAATCCCAAGAGGGTCGGCACCAAGAAGGTATAGAAACGACATAGCAGGAGTCGGCGGAATCGGTAGGCCACATAAAAACTAATGATTTTTTTATGATTGCAGGTTTCAAAATACCGTCAGGAGAACGACGGTTTATTCCACTAACTTATTTGTACATAATGAAATATGTAAAACATAAAGGAGGAACTCCGATAGCGGGAGATAAGAAAATTCAGCCATGAGAGCTATATAAATAATAAAATGGTTATCTGACCAGAAGGGTCACACCTGACAAAGGACGAAAAAAAGACAATTCGGCCATGGGGGCCACATAAAGGAAAAAAATGTCATAAGCATGGTTATGTATATAAGGAGGGGATTGTGGGGCTAGGTTGTTCGGAGTTTGATTGGGGTCGGGTGCACATGAAAATTGGGGTCAAGTGGAGGTTGACGAAGTGGGATGATTTGCGGACATTTTGGGGTTATGTGGGGGCATGCGGGTGGTTTTAGTGAGTTTTGGGTTAAGGCGTTTAGAGGGAGTGTTCTAGACACGATATGTGAGATATGTTGGTAGTCAGTATTTGGTGGTGGGATTGTGGTAAGGTGTCAGATCTGGCCAGGAGAGTAAGGTTGGCGGTATAGGGGTACGATCGGGACTGTGGGGAAATAGTTGGGATTTCGGGTGGGTGTGAGAGAAGTCGATTGAAATCCTTTTGGGTGTGAGTTGGGGAAGTGTTGTGGTGAAAATGAGGCAATTTGAACAAGAATTGAACATGAAATTGATGGACAAAATCGTGTGTGGATACGACAATGAAAGTCGAGAAGACCTTCAATGTATTTGTGACCAAGTAACCAGATAGAACATTGGCTTGGGTATAGTTAGATCATAAAAGTTCAAACAATACTTACACCGAGGGTTTGGACCCCAAAAGGACCAAGGGGTGAACCACAAAAGGATCAAATTTCGGACCACAAAAGGACCGATGGCCCACAAAAAGACAAACTAAGATAAGCAACACAAAAGTTGAAAAACTTAGCAAAGTTTGAGTAAACTCAAATATGTTTCATAAATTTTCAATACCAATTTACTTCAACTACATATCCTATTTATACTAGTGATTAGACCTTTCTAGAAGAGTAACTAGATAGACGCATACAAGCACGTCGCCGGAGTGTGAAAGGGGGAAGGGGTTCAGCCCTTTTGGGGGAAGGGAGAAAACAAACTTTTCATGTTCTCTAGGCCACCTGTTTGTGTCATCCATGTAGATAAGTGCATGCACTAGCTAGTTCATGAATTATCTTCTTGGGGCACGTTGGAAGCTTCCCTTTCTAGACTGTTCTTCGTCCAAGTCATCTTATCCTATCACACGTATTACTTAGTCATCCCATTCTATTACAATGCCTAGTAATTAAGGTAGAAGGAAATTAATTTAGGAATTTAAAATGAGCTAAAAGAAATTGGTCATCGAAAATAAACATATTCCTTCTTGGATCCTCACGTCCAATCTTCAACTACACTCCATATTCCATTCCATAATAGGCATGTCACCCTAGGATGGTCGACAATATTTGGCACACTGAGCAAATGACCTCACTGATCATTTTTGAAGCTTAAGTTCACGACCGTTCTTTCATCAATCTCCCCTTATTTATTAGAATTTGTCCTCAAATTCTCGTCATCTATGTATGGTGATAAGTCTCCAACATCAAACGTTGAACTAATACTCCCATATTCGTCCGAAGGTTCCACCTTGTAGAAAGGATCTGAATACAAGATAAAAGGTTTTGACTTCAAATATTGCCCCAATTGGACCAGGTATCTTACAACATAAAATTCTTTGTCATTGAGTCATTCACCACCCAATGTTTCACTAGACAACGCAATGGACCTTTTGTTTCGAATTAAGAAGGCTCCAACACCAATTCTACTAGCATCACATTTAATTTCCAATAGCTTCTCACAGCTTGGAGTAGCTAGAGGTGGTGTTACACATATCCTTCCCTTCACGGCTTCCAAAGCTCTTGGTGCTCCTTGGGACCTTTTAAACTCATCCTTTCTACTTAGTTTAGTGATAGGGGTAGTAAGAGTACACCAATCTTGAGAAAAAGAAGCCAAACCAAGGAAACTTCATACCACACTTACATTCGTAGGCGCATGCCAACTTTTGATAGTTTCCACTTTGGGTGGACCCATAAGAATGCCCTCGGATGATCTATGTATCTCATGAATTGTCGTAGTACCCCGTGTATGATCCTTATGAAAGAGCTTGGAGCATTACACAACCCAAACAACATCACAAGTCATTTGTATAAACCATACGAGATGTTGAAAGCCACCTTCCATTCATCTCCCTCTCGGCACTTCATTTGTTTGTAGCCACTCCTCAAATCTATGTTGGATAACAACTTAGCCCCACTCAATTCATCCAAGATATCATCCGACCTCGGTATAGATGACATGTACTCCAAGGTGATGTTATTAGCCACTCGACTATCCATACACATGCGCCAAGTTTCATCTTTCTTTGGCGCCAACAAGGCGGGTATCGTACTTGGACTAAGGCTCTATCAGACAAAGCCTTTGTTTAGAAATTCTTGCACTTTTCTTTGCAACTCTTTAGCCTCCTCCAGATTGTAGCTATGGGCTCTTATTGGTGGTAATCTGGGTTTAAGATCATTCGAAAATACATCTATCATGTATTCCTTCAAGTTGGAACTTTCGACCGCATTTATCATAGAACTCTCCTTCTCCTTGCACACTAATACATCTATATAACTCCTATTCATCGACTCTTATTCTACCTCCAGTGCTTTAATCAAGAGGGCCTCAGACTTTTTCTTGGGTTTCTTGGCATTTTGGATCTTTATTTCCTTCACCTCACTAGGTGACAATGGCATCAACCAGATCTTCCACGGAGGCCGCATTGGTACAACTTCCGCCATCAATGATTATATTGCACACCTTGTGATTCTTCAAGTTTAACATTTAACACACTTTGGAGTACTAAACTTTCACCCACCTCCACAAGATCAATATATTCCTTTAGGTTCTCATCGACTTCGGGTTCCTCAACAACAAAGAAATCCCCATACTCTTGATATTCTTCAATAGTCATTACCCGAGGGTCAGTACATTCATTTGCAAAGTGTCCTAATCCTTGAAATTTAAAACACCTCTTTCGACTTCTATTTACCCCATTTGTAACCTCTACTTTCTTTCCTTTATCTTTTCTACACTTTCTTGAAGTCGATATTTTTTAACCTTTTGATACCAAAAAACCTGGACCTAAATCAGAGCAACTCCATACTTACTTGTATACGTTATTGAAGTAGTGATACCAACTGAGGTAGAGATATCATCACTCACAATCATATAAGAAGCAGAATTGGACAACGCAGAGTGGGTCAAAAAAAATACGAGTAATTGGCTCCGATCGATGAGGAAAAGATGGTCGCCATATATCACGATCAATTGTACCAGTAGAGAATGGCCCACGCTTTCAATAAGCGGGTCAGAGCTTGACTTTTTTAGATAGGTTAACTGTTACTCAAGCACATGTTTCCACACCAAGTCAGTACTAAGGAAAATTTGCACCCAATTGGTAAGGGCCCTACATGGTTCAAAAGGTATTATCTGGGAGAGTTGTAATCCTAGCAGATATGTACGACCAGGAATGGCCCAGAGCAATCCACTCAAATGCAATCAAGAGATACTATGCGTGAAGACATGCCTTTTCAACTTATAGTCGCACTTTTTACTTATAATCACTACACCAGACCTATCTCTTATGGCATCGTTACGTAGAAAATCCTCATCGGATTTGGTCTTCTTCTTTTGTGATAGAAAAACCAAATAACATTCATTATAATATGAACTATGTGATGACCTGATTTCCCAAGGTGGGATACGTAGGCAGTCCAATTAGGACTCATTCACATTATTATAAAAATAATATTTTGATCAGAACTACATCGGTTTGATTAATGTTGTGATAGGATACGTAGGCCTCTTGGAGCTCGATCGTACCAAACAAAAACCAAAGAAACCCCTAGGAAACTACTGAGATACAAAGATCGCAAAATCTCTTCACAAAGGTCCCAATACCCCAAACTTTCATCTGAGTCAAAAAGTTTGACAGAATCTGAAAAAATTCCACTGATAACATCACAAAAGTCAACCAACTTTAAAACATTCAACTGGGAAGAATTTTTTTGAGGATATCAAAAATTCCTTTACTGTAATTTAGTGTGAGAGTTCACTCCAAGTCAACCTTCAACTAGGGTAAAACGTTTTGTGGGTGTCTCAAAAATTTCACTTGACACATGTTACCCGGACCGCCAACGATGGTCAAGGAACCTCGCTCAATGTGTATATGTCATGACAATGGGATACTAATTTTTAATAAATAAAAATATCTTCCTAGTAAAATATTGTTTTAATATACGATCAATATTTTCAAAAAATAATTTTTCATCATAAGTATAAACTCATCTATCATACTACCAATGCCAAGAGGGTCGGCACCAAGAAGGTATAGGAACAACATAGCAGGAGTCGGGGCATCGGTGGGCCTCATAAAAACTAATAATTTTTCTATGATTGCATGTTTCAAAATACCGTAAGGAGAACGACGGTTTATTCCACTAACTTATTTGTACATGATGAAATATGTTAAACATAAAGGAGGAACTCCGACATCGGGGGATGAAAAAATTCAACCATGAGAGCTATATAAATAATAAAATGGTTATCTGACCAGAAGGGTCACACCTGACAAAAGACGAAAAAAAGACAATTCGGCCATGAGGGCCACATAAAGGAAAAATGTGTCATAAGCGCGGTGATGTATATAAGGAGGGGATTGTGGGGCTAGGTTGTTCGGAGTTTGATTGGGGTCGGGTGCACATGAAAATGGGGGCCAAGTGGAGGTTGACAAAGTGGGATGATTTGCGGACATTTTGGGGTTATGTGGGGGCATGCGGGTGGTTTTAGTGAGTTTTGGGTTAAGGTGTTTAGAGGTAGTGTTCTAGACACGATGTGAGATATGTTGGTAGTCAGTATTTGGTGGTGGGATGGTGGTAAGGTGTGAGATCTTGTCGAGATAGTAAGGTTGTCGGTATAGGGGTATGATCAGGATTGTGGGACATTGGTTGGGATTTCGGGTGGGTGTGAGAGAAGTCGATTGAAATCCTTTTGGGTGTGAGTTGGGGAAGTGTTGTGGTGAAAATGAGGCAATTTGAACAAGAATTGAACATGAAATTGATGGACAAAATCGTGTGCGGATAAGACAATGAAAGTCGAGAAGACCTTCAATGTATTTGTGACCAAGTAACCGGATAGAACCTTGGCTTGGGTATAGTTAGATCATAAAAGTTCAAACTAGACTTACACCGAGGGTTTGGACCCCAAAAGGACCAAGGGGTGAACCACGAAAGGATCAAATTTCGGACCACAAAAGGACAACTAAGATAAGCAACACCAAAGTTGAATAACTTAGCAAAATTTGAGTAAACTCAAATATGTTTCATAAATCTTCAATACCTAGTTACATCAACTACATTTCCTATTTATACTAGTGCTTAAACCTTTCTAGAAGAGTAACTAGATAGACACATACAAGCACTACGCCGGAGTGTGAAAGGGGGAAGGGGTTCAGCCCTTTTGGGGGAAATGGAGAAAACCAACTTTTCATGTTCTCTAGGCCACCTGTTTGTGTCATCCATGTAGATAAGTGCATGAACTAGCTAGTTCATGAATTATCTCCTTGGGGCACGTTGGAAGCTTCCCTTTCTAGATTGCTCTACGTCCTAGTCACCTTATCCTATCACACGTATTACTTAGCCATCACATTCTATTACAAGGCCTAGTAATTAAGGTAGAAGGAAATTAATTTAGGAATTTAAAATGAGCTAAAATAAAGTGGTCTCGGCCAAAACCTACATAAAAGCCGAAAATAAACATATTCCTTCTTAGATCTTCATGTCCAATCTTTAACTACACTCCATATTTCATTCCATAATAGGCATGTTACCCTAGAATGGTCCACAATCTTTGGCACTCTGAGCAACTGACCTCGCGGATCATTTTTTGAAGCTTAAGTTCACGGCCGTTCTTTCATCAATCTCCCCTTCTTTATTAGAATTTTCCCTCAAATTCTCGTCATCTATGTATGGTGATAAGTCTCCAACATCAAATGTTGAACTAATACTCCCATATTCGTCCGAAGGTTCCACCTTGTAGAAAGGATCTGAATACAAGACAAAAGGTTTTGACTTCAAATATTTCCCCCATTGGACCAAGTATCTTAAAACATAAAATTCTTTGTCATTGAGCCATTCACCACCCAATGTTTCACTAGACATCGCAATTGACCTTTTGTTTCGAATTAAGAAGGCTCCAACACCAATTCTACTAGCATCACATTTAATTTCCAATAGCTTCTCACAGTTTGGAGTAGCTAGAGGTGGTGTTACACATATCATTCCCTTCACGGCTTCCAAAGCTCTTGGTGCTCCTTGGGACCTTTTAAAATCATCATTTCTCATTAGGTCAGTGATAAAGGCAGTAAGGGTACACCAATCTTTAGAAAAAGAAGTCAAACCAAGGAAACTTCTTACCACACTTACATTTGTAGGCGCGGGCCAACTTTCGATAGTTTCCACTTTAGGTGGACCCACAAGAATGCCCTCGGATGATCTATGTATCTCATGAATTATCGTAGTACCCCGTGTATGATCCTTATAAAAGAGCTTGGAGCATTACACAACCCAAACAACATCACAAGTCATTTGTACAAACCATATGAGATGTTGAAAGCCATTTTCCATTCATCTCCATCTCGGCTCTTCATTTGTTTGTGGCCACTCCTCAAATATATGTTGGATAACAACTTAGCCCCACTCAATTCATCCAAGATATCATCCGACCTCGGTATAGATGACATGTACTCCACAGTGATGTTATTGGCCACTCGGCTATCCATACACATGCGCCAAGTTTCATCTTTCTTTGGCGCCAACAAGGCGGGTATCGTACTTGGACTAAGGCTCTATCGGACAAAGCCTTTGTTTAGAAATTCTTGCACTTGTCTTTGCAACTCTTTAGCCTCCTCCAGATTGTAGCTATGGGCTCTTATTGGTGGTAATATGGGTTTAAGATCATTCGAAAATACATCTATCATGTATTCCTTCAAGTTGGAACTTTCGACCGCATTTATCATAGAACTCTCCTTCTCCTTGCACACTAATACATCTATATAACTCCTATTCATCGACTCTTATTCTACCTCCAGTGCTTTAATCAAGAGGGCCTCAGACATTTCCTTGCGTTTCTTGGCGTTTTGTATCTTTATTTCCTTCACCTCACTAGGTGACAATGGCATAAACCAGATCTTCTTATCGTCCTTTTGAAAAGAATAGACATTCTTTTCTCTATGCCTTTCTATCAAATTGCCATGGTCGACCCAGTAATATATGACAAGCATCCATAGGTAGGATGTCACACTACATCTCATCTTCCTATTAACAACCCAAAAACTCACAAAAGCATGTTTTATTACTTTTAGTCCTTTGCCTTTGTTCAATCATTGTAGAGCATATGGTTTAGGATGGCTGCGGGTAGGAAAGTTCAATTTGTTCACCATTTCCATGGAGGCCTCATTGGTATAACTTCCGCCATCAATGATTATATTGCACACCTTATCATTTACCTTACAAAAAGAAATTTGGGTAAATGAAAATATTATTACTAAAAAAGAAACTGGGAACTACAATCAATCATTGAGGGTTCTCAATCCTCAACGTAACACAAAGCAAGAAATGAAGGAGGGATGGGGCGTTCAGAGGTGACGTTACAAGAGGGGATTAAATCATAAAGAACTCTATAGGTTGTTGTTTTAACTTTTGCCACAACCTCATCTGTTGTTGAGCTAGTGCCCGCAAATAGCAATTCATTTCCTGTTTTCCAAATCTCATATACCACTATGCAAAAAGCAAGTAAGATGGCTTTGGATCGGATGCCAGTTCCGCGATGCTCTTTCTTGATCCACTTGAGTGCGTTTTCAATTGTTGTCATTTCTCTTCTAATTCCCAACCATTCTTTTGTATGCTTCCAAATCTTGTGGGTGAAGGGGAAAGAAAAGAAGAGGTGAGCCCTTGTCTCATTGGCACGCTTGCAGAACCCGCAAGTCTTGTCTTCCAAGTTTAGGTAGGAGAGAGTGTCTTTGGTAGCAAGACGTTTCCTACAAGTGAGCCAGACTGTGAATGAGAATTTAGGAGGAATGTAGCCTTTCCAAATTTGAGACATCCAAAGCTTATGTTCCCGCGGGGTGCGCATGACTTCATACACAAGGCTAGAATCAAATCTTCTATTGGTGCAACACTTCTCCAAGCCGGCAATTGTGTTTCCTTGATTCCCAAAGATGCTTATGAAAGTATCGTGAATGCTACAAAGTTTCTTGAATAAAGGGGAATCCCTAGTACGAACCTCATAATCCCAAATAGATTGACCTCTCAAGTAGTAGCTATTAATCCATTGAACCCATAAGGTATCCGCCGTAGTGTGAGCTTGCCAGATGGTTCGTGAGAGTAAGACATGATTCCATACTTTGATGTTCATAAGGCACAAGCCTCCTTTAGATTGAGGCACACAAATCTCATCTCAAGCGACTCTTGGTGGCTTGCCACCCCATAAGAACTGGATGCAAGCTGAGCGTACCTTGTTGAGAACTGAAGAGCAAATAGGGAGTGCCTGAAACCAAAAGCTCTCGACACCCTGAATAACCGATCTGATTAGTTCCAGTTTTCCCGCATAAAAAAATGAGTGGTGTCCCCATTTCTGAATGTATCCCGAGATTGCATTAGTGAATGGGGCAAACTGATCAATCGAGACAGAAATTGGGGACAAAGGGACCCCCAAATACCGCACAGGAAAGACTCCTAACGAGAAACCAACTCTTGCCAATATCAAGTCCCGGATTGAACCATGCACTCCCACAATGTAGATGGAAGATTTTGACGGGTTAAGCGTAAGCCCAGAAGCCGCCTCTAATTCTTCAAGACACTCCATAACAACCCCAACCGAAGATACATCTCCTTTGGCAAAGAGCATGAGGTCATCCGCAAAGGCAAGATGAGAGATGCCTAGTCTCTTGCACTTTGGGTGATATGAAAAAGCTTTGTCCGAAGTCTTTAGCTTTAGCATCCTTGAAAGGTACTCAATGCATAGGATAAAGAGCATAGGAGACATAGGATCACCTTGCCTTAAGTCGCGTTTACCCGCAAAGTAACCATGTAACTCTCCATTGATGGAAAGAGAGAAAGAGGTTGAACTTACACACTCCATAATCCACCTAACAAATTTGTCCGGAAACTTGAGACCTCTTAGCACTGACTCAAGGAAATTCCAGGAGACCATATCAAATGCTTTCCGAAGATCTACCATAAGCATACACCTCGGTGGGACTCTAGTTCTATTATAACCTCTCACAAGTTCTTGGGCAATGAAGACATTATCCACCATGTTCCTTTCTTTCACAAAAGCTCCTTGACATTTATCAACAAGTGTAGGAAGAAACATTGTCATCTGGTTAGCTAAGATCTTTGTTATGATCTTGTAGACCACATTGGTCAATCCAATAGGTCTAAAATCATATACCTTGGGGTCTCGATCAGTTTTGGGCAGGAGGGTAAGTATGGTATGGTTCATTTGCTTCAATAGAACTCCGAAAGAGAAGAATTCTTGTATACTCCTTACTACGTCATGTCCCACATCTCTCCATCTTTTCTTGAAGAAGGCGGCTGAAAATCCATCCGGGCCAGGTGCTTTGTCATTGCCAATATCGGAGAGAGCATCCCAAACCTCATTCGGGGAGATAGGATGCAAGAGGAATAGGCCATCCTTCTCCCTTAGCTTCGGACCACAATCAAGTACTGCGGGATCAATGTTGGTTGAGGGCCGAGATGAGCCTAGAAGTCTTTTATAAAACTCAACAAGCATCTCTATTACTTCCCCGGGAGATGTTGTGGTAGATCTGTTGTCCTTAACAAGATAGGTAATAGAGTTCTTAACATTGCTCCTCTTGATCAAGCTGTGGAAGTATTTGGAGCACCTATCACTTCCAATCAAGTGTTTTTGTCTCGACTTTTGCCTTATGAAGTGTATCTCGGATTCAAGTAGGTGATTTGCTCTAGCTCTTAGGGACTTGACATTAGCTTTTAATTCTTCATCAAAGGGATCATCCATATGCACATTTATAACCTCCTTAAATTCCATGTTTTCCGCATTTGCTCTTTGTGCAATGCTCCCGAATTCACTAGTGTTCAAATCTCGCAATGACTTCTTCAAAGACTTCAATTTTGTGACCAATATAAATTGGGCAGTTCCTAATACACGCTGCCTCCAGCATGAAGTTAGTATGTTCTCAAAGGTGGGGTGTGAGAGCCACATGTTCATAAACTTGAAAGGTCGTTTTCCAATATTAGAAGATGCAATTACCGAAGCTATCATGGGACAATGGTCCGAGACTGGTTCCATAGGCAAGTAGGTAGCCGAGCATTCTAGATTCAATTCACTCCAATACTGATTCATCAACACTCTATCTAGCTTGAACCATATAGAACCATTCGTCCAAGTGTAGAAGGAACCGGAAGAAAGAGTGTCTTCAAGTCCGTGAGCTATTCTGAATTCCCCAAGGTCCTTAAGTGCATAAGGCGTGAGAGGGGGGCCACCGACCTTATCATGAGGGTAGCAATAAGTATTAAAATCTCCAATAATCATCCAAGGCTTGACAATGCTAGTGCCCAAGTGGGTAAGATGATGCCAAAGCTTCATTCTTTCCGGAATGCTATAGACCGGATACACAAATGTAGCAAGAAAGGACACTTGAGATATATTACATCGTGCTTGGACATGAATATGTTGAGAGTCCATTCCAAGAACATCACAACTAACTTTGGAGGGGTCCCAAAGTACTAACATTCTTCCGCCGTCAATGAAATCTATGTTGGAGCAAAATTTCCAAGCAAGGAATCTTTGAGATGTAAAAGAGTCCATCCGTGCACGAGTGAATTTAGTTTCTATTAGAAAAACTAATGCAACATCATGTTGTTTTGCGAGCCTACACACTAGAGTTTGTGTGGCTGCCCTATCCCTTTGTCCGCAAAGACCTCGGACATTCCAACAAAGAACTTTCATTAAGAAACAAAGGAGGATTTAGTAGCACCTCCGCGCTTCACATTCTTCACCATACTAATATTCTTCCTTGAAATTACTTATTTCCATCCCTCATCCTTGTTGTTAGAAGTCATGGTAGAGGTCCCAATTAGGCTATGTTCTCCGCGTTCAAAGTTTATGCAACGTATTGCATGATTAAACTCATTCGTAGTGCCCTTACAAGTTCCCCCATCTAGTAAAGTTTGCGGGTCAATTGGTGTGTTTTCCTTAGTAAACCTTGCCACATTTCTCAGCCTCTCATGATGCGCAAGACCAGTATTGGGGTGAAGGTTTGAGGACCCTTCTTGTGCTATCCGCAAGCACGATGAGTCAAGTTGACCCGCAACCGGAGGAATTCCAAAATTTAGAGTTTCTCCCACACTTCCGGGAATATGAGGCAGTGTTTACTTGCTATTCTCAATATCCATCAAGTTATCACTACCCACGGGATATTGGTGGGGTAGTGGATCAGTGCTAGAAGGACCGGTTTGACCCGTAGCCGTAGCAGTACCCGAGCTTGTAGAAACGTCATCATTGCTATGTGGTACCAATGGATTATGGGTTTTCTGGGCTTCTTGAGCGTTGATGTCTTGCATCAATTTTCTACACTTCAAATGGTTGTGGCCAAAAGACGCACAATGATAGCAAAACTCCGGGTAATTCTCATATTTCACCTTTTGGATATATCTTCTATTGTCGGGAAGTTCAACTCCAAACTCCATAACCGGTTCTTTACTAACATCTACTTCCACCAAGACTCTTGCATAGTTCATTTTAGACATCTCCTTAGTAAATTGATCAGTGTATAGGGGCTTCCCCACACGTGAAGCAATCTTGCTAAGTCCTGTTGCACTTCAAACCGAGAGGGGAATGTCATGGAAAGTGACCCAGATTGGGATGTCCATGAATAAGTCATCCGTTAATAATACTCCTTTATCAATGGGTTTTAACATCATAGGTTTTCCAAAGACCATATATGGACCTCCATGAAGTACATTTGTGCGTTCTTCTTCCGTCATGAATTTGAAGATTGTCCATCTTTTTCCATACGGGATGATACGACACTTCACTCCCCATCTCTTAACAATAGAATTCAATGTCTCTCTTCCCGGGAAAGGACACGTAACCAATTAGACAATATCCCCAAGTTTCAATGAAGGGGACTTCATCCGTAGCTTCAAGTTCTACATCTTCTCCTTGTTGTTCAATAAATTGTAGCTTCATTCCCTTAGCTTCAAGTCTGGTACCCGCAAAGACTCCCACATAGGTCTTCTTTGGCGGATTGGAACCTTTGCGTTGATGAAGGGGTATTTTTCTATTTGTTGCATCTCCGGGTGGATGCACTTGATGATCTCTAGATTTGTCTGTGGGCATATTGTCAGCTAGCCTCCCGTGTAGTGTTGACTGAGGGATAGGATTAGAGGGGATAGAGCTCAGACCCGCATCTGGAGATAGTATGCGTGTGCCATTTGGAAGGGTTGGGAAATTTTCAGGCATTTCGGGTGGAAGTGATGATTTGGAGGGAGGTGGGGGTGTGTCATCTTGGATTCCGGGAAGTATTGAAGAAGTAGAAGAGGAGAGAAGTGGATAGTTATTAACGTTTCCAATGTCCAAGAAAGAAGTAAAGGTAAATGAGCTATTTAGATTCTTTTGTTGAAGTTCGCTAAGTAAGCTGGTTAAAGTGGGGAAGGATTGATTAGTGACTATCAATGAATTCGATGAATGTTGCCCCATTAAGTGCAGTGACCCTTTGGTTCCCGCGGATGAATGCTGCCCCATTAAGTGAAGTGACTATTTGGCTCCCGCGCTAATTAAGTTAGGAGAGTTACAAGGCTCCTTGGGAGTAGATGACCCTTCGGTTCTCCCAACCTGTATTGTACCACGAGTACCTGGAATAATCATAGACTCATGGACTCCCTCATGGCCCGCCTCAGCTATTTGACCCGCAACTTGACCCGGTTTTGACCCGAGAATGCCTTCATGCATTGTTTTGTCGTTTGTAATTCCTGTCCCCGAATTTCTAACTTTTCCGGCTTGCCTGAGCAAATTGCCTTGAAGTGATGAGATTTTTTGGCCCCGTGATTGCCATGCTCTTCCGTTGTAGTCCCGGAGCTTACCAATTGACCCGTATTAGTTTCGCCATCTCTAGGAGAGAATTGAGTGTCTTTAGCTATCCGAACTTCCATAGTATTGCCGGGAGTTTCGGAGGGGGCTTTTCCATTAAGCTTGTGGATAGTGTTACAAGCACCCTTCGTGGCCTCTTCACCTTCAAGCATACTACTATCCAAGCTATCAACTTCTATACTTTTTCCCCATTCATGTATCTTTTGCAGCGTATTATCATCTACCACATGTTCAAGTAGAATGTGCATATAAGGCGGAACATGTACTAACACCGTGGGATCCGAAATTGCCGGAATTAAATTTTCCTTAACAATGGTTGGGCTTCCGCCATTTTTTTTCTTTTTCTTGGATCTAGACTTCGAAGAACCTCCGGATCCACCGGAATCATTGCTAGAGCGATTAAAACGCTTTGTCTTTTTCATGTCATGAACACTAAGCTTCGAATAATGAAGAATTAATGGTGAGTTTAGAATGAGTGGGACGAACCGAAAGGAGCAACCAAGGAAAACGTTGAGAGCGTTTTCACTTAGTGAGAGAAACTTCTCTCTAACTCCTATTGATTGTGTCTCCTCATGTTCTTCAAGTTGAACATTTAACACACTTTGGAGTACTAAACTTTCACCCACCTCCACAAGATCAATATCTTCCTCTAGGTTCTCATCGACTTCGGTTTCCTCAACAACAAAGAAATCCCCATACTCTTGATATTCTTCAATAGTCATTACCCGAGGGTCAGGACATTCATTTGCAAAGTGTCCTAATCCTTGAAATTTAAAACACCTTAAAGGAATTCACAATCAATAGGAGTTAGAGAGAAGTTTCTCTTCACTTAAGTGCAAGAATTTAGGAATTCACAATCAATATCTTCCTTTAAGTGAATTCCTTCATACCACTCAGAGTTTCCATTCCTCCTTTGGATTGTGGGCATCATATTATTTGTATTCGAAAAGACTCTCAATGGCCTTTAACCATTCAAGAAACTCTTCCGGATTCATGTTTCCTTCAAAGGTTGGAAGATCCAATCGTAGACTTCAGTCATCTTCCGTCTCATGCATGTGGTTCTCTTGGACATCTTCCCTTGCATGCCTTGAGTTATTTTATGAAACCTCCTCCTCGGACTCGACATCATTAATCACGACATGCTTCACAAACTCTATTCTCAAGAGTTGCAATTGTTCCGCCACAAGTCCACTTATGGTCCTCCGAAGTTCTCTGTTTAAGTAAGCCATATCATCAAGGCATGGGACGAGAAAGCCTTGTTCTGATACCAAACCGATGTATATAAGGATGGGATTGTAAGGGTAGGTTGTTCAGAGTTGGATTGGGGCCGGGTGGACATGAAAATGGGGTCAAGTGGAGGTGACAGAGTGGGATGACTTGCGAATAGTTTGGGGGCATGCAGGTTGTTTTAGTGAGTTTCGTGTTAAGGCGTTTAGAGGGAGTGTTCTAGACACGTTGTGGGATATGTTGGTGGTTGGTATTTGGTGGTGGGATGGTGGTAAGGTGTCGGAATCTGGTCGGGATAATAAATACTTCATGTAGATAAACACATACAAGCACTTCGGCCGAGTGTTTTCGTTCGAGCAGCTAAAGCCCTTCTCGATCTTTTTCGTAGTTGAAGGGGGAAGAGGTTCAGTCCTTTTGGGGGAAGGGAGAAAACCAACTTTTCATGTTCTCTAGGCCATCCTTTTGTGTCATCCATGTAGATAAGTGCATGAACTAGCTAGTTCATGAATTATCTCTTTGGGGCACGTGGAAGCTTCCCTTTCTAGATTGCTCTTCGTCCTAGTCACCTTATCCTATCACACGGATTGCTTAGTCATCCCATTCTATTATAAGGCCTAATAATTAATCTTGAATATCCCTCGATATTCTTACATGCGAAATTTAAAAGTTAGAATGACCCTTGGATATGGTAGGGAGTATATCGTTTATACTTGAGAATGTCCAGAGAACATGTATCCGCCTCAGCAAAGACTTCCCCACCCTAGTAATTTTACCTCCGCGCATAGTCCGTCTGCTTCGGCAAAAGTCCGGGAATTTAATGATTTTGCAGAGAATCCTCTTGCGGGAGTTATGTCGTACCAGTTCATTCGAGTCCGCACCGACGGACATCGCTGGGCAGACCTAATTCTTAATTGTCAAATGTTTCCAACTCCGAGCCTCATTTTCTCCAAACCCATTCCAGCTCCTTAGAGGTTTAGTGGAGGGAAATTTCAAAGATTCCAACATCAAATGGTTAGAGTAAGATTCATTGACCCCATTTATGATTCTTAAGCTTATTTACCATGTTCCAATGGTGGGTCTTGGGTGGGGAAGAATCCTTTTTTCTTTTAAAAACCTTAGGATTTGCTCAATTAATTTGACAACCTAAAGCTTGAGTCTTGGGATGTATTTCGTACATTAAGCGTATTTTGGGGAAAGTAATCACTACATTATGGATTATTCAACTTGAAACTATTATTTTTTTAAATGAGATCAAGATGAAAGTTTTCTTATAAAATAGAGGTTTTGACAAGTAATGGAACCAAAGTAGATGGGTTAGTAATGGTCAAAATGGATTATTGAATGGTTCCTTTCGGACTAGGTAGCATGTATTTCATAGAAATAGCCTTATATGTGACTTTATGTGTGTAAATCTAGGACTATTACATGATTTGTTACGTTATGGAAATCCGATACCCAACTGGAAACAAGTCATGGACTAGGAGTTCACCACGCCCGCTCGACAATGAGGTAGGCTATGATTTTATTTGTGGTAGACTCTGATAAAAGTACGTGGTACTTATAAGTATTAAGAGGCATTAGACGTGTTATAGTTCCCACTTTAGCAATTGTGATGAACGTTTGAGTGGGTAGTGGGTACCAGTGTATAACTGTGAATATGGGTGATTTGCGGAATCGAACTACTATTGCTATTTGGACTTGTCGCCATTATTTGGGCTTATAGCCTCTACTTGGGCTTGTCTCCACTACTTGAATTGTTGTGCTTATTCATCAAATGATTTCCCCATCTAGGGAGACCCAATGTATATTTCAGAATGTGTATTGGTGGGCTTGTAGCCATGTGTTATGGTATTGAAATTTGTGTTATCTGGGCCTATGGCCAGATATGATATTATAATATGACTTATCATACATTCATCACTCCACATCTC
Source organism: Przewalskia tangutica (assembly GCA_029844215.1). NCBI lineage: Eukaryota > Viridiplantae > Streptophyta > Magnoliopsida > Solanales > Solanaceae > Przewalskia > Przewalskia tangutica. The sequence goes on from CM056732.1 coordinate 30,973,319, forward strand.
GTCTAAATATTTAATAGAAATCGATATATACTGATTAAATTGATTATGCTAATTATATGATGTACACATATCTATCTCATTCATATATTTTATCTACTTGGCATTGACTTACTAATATATTACTGAGAAGTCATATTGAGGGATATGGTACATGATTATGAAAGTGATGACTGGTTATGAGATTTATCCCTTGAGATGGTATCCGATGGGATCAGATCGGTATATGGACCTCATGTGTCCCACATGTGTCATGTGATAGCTACTGCATTAGCATGTGTATATCGGGTATATGTAGCACTTGCATTCATATATACATCATTTGCATTGCATTTTATTTCTACTCTTGTTAGTGGTTCCATGTTGTGTGTACTCGGTATTGATGTGTAGTAGACTTGATGAACTCTTGGTTAATGCTGGAATAAGTACTGGGTGTGAAACTATCCTCTAAAACAGGAATGCAATTGTGTTATATAAGCTTGATATGGTCGGTTGTCGAGTAGGCGCATTGTTGATAAAACTAGTAGTGAATTAGTGATTGTCATTGTTATACCCCGTATTTCCCGAGTATGTACGTAAGGACGTACGTAGAAAATTCGAATTTGAGGATTAGGCTTGGCCGAAATTTATTTGTTCACAACACCCGGTTAGAGTCGTTTTTTCGACGAAGCGTTTTCCACGACTTTCGTAGGGAATTTCCGCTATGTCATTTATAATTTTTGCGGAATTTTCCGAGAGCGAACATTTTGGACCAACGGGAGGTGACATGTGTCACCTCACATTGGCCTCGAGTGAAGCGGTAATGGTGGGCGAAAAGAGAGCTTTAGTTGGTAGGATATTTTGTGCAAGTTGTGTGGTAGATGGATAAGGTACACATGGTGGAAATCTAGCCTACACTTGCTATACACTTGGATGCATCTTGGCCATTGGTTGGCCTTTGCTTGACTATAAATACCCCACCCTTTGGAAGACTTATTCATCAAAAATCTTCCTAAGTCTTGAAGTTCTCTTCCTCCCTCCTCAGTAGTTCGCCCACCACACCCTCCCTTTGAGAGCCCTTGGCGAGCCACCCCCTCCCGCTGTGGTGTTTTGCGTGAGGTACCCCTAGCCTAGTTGCTTTCGTATAATACCCCCTGTGGTGTAGAAATACTCTCCTAGTATTGTTGTAATGTCAAATACCTTGGCCCAAATACCTTGTAGTATTCCCGAGGTTACACGTATACAAGCCCGAAAATACCGTTATACTTTCCTCGATCACTAAAACGAAACCCTAAGGAAATCTTCACCCGTTGTTGAAGTTGTAAGTAGAAGTTGGTTAGAACTTCTAAGGGTAGTTTGGAGCGGGTTGGAGCGAGTTGGAGCTAAACCTTGCTCGGGCGACTTTAAACTAGGATAATTTTGGGCTTATCGAGGTAAATATCTTGTCCTCTATTGTAATTGGAAATTACATATTGTTGAATATATAGTTGAAGTATACTATATAAAGAAGAACGTAGTAGTCGGCAATGTCTTTTGACTTAAGCTGAATAATACTTACTGATGTCTTGCGACTTAAGCCTGAATTTAAATAAGAGAACTGAACTGTATTACAGTAGACTTGTGTAGTAGTACCGTGGAGTAGAATTGTACCCGTTAGGGTTAGATGTATAACCCCACTGGTTGGCTTGATGGCGGCCTCGATAGAGGAGAGATTAGCCCATTGCGGGGAAGTCTTCAAATTTTAAGTAGAAATATGGAACTTGTTTCTAAATATATTAATAGGCGCTTTGTGGCCTATATAGGTTGTAGTACTACGTGTGGAGTGATGCGCTTGGCGAGAGTGTAGCCGACGGTTTGAGGTACTTGGAGCGTTTTGCTTTTTGTCGATAATCGTCGCGAGGTATGTGAACCTCTTCCTATCTCTTCTAGCATGATATGTGTGAACTATGTAGTACGGTAGACGTACATGTGCTAATTGTATTTGATTGGTTTAAAACATAAAGTGTTATAACGGCTTTATGGGAAGTCGGTTATAATAGCTTTATGTGGATAAGCAAATACCTTGTGGTTTTTAAAAGGTAACTGATTTGAATAATAACTGACTTGATATGTGTTAATAAAGAACTTGAAGTATTTCAAAAGATTTATGAATCGTTTTGAAAGAATGAGTATTACTTGGGTTTTGAAAGCTTAAGAGTTATACTAGCTTTTTGGGAAGTTAGGTATAACGGCTTAAGAATGTTTTACCGATGTTAGAAGTTAAGAGACTTGATCTTAGAAGATAAGAGACTTAACTTATTTGTTTTAATGTGGATGTTTGTGTGAAACCTCATTCGTGAGTAATGAGTACTTGGTTTTATTTAAGGGGATAATGTTTCTTGATTTGAATCAGAATGTGTATCGACAGACCACTGCAGCGTTAATAAAGGAAAATGTATTGAATAATGATGTATCGTATTAAAACCAGTAGAAACCTCCATCTGCATAGAAACTAAGATGAGACAAAATGATATTACATTTCCTAGATCATGTTGCTTAATAAGATTGATTATAAACGAATAACCTACTCACATATAAGACATATGTATCTCAAAGCGTTTAAAGGAGAATTATGTTTTAAAGTTAAAACTATGAACTACGAAACCTTTTCTAAAATGAGAAACTTGAGCATTTGTAATTAGGCAAACCGGAACTTTAGGAAAAGAATGTTGGTACTTGAGTTTAAAAGAAAGTGTTAGTTTACTTAATAATGTGAATCACTCTAGTTTTATACTACGTATCGGGTGACATTTATAAAATGAATGTGTCTCTTTTAAAAGGATTTACCGTATGTAGTACTTTGGGGTTAAAAACCCGGACTTTGGCATAAAATGAAAGTACTTTGAGTTGTGTGAAACTTGCCTATGCTTGTTGTTGTGAAACTTGCCTATGCTTGTTGTTGTGAAACTTGCCTATGCTTGTTGTTGTGAAACTTGCCTACTTGTTGTTGTGAAACTTGACCATGTTACGTGTGATAGCCTTGTTGTGCAAATCGTGTTCACTTGATTACCGGTTCACCCGAATGTATTTCACTGACGGCAGGTTCATCCGAATGTATCTCACGATTACGGTTCACGGAATGTATTTCACTTGACGACCGGTTCATCCGAATGTATCTCACTTGATTAGGTTCACGGGAATGTATTTCACTTGACGGCCGGTTCCAGGAATGTATTTCACTTGACTAATGTTCATTCCGGAATGTATTCCACTCGACTTGGCATGATCGCTTTTATGTTGTGATCGTAGTTTGGTTATCATACATGTCTCTGCTTTATATAGACTATTATGATTTGATTCTGATATTTTCTGATTTCACATACTTGGTACTGTTGTCTCGACCTCGCCCGAGGCTGCGTTCATCTGCGCGAGTAAAGTCGTCATTGTCGATCCCCGCTTATAGGATCACATTCGGCGAGTTGGGAAGCTCGTTTCTCCGAGGCTTATCTTTTAGTATGTGTTCCCGAGTTGTAGGTTCTTGTACATTGAGGGTATGGCGGGCCTGTCCGTCATAGTTGTTGTAAATCTTAAGTGCAGTAGAAGCTGTGGCGGGGGTTTGTAAAGGATAACTGTTCGGGTATTTATGTATATATATGATGAAGGCAACTGTTTTGGTTGGCCTGTTTATTTATCTTGTCTCTTAATTCATGTTCATGTTTTTATTTCCGCTGATTTTCTCTGATGTTGTATCACTAGGGTGCCCGGGGTAAGGCACCAGTCACGGGCCCGGGTTCGGGTCGTGACAAAAGTGGTATCAGAGCAGTTAGTCCTCGGAAAGTGTCTACAGACCGTGTCTAGTAGAGTCTTGATTATCGGTGTGTTGTGCACCATATCTATAATCAGGAGGCTATAGGACATTTAGGATTGGTTTCCATTCTTCTCATTCTGAGATCGTGCCTTAGAGCTGTGTGATAAGTTGGACCCCTCTGACGTATTTCATTTTTACCAGTTATGCCTCCGCGTAAGGCAACCCAGACCCAGACGGGCAAGGCAGCGAGGAGGCTAGTGGGATACTGAGAGAAATGCAGCGCGAGCCGGCCAAGACGAGCAGTGCTTGACGGCGGGTTTCGTGACGCCCGCCAAGGCAGCGAGTTTAGCCGCGGCGATGGCTGCCGAGACTCTGATACTGAGCCTCGGTCCCACGGCTGGAGCGGATGAGATGGGTACAAGGAGATGGCGATTCGGCGGTCGTGGCGAATATGAGGATCGTTTGAATCGCGATTCCGGCCGTAGCACCCGTAGTTCACCCCGAGCGGTTTGAGGCTACGTGACTTTACGAGTTGTAGCGCCGATGTTCTATGGATCGGCGAGGGCGACCCTCGAGTTTATCCGACTCTGACGGATCATGAGTGATCGAGCCTCAGGCGGTCGGTGGTATTAGGTTCGCATCACCGCGTGATCTGCGATTGGTCGTTTGGTCGTGGGAGTTGTCCGGGAAGAGCATGCACCTCCAGCCGTATGGGGACGAGTTCTCGCGGCTTTTCTTGCACATTTCTTGCCCCATGGATGAGAGGGCTCGGGCGCAATTTTTGACGTTGAGGCGGGGCGGGCGGGCGGTTAGAGAGTACAATGTGGAGTTCGACTCATTAGCTCGGTATGTCCCAGAGTAGCCGATATGGAGGGCCAGTACACCGCTACATCACCGGCTGGATGAGTACTTAGCGAGCTTGTTGGTGTAGCCGCGGGCATGGACATTGCCCGCATGCGAGCTCACGCACTAGGATGTGAGGCACGGAGAGATCGACGGAATGGCCGAGTCGCGAGAAGAGGGCGTGACGGCAGGTCCTTTGGTAACTTTCAAGGCGGACCGCCTCAAGTGAGCTAGTTATGTACCTCCACGATGCAGTGGTCCCCCGCGATCGTCGGGGCGTTCAGTATTCGGGGCTGGTCGAGCTCGGGGCTTGGTTCACGAGATACATGGGTTCTAGCCAACGAGATTCACGTCCCGCCGGTGTACGCGATGTGGCAAACATCATCCCGGAATGTCGTCTTTCTGGTGCTTGCTTCACCGCGGCCGTCGAGGGCCATGTGACAGAGGCGTGCTTATAGGAGAGTACCGCGGCTTAGCGCGACTCCGGATCGATGGCGGGTTCATCGCGCCTACGATTATGCGCCTGCAGGCGCACTTACGATTAGAGTGGGCGGTAGCCAGTATATCCTTAACCCTCAGAGGCTTGTATGTTTTGATGTTATGTTAATGTGTTAGGTGTTATGTTCGGATAGCTTTGTGCTAAAATGTGATTTAGGAACACAGTTGGGGAAAAAGGGTAAGCTCAGGGTGAGGAATGATGAACCTTAGAATATTACGGTTGAGACCTTAGATGTAAGGCCGTCTTGGGTACAAGATTTTGCAGTGATCCTTGTCGAGTGCATTTTATGCCTAGAAAGTATTGTGTGATAAGTCCTGGTTGGATAAATGAAAGTGGTATCTTTCATGATGTGATTTAGCAAGATTGTTCGTGTCGAGCAAGAGTTGGCGCGACGATGGGACGGGTTGGGGCCGTGTTGCGGGCCAACCGCACTGTTCGAGTGAGGTCAGCTGGGTGGTCCCGCCGGTGGTAGGGTCCGCGAGGGTGCTAGGCCCAGTTTTGGTAACCATCGATGAGTTCGTGGATATGTTCGACGAGCGGTCGTGAAGGCGGGAATGGCCTTAAGGAAAATACGTGTGTTATGTTTGTGGCCGTGTGTGGCGTGGAAACTTGTTAGAAGAACTTCATCTTTATCGCCTGAGAAGGAACATTCGGGACGAATGTTTCTAAGGAGGAGAATGTTATACCGTATTTCCAGTATATGCGTAAGGGCACGTAGAAAATTCAATTTGAGGATTAGGCTTGGCGAAATTTATTTGTTCACAACACCCGGTTAGAGTCGTTTTTCGAAAGCGTTTTCCACGACTTTCGTAGGGAATTTCCGGCTATGTCATTTATAATTTTTGCGGAATTTTCCGAGAGGCGAAACATTTTGGACCAACGGAGGGTGACATGTGTCACCTCATTAACCTTGAGTGGCGGTAATGGTGGACGAAAAAGAGCTTTAGTTGGTAGGATATTTTGTGCAAGTTGTGTGGTAGATGGATAAGGTACACATGGTGGAAATCTAGCCCTACACTTGCTATACACTTGGATGCATCTTGGCCATTGGTTGGCCTTTGCTTGACTATAAATACCCCCTTTGGAAGACTTATTCATCCAAAATCTTCCTAAGTCTTGAAGTTCTCTTCCTCCTCCCTTGTGTAGTTCGTCCACCACACCCCCTCCCTTTGAGAGCCCTGGCGAGCCACCCCTCCCCTTTGTGGTGTTTGCGTGAGTACCCCAGCCTAGTTGCTTTCGTATAATACCCCTTTGTGGTGTAGAAATACTCTCTAGTATTGTTGTAATGTCAAATACCTTGGCCCAAATACCTTGTAGTATTCCCAAGGTTACACGTATACAAGCCAGAAAATACCGTTATACTTTCCCTCGATCACTAAAAGCGAAACCCTAAGGAAATCTTCACCCGTTGTTGAAGTTGTAAGTAGAAGTTAGTTAGAACTTCTAAGGGTAGTTTGGAGCGGGTTGGAGCGCCTGAGTTGGAGCTAAACCTTGCTCGGGAGCGACTTTAAACTAGGATAATTTTGGGCTTATCGAGGTAAATATCTTGTCCTCTATTGTAATTGGAAATTACATATTGTTGAATATATAGTTGAAGTATACTATATAAAGAACTGAGCGTAGTAGTCGGCAATGTCTTTTGACTTAAGCTGAATAATACTTACGGCAATGTCTTGCGACTTAAGCTGAATTTAAATAAGAGAAGCTAATCGTATTACAGTAGACTTGTGTAGTAAGTGCAGTGGAGTAGAATTGTAGTTAGGGTTAGATGTATAACCCCGGTTGGCTTGATGGCGGCCTCGATAGAGAGGAGATTATTTGTTGCGGGAGAGTCGCCAAATTTTACGTAGAAATATGGAACTTGTGTCTAAAGATATTAATAGGCGCTTTGTGGCCTCTATAGGTTGTAGTACTACGTGTGGGTGATCCGCTTGGTGAGAGTGTAGCCAAGCGGTTTGAGGTACTTGGGCGTTTTGCTTTTGTCGATAATCGTCGCGAGGTATGTGAACCTCTTCCTATCTCTTCTAGCATGATATGTGTGAACTATGTAGTACGGTGAGCGTACATGTGCTAATTGTATTTGATTGGTTTAAAACATAAAGTGTTATAACGGCTTTATGGGAAGTCGGTTATAATAGCTTTATGTGGATAAGCAAATACCTTGTGGTTTTTAAAGGTAATCGATTTGAATAATAACCGACTTGATATGTGTTAATAAAGAACTTGAAGTATTTCAAAAGATTTATGAATCGTTTTAAAAGAATGAGTATTACTTGGGTTTTGAAAGCTTAAGAGTTATACTAGCTTTTTGGGAAGTTAGGTATAACGGCTTAGAATGTTTCCGATGTTAGAAGTTAAGAGACTTGATCTTAGAAGATAAGAGACTTAACTTATTTGTTTTAATGTGGATGTTTGTGTGAAACCTCATTCGTGAGTAATGAGTACTTGGTTTTATTTAAGGGATAATGTTTCTTGATTTGGAAATCGAGAATGTGTATCGACAGCACCAACTGCGGCGTTAATAAAGGAAAATGTATTGAATAATGATGTATCGTATTAAAACCGGTAGAAACCTCCATCCGCATAGAAACTAAGATGAGACAAAATGATATTACATTTCCTAGATCATGTCGCTTAATAAGATTGATTATAAACCGAATAACCTACTCACATATAAGACATATGTATCTCAAAACGTTTAAAGGAGAATTATGTTTTAAAGGATTAAAACTATGAACTACGAAACCTTTTCTAAAATGAGAAACTTGAGCATTTGTAATTAGGCAAACGGAACTTTAGGAAAAGAATGTTGGTACTTGAGTTTAAAAATAAAGTGTTACAGTTTACTTAATAATGTGAATCACTCTAGTTTTATACTACGTATCGGGTGACATTTATAAAATGAATGTGTCTCTTTTAAAAGGATTTACCGTATGTAGTACTTTGGGGTTAAAAACCCGGACTTTGGCATAAAATGAAAGTACTTTGAGTTGTGTGAAACTTGCCTATGCTTGTTGTTGTGAAACTTGCCTATGCTTGTTGTTGTGAAACTTGCCTATGCTTGTTGTTGTGAAACTTGCCTATGCTTGTTGTTGTGAAACTTGACAATGTTACGTGTGATAGCCTTGTAGTGCAAATCTGTTCACTTGATTAAGTTCACCCGAATGTATTTCACTGACGACCGGTTCATCCGAATGTATCTCACTTGATTCCGGTTCACCCGAATGTATTTGACGGACGGTTCATCCGGGAATGTATCTCACTTGATTACCGGTTCACCCGGGAATGTATTTCACTTGACGACCGGTTCATCCGGGAATGTATTTCACTTGACTACCGGTTCATTCCGGGAATGTATTCCACTCGACTTGGCATGACTGCTTTTATGTTGTGATCGTAGTTTGGTTATCATACATGTCTCCGCTTTATATAGACTATTATGATTTCGATTCTGATTTTCTGATTTCACATACTTGGTACTGTTATCGACCTCCTCGGGGCTGCGTTCATCTGCATGGTAAAGGTACATCATTGTCGATCCGCTTATAGGATCACATTCGAGTTGGGAAGCTCCGTTTCTCGGAGGCTTATCTTTTGGTATGTGTTCACTGAGTTGTAGGTTCTTGTACATTCGGGTATGGCGGGGCCACTGTCCGTCATAGTTGTTGTAAATCTTAAGTGCAGAGAAGCTGTTGTGGGCGGGGTTTGTAAAAAGGATAAGCGTCGTATTTATGTATATATATGATGAAGGCAATGTTTTGGTTGCTTTGTTTATTTATCTTGTCTCTTAATTCATGTTCATGTTTTTATTTCCGCTGATTTTCTCGATGTTGTATCACTAGGGTGCCGGTAAGGCACGATCCACGGGCGAGTTAGTCGTGTGTGATCATGGTTAATTATGCAATGTGTATAGGTAAAGTGGGTAAAGTTGGTATATTTGTGTTACACCCCGGAAATATTTCAGGATATGTTTCTAAGAAAGTACGTAAGAACTCAAATGTTAGGGTTTGAGACGAGTAAAAATTTATCGGAATTATGAAATTGTCGGAAAACGAAATATTGCGACGAACGGGAGGGCGACACGTGTCACCCCCTTTTATGGTCATGGACGAAATGTGCTAGGGTAGAATGGTCTTTTGACCATAATTTTATGATGAAGTCTTGCAAGGCTTAGAGCTTGACAACATTGACCAAGTCAATGACCCCACTTAGCTTGATATTTAATTAAGATGCATCCAAACCACCCATTTGTTCTAATCTTGACCCTCATATTTTTATATAAGCTACTAGTGCAAGACAAGGCTTAACACTTAGCAAATTTTCAAGAAAAACTCGATGAAACCTTGGGAAGCTCTCGGCGAGCTAGGGTTCCAAGGAGAAAAATTTCAATTCTTGTCAATAAATCCCCACTTTAAACCAAGGTACCTAAGGGTATTATAAGTGTTTCTCAATAGAAAGATCCGGAAAAATGGTGTTTTCGTATTAGTATGGCGAAAACCTAAAGGGTTATTCAACTTTGAAGTTGGAACTTGAAGATGAGTTATTCTTAAGCTTCTAAGGGTTGCTTGGAACGTCGAAAGGAGGAGCTAAAGGTGCTAGAGATCGACTTGTTCTCTTGGATCATAATTGGGCTATTTGAGGTATAATCTTCGTTTTACTTTAGTAATTGAAGATTTCATGTTTTGATAAGTTATAAGTGGTCATGTGATATGTATTATGAAGTTTGCTAAATGTTATGAAATTGGAAGCTAAAAATCCGAAAATGACTTATGTAGCCATTTGAAGTTGAAATCCAATTTGATCAATAAATTGAATTGTCGCATGTTACCTACTTGGAGAATGTAGTAGCTAGAATCAATTGCGGCTTGATATCTTATTATGCTACCAATTTGGATTGAAATGGAAATTGAATAAGAATTGGTATTGTTATATTATTGTGAGCCAATTGAACATTTGGTTATTAATTGGCATTGGATTACCTTCTATATTATTGTGAGCCAATTGGGGTTGTTTGGTTATTCATTTGCATTGGATTACCTTCTATATTGTTGTGAGCCAATTGGGGCTGTTTGGTTATTGTATTTCGACCTTGAAAAAGGTGGCAAAGTTAGTAAAAACAAAGGAAGTGCTGTCCGATTTTCCGTAGAATTTAGTGACTTGCACTTGGAATATTCTACGTTTGAAACTAGAAGTTAATAGATGTACTATGGTCATTATAGGTTGACATACTACGTACGACGAAATGGACTTAGCAAGTGGATTAAACCGAAGAGGTATGTGGAACTTTTCCTATCTTTTGAGCATGACTAGTTTCACGTATATAGTACGGTGACGTCTGAGATTTTGACAATCTAGTCCATTTGACATCCTTGGCTTATTTTAGGAATGTCGAGCCGATTGAGTTAGGGAATTAACTCACTTGTTTAAATGTTAAGGATATCTTGGTTTTCAAAGTTAAGAGACTTTAAGTATGTTGAAAGTATTTTGATACTTGTTTTTATGGAAAGTTTAAAGAGTGGTTTACTCTAAGTAATTTAAGTATGTTAAGGGACTTGAAGAGTTTTAAAGTATGCGATACTTGTTTCGTTTTAAACGTATAAGTCCCTTGGATAGGAAATTGTACTTGACTAATGCATAAAGTGAATATAACGACTTTATGGGGAGTTGGTTATATTGGCTTTATGGAAAGATAAATGGCTTGTTTTATTGAAAGGCAATTTGATTTAAGGCATCAATTGCCTAAGGTTTTAAAGGAAAGAAGTCACTTGATTTATGTCACGACCCGAACCCGGGCCCGTGACTGGTGCCTTACCCCGGGCACCCAAGTAGACATACATCAGAGTAATCAGCGGAACATAAAGACAATACATGGAACCAGTGTAATAAGACAGTGAAATAAGAAGACAGGCTAACCAAAAACGGTTACCTTCAGTATATATATAAATAACAACTCTTTCAACATGAACAGTTTAATCCTTTTTACAAACCCTGCCGTACTACAGACCTCTAAGAATGATACGACAACAATGGCGGGGCGGGCCCGCCAAACCCACGAATGTAAACACTTACTCTGACGGGGACTATACCACCGATAAGCCTCGAGAAACGGAGCTTCCCAAACGTCGCTGTGACCACGAGCTAGGATCAACGGCGGTGTACCTCAACTGCGGCATGAGCGGCCCGAAGGAGGTCGATCTGCAGTGCAGAGTATGTGAAACTAAAAATACTGTAAATGAAATCATAATAGTCTATAAAGCAGGAGACATGTATGATAACCAAACTACAGTTCACAATAAATGAGCAGTCATGTCAAGTCAGGGACTCACGCCCTCAAGTCATCACTCAAATATAACTATGGGTCTCAAGCCCATAACATCAATCATGCGTGGAATACCTTCCATCGCTGGCGATCTATGATAGAAAAGCACCGAGGAATACACATGAACACGGGTCCGCGTGTCTAAATAAAGCGATGCAGGGTAAGTCACGAAGACATGCCGACTACTAACACCAGCGGTACTAACAAGGTCATAAAGCGTATCATGATATCTGTCTAGACCATCACATGATCAAAGTTGGTCACTCGCGCATATCAAATGTGCGCGTCTAGCCACGGAACTTCCGCGACTCGCGTAGGCCAACCTCATAGGCGCGTGAGGTATAACCCGCGTCGGTAGCTACTCCGGCGTGTCACGGACTCGCGATCCGTAGCCCACATGCACCGCGTGACCATAAAGGCGCACACTAACACGGAACTCCGTAGTTCCGCATGGATCCCTCGACCCGCATGAGGTATTCTCGAATCATGGTCCCGCATCGCTGAGTCTACCCGCGTCGGAGGCGGCTTTAACCTCCGAAATAAGTCAAGGTGGTGGTACAATACCAACATAACGGTGATAGTCAAACAACTTTAAGCACGATCGGGAAACCCCTTTACACTAACATCACAAGATACTAACACACGTAGCATCCTAGCATGTTTACTTATCAATCAACAAGAAAGTATTACAAGGCTATCACAAACCAACACAATCAAGTTATACACAAGGTACTTCCTACTATATGTCAACAAGTTCGGGTTTTATCCCCAAAGTACTTCATACATTAACTCTTTAAAGATCGTTACTTTCAAAAGTCACACAATACGTAGTTATAGGAAAATAGAGTGATTATCCTTTTAAGTAAACCAAAACACTTACCTTTGTAAAATCAAGTAACGACATTATTTTCCAAACGTCCAAGTTTGCCTAATTTCAAATGTTCACGTTTCTTATTTTAGAAGGGTTTCGTAGTTCATAGTTTTATTCATTTAAGAATATAATTCTCTTTTAAACAATTTGAGAAACATATGCCTTATATGTGAGTAGGATATTCTTGTTTATAACAATCTTATTACAACAGCCATGATCTAGGAAATATCATTTTGTCTCATCTTAGCTTCTATGCAGATGGAAGTTTCTACTGGTTTTAATAATACTTAATCTGTCAAAACATTTCCTTTTATTAACGCTGCAGTGGTTTGTCGATACACATTCTGATTTCCGAAATCAGTAAAACATTCTTAAGCCGTTATACCTAACTTCCCATAAAGCTAGTATAACTCTTAAGTTTTCAAAAACCAAGTATTACTTCTTCTTTCAAAATGATTCAAAAATCTTTTGAAATACTTCAAGTTCTTTATTAACACATAACAAGCCAGTTATAGTTCAAATCAGTTACCTTTTAAAAACCACAAGTATCTTCTTACCAACATAAAACTGTTATAACCAACTTCCCATAAAGCCGTTATAACACTTTATGTTTTAAATAATCAAATACATTTAGCACGTATGCGTCTACCGTACTACATAGTTCACACATATCATGCTAGAAGAGATAGGAAGAGGTTCACATACCTCGCGACGAGTATCGATCGATAGCAAAAGCGCTCAGTACCTCAAACCGTCGGCTACTCCTTAAGCCAAGTAGATCGCGCCACGCATAGTACTTCGCTATAAGGCCACGCGCTTATTAACGTTAGGTCTCTTCGTAGAATATTCTCAGAAAATTCGCGACACCTCCCCCCATGAGCGTAAATCTCCTCCTTATCGGTGGCTATCAAGCCAACCGGGGGTTATACATCTAACCTAACTGTACAATTCTACTCCACTGCTCGCTGAGTCTCTTAATGTCTGACCTATGTAATTACGATTCGATTTTCTTCCGAAAGGTTTCTTATTATTCAGCTTAAGTCGAAAGACATTGCGATAACTACGTTCGCACTATATATAGTATACTTCAACTATATAATCAACAACATGTAATTTCCAATTACAATAGAAGCAAGATAATTACCTCGATAAGCCCATAATTATCCTAGTTTAAATGTCGATCTGAGTAAGGTTTAGCTCTACTCGTGCGCTCAGGCCGCTCAAACAACCCTTAGAAGTTCTAACCGACTTACTTATAACTTCAACTACGGGTGAAGATTTACTTAGGGTTCGGTTTTGTGGACCGACGGAAGTATAATAGTATAATGGGCTTTTTGTAAAGGTATAACCTTAGAATACTACAAGGTATATGGCTAAGGTAATTTGGGCATTATAACAATACTTTTGAGAGTATTTTTACCAAGAGGGGGGGGTGTTTTATACGAGACAACTAGGCTAGGGGGGGGTACCCACGGCCACACTACTAGGAGGAGGGCTCTCGCCAGGGGAGGGAGGACGAGAACAACTCTTTCAAGGGAGGGAGGATTTCTAACACTTAGGAAATATTTGGAATGGATGAAGAAGTCATCCTAAGGGGGGTATTTATAGTATAAGCCAAGGCCAACCAATGGCCAAGATCATGCCAAGTGCAAGGCAAGTGTAGGGCCAAGATCTTGCCAAGTGCCCCTTAACCAACTAACACACAAATATCCTACCAACTCCATGACAAAATAGGCACACTTTCGCCACCCTGACCGCCGAGGTGTTCCAATGAGAGGGTGACAAGTGTCGCCCTCTTGTTGGTCCAAAATGTTTCGTCTCTCGGAAAAATCCGCAAAAATTAAAAATGACATAGCCGGAATTTTCCCTACGAAAGCTGTGGAAACGTTTCGTCGAAAAACGACTCTAATCGGGTGTTGTGAACAAAAACAATTCGGCCAAGCCTATTTGAAGTTCGAATTTTCTACGTACGTCCCCACGTACATACTCTGGAAATACGGGGTATAACATTCTCCCCTTCTTAGAAACATTCGTCCCGAATGTTCCTTCTAAGTCTCAAAACAAACGTGCGCAAGATAGTCTCACTACTATACTTACGAGAAACAATCCTGCCACACCTGGCCACAGAAACAACTTGCGCAACTACCTCCATCCAAGTCCACGAGGAAACACCTCTAACATCACCACAAATACCTCTTCCCGGGGTCTAAAATATACTTCCTTAGCACCTTTTCTTCACAAAAGAAATGATCACATCTACGATCGCCATACATGCTCGCTTCTTTCCTTACGTGTCGTACCCTACTCGTACACTCGAACTCCTTCTCATAACTTACCACATTTCGCTTCGTTTCGCTTCCAAAACTCGGGGTTACTATCTCTAAAGTGGATACCACTTTTGTCACTATGTCGCGAGCCTTGCTCCGACGACCCAACAAATGGTACCGGGCTGCTTGCGATCCCTGAGGCATGCCCTCACGGCCATCTTCTCAGGACGTGCCATACGGAGAGCCACGGTTCGGGTCTGTTCCCGTGGTAGAGGCTCTGGCCTCTTTATACGCTCAGCCCCCCGAACATAACAATACGAAAACCCGGATGTACTGCCTCCTAAGTCGGACGGCAAAAGCTAACATATAAACTGGCACAGTAAAACCTCGAAAAGAAGCGATCGTAACACAGGCTCCATGCTGTCTTAAGGTGTAGGTAGGCACCTCGTGCAGCCTACAACCTTTCGATGTAACCTCACGCATAACCCTCTGCGAGTAAACGGTCGCGCTAGAAGACAAGATGGTGACCTCGCCGGCGACTCGGGTCGAATCGTCCAATTCGTCTGACTGGTTAACTAAACTTGGGCCTAACACCCTCATGACCCTACCTCAGCGGGACCACCACAAACCGACCCCACCACCAAACATGCGGGTTAACCCGCAATATGGCCGCCCGCGTATAAGCCTCAAACCGAGCCGGCAGAACAAAACATTAGCTCGATCCGAACAATTTCACAAATCACGTTACGAAAACCTGGCGGTCTTCTTAGCTCAACTACCCTCTTTCATTTCACACTACTCGGATTTATCCACAAACATAGCTTACGTGCACTATGCACTCGATAAGGTCAACCATAACACTACACTTTACTCGAGATGGCCTTACCTCTAAGGTCTCTACGTATAAAACTCTAAGGCTCACACCTTCTATCCCCAAATCTTACTTGGTTAACTAACCAAGATTTCTAATCACGATATTAACACACCCTTTGCTATCAAAACATAGCACTTATAATATACCCATCTTATCACACATATCAACTCTGAGGGTTAAAGATCTATCTAACCATCGCTTTACTCCTTAGTCGTTCTAAACAAACCGCCCTCGTAGGCGCATATTAAGGAAGGTGACGAACTACCCACCGATCTCAAGGTCGAGTCCTCCTACCCGACATTTCTCTGACGGACACGGCATGACGGATATAACCAAGCGTGCACTAAAAGACGACATTCTCGACGACGCCTCACATTACGCGAACCTAAGATCCGAGCTCCCCACCAACCTCGATAACCCGCGCCCCGAACTCGCGAGACTCCCTCGCAAGACATGATGCACCCACCGGCTAATCACCACACGGCGATTAAAGGGATTACCAAAGGATCTTTCTCGCCCCTTCTCTTCTCATTCTTCATTATTACGCCGCCGATCCACGCTTTCACGCTGCGCAATAAGCCCGCATACGTGCCATGCTCGCTTCCATCAAGAATTACTCTGCAGTAACCTCTCTTAAATAGTCATCAAGACTCGCGGTACATCGGTATACTCTGCGGTAGTCAAATCCATAGTTAGTATGAGGTTGTCTCGCAATCTATATTCTCTGCTCTGCGTGGGCGAAGGTTCAAATATCATGGCGCGATGAGCTGCGCCGTGCTAAACTCTGCTGGGGCTAGTGACGTCGCAAAACTCCCCGAATGAAGCACCACCCCAGGTGATGATTGGGCCTGTGCCCACGTAACCCTCTGAACTCAACTCGCGCCTCCGCCGCCTTGCCCTCCGGGCGGGTTGCCTACGCGGAGGCATAGCGGTAAGGAAAGAAATCGTTAGAGGTCCAACTTACAACACAACTCTAAGGCACGATCTCAGTGAGAAGAATAGAAACCAACCCTAAATATCCTATAGCCTCACGATTATTGGTGTGGTGCACAACACACCGATAATCAAGACTCATCGATACGATGCGTAGACACTTTCCGAGATTAATCGCTCGATACCACTTTTGTCACGACCAACCGGGCCGTGGTAGTGCCTTACCCGCACCCAAGTAGACATACATCGAGTAATCGTGAACATAAAGACAATACATGGAACCGGTGTAATAAGACGGTGAAATAAGAAGACAAAGCAACCAAAAACGGTTACCTTCGGTATATATATAAATAACAACTCTTTCAACATGAGCAGTTTAATCCTTTTACAAACCCCGCCCACAGCGGTACTACGCACCTCTAAGAATGATACGACAACAATGGCGGGACGGGGCCCGCCAAACCCCGAATGTAAAGCACTACTACGGAGAGGACTATACCACCGATAAGCCTCGGAGAAACGGAGCTTCCCAAACTGAAATCGTGACCACGAGCTAGGATCAACGATCGGTGTACCTCAACTGCGGCATGACGCGGCCCCGAAGGAGGTCGATGCAACAGTGCAGTATGTGAAACTAAAAATCGTAAATGAAATCATAATAGTCTATAAAGCGGGAGACATGTATGATAACCAAACTACGATTCCTGATAAATAAGCGATCATGTCAAGTCGGGACTCACGCCTCAAGTCATCACTCAAATATAACTATGGGTCTCAAGCCCATAACATCAATCATGCGTGGAATACCTTCCGCCATTGGCGATCATGATAGAAAAGCACGAGGAATACACATGAACACCAGTCCCACGTGTCCAAATAAAACGATGCAGGGTAAATGCGAAGACATAGCCGACTACTAACACCACGATTAACAAGGTCATAAATCGTATCATGATATCTGTCTGCACTGTCACATGATCAAAGCCGTCACTCGCCTGCGATATCAAATGTGCGCGTTTAGCCCGAACTTCCGCACTCGCGTAGGCCAACCTCATAGGCCCGCATGAGGTATAACCCGCGTCGAGTAGCTACTCCGGCATCGCCCCGACTCGCGATCCGCATAGCCACGCATAGACGCGTGACCATAAAGGCCGCGACACTAACCCGGAACTCCGTAGTTCCGCATGGATCCACCGACCCGCATGAGGTATTCTCGAATCATGGTCCTGCATCGCTCGAGTCTACCCCGCATCGGAGGGCAGCTTAACCTCCGGAAATAAGTCAAGGTGAGTGGTACAATACCAACATAACGGCTGATAGTCAAACAACTTTAAGCACAGTCGAGGGGGAAACCCCTTTACACTAACATCACAAGATACTAACACACGTAGCATCCTAGCATGTTTACTTATCAATCAACAAGAAAGTATTACAAGGCTATCACAAACCAACACAATCAAGTTATACACACAAGGTACTTCCTACTATATGTCAACAAGTTCGGGGTTTTATCCCCCAAAGTACTTCATACATTAACTCTTTAAAAGATACGTTACTTTCACAAAAGTCACACAATACCCGTAGTTATAGGAAAATAGAGTGATTATCCTTTTAAGTAAACCAAAACACTTACCTTTGTAAAATCAAGTAACGACATTATTTTCCAAACGTCCAAGTTTGCCTAATTTCAAATGTTCACGTTTCTTATTTTAGAAGGGTTTCGTAGTTCATAGTTTTATTCATTTAAGAATATAATTCTCTTTTAAACAATTTGAGAAACATATGCCTTATATGTGAGTAGGATATTCTTGTTTATAACAATCTTATTACAAAGACCATGATCTAGAAATATCATTTTGTCTCATCTTAGCTTATGCAGATGGAAGTTTCTCGGTTTTAATAATACTTAATCTGTCAAAACATTTCCTTTTATTAACGATGCGGTGGTTTGTCGATACACATTCGATTTCAAATCAAGAAACATTCTTAAGCCGTTATACCTAACTTCCCATAAAGCTAGTATAACTCTTAAGTTTTCAAAAACCAAGTATTACTTCTTCTTTCGAAATGATTCAAAAATCTTTTGAAATACTTCAAGTTCTTTATTAACACATAACAAGCGGTTATAGTTCAAATCGCTTACCTTTTAAAAACCACAAGTATCTTCTTACCAACATAAAGTCGTTATAACCAACTTCCCATAAAGCCGTTATAACACTTTATGTTTTAAACCAATCAAATACATTTAGCACGTATCGTCTCTGGTACTACATAGTTCACACATATCATGCTAGAAGAGATAGGAAGAGGTTCACATACCTCGCGGCAGTATCGACCGATAGCAAAAGCGCTCAGTACCTCAAACCGGCCACTCCTTAAGCCAAGTAGATCGCGCCACGCATAGTACTTCCACCTATAAGGCCACAAGGCGCTTTATTAACGTTAGGTCTCTTCGTGAATATTCTACTGAAAATTCGAGACCTCCCCACAACGTAAATCTCCTCCTTATCGGTAGGCCATCAAGCCAACCAGGGGGTTATACATCTAACCTAACGGTACAATTCTACTCCACTGATCGCTACATAAGTCTCATGTCTGATACATGTAATTACAGATTCGGTACTTTCTTCCGAAAAGGTTTCTTATTATTCAAAGCTACGTCGAAAGACATTGCGATAACTACGTTCAGACTATATATAGTATACTTCAACTATATAATCAACAACATGTAATTTCCAATTACAATAGGGCAAGATAATTACCTCGATAAGCCCATAATTATCCTAGTTTAAATGTCGATCCTGAGCAAGGTTTAGCTCTACTCAGTGCGCTCCGACCGCTCAAACAACCCTTAGAAGTTCTAACCGACTTCTACTTATAACTTCAACTACGGTGAAGATTTACTTAGGGTTCGGTTTGTGGTGACGGAAGTATAATAGTATAACTGGGCTTTTTGTAAAGGTATAACCTTATAATACTACAAGGTATATAGCTAAGGTAATTTGGGCATTATAAAAATACTTTGGAGAGTTTTTTTACCAAGCGGGAGGGTGTTTTATCCGAGACAAGTAGGCTTGGGGGGGGAGGGTACCCCACGGCCACACTACAAGGAGGGGAGGGCTCTCGCCAAGGGGAGGAGGGCGAGAACAACTCTTTCAAGGAGGAGGATTTCTAACACTTAGGAAATATTTGGAATGGATGAAGAAGTCATCCTAAGGGGTATTTATAGTATAAGCCAAGGCCAACCAATGGCCAAGATCATGCCAAGTGCAAGGCAAGTGTAGGGCAAGATCTTGCCAAGTGCCCTTAACCAACTAACACACAAATATCCTACCAACTCCATGACAAAATAGGCACACTTTCGCCACCCTTGACCGCAGGTGTTCAATGAGAGGGTGACAAGTGTCGCCTCTTGTTGGTCCAAAATGTTTCGTCTCTCGGAAAAATCCGCAAAAATAAAAATGACATAGCGGAATTTTCCCTACGAAAGCTGGAAACGTTTATCGAAAACGACTCTAATCGGGTGTTGTGAACAAAAACAATTCGGCCAAGCCTATTTGAAGTTCGAATTTTTCTACGTACGTCCCCACGTACATACTCTGGAAATACGGGGTATAACAATTTAGAAGCCTAATTGTATTTCTAAAAGGTATCGTGACTTGTCTTGAAAAGTAGTTATGACTTGATACTACGGTTATTAGTATCTTGGAAGTAATATATGAAAAAGAGTCATTTTTAAAAGAATAGAAATACGTAGTACTTTGGGTTAAATTCCCGGATTTTATAATGACATGTTAGTGCCTTAAGTAAACTAAAATGAGAATGTATATGAATAAGGCTAATAAGAAGTTAGGGGGATTTCTTAACTTGCTTATTTATTGTATGATGTTTGGTAGGGCTTATGTTATGTATGATGGCCGGTTGAGCTAGGGTAAGAGTATAAATGAGGGTAAACCCCAAGACGTTATACCACCCGCCTGAGGTAAGAGTATAAATGAGGGTAAACCCCAAGACGTTATACCACCGCTTTAGTGGATTTGCTACCCATGATGCGAGGAATACCTCACGCGAGTCCTTATGGGCTTATGCGGGTGAAATAGTCCCACGCGGGCGGGCATACTATGCGAGGAATACCTCATGCGGGTCCACGCGATCTACGCGGGTGAAATAGTCCCGTGAATAGGATTGCTTAATGATATCGCGCGGGTGGTCCCGCTTTGATCGTGAGCCTCCTACTTTATATTGTAAGTATACTCCTATTTACTCTCATTGTTAGTAAGGCACGATTATCGTTAATTGAGTAATCATACATGTCTCCGCTTATTTTAGACTTATGATTTCATTACGCATTTCTGGGCCACATATTTGGTACATGTCAGATCGACCTCCTTGGGCCGCTCACGCCGCAGTAAAGTAGTTGATGATCCTCGCTCTTAGGATCACTGTTCAGCGGTTGAGAAGCTCCTTCATTTCGGAGGCTTATCCCTGGTATTGTCGGTTGTTGTACATTCGGGGTATGGCGGCCCCGTCCCGCTTGAGTTGTTATTCTTAAGTGCAGTAGTCACATTGTGGATTGAAGGTCAGAAAGAAAAGAAAATGTACCGTTCTATTTCGATCGAGTATATTTTACTGGTGGCCTTATCGGCTAGCCTTGTTGTTACCGTCTAAGTTTTTTTGTATGTTGTGTATGTTCACGCTATTCTCTCGATGTATACCGATGGGGTGCCCGGGTAGGGCACCGCCGCGCCCGGGGTCGGGTCGTGACAACAGTGGTATCAGAGCAGTTAGTCCGCGGAAAGTGTCTACAGACCGTGTCTAAGTAGAGTCTTGATTATCGATGTGTTGTGCACCACATCTATAATCAAGAGGCTGCAGGCCATTTAGGATTGGTTTCATTCTTCTCACTCTAAGATCGCGCGATAGAGTTGTATGGTTAGGTCGTCTCCCTAACGAGTTATGTTGTTCTGCCACGAGCGCGGCGATGACCCGGAAGGATTACGTGGGTTGCGTATCCAGTTGGAAATGGCGATAGTTGGTATTGTGACATACAACTATGCGGATTTATGTATGGGGTCACATATGTGTTGCTAGGATGATTTTAGATTACCGTGATTGGTAAGGACTAAATAAATACCGGGAAAGTATGAAACAGTTTAATGAACTCTCATCAAGGTTTTACGTGCTAATTTGAGATAATTAGGTGATGATGCGCTATGTGAGAATGTAATGGACCCTCAAGAGGGTGATTAAGGGACTTAATATAAGACTATGTTAATAGATTGAGCTACGTAGAAGGATTTCGAGAATGGTACGGGTGAGATCCGTATGGAGTAAGTATGGTTGTTGTGGTCAAGACAACACGATTATGATATTACGAGAAGTTCTTGTACCCTACACGTGGTGATAAGATAGGCTTGGAGCATGGAAATTGCGAGCCTAAAAATGTTGATAACCACCGAGACCTTAGGTATATAAGGCCTTCTGTAGTAAAAAGTTAAGCAGGACCTAGGAAAAGAGTTAAGTACGACGCCGAGTCGGTCAGATCTATTTAGGTCGCCCCATAACTTGAAAGGAAATGGGATCGATTAGTAGTAGTCCCGCTATGTGACAGTGGTCACGAGGTGCAAGGCCCAAGTTTAGTTAGTCATTTTACTGGGTTCGTGGGCGTGTTCCACCGAACTGTGTGAGAGCCGAATGGGCCTTGTATTGTTTAATTTAGTAACTCCAGAGATTTGAGGCGGAAATAGTATGAAGGCTATGTCGTGCGCTAGAATAAGTTTGGGAGTACGGAAGAGTACGACCGATGAAAGAGAGCAACCAAGAATAAGGAAATGGAACCTGAATCCATGAGGACCTTTCGAGGTGACTACACCCGTGAGTGTTGGGTGGTAGCTGAGCGGTTAGATAATAATTGACGGTACGATAAAGTCGTTGGACCCAGCAGAGTTATGCATGACATTGAGGTCATTATGAGTTCGGGCTAGTTGGCCTCTTGTTATGCCAACGTGGACTACATAAGAGAGATTGATTCTACCGCTTCCTGGCAGTTTATCGAGTGGAAAGGAAGAGAAGTGGTGGTAACGATGAATTATCCTTCCTTCTTTGACATTGTTTTCTTTTTAAGTCCATGTGACTTGTTTACTGGGGTAAATTGACGCAGAAGTATGTAATAATTGAAATTGGAGGAAGTTATTTTAAGTGCCCTAGAGGTACTGAGTTGGTTTGGTGTGGCGGTCGGGGCCACGACCTTCCGAATAGTTTCGTGAAAATGTGCAAGGCATGAATAAATAAGTGCGGTGTCGCCGTGAAAGTCGAGGGCATCTTTAGTAGGTTTTGAAAATCTACACGACTTTAAGGCGGTGCGTGATGATTAGATGTTTCTTCGACCGCGAGAGACCTCGTGATTGTGGTTGTGACTCGAAGGAAAGTTTAAGAAAAGGAGATAAGTCCTCTTCCTACGAAAAGGGACAGTTTTGCGTATTGTTGGGGTTGCATGTACCCATGTTGTTAGACGAAGGATATAAGACGGGTAGGTCTTCGGTATCGTCAGGCCATAGGTTACAGTTGTAGATAACCGTGGGAAAAGTGTTGTGTTGGGGTAATTATGAACGACGTACGAATTGGTCGAGGAAGTAGCGTAAAGATATAAATGTAGGTTGCACGAGGTATGTTTACCCCAGACGAGTGTAAAGACCATTAGTTGATAATGGGCAGTAAGAACATTTCAAGAAAATGTGGTAACACCTAGTTATAGGCTCGCCCAGGAAAGGAAACCGGTTACTACTTGACGAGATCAAGGAAACCTCCCCTAAATTGTGATTGTGATGAAGTCTTAGCCATGAGGCAAGCAAAGGAATTAAGTCTAAGTTTAGTGACCAAGTTTGGTTGCAACAAAAGGGAAACAGAACCATAAGTGAGATTAAGGATACCCGAATATTTCGCAGAATGAGAAAGACTTTCGATTTTGGAAGACAAGTTGACCACGACTACGATTCTAACCTCCCGTGAGACTATAGGGTTAGGTTATTATTGATAACACGTTGGGTCTTTGGGCTAGGTTGTGTCTTGACGCAACAGAAGGATAGAGCCTATGTTTTCCCAGAGTTGGGAAGCAGAGGAAATTTCGCCACTCACGATTTAGAGTGGCGCTAAATCATGCCTTGAAGATTTTGGGACATTAAGTATATATAGACTTCATGTGGATAATTGTGCAGAACCAAAAAGCCTCCAGATATCTGCAGATCGAGGCGAGAATTTGCGGCAGCGATGGTGGTTAGAGTTACTCGAGGATCGTGATATTGATATCATATACCATCCGGAAAGCCAAGGCGATTCTGATACTCTTTGTCGTGACCTAAGGTAGTCCGCCATTGGGCAGCCGATAGGCAGGATGTGGTCCGTGAGATCCTTCGCCATCGAGCCTGGGGTTCGATTATTTGTTTTCCAAGGTTAATGGTTCAGATCCGCGAGGTTGCCGAGTCTTCCATCGTTGAGGAAGTAAAGAGGCGACGATGAGGATCCGATTATGATACCAGATCGAGATACGACTCCGAGGAGAAGAGCTCGTTGAGTAGCACCACGGGTCTTTGTGAGATGAGGATGATTGCGTGTGCCCTGCATCGCAGACTAGTCGTAGGTTATAGGGAGGCATACAAAGGCTTATTGTTCACACCGCTCGAGGTCGACCAAGTTGTGTCGTGACCTCGATGTATGAACGGGTAAGATGGCCGAAATAGACATACGGAGTTTCTTGCTTAGTGTCCGAGTTAGTAGCAGGTCATGGTTGTGCACGAAGCCCATGGGCTATTGCGGCGATTGAAATCCCAACCTAGATATGAAGTATTTTTTTGGATTTTGTTACTGGTGGCATCGCATCAGAGGAAGTGCGACTCGCAGGAAGTCATAGTAATTAGGTTGCGAAACCACCGTGTTCTTTCTGGATTGGGACCACTTACTCTACCGAGGATTATGCTAGCTTGTATAGCGAGTATTGTGAGACTGCACGGGGTTCCTACGTTTATGATGTCAGACAGATGAGCTCGATTACAGATAACTTCTGGAGGTTTTTCAGAAGGGTTTAGGGACACAGGTGAGTCTCAGTGTTGCATTACACCCTCAGACCGACAGACAGGCAGAGCGTACTATCCAGGCATTTAGGGATAGGTAGCGGGCCTATGTTATTGATTCCAGGGGTAGCTGGGAAGGTTATTGGCCTCTTGTTGTGTTACGTACGATAACAGATACCCTTCCAGTATTCGGATGACCCTGTATGAGGCCTTGTATGTAAGGAAGTGTAGATCGCCGGTTGGTGGGTTTGACATAGGCGAGGTTCGGCTATTTGGTCCAGACTTGATTCGGGCCGTGGATAAGGCAAGCTTATCCGGGAAAGATTATTTGTAAGCTTAAGAGTCAGCAGGAGCTTTATGCAGATAACCGACGTTGACACATGGGGTTCAGCTTGACTTTTTAGTATGTGTACTGTTGTGTGGCCACCTGTGGCATTTTTGATATGTAGGGGTTGTAAGGAGACTATGTCGCTATCATTAAGTTGGACTCCCGAGAGAACATTCGGGGACGAATGTTTCTAAGGGGGGAAGAATGTTACACCCCGGAAATATTTCAGGATATGTTTCTAAGAAAGTACGTAAGAACTCAAATGTTAGGGTTTGAGACGAGTAAAATTTATCTAATTATGAAATTGTCGAAAGCGAAATATTGCGACGAACGGGAGGGCGACACGTGTCACCCCCCTTTTATGGTCATGGACGAAATGTGCTAGGGTAGAATGGTCTTTTGACCATAATTTTATGATGAAGTCTTGCAAGGCTTAGAGCTTGACAACATTGACCAAGTCAATGACCCCACTTAGCTTGATATTTAATTAAGATGCATCCAAACCACCCATTTGTTCTAATCTTGACCCTCCATATTTTTATATAAGCTACTAGTGCAAGACAAGGCTTAACACTTAGCAAATTTTCAAGAAAAACTCGATGAAACCTTGGGGAAGCTCTCGGCCAAGGCTAGGGTTCCAAGGAGAAAAATTTCAATTCTTGTCCAATAAATCCCCCACTTTAAACCAAGGTACCTAAGGGTATTATAAGTGTTTCTCAATAGAAAGATCCCGGAAAAATGGTGTTTTCGTATTAGTCGCAAGGCGAAAACCTAAAGGGTTATTCAACTTTGAAGTTGGAACTTGAAGATGAGTTATTCTTAAGCTTCTAAGGGTTGCTTGGAACGTCGAAAGGAGGAGCTAAAGGTGCTAGAGATCGACTTGTACTCTTGGATCATAATTGGGCTATTTGAGGTATAATCTTCGTTTTACTTTAGTAATTGAAGATTTCATGTTTTGATAAGTTATAAGTGGTCATGTGATATGTATTATGAAGTTTGCTAAATGTTATGAAATTGGAAGCTAAAAATCCGAAAATGACTTATGTAGCCATTTGAAATTGAAATCCAATTTGATCAATAAATTGAATTGTCGCATGTTACCTACTTGGAGAATGTAGTAGCTAGAATCAATTGCGGCTTGATATCTTATTATGCTACCAATTTGGATTGAAATGGAAATTGAATAAGAATTGGTATTGTTATATTATTGTGAGCAATTGAAATGTTTGGTTATTAATTGGCATTGGATTACCTTCATATTATTGTGAGCCAATTGGGGTTGTTTGGTTATTCATTTGCATGGATTACCTTCTATATTGTAGTGAGCCAATTGGTGCTGTTTGGTTATTGTATTTCGACCTTTAAAAAGGTGGCAAAGTTAGTAAAAACAAAGGAAGTGATGTCAGATTTTCCGTAGAATTTAGTGACTTGCACTTGGAATATTCTACGTTTGAAACTAGAAGTTAATAGATGTACTATGGTCATTATAGGTTGACATACTACGACGATTTAAAATGGACTTAGCAATTGTATTAAACCGAAGAGGTATGTGGAACTTTTCCTATCTTTTTAGCATGACTAGTTTCACGTATATAGTACTGTAGACGTACAAGATTTTGACAATCTAGTCCATTTGACATCCTTGGCTTATTTTAGGAATGTCCGCCGATTGAGTTAGGAATTAACTCACTTGTTTAAATGTTAAGGATATCTTGGTTTTCAAAGTTAAGAGACTTTAAGTATGTTGAAAGTATTTTGATACTTGTTTTTATGGAAAGTTTAAAGAGTGGTTTACTCTAAGTAATTTAAGTATGTTAAGGGACTTGAAGAGTTTTAAAGTATGCGATACTTGTTTCGTTTTAAACGTATAAGTCCTGGATAGAAATTGTACTTGACTAATGCATAAAGTGAATATAACGACTTTATGGGAGTCGTTATATTGGCTTTATGGAAAGATAAATGGCTTGTTTTATTGAAAGGCAATTTGATTTAAGGCATCAATTGCCTAAGGTTTTAGAGGAAAGAAGTCACTTGATTTAGAAGCCTAATTGTATTTCTAAAAGGTATCGTGACTTGTCTTGAAAAGTAGTTATGACTTGATACTACGGTTATTAGTATCTTGGAAGTAATATATGAAAAAGAGTCATTTTTAAAAGAATAGAAATACGTAGTACTTTGGGTTAAATTCCCGGATTTTATAATGACATGTTAGTGCCTTAAGTAAACTAAAATGAGAATGTATATGAATAAGGCTAATAAGAAGTTAGGGGGATTTCTTAACTTGCTTATTTATCGTATGATAAGCGGTAGGGCTTATGTTATGTATGATGGCCGGTTGAGCTAGGGTAAGAGTATAAATGAGGGGTAAACCCCCAAGACGTTATACCACCTGCTTCAGGGTAAGAGTATAAATGAGGGGTAAACCCCCAAGACGTTATACCACCTGCTTTAGTGGATTTGCTACCCATGATGCGAGGAATACCTCACGCGAGTCCTTATGGGCTTATGCAGTGAAATAGTCTCACGCGGGTACTGCCTATGCGAGAATACCTCACGCGGTCCACGTGATCTACGCGGTGAAATAGTCCCGGGAATAGATTGCTTAATGACATCGGGCGGGTGGTCCCGCTTTGATCGTGAGCCTCCTACTTTATATTGTAAGTATACTCCTATTTACTCATTGTTAGTAAGGCACGCAGATCTTGTTAATTGAGTAATCATACATGTCTCCGCTTTGTTAGACTTATGATTTCATTACGCATTTTCGTTTCACATATTTGGTACATGTTATCTCGACTTTCTGGGCCGCGTTCACGCCGCAGTAAAGAAATGTTCTTGATCCTCGCTCTTAGGATCACTGTTCACGTTGAGAAGCTCCTTTATTTCGAGGCTTATCCACGTATTGTCGGTTGTTGTACATTCGTGGTATGGCGGGCCCCGTCCCGCCGTAGTTGTTATTCTTAGAGGTGCAGAGTCACATTGTGGATTGGGCTGTAAAGAAAAGAAAAATGTATTGTTCTATTTCTGGATTGAGTATATTTTACGGAAGGTGGCCTTATCGGCTAGCCTGTTGTTGGTTACTGTCTAAGTTTTTTTTTGTATGTTGTGTATGTTCCGTTGCTATTCTCTGATGTATACCTGACAGGGGTGCCCAGGTAGGGCACCAGTCGCGGGCCCGGGGTCGGGTCGTGACAATTTGCATAAGTTCCCTTTCTTTGTAATTGTTGGTACCAAAAGTTAGTGTTTAGTAGATTTGTTTCATGTTCATCATGATGTATTGACCTAAGTGCTAAACACATAGTGTCGTAATGAAATCTGATGGTTAAGACTAATAACTAGTTAACAAGGGCGTGGTAGAACTACTTATCTAATGGACTGGGTCAGGTAGTGTATTAGATGGCATTATGACCTAGGTGGAGGGTTAGATCTTTGAGTGTCAAGGTAAGAGTCTTTACGTGCTAAATGTCGTAATTGTGTTTGATGGTAATTGATGTTTTGTGATGAGAAGACTGTTTATATATAGATCATGACCTATATGGATAGATGGATTTAGATAACTATCATGTTAATTGGATTAGAATTTATTTGTAGAGTCAACTTGGTACTTATAATTGTTATGTGACTTACGTCGTTGTCATCTTATGATGCGTATGTGGGTATGTTGTGTAGTCATGCTACACTCGCTGCATCTTTTACGTAGATGTAGGTATTCGGTTTATTCAAATTACAGCTTGGAGAATGGAATAGTGAGGAAAATCATCTCTTCTGGTAGCCTTGATCTCCATCCGGTCAAGTTGCCCCTATCATCAAGGGTGGAGTGGTTATATTCTTTCTTTTTCGCATCTTAGAGTTCTTGTACTAGTGACACCAGGTCTTGGGGGTAGAAACGGTTGTATTCGATGAAATTTTGTAATGTTTTAATATTTTCGTTGTATAAAGGTACTCTCCATTATTTCCACCCTCTTGATCTAATAT
Organism: Przewalskia tangutica; assembly: GCA_029844215.1. Lineage (NCBI taxonomy): Eukaryota > Viridiplantae > Streptophyta > Magnoliopsida > Solanales > Solanaceae > Przewalskia > Przewalskia tangutica. The sequence goes on from CM056732.1 coordinate 31,002,057, forward strand.
TCTTTGATGATTTGAGGTTAGTGGTTCTCCTACTGCTAGTGTATCTGCCCTCATGGCATAAATGAGATTTTGGGTCATGACAAATTGGTATCAGAGCCTTAGGTTCACCGATCTCACAAAGTACAAGGATAGTGTTTAGTAGAGTATCGTGGATAGGTATGTTAAACGTCCGTACCCATCATCGAGAGACTATAAAATATTTTAGGAACTTCTCCATTCTTTCTATCCTATCGTTCCTCGCTCAGTTTGGTTACCGGCTGAGTCAAATTGGTATCTAATCGATTCTAATTGGTATCTAAACCCGACACTCTAAATAGAGTGGATCGTGTGTGGGAATCATGTCCGGGAGTTATCAAGAGAAATCTATTCTATCCAAGTCGACAATTTTTGTTCTAGTTCACTCCCCTCACCCCAGCACTCCCTTGCCCGTGCTTGGGGAGCCGCCCCAGCAAAAGGCGAGCCGCAGAAGCGTGACCCCAGTTGTTGACCAGAATTTTCCACGGTGGATAATATCCCACCTCAGCGATCTCACGTTTGTAGAAAATTTCCCAATACAGTGAATGATCATGCCCTATCCAGAGTCTGCCTATGCGAGGTTATTCTCGCAAAAGTGGGCCCAACGCAGCGGAGATTACTCCCGTGCCAGCGGAACCGCTAGGCAGAAACCAGTGGGTTCTGCCTTTGTATTCTTTCATTTTCAACTTATACATATATCAACCTACCCCATGGCCAGTACAAATCAAATGAAACCAGCAACCAACACAAACATCCACAACATCCGAATGCCCATCAATCACAACTAAGACATAAATAAATGACTAGCTATAACTATGTATTTTTTCTCAAAACATTAACCTACCAAGCAAAACAGAAAATAAAAGAATGCAAACCAAGCCAAAATTATCCAAACATCCGCAAATACCAGAAAAGTAAATTGTTTGAATTGACCGACATGGGCTAGAGACCAATACCAAACAGGAGCTTAATCTTACATCCTAGAGCATGGCCCCTCACCACCTCCCTCAGTTCTACTGCCGCTGTCTCCACCACCCGACTAGCGCAGGAAAGAGTAGTCCTTGTCATCATGATCATCCTCAACCAGAAGAGTGTCCTTGTAGTCCAAATGTTTGAACAAGACCTTGATTCCCCTCCACATCTTTATGAGTAGCTTGTCCCTAGACTTGTTATTTTCCTTTTCCTTCTAAAAACGTGTGCGAAGCTCACCATGTTGTCTGGCCAAATCCTTATATGCGGTTCCCAAAGTACTAACGAGCGTTTTGAGTCCATCCTATGACTCAAGGTACTGCTTCATCTCCTCTTTGGTAAAGTAATGAGCAGGGACATCTGAAGTGCTATCCCCGATAGGAGGCCTAGTAAGTTTGGAAATCAAGTCCCGGATGTCATGCAACTAAGACCCCATGGCACCAATAGGCCCATGTAACTGTGATTGAGACTAAGACCCATCACCAGCATCATCATCGTTTCAAGTCCACGCTTCTCTTCTTATTTTTCACCAAGCTACCCAATCTTGACACATTCAGGGGATGGAAGGCCCCCTCAGGGTCAATCCAGTCATCACCAGGACTGTCATCCACTCTTGACCTCTGGCATATCTCAATAATTAAGGAAGGAAACACTAAACTCGGCCATCCCTGATCAGATAGTCCCTCCACTCTAGAATGACCTGATGGCCCACATTCATGGGGACATTATCCAAGATGCATTCTATCATCAGAGTGTGAACATACGCGTAGTCAATTTTGTTACTTGAGGGACGCACCCTGCTAGAAATGATAATTTGCCATCTTTTGGCCTTTGCAGTAAAGTATGTTGGTGATCCCTGACTTTTTGTTGGCCCGTGAAACCTTGTTTATGTTCTCCTCTGTCACGAGCTGTGACACTAACCATGCTCCATTCTCACAAATATCCTTGGCATCCATGGCCTCCATAAGATGGTTTGGCATCTCATAGATAACATTAATCGCCTCCTTCCCGATAGGTATCATTCCCCCCCCCCCCCCCGAGTCTGTCAACCTAATACATTTTAGATTGGCATAGAAATCTCTAAACCAATCTTCGTTTGCCTTGCACGGAGTGGGAATAATAATTCCAGCCTATTTTCATCAGCCTCCCATAATATTCCAGGAGGTGCTCCTCCACGCTGATCATATATATGCACTCCTTCAACAATTTATTATCTCTCAAATTGGCAGTAATGGTTCTCACAATATTTTTACATAAACTAGAAAGTATCATAGACAGTTACAGGCTCTTTATCGACAGAGTCTATAAGTCAGGGCAAGGTTGTCTATCATATTTTTGTTTATTTCAGTAAATTGTACGTGCATTAGTCAAATTCGAGTTAGTTAAGCGATGGAGTAATGTGTATCATGTCATTATGTGCCTAGTGAGCCAAATAAACCAACGAAAATCAACCTGAGTTGACCTATGCGAAGCTACTATTTTTTACTATCACTACCTAATTTCCACTTTTGTAGAGTTAATGCCGCCATGGCGGGACCGCTCCAGCGGAAGGACGCCCGCTATAATGACGTATCTCAAGGATCACAAAATTTTTCTTTGGCAAAGATTTCTCATGCGTCAGTGGACCCGCCTCAGCGGAAATAGTCCGTCGAGGTAAGGTCATCATCCCCAGCCCAAAAACTAGACCTCAACCCAAAATACTACACTTTTTCGCTGTAAATATCTCCCATTTAGGTACTAGGTGAGTATGCAAGTGATATGAACCCTATTAAACTATTAATTCAATAAATCTACAAAGATTCAACCCCAACAACCAGTCAGCCAAACTCCAAAATTCCTCTATGCAACTTACGATAACCCAGTTTGTCTGTACACAAGAATATGATTCTACCCATGAGTTTATCAAGGTTTACAAAGAAATCATCGAGTACGAGAGCCTGGAATTATAGATTCGAGTTGAAAAAGTCCTCCGTGCCTCAATTTATCACCGTTCCTTAGGTTTTGAATCTGGGTAAGTTAGGGAGTTTGAGTAATTAGAGAGGAGGTAATTTTTTAGGGTAATAAGGATTTTAGCGTTGAAAGCATGGGGATTTGAAAGGGAAAAAATGAGAGTAATATTTGGGATAGAGTGGGAAAAAGGGGGACCCTTCCTATTTTGGGACTTTCAAAAGTTCGAAGTTCCCCCAGCAGACTGTCATACACCCCAGCAGATGCGCGGGCACGGTTGTTCTATCTTCCCCAGTGAGGTTCTGACCTCCGTGGTCAATTCACATCAGGGGAAGGTGTTACACAGGCGTTATGCACCCCTTCGAGGTCATGTCTACCCCGATGTATGTATTTCCTCGTGTTCGTGTATGTGTGTTAGTGCTAAAGTTCATGATTTAGCAATGTACCCCCTCGCATATCAATTGTTCTACCTAGGTAAAACATATATCTCTAGACTCGTATGTGCATTGTTCATAAGGTGTCAGGCTACCGGGATTCCATTATACCGTATGCTTTACTAGACAAATTATGTTTATCCATATTGCATGACCATACGATCTCAGTGGTATCGATGGGGAGATGCATTACTATGATTATTTCAAGCCAAAACTTTCCAACGATTCTATTTTTTCTTATTTCTAAGTAGGGTAAAATTATAGCAAGTGATTTAGTAACTAGTTCGGGTACTCGTGACAAAAATTACCGTGTAAGTCAAAGTCGATACCATGTAGCCTGATCATAGAATTCAATATTATGTTAATTATCGTCATACACGAGTAAGGAAAATCCCCGCGAGGCTACGCCCTCATTTTGTGAGGTTTTTTTCATCTACTCTCTATTCGAGGATGAACGCGTGTTTAATTTGTATCTGTTGTAATGACCCACTTGGTCGTTATGATCTTTCTGCCATTATTCCTGGAATCCCTCGATAAGTACTCTTCGATATGCTTAAGCATGAAATTTATGAGTTAGAATTACTGCTGGCCATGGTAAGAGTAGATCATTTAGACTTGAGAATTTCTGAAAGCCCTGTATCCACCTCAGCAAAGACCGCCCCCGCGCATAGTCCGTTTTCTTCGGCATAAGTCTGAGAATTTAATGATACCACTTCTGTGGAGAATCCTCTCAGTGGAGCAGTGTCGTGCTAGTGCATTCGGGTCTGCACCGGCGGACATCGCTAGGCAGACCTAATTCTTAATTTCCATATGTTCCTAACTCTGAGCCTCATTTTCCCCAAACCCATTAAGCTCCTTAGAGGCTCAATAGAGGTGAAATTTTGAAGATTCCAACATCAAATGTTTGGGGTAAGATTTGTTGACCCCATTTATGATCCTGAATCTTATTTATCATGTTCCAAGAGTGGGGAAAAAGCCCTTTTGTTTTAAAAACCTTAGGAACTGATCAATTCATTTGATAACCTAAAGCTCGAGTCTTGGGATGTATTTTCATACATTAAGCGTATTTTGGGGAAATTAATCACTACTTTATGGATTCTTGAACTTGAAACTATTATTTTCTTAAATGAGATCGAGAGGAATGTTTTATTATAAAAGTGGAGTTTTTAACTAAGTAATGGAACCAAAGTAGATGGGTTAGTAAGGGTCAAAATGGATTGTTGAAGGTTTCCTTTCGGACTAGGTAGTGTGTACTTCATAGAAATAGCTATATGCGACTCTAAGTGTGTAATTCTAGGATTTCTACATGGTTAGTTACATTATGACCATCTGATACCCAATCGGAAATAAGTCGTGGACTAGGAGTTTGTGGAACACGCTTGACAATGAGGTAGGCTACAGTTTCCTTTGTTTTCGACTTTGATAGAATTACGTAATAATTATAAGTACTAAGTGGTATTGGGCGTGTTGGGGGTCCCACTTTAGCGATTGTGATGAACACTTAAATGGGTACCGATGTATAACTGTGATTATTGGTGATTTGGGGAATTGGCCTTAAGTCTATTCTGACTGCTGTTATTTGGGCTTGTCGTCACTATTCGGGCTTGTCGCCACTTTTGAATTGTTGTGCTTATTCATCACACGGTTTCCCCCTCTATGGAGACCCAATGTATATTCTGAAATGTGTATTGGTGGGATTGTAGCCATGTTATTATGGTATTGAAATTTGTGTTGATATGATATTATGATCTGACTTATCATGCATTCATCTCTCCAAATCAGGTCTAAACATTGGAATAGAAATTGATATATACTGATTAAATTGATTATGCTAAATACATGGTATCCATCTCATCATATATTTTATATACTTGGCATTGACATACTAATACATTTTTGAGAATGAATTGGGAAGTCAGATTGAGGGATATGGTACATGATTACGAGAGTGATAACTGGTTATGAGATTCATCCCTCGAGCTGGTATCCGATGGGATCGGATGGGTATATGAACCTCATGAGTCCCTCATAGGTCACGTGACAGCTACTGCAGTAGTGTGTGTATACTTGGTACACATAGCACTTGCATTCATAAATACATCATTTGCATTACATTTCAGTCCTACTCTTGTTGGTGGTTCTGTGTTGTGTGTACTCGGTGTTGATGTCTAGTAGACATGATGAATTCTTAGTTATTGCTGGAATAAGTATTAGGTGTGAAACTATTCTCTAAAACATGAATGCAGCCGTGTTTTATAAGCTTTATATGGTTGGTTATCGAGTTGGAACATTGTTGATAAAACTAGTAGTGAATTAGGTGATTGTCATGGTTAATTATGTAATGCGTTTGTACATGTAAAGTAGGTAAGGTTGGTATATGTGCATGTGTGCCCTTTCTTGGTAATTATTGGTATCGAAAGTTAGTGTTTTGTAGACTTGTTGCATGTTCATCGTGATGTATTGACCTAAGTGCATGAATGCCTAAATTCTATTATTTGGGAGGGTAGGACATGTATTCTTGACTTGTGTGAGAAGGATCTTTAGAAGGGTTATCAATTGACATCGTCGTAAACACATAGTGTCGTAATGAAACCTGAAGGTTAAGACTAATAATCGGTTAACAAGGGCATGGTAGAATTACTTATCTAATGGACTGGGTCGGGTAGTGTATTAAACGACATTATGGCCTAGGTGGAGGGTTAGATCTTTGAGTGTCAAGGTAAGAGTCTTTACGTGCTAAATGCATTAATTGTATTTGACTGTAACTGACGTGTTTGTGTGTTGAGTAGACTGTATACCTATAGATCATGACCTATGTGGATAGATGGATTTAGGTAACTAGCATGTTAATTGGATTAGGATTTATTAGTAGAGTCAACGTGGTACTTATATTTGTTATGTGATTTTTGTCGTTGTCGACCTATGATGTCTACGGGGGTACATTGTGTACTCATGCTATACTTGCTGCATCGTTTACGTGGATGCAGGTATTCGGTCTATTCAGATTGCAGCTTGGAGCACGGGAGAGTAAGGCAGATCATCCCTTTCGGTAGCCTTGATCTCCATCTGGTCAAGCCTCCCCTATCATCCAGGGTGAAGTTGTTATATTTTATCTTTATCGCATCTTAGAGTCCTTGTACTAATGACACCAGGTCTTGGGGTTAGAAATGATTGTATACGATGAAATTTTGTAATGTTTTAAAGTTATCATTGTATAAAGGTACTCTCCATTATTTCCGCACTCTTGATCTAATATTCTTTCATGATTTGAGGTTAGTGGTTCTCCTACGGCTAGTATATGTTTCCTCATAGCACAAATGGAATTTTGGATCGTGACATTAGCCCGATCGCACGAGGTATTACAAACTAGCTCGATTTGGCCTTCGCTGAGCGACGCCTGGTTGTTTTTCCTGCCATATAAAATTTTCCATCTCAATTCTTCTGCTTCGACTTTGGCTCGCTGAGCGAGCATCAGGGCGAGAGTTTGTCTCGCTTTGGACCTTGCTTGACGAGGTCCCTCCTCATTCCATACTTAGCATTTTGAGCTCTTCTTCTCCAAAATGACGTATTTCCTTCGCAAGTACCTAAATTCCACAATAACACACGAGTTATTTCCAAATCAAAAATTGAATAATTTAGGTGTATTTAGTACATTTGGTTCTCAAACAAGTCAATAAATATGAGTAAGATACAGCGATTGGGTGTATAAATACACATAACATCAAAATTAAACAAGCAGAAAACTATTGACAAATGACTACTATGTACATGAAAAAGAAATGTAAACATTCTATCTATCACTTGATACATTCCACGAAACGTTCTGTACTTATAGTGCATTGAAAATACTACCAGATTTTTAATTTACACAGGACATGTTTAACCTAAGGTTTAGGACATCATGTTCATTAGTTTTCATATATAGTTTCGTTCTAATGGCATCCTGCCTTTCGTTTTCCATATATATATTCTCAATTTCCTTTATTTTGTTATTTTGTGATGCTGTCACTGTATTGAAAAAGATGGGGAGTAAAGTTTTTTGGGTACTTGCAAATAGTAGAACTTCCATATTCTTCTTGCAGGCGTATTACAGTTTTCGTTATGGGATTGGACGGTCTCTTGCATCAATGTCAATTGTTTACGTTAGATATATCATGTATGAGTGTTACATTTTTGAGTTTGAAGTTTTTAGATGCTTTCGAAGGTGGAAGTAGCAAAACCTTGTTCCTCATGTTGCAAGCTGACAAAACTTTTAGTAATGTACAACTCATAAAATAAGTTTTAGAAGGACAAAAGAAGAAGAAAGTTTTGAGAAATAAGAAGGGGAGTGATATGGTGGAGAACAATATTGTTTACATGACAATTTCAAATGAAGAAAACTTGAAAAATACCATATCGCGAAAAGAAAAAAAAAACGTAAGATTTTCTTAAAATGAATTGTTTCAAGACCAATCACTCAAATTACTTTCCTCAATTTTGTTTTATTGAATTGATCTCACTAGAACTAAATTCATTCGATTGATACATATTTTCTACGAGTCTTATAAGTGTGCATCTACAAAGCTAAAGCTAAATGGGATGAACACTACTAGAAATAGAGGTTTTTTCCATCGATATTCAGTGATAAATCTGTGCTATAGAACATAAGTTTTGACCTCATTCCCATCAAATCAGGTCAATGAAAAATCGCATAGTGGAAAGTACAGTTTCCCATTGAAACGCTGGAAATTTCTTAAGTTTTTCGTGTGAAAACACTACTATTTATATTTTCTCCACCAATATTGAATGTGAAATAACCACTTATCATTTTTCAATGGAAAGTTCAGTGAGAGAACAAAGATTTTTTAATAGTGAAAAGAGGTTAGAAAGAGAAAATAACACCAATAATGTCTAGCTTTCAGTGACAAACTTTTGCACCATGAACTCATTTTTGTGTAATTCATGTCAATGAAACTCAAGATTTAACAATATTGACGTCTAACGATTGTACTTTTACTATAAATTTTCAAAAAGTACGTAGTACGTGTCAATCTGGAGAGTGAGTTGCACCAAACCAAACTGCTGTTACACCCCGTAATTTCAGGACCTATCAAATATGAGTAACTGAATTTTGATTACTGTACTTCTGAAGTTAATTGAACTTAAATCTATGTACATTAATTTATTTCGTGACTCTTTAAACTTAAATTAAGTAAATGGTTGTTGGTGTTCTATAGTTCTAAGTAGGGCTGTCCAACGGGCGAAGCGGGCGGTCGTATGGCTAGCGAGTCGGTCCGCGATCGTAGGTCGGGTCAAGGGGTCAAGTGGCGGGATCTGTCGTCGCCCCGTCCCGATCCAGAGAGGGTCGGGGTGGGGTCATTTTTTTATTTGTCTTTAAATTAAATAAATAAATAACACACACAAGAAGATAGTTTAATAAAAACATCTCAAGTCTGTTTTTGTCCTCTTATATTATTCGACTAGAAGTATGATTTTTTTTTTATAATACAATTTCATTACAACTTCATGATATTGAAAGTTGCAAATAAATAACATAGTAAAATTACAATTAAAAGAATTACATTTTAAGAAACACATTTTCTAGTTTCTTTATAATTTCTTGTGGTTCTTCGGTTGGAATTGGTATATCTTGGTCAAATTGATCGACGTCGCTTGCACATCCATCAGATAAGATTTCGTTGTAGTTGTAGTCTTCTTCACGATCTCGGTTGGCGCGCCTCTTACGCTCATACGATTCCTCTGAATAGCACTGCAATCTCTAATGAGTCTCTTGCCAATGAATGTATGCACTCCCCTATTTGAAATTTTCCCGCAGAAAATGCGCTTTCAGACGATGTTGATGACGCTTCAATGTTCAACACATCTCGGGCCATCTTTGCTAGTGTTGGAATATTCTTTTCATTCTCCCTCTAGTATTTTAGCAAGTCTTCATGTCGCTCTTCATTTTCAATTGCTTCGTACGGTACAACACCCTGCAAAACAAAAACATCAAACTCGCTAACTTGGTTATAAATGGTACCACTAAACATTCTCTGTCTGAGGCTTTGAATACTAGCCGCAGAAACATGTCGTTATTGAGGTTGTGTTGAAGAAGAAGAAGATGACATGGAAGCTGGTTAGTAGCTAGCACTTTTTTGTTGGTAATGCATATATACTTTTTTACATTCATCCTGAATGCTAGACAACACTTCTTCTCTAATATTTTCAACAGGTGGTGAATCATTTGGATTTTTAGGAGTTGGAGGTGGTAGTATATCTATGCAATCGTAAATAGTTTCAATAAATTTTTTACAACCGTCTATTTTAATTGATGGATTTAATACAACACTAATAAAAAATATTGGGGGAATAGGAATAAAATATTTTTTCATTTTTATAAACATTTTTAATAGGTGCTTTATAAGTTGATTTTGCCATATATTCACTAAGTAATATAAATATATAGAACTATATAAAATAACATTGATGAAAGAGTAGGATAATAAATATCGAAAAATCTTTAGTAGCTAGATAAAATTTCTCTAAAAATGTATTAAGTTCTAAAATTGTATCCCAATCGGAATCTATAAGCATATCATTAGGATTTCGATTACGGACGTTAAAAAATTAGGTTATAGGTTGTCTATACTCATAAGCAACACGTAGTTGGTTGTATAAAGAATTTCATCTAGTGCATACTTCTTCAGGAACTTTTCTGTAAGGTAGACCACAATCGTGACAAAATTTTTTATATTCTTTTAGTCGTTGTATTCTATTATTTTAAAAAATATAGTTTATAGCAAATTGAATTTTTTCAAGAATATCTTCAAAAAGTGATATATCATCCTTTACAACTAAGTTATAAATATGATATGCACATTTAATATGAAAATGATCTGGAAAAGATGGAGTTAAGACAGTTTTTAATAATCTAACACCAGAAACATTAGAAGAAACGTTACTTTATCAGTTATGTCATAATAATCGCAAACAGAAAAAATATTTTCCTGAATAAAAATATCAGTGTGTCTATTATCTATATGCTAAAATATGTTTTTGCATACACCATTTATAATCTACCCAATGACATGTTACCGTTAAATAATCATGGTCGTTAGTACTACGACCTATATCAGATGTGATAGATACTTTTTCAGGGTAATGATATAAATAGTAACGTAAATATTATTGATATTCGTGTGCAAATTTAAAAACATCTCTCCTAACAGTTGATCTAGAAAAACCGTTATAAGCAGGATTGTACATTGACCTTATGTAATGAATAAAACCAGGAGAATCAAGAAATGAAAAAGGCAAACCCTCCACTGCAATTAATTTTGATAATTCTTCTCTATCTTTCATTTTATCGTATTTAGGGCCTACAACTGCCCCCGTCATAGGGTCAATTTGCCACTGTACCTGGTGCGAAACAGTATGTGAAGCTTGTCCCGACTGTGAGGGCATTGTTGATTCACCCTTCATTTGAGCCTTATATTCATCCCGCGGGGTCGGTATGGGGTCGGGGCGAGGTCGGTATACCCCGCTCCGTTGAACAGCCTTAGTTCTAAGAACACGTCTTCCGACCGAAATAATTACAACAACAAACATAAAATAACACATGTTCAATTTTAATAATTTCCTCAGACACAAGGCATAAGTCATTGAAAACAATTAACTTATATAGTATGTACTGACAATATAAAAAATCTAAAACTGTCATTTGTGTATTTCAGCATGTATCTAAATCTAGGTTACTAATCTCACATGGACAATTATATGTAAGATGATCTTATCGTATAAAACTTAATTTACAATGTTAATGTATTGAAATTAAACTCCATTTATAATATGTGAACTTTTCTACTCCTAGATAGGGTGAGAGTTACTATATTTCAACTTCATTGGGTCAAAGAGATATAAGAAAACTTGTAAGGACCAGATCATATAATTAGTAAATCTATTGGGTGCAAAGTGCAAACTAATGCCAATTTGTTAATCATGATCTTTAAAATAAGCCAAAGACAAGGAGAAGAATATTTTGGGATAAGAACCATGCATTTTTACAATTTAAAGAAAAACATAATGATGAGGAAGAACCAAACTTTTTTCTTAATTTTGATATGGAGATGATTTGGCCATTAGGCATAAAGCCATAAAATAAAATAAAATAAAAGAGCAAATAGAAAAGATCACCCTCACAATATTTGGCTGTATTCTATTTGCTATATGAGATGTTTCACAACGTGGGATCTGTATATATATATTTTTAAATGTATTTAGTTCCCCAAGGTTAGAGATAACAAAACTAACCTACTTTTAACAATTTGTCCAACATGCTTAAATTTAAAATGAGTCAACTATGACCCTGTTTATTTATTTGACCCAATAAGTTGATCCCGAAATAACTTATTAGACTATTATGTCTAAACGGGTCAAATAATTTAATCTAACTGGTTAAATGAACCCCAGAATGACACATATAAAATCAAATTCGGAGATCTTAAATTATGTAGATTTAAATAAAGTTTTAAACTATTAATTTAAGAAAAGTAAGTTAGCCTTCACCTTTTTATGCACAAAATGAAAAAAAAAATGACAGTTTAGATTATAATTGGTTATTTAACTCATTGTAACCAAACTTATTTTGATCAAAGCTAACTTTAAATATAGAATCATAATCGTTTATTAATTTAATCCATTCTTGACCCGCCTAAGTTTGATATCAACTCATTTGTCATCTGGACTCTACCAACTGCTATAAATTAGTAGCGTGTGCATAGATAACATACACCTACTAACTTAAGAATTTGGATTTCTCTCAAACCATCACACCCATTCCCCTGCCTATTACACCCCTATCTATTTGCTCACTTATTTTCTACTCCTCCAGTCTAGTCTAATCACCTTCAATACAGATAGAAGAGAAAACAGAAACAGACAGTTTGAGAGTGCAGAGAAAAAATGGGTAATTATAGGTTTAAACTATCAGATATGGTACCAAATGGTTGGTTTAACAAGCTCAAGGACATGGGGAAAAACAGAAGCAGAAGCCAAATAAAGATAAAACAAACGTCCTCATTATCATCTTCATCGTCCTCAATATTTTCCTCATCGTCAAATCTTCAACAACAAACCAAAATACAACTACCTCAAAGAAAATCCTACTACTTTTCGAGAAACCTTAGTCCTAATTCTCATCATACTAGCAACGAAACACTGTCCAAGAATCCCACTTCAGACAACACTAATTTTACTGAGCCACCAAGGAAATCTTCCAACAAAAGGAGGAACGCCGCTAGGAGAAAAACATCAACTTCTCCTAAATGTGTCAACATTAATTGTCGTGAATCAGTTTGGACAAAAAATGATTCATCTTCTACTACTTCTTCTTCCTCTGTTCATTCTCCCAAAACATTTGATGCCATGATTCTTTCGACAGCATCTTGTGATATTGTCATTGACATGAACAAGAATGATCACGGGTTCGACTCTGTTTCGAAAATCAATCTTCCTCCAATTATAACCAAGCCCAAAAAACTTGAAGATGCAACAAATACCAAGAAAAAGGAAGGAAAAACAGAGGACAAGACTTTAATAGTGAAAAAAGAACACAGTATAAGTCCAAAGAGAAGAGTTGCAGTGAAGCTGAGAACAAAATCTCCAAGAATAGTAAGCAGAAAAAGTGTCTCATCAAGGAGAAGTGTTGGAGAAAGCTTTGCAGTGGTGAAGTCATCAAAAGATCCACAGAGAGATTTTAAAGAATCAATGGTGGAGATGATAGTGGAGAATAACATAAGGACATCAAAAGATTTAGAAGAACTTCTTGCTTGTTATCTCTCATTGAATTCATACCACTACCATGATCTAATCATCAAGGTTTTCAAGCAAATTTGGTTCGATATTCAACTAAAATAAAAAGAGAGCTTTGACGTGACTGGTAAATTTATTGTCATGTCGAGGTAACGAGTGTTGAGAGTCTCATCTCGTATATGGAATGATAACATTAACTCCTTATATGAACTTGAACAATCATCACCCTAGCTTTTAGGGTTGAGTTAGACTCAAGATTTATTCCTTCATGGTATCAGAGTGATACTCATTCTAATTATTTGTTCGCCGATGTTGGACCTGTAAAAGTATAATAGACATTGAAGCTAATTATGGTTAAAACTTGGTGTTGTAACTAACCATAGTTAGATGGGGTTAACTAGTTTGTTATAAGTGTAGTTAAGGTGATTACTAGTTAATCATGGTAGATTAGCATAATGGACAGATATTTGCCCTTGTATATAAATACAATGTACACATGTGTATCACAATTAATTCAATACAATTCTTTCTCTCTTCCTCTCACTTCCATCTTCTCTCTCGATCATCATCTCCTTCTCGCAACTCTCAACTGCTCGTTTCTTCCTCTTCTCCTTCTTATCTCCTTCTTCTTCCTTCTTCATCATAATGTAATCAGGACTTCGACATGGTATCAGAGCTGTGTGGATGATCCAACGACATTCTACACATCAGATTTCAAGGAAATTAGGATCGAATGAATAATCAAGACAGAAAATCTATAGATACAGATAGATCGAAGTGCATGCAAGAGGATTATCAAAGAAATGGAGACAGAAAACAGATCGGAGACAGTCGACTACAAGAAAATTTGTTTGATAATTGAAGAATAGAGGTAATTTCGATTATGAATGACAGAATTTTTCAGATTTTGTCATATAGAAGGTAATCGAGTTACATGCAAATTGAATTCGAGGATGAACAAATAATTATTCCACTAGATGAATCTGAAAAAGGTGGAATTACATTTCTGTTGAAGTTGATTTGAAGTCTTAATTGATTTTAGGATTTTAGTCTGTGTTGGTGAAATTGAGCCTGTGTTGGTAAAAAAAAATCTTTGTTGGTGTTAATTGAGGAATTCAGTCTCTGTTGGTGATATTGAGATCCATAAGAAAAGTATAATGAATGACAACATCAGAAACTATTGAAGATGATGGAGTGAATGAAGCTGGAGATACCACAAGTTCAAGGAATAATGTAGATCATAATCATCCCTTGTACTTGTTTCCATCGGATGCACCTGGCTTCCTATCTGTTGGAATTGTCTTGAATGGAATGGACAATTATACACTATGGAGTAGAGCCATGAAGTTGGCTCAGTTGGGGAAGAACAAGATAGGTTTCATTGATGGGACAATCAGGAGAGAACATTACAATGATGAGTTAGCAAGGGTGTGGGACAGATGCAATGCGATTGTGGTGTCTTGGCTGATGGGAAATGTCAGCAAGAGTCTATTAACAGGGATGTTATTCAACACTGATTCTCACATCATTTGGGAGGAGCTGAAGGAGAGATTCGACAAGGTGAATAGTTCTAGAGCTTTCCAGCTTCACAAATAGATATTCACTTTACGACAAGGAACAATGTCAGTTTCAGGATATTATTCAAGGCTGGAGGATCTTTGGGATGAGTACGATTCAATCATACCTACACCATCATGCTATCCCAAGGCTAAGGAGTTTATCAATCACCTGCAGTATCAAATATTGTTGCAGTTTTTAATGGGACTTAATGAAAGCTATCATCATGCACGAAGTCAAGTTCTTATGATGCCACAAGTCCCAAGTCTGAATCAGGCATATGCTATAGTTAATCAAGAGGAGAGCCAAAGAGTCTCGCAGAAACTAGCAGGCCAGTATCTGATCATATTGAGCCATCAACACTCTTTACATCCAGGAATGAAAGTAATAGGGGAGGAGGACATGGAGGAGGTCATATACAAAGAAAGCCATACAATCCTAATGCTAAGTGTGATTACTGTAAAATGAAAGGACACTTTCAACTGGACTGCTTCAAATAGATAAAGTGTAATCACTGCCATAAGACAGGTCACTTGGAGGAGGGCTGTTATCAGCTAATTGGCTACCCGGATGACTTTAAGTCGAAGGCCAAGAAGGCTTATGCAGTAACATGTCAATTTGAAGACATATGACAAGGTCTTGGTGCACAACAATCTGGAGTATAGACACAACAGCAGGATCACTTCACAAAGGAGACAATGGTGTATGATCAATTCACTCCTAGCCAAAGACAACAGATCCTTCACATGCTGGAAGAAAAGGACAGAAGCAGAACTCATATTGCAAATATGGCAGGTGTTACACCCCGTATTTCCAATACATGTATTTGAGAATGTAAGTAAGAAAGTAAGACTTGAACGTCGGAAGATAGTATAACTACATTTTCTTAAGGAATTAATTCGAAAATGTGAATACGACAATTTTATTACTCGGAGTTCAATTCTCCTAATTGGAGTCACAGAATTAGTTTTGGATTTTAAAGTCTCGGATTTGGTCATGTGGGGCCCACGGGAAATTTTACGATGTTGTGGGGCCCACGAGATTTTGTGATATTTTGGCCAAGTATAGAATTATTTTGTGAAAGAATTATTTTGGACCAATAAGAGGGTGACACGTGTCACCCCCACTTGTCTTGCAAGACTTTGACTCACATTAGATATTTTGAGACTTGAGGACAAGTGGACATGGGTCCCACTCCACTTGACATTACACTTGGATAAATATCCAAGTCTTGCAAGACTTGGACATTATACACTTATCAATTTAGCTCTCATATTCTCCCTTTGAGCTTCATTTTCGAAAATCTCCATAGCCAAAGATCAACAAGTGTTGACGAGTTTCTTTCTCCAAGATTATCTCCTAAACCAAGTGCTAAAACAAGTTAACTCTCCAAACCCTCCAAATCTTGTGTTGGCCGAAAATGAGGGTGAAACCCTAGCTTGATTCATCGACTTTTTGGAGGTAAAACGTGAAGGGAAGTTGGTTACAAGGTTGTAGGGGATACATATATGTGATTGGAACTTGAGAAAGTGGAGTGAAACGAAAACTGCGGGCTAATCTTACCCGGACTGTTTTTATCGATTTTGGAGCAAAAAATAATGTAATGGCTCTTCTTCTTTTAAAGTAATTGGATATTACTTATTGTTGATATGTATGGATGAACTTGTACTAAAAAGAATGAAGATTAAAAAAAGTTTGGACAATATTTGGAAGTGAGGCCGAGACTAGGTCATTTTGGCGTCGTTGGATTCGTTGGTTATTATTGTTGTTAATTACACTTGACGCGTGTTAAAATGAAGTAATATGGTTGTTGATAAGTTGATATATCATATATAGAAGTATTGAAACTTGAATTGGAATAAAATGGATTAAGGAAAGAGTTATCGGATTGTAGTTGTTGGCCGCATATTCTATAAAACTGTTGGACGTTATTATACAGTTTTTGGGGACTGATTTAGGGCGTTGGAATTCTGGAAATTCAGCCCTCATTATGTATGTTTAAGTATAGAAATTTCTAATGAAAGTCCTAAGAGATTAAGGGTATAAAAGGGTGTTAAAAGGCCTCACATTGTATCCTTAATGTTGATTAATTGTAGACTGCTTTTATGGACTGTTTATATATGATTGTAGGGCAGAATTTTACACGTCTAGTAGGCGTGTAATCCCATTTGGTTGTTGTATGGATTTTGCCCTTAGTCGGGGCTTGTTGGTTGTTGAAATTGAGTCTTGGAAAAGGTGGAAAAGTACGTAGAAACAAAGGAAGTGCTAGCCAATTTTTCGTAGAAATGGGAACTTTACTTAGCCCATAACCTACCCTTAAAGGCATGTAGTTGATATACATGTTATTATCATTATAGGTTAAAGTTCTACGGGAGGCGTGATGCGCGATTTATGCATACACTAACGCAAGTGCACGTATCGTGACAAGTAATATAGTCTAGGTAAGACCGAATATCGTCCTCAGGGACTGGTTTTCAAGTACCGATTATCTATCCTATGGTATCTATTTGGTTAACGTCAATTGAATTGGAATTCTAAACTAATAATGCAGAAAATAAACTAATTATAAAAATACTTTGAATCAAATCAGTTATGATGGATAATTAGGGCTTCCGAGATCATCAACTATCCACTCTATTCAATCCTTAATACAATTAGACTAACTTCTTTTTCTACGTTAAAATAGCAGGTTAACTAGACTGTTTTATACTCCTGTTAAGGTTATATAAACACTCAACCCCAATGGAGAACCCTTCTACCTTTCGGTGACAAGATTGACTACAAATGAGGATTAAGAGCAGTAACCTATTAAGCTACACAAGTATCGGGGTACTTTCGTCCACGATTTAACCTATGTTTATTCAACTACATCATATTCACAATCTCCCCTTTCAGCTTTCGATTAGAAATCATATAAGTGATGATAACTAGTGATCAATTAATTATCAAGCAATCAAAACAACTAGTGAATAAATCTTAAATAAGTGAAGAAGAAACCAAACTAATATATTAATTCATAAATAGAGTTTCAAGTGAATCACAAGGAAATCCCTAATAAAGTAATTAGCTCCTAGCCATAGTCACGCTAAGAACTAATATAATCTCCATAAAAGAACTGAAATAATTAAAGCAAAAAGAAAGAAAAGAAAATACTCAAGAACGAGTCTCCAAGCCTTCTAGCATCCAAGGATTGTGTTGTGGAATATTTACAAGATGGAATGGAATGGAATGGTATGGTGGATGGAGAATGGGATGTAGGATGTAGAATGATGAATGAATTCTTCTAATGATGTAGAGACTATTTATAGACCAAGAATCCTTTTGGTAAATGGTTAGGGATTATGTAAGTAGGAAAAGCTATTAGAATCCTTTTAGGTAAAGGTTTTAAGGTAGGAAAAGTTATCCCTTTAGGATTCTGAAAACATGTCAAATTTGGCCTAAAATCTCAAAAATCCCGCGTCGGCCATGCGCTGGGAAAATCGAGGCTTTGAACATCTTGATGGTGGCACGGCGCTGCCATTGCCGATGATGGCTTTCTTCCGGATTTTTCGTTTCTTCGTCCTTTGTTCGTCCGGTCTTCGTCTGATTTCTTCTATATTTCCGGAACTTCTTAGGCTTCATTTCTTGGCCCTTTTAGTATGCAATTCTATCTCATTTATGCTCATTTCATCTCCTTTTCGCCATTTCTCCATTTCTGACCGATATGACACAAAAGAAAGGAAAACAACCCTAATACTATACTAAACATAAATGAAATGAGTAAAATACTAACTAAAAAAGACTCAAAAGGTGTATATAAAATACACCGATCAAACACCCCCAAACTTAACCTTTGCTCGCCCTCGAGCAAAGCTCAAAACAAAAATAAAATAAAACGAACAAAGACTCAAAGAGATGGATCAAGTAGTTATAATATTGCTTCTTCAAAATCATGGATGAAAGATGAGATAATATGTTAGAACATATATAGCATGAATAATCAGCAATCTAGAATTTCAAGTTAGATATTTCACAAATTCACTTAGATCATGTTCAATGGAAATACAAACACATAACCTATGCATGTCAATTTCATTTCATCTTTCCCAAATGCTATAGACCTGTTTACTTGCTATTCTCCACTAATCATAGACATACATATTAAAGATCATCAGGACTTTCAAGGGTTGTAAGGTAGACTTAGGCAGGGGTAGGTAAAAATAGGCATTTAGGCTCAATTACGTACCATAAGCACTTTTCATTCAAACTCCTTTTCCTTCTTTTTGGTTTTCCCTTTTTAGTTTCGTACCCACTTTCTCCCCTCTTTTCTTTTGAGAGTATGATATGTATTATAAATACCAGGCACCCCCAAACTTAGACTTTTGCATATTTTTCATTGGGGTGCATCAAATTTGATCACTCTCTTTTTGTTTCTTTTTCACGTTTTTCATCCCAATACTTTTCTATTATTACTTATGGCACAATAAATGAATCATAGGGTGTCAAAGAAAGATATTTATTTTAGGCTCAAAGGGGCTGACTAGTGATACATTTTATGTCCGGGTAGGTAATGAATGGTCAGAAGGGCTATCAACGAAATGTCTTGATCATCTCCCTAAACATGTACATCTTAACTATTTCGCCTCAAATAACAAGCAAACAGATTTTCTAGACATTTTTTTTTCAACCTTCTTTCCATAACTGACACACATAAGCTAAGCACAAATATTCCAAATAATTAGATGTCAGGAATTTTTGGTATATCTAACTTAAGCACACAGATTGTCGCTTTTAATTCTATTACATTATGTCACTTTATCCACTCAATATCTTTAGCAACTACACTATGCATGATCCATCAAATAAAAAATAATAATAATAATAAAATAAAAATAATGACTCAAAAATACTCAAAAAAAACACACAAAACAAATCAAAAAGACTCAAAAACAATAAAACATCCCCCAAAACTTAAATCACACATTGTCCCCAATGTGTGCAAGACTCAAAAAAAATAGGGACAACTTACTGACACAACACAACGGTCATACGGAGGTCTGGGAGGAAAATTCTGGAATTTGCACGTCAGGCCTCTGAAGTTCGGCCATGCGCTGATTCTGGCGCCAGGCCGCAAGGCTCTTAAGTTCGGCTCTGATTCGTGTGCCATGCGACGACGGCTTTTTCCTTTTTTCAGCGTTTTTGCTCCTTTTTCCTCAGATTTAGCTTTCACCCACTTTATCCAACAACACAAAACAAGAACCCAAGACCATGAGACTGTTCAAGACAAAATAAAACAAACCAAAAATAAAATAAAAATAACATAATTAAAAATATTGGGTTGTCTCCCAACAAGCGTTGTCTTTAACGTCTTTTAGCCGGACGCAGTTAACCTTTACGAGTGCCCATTAGATCCTTCTGCGAACTGCTTGTAATCCGCAAAGTTATTGTTGCAGGTCTCACTTTTCCTACAACAATCTTTTCAACTAAGGGCTTTAGATATAAGATTATCCCCCAAGTACACAAGACCGACTTGTCTTTTAGGCTCTCTATAATGTAGGGATCAGTGAAATTCCCTACATCTCTCAACTCTAGGAGGTGCCCTTGAAGGTATGGACTTTCTTGTTGGGGATCAACATTGACAGCTGGTGGTGTTTCTTCTGCAATAGGTACAAGAAAAAGATTTTCAAAGGAATCTAAAAAGATGAATGATTGGATCTCAGTAACTTTTTCCTTCTCTACACCAACTATCTCGCAAGATTCCTCAACAACTGGGTATGGTTCAGGTTCCTCAATTTGTTTATCACTTTCCACAATGGTGTCGCTAGGCAGACTTTCTTGAAGTGTACTGCTCATCCTATCCATTAGTTGCCCTATTTGTGTCTCCAAATTTCTGAGGGACACTCTTGTCTCATCCATAAACTGAGTTTGGCACTTGGTGAGTCTGAGTATGCCTGCCTGCAACTCATCTAGATCTTCCTCTGAAACCTGTTAGTTAAGCTGCCGCTGATGACTCCACTGCCCCTGATAGAAGTAGTAGTCCATGGACCTGTATATTATTTTTATTTTTATTTTCGTTTTTTTTTCAAATTTAACCTGTAAAATAAGAAAAACAACAAAAGGTGATAAAAAGATGCTCGCAGAACAAGTTAGCAACCAAATTAGAAATAAGAATAGATAAATCGATATTGAAAGTACGTCAATCCCCGGCAACGGCGCCAAAAACTTGATGCGCGATTTATGCACACACTAACGCAAGTGCACGTATCGTGACAAGTAATATAGTCTAGGTAAGACCGAATATCGTCCTCAGGGACTGATTTTCAAGTACTGATTATCTATCCTATGGTATCTATTTGGTTAACGTCAATTGAATTGGAATTCTAAACTAATAATGCAGGAAATAAACTAATTATAAAAATACTTTGAATTAAATCAGTTATGATGGAGAATTAGGGCTTCCAAGATCATCAACTATCCACTCTATTCAATCCTTAATACAATTAGACTAACTTCTTCTTCTACGTTAAGATAGCAGGTTAACTAGACTGTTTTATACTCATGTTAAGGTTATATAAACACTCAACCCCAATATAGAACCTTTATACCTTTCGGTGACAAGATTGACTACAAAGGAGGATTAAGAGTAGTAACCTATTAAGCTACACAAGTATCGGGGTACTTTCGTCCACGATTTAACCTATGTTTATTCAACTACAACATATTCACAATCTCCCCTTTCGGCTTTCGATTAGAAATCATATAAGTGATGATAACTAGTGATCAATTAATTATCAAGCAATCAAAACAACTATTGAATAAATCTTAAATAAGTGAAGAAGAAACCAAACTAATATATTAATTCATGAATAGAGTTTCAAGTGAATCACAAGGAAATCCCTAATAAAGTAATTAGCTCCTAGCCATAGTCACGCTAAGAACTAATATAATCTCCATACATGAACTGAAATAATTAAAGCAAAAAGAAAGAAAAAAAATACTCAAGAACGAGTCTCCAAGTCTTCTAGCATCCAAGGATTGTGTTGTGGAATATTTACAAGATGGAATGAAATGGTATGGTGGATGGAGAATGAGATGTAGGATGTAGAATGATGAATGAATTCTTCTAATGATGTAGAGACTATTTATAGACCAAGAATCCTTTTGGTAAATGGTTAGGGATTATGTAAGTAGGAAAAGCTATTAGAATCCTTTTAGGTAAAGGTTTTAAGTTAGGAAAAGTTATCCCTTTAGGTAGGAAAAGTTATCCCTTTAGGATTCTGAAAACATGTCAAATTTGGCCCAAAATCTCAAAAATCCCGCGTCGGCGCGACAGTATGATCAGCGCTACCAAAAATCGAGGCTTTGGAACATCTTGATGGTCGGCCTGCGCTGCCAGCGCCGCGCACGGTGATGGCTTTCTTCCGGATTTTTCGTTTCTTCGTCCTTTGTTCGTCCGGTCTTCGTCTGATTTCTTCTATATTTCCAGGAACTTCTTAGGCTTCATTTCTTGGCCCTTTTAGTGTGCAATTCCATCTCATTTATGCTCATTTCATCTCTTTTTCGCCATTTCTCCATTTCTGACCGATGTGATACAAAAGAAAGGAAAACAACCCAAATACTATACTAAACATAAATGAAATGAGTAAAATACTAACTAAAAATGACTCAAAAGGTGTATATAAAATACACCGATCAGGGCGTATTCCATTTAACGGATTGGTAGAAGAACGATTATGTGAACCTTTTCCTTCTCTCATTTGGCATGTTCTACGTGTGAACCATAATTGTGGTATTGTTTCATAAGTTATTCTACTCTTAGAAGTTAAGGAGTATTCATGTTGTTGATTCCATGCTAAAGGCATGTCTGAATTATTCTTAAGTCCTTACCAAGTCTTATGGGAGATGTTGGTAAGAGTTTTTAGTAAGTTTTGATGTCGAGTTGGTACAGACGACAAGTGTTAGTATGTGGAACTCTTCCTATCTTTCTTTGAGCATGAACCTTATAAAATGTGTGTACGGTGGACGTACTTATTTTAAATGAAATCGGATTCCTTGTAGTATATGAAAGATGTTACTTGATTTTAAGAGTATGAGTTACTTGGTTTTGAGAGTATAAGTACTTGGTTTTAAGAGTATATGTTACTTAGTTTTGAAAGTATAAGTTGCTTGATTTTATAAGTGGAAATGACTTGATTGATATAAAGAGAAGAGGTAACTTGATTTAAAGGTATGTGTTACTTGAGTTTAAAAGTGTAAGTAACTTGATTTTAAAAGTGAAAGTGTCTTGATGCTACAAGTGCTAGTATCTCGGGGTTTTATAAAGAAAAGAAGGTATGGTGAACGTACGTAGTACTTTTGGGTTCAACTCCCTTATATTGCATGATATGATTCTTTCTATAAGAATGGATGTACATAGTACTTTGGGTTCAATTTCCCTAATTTTACATGACATGATAATGCCTTGAGTTTTCTAAAATGATAGTTCATTCATTTTATTATATGTAGAGTCAAAAGATGTTTTTAAATTTCATTCGATTGCATTGATACACCGAGTCCCACAACAGGCCGGGTTATGTTATAGATGCAATACACCGAGTCCCGCAAATGAGTCGGGTTACTTCATATAAAGATCATTACACCGAGTCTCACAGATGGGTCGGGTTACGTTATACAAAAGATTACATTGAACCCTACAATGGGCCGGGTTATGTCATGTAGATGCATATACCGAGTCCCATCATGGTTCTGGTTACGTTATATTGCTGCATACACCGAGTCCCATAAATGGGCCGGGTTACGTCATATTACATCATCACACCGAGTCCTACAATGGGCCGGGTTATGTCACATATTGCATCATTACATCGAGTCCCAAAAATGGGCCGAGTTACATCACATGTTGAAGCATACACCGAGTTCCGCAAATGGGCCGGGTTACGTCACACATATTGATAATTACATCGAGCCCCAAAATAGGCCGGGTTACGTTATATTGATGATTCCATAGAGTCCTTCAATAAAGGACCGGTTTATGTTATATGAGATACGTTATCTATATGTATATGAACTTGATGATTCTCTGAGTAAGCACTCATGATGTTGATATGACTCGAATTGAAAAGATACGATTGATTTCATATTTTTAAATGGTATTGATTTCATAATTTGAAATGACACGGTTGGTCTCACTTTTAAAAAGGCATATTTTAAAAGGTACATTTGGCTCTTATTTATTATGGCACGATTGGATCTGATATTTGATTTTCATACTTGTCTCTGTCATTCTTTGTACAGTTATGATCATGTCTACTGTACTACATAATTACATATTTGGTACCTTGTTGTCGACTTCTTCGGGCCGTTCATGCCCGCAGGTATTAGGTACTCAGTTGTGTGATCCGCGAGCTTAGGATCTCCACTCAGCTTTCAGGGAGGTAGCTCCATTATTCTGGAGTTTGTCATGTTGGTACGAAGTTGTATTATGGTTTTATGTACATTCATGGGTACGGCGAGACCTTGTCCCATCACAATTATGTGTCCAAACTCTTAGAGGTCTGTATTCATATGTGGGCTGGACTTATGTACATATGTGGTTACTTTTTTGTTGTTATATATGTGATGGCAGCCTTGCCGGCTTTGCCTTTGTTCGAAAAAAAAGTGTTATTTAGCTTCCGCAGGTTACTTGTGTTGTATGAATAGAAGGGTGCCCAGGTAGGGCGCCAATCGCGGGCCCGGGGTTCGGGTCGTGACAACAGGTATACACATTACTGATACTGAAGAGTTACTGCAGTGGATAGTTGATTCAGGTGCGACTAATCACATGATAAGTGATTCTAAACACCTACATAATAACTTATTGACAGAAGGAACTGGGAAGGTACAATTTCCAACAGGAGATTCAGCTAGAATCTCACATGTTGGTTATTATCAACTTGGAAAAGGTGATGTTCTTAGAAATGTTCTGTGTGTGCCAGCATTCAAGTTTAACTTAATGTCAGGGTCGAAAGTGACTAAAGAGTTGAATTGTAGTGTCTCTTATTTTCCCTCATGTTGTGTGTTTCAGGATCTAGCATCTGGGAAGGTGAGGGAGATTGATAGTGAGAAAGATGGGATCTACATCTTGTGTTTGGATACTAAGAATCAGGAGAAGGAACTGAGGAAGTGTATGGCTGCTACTCAACATATAGATACAATGACATGGCACCAGAGACTATGTCATGTACCTATGACAGTGCTGAGAAAAATTTCTTTGTTCAAAGACAATGATAATTTCATTTTAAATAAGTGTGAGGTCTGCCCACTGGCTAGACAGATCAGATCTCCATTTCCTACTAGTATTAGTAGATCAACAAAGTCTTTTCAATTGCTACACTTAGATATTTGGGGACCATATAGAACTGAAACATACAATGGAATGAGGTACTTCTTAACCATTGTAGATGATTTTTCTAGATGGACATGGGTATTCCTAATGAGATTGAAATCTGATGTGTCTACTATTCTAAAAAAATTCTTTACTGAAGTTACTACACAGTTTGAATCTAAAATTCAGAGAATTAGATCAGACAATGGCACTGAATTTTTTAATCAGCACTGTAGGGAACTCTTTCAAACACTTGGGATTATACATGAGAGTTCTTGCCCATACACACCACAACAAAATGGGGTAGTTGAAAAGAAACACAGACACCTACTTGAGACAGCAAGAGCCATAAAATTTCAGGGTTGTTTACCAGACAGATTATGGAGGATGTGTATAGAAGCTGCAGCATATATCATCAATAGAATACCATCAACAGTCCTAAATAATGAGTCTCCTTACCACAAACTATACAACAAAACACTACAACTTAACCACTTGAGAGTTATATGTTGTTTATGTTTTGCTATTATACTTCATATACATGATAAGTTTAGTCCAAGAGCAGTTAGATGTGTCCTACTTGGCTATGCACCTACACAAAACGGATACAAACTCTATGATTTGGAGAATGGAGTTATTTTTGTTAGTAGGGATGTTCTGTTCAGGGAAGATACCTTTCCTTTTAAAATGGACAAAATGAGGAGTCATTGAATATAAAGGCACAAGAGCAGTTCTGTTATGAAGAACCGATGAATATTCCTATCACTAATGGTAATCCTGTCAGTGAATCAGTTTTTGCAGGAAAGGAACCAGCTTGCACAGGCACCTATGATGATCAAGAAACTATCCATACAGGTCAGAACACCAGTAGTTGTGCAGATGAGGCTGAACCACATGAGAACAATCAGATGGATTTGGTTAATGCACCTGCAGCAAGGAAATCAGGAAGGAGTAGCAGACCCCCTATTTGGCACAAGGACTACATCACTACAAAAGGATCTCACAATTGTCTGTATTCAATCTCTGATAGCATTACATATACAGGTCTATCTATTGCCTATCAACATTTTGTTGCAAAGGTGTCTATAGATACTGAACCATCAGGATACTCAGCTGCTGCCAAGGATCCCAGATGGGTTGCAGTTATGGAATCTGATATCCAAGCATTGGAGGATAATGGAACATGGGAATTAGTCAAGCTATCTGAAGGAAAGAAGGCAATTGATTGTAGGTGGGTCTACAAGATTAAATATAAAGCATCAGGGGAGGTCGAGAGGTTCAATGCCAGACTTGTAGCCAAGGGATACAACCAAAATGAGGGGATTGATTATCAAGAGACATTCTCACATGTGGTTAAGATGGCCACAATCAGGACAATGGTGTCCATTGCAGCAGTGCAGCATTGGAAGATACATCAAATGGATGTCTACAATGCATTCCTTCAAGGGATCTATCTGAAGAAGTGTGCATGACCCCAGAGGGATTCAATGCTACACACAGGAGTACACATGTCTGCAGGTTAAAGAAGTATTTATATGGCTTGAAACAAGCCTCTAGACAATGGAACATAAAGTTGACTACATCTCGGTTGACATCAGGTTTTACACAAAGCCATAGGGATTACTCTCTCTTTACAAGGAGGGAAAAGGAGAATATTGTGGTGGTGTTGGTGTATGTGGATGATCTTTTATTAACTGGCAAATATGCAGCTCTTATACAGTCCACAAAGGAAGCACTACAATCAACCTTCAAGATCAAAGACTTGGGAGAGTTGAAGTAATTTCTTGGAATTGAATTTGCAAGGAATTCACAAGGTATTCTAATGCATCAAAGGAAGTACGCACTTGAACTTATATCTGACATGGGATTGGAAGGAGCCAAACCTGTTGCTTTTCCTATGGAACCAAATCAGAAGCTCACTACTGTTGAACTGGACAAGCTCATTGATACCAGTTCTGGATCACCACAGGGAGTTGATGATTTGTTGAGTGACTCTGGTGTATATAGAAGACTAATTGGAAGATTGTTGTACTTAACCACTACGAGACCAGACATTACATTTGCAGTAAACTCACTCAGCCAATTCATGCAGACACCAAAGACTTCTCATATGGAAGCTGGTCTTAGACTTGTTAAATACATTAAACAAACACCAGGAATGGGCATTCTTATGTCCAGTTCCATTAATTGTGTCCCTCAGCTCAAGATGTATTGTGATGCAGACTGGGGAGGATGTGTCACCACTAGAAGACCAGTCACTGATTATTTGGCAATGTATGGATCATCACCAATTTCCTAGAAATCAAATAAACGAGACACAACATCCCGGAGTTCAGCAGAAGCAGAATATAGGGCTATGGCCTCTGCTGTTGCTGAAGCTGTTTGGCTGATAGGACTATTTCAAGAGTTGGGAGTTGATATATCCAAACCAGTGGCAGTATTCACAGATAGTAAATCTGCCATTCAGATCGCTGGCAACCCAGTCTTCCACGAAAGAACAAAGCATATAGAAACCGATTGTCACTTTATTAGAGAGAATACAAGGTGGATTGATCAATGCTCAGTTCATATCCACGAAGGAGCAGCCAACTGACATACTAACAAAAGCATTGAGTAGACAACAACATACTTCCTTACTGCCCAAGCTAGGCTTGAAGAACATCTTCATACATCCTAGCTTGAGGGGAGGTGTAAAAGTATAATAGACATTGAAGCTAATTATGGTTAGAATTTGGTGTTGTAACTAACCATAGTTAGAGGAGGTTAACTAGTTTGTTATAAGTGTAGTTAGGGTGGTTACTAGTTAATCATGGTAGATTAGCATAATGGGCAGATATTTGCCCTTGTATATAAATACAATGTACACATGTGTATCACAATTAATTTAATATAATTCTTTCTATCTTCCTCTCACTTCCATCTTCTCTCTCGATCATCATCTCCTTCTCTCAACTCTCAACTGTCCGCTTCTTCCTCTTCTCCTTCTTATCTCCTTCTTCTTCCTTCTTCATCATAATGTAATCAGGACATCGACAGGACCCCCTAGTTATATTATTCACGCTCCAATTAACAAGGTCTGGGCGTGCGGGGAGTGTTAAGAGTCTCACATCGGATATGAAATTGAAACATGGACTCCTTATATGGACTTGGACAATTCTCACTCTACAAGCTAGTTTTTGGGGTCGAGTTAGGCCCAAGATCCATTATTTATAATGAGTACAAACAATGAAAATAGTTTGTTGTAGAAATGCAGGTAGGACTGCGAATAATAGACTTTTATGGTTCGGCCCTTTCTCGAATTCCGCGTATAGCGGAACTTAATGTATCGGATTGCCTTATTTAACTTAAATAAATTTGTAAATTTTATTGACTATACTTGTTAATTAGTATAGTGTTTAAAGTAGAAAATTCCAATGTTTTAATGGGCAATTTGTCTCATTACCTCTGACGTGTTCTTATACAGTTATGGCACAGTGTTGTCTAAGAAGTGAGCCAATTTGTTGGTTAGTAGCGTTATAGTAAATGAAATATGCTTTTGTGACATTCCAATAATTTGACTCGAGTCTCATTTATATCACAACGTTTCTACTTTTTGTTATGATGTCATTTTCTAATCATTTCTAGCAAAAGAACGGAAGAAGGTACACTTAGCAGAGGCTGATGCAACCTTTGTTCAATCATGAGTTTAACGAGAGCTCGCCTTAGATTTGGAATGTCCTAAGCCATTATAAAGTTTTCTCTCTCTCTTCACAAAAAATAGTTAACAAATAACTATACTTACTTAAATATATGATTAAAAAAAATTAACATAATATAATAAAAATTGTGGTTGCAACCTTATTCAAAATTATATTGCTAAGTAACAAGAATATTATCTGATGAGTATACGAGCATTGCTATTAAAATATTATCCTTCTCGCCTTTTTGCTAGCAAAATCATTTATCAAGCTTTCGAAATTGGAATTCACTAGCATTTCCTTCTCAATTGATATCATAGCTAATCCATTTAACATTTCTTGTGACATAGTCGAACGAAGATACAACTTGATCAACTTTAGTTTTGAAAAACTTCTTTCTCCGGAAGCGACTGTCACTGATATTGTTAACAAAATTCTATAAGCAATTGTGGCATTCGAGTAGCAACCATTCATATTCTTCAAAAAGTTCAACATCTCAATTGTTTTTTTATTTCCGCGGGTATGCATTCTTTTAGAACTCTTAACTCAAGAAATAAGACATTCTCATCGATATCAGAAATAAAATCACGCTTCAAAAAATTTCCAAATTAATGCATGAAGTCTTCAACATGTCGTCGC
The DNA here is from genome assembly GCA_029844215.1 of Przewalskia tangutica. Taxonomy (NCBI): domain Eukaryota; kingdom Viridiplantae; phylum Streptophyta; class Magnoliopsida; order Solanales; family Solanaceae; genus Przewalskia; species Przewalskia tangutica. The sequence goes on from CM056732.1 coordinate 31,031,426, forward strand.
TCGCGAACTTCAACTTTCTCACAAACAGAAATCCAAAAGTGTTATCATATATTTGAAAGTGATCAAATATGAATTGAAATGGCGTATCAACATAATCCATTAAGCATATAAAATAGTCAACTTTAAATTATTGTTCCGCGGAGAGAACGGAATATTCTTCGATATTTTCATAAAACTGTCGCTTTCTCTTTGTTGGGCGTTTGTCGCGAAAATTAGGTTCAACCCCCCAATTCAGATGCCAATTTTTTAGCTTCAGCCATACCCGTTTTAAAACCATTTTTTCTGCAATTTTGAAAATAAGAAATCAACCCTTTTAGTTGCGTAATGCAACCTCAATATCCATATTTTCTCATTGTAAGAGCTTGCTAACAGTATTAATGGAGTATAACATATCATGTCAAATGATCATACTAAATAAAAACTCAAAGCTCAAAATTTCCAATAAGACTTGAACTTCACTCCGTATTTTAGGATCATCTCTTATTTTTTGTAACTGGATTAGAGCATCTCTTATCATGGAAATTTGAAACCTGATTACAAGAAGAAGAAAATTAGATTTTGAGAAAAAAACTAAAATAAACAAATAAAATAGTACTTGATTGCAGATACGCTATCAATACGACTTTCCCCACGAGTTTCAAACAACTTGCAACAAAAGCAAAAAACCTTATTCAATATTTTTGAATGTACGAGCCATTGTCGATTTTGTTTCTCCCCATTTTCCAATACCTGAGTGTAATTGGAGTTTGAGAAGTGTCTATTGTTATCATCACGAGGATAATCGTCATCTTCAATATTCTCCCTCATAGGACCTTTCTCAACTATGAAGTCTCAAAAATTGATTCCAAACTTATCCCAATGCGTAGGATCATTAATGTTTGGAGGCTCATTCTCAACATTCTCATCATTGGTGTCAACATGATCTTCTATTGTTTCAATGATTTCATTCTCAACATTCTCATCATTGGTGTCAACATGAGTCATTATTTCAACCTCTTCTAGTAACTTTTCAAGGTCTATATTTGTGTCTTGCCCCTCAGTATTTTCTCTGCCCTCAACATTATTAATTGGATTCAGAAACTTATAAAGACCACCGCCTTTAGCATATTCTTTTGCGAATTCATCCCTATCTTTTTTCTTCTAACTATTTTGAGCACCGGACGGTTATTTTATCATAATTACGGTCCTGACTGAACAAAAAAAACTTAAATCATTGCGGTCCTGAATGGACAATAAAAAACCAATAAAAATCTCATATTATTATAAAACAACAAAAAATTAGTAATCTAGTTACATACTGCTCATGAACCTTCAACAATTCTAACAACAAAAATCTAAATTAAATAGAGAGCAAAAACAAAACAAACAGATAATTTAGATTTAGAGCTATACCTAGCAGAAAAACTTTAAATTGCTAGGGACCTAAGGTTTTGAATTCTTGATTTTGTTTGACTTAATATCGGCGCAGAAGTTCAGGTTGATATAAGAGAGTTGAGAGAGACTCTTAGCTCATCTACAAAGGTGATGAAAATGAAACCAAAAGTTTAATTTCTGAACTAGCTAAGGTGAGTGGTAGAGAGAAAACTTTTGTAAACCTAGTGAATAATGATTTGTTATTTGAGTTTATATGAAGAATTTTATTAGAGATTCTTTAGAGCCCAAAAAGATGTGAGGAATGTGTATTTTGACCCCTAAAGTTTTGATTATTGTTGTATTTAATAGTGATTTTTTTTCCAAAAAAATATGCCCTAAATATTTTCCAAAATATGATGCCCTAAGCTATTGCATTGGATGTGTTGACACCCAATTTTGACCCTCCCGTCCAGTCATTAACTATAAAATTACACTAATTTTTAAAATAATTTTTTAATAATAAAATGCAACAATAAAACATTAATACACGCATAAATAAGCAATCTAATAATGGCACCACATTCTACGTAGAGTATTAAGCACTCCTTGAGTCTCACATCCGCATTCGTCATTTTAATAACAAGCAATTTCATTAATATTATTCGTAATTTAAGCCCTATTTCCCATTAATTAAACTCAAATAATTCTTAAATGATAATTAATATTAATAAATACGTAAATAAATAATTTAGCAATGACGTCGTGTCAAATAGCATAATCGCATTTATTAATTATTGTAGCACCTAAAGTCGTATTAAGATAATTTAATTTTAGCTTAAATAATGATAAATAATGCACAATAAATAAGATCTTTAAATAATAGCATCGCATTTATAAAAGCATTTAGGCAATCCTTAAATATCGTATCTGCATTTAGCATTTCATAAACAATCTAAACCCCATTCAATTTAATTTAACATCGCAAAATACGCATAATAAATAAGATTTTAATAACGGCATCGCATCATAAAACATTAAGCACTAATTAAATAGCACGCCCGCATTTATTATTGTAATAATAAAAATCCAAGCTAAAACTAATAAAACACCTAGGGTTGTATTTAAATAATTTAATTTACCACTAATTAAATAATACACCTAATACCTAAACTCTACCCAACCCAAAACTAATACCCAATTAATAACACACTACCCCAAATTAAAATTAATACCTAGTAACTACCAGCCCAAACGCACAGCCCACAACTATCAGCTGACCCGGCCCAAACCCTCATATATTAAGCCCACATCGCCAGCAGCCCAAAAATTTCACCCTGACTTCATCTTCTAAAAAACGAAAAGGATACCTAAACCTAAAAAAAAAAAGATCTGCCGCACCCCCTACCCCCGCACTCCATCGCCGCACTTTCCCCTGCCGAGATTCTCGCCTGAGAATCCGGCGACCTTTCCTTACCCATGCACCCAGCCAGCTCACTGAGATCCCTACCTAAAAATCGCACTAAATCATTCCAAATCTCGCCCGAATCTCTCAAAAAATCAAACCAAATAACCCATCGATTTCTCGCCCTATTTTTGCATCCCGAAAGGGGTATAAATAAGGGAACTTTCATAAGACAAGGGGCATGGGTCGATAGGAACCGAGACTCCCCCTTTCACCGTAAAAAATCAATCAATATGCACATGCATGTGTATGGAACAGCGAAGAACCCGTCCAGAAATTTAACTACGAGATCAGCAGAGGGAGAACAAACGAAAAACCTGGGAAGAAAAGCAATCTCTTCTCACAGTCAAAAAAACCAAGAAAAACAAATCAGTCACGAGAGCATAAAAAAATTGCAATTTTAAAAGCAAAATCGTCCAAAGCTTCCCTCAAATCGCATCGCAACTCCGAGTGGATCGATGACTTGATACGTTGTCTCGGTTCGCTGTCCGGAGAAGGTAGAATCAGTCCCCTTTAAATCTAATGTGTTTTCCGTATCTGATGCATTCTCATGAATTTTCTGAATGTCAAAATGGTTAGTAATGCTTCCTGATATTATCGACTATTGTATTCAAACTATGTCGCATGAATTTCGTGTCTTGGGATTATGTGATAAATGCGAAGCATAGTTCTGTCGTAGAAGCTAGGATTTGTGATAGTCGAAGCTTATATGTGATTATAAGTATTTGTAATCCTGCATCGGCCCCGGAATTGTTTATCTGAATCAGCAATGGTCAATAGAACATCACTGGAACGTTGTGTTTATCTGGTCAATAGGACACCCCCTATATATTGAGCCAAATACAGGTTTTACTCTAAGCAGTATATCTAATATACACGACATATGAATGATGGTGTGCTTATTTCAGTCGTACATGTTTTACCGGAGTATAAGACAAGTGAATGAACTATTGTGAAAGTTATTTGTCAAAATGGTATTTGGTAAAATTGTTAAGTCAGTTCTGTCAAAGTACCTGGACTCCATCAGCTTAGTAAAGGGAGGAATAATAAAATATTATACAAGAGAATGGAATTTACCTTGTGATTGGACTGTTAAAGGAATTTAAGGATCATAAAATGCATTTCATTCTTCTCTTTCGCTGGAATATTATCATCTTAAGCTTTCTATGCGTAAGTAATATATAGTTTGCAAATCATCATGGAACTTCATGAAAGGGGAAATGAACCTGTACTACTGTTACAAGATGCATTTATCTCATTAATTGCAAGTGGAACGAACCAGTATCTTGTTATCTCGGCTGCTGTAATTTTATGATAACTATATCATATATACATATATATATTCTGAATCTTTGGTATATCCCAGTCCCTTTCTGTGCCCAAAGGCATGAATTTGGGTATACACATCTAGGATGTTAATTCTCGTTACTGGGGCTCATCACATTTGGATCGATTTGTTATAAAAATCTGAAATCATTGTTGAGCCTGCCCATTTGGCTTGGGCTGCCGAGTAAGAATGTGTGTACATATCTATTTTTTTTAAAACGAATGTGTCATGTTTACTTGCATTATTAATATGATTTGGATATGTACTAATCCTTATCTTTTCTTTCTCTTTTACATGGCATGCACCTGAGCAAAATGAGGAGTCTCATGGCGAGACTCATCACAAGCTACAACAAATGAAGACCCGCATCTATGTGCATTCTCTACCCACGTCGGAAATTCCAACCCGCGGGCGAAAGGACATCGCCATTCTTTGAGTCATCCTTATTAATTCATATCCCCACCCCATTTATTTGTTATAATTATTTGACTAACGCTACTCTAATTAGTAGGACACCTAGAATAGTTAAACCTTGAATCAATAATTAGAAAGTAATTGAGTATTAGAAATTTGGTCTTCCCCTAGTTGCTTATTTAGGATTGTCATGCATGTCGGAATATATTTTTATCATTGCAAAGAGTAATTAAAAACTAAACTATATTTTTGCATAATTAACAAAGCAAATTCATAAACAACTAACTTTCCCTTTATTTTCCATTTCCAAAAAGAGTATTTTATAAACAACATTAATGCATATTTTGGAACTTTATACTATGTTTTATGTCATGCCTACTTCCGTAAATGCATTTTATCAAGAAACTGTTCTTGCATTATTACCTTTGCATTATACTATGCAATATAAATTTTATCTAATATATCAAATTTATATGTTCTTTAAGTATCTTATGAACACATATTTTCATCCAAAATTAATTCCACTTTATAAAACCATAAACCTTTTATGTCATCAAAGAACACATTTTTTTCTTACTTTATACAAAACACTAGCAACATTCTTTTACTTCAAATACTCTTTTTTAAACATGTCTTTCTTAGCATAATTAACCTAGGTTTGAACGGACAACCGCAAGTTAGCGGATCCTTTAGGGTGCCTAACCCCTTCCCTTCAGGATAATAAAGAACCCTTACTCAGAATCTCACACTAGTTTTGCAGACCATTAAAATGGAGTTAATGTTGACTTCAACCTAGTTGACATTTATGTGTCCTAATTCACCCAAACTAATTAGGTGACGACTCTGCGAACCCTTTAGCACTTAGCACCTTTTTAAACTTTAACATCCTTAGCACCCTACTTTGACCTTTTAGCACCTCTTTAGCACTTCTAGCACCCTTTTAACATCTTAGCACATTTTGGCACTTTATTTTTTATTTTCTAACATCTTATTAAGCAGGATTCGCTAGGAGTAAAATAAATGTCGCGGTCGGAAAAGGGCGTGACAGAAATGACGACTCCGCTGGGGACTTAAAGTTCTTAACCACAACAAACCTAGGGTTATTATTTGGCATTATTTTTGCATTTAATTTCTATGTACTGTATTTTGTTTTATTTGTTTTAATTGCTATGTTCTTTACTGCTTTCCTTAAACTAGCATTCCGCTCATATTTCTTCCACTCTGGAAAATTCACACTATCACACACTCACGCGCTGGTGTGCTTCGCGCACTCGCAAATTTCTTTAAAAAAAATATCCAAATTTTAGGAGAGTTGGCGCCTGCACGGAGTTAGATCGGTTCGTCTGATCAGTCGCGTAGCCTTCTCACTCGAGTTGTCCGCTCGTGAACCTTGCGTCTAGTAAAGCCAAATCTTAGAAACTCCGGATAGAGCTATACCACCCTTTATTTTAAGGCATGCATGCATTTACCTTAGGTGGGTCGGTCCTTGGTATCGACACCACAATTAGGAAAAACACCAAACTTGTCGACGGGTATCTCAACCCAACGACCAACCAACGTATTATGTGTAGCGTGACAATGATAGACAAATCCAAATCTTATCATGACATGCCAAAATTGGAAAAAAAGTGCACCGTCATTTGGTCGTCATTTCCAACGAAAGCATTACAGTTGGACGGCTTGGACAAATCTATCATAACCTCGCATATGTGACGTTTAGGCCTCCCACTAGCATAAAAGAGGTCCCAAACATGTTAGAGCATGCGCTTGATTTGCAATTTGCTTATTATTATATATTGCCTGCAATTCTTTGCACATTATACTAACTTGGTTTGCTTGATTTGTTAGAGGTTATTTTGCCTAGCCTATCCCCAAAAGGTTGATTCGCGTTGACTGGTAGAAGCACAATCATCCAATAAATGACTAATCCAGAGGCACCAGAACGAAGCATCTTAGGACTCGTCCCCGTTCGTGGAGAGGATGCATAGGCGTTAGAAAGGAGAAACACCAATGATCAACACTTCTCCAAACTATTGCAGCAAATGGAAATCATGCAAGCCGAAATAGAAAGGCTCCGAAATATCACAAACCTGTCTATTAGCTTGAATGCACCACTCCCAGAGCAAAGGACAAATGCAATCGTGTCACAAGCCCTTGAGCCTCCACTTCTCCAAAGCTCCCATGAGCGCAACATACCACCACACCAAAATGTCACCCGCCCGGTCAATTTGCAAACCGACCTCCAAAATGATCCGTTTAATACATACATATCTCAACCTCCACCTACTTATATCTCCCCACTCAGCCCAAATTGCCAAGCCACCCAATACGAGCAGAGGACACGCATCACTAGTCCTAACAAACAATATGGGGGATTCGCACATCCGACCAAAAGCCAACCATTTATTATGCATGCATCCTCTCAAAAGACAGATCAATACAAGGAAGTGGAGCGGCAGACTCGAGCTAGAGCTGATGAAAATGTGGCAAAAGAAATCTGTAGCTTGAAAGAGACAATCAAAAGCATTCAGATGAACAAGGGGGAGGAAGGTTTAGAATATGAAAACTTATGTATGCACCCCGACGTCGAATTACTGTGGGGTACAAGGTGCCCAGATTTGACATGTTCGATGGAAAGGGGAATCCTCGAGCTCATCTAAGGTCATATTGCGATAAATTGATTGGAGTTGGGAAAAATCAAGCAATCATCATGAAAGCTCATCGAATCTAACCGTGGCGGTAGTACACATGCCAAGACCCTCGAAAATGGGACGGTTGGAATGCCATGGCACAAGATTTTATGGATAGATTCAGATTCAACACTGACATTGTCCCGGATAGATTTTATCTTATGAAACTCGAAAAGAAATCCACAGAAACTTTCAGGGAATACGCCCTGAGGTGGCGGTAAGAAGCAGCAAAGGTTCAACCTCCAATGACAGAGAGCGAAATGGCCACCTTGTTCTTGCAGTCGTTAAAAGACGCGACGTATTATGAAAGGATGATCAGTGTAATTGGACGAAGTTTTGCAGAAGTCGTAAGAATGGGCGACTTCGTGGAAGAAGGCTTTAAGACAAGCAGGATTACAAACTTGACAGCCCTACAAGCAACTAGCAGAGCAATGCAGTCAGATTCCATAGGAGGTACCTCGCAGAGGAAAAGGGATGCATCACCCACTGTCATGGTTATTCAGGAACATAGGCCAGAACAACTTCCAGTGTATCAAAGCTCACCTCCTTCTTGCTATAACCAAAACACTCAAAATCCACAGTCATATTATCAGCACTGCGCTACCCCATATCCCGTTTACCATACCCAACCAGCATATCCAAAATACTCACCACAATCACGAACCCGCACATCAAACGGACCCAAACCCCGCATAGATGCTGAGAGAAAGCCAACCAGAACCTATACACCTTTAGCCGAACCCATAGCCCAAGTGTATGAAGGCGAAGCGCAGGAATACTCGGCCAATTCGTAAATACCCCGTGCCTACTTCTCGAGGGCACGATAAAACCAAACATTGTGCATACCACTCCGGTGTCGAGGAGCACGACATCAAAAATTGCTATACACTCAAGGACAAAATAGAGGAGTTAATCGAAGAGGGAGTCATTCAGCTGAAAGATGCTCCTCTCAGGGTAAACAATAACCTTCTTCCCGGTTATGAAGATGCCCATGTGAGCATGATAGCTAAAGATGGAGAAAACAGTCTGGAAGGGACTATTACGCCAGCCCGAAAAGGGAAGAAAGTTGAATCATCGACCAACCGCTAGAAAAGGGGGTGCTCCTTGCCGGAGATTGTTTAACCATTGAATAAGTCATTCGTCTAGTTGTGTGTTGCAAGAGATGATCCTGCTGAAGACTCGACCATTGAAGACACAGAGCAAGAAGAAGTGGACTCGTGCCACTTGCGCCCGAGTCCTGAAATAGTTAGTTTAATATATTTTGCCCTTTATATGTAATAAAATGGAACTACGTTTGACCTGATTCCCTTGGCGGATACGTAGGCGGCCGTTTCGGCTTCGGTCCCACCTTTAGAAATTTTAATTTCACCCAATTTCGCTTGTAATGAACTACGTCATGACCTGATTCTCTCACGGGGATACGTAGGCGGCCTAAATCGGCTTCGGTCACACCATTAGGAAACCTTCCCTTATTTTGAAAATAACGAAAATACACATAATATACAAGAAACCCCATTGAGACCCACTTTAGGCCAAACACCCTTTGCATATTCAGAACTGGGACAAGGTAGGAAATCAGGCAGGGGTTATGAGTCCAAACAAGGCAGACGTCCGAGCACTAAGAGTCAAAACTACAAAGTCAATGTGAATCAACCGCCCCCCTCAAACTCACAAATTTTCTTTGAGCGCACAACAAAAGTTTCTTCATATTAGCAGAAGCAGAAAATACAACAAAAGTTCTTCATATTAGCGAAGCGAAAGAAGCGTGACGAAGCGATGTATATCAACAATCAAAATTCAAATCCCGCAACAAAGTCTAGCGCATCAGCTCGGGCCTAGAGTCAAATTGCAATTTATGCAGTGTACAAACGCACAACAAAGACATCATGACAATCCATACGGTTCACATATCGGCATTCGCAACACCCCACATATCATACAGGGACGACATCTATACTCACAGAATTGCATTTCTCATATATTTATCATTCCGTTTTAACAGTTATCCACTAATTTTTTCTCAAGCTTAGCTTGTAGAAGCATTTATTCTACAGGAGCGGAAGAACACGTCGAGCAACGACGCCGAAGACCTACGTCTCACGGGCGACGCCATCAAGACTACGCTCACGCAACGGCCGGCAATACGCCCGTGCAACGCGGCGTCATCAGCATTACGTCTACGCAATGACGCCCCCAACATCTGCAACAACGACACCTTCATCACATTACAACATCCCTACTCACAAGATCACATTCAAGCTCTATTATTTTTGTCTTAAAATTTATGCACTAATTTTTAAGCTTTAGCCTACAGGGTCTTTAATTTACAGGAGCAGCATCCAGAAGTCCGTGCAGAGGCTACATCAGCATTAACAACATTCAACAATCATTCGCATCATCTAGCAAATCCGTGCAGAGACGATATCGGCAACCGCAACATCCCGCAAGTCCGGGCAGAGACGACATCAACATTCGCAACGTCCTACACATCATACAAAATAGTAGCATCAACACAAATACATATTCATCAACATCGTGTTCGAAACGACGCCCAAGTCCGAAAACGACGCCATGTCTAAAAACGACGCCAAGTCCGAAAAAGACGTCATGTCCGAAAACGACGCCATGTCCAAAAACGACGCCAAGTCAAAAAATGACGTCATGTCCGAAAATGACGCCAGTCCGAAAACGACGCCATGTCCGAAAACGACGCCAGTCCGAAAACTACGCCATGTCCGAAAACGACGCCATGTCCGAAAACGACGCCATGTCCGAAAACGACGTCATGTCCGAAAACGACGCCAACGACGCCATGTCCGAAAACGACGCCATGTCAAAAAACGACGCCATGTCCAAAAACGACGCCAAGTCCGAAAACGACGCCGAGTCCGAAAACGACGCCGAGTCCGAAAACGACGCCGAGTCCGAAAACGACGCCGAGTCCGAAAACGACACCAAGTCCGAAATCGACGCCGAGTCCGAAAATGACGCCGAGTCCGAAAACAACGCCGAATTCGAAAACGACGCTAAGTCCGAAAACGACGCCGAGTCCGAAACGACGTCCATACGAAAACGAAGCCACGTCCAAAACGACGTCATCAGCATACCACATCTACGCAAGGACGATTTCTCTACTCTCAAAATTACATTTCTTATTCATGCTTTATTATCCTGTCTTAGAAGTTATGCACTAACTCTTTCTTGAGCTTTAGTCTACAGGGCTAGTTGCAGCAAGGACAACATATCCGCAATCGCAACACGTCCGTGCAAGGACAAAATCACAGCATTTGCAGCATCACGTCAACACAATCGGAATCACATTTTACAGGATAACATTTCTACTCATACAGTTACATTATCAATAAATTTTGACGTAACAGTTATGCACTAACCGTTTGCTTAAGTCTTAGCATGCAGGAGCAGGAGCACACCGTAGATTTTCTCTTACAACGAACCGGGACAATTTGTTGGGGGGCCAACCTTCCCAACGAATGGAAGAAGCGGCCTCAAGCGTTGGTCCACTCATTCCGCATCACCATAAACCCAGCATCATAAGTCGATACCGGTACACCCTTAAGTTCGAGCTAGTTTATTTTTATTTTAATATCACGCCGACCCAGTGTCGTCATAACTCGACACTGAGACAAATTTTGAGTCCGCGTTAGCCCGCCTTGATGTTTGACCATGGTAGCCCAGCGTTGTCATAACTCGACACTGGGACAAAATTTTGAATTTGCGTCTTAATTGCCCAACATTTTTAATTCTGAGGATCAAGACAAAATTGGCTATAAGTCAACGTATTTGTCTGAAGACTCTTCCATCATCTCCACACAAAGAGGGACAAGTTGTTGACACCCAATTTTGACCCTCCCGTCCAGTCATTAACTATAAAATTACACTAATTTTTAAAATATTTTTTTAATAATAAAATGCAACAATAAAACATTAATACACGCATAAATAAACAATCTAATAATGGCACCGCATTCTACGTAGAGTATTAAACACTCCTTGAGTCTCACATCCGCATTCGTCATTTTAATAACAAGCAATTCTATTAATATTATTCGTAATTTAAGCCATATTTCCCATTAATTAAAACTCTAACAATTCTTAAATGATAATTAATAATAATAAATACGTAAATAAATAATTTAGCAATGACGTCGTGTCAAATAGCATAATCGCATTTATTAATTATTGTAGCACCTAAAGTCGTATTAAGATAATTTAATTTTAACTTAAATAATGATAAATAATGCACAATAAATAAGATCTTTAAATAATAGCGTCGCATTTATAAAAGCATTTAGGCAATCCTTAAATATCGTATCTGCATTTAGCATTTCATAAACAATCTAAACCCCATTCAATTTAATTTAACATTGCAAAATACGCATAATAAATAAGATTTTAATAACGGCATCACATCATAAAACACTAAGAACTAATTAAATAGCACGACCGTATTTATTATTGTAATAATAAATATCCAAACTAAAACTAATAAAACACCTAGGGTTGTATTTAAATAATTTAATTTACCACTAATTAAATAATACACCTAATACCTAAACTCCACCCAACGCAAAACTAATACCCAATTAATAACACACTACCCCAAATTAAAATTAATATCTAGTAACTACCAGCCCAAACGCACAGCCCACAACTATCAGCTGACCCGGCCCAAACCCTCATATATTAAGCCCACATCGCCAGCAGCCCAAAAATTTCACCCTGACTTCATCTTCTAAAAAACGAAAAGGATACCTAAACCTAAAAAAAAGAGATATGTCGCACCCCCTACCCCCGTACTCCATCGCCGCACTTTCCCCGGCCGAGATTCTCGCCTGAGAATTCGGCGACCTTTCCTTACCCATGCACCCAGCCAGCTCACTGAGATCCCTACCTAAAAATCGCACTAAATCATTCCAAATCTCGCCCGAATCTTTCAAAAAATCAAACCAAATAACCCATCGATTTCTCGCCCTATTTATGCATCCCGAAAGGGGTATAAATAAGGGAACTTTCATAAGACAAGGGGCATGGGTCGATAGCAACCGAGACTCCCCCTTTCACCGTAAAAAATCAATCAATATGCACATGCATGTGTATGGAACAGCGAAGAACCCGTCCAGAAATTTGACTACGAGATCAGCAGAGGGAGAACAAACGAAAAACCTGGGAAGAAAATCAATCTCTTCTCACAGTAAAAAAACCAAGAAAAACAAATCAGTTACGAGAGCATAAAAAAATTGCAATTTTAAAAGCAAAATCGTCCAAAGCTTCCCTCAAATCGCATCGCAACTCCGAGTGGATCGACGACTTGATACACTGCCTCGGTTCGCTGTCCGGAGAATGTAGAATCAGTCCCCTTTAAATCTAATGTGTTTTCCGTATCTGATGCATTCCCATGAATTTTCTGGGTGTCGAAATGGTTTATTAATGCTTCCTGATATTATCGACTATTGTATTCAAACTATTTCGCATGAATTTCGTGTCCCCCTATATATGTGATAAATGCGAAACATTGTTCGGCCGTAGAAGCTAGGATTTGTGATAGTCGAAGCTTATATGTGATTATAAGTATTTGTAATCCTGCATCGGCTCTGGAATTGTTTATCCGAATCAGCAATGGTCAATAGAACATCACTGGAACGTTGTGTTTATCTGGTCAATAGGACACCCCATATATATTGAGCCAAATACAGGTTTTACTCTAAGCAGTATATCTAATATACACGACCTATGAATGATGGTGTGCTTATTTCAGTGGTACATGTTTTACCGGAGAATAGGGCAAGTGAATGAACTATTGTGAAAGTTATTTGTCAAAATGGTATTTGGTAAAATTGTTAAGTCAGTTCTGCCAAAGTACCTGGACTCCATCAGCTTAGTAAAGGGAGGAATAATAAAATATTGTACAAGAGAATGGAATTTACCTTGTGATTGGACTGTTAAAAGAATTTAAGGATCATAAAATGCATTTCATTCTTCTCTTTCGCTGGAATATTATCATCTTAAGCTTTCTATGCATAAGTAATATATAGTTTGCAAATCCTCATGGAACTTCATGAAAGGGGAAAATGAACATGTAATACTGTTACAAGATGCATTTATCTCATTAATTGCAAGTGGAACGAACCAGTATCTTATTATCTCGGCTGCTGTAATTTTATGATAACTATATCATATATACATATATATATATTCTGAATCTTTGGTATATCCCAGTCCCTTTATGTGCCCAAAGGCATGAATTTGGGTATACACATCTAGGATGTTAATTCTCGTTACTGGAGCTCATCACAGTTGGATCGATTTGTTATAAAAATCTGAAATCATTGTTGAGCCTGCCCATTTGGCTTGGGCTGCCGAGTAAGAATGTGTGTACATATCTATTTTTTTTAAAAACAAATGTGTCATGTTTACTTGCATTATTAATATGATTTGGATATGTATTAATCCTTATCTTTTCTTTCTCTTTTACATGGCATGCACCTGAGAAAAATGAGGAGTCTCATGGCGAGACTCATCACAAGCTACAACAAATGAAGACCCGCATCGATGTGCATTCTCTACCCACGTCGGAAATTTCAACCCGCGGGCGAAAGGGCATCGCCATTCTTCGAGTCATCCTTATTAATTCATATCCTCATCCCATTTATTTGTTGTAATTATTTGACTAACGCTACTCTAATTAGTAGGACACCTAGAATAGTTAAACCTTGAATCAATAATTAGAACGTAATTGGGTATTAGAAATTTGGTCTTCCCCTAGTTGCTTATTTAGGATTGTCATGCATGTCGGGATATATTTTTATCATTGCAAAGAGTAATTAAAAACTAAACTATATTTTTGCATAATTAACAAAGCAAATTCATAAACAACTAACTTTCCCTTTATTTTCCATTGCCAAAAAGAGTATTTTATAAACAACATTAATGCATATTTTGGAACTTTATACTATGTTTTATGTCATGCCTACTTCCGTAAATGCATTTTATCAAGAAACTGATTCTTGCATTATTACCTTTGCATTATACTATGCAATATATATTTTATCTAATATAGCAAATTTATATGTTCTTTAAGTATCTTATGAACACATATTTTCATCCAAAATTAATTCCACTTTATAAAACCATAAACCTTTTATGTCATCAAAAAACACATTTTTTTCTTACTTTATACAAAACATTCGCAACATTCTTTTACTTCAAATACTCTTTTTTAAACATGTCTTTCTTAGCATAATTAACCTAGGTTTGAACGGACAACCGCAAGTTAGAGGATCCTTTAGGGTGCCTAACCCCTTCCTTTCAGGATAATAAAGAACTCTTACTCAGAATCTCACAATAGTTTTGCAGACCATTAAAATGGAGTTAATGTTGACTTTAACCTAGTTGACATTTATGTGTCCTAATTCACCCAAACTAATTAGGTGGCGACTCCGCGAACCCTTTAACACTTAGCACCTTTTTAAACTTTAACATCCTTAGCACCCTACTTTGACCTTTTAGCACCTCTTTAGCACTTCTAGCACCCTTTTAACATCTTAGCACATTTTGACACTTTATTTTTTATTTTCAAACATCTTATTAAGCAGGATTCGCTAGGAGTAAAATAAATGTCGCGGTCTGAAAAGAACGTGACAGGATGCTTTGGCTCAGGGCCGGTACTAAGTTTAACCAAACTCAATACTTTTAACACTGAGTTTATAATTGCAAAAATTGTTAAAATCTTAAGAAATATTATTACATTTTGAATTTATAATTTTCAAAATATAATGAATTTAGTGTTACGAATCTTAAATTTTCTTGGTCATCGTAATACATGTATGATAGGTACCTGTGGATATGGAACATTAAATAAAATACAAATAAACTAAATAAAACATGAATGTCAATTCTGTTTTCGAATGTCATGAATAATGTCGTCTGACAACGGTAACAACACAGTAGTAAAAACATAAATCTTTGAAGAGTAAAAAGCAACGGAAATTAAATGACACAAATATTTTAAATTTTCATAAGTTATATTTAAAATATAACTTATGATGGTCAATGACCAAAAGTATTGTATATATTATATACAATAGAGTAAATTCCTTCTTTTACAATATTACAAAAATACACCAAAAATGAATTAAAAATGGTGAAGTCGCAGATGACTTCTGCCAGAAAAATCTACATAAATAGACATAGACAATATCTCATTACAAGTGTTTCAATACAAAACAAATCTAGAATCTAAGCAACAATTATAATGTTGAACAGAATGTTGTCGACACGCTCAGACAACACTTGTGATCCAGATTTCTAAGATGAATTCCCGAGAGCTCTCTTGATATTTTTAATTTTTTATTCTTGATATCGATTCACTGCAGCAGCCTCTCTATTTATAGTAGAAAGTCTTCCTTGAAAAGCTCGTTGAATCATTGTGATGGTTGAGAGAAATATGGGCAGCTGATATGTTTGTTGGAGAAGATCATGGAGCAAAATCCTCAAACTTCTTGGACTTGTTCCTCAAGCATAGAAACGACTTTGACTTGTTCTTCCCACATTTTTCATTAGCTCCTAATTACCTTGCCACGTCACTTCTCCATCGTAATAATAATTTTACGAGAATTGCTTCAGTCCGTGAAGTAAGGCAGAACTGTTTGTCATAAAATATTGGTCCGAATGTTGTGACATTTGTTCCAACATTTCTAAATTTCAACTTAGTACTAAAAACGATATGTTGGGTAAATCTTCTCAGATTGTTTTACCTTTAGGACTCAGTTTGGAAATGTCTCTTACCGCCTCATATGAGATCAATCTTTCTAAATTGCGGTAATTACCATCCCCTAACTTTTGATGCCATATTGTTGTGTCATCGATCCTAGCATTATTTCAAGTTTTTTGCATTACAACAAGATAGCAATTGTCACATGTTTTTGTACCTGTCATGACATGCATGTTAGCTTCATTTGTAACTTCACAAGCATTCTTATTAAACTTTACTTCAAGTTTGTCATCACACATTTGACTTATACTAATCAAATTTGCCATTAAGTCCTCAACGTGTAAGACATTACTTAGGGCTAGAAATCCACCAACATTCAAGATCACTTTACCAATTATTTTTCTTTTACTGCCACCTCCATAAATCACGTTTCCTTCATTGAATGACTCATAGTTCTTTAGAAACTCATCTGTACTTGTCATGTGGCGAGAACATCCACTATCAAAGTATTAAGAACCTGAAATGTTAGTTCTTAATGCAGTTATGGCAACATTACAAACAATATCTTTTTTAGGAACCTAGACTCTCTTAAAATATTTTCTACCTTTTGGTTCAGAAATGTTGCCTTTATTGTTATCAGGTATGTTAGACAAATTTTTGGGCAATATTTTGCTCACTGAATTTTGAAGTTTGAAACAATATGGTCGTAAGTGTCCAGAGGAGTTCTAGTAATGACACACAAACTTCATTTTCTTTGGCATATATGAGAACCGATTCTTTACTTCTCTTTCTTTTACAAAGTACATTTTTTCATTTTTATCAAAGATACTTGAACTTATTGTTTTAAGAGAGTTTTCATATCCAATACATGCAAGAGAGTTAGGAGAGACTCTTAGCTTATCTACAAAGGTGATGGAAATGAAACAAAAAGTTTAATTTCTGAACTAGCTAGGGTGAGTGGTAGAGAGAATGCTTTTATAAACCTAGTGAATAATAATTTGTTATTTGAGTTTATATGAGGGGTTTTATTAGAGATTCTTTAGAGCCTAAAAAGATGTGAGGAATGTGTATTTTGACCCCTAAAATTTTGGTTATTGTTGTATTTAATAGTGATTTTTTTTCCAAAAAAATATGCCCTAAATATTTTCCAAAATATGATGCTCTAAGCTACATTGGATGCTTTGGCTCAGGACCGGTACTAAGTTTAACCAAACTCAATACTTTTAACACCGAGTTTATAATTGCAAAAATTGTTAAAATCTTAAGAAATATTATTACATTTTGAATTTATAATTTTCAAAATATAATGAATTTAGTGTTACGAATCTTAAATTTTCTTGGTCATCGTAATACGTGTATGTTAGGTCCCGGGGGATATGAAACAGTAAATAAAATACAAATAAATTAAATAAAACTTGAATGCAATTCTGTTTCCGAATGTCAGGAATAATGTCGTCTGACAACGGTAATAACACAGTAGTAAAAACAGAAACCTTTGAACAGTAAAAAGCAGCGGATATTAAATGACATAAAGATTTTAAATTTTCATAAGTTATATTTATAATATTACTTATGATGGTCAATGACCAAAATTATTGTATATATTATATACAATTGAGTAAATTTCTTCTTTGACAATATTACAAAAATACAACAAAAAGGAATTAAAAAATGGTGAAGTCGCAAATGACTTCTGCCTGAAAAATCTATCTAAATAGACATAGACAGCATCTCATTACAATTGATTCAATACAGAACAAATCTAGAATCTAAGCAGCAATTATAGTGTTAGACAAAATCTTGTCGACACGCTCAGACAACACTGTGATCCAGATTTCTCAGATGAATTCACGAGAGCTCTCTTGATATTTTTGATTTCTAATTCTGGATATCGATTCACTACAACAGCCTCTCTATTTATAGTAGAGAGTCTTCCTTGAAAAGCTCATTGAATCGTTGTGATGGTTGAGGGAAAGGTGGACAGCTGATTTGTTTGTTAGAGAAGATCATGGAGCAAAATTCTTTAACTTTTTGGACTTGTTCCCCAAGCATAACAACGACTTTGAATTGTTCTTCCCATATTTTCTCCAGCTCCTAATTACCTTTCCAACTCACTTATCTATCGTAGTAAAAATTCTACAAGAATTGCTTCATTCCGTGAAGTAAGGCAAAACTGTTTGTCATAAAATGTTTGTTCGAATGTCGTGACATTTGTTCCAACATTTCTTAAGTTCAACTTAGTACTAAAAATGATATGTTGGGTAAAATGTCACAACACAAAACTCAACATTAACATTCTCCCCCTTTTTGCCTTTCTTCACATAACTTATTCTAATCTGTGCGAGTGACTTAAGGCAATGTCATAGATGTTTTCCCAACATCTATGATTACAATTATGCTCCCCCTTAACATGTGATGGCATACAAACAAAACATATGTATACCAATGTATACCACTATATAGGATTAAACACAATATCAGCACAAACATAGATATACACAAATCATCCAATATACAAAAGGAAAAAAATATTCACATGTCAATTATAACCCATTGTCTCAACATCTTATAAGTTCCATTACATGGCTATTCAAGGCCATTAGTTGGATAGTTGAGAGGTCATCTTCATGGCACTATAAATTGAGGCCTTTGGCTCAATTGGAATAACACACCAAATTCAGATTTCTGATCTTCTTCTTCTCTAAGCTTTCTTTCACACACTCAGAGATTCTTCTTTTAGTAAACACTTGAGTATCATTTGTTCATTTGTTTGTTGTTGTTTTAGCTTGGGAGACAGTTTTCCATTACCGTAAAAAGATATATACGGGGCAATATTATCTTAAGGACAGAGTGAATAACACTCGACTCAGTAAACCCTTTCTATTTGTATTTGTTCTTAATCCAGTCAGCAAATATTTGTAATAGTTACTTACTTCCCATTCCTAGCAATTGTTGTAATCACAATACTCACAATCTTAAGACAATATTTGTTGTAAGTGCTAAGAAAGATGACTGGAGGAGAACAATTTGTTACTGAAGCTTCTGCTGCTGCCCAAGGCAACCCATCAGCCGCTCCTACTGCTACTCAAGGTGCACCCAACGCCTTTCCCGCTGCTCAAAGGAACGCTACAGTTCCTCCACCCGCTGGATTCCACCATGAACGACCAGAAAAATTCATGGGCACCAACTTCAAACGATGGCAACAAAAGATAGTATTTTATCTGACTATTATGAGAATGACTCATTTCCTAACAGAAGATCCCCCACAAGCTGGAGATTAAGTGGACCCTCAACCAAATGAAACGGTTGGAGGGGCCCAAGGTATCCATATCTTTAATGACATGCAGATGGTTCTTGATGCATGGAGTCATAGTGATTTTATGTGTAAGAACTATATTTTGAATTGTTTGGCTGACCCTCTCTACACGGTGTATTGCACCGTTGGCACCGCCAAAGAGTTGTGGGAAAAAATTGCAGAAAAAGTACAACGCACAAGATGCTGGTACTAAGAAATTCATCGTTGGGAAATCCTGAAATTTCAAATAGTGGATAGCAAAACTGTAATGTCTCGAGTCCATGAATTACAAATGATTCTACATCACATGGATTTGGAAGGAATGAGACCAAATGAGCAATTTTTGGTTGCCTCATTAATTGAGAAGTTACCTCCCTCGTGGAATGAGTTACTTAAAACCCAAGACAAAGGAAATGACATTTGAGGAGCTTATTATCAACCTCCAGATTCAGGAAGATAATAAGAAGGCCATGCAAGGCAAATCTTGCTGAGGCCAAAGCAAACATAAGCAGGAAGCACAAGTTCCAAAAAGATGGCAAGGCCCCAACAACGGAGAAGTTCAATAGAAGCTGCCACAACTGTGGGAAACTTGGTCACATGATCAAGGATAACTCAAACATCAAAATCTTAGTAGGTGATAGGATACTCTACTACCATATATAGTGGCGAAATTTGCCCAAAATATTAGGGGGGCGGTAACTACTAACAAATATATTATAATTGAAATTTATAAGAACAAAATATAATTTTATCAAAGATTAAAAATAACATCAACACAATTAAAATATAATATATAAAAGGAAAGGTGTACCTAGAATTAAAGTGTTGCCCTTCGTTCTTTCAAAGTTGCTCATGCAGTTGAACCGTTTGATCCTCGGAATGGTGTTTTTCAAGTGTCGATGTTGAAGCTATACAATTTTCATCTTTGTTGGAAGATTTCCTCTTGAAAGATGCATCAATTTTCTTAAGTTGGACCATCTTACCAACAACCACTCCTAAAAATAATACATAAATCAATTATCAAAGAAACAAACATAAAAGAATAGCTAATCTGTTAAAGCATCAATATGTAAGCACCTAATCAATTAATTCATACTCATTTCAGTACACCAAACAAAATTGGAAATACATCAAACATGCTAAAGCAACAGAACTGCAAGAAAAAACGAAAATACTAGAAAACTACATTAAAAACAGAATTGAAAATCAAGGGAGGACCAGTATATCAAACAAAAAAATAGAAAACAATTATCATGAAGTTATGTTGATTTTGATAATTAGGAACACAACTATAAACTAAAAGCAAACTGGAATACTACAAACCACATCGAGCAATAAAAAATACTACAAATTATGTCAAAATAAAACTAAAAAGAAAAAGGAGGAATATTACCTACTGTGGAGCAGCGACTGAGGCGACGAGTGTCGAGGATGCTTCCTCGAACTCACCAAAAATGGCATAGACATCTGGTCGAAGGCGGCAATGAATTGGGGCTTAGGGTTTTCTGCGATTTGGGGCCAATGAAAAAACTTAAGGAGCTTAGGGCTTTCTGCGATTTAGGGCCAAACAGATCGTGTATTTTGAGTTATATAAAAAAAAAAATTAGGAGCCAGCAGCCCCACCCCTACTATAATCCGCCACTGACCAAAATGAACATCACTTGTCAGACCTAAAATGTGACTTATAAGGATAAAATTGTAGTTAGTAGGAGTACAGGCCATGATTTTGTTAAGAAAGTCCAAAGTATAAAAAGTTAAATATATGAGGAATCCGAAAATTTCAATATAATATATATGCATAAAATTAATTGACCTTTTTTTGGATAAGGTAGCTCTGCAAATGGAGGGTGGGAATTTAGTGTAGATGTTGGCCTTGTGGCAGCGCCTCTGAAACCGCTCTCTTTTCTCGTTTGGAGCCAGCATTCTGAATGTCCACTCTTGGTGTTTATACCAACACATTAAATACATGACATAAATATTTATAATAATAGTTAATTAAACCACATTTTTACTGTATTTTGATATCTAATTATAATAAATTAATATATTTTAGTGTCAACATTAAGTATTACTGTAGTAACTTTTCATCTGCATGCATTTTAGGTATATGACAAACAGAAGGCAACGTGTGAATTTTTTTTGTCATGAACCTTGAGGACAAGTAGCCCTTTTATATTGGCTCATTAGGTGATATATAGTGGTTGTCTTTTGTCACTTTTCCAATATGATCATTTTCCTCAAAGATTTGCCATCATGTCACTTGTAATATTATTGAATGCTCCAAATGGCAAAAGGAAAGGCTAGGCTTAATTGGAATTAATTAATCATTCTCCACTTGACTTGTTTGGAATTTGGAAGTATCGAAAATACTAAGTTACTGAGAATTACTCCATATTGAAATTTCCTTCTATTAAAGTTTGTTGAAAACACATACGAAGATCTACATGAAGTGCCAAATCAAGGATTGTTATCTCGAGGAAGCTACTAATTATTCTATTGTCGAATGACTAGGGTGATTTTGATTTAATTAAGTTGCGTTCCTTAGAGTTTATCGTCCCATAATTATTTGATTAATTCTTCTAGGGAGTAATTAGGGTGTATCTAAGCAGATAGTATGCTTAAAATGAAAGGATTTTAGTTTTCACAACGAAAGTTGTGAAATAATTTCTTAATTATTTTCATTAATGAAAAGGTATATATACAATTTACAATCTCTAAATATGGAAAATATTATCCGTACTATACTACTAATATCCTAATTATACTTGTACAAAAATTCTATAATAATGGTAAATTTGTAAAACAAATTTGATCAACAAGGTAAGGTTCGAATCATGTGACCCGTGATATACTTCTGTCACACCCCGCTGTCATAGCAGGCAGTTGTCGGACGCGTATACTGTCCCTAAAATATTCAAATAGAGCCAAGGGAAGACCCTTAGTAAATATGTATGCAATCTGGTATCTCGAAGGGATATGGAGGACACGTACTTGTCCACGAGCTACCTTTTCTCTAACAAAATGTATGTCCATCTCGATATGTTTAGTGCGCTGATGTTGGATCAGATTCCTAGAAAGATAGACTGCACTCACATTATCACAGTAGACCAATGTAGCTTTCTGAATAGAAAACTACAACTCTAGTAGAAGATTACGTAGCCAACATGACTCAGACACCACATTGGCTATCCCTCGATACTCGGTCTCCGCACTAGATCGTGATAAATGAGCATATCGTTTAGCCGACCAAGAGACCAAGAGATCCCCAAGGAACATACAATAACCAGATGTCGAACGTCTGGTATCTGGACAGTCACCCCAATCAGCATCTGTAATGACACAAGAGTAGAGATAGAGGGCATATATAAATGCAATCTAAAATCAAGTGTGTCATGTATGTATTGTATAATGTGTTTGAGCGCGTGCATGTGCTCAATCAGCGAATCATGCATTAATAAACACACCTGATGTACGACATACGTAATATATGATCTCGTGAAAGTCAGATACTGAAGAGCCCCTACAAGACTATGATAATGGATGTGATTGTCGTATGGTGTGCTCGACTTAGCACTCAGCTTCAGTTTTGTATCAACCAAAGTAGAAGTAGACTTACAAGATGACATTCCAGCTCTCTCAATAATATCTGCTGCATTGTTTTGTGATAAAAATAGACCACATGCATGACGAGTGACTGTTATGCTACAAAAATAGCTCAAGGGCCCCAAGTCTTTCGTAGCAAATTTGGAAGTGAGAAGGGATATGATAGACATGCATCGAATATCCAATGAGGCAGTCAATATAATATCATCGACATATAACAAAATGTATGCCAGAGAAGTACCACGTCGGTAGATGAACATAGAATGATCAGACCTGATGTGAGAAAATCTAATAGTAGACACATAATCTGCAAACCTTTTATACCAAGCCCATGAGGCCTGCTTAAGCACATACAAGGACTTCTTCGGCAAACAAACATGATGAGAATAATTGAGGTCCCTAAAACCCAAAGGTTGATGCATGTATACTGTCTCTTTAAGATCACCGTGTAAGAAAGTATTTTTCACATCCAGTTGGTGAATGAGTCATGATTTCGAGAGAGTTAGACTAAGCACCATGAGAATGGTAGCCGATTTGACCACCGAACTAAACATCTCTCTACAATCCACGTCAACTTGTTGTGTTTTACCATCACCTACAAGACAGGCCTTATGCCTCTCAATAGAACCGTCAGAATTTTCTTTATGAGTAAAAATCCACATAGACTGAATAATATTAACACCAGGTGGATGGGGCACCAATTCCTACGTTTTATTTTCAATAAGAGCATTATATTCGTCATTCATGGCAATTTCCAATTCGGGTAATGAAGGGCAGACACTGAGTTACGTGGTAGGGGTGATTTAGTTATATTATAATTTAGATTAAAATGTCGTTTAGGTTTAAAAGTATCACGTTGACTACGAGTGATGGGCCCTTGACTCAAGATGGTTGGGGACGGATTTTGGGGTGGTGGCTGAATTTTTTCGGACTGGCCAGTAGGTAGTGGGCCTGCTGGTCCAATAACTGGACGGGAAAATGGGAGAATGTGGGACTTCACAACAGGTCGCGGGGAAGGTAATGGACCAGCAGGCCCACGAACATGAAGCAACCACGGAACTAGGTCGTGTTGCGGTACTGTATATGAGATCTGTGGGGCCAGCATGCAGTGGGCCTGCTAGCGGATTCGGAGAATTGGGGGATTGGGCCCACTGATGGATAATATACGGTGAGATCTCATCATCCAAAAAATTATACAAACTAGACAATTTAGCAAACGGAAATTGGGACTTATAAAAAATAACATGACGACTAATTATGATTTTATTAGAGGATAATCTTAACATTTGTAACTGTGATGTATGGATAACCCAAAAACACACACGTGGTAGAACGAGCTTGAACTTTGTTAATTGTAGTAGATGGAAAAAATGGATAGCATAAACACCCAAACACCCTAAGATGAGAATACGAATGAGCTTTATTGTAAAGAATTTTAAGTGGGTATTGATATGCTAAGCCTTTAAGAGGGAGGATGTTAAGTAGATATGTAGCCATTTGCAATGTATGATACCAAAAGAATGTGGTAATGACGCATGGGCTAGCAAGGTACGGATAATATTATTTATGGAACAATTTTTTCTCTTGTCCCTCCCATTTTGTGAGGACGTATGTGGACAATAAAACCGAAAATATATGTCATTAGTGTCACAAAACTCTCGAAACAACCCATTTTCATATTCCCTATCATTATCATATTGAATATTTTTAATTTTATGTTCGAATTTGGCACATATGAATGCTCTAAATTTTAAGAATGTGAAAAAGACTTGAGATTTTTAGATAAAGGAAAGGTTCATAAAAAATTAGAATAACAAAAAATAAGACATAATAACGATGACTCAAAGAACTTAAAACAAGAGATGAGCATAAATCACTATGAATAATGTCAAAAGACATCAAATTATGAGAAGTATATACTACAAACGGTAATCTAACATGTCTCCCTAATGGACAAGAATGACAAAGGGGAGCATTACGCGTACCCTTACAAGCAATAAAATTAATTTTATGCAGAGAGACATAATAGATGACCCCGGATGACCCAAACGTGCATGTCATAAGGAAGGAGCAAGAGTGGCAAAGCTAGGAGGTGTGACTTGACTCATGGAAATGGTAGTGATTGGATAAAGCTCTCCCCTACTATTGCATCTCATTAGAGGTATCCCCGTCTTAAAATCCTTCACAGAAAATCCAAACGAATCAAAATTAATAGAAACTCAATTACCAGTGGTGAATTTTCGGACATACACCAATTTTTTAATTAAGTTAGGGGCATGAAGAACATTTTTCAAGATGAGAGGTGAATGTGGGGGAGACAAATTCGTATATCATAACCGCGAAGTGGAATTGAGTTGTCATTACCAACAATAATGTCATGATTTGTGCTCAAATTGAAATAAGATGAGAGATTAACTTTTGCAGACGTCATATGAGTAGTGGCTCTGGTGTCCATGTACCAATTTACGTCTGGAGGATGTAATCTAAGTGTATGCATTGCGGCCTTAATATTCGTAGGTGTCGGGACCGGAGCTGGGCCCGTAGTAGTAAAGGTCTGCTGAGGCCGAGCCCTAAGCAAGCCTGTCTGCTAGCCCAACACTGGATCGTGATGCATTATTCTGGACTGGAAAACTGGGCTTGAAAGCTGACTGGAATTGGGCCCAGTTCCCAGGATATGGCGTCGGTGGAAAATAAGGGTTGTTGGTCCAATGGACACTTGCCCAGCCCCACGGTCTAAAGGCCCAAGGCTGCTGCCAGTTGGCTTGCGGTCTACTATTTCGAGCACCACTGCTGTCGCCGCCACTTTTCCAGCCACCATCACTGTCGTCATTACCACCGCGACTGCCACCACATTTCTTGTCATTATTTTTCTGATTTTGACCCTTTTTTTCGCCACCGTTGGTACGGTTTTGGCCTAAATTTTTAGAGAATGAGTGAGGTTCGTTTGACTTGGCCATCATCATGACGAAATTTTCTCTGGTAGCGGCTTTTTAGCCAAACCGACCTCTTCCAATGTGAGCATGGAACGAGCCTAATAAAATGGTGGGAGAGGATTACTTTGACGAAGCAGTGTCCCAACTCCATTATAGGCTTCAGATAGGCCTGTAACCATTTGAAGAACAAGACGATCATTGGTAATGGGCACACCAACGTTTCAGAGTTAATCCACCAATTCCTTCATCCTTTTATAGTAGGCTGAGACGTTCAGTCTTCCATGTTGACATGAAAAAATTCCTGCTCAAGAGTGACAACATGAGAATTTTTGTTATCTTGGAATATATCACGCACCCTATTCTAAATTTTCATCGTCATGGCATCGGGTTAAGTAATTGTCTGCAAGAGGTCTGTATAGATAGTAGAATAAATCTATTGGAGAATGGTAGTATCAACGGTTGTCCCTAATGTAGGATCATCCTCGGGGGTAGGCACCTTCTCCTTGACAGTTATCGAGGTTATGATATGATGGAGGACTTGATGCGAGCGTGTGTGAACCTTGAATAATTCCGCCCACATCGCGTATTGAAAGTTTTCCATCTCAAGAACAATATGGATGTGGTTCTTGATGTTGGAGACTGTAAGGGCAGGATGAAACATGTTTTTTGATGTAGACATACGAAAGAAAAATAGGTGAATTAGGAATTTGGAAGAAAAATTGGGAAGAGAGGAAGAAATTGCACGGAAATCGAGAAATTGCATGGAAACCGAGACTGAGAAAGGGCAGCGGAATTGTCTTCGTGAGAAGGTATTTTAGCCTTAACTTCTGATAGGATGAAAGAAATAATCTCTTGATTGTTTTCATTAATGAAGAGGTATATATACAATTTATGCAATCTCCAATTATGAAAAATCATATTCCTACTATACTACTAATGCTTGAAATTATAATCATCAATACTTCAAAGCAAAAGTACTTCTATTCGAGTATATTAGGGCGTGTTTGGAATCGACGAAAATATTTTCTCTCACTTTTCTAATTTTTGGTAAAATATGTAAAAAAAAAAAACTTTAGGAAAAAAGGTTCTTTAAAATCAGAAAATGGCTTTCCTAGTGGGAATAATGAAAACAGATTTCATAAGTGATATTTTAAGCTTTTCGATCCATCCTCAACACCCTCACCTCTTCCCCACCCCATCACTACGATCCCTCCACTCGTCACACCAGCCCACCCCATAGTGTTTTTTCGAGATTAGATGTAAATATTCTTAGGATAATATTATTTTTGGTTATTTACCAAACATTACAAAATAGGTAAGAAAATCACTTAATTTTCTAAGAATGTTTTCTCCAACATTTTTCTTCATACCAAGCGCACCCTTTAACATGACTGTAACATTAAGGAATTTGAAGTTTAGCTGAAAGGAACAATAAGAGTACAAATAATCTGTAGACAGAAACGTAACTAGGATTCAAATAAGAATAGAATAGTTAAATATAAATAAATAAAATTATTGGAGTTGGCGACATTACGGCATGCACATATCAAATCAAATTATTAGAGATCCAACTTTTTATCATTTGAATTTATGCAGTAAAAATCAGAATGAGCAGTTGGAAATTTAAAATTTGAAGGGATTGTAAATTTTCTGTTCATTTATATACTTCACCATCGTGTGGTTTAGTCTAGATTAAAGATCAATATAAGCAAAATCATCAAAGTGTGTTAAAATTTTAGATGTTGTAGTCACACTCACACACTACAACTTGGTACCATAGTAAAACTTTGGTAAGCCAATTTACACAATTGTATTCTCTAACAGTTACTTTATGAACTCCTAGAAAATAAATTCTTGAACAATACAGTCTAAACATAATTTGAACCCTATCTGGAGAGGCAAACTTGGACTCCTAGTTGTTTAGGTTTGAAATTGGATACAAAATTTTGTAACTTTCGAAGCATGCAACTTTTTTACTTTATCTACCTAACCCTTTCTTTAACTTTAGACAAAATTCAGAAACAAAAGCTTCTTTAAGCCCATGCTGATTCTCTTTTAGTACATAACTTCTGAGAATAAAAAACTTGCATAGAATGTACTTAATTGAATCTTGTTTCAGAGACTTCTACTGTTGTCATCTTCATATTTTGCTTTATGAGGAGTGGGAGTCCTTTAAAGCTGAAGATAGTACCCACAGAAAACTAGTAAAAAAATTTGGCCAAAGAAACACATTAAAAACACAAAATTGTCCTGAAAGGCTATTTTCTTTTGGAAGTGAAGCTAAAGTTAGAAGAATTTGTCAGTAAGTTGAGTCATGGTGAAGTGTCGTTTTATAGTTTACACTATACTCATAGTAATTTTAGTAGACATCTTGTTGGGTCCCGGGGTTATGTTATGGAATAATAAAAACAAATTGAAAGAAAAGATTAATTCGAATGCTGGAACAGTTTGCGAATGTCGGCAGAAATGTCGTCTGGCACAACTGACAACATTTCGGTAAAAACAGAATAAAACCTTTGAAGAGTTAAAGTGCAGCGGAAATAAATAAAGAACACAAATGTTTAATTTTCATAAGTTATATATTGATATAACCCATGATGGTCAATAACCAAAATTATTGTATATATATATATAATTGAATATATTCCTTTCTTTACAAGATTTACAAGATAATACAAAGGAATAAAAAATATTAAGTCGCAGATGATTTATGCCTGAAAAATCTATCAAAATAGAAGTGAACAACATCTAATTACAATCGCTCCATACAAAGCTAATCTAGAATCTGAAACAGCGACTGTAATGTCACACAAAATGTCGTCACAAACACAGGCAACATTTCGTGATCCAGATTCTGAGATGAAATCTCGAGAGCTCTCTTGGTATTTTTACATTTTGATTCTGGATATTGATTCACTCTTCTTCCCTCTCTATTTATAGTGAAGAATTCTTCATGAAAAGCTCATCAATTGGTTGTAGAAGTTGAGGTAAAAGTGGGCACGTGAAACAGTAGCTTGAGGCATGAAAATAGGAACTGATTTGACTTGTTCTTCACCCTACTTGCTCCTCAAGTTAAGCTACTCCTTGGACTTGGTCTTCCACGTTTTTCAATCTGCTTCACAGACTCCTTGCCAAGTCAAAATTACCGTTGTGGTAAAACTCCATGATTTTAGGTTCTGTCCAGTGAAGTAAGACAAAACTGTTACCAGAATGTCGGTCTGAATGTCATGACATTTGTTCTAACATTTTCTGATTTTAACTTAGTACTTAAAATGATATGTTAGAAAAAATATAATGACACAAAACCTAACATTAACACATCTAACACACTTTTTTGGGTTAATTATATAGAAGAAAACACTTCTCATCTCTGTTGGAGAGTGACAATTGCAGACAAGTACTAGTCACAGAAGAGTGCAATTTTCTTGGATTTCAGTAATTTTTGTATATTCTAGGACAGCCCGGTGCGCAAAACATCTCGCGTTATATTAGGGTCCGAGAGAAAAGGGTCGCAATCCGAGAGATATGATGTAGACAATCTATCCTAATGCAAATATTAGTGTTTTTATATACTCTATGCACCGATAATATATACATTATACACTATCATGTCACCTTACAAGAAATTAAAAGTATCTTTCCATAATCATAGAAATTGGTAACCTCAAAAATAAGGTAAATACAACATGTTAATTGCATTAATTATAGTACTAATAAAGTTCTACTGTGTGATTGTCAATTCTTTACCTACCGTGAAATATAGAATCGTCTAATAATTGAAATTGCACTATCTTTGCGTATGGTGGATACAGGGTACTGTTATGTAATCTAAAGCCATATTAAGTCACCCACTGTCTAATTAGCTTTGTTTCAGCTAGAACTTTTGTCATATCAGACTTTCTGATTTAATTTGTACCACTTGATGTTTTGTGCAATATTTTGGACGTGTAGAAAATCTACTTGAGTGAATTAACCTGTACTTTTTCATGAATCTTTTTAATAGTACTCAACTCTAGATAAATGAATGAAATTTTAAGATTTGAATCAAATATTCATGCAAATATCAAGTATAGAACATAAGCAAATAAACACAACTAAAAAAAATAGAAATTAGCTATTGGCAAATTTTATAACTAAACAATAAAATTGATCGCTAATCCTATTTAACAATGAATTATCAAAAATATATGTTAGCTACTTCAACTTGTGTTGACATTTGACAAGGTATTCAACTGAGTGACTTCTCCTATTACTTGATTTGCATGTGGTCATTCTACACTGTTAATATTGAGTTTGGTGTTGTGACATTTTAACCAACATATCATTTTTAGTACTAAGTTGAAATTTAGAAATGTTGGAACAAATGACACAACATTCGGACCAACATTTTATGACAAACAATTTTGCCTTACTTTACGGACTGAAGCAATTCTCGTGGAATTTTTACTACGATGGAGAAGTGACTTGACAAGGTAATTAGGTGATGAAAAATGTGGGAAGAACAAGTCAAAGCCGTTGCTATGCTTGGAGAACAAGTCCAAGAAGTTAGAGGATTTTGCTCCATGATCTTCTCCAACAAACAAATCAGCTGCCCACCTTTCCCTTAACCATCACAATGATTCAACGAGCTTTTCAAGGAAGACTCTCTAGTATAAATAAAGAGGATGCTGCAGTGAATCGATATCCTGAATCAAAAATCAAAAATACCAAGAGAGCCATCGGGAATTCATCTCAGAAATATGGATCACAAGTGTTGCATGAGCGTGTCGACAACAATCTGTCCAACATTATAATTGCTGTTTAGATTCTAGATTTGTTCTTTATTGAAGAAATTGTAATGAGATATTATCTATGTCTATTTAGATAGATTTTTCAGGCAGAAGTCATCTACGAATTCACCATTTTTTAATTCCTTTCTGTTGTATTTTTGTAATATTGTTGTAGCGCCCATTTTGACCTCGGGGGTCTGAACGGTATCCGCAACGTTGCTCTTTGGCGCGATTCCCTGGATGGAGCAATAATGTTGTTTTTGAGGAGTCGCCACCTAATTATTTAAGTGAATTAGGACACTTGGTTTATTGCAATAAAAATACTGCAATTGACCTCCATTTAATGGTCTGCGAAATTAATGAGATTCTGGATCAGGGTTCTTTATTATCCTAAAGGGAAGGGGTTAGACATCCTTTAAGATCCGCTAACTTGCGGTTATTCGTTCAAACCTAGGTTAATTATTTATTGTCCTTTTTATTCTACGTATTCTAAGCATTTTTCATAAATTATAATTAAAATAAAATGCAATACAAAATAATAAAAAACTAAAATTAAATGCGACATAAAAATAAAACTCCGGGACATCTTTTAGCCCTTTTTAGGCCTTCTGCAAAAGATGATCTCCGGGTACCTGCATAAACACTTAGTAAAAGTGTTAGTAATAGAATAAATAATTTTAAAGCAATGACATGAGTTAATAAGTAAAGCCAAAATAAATAAATCCGTCTTTTGCACAGAGGAGGCCTTGGAAATCAGACGGAGATTCCTTCATCGGCCAATATTGTTAAAAGCAATAAAATAAATAAAACCTTCAAATCCGCGTCAAAACAGTAATAGTTTTAAACACGGAGGGCTCAGATATATATAAAAATAAAGTGGGGCATCCTAAACAAGTGCGGCTGCGAGAATTCGCCCTGCCAGCGCATGTTGGTTATCCGGTGTAAGTGGAAGAAATCATCCTTGCATAGAAAGCTTCATTTATTTTATTTTCCGTCTTTGCAACTGTGGAAGCCTCAAAAATCGACGGATAACTTTTTCATCGGCCAAACAAGTGTAGCATCTTGTTCTAAATCAGTAAAATAACAACAGTGCAATATCTGTATATGTTCTTTTTTATGGAAATAAGAAACCACTCCAATAAGTTTCAAAATGAGGGCAAAATTGTCAAACGCAGTCCAATAACAGTAAAAACAGTGGCGGTTCGCCTGAAAAGCTACCAAAAATCATAACATCGCCGGAGCAACCCAAATCGTGCAGAATCAGTCTGATAATAACAGAAACAGTAGAAGCAGTGACATCAATACAGTAAACAAAAAGGATTCGCGAATCAGTTACCAAACATGGCAGGGCAAATGTGCAACGATTACCGGAAACAGAAAGAATAACAGCACCATAGTTCACCGGAATTTTGAAAGCTCCGGCTATATGCCCAAAAAATCAGAGATTAAGTCAGTTCCACAAATAAGAGCAGCCAACTAAAAACCAAGTGGAAAGAAAACTCAAGTCGCTGGAGTTTAAACTCCGGCGAGATATCCAAAAGACAAAATCAAAATCAGTCCATAACCAGCCACAATAAAATAGCAACAAAACTGAAGCGTCAAACGGTAGCATCGTCGGAGTTAAAAATCAGCGGCAAGATATGAACAAAATCATAAAATCGTACCACCAGTTAACGCATCTAACAAAATGCCGAAAAATAAGTGTCAACAAGGTCACCGGAGTTTATAAAAACTTCCGATCAGCTATCAAAATCGGAAAATCAATCCGGTTAATCGAAACCAACAACAGATACCAAAAATCCAAATCAGTCCAACCAAACCACAATAGGTATAATAGAAGCAAAAAAAAAAAGGAGAACCAAACAACGCCTCACGATCGCGGTGGTCGACTCGTGGCGAGGCGATGCAACATGAAAGGGTTTACGGGGTGACGGTGGTGGTGGTCGACGGTTATGGGACAGTGGGGGTTCGACGAGCAGTGGCAAGGTGAGGGTTCACTGTGGTGAGAGAGATGGTGGTTGTGGGGTGTTTCGCCGGAGCTCGAAGCTCCGGCGAAGGCGGCGACGGGAAGGTGAGAGAGGGTGAGGGGAGTGGGCTGCTGCAGTCTTTTCTAGGGCTGCTGGGCTGATATATGTGGGCTGCCCCCTCATTTTTAATAAAAGGGGGGGAATGTTTAATATATAGGGGTGTGTTAGGGTTTGGTATTTGGGGGGAAAAAATAAAAGTGGATTTTGATTTTAGGGGGAAAAAATAAAAGAGAGTGTTTAGATGAAATTAATTAAAAAAATGGTGTTGGATTGGACTGATTCAAATCGTGTCTTAATTTGGATGGTTTGACAAAAATGCAAATTTGGTTAATTATTTAAAGAAAAATTATTTCAAAAGATGCAACATTATAAAATGCAAATGCCGACGCAATAATACTAGAATGCAATATTTAAGAAATGTATAATGCCTGATTAAAAGTAAAAACGCGGTGCCGATTAATTATTTAAAGAGATGCAAATATTATTAAAATAAACGACTTGGTAATAATAATAGAAACATAATATTAACAAAGACATAATGCTTAATTTAAAATAAAATATGCAATGTCATTTTTGTGAAGAAATAAACATAGAATATTATGCGAAAAATGCAAAAAATGATGATTAAAATGCGGTGTCCTAAAACACATAAAATTGCAACAAATATATGAAAAACGGGTCAAAATTGACTGTCAACAACATGTCCCTCTTTGTACGGAGATGATGGAAGAGTCTTGGACAAAGATGTTGACTGTAGCCAATTTTGTCTTGTTTTATAAACTAAAAACTCAAAATAGGGATGATCTGGACCCTAAAATGTCCAGATGTCAAATCATGATGACCTTTGGGTCGTTTGTGATGCAAAAATAAAAGCAAAGTCGTGATTAAAAAATGTCCCAGTGTCGAAGTATGATTGACACTGGGTTGCAGGTGATATGGTGTTGAAAAGGACATGGTGTTTGTAAATGTTGATGACGTCATTGCATGGACGCGATGCAGATGCTCGTCGTTGCATAGACGAAACATAGATGAAGTCGTTGCATAGGCTTATATGAAATGGCGTCATTGCATAGACGCGATGCAAATGCTCATCGTTGCATAGACGAAACATGAATGAAGCCGTTGCATAAGCTTAAATGAAATGGCGTCGTTGCATAGACGCGATGCAGATGCTCGTCGTTGCATAGACGAAACATAGATGAAGTCGTTGCATAGGCTTATATGAAATGACGTCATTTTCGGACGCAAAGCAGATGCTCGTCGTTGCATAGACGAAACATGGATGAAGCCGTTGCATAGGCTTATATGAAATGACGTCGTTTTCGGACGCAATGCAGATGTTCGTCGTTGCATAGACGAAATATAGATGAAGCCGTTGCATAGGCTTAAATGAAATGACGTCGTTGCATAGACGCGATGCAGATGCTCGTCATTGCATAGACGAAACATAGATGAAGTCGTTGCATAGGCTTAAATGAAATGGCGTCGTTGCATAGACACGATGCAGATGCTCGTCATTGCATAGACGAAACATAGATGAAGCCGTTGCATAGGCTTATATGAAATGGCGTCGTTGTATAGACGCGATGCAGATGCTCGTCGTTGCATATACGAAACATGGATGAAGCCGTTGCATAGGCTTATATGAAATGACGTCGTTTTCGGATGCAATGCAGATATTCGTCGTTGCATGGACGAAACATGGATGAAGCCGTTGCATAGGCTTTTAATGAAATGACGTCGTTGCATAGACGCAATGCAGATGTTCGTCGTTGCATAGACGAAACATAGATGAAGTCGTTGCATAGGCTTATATGAAATGGGTTGGTTCATGGGCGTACCTGCTTTGTGACCCGTCTGGGTTGAGATAGCGTCATTGCATAGACGTCGTGCGTTTGTGATCCGCATGGGTTTATTGTTGTGTTCCTGCCTTTGCTGATATGAAGATCCTGCACTCAAAGAAAACTTGTGAGTTTTAGGAAAGGAGTGGTTGATTCGCGTCGACTTTGTAGCTTTGACTCTTGACGCTTGCATGCTCAGACTGGTTTGACCTGTTTTTTTTTTTTTTTTTTTTTAAATTTCCATTTTCTTGCAGTGAATTCTTAAAATGTCCCAGTTTCTGATAAGTGAAGATGTTGAACTGGGTAAGGTTGCATCTTGACGCTATCAAGGCGATTAGGTTGGACTACGTCCATGCTTGATATTTGTGCGCTTTAATGCTGACTTGCTTTCTTTTTGTCCCAGTTTTTCTGTACTGACTTCTTTTGAATCTTTCATTTGGAGCCCCTTTTTTTTTCGGGGTTATATATTCCTTTTTTTTAATTATCGGGGCTTTTGATTTTCTCTTTGTGTGAAGTTGTCTCTGCTTTTATTTTCTTTTCTTTTTGAGACTTTGACAATTTTTGTCTTTGCAAACTTTAACGCGGGATTTTGTCAGTCACTTGCACATTTCTAAAGCGCTCGAGGAGGTCGGGCCAAGAGAGGGATAGTGCGTACGCACTCAGAAAGGGTATAGGTGTAATATGCGGTTGTCAAAAAAAATAGGTTTTAGGCTCAAAGGGGTGTACTAGGGATAATGTTATTTGGTAGGCTGAAAAGGCTCAAACAGATCAAAGAAAGCCTACGATCATTTCCTACACCGAGTGTTGCTCAGGATTTCGCCTCAACAAACATTCAGGCCAAGTTCCAGATCACAATGCAATGCAATTGAACTTATTCAAATAACTCACCACACAATGCATATGAAACGATGATGTCGGTTTCATTCTTATCTTGAAAACATGCAAGACAATGTCATCTACGGGTATGAATAAGAGGTACCAAAAAAATTTATGATTTACCACAAAGTCAACCCATACTGATTATCACTTTTTTTTAATGCACAATCCTAACTGTGTTGGTATCAACAAAGTCAAACAATAATACTAAAAAATGTTTTGTATTTTTGAATAACATTTTTTTTGTATTTTTTAACAAAATATTTTTTATTTTTTGAATAAAGGGTACCGAACCCGAATAGGGCTGCCTACGTATCCCGCCGAGGGAATCAGGTGCGCGTAGTTCATTCAAATATGTTATAAAATGTATGCTTGGAAAAAATTTATCAATGAAAGGATAGCAATATAAAGCTGTGCAAAAGAAATGATTGTCCATTGTGGACGAATGCAAAGTAAAAATGAATGTAACGAAAAATGAATGCCCGAGAACATGATGAATGAGATGCATGAGTGAGAAAAATATATTTTTTTTTTGTGTGGTGTCGAACCCAAAATGAGTTGCCTACGTATCACACCGTGTGGTGAGAATCAGACACGCGTAGTTCGGAATGATTATGCTATAAAAAATGCATGATATGAAAGAACAACGCAATCAACGCTAAACATATTAATTGAATTTGCAAATATGAATAAAGATACAAAGTAAAGAAGAATTGAGAGCGATGTATCGTTGAATCTGTTATAAACTGATTTTTATTAGTCAACATAACTACCGCTCATTTTGTGATGGTTTTTTTTTTCCGGCCGCCCTTGGCTAATTGCGAGGACGGTCTTCCTGCAAAAATAATATGAGAAATTGGTGAGTAGGAAAATGACAAAAATAATAAAAATGCAGAGGTGTGACAATATAGTCAAAGTCTCCCCTGATTGGTTCGACCGGACTGGTGGTTGATGCTTCACAAAGTCCAAGTCGCGCTATTCAAGAGTGATTTACGCAGTAGAAGCCCTGATTGCAATGTGACAACAAAAGTGCAAAAATGCAAATGCTCGAGCCCGGAATCACAAAAGGGCAATTATTGCATTAAATAATATGTACAGAGTTATTAGCGACAAACAATAGTAAACAAAAAAACATGCAAATCAAGCGCGCCCTAATATGCATGAGACCTCTCTTATGCCAGAGGTTGGCCTAAACGCCAGATATGCGAAATTATGATAAATAAGTCCAAGCCGTTAAACTGCAATATTTTGTTGGAAATGGCGACCAAATGACGGTGCACTTTTTCCAATTTTGGCATGTCATGACCAGGCTTGGATCCGTCTATCATTATCACGCTACACATATATGTGTATTGGTCAATTGGGTCATGAGACCTTATTGACGATTTGGTAGGTCCCTAGTTGTGGAGACGATGCCAAGGATCGACCCACCTAATTTAAATGCATGCATGCCTTAAAATAAAGAGGGCGGTATAGTTCTATCTTAAGTTTTCTAAGATTTGGCTTACTAGACGCAAGGTTCCCGAGCGGACCACTCGAGTGAGAAGGCTACGCGGCCACCGGTTAGACCGGACACTCCACGTATATTACCAACTCTCCTAAATTTGGGTTTTGAAGAAAGAATTTTGCTGATGCACCAAGCGCACCTCGCGTGTAGTGTGTGATAGTGTTAATTTTCCAGAATGGAGGAAATATGAGCGGAATGTCAATTTAAGGAAAGCAATAAAATAATGTAGCAATTAAAGTAGTTAATTACAAAATAAAAGCAAACTATATAAAATATTTACAACAAATATAAAAGCAAAATAAAGCGCGATACTTAATTAACCTGAGTTTGCTGTGATCAAGAACCTGATATCCCCAGCGGAGTCGTCATGCTGTCGCGCCCGTTTTTGACCTCGGGGGTCTGAACGGTATCCGCAACGTTGCTCTTTGGCGCGGTTCCCTGGATGGAGCAATAATGCTGTTTTTGAGGAGTCGCCACCTAATTATTTAAGTGAATTAGGACACTTGGTTTATTGCAATAAAAATACTGCAATTGACCTCCATTTAATGGTCTGCGAATCTAATGATATTCTGGATCAGGGTTCTTTATTATCCTAAAGGGAAGGGGTTAGACATCCTTTAAGATCCGCTAACTTGCGGTTATTCGTTCAAACCTAGGTTAATTATTTATTGCCTTTTTTATTCTACGTATTCTAAGCATTTTTCATAATTTATAATTAAAATAAAATGCAATACAAAATAATAAAAAACTAAAATTAAATGCGACATAAAAATAAAACTCCGGGACATCTTTTAGCCCTTTTTAGGCCTTCTGCAAAAGATGATCTCCGGGTACCTGCATAAACACTTAGTAAAAGTGTTAGTAATAGAATAAATAATTTTAAAGCAATGACATGAGTTAATAAGTAAAGCCAAAATAAATAAATCCGTCTTTTTCACAGAAGAGGCCTTGGAAATAAGACGGGGATTCCTTCATCGGCCAATATTGTTAAAAACAATAAAATAAATAAAACCTTCAAATCCGCGTCAAAACAGTAATAATTTTAAACACGGAGGGCTCAGATATATATAAAAATAAAGTGGGACATCCTAAACAAGTGCGGCTGCGAGAATTCGCCCTGCCAGCGCATGTTGGTTATCCGGTGTAAGTGGAAGAAATCATCCTTGCCCAGAAAGCTTCATTTATTTTATTTTCCGTCTTTGCAACTGTGGAGGCCTCAAAAATCGACGGATAACTTTTTCATCGGTCAAACAAGTGTAGCATCTTGTTCTACATCAGTAAAATAACAACAGTGCTGTATCTGTATCTGTTCTTTTTTATGGAAATAAGAAACCACTCCAATAAGTTTCAAAATGAGGGCAAAATTGTCAAACGCAGTCCAATAACAGTAAAAACAGTGGCGGTTCGCCTGAAAAGCTACCAAAAATCATAACATCGCCGGAGCAACCCAAATCGTGCAGAATCAGTCTGATAATAACAGAAACAGTAGAAGCAGTGACATCAATACAGTAAACAAAAAGGATTCGCGAATTAGTTACCAAACATGGCAGGGCAAATGTGCAACGATTACCGGAAACAGAAAGAATAACAGCACCATAGTTCACCGGAATTTTGAAAGCTCCGGCTATATGCCCAAAAAATCAGAGATTAAGTCAGTTCCACAAATAAGAGCAGCCAACTAAAAACCAAGTGGAAAGAAAACTCAAGTCATTGAGTTTAAACTCGTGAGATATCCAAAAGACAAAATCAAAATCACCCATAACCACCACAATAAAATAGCAACAAAGCCCAGCGTCAAACGGTAGCATCGTCGGAGTTAAAAATCAGCGGCAAGATATGAACAAAATCATAAAATCGTACCACCAGTTAACGCATCTAACAAAATGCCGAAAAATAAGTGTCAACAAGGTCACCGGAGTTTATAAAAACTTCCGACCAGCTATCAAAATCGGAAAATCAATCCGGTTAATCGAAACCAACAACAGATACCAAAAAGATAAAACCAACAGGGGTCGCCGGAGTTTTAAACTCCGGCGAGATACAAAATTTCCAAATCAGTCCAACCAAACCACAATAGGTATAATAGAAGCAAAAAAAAAAAGGAGAACCAAACAACGCCTCCGCCAGTCGCCGGTGGTCAGCTCCGGCGAGGCAGAGGCGATGCAACATGAAAGGGTTTATGGGGTGACGGTGGTGGTGGTCGACGGTGATGGGACAGTGGGGGTTCGACGAGCAGTAACAAGGTGAGGGTTCACTGTGGTGAGAGAGATGGTGGTAGTGGGGTGTTTCGCCGGAGCTCGAAGCTCCGGCGAAGGCGGCGACGGGAAAGTGAGAGAGGGTGAGGGGAGTGGGCTGCTGCAGTCTTTTCTAGGGCTGCTGGGCTGATATATGTGGGCTGCCCCTCCTTTTTAATAAAAGGGGGGGGAATGTTTAATATATAGGGGTGTGTTAGGGTTTGGTATTTGGAGGGAGAAAATAAAAGTGGGTTTTGATTTTGGGGGGGAAAATAAAAGAGAGTGTTTGGATGAAATTAATTTAAAAAATGGTGTTGGATTGGACTGATTCAAATCGTGTCTTGGACTGGACTGGTTTGACAAAAAATGCAAGGCTGGTTAATTATTTAAAGAAAAATTATTTCAAAAGATGCAACATTATAAAATGCAAATGCCGACGCAATAATACTAGAATGCAATATTTAAGAAATGTATAATGCCTGATTAAAAGTAAAAACGCGGTGCCGATTAAATATTTAAAGAGATGCAAATATTATTAAAATAAACGACTGTGTAATAATAATAGAAACATAATATTAACAAAGACATAATGTTTAATTTAAAATAAAATATGCAATGTCATTTTTGTGAAGAAATAAACATATAATATTATGCGAAAATGTAAAAAATGATGATTAAAATGCGGTGTCCTAAAACACATAAAATTGCAACAAATATACGAAAAACGGGTCAAAATTGACTGTCAACAATTGTCAAAGAAGAAATTTACTCAATTGTATATAATATATACAATACTTTGTGTCATTTAATTTTTGTTGCTTTTTACTCTTCAAATGTTTCTGATTATACTACTGTGTTATTACCGTCGTCAGACGACATTATTCCCGACATTCGGAAACATAATTGGCATTCAAATTTTATTTAGTTTATTTGCATTTTATTTACTGTTCCATAACCCTCGGGACCTAACAAGTATCAGAGTCGACACTTAATTCAATAAGTGCATGGTATATGGTTGAAACCATGACTATTGAAAGATCCGTCTACATTCTCATATCAAATACATTCTCATATCAAATCAATTGATGTTAAAGCATGAAGATCTATAACCAATGGATATGTTGTTCCTATGCTACCACCGGATGAGGAAGGTGATATTCTTGCTAAACTTGAATTTGAATGGACTACGGAAGAAACCAATAATGCAAGCTTCAACGAGAACGCCTTAAATGCAGTTTTTGGATGAGTTGATCTTTACATGTTCAAACTCATACAAAACTGCTCTACGACTAAGGACGCATGAGATACTTTAGAAACTCATTATGAAGATAGCTCTAGTGTTCGTCGGACGAAGCTTCGCATGCTCATGATTAGATATGAACGTTTAAGAATGAAAGAAATAGAAGACATTAAAACCTATTTTGAAAAATTGATTGACATCTCTAATGAATGTCAAGTTCTTGGTGCTCCTTTAACCAATACTCAATTTGTGGAAAAAGTACTCTGTTCTCTCCCTGAAAAGTTTAATATAAAGATATGCGCGATTAAAAAAGCTCACAATCTTGCTACAATGGACCTTCATAGGGAATTGTACAAGAACAATAATGTAGCACTTCAAGTCAAATCCTTGGAGAGTCAAATCGAGGAAGAGGATGAGACTCTTGAAGAAGTTGGTGACGGTGCAAATGTTGCCCTCCTCACTCGAAAAAACAATTCGATGGTGAGGAAGTTCAACAATGACAAAAATAAGTTCAAATCCAAAGAGCACCAAAACCAAGACTTCAATAAAAAATCTACTAAATCCCTTCCAATAGTACAAAAAGAAAATTAACTAAAGAGAACCAACTCAGATCGTACCAAATTTGATCCCAAACAACTTTAGTCTGTGCAATGTCATGCACGCTCGGGTTGGGGTCATTATGCTAATGAATGTGCAAATACTTTGAGGAAATTTGGTAAAAATCTACGGGTTTCTCTTAGAGACGACGAAGAAGAAGGCGATCAAGAGGTAGAATCACAAGCAATGTTGGCTACTGTTCTCGAACGGTCCCTGTCGGACGATGAAAATGGCATCGACAATGTTGTCCCAAATGTCACAACTTGCGTCAATATCAACGACGACATCTACATTTTCAGCAACATCCGAGAGATATAAATTCTTTAACTATTCTGATGTTAACTGTTTTAGTGGCTTTATTTAGCCATTATTGAGAGGTTACAATCAGCCAAATAATGGCTAAATTCATGTGCCAAATAATGGAGATTCAATGCTCCAAAACCAGCCCAAGAGTCAGAAATTCTCCATTTTCAGTCGCCTTTACTGCCTGGGAAGCGCCGCAACTCTGCCTAGGAGGCGCCGCTGCGCCTGATCTCTGGTAGTTGAACTCTCAATTAGCGGTGCGGCTCTGACGTGGCTGCGCCACGGCTCCACAACGATTTCCGACTCGTTTCATCTTGCAATTCCGCAAACTCAAGAATGAGAATAAAGAGAAAGCCAAGGGCAAGATGAAGGCTAACATCATCGAAGACACGCTTCTTGACTATATGATTGAGGAGTTCTCGGCGGTGGTGCTTGAAGCAAACCTCGTTGAGAATCACATGCAGTGGTGGATGGACACGGGTGCTAATCGTCATATCTATTCCAATAAAGAATCTTTCTCCACATATACACCAGTCACTAATAAGAAGTTGTTCATGAGAAAAAATGCTTCCTCTGATGTACTGGGGGTAGGAAAGGTGATCCTGAAGATGACTTCTAGCAGGGAGCTCACTCTGAAGGAAGTGATGCATGTACCTGATATTTGAAGAAATTTAATTTCAGGTCCTTTATTGGTTAGTGATGGTTTTAGGCTAGTGTTTGAATCCAATAAATTTGTAATCACTAAGAATGTAACTTTTGTAGGAAGGGGCTTCGTCTGTGAAAGCCTCTTCAAAGTTAACGCCTTGTTTGTAATGCCTTCTATTAATAAAATTGAAGTTTCCTCTTATTTGCTTGAACATCTAATTTATGGCATCATATATTAGGACATGTAAACTATCAATCTATCTAAAGGTTAGTATAGTTGGATTTGTTGCCTTCTATCGACGTAAACCCTCAACGTAAGTGTGAGGTGTGCGTAGAGGCAAAACTCTCAAAAATTCCTTTTAGATTCATCGAAAGGGAAACCGGTCCTCTAGAACTTATTCACACAGATATATGTGATTTAAAGTTTGTACAAACTAAAGAGAGGAGAATACGTTGCGCCATAGATGATAGCATAAGGTATTGTTACCTTTACTTGTTAAAAATTAAAGATGAAGCTTTTGAAGCGTCCAAACGCTACAAAGCAGAAGTTGAAAACCAACTAAGCGTACAGATTAAAATTATTCGTAGCGATAGAGGGGGAGAATAC
Organism: Przewalskia tangutica; assembly: GCA_029844215.1. Taxonomy (NCBI): domain Eukaryota; kingdom Viridiplantae; phylum Streptophyta; class Magnoliopsida; order Solanales; family Solanaceae; genus Przewalskia; species Przewalskia tangutica. The sequence continues at coordinate 31,073,880 of CM056732.1, forward strand.
GTTGCGCCATTTGAGAAATATTGTGCCCAATCGGGCATTGTTCATCAAACGACGGCTCCATACTCACCTCAATAAAATGATGTTGCTAAACGCAAGAACCGTACCATGAAGGAAATGATGAATGTCTTACTCATCAATTCCGATCTTCCCCAAAATATGTGGGGAAAAGTTGTCATTACCGCTAATAAGATTCTTAATAGAGTCCCACATAAGGGTAATGACAAGACTCCATACGAGTTATGGAAGAGAAAAAAAACCACCTATAAAGACTTGAATGTGTGAGGTTGTTTGGCAAAGGTTGAAGTACCTAAGTCAAAGCAGGTCAAGATTGGGCCTAAGACTGTAGATTGCATTTTCATCGGATATGCAAATAATAGTAGTGCTTATCGCTTCTTAGTGCATAACTCAGATGTACCAGACATCCATGTGGGTGCAATCATAGAATCAAAGAATGTCAATTTCTTTGAGGACACATTTCCTAGAAAGGAAAGAGACATAACCTCTCGCAAATGAAGTTATGAGCAATCTAGGAGTCGTTGACTGCCTGAATCTAGGTAGTTCAATTTTAATGGACTCCGAAGTGGCTGATTATTCGAAATGTAGTATTCCAGATTCTCAGTACTTGTAGGCTCTAGATATGGAACCAAGACGAAGCAAAAGGGCCAGGAAAGATAAGTCATTCGGTCTAGACTTTGTGGCTTATATGGTTTATGATGAACCACGGACAATTGATGAAGTGTTGTCAACTCCAGAAGCACATCTCTGGAAAGAATCTACTGAGAGTGAAATAGACTGCATCTTGCACAACTATACTTGGGAGTTGGTTGATCTTCCTCCGGGAAACAAACCGTTGGGGTGTAAATGGATACTCAAACGGAAGTATAAATCAGATGGGTCTATAGATAACTGCAAGGCCAGGTTGGTAGTCAAGTACTATCGACAAAAGGAGGGCCTTGACTACTTTGACACGTACTCTCAGGTGTCTAGAATGACTTCCATACGAGTATTCATTGCGATCTCCACATTGCGGGACCTTGAGATAATCAAATGGATATGAAGACAGCTTTCCTAAATGGTGATTTGAAAGAATAAATCTATATGTATCAACCCGAGGAGTATGTGGTTCTAGGTTAAGAGAAGAAAATTTGTCGGCTTATCAAATCTCTATACAGGCTGAAACAGGCCCCGAGGCAATGAAACAAAATATGTGATAGTACTCTACTATCGAAGGTTTTCACCATTAATGAATGTGACAATTGTGTTTACGTGAAAGGTAATACTAACTCGTTCATCATGATATGCCTTTACGTAGACGATATGTTGATCACAGGGAGTAGTCCAAGGTTGATCCTAGAGACTAAGAACATGTTGAAACAATGTTTTGACATAAATAGGGGTGGCCATGGGGCAGGTTAGGGCGGGGCAAGCCTTGACCTGCTAAGATGTTAACCCGCCCTGCCCTGCCCCGTTTAACATTTTAAAAAATTTATCCTGCCCTGCTCCGTTAAGCCCTGCCCCGCCCTGCCCTATTTATGTTATTTTTCATTTTTCACTTTCAACTTGGTATTTATTTTGTTAGATGAATTTAGATGAAAAATTAGATGAATTTCCCTGGAAGGCTTTTGTAAAGCGAATTATTTTATTTTTGGGTGTGTGTCAATTTTTTTAAACTGTCCAGAACTATTCTTTAAGATAAAGAAGAATGAAACATCTTCTCTGATTCCTAGACAGTCACTATTTTTTGGGCTAAATGTGTATAGATAGAGTATTTCGTCACATTTACAAAGAGTGATGTAAGGAAGTTGAGTCTCTCTGACTAAATTGCAGCGACAAGTGAAATGAACAATAGACACTTTGTTCCATACTTATGTTAAGGCTAATTCATTTTCCATCTCTATTAAGTATAATGATAGTGGATAATATTTTTTATCTATTAAAAATGTGTCTCGTGTGAAAAATATTTTGACCATGTATAATGGAAAATATATCATGAAAATTTTAGCAAAATTTGGTTAATTTCTAACAAAATATATTTTGTTTTCACTTTTTGCATTAACCCACTTCAAAACCCACCACCTGCCTTGTCCTATTTTAATTTTTAACAAAACTAATTTTGCCTGTCCCGCCCTGCCCTGCCCGTTAAGTGCTTGCCCTGCCCTGCCCCGTTAAGAACTTGCCCTGCCCTGGCCCAATTGCCATCCCCAGACATAAAATATATGGGTATTGCAGATGTCATCTTAGGGATCAAAATCTCTAAGATGTCTGACGGACTTGTCTTATCTGAGTCTCATTACATCGAGGATGTGTTGAGAAAGTTTGATATGTTCGATAGTTCACCGATAACGTCACCACTAGATGTAAATCAAAAGATTGATAAAAATCATGGTGTGCCCGTATGCCAGGAACTATATGCGCAGCTGATTGGTAGTTTAATGTACATAACAAACTGCACCCGACTTGATATCGCTTATGCAGTCAACAAGTTGGCTAGGTTTACCCGTAATCCAAGTGATGATCATTGGAAAGCATTGAGTCGGGTACTACGGTACCTAAAATACACGCAACATTATGGGTTGCATTATTCGAGATATCCAGCTGTACTAGAGGGGTACAATGATACAAACTGGATATCTGATATAGAGAACACCAAATCCACCAGTGGGTATATATTTACGATTGGTGGTAGGGTTGTGTCTTGGAAATCCTCTAAGAAAACTTGCATCGCCCGATCCACGATGGAATCGAAGTTCATTGCTTTAGACAAAGCATGAGAAGAAGCTGAATGACTTTATGACTTCTTAGAGGATATCTTTTGTTGGGATAAACATGTACCTTGTGTAATGATCCACTTCGACAGCCAGTCGGCTCTAGGAAGGGCACAAAGTTCTATGTAACGGCAAATCTCGTCATATCCGATTGAGAAATAAGACTGCTAGACAGCTGATCACCACGGGTATTAATTCTATCGATTATATAAAATCCAAGGAAAGCATAGCAGACCCTTTGACTAAGGGCATACCCAGAGATCAGATGTTCTGCATGTCTAACGGAATGGGCTTAAAACCCAATCAATTAGAACTGATACGGTGGATACCCAACCTTAATGATTAGAGCTCCCAGGAATTAGGTTCAATAGGTAAATTAAGTCGTAAAGGTTCAGTTGAGCGCTTCGGTGGAAGCAAGAGCACTTCAGATCATGCGTTCTGTAAAGAACCATGAATCCAAGGTCGTTCTTGTGATAGACATTAAGTACTATCTGCAGTGTGGGTAGATGTTAAGTTCCCAAAACTTTTAATTATCCTCAACGGTTGATGTTAGGTTTGGGAAACCTTTTAATGGTTCCTAAGACTTGTGAAGTGGGGTATAGCAGAATACCTTGTAGGAGACTACATATTTAAATGCGAGACCAGACCACTGATGCACGATTTATGCACACACTAACGCAAGTGCACGTGTCGTGACAAGTAATATAGTCTAGAAGACCGAGTTATCATCCTCAGGGATTAGTGTTCAATTCTCAAATTCTATTCTATGGTATCTATTTGATAACCGATGATTGATAAATTGTTTAAAACTATAATTAAGAATGCTAACTAGACTACTTTGTTTTACTTCAGTTATGGTGGAAATAGGGCTTCCAAATCTCCTCAACTATCCGCTCATCTTACTTGTTAATGCAATTAATTATGGTTCTTCTTCTATTTTGAGATAGCAGGTTAACTAAGCCGTTTTATACTCCTGTTAAGGTAATATAAACACTCAACCCCAATATAGAACCATTCTACCTTTCGGTGATAAGATTGACTATAAATGAGGATTAAGAGCAATAACCTATTAATACTACACAAGTATCGGAGTACTTTCGTCCACGATTTAACCTATGTTTATTCAACTATAGCATATTCACAATCTCCCTTTTCGGCTTTCGATTAGAAATCATATGGATTATGATAATTAGTGATCAATTAATTACCAAACATTCAAGACAATTATTGAATAAATCTCAACAATGATAAGAAGAACCAAAACATGCATTAATTCATAAGAATAAGTTTCAAGTGATTTGACATGGAAAGCCCTAGATTAAGTTAGTTCCTAGTCATATACATGACGAGAACTAAACTAATATCCAACATAAACTATAAAGAAATAAAACAAGAAACAAGAAATTACTAAGAAGTAGTCTCCAATCTTGATCTCCAAGGTTGTGTGAATTGGCAAGGGTTTGGAACCCTTAATTCTGACCTAAAGGCTGCTTTTTATAGCCTCCAATTCATTTTCCAGGTTTCCTTCAGGCCTTGGCCCATTTCCATTCGAATTTGCCGCTTTTCCGCCTGTCAGAATCGCGCCGCGACGCCGAAACTCCTGCACGTCTCTGTAAATTGGGCGCCGTGGCGCTCTGACTCTGCTGGCTGGAGGCGCCGTGGCGCCGCCCTGTTTCGTGCCCGGTTCGCCAACTTTCTCGCTTTTTGAGCTCTGGAACCTCTGTTTCTGCCCTCTTTTTGCTCCTTTTCCGCCAATGAGCCACTCTAAACCAATATGACTCAAAAGAAAGAAAATCTATCCTAAGACGACACGTATTGTACAAAAATGGGCAAAAGACTAACTAAAAATGACTCAAAAGGTGTATATAAAATACACCGATCAAACACCCCCAAACTTAACCTTTGCTCGCCCTCGAGCAAATATCAAAAGAAAGAATTAAAGACAAGAGGGAAAAGGAAATAAACTGACTCAAAGACACTGATCACTTTGCTGCATCATTGTTACTTAGAAAAGCCTGAAGGTTAGCATAATAATATGCAGGAACATATAGCATGAATTTTTAGCATTCTAAACACATTAAGTTAGATATTTCGCAAATTCAATTTAATCATGCTTAATGGAAGTAAGAATACCTAACTATGCATGTCAATTTCAAAATCATATGGCATGTTTACTTGTTATTCTCCACTAATCATGGAGAGATCTTCATGACTTTTCAGGGTTGTAATGTAGGCTTAGGCATGGGTTGGTAAAAATAGGCATTTAGGCTCATTTTCTATACCATAAGCTCTTTTGCTTTTCAGGTATATTTCGATTCCTTTGAATCATACGTGCGTTGATAGATTCATATTTTACCCTAGCGTATATGTTTTCCCTTTATTGCTAGAGTTGTAAAGTGATAGTACCCCAGAGGTAGGGATACCTTGATTAGTAAAGTGAGAAGTTAAGAATGTTGACAAGAATGGTAAGTGAACTGAGACTATAGTTGTGTAGAGCTCACAAGTAGTAATTGCCCCATAACAGTGTAAGACCGATAGGGAAGAATGTGCAGTAGGAATACTTTGGCTTATGTGACAAACCTCTAGTGAATGGGAGGATAGGGTGAGAAGTACCTTGAGATAAGGGAGAAATTTATTTCAGACTAAGAATGAGAAGTTAAGTGTGACGATGAGTCGGGTTATGGACTCATCTCGGGTCAACCGGTAGTATGGAATGGGGTGATGTTAGTTGGTAGTGGTCCCGTTATGTGGTAGGATCCCGAGGATGCCAGGCCCAAGTTTAGTTAATCGTTGTACGAGTTTGTGGACGCGTTCCACCGGAACTAGGTCGTAAGGACCGAGAAGAGCCTTAACGGGAAAGTAAGTAGCATAATGGCCAAGTCTGGTTAGTAACTCCAAGGATTGGAGAACAGAAATAATATTTGAGATTTTGTACGTGTACTAGATAAGTTTGAAAGTACGAGAAAGTATGACAAGTAAGGAAAGAAAGTAACCTCTAAAGATCTTGTTTGTGATAAGGCTGTAACCTTCGAGTTTTGTGAGAAGGGGTCGCGGACGGAAGGTCCATTGATATGTTTACGTATGTTTTGTGGTGGCCATGTGTGGCATCGTTGGTCTGGTGCAGTTTTGATCGATAGGCATAGTGTAGAGTTTATGCCGGAGTTTGTATAGATTGAAAACCGACTAAGAACATTCGGGGACGAATGTTTCTAAGGGGGGAAGAATGTTACACCCCGTAAGTCCAGGACATGTATAAGAGAATGTACGTAAGGAATCAAGACTTGAAAATTGGTACGAAAGGAAGAATTATTTTTCCGACAGAAAATCTTCGGGACGTCGGAAAGGAAAAATGTTCGTTGTTGAGAATTGGATTCTCAAAATGCATTATTTGAAGAGTATGGAACCTATTAACATTATGGAAATTTATTTTTTACGGATTTGGTCACGTGGGGCCCACCCGAGGAATTTTACGTTTTGTGGGGCCCACGAGGGTTACAGAATTTTATGGACGAATGAGAGGGCGACACGTGGCACCCCCACACTTGGTCTTGGTCGAAATGTGTAAGGGTAAAAGGGTCATTTGACCAAGGTGTAGATGACAAAGTCTTGCTAATTAAGAGCTTGACATTGTTGACCAAGTCAAGAGCCACTTGGCTTGATCTCTTCCCTCCAATTTTAACAAGTGTTATTATCTAGACCCTCCAATGTGTTTTATATATCATACTAGTGCAAGACTTGGCATTTTACACTTAGAAAATATTAGAGAAACTCTTGTGCTTCACATAGACCTCTCTGCTCGCTACTTTGCTCACAAGAAAATTTGTAGTTTTTATCCTTTGTTCACAAGACTTAAACCCAATGTCCCTAAGGGTATTGTAAGGATATCTCAATAGAAAGATTTCGGAAAAACGGAGTTTTCACGTTAGTCGCAAGGCGGAAACTTAAGGAGTTCTTCAACTTTGAAGTTGGAACTTGAAGATGGGTTCTTCATAGGCTTCTAAGGAGTGCTTGGAGCGGATTGGAACCCTAATTCGAAAACTAGCATGTTTAGCCTTAAGATTACAATTCAAGTCGATTATTAGTTTAAGTCGTCGCATGTTGTATAAAGAAGGAAATTGTAGTTGTTGAAGTTGTTTATGTCTATATAACATGTTAGACCTTAGAACTTGGAATTTGAAAAGGATTGGAAAAGACTTTGAATTGTGGTTATGTTGTTAGCCGAGAATGGCTTGATTATGGACTTAGTTGGTATTAATTGTGGGGCGGAATTTTACACGTATTGTTAGGCGTGTAATCCCCTTTGTTTGGTTGTTGTTTGGAGCCTTAAATGTGGCGTGTTGGTTATTGTATTCGGCCTTGAAAAAGGTGGCAAAGTGAGTAGAAACAAAGGAAGTGCTGCCCGATTTTCCGTAGAATTAGAGACCGTATACTTAGTATTATTCTCGTTAGAGACTAGAAGTTGATAGTCTTGTTGTGACCATTATAGGTTGACACTTCTCGCACGCGTATTCGGCTTAGCTTGTGGATTTAGCGAAAGGTATGTGAACTATCTCCTCTTCTAGCATGATTCCTTAAGATCAAGAAAGCACGCCCTACTCCTTAAATGATCCATTCCTTGGTTGTATTTGGATTGCCTAAAATAGAATTTGTTCTATGTACTTGAGTTTACTTTGATGTTTAAATTGTAAGTTGTATAATCCATTTCCTTAGTGAAGTTTGGATTCTTAAAAGTGAAAGTATTTTACTTAAAGTACATAGAGTCTTGAAAAGGAAGTGGTTTCCAAATCTTTTGGCTAGTGCCTTAGTTCCAAAACCTAAAGGTCATTATAATGACTTTAGGGAAGTCAAAGGAGTGATTTACTTAATTGTTTTAAAAGAGGAGAAATGACATGATTTAAGAGAAGTAACTTGTTTTAACGGTGTAAGTTACTTGAGGTTTAAAAGTAGAAGAAACTTGTTTTCTAAATATTAAGAGACTCAAAGTATTTTGAAAGTTAAGAACTTGATTTGTAAGTATGTGATACTTGGTTTTAAAAGTATAAGTCTCTTGGTTATAAAAAGAATGAAATTGTCTAAAACCATAAAGGGTTATAACGGCTTTATGGGAAGTTGGTTATAACGGCTTTATGGAAGGTTAAGAAAGTTGTCTATTTTGATTATTGGGCATAAGTTGCCTAGATTGTAAAAATTTGAAGTTACTTGATTTCAAGCTTTGAAATGAGTTTTCTAAAAGTGTAGTAACTTACTTTGAAAAATAGACACACCTTGATACTACGGGTGTTAGTATCTTGGGATTTTACATAAAAAAGAGTCTTTTGAAAAGAATGTACGTACGTAGTACTTTGGCTTGTTAAATGAGAATTATTCTATTTGTGCCTTGATAAGTACTTTGGCTTGTTAAATGAGAATTATTCTATTTGTGCCTTGATAAGTACTTTGGCTTGTTAAATGAGAATTATTCTATTTGTGCCTTGATAAGTACTTTGGCTTGTTAAATGAGAATTATTCTATTTGTGCCTTGATAAGTACTTTGGCTTGTTAAATGAGAATTATTCTATTTGTGCCTTGAAAAGTACTTTGGCTTGTTAATTGAGAATTATTCCATGTGTGCCTTGATAAGTACTTTGGCTTGATTAATTGAGAATTGCCTATGTGTGCTGGTGATAGCCTTTAAGGGCAAGTATTATTTTTTATCGCTTCCGCGACTCTCGGAGGCCGATCGTCTTGTTGTAAGTTACTTGACGCATCGACGGTGATGTGGGATTCCACCGTATGCTTCCGTTATTTGTAGTACTTGGGTTAAATTCCTGATTTTTATAAAAGACACAGTAGTGCTTATGTGTTGTTGACGGTAGAGATAGGGTAAGAGTATAAGTGAGGTAAATCCCAAGACGCTATACCACCTTCTCCCTGTAAGAGTATAAATGAGGGTAAACCCCAAGACATTATACCCCGCTTGTTTTGTTTGATGGTCGGTTGAGATAGGGTAAGAGTATAAGTGAGGTAAACCCCAAGACGCTATACCACCTTCTCCGTGGTAAGAGTATAAATGAGGGTAAACCCCAAGACATTATACCCTCGCTTACCACCGCTCGTCTTCCTACTGCCCGCATGCTTTTTAGGACACAGTGGAACTTGGTGTTCATGTATGCCTATTGGTGTTATATTATATCATGGATCACGGCGGTGAGGAAGGATTCCACTGCATGATTGATATTATGGCGTAGACCCATGGTTATATTTTAGAAATGACTTGAGGCACGCGTCACGACTTGTTATGATCGCTTATGTATGTGTACTATAGGTTGGCTATCATACATGTCTCCTGCTTTGCTTAGATCTTATGATTTCATTACAAGCATTTCATCGCTTCACATACTTGGTACATTCTTCGTACTGACCTCCTTCGGGGGGCTGCGTTCATGCCGCAGGTTTAGGTACGTTGTTTGGTGATCGGCAGGTGTAGGACCCTGCTCAGAGTTTTTGGATAACTCCTTCTGTTCGGGAGTTTATCTTTTTGGTATAAGTTCTTTCAGTACATGCTTTTGTACAGTTATGGGTACGGCGGGGCCTTGTCCCGTCACAGTTCAGTAAAACTCTTAGAAGTTTATATTCATATGTGGGATTGGACTCATGTACAGTGTAGTGTCTTTTGAGTATGTATATTATGGCAGCCTTGTCGGCATTGCCCTTGCACGTATGTTGGTTTTAAAAAAAAAAGGGGGGGTGTTATTTAATTTCCGCAGTTTACTTGTGTTGTTAAGGTAAAAGCGTACCCAGGTAGGGCACCAGTCACGGGCCCGGGGTTCGGAGCGTGACAGAGTGGTATCAGAGCAGTCAGTCCTCGGAATGTCTACAGACCGTGTCTAGTAGAGTCTTGATTATCGGTGTGTTGCGCGCCACACCCATAAACAGGAGGCTACAGGACATTTAGGAGTTATTTTCTATTCTTCTCACTCTAAGATCGTGCCATAGAGCTGTGTTAGTAAGATAATTCCTCTCTGACGTATTGTTGTGTTCTGATTATGCCTCGAGGGCAACAGCGCTGAAGGACAAAGGAGTAGCAGGAGCTACTAGTCAGACTCAGAGAGTTGATAGGGCTTATGCCCAGGGTATACCGGATATTGTGCCGCAGTCGGCGAGTTCTTCTGCGCCAGGTTTGGAGGCCCCAGCACCAGAGCCTCCAGTTTCTCAGTTAGGGGAAGACTTTAGGGTCATGAAGGAAGCCATTATGTTATCGACCTAGATAGCAAGCTACTGATTTCATCAACAGAGGTTATTCGCCAAGACAGCATGTGTGTACAGACGCGGTAGAGGCCAACGCGGAGATCGGCGTAAGAGGCTAGACCGGTTGGTTATTCCGTGAGTTTTGGGCGAGCTGCCAAGAAATGAGTGAGATATTCTTCCCAGCCTACCCAGTACATACCCCCGCAGTTCACAGGTGGGATATTGGACCCCACAAGGTATTTAGGAGCCGGTCCAAGCTCCAGAGGTAGAGGTTCTCAGAGGAGCAGAGGATTTTCTCGGTCGAGGCCACCTATTCCTCAGTGTATCAGATGTGGTAAGTGTCACACGCCGAACCCCGGGCCCGTGACTGGTGCCCTACCTGGGCACCCTGCTACCTTAACAAATCAAGTAAACTGCGGAAATTAAATAGCTCTTTTTTTTTTAAAACCAATCGTACGTGTAAGGCGGCCGCAAGGCCGCCATATAATATACATAATAAAAGACACTACACCGCATACGAGTCCAATCCCACATATGAATACGCACCTCTAAGAGTTTTATCAAATATGACGACAAGGCCCCGCATTGCACCTAATCAGATAAAAGTCTCAGATGAAAGAACTTATACCAAAAGATAACTCCCGAATGAAGGAGCTATCCAAAACTCGAAAGGTGGTCCTACACCTACCGATCACCAAACATCGTACCTAAACTCGCAGATGAACGCAGCCCGGGCGAGGTCAAGACGGGAATGTACCAAGTATGTGAGCAGAAGCATCGTAATAAAATCATAACAATCTAAACAAAACAGAGACATGTCTCGATAGCCAACCTACAAGACATAACACATAAGCGATCATATCAAGTCGTGGACGCAGCCCTCAAAGTCACTACTCAAATATAACTATGGGTCTCACGCCCATAATATCAATCATGCCTGGAATCCTTCCTCACCGCCGATCCATGATGTAATAACACCAATAAGGATACATGAACACTAAGTCCCACCGTGTCCTAAATGCTCGTGGTCTCATGCCCCTAATCCCACATCGTAAAAGCATGACCATGTGGTAACACAAACAAATCCGGGACATATATGATAATCAAATTACAACACATTGTGCCTTACTAACAATGAGAGTAAACAGTAGTATCCTTACAATATAAAATAGGAAGCTCATGATCAAAACAGGACCATCCGCCCGCAGTATCATTTAACCATCCTACTCCTGGGACTATTTCACCCGCATAGGCCGCGTGGACCCGCGTGAGGTATTCCTCGCATGGGACTATTTCACCCGCATAAGCTCTTACGGACTCGCATGAGGTATTCCTCGCATAGGCTGGACCCGCCCGCATGGGACTATTTCACCCGCATAAGTCCTTACGGACCCGCATGAGGTATTCCTCGCATCGTGGGTAGCAATTCCACGGAATCTGCAAATGCCACAAACCCGGGGAATGACCCCGAAACGACTAATATACCAATAGCACATAACCGACTATTTCCAGCACACATAGGCAATTCTCAACTAAACAAGCCAAAGTACTTATCAAGGCACATATAGAATAATTCTCAATTAATCAAGCCAAAGTACTTATCAAGGCACACTTAGACAAATTCTCAATTTATCAAGCCAAAGTACTTATCAAGGCACACTTAGACAAATTCTCAATTTATCAGGCCAAAGTACTTATCAGGGCACAAATAGAATAATTCTTATTTAACAAGCCAAAGTACTTATCAGGGCACAAATAGAAAAATTCTCATTTAACAAGCCAAAGTACTTATCAGGGCACAAATAGAATAATTCTCATTTACAAGCCAAAGTACTAATCAAGGCATCACATAGAATTATTCTCAATTAAACAGGCCAAAGTACTACGTACGTACATTCTTTTCAAAAGACTCCTTTTTATGTAAAATCCCAAGATACTAACACCCGTAGTATCAAGGCATGTCTATTTTTCAAAGTAAGTTACTACACGTTTAGAAAACTCATTTCAAGGCTTGAAATCAAGTAACTTCAAATTTTCACAATCTAGGCAACTTATGCCCTTTAATCAAAATAGACAACTTTCTAAACCTTCCATAAAGTCGTTATAACCAACTTCCCATAAAGCCGTTATAACCCTTTATGGTTTTAGACATATCCATTCCTTTTATAACCAAGAGACTTATACTATTAAACCAAGTATCACATACTTACAAATCAAGTTCTTAACTTTCAAAACACTTCAAGTCTCTTAATATATAGAAAACAAGTTTCTTCTACTTTTAAACCTCAAGTAACTCACTTCTTTAAAACAAGTTACTTCTCTTAAATCATGTCATTTCTCCTCTTTTAAAACAATTAAGTAAATCACTCCTTTGACTCCCCTAAAGTCATTATAATGACCTTTAGGATTTTGGGACTAAGGCACTAGCCCAAAAGATTTGGAAACCACTTCCTTTTCAAGACTCTATGTACTTTAAGTAAAATACTTTCACTTTTAAGAATCCAAACTTCACTAAGAAAATGGATTTTACAACTTACAATTTAAACATCAAAGTACAATCAAGGAAGTACATAGAACAAATTCTATTCTAGGCAATCCAAATACAACCAAGGAATGGATCATTTAAGGAGTAGAACATACTTTCTTAATCTTAAGGAATCATGCTAGAAGAGGAGATAGTTCACATACCTTTTCGGCTAATATCCACAAGCTAAGCCGAATACGCCGTACGTAGAAGTGTCAACCTATAATGGTCACAACAAGACTATCAACTTCTAGTCTCAACGTAGAATAATACTAAGTATACGGTCTCTAATTCTACGGAAAATCGGGCAGCACTTCCTTTGTTTCTACTCACTTTGCCACCTTTTTCAAGGCCGAATACAATAACCAAACACGCCACATTTAAGGCTCCAAACAACAACCAACCAAAGGGGATTACACGCCTTACAATACGTGTAAAATTCCGCCCCACAATTCATACCAAGTAGTTTAAAACTCCAAGCCATTCTCGGCCAACTACAACTAACAATTCAAAGTCTTTTCCAACCCTTTTCCAATTCCAAGTTCTAGGGTCTAACATGTTATATAGTCATAAACAACTTCAACAACTACAATTTCCTTCCTACACAACATGCGACGACTTAAACGAATAATCGACTTGAATTGAAATCTTAAGGCTAAACATGCTAGTTTTCGGATTAGGGTTCCAATAGCCAATATAATAATCAAACTTCGTAATATATAACTCATGCTTGCTAATAACCATAGCTACAATCAATAAGTAAAATTAATTGCCAAAACGACAAAATTTATACCTTTCAAAGCCCTTAAAATTTCCAAGATTCAAAGTCGCGCCTTAGCAATTCTTAGCTCCTTTCCTTAGGTTCCAATCCGCTCCAAGCACTCCTTAGAGGCCTATGAAGAACCCATCTTCAAGTTCCAACTTCAAAGTTGAAGAACTCCTCAAGTTTCCGCCTTGCGACTAATACGAAAAAACCATTTTTCGAAATCTTTCTATTGAGATAACCTTACAACACCCTTAGGAACATTGGGTTAAAGTCTTGTGGCTAATGGATCAAAATCACAAAATTTTTGTGTGGGAAAAGGCTTGAACCCGAGAGCACTTCTAGGCTAAGCTCAATGTTCTCAAATTTTTCTAAGTGTAATGAACTAGTCTTGCACTAGTAGTATACTTATATAACACCTTGGAGGGCCAAGATTATAACAATTGTGTGGCTTAGATGAAAATCACATGGATTAAGCCTATGTGGACAAGTTGACTAGTCAACAAAATCAAGCTTAGAAGACTTATCATCTACCTAGGTCAAATGACCATCCAACCCTTACTAATTTCGTCCAACACCATATGTGGGAGTGCCACGTGTCGCTCTCTCATTCGTCCATAAAATTCCGTAACCCTCGTGGGCCCCACAAAAATGTAAAATTCCTCGGGTGGGCCCCACGTGACCAAATCCGTAAAAAATAAATTTCCATAGTGTTAATAAGTTCCATACTTTACAAATATTGTCTTTTGAGAATCCAATTCTCAACAACTAGCATTTTTCCTTTCCGACGTTCGAAACATTTTCCGTCAGAAAATAATTCTTCTTTTCGTACTAATTTCCAAGTCTTGTTTCCTTACGTGCATTCTCTTATACGTGTACTGGACCTACGGGGTGTAACATACTTCCCCCCTTAGAAACATTCGTCCCCGAATATTCTTAGGCGGTTGTCACGCTATACAAACTCCGGCACAATCTCTATACTATGCCTAACAATCAAATGCACAAGACCAACGATGCCACACATGGCCACCACATAACATACGTAAACATATCAATGGACCTTCCGTCCGCTACCCCTTCTCATCAACTCGAAGGTTGCAGTCTCCTAGAACACGGGATCCTTAGAGGTTCCTTTCTTTCCTTACTTGTCATACTTTCTCGTACTTTCAAACTCATCTAGTACACGTACAAAATCTCAAATTTTGTTTCTGTTCTCCAATCCTTGGAGTTACTAACCAAACTTGGCCATATTGCTACTTACATTCCCGTTAAGGCTCTTCTCGGTCCTTACGACCCGATTCCGGTGGAACGCATCCACGAACTCGTACAACGATCAATTAGACTTGGGCCTTTCATCCCCGGGATCCTACCCCATAGCGGGACCACTACCAACTGACATCACCCCATTTCGTACTATCGGCTGACCCGAAATGAGTCCATAACCCGACTCATCGTCACACTTAACTTCTCATTCTTAGTCTGAAATAAATCTTGCTCTTATCTCAAGGTACTTCTCACCCTATCCTCCCATTCACTAGAGGTTCGTCACATAGGCCAAAGTATTTCTACTGCACAATCTTCCCTATCGGTCTAACACTGCTACGGGGTAACTACAGCTTGTGAACTCTACACAACTATAGCCTCAGTTCACTTTATCATTCTTGTCAACATTCTTAACTTTTCACTTTACTAATCAAAGTATCCCTACCTCTGGGGTACTATCACTTTACAACTCTAGCAACAAAGGGAAAACATATACGCTAAGGCAAAATCTGAATCTAACAATGCACGTATGATTCAAAAGAATCGAACTATACCTGTAACCCCGTGCGGTGTCGCTTCTCGATCCCGCCCAAGAGTCACGCCATCTCTCGCGTTCGAAGGACCGCCAGAACTATAAACTCCACCGACCTCCACCACGGTGGCTAACATCCAACACCTCGCTCGGGAACGCACCATGTGGAAAGGAATCAACCAACGCCTCATAGCCGAGCTACTCACCGGTGCTCTTTCTAAAAGGACATACCGCTAATATGGTCCGGACGGCCACAATAAAAACAAACACTGCGCCATAACGGCATTTCCCGAATGACGCTTACCACATCCGAACACCGAGGAATAAGTGGCCTCGATCGAGAAAATCTCTGCTCCTCGAGAACCTCGATCCTCGAGCTTGGACCGCTCCTAAATACCTTGTGGGGTCAAATCTCCCACCCGTGAGCCGCGGTATGTACCGGGTAGGCCGACGATATCTCACTCATTCCGAGGCGGCTCGTCCAAAACTCACCGAATAACCAACCGGTCTAGCCTCTTACGCAGATCTCCGCTACCGCCCTCTACCCTCAGACACCAGATGCATCGCCCAATAACCTCCTCGCCGACGAAACCGCAGACCGCTTATCTTGGTCAATAACATAATGGCTTCCTTCATGACCCTAAAGTCTTCCCTTAATCGAGAAACGGAGGCTCGTGCCGGGGCCTCAAAACTCGCGAAGAACTCGCCGATCGTGGAACCACATCCGGTATGCCCCGGCATAAGCCCTATCAACTCTCTCGAGTCCGACTAATAGCTCTCGCTCCTTTGCCCTTCCGGGCGTTGCCACTTCTTGGAGGCATAATCAGAACACAACAACACGTCAGAGAGGAATTATCTTACTAACACGGCTGTGGCACGATCTAGAGTGAGAAGAATAGAAACCAACTCCTAAATGTCCCCGTAGCCTCCTGTTTATGGGTGTGGCGCGCAACACACCGATAATCAAGACTCTACTAGACACGGTGCAGACATTCCGAGGATCGATCGCTTTGATACCACTCAGAACACCCCGAACTCGGGCGTGGATCGTGCCCTACCCGGGCACCTGCTACCTTAACAACACAAGTAAATCGGAAATTAAATAGCTTTTTTTTTAAAAACCAATCAGACGTAAGGCGGCCAAGCGACAAGGCCGCCATATAATATACAAAATAAAAGACACTACACTGCATATGAGTCCAATCCAGCATGAATACGCACTTAAGAGTTTTATCAAATATGACGACAAGGCCCCGCCGCATCCATAATCAGTACAAAAGCCATCGAAAGAACTTATACCAAAAAGATAACTCCCAACGTAAGGAGCTATCCAAAAACTCGGCAGGTCCTACACCTACCGATCACCAAACAACAGACCTAAACTCATGCAGATTGAACGCAGCCGAAGGCGAGGTCAAGACAAGAATGTACCAAGTATGTGAATGAAGTATCGTAATAAAATCATAACGCTAAACAAAACAGAGACATGTCCGATAGCCAACCTACAAGACATAACACATAAGCAATCATATCAAGTCGTGACGCAGCCCTCAAAGTCACTACTCAAATATAACTATGGGTCTCACGCCCATAATATCAATCATGCCCGAATCCTTCCTCACCGCTTGATCTACGATGTAATAACACCAATAAGGATACATGAACACCAAGTCCCACCGTGTCCTAAATGCCTCGTGGTCTCATGCCCCTAATCCCACATCGTAAAAGCATGACCATAGGGTAACACAATCAAATCCGGGACATATATGATAATCAAATTACAACACATTGTGCCTTACTAACAATGAGAGTAAACAGAGTATCCTTACAATATAAAATAGGAAGCTCATGATCAAAACAGACCATCCGCCCGCAGATCATTTAACCATCCTACTCGGGACTATTTCACCGCATAGGCCGCGTGGACCCGCGTGAGGTATTCTCGCGACGGGACTATTTCACCCGCATAAGCTCTACGACTCGCATGAGGTATTCTCGCATAGGCCGGACCCGCATGAGACTATTTCACCCGCATAAGTCCTTACGGACCCGCATGAGGTATTCCTCGCATCGTGGGTAGCAATTCCACGGAATCTGCAAATGCCACAAACCCGGGGAATGACCCCGAAATGACTGATATACCAATAGAACATAACCAGCTATTTCCAGCACACATAGGCAATTCTCAACTAAACAAGCCAAAGTACTTATCAAGGCACACATAGAATAATTCTCAATTAATCAAGCCAAAGTACTTATCAAGGCACACTTAGACAAATTCTCAATTTATCAAGCCAAAGTACTTATCAAGGCACACTTAGACAAATTCTCAATTTATCAGGCCAAAGTACTTATCAGGGCACAAATAGAATAATTCTCATTTAACAAGCCAAAGTACTTATCAGGGCACAAATAGAAAAATTCTCATTTAACAAGCCAAAGTACTTATCAGGGCACAAATAGAATAATTCTCATTTACAAGCCAAAGTACTAATCAAGACATCACATAGAATTATTCTCAATTAAACAGGCCAAAGTACTACGTACGTACATTCTTTTCAAAAGACTCCTTTTTATGTAAAATCCCAAGATACTAACACCCGTAGTATCAAGGCATGTCTATTTTTCAAAGTAAGTTACTACACGTTTAGAAAACTCATTTCAAGGCTTGAAATCAAGTAACTTCAAATTTTCACAATCTAGGCAACTTATGCCCTTTAATCAAAATAGACAACTTTCTAAACCTTCCATAAAGTCGTTATAACCAACTTCCCATAAAGCCGTTATAACCCTTTATGGTTTTAGACATATCCATTCCTTTTATAACCAAGAGACTTATACTATTAAACCAAGTATCACATACTTACAAATCAAGTTCTTAACTTTCAAAACACTTCAAGTCTCTTAATATATAGAAAACAAGTTTCTTCTACTTTTAAACCTCAAGTAACTCACTCCTTTAAAACAAGTTACTTCTCTTAAATCATGTCATTTCTCCTCTTTAAAACAATTAAGTAAATCACTCTTTGACTTCTAAAGTCATTATAATGACCTTTAGGATTTTGGGACTAAGGCACTAGCCCAAAAGATTTGGAAACCACTTCCTTTTCAAGACTCTATGTACTTTAAGTAAAATACTTTCACTTTTAAGAATCCAAACTTCACTAAGAAAATGGATTTTACAACTTACAATTTAAACATCAAAGTACAATCAAGGAAGTACATAGAACAAATTCTATTCTAGGCAATCCAAATACAACCAAGGAATGGATCATTTAAGGAGTAGAACATACTTTCTTAATCTTAAGGAATCATGCTAGAAGAGGAGATAGTTCACATACCTTTCTGGCTAATATCCACAAGCTGTCGAATATGCCGCACGTAGAAGTGTCAACCTATAATGGTCACAACAAGACTATCAACTTCTAGTCTCAACGTAGAATAATACTAAGTATACGGCTCTAATTCTACGGAAAATCGGCAAGACTTCCTTTGTTTCTACTCACTTTGCCACATTTTTCAAGGCCGAATACAATAACCAAACATGCCACATTTAAGGCTCCAAACTACAACCAACCAAAGGGGATTACACGCCTTACAATACGTGTAAAATTCCGCCCCACAATTCATACCAAGTAGTTTAAAACTCCAAGCCATTCTCGGCCAACTACAACTAACAATTCAAAGTCTTTTCCAACCCTTTTCCAATTCCAAGTTCTAGGGTCTAACATGTTATATAGTCATAAACAACTTCAACAACTACAATTTCCTTCCTACACAACATGCGACGACTTAAACTAATAATCGACTTGAATTGAAATCTTAAGGCTAAACATGCTAGTTTTCGGATTAGGGTTCCAATAGCCAATATAATAATCAAACTTCGTAATATATAACTCATGCTTGCTAATAACCATATCTACAATCAATAAGTAAAATTAATTGCTAAAACGACAAAAATTATACCTTTCAAAGCCCTTAAAATTTCCAAGATTCAAAGTCGCGCCTTAGAAATTCTTAGCTCCTTTCCTTAGGTTCCAATCCGCTCCAAGCACTCCTTAGAGGCCTATGAAGAACCCATCTTCAAGTTCCAACTTCAAAGTTGAAGAACTCCTCAAGTTTCCGCCTTGCGACTAATACGAAAAAGCCATTTTTTCGAAATCTTTCTATTGAGATAACCTTAAAACACCCTTAGGAACATTGGGTTAAAGTCTTGTGGCTAATGGATCAAAATCACAAATTTTTTGTGTGGGAAAAGGCTTGAACCCGAGAGCACTTCTAGGCTAAGCTCAATGTTCTCAAATTTTTCTAAGTGTAATGAGCTAGTATTGCACTAGTAGTATACTTATATAACACATTGGAGGGCCAAGATTATAACAATTGTGTGGCTTAGATGAAAATCACATGGATTAAGCCTATGTGGACAAGTTGACTAGTCAACAAAATCAAGCTTAGAAGACTTATCATCTACCTAGGTCAAATGACCATCCAACCCTTACTAATTTCGTCCAACACCATATGTGGGAGTGCCACGTGTCGCTCTCTCATTCGTCCATAAAATTCCGTAACCCTCGTGGGCCCCACAAAAATGTAAAATTCCTCGAATTGGCCCCACGTGACCAAATCCGTAAAAAATAAATTTCCATAGTGTTAATAAGTTCCATACTTTACAAATATTGTCTTTTGAGAATCCAATTCTCAACAACGAGCATTTTTCCTTTCCGACGTTCGGAACATTTTCCGTCAGAAAACAATTCTTCTTTTCGTACTAATTTCCAAGTCTTGTTTCCTTACGTGCATTCTCTTATACGTGTACTGGACTTACGGGGTGTAACAGTAAGCGTCATTCGGGGAAATGCCGTTATGGCACAGGTGTTTGTTTTTATTGTGGCCGTCCGGGCCATATTATGAGGGTATGTCCTTTAGAAAGAAAGATCGCGAGGTGGCTCACCATGAGGCCGGTAGTTGGTTCCTTCCTCCACGACTGCGTTCCCGAGCAAGGTGTTGGATGTTAGCTACCGTGGTAGAGGTTAGGGTGGAGTTTATAGTTCTGGCGGTCCTTCGAACCGCAGAGATGACGTGACTACGGGGCAGGATCAGGAGGCGACATCGCACGGGGTTACAGGTATATTTCGATTCCTTTAAATCATACGTGCGTTGATAGATTCAGATTTTACCCTAGCGTATATGTTTTCCCTTTATTGCTAGAGTTGTAAAGTGATAGTACCCCAGAGGTAGGGATACCTTGATTAGTAAAGTGAGAAGTTAAGAATGTTGACAAGAATGGTAAGTGAACGAGACTATAGTTGTGTAGAGCTCACAAGTAGTAATTTCCCATAACAGTGTAAGACCGATAGGGAAGAATGTGCAGTAGGAATACTTTGGCTTATGTGACAAACCTCTAGTGAATGGGAGGATAGGGTGAGAAGTACCTTGAGATAAGGGAGAGATTTATTTCAGACAAAGAATGAGAAGTTAAGTGTGACGATGAGTCGGGTTATGGACTCATCTCGGGTCAACCAGAGTATGGAATGGGGTGATGTTAGTTGGTAGTGGTCCCGCATGTGGTAGGATCCCGAGGATGCCGTGCCCAAGTTTAGTTAATCGTTATGCGAAGTTTGTGGACGTTCACCGAACTAGGTCGTAAGGACCGAGAAGAGCCTTAACGAGAAAGTAAGTAGCATAATGGCCAAGTCTGGTTAGTAACTCCAAGGATTGGAGAACAGAAATAATATTTGAGATTTTGTACGTGTACTAGATAAGTTTGAAAGTATGAGAAAGTATGACAAGTAAGGAAAGAAAGTAACCTCTAAAGATCTTGTTTGTGATAAGGTTGTAACCTTCGAGTTTTGTGAGAAGGGTTCGCGGACGGAAGGTCCATTGATATGTTTACGTATGTTTTGTGGTGGCCATGTGGCATCGCTGGTCCGTGCGCTTTGATCGATAGACATAGTGTAGAGTTTATGCCGAGTTTGTATAGATTGAAATCGACTAAGAACATTCGGGACGAATGTTTCTAAGGGGAAGAATGTTACACCGTAAGTCCGTGACATGTATAAGAGAATGTACGTAAGGAATCAAGACTTGAAAATTGGTACGAAAGGAAGAATTATTTTTCCGGCGTAAAATCTTCGGACGCGGAAAGGAAAAATGTTCGTTGTTGAGAATTGGATTCTCAAAATGCATTATTTGAAGAGTATGGAACCTATTAACATTATGGAAATTTATTTTTTACGGATTTGGTCAGGTGGGGCCCACGCGAGGAATTTTACGTTTTGTGGGGCTCACGAGGGTTACAAAATTTTATGGACGAATGAGAGGGCGACACGTGGCACCCCCACACTTGGTCTTGGTCGAAATGTGTAAGGGTAAAAGGGTCATTTGACCAAGGTGTAGATGACAAAGTCTTGCTAATTAAGAGCTTGACATTGTTGACCAAGTCAAGAGCCACTTGGCTTGATCTCTTCCCTCCAATTTTAACAAGTGTTATTATCTAGACCCTCCAATGTGTTTTATATATCATACTAGTGCAAGACTTGGCATTTTACACTTAGAAAATATTAGAGAAACTCTTGT
The DNA here is from genome assembly GCA_029844215.1 of Przewalskia tangutica. Taxonomy (NCBI): domain Eukaryota; kingdom Viridiplantae; phylum Streptophyta; class Magnoliopsida; order Solanales; family Solanaceae; genus Przewalskia; species Przewalskia tangutica. The sequence goes on from CM056732.1 coordinate 31,095,530, forward strand.
GCTTCACATAGACCTCTCGGGTTTGGCTACTTTGCTCACAAGAAAATTTGTAGTTTTTATCCTTTGTTCACAAGACTTAAACCCAATGTCCCTAAGGGTATTGTAAGGATATCTCAATAGAAAGATTTCGGAAAAACGGAGTTTTCACGTTAGTCGCAAGGCGGAAACTTAAGGAGTTCTTCAACTTTGAAGTTGGAACTTGAAGATGGGTTCTTCATAGGCTTCTAAGGAGTGCTTGGAGCGGATTGGAACTTAAGGAAAGGAGCTAAGAATTGCTAAGGCGCGACTTTGAATCTTGGAGATTTTAAGGGCTTGGAAAGGTATAAATTTTGTCGTTTTAGCAATTAAGGTTTACTTATTGTTGTAGTTATAGATATTAGCAAGCATGAGGTATATTGTATGAAGTTGATAAGTATATTGGCTATTGGAACCCTAATTCGAAAACTAGCATGTTTAGCCTTAAGATTACAATTTAAGTCGATTATTAGTTTAAGTCGTCGCATGTTGTATAAAGAAGGAAATTGTAGTTGTTAAAGTTGTTTATGTCTATATAACATGTTAGACCTTAGAACTTGGAATTTGAAAAGGATTGGAAAAGACTTTGAATTGTGGTTATGTTGTTAATGAGAATGGCTTGATTATGGACTTAGTTGGTATTAATTGTGGGGCGGAATTTTACACGTATTGTTAGGCGTGTAATCCCCTTTGTTTGGTTGTTGTTTGGAGCCTTAAATGTGGCGTGTTGGTTATTGTATTCGGCCTTGAAAAAAGTGGCAAAGTGAGTAGAAACAAAGGAAGTGCTGCCCGATTTTCCGTAGAATTAGAGACCGTATACTTAGTATTATTCTACGTTAGAGACTAGAAGTTGATAGTCTTGTTGTGACCATTATAGGTTGACACTTCTACGTACGGCATATTCGGCTTAGCTTGTGGATTTAGCCGAAAAGGTATGTGAACTATCTCCTCTTCTAGCATGATTCCTTAAGATCAAGAAAGTACGTCCTACTCCTTAAATGATCCATTCCTTGGTTGTATTTGGATTGCCTAAAATAGAATTTGTTCTATGTACTTCCTTGAGTGTACTTTGATGTTTAAATTGTAAGTTGTATAATCCATTTCCTTAGTGAAGTTTGGATTCTTAAAAGTGAAAGTATTTTACTTAAAGTACATAGAGTCTTGAAAAGGAAGTGGTTTCCAAATCTTTTGGCTAGTGCCTTAGTTCCAAAACCTAAAGGTCATTATAATGACTTTAGGGAAGTCAAATGAGTGATTTACTTAATTGTTTTAAAAGAGAAGAAATGACATGATTTAAGAGAAGTAACTTGTTTTAACGGTGTAAGTTACTTGAGGTTTAAAAGTAGAAGAAACTTGTTTTCTAAATATTAAGAGACTCAAAGTATTTTGAAAGTTAAGAAATTGATTTGTAAGTATGTGATACTTGGTTTTAAAAGTATAAGTCTCTTGGTTATAAAAAGAATGAAATTGTCTAAAACCATAAAGGGTTATAACGGCTTTATGGGAAGTTGGTTATAACGGCTTTATGGAAGGTTAAGAAAGTTGTCTATTTTGATTATTGGGCATAAGTTTCCTAGATTGTAAAAAATTGAAGTTACTTGATTTCAAGCTTTGAAATGAGTTTTCTAAAAGTGTAGTAACTTACTTTGAAAAATAGACACACCTTGATACTACGGGTGTTAGTATCTTGGGATTTTACATAAAAAGGAGTCTTTTGAAAAGAATGTACGTACGTAGTACTTTGGCTTGTTAAATGAGAATTATTCTATTTGTGCCTTGATAAGTACTTTGGCTTGTTAAATGAGAATTATTCTATTTGTGCCTTGATAAGTACTTTGGCTTGTTAAATGAGAATTATTCTATTTGTGTCTTGATAAGTACTTTGGCTTGTTAAATGAGAATTATTCTATTTGTGCCTTGATAAGTACTTTGGCTTGTTAAATGAGAATTATTCTATTTGTGCCTTGATAAGTACTTTGGCTTGTTAAATGAGAATTATTCTATTTGTGCCTTGATAAGTACTTTGACTTGTTAAATGAGAATTATTCTATTTGTGCCTTGATAAGTACTTTGGCTTGTTAAATTAGAATTATTCTATTTGTGCCTTGATAAGTACTTTGGCTTGTTAAATGAGAATTATTCTATTTGTGCCTTGATAAGTACTTTGGCTTGTTAAATGAGAATTATTCTATTTGTGCCTTGATAAGTACTTTGGCTTGTTAAATGAGAATTATTCTATTTGTGCCTTGAAAAGTACTTTGGCTTGTTAATTGAGAATTATTCCATGTGTGCCTTGATAAGTACTTTGGCTTGATTAATTGAGAATTGCCTATGTGTGCTGGTGATAGCCTTTGAGGGCAAGTATTATGTTTTATTGCGTTGCCGCGACTCCTACGGAGGGCCTACCGTCTTGTTAGAAGTTACTTGGGCGACGCACCGACGGTGATGTGTGATTCCACCGTATGCTCCGTTATTTGTAGTACTTGGGTTAAATTCCGGATTTTTATAAAAGACCAGTAGTGCTTATGTGTTGTTTGACGGCCACGAGATAGGGTAAGAGTATAAATGAGGGTAAATCCCAAGACATTATACCCCGCTTTGTTTGTTTGGATGGTCTTGAAATAAAGTAAGAGTATAAGTGAGGTAAACCCCAAGACGCTATACCACCTTCTCCAGGTAAGAGTATAACGGCGGTAAACCCCAAGACATTATACCACCCGCTTACCACCGCCGTCTTCCTACTGCCCGCATGCTTTTAGGACACGGTGGAACTTGGTGTTCATGTATGCCTATTGGTGTTATATTATATCATGGATCACGGCAGTGAGGAAGGATTCCACGGGCATGATTGATATTATGGGCGTAGACCCATGGTTATATTTTAGAAATGACTTGAGGGCATGCGTCCCTGACTTGTTATGACTGCTTATGTGTTGTGTACTGTAGGTTGGTGTTATACCCCGTAGTTGCAGGGTATGTATGTGAGGACGTACGTACGAGAGTACGGCAGAAATTTTGAAAAGAAAGAAAGATGTGAGTTTTCACTAAAAGTTTCCTGTTATTTGTGAAGAAAAAGGTTCGTTAATGGGAATTGGGTTCCCAGATTTGGTATTTGGACTTCATAGATTATATTAGAATTTTGAGATTTTATTTTGGAAATGGTCATGCTGGGCCCACGAGAAATTTACGGTTTGTGGGGCCCGCTTTGTTTTTGAGATTTCGGAATTGGATATTTTCTAAGACGAAATATTCGGCGAATCGGGGCGACACGTGTCACCCCATGTGGCACCTCGCCGATTTTACATTTGTGCACAACACCCGGTTGGAGTCGTTTTTCGACGAAACGATTTGCGTAACTTGCGAAGGGAAAATTCCGGCTATGTCGTTTTGTTTTTTTGCGGATTTTTCCGAGAGACGAAACATTCTGGACCAACGGGGGGGTGACATGTGTCACCTCACAACGGAGACAAGGGGCGCACTGGCCGAATGGCGGGCAAGTTGGGCTTGATATTTGTGTAGATATTTGTAGGGTTTTAAGAGTAGGTCTAGGGTGCACTTGGCTTGATCTTGGCCTTACACTTGCCTTGCACATGGCTTAATCTCGCCATTGGTTGGCCTTTGGTTTTGCTATAAATACCCTCCTCAGAAGACTTATTCATTCACCTCACTTTGTCTAAGTCTTGAAATCCCTCCTCCCTCTAGTAGCTCTCGCCTTAAGCCTCTCCTCCTCCTCCTCCTCAGGCCTTTGGCCGAGAAGGGTTCTCCCTCACTTGGTGCTAGCTGGGTACCTCCCCAGCCTAGTTGTTTTCAGATAATACCCTTGTTGTGGTATAGAAATACTCCCTAGTATTGTTATAATGCCCAAAATACCTTAGCCTTGTACCTTGTAGTATTCCAAAGATACCTCTTTACGTAGAGTCCGAAATACTACCTTTTGTCCTTTTAGTCTCAAACCGAAACCCTAAGGAAATCTTCATAGTTGGTGAAGTATTTGAGTAGAAGTTGGTTAGAACTTCTAAGGGTTGTTTGGAGTGGTTTGAGCGCACTGAGCGAGCTAAACCTTGCTCAGACCGACATTATAACTTGGATAATTTTGGGCTTATCGAGGTAATTATCTTGTCCTCTATTGTAATTGGAAATTACATGTTTGTTAGAATATATAGTTGAGGTATACTATATATGGAACTATACTTAGTATTCGCAATGTCTTTTGACTTAAGCTGAAGAATAAAGAATCGAATCGAATCGTATTTACATAGATCAGACAGCAGACTTGTGTAGTATTATCGAGTAGAATTGTACACGTCCGTAGACGTAAACCCCGGTTGGCTTGGTAGCCTCGATAGAGAGGAGATTTACGTCATGTGGGGGAGGTCGCTAATTTTCTATAGAAAGATAGAAACTTGTGTTTTGGGGTTAATAGACGTTTTGACCTTTATAGGTGAAAGTACTAAGAGTAGCGTATTCTACTCGAGGAGTGGAAAGGGCTAGCAAGGTTGTAGTACTTGGAGCATTTTGCTTATTGTCGATAAATCGTCGAGGTATGTGAACCTCTTCCTATCTTTTCTAGCATGATTGTTGTGAACTATGTAGTACGGTAGACGCGTACGTGCTAAGTGATTTGGTTGGTTTAAAACATGGGTGTTATAATAGCTTTATGGGAAGTTAGTTATAACGACCTTATGTAAGTGAAAATGGTTTCTCGATGTTAGAAGTTAAGAGACTTGATCTTATAAGATAAGAGACTTAACTTATTTGTTTTAATGTGGATGTTTGTGTGAAACCTCATTCGTGAGTAATGAGTACTTGGTTTTTAAAGGGATAATGTTTTACCGATTTCGAATCGTAATGTGTATCGACAGCACCATGCAGCGTTAATAAAAGGAAAATGTATTGAATAATGATGTTGTATTAAAACCGAGAAACCTCCATCCGCATAGAAGCTAAGATAAGACAAAATGATATTACATTTTCTAGATCATGGTCCGTAATAAGATCGTTATAAACAAGAATAAACTACTCACATATATGACATATGTTACTCGATTGTTCTAAAAGGAATCAAGTGATTAAGTTTGGGAACTATGAAACCATTTGAAAAAGAGAAGCTTGATTAAATGAAACGAGGAAAACTGGAAATTAGGAAAAGAATGTTTTAACTTGGTTTTGAAAAGGAAGGTGGATTGGTCATTCTAATACTACTGGTATCGGGTGACTTTTATAAAAGAAATGGATCTCTTTAAAAGAACTTAACGTATGTAGTACTGGGGTTAAAACCCGACCTTGGCATAAAATGAAAGTACTTTGAGTTGTGTGAAACTTGCCTATGCTTGTTGTTGTGAAACTTGCCTATGCTTGTTGTTGTGAAACTTGCCTATGCTTGTTCGTGAAACTTGCCTATGCTTGTGATGATAGCCTTTGTTGTGCTGTGGTATTTCGTTACCGCGTCTCTCGATAGAGGGCCGGTCGACTTGTTGAGAACTTACTTGGACGTGCTGGCAGTGATGGAGAATTCCACGGGTATGTTTCCATTTTGATTACTGTCTTGTTGTTGATGTCACATGGACATGTCTACACCGATGCAGATTCCGGCATGCGGCCCGCGGTCGGTCGATTACCCGATATATTGTTATTGTGGTTACATGGACATGTCTACACCGAGGTAGAATTCGGGGCATGTGGCTACGCGCAGGTTGATCACCCAAGATATTATTGTTGATGTCACATGGACGTGTCTACACCGAGGTAGAATTCGGGCACGTGGCCATAGGGCATTGGTATTATTGTTGCATCACGGACATGTCTACACCGGCGCAGACCCGGCACGCAGCCGTGATGCGAACATGATTGATGTTGTGGGCGTGAGACCCATAGTTATATTTGAGTGATGACTTGAGGCGTGAGTCCTCGATCGATATGATCGCTTTATGTTGTGGAATCGTAGTTTGGTTATCATACATGTCTCTGCTTTATATAGACTAGTATGATTTCATTACGCATTTTTACGCTTCACATACTTGGTACTGTTAGATCGACTCCTTGGGCCGCGTCACGCCGCAGTAGAGGTACATCGGCCGTGGATCCCCGCCTTAGGATCACAGTCAAAGATATCGGAAGCTCCGCTTTCTTGGAGGCTTATCTTTTAGTATGTGTTCCCGAGTTGTAGGTTCTTGTACATCTGTGGTATGGCGGGCCCCGTCCCGTCATAGTCGTTGTAAATCTTAAGTCCGTAATCGCTGTGGCGGGGTTGTAAAGGATTAAACTGCTCGTGTTTTATGTATATACAAGGCAACCGCTTTTGGTTGGCTGCTTATTATTATATCTCTGGTTTCATGACTCATGTTTTATTTTCCGCCGTTTTCTCGATGTTGTATCACTAGGTGCCCGGATAAGGCACGATCCACGCCCCGAACAGGTCGTTACAAAAGTGGTATCGAGCGATTAATCCTCGGAAAGTGTCTACGCACCGTCTAGTAGAGTCTTGATTATCGATGTGTTGTGCACCACATCTATAATCGTGAGGTCAGCAGGACATTTAGGATTGGTTTCCATTTTTCTCATTCCGAGATCGTGCCTTAGAGTCGCAGGTAAGTTGGACCCTCCGACGTATCTCGTTTTTACCGCTTATGCCTCGCAGCGCAACCAGAGCCCGAGGCGGCAAGGCAAACGAGGTGCCGCTAGTGAGATACGTAGGAGTACGAGGCGCAGCCCGACAAGACTGAGGTCAGGCTTGACGGCGGGTTTTGTACGCCGCCCAAAGAAGTTTAGAGTCGCGGCCGTGGTGAGACTACAATACTGAGCCTCCACCCCACACCGGGGCGAGAGGAGATGGGTTACAAGAGATGGCCTGGCTTGCCGTGGTCGTGGCCGATATGAGGATAGGCCGGACGCAGCAGCCCAGCCCGAGCACCAGCCGTTCACCCCGAGCGAATAGTTTGAGGCTACGGACTTTCCGAGTTAGAGCCCGCCGTAGTTTTATGGGTCGAGGCACGAGGATGATCCGCAGGAGTTCATCCGGCGATTCTGACGATCACGCGGTGATCAAGGCTTCAGAGACCGAGTCCGTGACCTTTGGTTCAGACGGCCGCGTGATACCGCAATGATCGTTTGATTCATGAGCTTTCGGGAGAGTACATGCACTCCAGTATGGGATGAATTTTCGGGCTTTCTCACGCACTTCTTGCCTCCGCAGATGAGGGCACGCCGATGATTTTGATGCTTAGACAGAGCGCGACGGTTCGAGTACAATGTGGAGTTCGACTCATCGTTGGCAGACGTCCCCGTTGGTAGCTAGTATGGAGGATCGAGTGCACCGATATGTTACGGTGGCTCGATGATTACATGTCGGAGGCATGTTCAGAGTAGCCCTTCACCGCATGGACATTGCCCGCACGCAGCTCACGCTAGATGCGAGGTACGAGAGGTCGGCGAATGACACGGATCAGCGGCCAAGAGGCCAGACATCGTGGTCTTTTAGCGACTTTCGAGGCGGACCGCCTCAAAGAAGATATTAGTTTTGCACCTCCGCCGGTGCGAGTGGTCCTCCACAACCTTCAGAGTATTCGGAGCAGTCGTGGCTCCGAGGTTCGAGTTTCCGGAAGTAAGCGGTTGGCGGACGCGGTCACCCCTACCTCGTGTGGTCGATGTGGTAGACCGCATTTCGGGAGTGTCGTGGTGCCAGGAGCTTGTTATTTTTGCGGCCAGCAGGCCATTTTGCGAGGAACCGTCCGACCGCGGTAGCACGGATGTTACGACTCACCACCGGATCGATGGCTGGTTCATCGCCTTTATACATACCTGCAGGCGTGCCTATGATTAGAGTTGAGCGGTAGCTTCAGGTATATCCTTAACCCTCTAGAGTTTTGGTATGCTTGTTATGATGGTCTCATTATATTGTGCTATGTACGAATAGCGTTGTGTTAATTGTGAGTTTGAAAACATGCTTAGTTGGGAGGATACGTATGGGGGCATGGTAAGTGTGAACCTTAGACTATGTCACGACTAAGACCTTAGGGGTAAGGTCGTCTTGAGTTAAAGATTTATTTTTGACCCTTATCAGAGTAGTAGTATACGTGGGATTTATTTGTGTGATAAGTCCATGGGTAGTGTGAGATGGAAGTGGTAGCTTTCATGATTTGAAATGGGTAAGATTGTTCCGGATCGGGGAACAAGAGTTTGGCGCGGTTGGGGGTCGGGTTGAGGACCATTTGCGGGTCAACCCGTAACCCGGTTTGGGGTGGGGTCAGTTCTGGGTGGTCCCGCCAGGTGGTAGGGTCACGAGGATGCTAGGCCCAAGTTTGTATGATCATCGTATGAGTTCGTGGACGCGTTCGACCAGAAGCGGTTCGTAAAGGCCGGGAATGGCCTTAATGAAGTTTGAGGTTAGTAAGATGACCAAGTTTGGAGGTAGTGACTCCAGAGATTTTCGGGAACGGAAGTAATGACTGAAGTATGGTACGTACTGGGAGAGTTCTAGTGTTCAAGAAGGGTACAACGAGTAAGGGAGGAAGATAACGTGTGTTATTTCGTGGCCGTAAGGCGTTGGCAACTGTTAGAGGAACTTCATCGATATCCGTCTTGAGAAGGAACATTCGGACGAATGTTTCTAAGGAGGAGAATGTTATACCCGTAGTTGCGTGGTATGTATGTGAGGACGACGCACGAGTACGCAGAAATTTTGAAAAGAAAGAAAGATGAGTTTTCGACTAAAAGTTTCCTGTTATTTGTGAAGAAAAAGGTTCGTTAATGGGAATTGGGTTCCCGATTTGGTATTTGGACTTCATAGATTATATTAGAATTTTGAGATTTTATTTTGGAAATGGTCATGTGGGCCCACGGAGAAATTTACGGTTTGTAGGGCCCGCTTTGTTTTTGAGATTTCAGAAATTGGATATTTTCTAAGACGAAATATTCGGCGAATCGGGGCGACACGTGTCACCCCACGTGGCACCCGGCCGATTTTACATTTGTGCACAACACCGGTTGGAGTCGTTTTTGACTAAACGCTTTACGTAACTGCGAAGGAAAATTCCGGCTATGTCGTTTTGTATTTTTGCGGATTTTTCCGAGAGACGAAACATTCTGGACCAACGGGAGGGTGACATGTGTCACCCTCACAATGGAGACAAGTGGGGCGGCACTTGGCCGAATTGAGGGGGCAAGTTGGGCTTGATATTTGTGTAGATATTTGTGAGGGTTTTAAGGAGTAGGGTCTAGGGTGCACTTGGCTTGATCTTGGCCTTACACTTGCCTTGCACATGGCTTAATCTTGGCCATTGGTTGGCCTTTGGTTTTGCTATAAATACCCCTCCCTTGTGAAGACTTATTCATTCACTCCTCACTTTGTCTAAGTCTTGAAATCCCTCCCCTCCCTCTAGTAGCTCTCGTCTTAAGCCTCTCCCCCTCCCTCCTCCTTGTGGCCTTTGGCCGAGAAGGGTTCTCCCTCATGGTGCTAGTGGGTACCCCCTGCCTAGTTGTTTCGTATAATACCCTTGTTGTGGTATAGAAATACTCCCTAGTATTGTTATACTGCCCAAAATACCTTAGCCTTGTACCTTGTAGTATTCCAAAGATACCTCTTACGTAGATTCGGAAATACTACCTTTTGTCCTTTAGTCTCAAACCGAAACCCAAGGAAATCTTCATAGTTGGTTGAAGTATTTGAGTAGAAGTTGGTTAGAACTTCTAAGGGTTGTTTGGAGTGGTTTGGGCGCACGGAGTGAGCTAAACCTTGCTCAGACCGACATTATAACTTGGATAATTTTGGGCTTATCGAGGTAATTATCTTGTCCTCTATTGTAATTGGAAATTACATGTTTGTTAGAATATATAGTTGAGGTATACTATATATGGAACTATACTTAGTATTCGCAATGTCTTTTGACTTAAGCTGAAGAATAAAGAATCGAATCGAATCAGATTTACATGGGGTATCAGCGGTAGACTTGTGTAGTATTCGAGTAGAATTGTACACGTCCGTAGAGCGTGTAAACCCCCTGGTTGGCTTGGTAGCCACTCGATAGAGAGAGAGATTTACGCTGTTGTGTGAGAGTCTTGCGAATTTTCTATAGAAAGATAGAAACTTGTGTTTTGGGGTTAATAGACGTTTTGACCTTTATAGGTGAAAGTACTAAGAGTAGCGTATTCTACTCGAGGAGTGGAAAGGGCTAGTGCGTTGTAGTACTTGAAGCATTTTGCTTATTGTCGATAAATCGTCGCGAGGTATGTGAACCTCTTCCTATCTTTTCTAGCATGATTGTTGTGAACTATGTAGCACGGTAGACGTACATGTGCTAAGTGATTTGGTTGGTTTAAAACATAGGGTGTTATAATAGCTTTATGGGAAGTTAGTTATAACGACCTTATGTAAGTGAAAATGGTTTACTGATGTTAGAAGTTAAGAGACTTGATCTTATAAGATAAGAGACTTAACTTATTTGTTTTAATGTGGATGTTTGTGTGAAACCTCATTCGTGAGTAATGAGTACTGGTTTTTAAAGGGATAATGTTTTACCGATTTGGGAATCGAATGTATCGACACTAACCGCAGCTGCGTTAATAAAAGGAAAATGTATTGAATAATGATGTGTTGTATTAAAACCAGAGAAACCTCCATCTGCATAAGCTAAGATAAGACAAAATGATATTACATTTTCTAGATCATGGTCAGTAATAAGATCGTTATAAACAAGAATAAACTACTCACATATATGACATATGTTACTCGATTGTTCTAAAAAGGAATCAAGTGATTAAGTTTGGGAACTATGAAACCATTTGAAAATGAGAAGCTTGAGTAATTGAAACTAGGCAAACTGGAACTTAGGAAAAGAATGTTGTTACTTGGTTTTGAAAAGGAAGGTGGGTTGGTCATTCTAATACTACGGGTATCGGGTGACTTTTATAAAAGAAATGGATCTCTTTTAAAAGAACTTAACGTATGTAGTACCTTGGGGTTAAAAACCCGGACCTTGGCATAAAATGAAAGTACTTTGAGTTGTGTGAAACTTGCCTATGCTTGTTGTTGTGAAACTTGCCTATGCTTGTTGTTGTGAAACTTGCCTATGCTTGTGATGATAGCCTTTGTTGTGCAAGTGTGGTATTTACGTATTACCGCGTCTCGATAGAGGCGTCGACTTGTTGAGAACTTACTTGGACGCGTCTTTGGCGGTGATGGAGAATTCCACGGGTATGTTTCCATTTTGATTCTTGTCTTGTTGTTGATGTCACATGGGCGTATCTACACCGATGCAGAATCCGGCACGCGGCCCGTGCGGTCGGTCGATTACCGATATATTGTTAGTGTGGGTACATGGACCTGTCTACACCGAGGTAGAATTGGGCATGTGGCGTGCGGCGGGTTGATCACCCAAGATATTATTGTTGATGTCATGGGCGTGTCTACACCGGTAGAATTCGGGGCATGCGCGTGGGGCATTGGTATTATTGTTGCATCATGGACATGTCTACACCGATGCAGAATTCCGGGGGCATGCGGCCGTGATGCGAACATGATTGATGTTGTGGGCGTGAGACCCATAGTTATATTTGAGTGATGACTTGAGGGCGTGAGTCCCTGACTGGATATGACTGCTTTTATGTTGTGAACTGTAGTTTGGTTATCATACATGTCTCCTGCTTTATATAGACTAGTATGATTTCATTCTGATATTTTCTGATTTCACATACTTGGTACTGTTATCGACCTCCTTCGGCTGCGTTCACGCCGCAGGTAGAGTACATCGATCGTGGATCCCCGCTCTTAGGATCACAATTCGATATTGGGAAGCTCCGTTTCTTGAGGCTTATCTTTTGGTATGTGTTCCACGAGTTGTAGGTTCTTGTACATTCGGGTATGGCGGGCCTGTCCGTCATAGTCGTTGTAAATCTTAAGTGCAGTAATCTTGTTGTGGCGGGGTTGTAAGATTAAACTGTTCGTGTTTTATGTATATCAAGGCAACCGCTTTGGTTGGCTGCTTATTATTATATCTCTGGTTTCATGACTCATGTTTTATTTTCCGGTTTTCTCGATGTTGTATCACTAGGGTGCGGATAAGGCACGATCCACGGCCCCGAACAGTCGTTCTGATTGGCTATCATACATGTCTCTGTTTTGCTTAGATCGTTATGATTTCATTACGATTTCATCGCTTTCACATACTTGGTACATTCTTCGTCTCGACCTCGCTTCGAGGCCGCGTCATGCCGCAGTTTAGGTCTGTTGTTTGGTGATCGGCGGTGTTGGACCACCTTTCGAGTTTTGGATAACTCCTTCGCTCGGGAGTTATCTTTTTGGTATAAGTTCTTTCAAAGGATTTTGTCTGATTATGGGTACGGCGGGGCCTTGTCCCGTCACAGTTCAGTAAAACTCTTAGAGGTCTGTATTCATATGTGGGATTGGACTCATGTACATTGTAGTGTCTTTTGAGTATGTATATTATGGCAGCCTTGTCGGCCTTCCCCTTGCACGTATGTTGGTTTAAAAAAAAAAGGGGGTGTTATTTAATTTCCGCAGTTTACTTGTGTTGTTAAGGTAGAAGGGTACCCGGTAGGCACGATCCACGGGCGGGGTTCGGGCGTGACAGTGGTATCGAGCGATCGATCCTCGGAATGTCTACAGACCGTGTCTAGTAGAGTCTTGATTATCGGTGTGTTGCGCGCCACACCCATAAACAGGAGGCTACGGGACATTTAGGAGTTATTTTCTATTCTTCTCACTCTAAGATCGTGCCATAGAGCTGTGTTAGTAAGATAATTCCTCTCTGACGTATTGTTGTGTTACAGTTATGCCTCCAAGGAGGGCAACAACCGCCCAGAAGGACAAAGGAGTAGCAGGAGCTACTAGTCAGACTCAGAGAGTTGATAGGGCTTATGCCCAGGGTATACCGGATATTGTCCGCGATGGCGAGTTAACCTGCGCCCGAGTTTGGAGGCCCGGCACGAGCCTCCGGTTTCTCGATTAGGGAAGACTTTAGGAGTCGTGAAGGAAGCCATTATGTTATCGACCAAGATAGCGGTGCTCTGATTTCATCAGGAGGTTATTCGGCGATGCAGACAGTGTACAGAGGGTAGAGGCCAGCGCGAGATCGGCGTAAGAGGCTAGACGGGTTGGTTATTCGGTGAGTTTTGGGCGAGCGCCTCGAATGAGTGAGATATTCTTCCCACCTACCCAAGACATACCGCGATTCACGGGTGGGATATTGGACCCCACAAGGTATTTAGGAGCGGTCCAAACTCCAGAGGTAGAGGTTACCGGAGAGCGAGAGGATTTTCTCGGTCGAGGCCACCTATTCCTCAGTGTATCAGATGTGGTAAGCGTCATTCGGGGAAATGCCGTTATGACACAGGTGTTTATTTTTATTGTGGCCGTCCGGGCCATATTCTGAGGGTATGTCCTTTTAGAAAGAGCACTGGTGAGGTGGCTCAGCCTATGAGGCCGGTAGTTGGTTCCCTTTCCTCCACGACTGCGTTCCCGAGCGGTGTTCGGATGTTAGCCACGGTAGTGGTAGGTCGAGTGGAGTTTATAGTTCTGGCGGTCCTTCGAACCGCAGAGATGACGTGACTACGGGGCAGGATCAGGAGGCGACATCGCACGGGGTTACAGGTATATTTCGATTCCTTTGAATCATACGTGCGTTGATAGATTCAGATTTTACCCTAGCGTATATGTTTTCCCTTTATTGCTAGAGTTGTAAAGTGATAGTACCCCAGAGGTAGGGATACCTTGATTAGTAAAGTGAGAAGTTAAGAATGTTGACAAGAATGGTAAGTGAACTGAGACTATAGTTGTGTAGAGCTCACAAGTAGTAATTTCCCATGTGATGTAAGACCGATAGGGAAGAATGTGCAGTAGGAATACTTTGGCTTATGTGACAAACCTCTAGTGAATGGGAGGATAGGGTGAGAAGTACCTTGAGATAAGGGAGAGATTTATTTCAGACTAAGAATGAGAAGTTAAGTGTGACGATGAGTCGGGTTATGGACTCATCTCGGGTCAACCGGTAGTATGGAATGGGGTGATGTTAGTTGGTAGTGGTCCCGTTATGTGGTAGGATCAGGGATGCCAGGCCCAAGTTTAGTTAATCGTTGTACGAGTTTGTGGACGCGTTCCACCGGAACTAGGTCGTAAGGACCGAGAAGAGCCTTAACGGGAAAGTAAGTATCATAATGGCCAAGTCTGGTTAGTAACTCCAAGGATTGGAGAACATAAATAATATTTGAGATTTTGTACGTGTACTAGATAAGTTTGAAAGTACGAGAAAGTATGACAAGTAAGGAAAGAAAGTAACCTCTAAAGATCTTGTTTGTGATAAGGTTGTAACCTTCGAGTTTTGTGAGAAGGGGTCGCGGACGGAAGGTCCATTGATATGTTTACGTATGTTTTGTGGTGGCCATGTGTGGCATCGTTGGTCTGGTGCAGTTTTGATCGATAGGAATAGTGTAGAGTTTATGCCGGAGTTTGTATAGATTGAAAACCGACTAAGAACATTCGGGGACGAATGTTTCTAAGGGGGGAAGAATGTTACACCCCGTAAGTCCAGGACATGTATAAGAGAATGTACGTAAGGAATCAAGACTTGAAAATTGGTACGAAAGGAAGAATTATTTTTCCGATAGAAAATCTTCGGGACGTCGGAAATGAAAAATGTTCGTTGTTGAGAATTGGATTCTCAAAATGCATTATTTGAAGAGTATGGAACCTATTAACATTATGGAAATTTATTTTTTACGGATTTGGTCACGTGGGGCCCACCCGAGGAATTTTACGTTTTGTGGGGCCCACGAGGGTTACGGAATTTTATGGACGAACGAGAGGGCGACACGTGGCACCCCCACACTTGGTCTTGGTAGAAATGTGTAAGGGTAAAAGGGTCATTTGACCAAGGTGTAGATGACAAAGTCTTGCTAATTAAGAGCTTGACATTGTTGACCAAGTCAAGAGCCACTTGGCTTGATCTCTTCCCTCCAATTTTAACAAGTGTTATTATCTAGACCCTCCAATGTGTTTTATATATCATACTAGTGCAAGACTTGACATTTTACACTTAGAAAATATTAGAGAAACTCTTGTGCTTCACATAGACCTCTCGGGTTTGGCTACTTTGCTCACAAGAAAATTTGTAGTTTTTATCCTTTGTTGACAAGACTTAAACCAAATTTCCCTAAGGGTATTGTAAGGATATCTCAATAGAACGATTTCGGAAAAATGGAGTTTTCACGTTAGTCGCAAGACGGAAACTTAAGGAGTTCTTCAACTTTGAAGTTGGAACTTGAAGATGGGTTCTTCATAGGCTTCTAAGGAGTGCTTGGAGCGGATTGGAACTTAAGTAAAGGAGCTAAGAATTGCTAAGGCGCGACTTTGAATCTTGGAGATTTTAAGGGCTTGGAAAGGTATAAATTTTGTCGTTTTAGCAATTAAGGTTTACTTATTGTTGTAGTTATAGATATTAGCAAGCATGAGGTATATTGTATAAAGTTGATAAGTATATTGGCTATTGGAACCCTAATTCGAAAACTAGCATGTTTAGCCTAAAGATTACAATTCAAGTCGATTATTAGTTTAAGTCGTCGCATGTTGTATAAAGAAGGAAATTGTAGTTGTTGAAGTTGTTTATGTCTATATAACATGTTAGACCTTAGAACTTGGAATTTGAAAAGGATTGTAAAAGACTTTGAATTGTGGTTATGTTGTTAGCCGAGAATGGCTTGATTATGGACTTAGTTGGTATTAATTGTGGGGCGGAATTTTACACGTATTGTTAGGCGTGTAATCCCCTTTGTTTGGTTGTTGTTTGGAGCCTTAAATGTGGCGTGTTGGTTATTGTATTCGGCCTTGAAAAAAGTGGCAAAGTGAGTAGAAACAAAGGAAGTCTTTGCCCGATTTTCCGTAGAATTAGAGGCCGTATACTTAGTATTATTCTCGTTAGAGACTAGAAGTTGATAGTCTTGTTGTGACCATTATAGGTTGACACTTCTACGCACGCGTATTCGCTTAGCTTGTGGATTTAGCGAAAGGTATGTGAACTATCTCCTCTTCTAGCATGATTCCTTAAGATCAAGAAAGTACGTCCTACTCCTTAAATGATCAATTCCTTGGTTGTATTTGGATTGCCTAAAATAGAATTTGTTCTATGTACTTCCTTGAGTGTACTTTGATGTTTAAATTGTAAGTTGTATAATCCATTTCCTTAGTGAAGTTTGGATTCTTAAAAGTGAAAGTATTTTACTTAAAGTACATAGAGTCTTGAAAAGGAAGTGGTTTCCAAATCTTTTGGCTAGTGCCTTAGTTCCAAAACCTAAAGGTCATTATAATGACTTTAGGGAAGTCAAAGGAGTGATTTACTTAATTGTTTTAAAAGAGGAGAAATGACATGATTTAAGAGAAGTAACTTGTTTTAACGGTGTAAGTTACTTGAGGTTTAAAAGTAGAAGAAACTTGTTTTCTAAATATTAAGAGACTCAAAGTATTTTGAAAGTTAAGAACTTGATTTGTAAGTATGTGATACTTGGTTTTAAAAGTATAAGTCTCTTGGTTATAAAAAGAATGAAATTGTCTAAAACCATAAAGGGTTATAACGGCTTTATGGGAAGTTTTCTTTATAACGGCTTTATGAAAGGTTAAGAAAGTTGTCTATTTTGATTATTGGGCATAAGTTGCCTAGATTGTAAAAAATTGAAGTTACTTGATTTCAAGCTTTGAAATGAGTTTTCTAAAAGTGTAGTAACTTACTTTGAAAAATAGACACACCTTGATACTACGGGTGTTAGTATCTTGGGATTTTACATAAAAAGGAGTCTTTTGAAAAGAATGTACGTACGTAGTACTTTGGCTTGTTAAATGAGAATTATTCTATTTGTGCCTTGATAAGTACTTTGGCTTGTTAAATGAGAATTATTCTATTTGTGCCTTGATAAGTACTTTGGCTTGTTAAATGAGAATTATTCTATTTGTGTCTTGATAAGTACTTTGGCTTGTTAAATGAGAATTATTCTATTTGTGCCTTGATAAGTACTTTGGCTTGTTAAATGAGAATTATTCTATTTGTGCCTTGATAAGTACTTTGGCTTGTTAAATGAGAATTATTCTATTTGTGCCTTGATAAGTACTTTGGCTTGTTAAATGAGAATTATTCTATTTGTGCCTTGATAAGTACTTTGGCTTGTTAAATTAGAATTATTCTATTTGTGCCTTGATAAGTACTTTGGCTTGTTAAATGAGAATTATTCTATTTGTGCCTTGATAAGTACTTTGGCTTGTTAAATGAGAATTATTCTATTTGTGCCTTGATAAGTACTTTGGCTTGTTAAATGAGAATTATTCTATTTGTGCCTTGAAAAGTACTTTGGCTTGTTAATTGAGAATTATTCCATGTTGCCTTGATAAGTACTTTGGCTTGATTAATTGAGAATTGCATATGTGTGCTGGTGATAGCCTTTGAGGGCAAGTATTATGTTTTATTGCGTTGCCGCGACTCTCGGTTGGAGGGCCGGCTGTCTTGTTGTAAGTTACTTGGAGCGTCTGACGGTGATGTGGGATTCCACGGGTATGCTTCCGTTATTTGTAGTACTTGGGTTAAATTCCCGGATTTTTATAAAAGACCTGGTAGTGCTTATGTGTTGTTTGACGGTCGGTCGAGATAGGGTAAGAGTATAAGTGAGGGGTAAATCCCCAAGACGCTATACCACCTTCTCCAGGGTAAGAGTATAAATGAGGGGTAAACCCCCAAGACATTATACCCCCTACTTGTTTTGTTTGATGGTCGGTTGAAATAGGGTAAGAGTATAAGTGAGGGGTAAACTCCCAAGACGCTATACCACCTTCTCCAGGGTAAGAGTATAAATGAGGGGTAAACCCCCAAGACATTATACCCCCTGCTTTACCACCTGCTCGTCTTCCTACTTGGCCCGTACAGTTTTTAGGACACAGGTGGAACTTGGTGTTCATGTATGCCTATTGGTGTTATATTATATCATGGATCGGTGAGGAAGGATTCCACGGGCATGATTGATATTATGGGCGTAGACCCATGGTTATATTTTAGAAATGACTTGAGGGCATGCGTCCCTGACTTGTTATGACTGCTTATGTGTTGTGTACTGTAGGTTGGCTATCATACATGTCTCCTGTTTTGCTTAGATTGTTATGATTTCATTACGCATTTCATTTCACATACTTGGTACATTCTTCGTACTGACCTCCTTCGGGGGGCTGCGTTCATGCCGCAGGTTTAGGTACGCTGTTTGGTGATCGGCAGGTGTTGGACCCTGCTCAGAGTTTTTGGATAACTCCTTCTGTTCAGGAGTTATCTTTTTGGTATAAGTTCTTTCAGTACAGGCCTTTGTACAATTATGGGTACGGCGGGGCCTTGTCCCGTCACAGTTCAGTAAAACTCTTAGAGGTCTGTATTCATATGTGGGATTGGACTCATGTACAGTGTAGTGTCTTTTGAGTATGTATATTATGACAGCCTTGTCGGCCTTGCCCTTTGATGCGCGAAAAGATGCACACACTTTAAACGCAAGTGCACGTTATCGTGACAAGTAGTATAGTCTTGATAAGACCGAATATCGTCCTCTAGGATTAGGGTTCAAGTACCAACTATCTATTTTTTTGGTATCTATTTGGTAAATTGCTATTTCGAATTGTTGTTTATAACTACGAATTATAAAAGCTATTTAAATATAAAGGATTACTTCAGTGGTGATGAGAATAGGGCTTCCATGTATCCTTACTATCCGCTTATGCTACTTACTAATGCATTAACTTATGGTATTCTTCTTTTGGAGAAAGCAGATTTACGAAATAGTTTTATACTCCCGTTAGGGTTATATAAACACTCAACCCCAGTATCACACCTTACCTACCTAGTTGACGGCACGCACAATGCGCAAAATTAGGGTTGTTAAGCCTCTCATCAACGTTACATAAATAATTGAGGTATTTTCATCCCCAATCCAAGAATGTCTACCCAACTTACAGCATATTCACAATCCCCCCCTTTCGGAATCTGATTAGAAATCATATAGTGATAATTAGTTGTCAATTAATTACCAAGAATTCAACTCAATTATTGGATAGATCTCACAATAAGAAAAATAACCATAAGCATGCATTAATTCATAACAAAAGTTTCTAGCAATTCAACATGGAAAGCCCTATAAGAGAATTAGTTCCTAGCCATAGACATGACAAGAACTAATTCAAAGTTCATCATACAAAACTGAAATAAAGAACAAGAAAGGGAAAAGAAATTATTAAACTAATGGTATCCAATCTCCAAGCCAAAGTCTTGTGTTGTGCAGAAGGAACCTCAAAACCGCCTAGGGTTCTCCTTTTATAGCTGCAAACCGCCTCCTCTTTCCTTGAGCTGGCCCGAAATTTCGTCAAAAGACCTCATTTTTCTGCGTCGGCGCCGCGGCCCTGACAGCGCGCGGCCGGAAGTTCTGCACTCGTCCGGGTGTTTTGGCGCGCGACCTACATCTGTCATGCGAGGCGCGCGACGCCAGTCTTCAGCTCGCCGGATGTTTAGCGCCGCGGCCCTGCATCTGGCATGCGAGCGCGCGGCGCTGAGTCTTCTGCAGCCTCTCTGAATAGTGGGCGCCGCGGCCCTGCTTTTGTCTGCAGGAGGCGCCGCGGCGCTGGTCTGGATTTTACCCTCGTTCGTCACTTTCTCTGTTTCCAGCTCTGGCATCTCCTCTTTTGCCCTCTTTTTGCTCCTTTTCCGTCATTTGGCCATTTTAACCATTTTGACTCAAAAGAAAGAAAAACTATCCTAATACGACACTTATATGTGCAAAATGCGATAAAAGACTAACTAAAACTGACTCAAAAAGGTGTATATAAAATACACTGATCAAATACCCCCAAACTTAACCTTTGCTCGCCCTCGAGCAAAGATAGAAAGAAATAAAATAAAAGACTCAAAGAACGAGAAAAATAAAAGACTCACTGCCATTGATCACTTTTGCTGCATAAGTGTTAACTAGAAAAACATGAAGGTTAGCAGAATAATATGCAGGAACATATAGCATGAAATTTCAGCACATTAAGCTAAATATTTCGCAAACTCATACTTATCATGCTTTGATGGAAGTCAATATACTAAATTATGCATGTAAATTCAAGAATTCCTATGGCATGCTTACTTGCTATTCTCCACTAATTCTGGATATGCATAGAAGAGATCTTCAGGACTTTAAGGGTTGTAATGTAGGCTTAGGTAGGGGTAGGTAAAAATAGGCAATTTAGGCTCATTTCGTGTACCATAAGCTCTTTTGCTTTTCAATATTTCCCTTTTTATTTTTGTTCTTTCCTTCATTTTGATTCTATCTTTCCCCTCTTTTGTTTTGGGAGAGTGAAGTATATAATAATGGCAAGCACCCCCAAACTTAGGCTTTTGCCTATTTCTTATTACTATTGGGGTGCAACAGACTTATTCACTCTTTTTGTCTCCTTTTTAACACAATGTATTCCACTATTTCATATTTTCACTTATGGCACAATTTGTGGGAATATAGGGTGTCAAAGAAGAAGTTTCAATTTTTGGCTCAATGGGGCTGACTAGGGATATTTTTAAAGTACGGGATAGAAAAAGAATAGTAAGAATTGGCTATCAAAGAAATGTCTGAGCCATCTCCCTAACATGCATATCCTAACTATTTCGCCTCAAATAGCAAGCAATCATAACACATAAGTATTTATCATTTAGCATGCATAACTCAAGCAAGAAACTCGAATAGGCAGTTACGTGAGTTTTTGGCATATCTAACCTAAGTGTTTAGATAGTTGCTTCAATTCCTTTACATTATTCTACCTTACTTCACTAGGTGTTTCTAGCAACTACAAAGATACATGATCTTTGTGAGCAATTATGACTCAAAAAGAAAAAATTTTGGTGACTCAAAATAAACATAAAACAATCAAAAAGACTTAAATAAAGCGTAACATGACACCTGAATAAAACACCCCGAACTTAAATCACACATTGTCCCCAATGTGTGTAGACTCAAACGATAAAGAAATAAGACACTTACAAACTTTGGTTAAAATGGTGGTGGTGGCGGTGGATAATCATCGACCATTGGTTGAACAAAGGAACTCAACTCGTTGATTTGTTGCCTTGTTTCTTTACGCCCTTGTACTCACGTGTCCAGTGCATCATCCTCATCGATTTTGATACAATTGCTCCATCGTGGGCGTTGGAGGTTACGCTCCGTGGTTGGCGGTGGCTGGAGTCTCGCCTCATATTGAGCCCCTATTTCGGGCTCATCTTCGTCCATGGCGGCCTGCTGCTTTGCTGCTTCTTGCTGGTTGTACTCTCGTCTGGCTTTGGGGGCTTGGAGTGCAGGAAAGAGTGCACTATTCCATAGGACACGGGCAGTTGGTTTCTTTCGTGAGTATCCGTGGGTAGGATTGGGACCGCACTCAGGTGACATAGCTTGGTGATAATCGAGCCATGTCCCAATCCGCTGTTATTGTTACCAACCTGCTGATTTCCTCAATGCTCTGCATTATTTCTTTCCCCACATCAATCGTCAACCCCCTCATAATTCCATATATCAGTTTAATCCTATCCTCTAGCACTCTGGTGAAGTGTGTGGATGAAATCATCTGCATTGACGAAATATAGCCAACCTTTGGCTACTTTGTTGAATTGGCATCATTGGTGCTCTTGACCCATTTCTTCCAATATCAAAAACAGCCCGGGGTAGCTCGTGTATTTGCGACGGTATCGGTTTATGTTGTCGGTGCTCTGGGACCATGTTCTAAAATGGCTCCGATCACAATTCCTCCTTCAACATCAATCGTTTTCAATTGTGCATTTACATTCTCTGTATCGCGACATAGTGTCCCCTTACAAAGAAATCCCCTTTCCACCTTCTCCAGAAAGTTGGCATAAAATTCACGCACCATTGTTGTGTTGACTGGTGCTATCTTCTCCAGATTCACAAATCTCCTCCACTCCCTTAACTCAATCATCGCCCGAATGGGCTCGTAAACATCTTTTTCCCCATATGACTCCCTCTGGTAGTCCATTCCCTTTACAGTATTAAAGTGCAGTATCGCTTTTGTATCTTTGGTAGGCTTGGTAGCTCACAAACCTATTTTCATCGTATTGTGGGGTTGGGGTGGATGTGGAGCCTCTTCTCTTCCTGGTGGCCATGGTTTAAAATAGTTTCTGGAGCTTTCAATTTAGTGGCACAAATGATTCCTACACAATCTACAACTAGCAGCGAACACAACACCCCCAAACTTCAACTTTTCTATCCAATACCCACACTCCTTTTTCTACTCTTTTCTCCAAACTTCACAATCAACTTTTCAGTACCCAAACTACTTCAACTACAATACTCCTTCAAACTACTACCTCCTGTGACTTCAGTAAAGGAATTAAGAACAGAAAAGGATTACCTTTTTATGAGAAGATTCAAGCTTGTTCTTGTTTCAATTGGTGGTTTGAGGCTATGTAATGGAGCTTTGTTGGTTGAGATGGCTAAGGGTTTTTGGGAATTTAAGAGTTTAGGTTGTGGTTGGGTTGGATTTGTGGAGGATTTGTGGGCAAATTTCTGAAATTTCGTGGGTTTTTGGAGAGGGAAGGTTAGGTTTTTGAATTTGGAATTGGGAAAATCGATTTTTGGGCGTTTTAAGTTTCGATTCCCGCCGCCAGCTTCTGTTTTTAGCGCGCGGCTGATCTTCTGCGCTCGCCGGGACTTCTGCGCCGCCCATTCTGGCGCGCGGTGCCTAAACTCGGCAAACTTTCTGGAATTCTACCGCCGCGGCCCTGCTCCTGGGCGCCGCGACGCTTAAACTTCAGCGCCTGTTCGGTTCTTTTGGCGCCGCGGCGCTTACCCAATTTTCTGGAAATTCTGGCTTTTCTTCAGTTTTTCGCCCTTCAGTTTATTTCCCTGTACCTATGATGCGCGTTAAGATGCACACACTTTAAACGCAAGTGCACGTTATCGTATCAAGTAGTATATTCTTAGATAAGACCGAATATCGTCCTCTAGGATTAGGGTTCAAGTACCAACTATCTATTTTCTAGTATCTATTTGGTGAATTAATGATTGATTGTTTGGTTTATAACTAAGAATTATTAAAGATAAGTAAATATAAAGAATTACTTCAGATGTGATGAGAATATGGCTTCTATGTATCCTCACTATCCGCTTATGCTACTTACTAATGCATTACTTATGGTGTTCTTCTTTTGGAGAAAGCGGGTTCTTAAATCGTTTTATACTCCGTTAGGTTATATAAACACTCAACCCAGATTGTTCCTTACCTACCTTTCGGTGATAAGGGTAACTCTATAGGAGGATTAAGAACAAAAACCTAGTTGGCCAAGTCACGCACAATGCGCAAAATTAGGGTTGTTAAGCCTCATCAACGCTTCTAAAACTAATTGAGGTATTTTCATCCCCAATTCAAGCACATCTACCCAACTTACAAGATATTCACAATCCCCTTTCGTAATCGATTAGAAATCATATAGTGATAACTAGTTGTCAATTAGCTACCAAGAATTCAACTTAATTATTGGATAGATCTCTCAATAAGAAAAACAACCATAAGCGTCATTAATTTATAGCATAAGTTTCAAGAAATTCAACATAGAAAGCCTATAAGAGAATTAGTTCCTAGCCATTGACATGACAAGAACTAATTCCATGTTCATCATACAAAAGCTGAAAATAAAGTAAAGAAAAGGTAAAGAAAGTACTAAGTTAATGGTATCAATCTCAAGCCAAAATCTTGAGTTGTGCAGAAGGAACCTTGAAAAGCGCCTAGGGTTCTCCTTATATAGGTTTAAAATGCCTCCTTCTTTTCCTGCGGGCTGGCCCAAAAATCCGTCAAAGACCTAATTTTTTTACGCGTCGCGTGCCACTGCGAATAGCGCGCGGCCGGAAGTTCTGCACTCCGTCGGGTGTTTTGGCGCCGCGGCGCTGTATCTTCTGTAGCTCCTCGGATGTTTAGGCGCCGCGGCCCTGCATCTGCTGTCTGAGGGCGCCGCGGCGCTGAGTCTTCTGCCTCTCTGAATAGTGGGCGCCGCGGCCCCTGCTTTTGGCTGCAGGAGGCGCGGCTGGTGCAGTTTTTAGCCTCGTTCGCCACTTTCTGTTTTCAGCTCTGGCATCTCCTCTTTTGCCCTCTTTTAGCTCCTTTTCCGCCATTTGCCCATTTCAACCACTTAGACTCAATAGAAAGAAAAACTATCATCAGCCGCCACTTATATGTGCAAAATGGGACAAAAGACTAACTAAAACAGACTCAAAAGGTGTATATAAAATACACCGATCAAATACCTCCAACCTTAACCTTTGCTCGCCCTCGAGCAAAGATAGAAAAAAATAAACTAAAAGACTAAAAGAAACGAAAAATAAAAGACTCATGTCATTAATCACTTTTCTTTGCATAAATGTTAACTAGAAAAACATGAAGGTTAGCGAGAATAATATCTGAGGAACATATAGCATGAAATTTTCAGCACACTAAACACATGAAGCTAGATATTTCGCAAACTCATATTCATCATGCTTAATGGAAGTCAATATACTAAATCATGCATATAAATTCAAGAATTCCTATGGCATGCTTACTTGCTATTCTCCACTAATTACGGATATGCATAAAGAGATCTTCAGGACTTTGAGGTTGTAATGTAGGCTTAGGTAGGGGTTGGTAAAGATAGGCATTTAGGCTCATTTTTCTGTACCATAAGCTCTTTGGCTTTTTCAATTTTTCCCTTTTTCTTTTGATTCTTTCCTTCACTTCAATTCTATTCTTCCCCTCTTTTGTTTTGGGAGAGTGAAGTGTATTATACTAATAAGCCCCAAACTTAGGCTTTTGCCTCTTTCTTATTACTTTTCCATTGGGGTCATCAAACTTGTTCACTCTTTTTGTTTCTTCTTTTAACACAATGTACTCCTTTATTTCATATTTTCACTTATGGCACAATTTTGTGGGAATATAGGGTGTCAAAGAAGAAGTTTCAAATTTAGGCTCAATAGAGTGACTAGGGATATTTTTAAAGTACGGGATAGAAAAGAATGGTAAGAATTGGCTATCAAAGAAATGCCTGAGTCATCTCCCTAACATGCATATCCTAACTATTTCGCCTCAAATAGCAAGCAATCATAACACATAAGCATTTATCATTTAGCATGCATAACTCAAGCGAAACTCGAATAGGCAGTTACGTGAGTTTTTGGCATATCTAGCCTAAGTGTTTAGATAGTTGCTTCAATTCCTTTACATTATTCCACCTTACTTCACTAGGTGTTTCTAGCAACTACAACATACATGATTTTTGACAGGCAATTATGACTCAAAAAGAAAAAAAATTTGGTGACTCAAAATAAACATAAAACAAATAAAAAAAGACATAACATAACATGACACAAAGAAAAACTAAAACACAATAACACACCCCCAAACTTAAATCACACATTGTCCCCAATGTGTGCAAGACTCAAAGAAAAATAAAGGAAAAGGACACTTACAAACTTTGGTTAAAATGGTGGTGGTGGCGGTGGATAATGCATCGACCATTGGTTGAACAAGGCACTCAGCTCGTCGATTTGTTGCCTTGTTTCTTGCTGTCCTTGTACTACTGTTTGCAAGGTCTGCATCATCTCCCTCTGGTGTTGGTACAATTGCCCCATTGTGGGCTCTGAAGGTTCTGCTCTTGTGGTTGGCCGATGGCTGGGTCCTGCCTCATATTGAGCCCCTATTTACGCTCATCTTCATCCATGGCGGCCTCTGCTGCTGCGGTGCTCTCCGTCATTCTTTGGGTGGGAGTGCAGGAAAGAGTGCACTATCCCATAGGACACCGGCGGTTGGTTTTTTCACGAGTATCGTGGGTAGTTGTGGGACCGCTCGTGTGGCATAGGCGGTAATAAGCGGCCGTGTCCCCAAACCACTGTTGTCACCAACTCTTGATTTCTTCGATGCTCTGCACTATCTCTTTTCCCACATCAATTTTCACCTCATAATTCCATAAATCAACTTAATCTGTCTTACGGCACTCTGGTGAAGTCGTAGATGGAATCACGCGAACGACGAAATCTGACCAAGCCTTGGTGCGCATTGAGTGCCTACTCGGTGCTCTAGATCCATTTCTTCCAATCTCAAAAACAGCTCGGGGTAGGCCGGTGTTTCTGGCGGTATCCCAGTTGATGTTGTCGGTGCTCCTAGACCATGTTCTAAAATGGCTCCGATCACCAATTCCTCCTTCAACATCCACTGTTTTTAGAGTCGCATTTATTGCTTCCGCCGTCACAGGCATATAATTTCCCCTTACAAAGCACCCGCTTCTCTCTCGGAAAGTTTGCATAAAATTCCCGCACCATTGTTGTATTCACTGGTGTTATCTTCTCCGGATTGACAAATCTCTTCCACCCTCTTAGCTCTATCATAGCCCGGATGGGCTCATAAATGTCTTCCTCCCCATATGATCCCCTTTGGTAATCCATTCCTCTTTCTGGAATTACGGGTCTGGTATCAAGCCTTTTGTATCTTTGGAAGGTCTGGTAACTCACAAATCTATTTTCATCGTATTGTGGGGTTGGGGTGGATGTGGATCCTCTTCTCTTTCTGGTGGCCATTTTTAAACAAAATCTGCAGCTTCTAATTTTTGTGGCACAATGTCTCATACACACTCAACAACTAGCAGCGATAACACCCCCAAACTTCAACAATGCCACAACCTCCTTTTCTACTCTTTTCTCCAACTTCACAATCACTTTTCAGCACCCAAACTATTCCAACTATAATACTCTTCCAAACTACTACCTCCTATGACTTCAGTAAAAGGATTCAAGAACAAAGATAGGGATTACCTTTTGATGAGAAGATTCAAGCTTGTTCTTGTTTCAATTGGTGGGTTGAGGCTATGGAATGGAGCTTTGTTGTTTGAGATAGTTGGGGTTTTTTTTGGGAATTTAAGAGTTTAGGTTGTGGTTGGGTTGGTTTTGTGGAGGATTTGTGGGAGAGTTTCTGAAATTTCGTGGGTTTTTGGAGAGGGAAGGTTAGGTTTTTGAAGTTGGAATTGGGGAAAATTTGATTTTTGGGCGTTTTAAGTTTCTGGATTCCCGCTTCGGCGTCGCGACCCTGCTTTTGGCGCCGCGGCGCTTAAACTCCTGCGCTCCTTCGGGACTTTTGGCGCCGCGGCGCCTAAACTTGGCATATTTTCCGAATTTCTGCCGCCGCGGCCCTGCTCCTGGGCGCCGCGGCGCTTACCCGCTTTTCTGGAAATCCTGGCTTTCGTTCAGCTTTTCGTCCTCCGGTTTATTTGCCTGTACCTGTCAATCACACAACCACAAGACCCCAAGACCGTGAGACTGTTCTTAGACAAAATAAAATAAACTAATGACAGAAATTAAAATAACATAATTGAAAACGTTGGGTTGCCTCCCAAGTAGCGCTGTCTTTAACGTCTTTTAGCCGGACGCAAGTTCCTTAGTCTTAATAACCTTGGGGTGGATTAAGCCCTCAACCTATCCATTTCCTCCACATTTGGCATTTCCTTTTTCTCCTTTTCTTTTTAGCATTATCGGTAATAGGGAGTTCAGGAACACTTACCTCCTTTAGTGGCATTTCGGCAAACCATGCCTGCTTTCTTGGGCTCATCACTCTTTGGTTGACTTGTAATGGCTCGCATGGGGGTTTGATGGTGCTGATTGCAAAACACCTACTCATTGGTGGTGGTTCGATGACATGTTTAAACACTTTAAACACCATTTCTTCATTCTCCACCCTTAATGTCAACTCCCCTCTTTCAACATCAATCAAAGCTCTTCCCGTTGCTAGGAACGACCTCCCTAATATGATAGGGATTTCTGCATCTTCTTCCATATCAAGAATGAGGAAATCTGCAGGAAAGAAAATTTTTCCTACCTTCACAATCACGTCCTCAATCTTGCCTCGTGGATGAACTACTGTCCTGTCGGCTAGTTGCAGACTCACAGTGGTTGGTTTAGCCTCTCCCAACTCCAATCTTTTGAAAATTGATAAGCGCATCAGATTTATACTTGCCCCTAAATCGCATAGAGCTCTGTTGCACGTCACCCTGCCCACTGTGCATGGTAGTGTAAAGCTTCCAGGGTCCTTTAGCTTTGGTGGCAACTTCTTTTGTAAGATAGCACTACACTCTTACGTTAGTGCTACTATCTCATATTCGCCGCTTCCTCTTTTCCCAAGATTTCTTTCATGAACTTGAAATAAGACGGCATCTGCTCCAAGCCTCTATAAAGGTATGTTGATATGCAACTTCGAATACCTCAGAATTTGGAAAATTGTTTGTCGACCGCCTTCCTTTGTAATCTCTGGGGGAAAGGAATCTTTTCTGTATACTCCTTCTCCAGAGTTTTCTCTATCACTGGGCTAGGTTCAGCCACCTTCTCTTTTTCTAACTCTGCTTCCTTCTCAACTATTGGCTGAGGTGGCTGTTGCTCCAATTGTCTTCCACTTCTCAACTGCACTGCCTTACATTGCTCCCTCGGATTTACCTCTGTATTGCTTGGCAATGTCCCCTGTGGCCTGATGTTTGCTTTGCTACCGTCCTACTTGTGTTTCCAAGTTTCTGAACGAGGATCTAGCTTCTGTCATAAACTGCGTCTGGGCGTTGGCAAGTGCTGTCATAGCTGCTTTAAGCTCATCTGGATTTTCTTCTTGACAGGTGCATTGAATGTTTGTGGGGGCTTGAATGAAGAAATCTGCGATTCTGTTCGACCACTGTATTGGTTCTGTTGCCGCGTCACGATTCTGCCCCTGGTACTGGTTCTGCTGCCCCTGATATTGATTCTGCTGGCCCTGATCTCCTTTCCATGAGAAATTTGGGTGATTCCTCCACCCTGGATTATAAGTGTTTGAGTAGGGGTTGTTCTGTTGCCTCTGGTAATTGCCTACTGCTTGACACTCTGCCTGTTCCATTGGTATATTGTTGGGATCCGCTGAAGGGCATCTATCAAATGTATGTGGGCCACCACATATCTCACAGCTTTTAGGCATCTGTACCGCGTTCACCGACACTGTATGTTGTTGCAACTGTTTCGCTAGAAGGGCCACTTGGGCATTCAAGGCAGCAATAGCATCTATCTCATGGACTCCCACAGTTCTTCTCCCACTTGTCGCCCTCTCTTCAGTGACATGGTTGTTAGTGGCCATATCTTCTAATAACTCATGAGCATCGTGGGTTGTTTTCCTCATGAATGCTCCACCTGCTGCTGCATCTATGATGGTCCTGGTTGTCTTTGCTCGGCCGTTGTAGAAGATGTGGACCAAGTTCCACAACTCAATGCAATGGTGTGGGCACTTTCTTTGTAGATCCTTGAACCTTTCCCACGCTCATATAAAGACTCTCCATCACTTGGTAGAAGTTGTTCAACTCACTCTCGGTTCTTTGCTTTACGGGAAGAACTTGGCTAGAAATTTACGTGCCCGGCTCGTGCCATGTGAATATCGAATCGGTGGCGGGAATTCAACCATACTTTTGCTCTATCCTCGAGTGAGAAGGAAAGAGCCTCAACTGGACGACATCATCGATGCGCGTTATATCTGAAAGTGGCACATAGCTCCAAGAAATTAGCTATGTGCATATGTGGATCCTCCGATGGCAGTCCTCCGAATTGCACCGTGTCTTTGTACCGTGCTCGAATCGCCGCTTTATTCGAAGTTGTTGGCTCCTATTGCAGGGAGCCTAATGCATGTCTGTGCTCCATTCACTCTTGGCAGCACATAGTCTCCCAAACTTCGTTCTGGCTGGACTTGGACTCTCTCTTCCACATCTATTGGTGCTTGCCTAGGTATTCCTGGGTTATGTTGATTTTCACCTAACCCTTCTCCCATTATGTTATTGTTGTGAGCACCGTCCATTTCTATCAACGTTGCAATTCGCTGATTCTTTCTGTTCTGTTTGCAGGTTTTCTCGATCTCTGGATTGAAGGGAACAAGAGTGTCTGCTCCTCTTCTCCTTCGCATAAACTGAGTGCTTGAAATAGATCAAAAACAAAAAAAACAAATCACGGCAACCTGATTTTCCGAAAAGTAGCGAAAAATGTAAAAATTAAAATAAAAATTAAAAATTAAAGACCAAATTAGAAATTAAAAATATATAATTTTGATATTGAACTAATGCCTAATCCCCGGCAACGGCGCCAAAAACTTGATGCGCATTAAGATGCACACACTTTAAACGCAAGTGCACGTTATCGTATCAAGTAGTATAGTCTTAGATAAGACCGAATATCGTCCTCTAGGATTAGGGTTCAAGTACCAACTATCTATTTTCTAGTATCTATTTGGTGAATTAATGATTGATTGTTTGGTTTATAACTAAGAATTATTAAAGATAAGCAAATATAAAGAATTACTTCAGATGTGATGAGAATAGGGCTTCTATGTATCCTCACTATCCGCTTATGCTACTTACTAATGCATTACTTATGGTGTTCTTCTTTTGGAGAAAGCGGGTTCTTAAATCGCTTTATACTCCGTTAGGTTATATAAACACTCAACCCAGATTGTTCCTTACCTACCTTTCGGTGATAAGGGTAACTCTATAGGAGGATTAAGAACAAAAACCTAGTTGACCGTCACGCACAATGCGCAAAATTAGGGTTGTTAAGCCTCTCATCAACGCTACAAAACTAATTGAGGTATTTTCATCCCCAATTCAAGCCTGTCTACCCAACTTACAGCATATTCACAATCCCCCCTTTTCAGAATCTGATTAGAAATCATATAGTGATAACTAGTTGTCAATTAGCTACCAAGAATTCAACTCAATTATTGGATAGATCTCTCAATAAGAAAAACAACCATAAGCATGCATTAATTTATAGCATAAGTTTCAAGAAATTCAACATAGAAAGCCCTATAAGAGAATTAGTTCCTAGCCATTGACATGACAAGAACTAATTCCATGTTCATCATACAAAACTGAAAATAAAGTAAAGAAAAGGTAAAGAAAGTACTAAGTTAATGGTATCCAATCTCCAAGCCAAAATCTTGAGTTGTGCAAGAAGGGGAACCCTTGAAAACTGCCTAGGGTTCTCCTTATATAGGTTTAAAAACGCCTCCTTCTTTTCCCTGCAGGCCTGGCCCAAAAATCCGTCAAAAGACCTAATTTTTCCGCGTCGGCGCCGCGGCCCTGCAGATAGGCGCCGCGGCGCCGGAAGTTCTGCGATCCGTCGGGTGTTTTGGCGCCGCGGCGCGGTATCGTCTGTAGCTCCTCGGCTGTTTTGGCGCCGCGGCCCTGCATCTGTTGCAGGCGCCATGTGCCAGTCTTCGCCTCTGAATAGTGGCGCGCGCTCGCTGCACCAGGCTGCGGGAGGCGCGGTCAGTTTTTTAGCCTCGTTCACCACTTTCTGTTTTGTCTGCATCTCTTTTGCCCTCTTTTTGCTCCTTTTCCGCCATTTGGCCATTTCAACCACTTTGACTCAATAGAAAGAAAAACTATCCTAATACGACACTTATATGTGCAAAATGGGACAAAAGACTAACTAAAACAGACTCAAAAGGTGTATATAAAATACACCGATCAACCTATCAATCACAACACAAACACAAGAACCCAAGACCGTGAGATTGTTCTAGACAAAATAAAATAAACTAAAGACATAAATTAAAATAACATAATTGAAAACTTTGGGTTGCCTCCCAAGTAGCGCTGTCTTTAACGTCTTTTAGCCGGACGCAAGTTCCTTAGCCTTAATAACCCTGGGGTGGATTAAGCCCCCAACCTATCCATTTCCTTCACATTTGGCGTTTTCTTTTTCTTCGTTTCTTCTTAGCATTATCAGTAAGAGGGAGTTCAGGAAAACTTACCTCCTTTAGTGACATTTCAGCAAACCATGCCTGCTTTCTTGGGCTCATCGCTCTTTGGTTGACTTGTATTGGCTCGCATGGGGGTTTGATGGTGCTGATTGCAATGCACCCACTCATTGTTGGTGGCTCAATGACGTGTTTAAAAACTTTAAACACCATTTCTTCAGACTCCACCCTTAGTGTTAATTCTCCTCTTTCAACATCAATCAAAGCTCTTCCCGTCGCTAGGAATGGCCTCCCCAATATGATAGGTATTTCCGCATCTTCTTCCATATCAAGAATGAGGAAATCTGCAGGAAAGAAGAATTTTCCTACTTTCACTATCACGTCTTCAATCTTGCCTCGTGGATGTACCACTGTCCTGTCGGCCAACTGTAGGCTTACTGTGGTTGGTTTGGCCTCACCCAACTCTAATCTTTTAAAAACTGATAAGGGCATCAGATTTATACTCGCCCCTAAATCACACAAGGCTCTGTTGCACGTCACCGCCCATTTGTGCAAGGTAGTGTAAAGCTTCCAGGATCCTTTAGCTTTGGTGGCAACTTTTTCTGCAAGATAGCACTACACTCTTCTGTTAGTGCTACTATTTCATACTCTGCCAGCTTTTTCTTCTACCCCAAAATCTCCTTCATAAACTTGAAATAGGAGGGCATCTGCTCTAATGCTTCTATGAAAGGTATGTTGATATCAGCTTTTCAATGTCTCCAAAAATTTGGAGAATTGTTTATCAACCGCCTTTATTTGTAGTCTCTGGGGAAAGGGATCTTCTCTGTATACTCCTTCTCGGAGTTTTCTCTCATTGGGCTAGGCTCAATCACCTTCTCTTTTCTAACTCGCTTTCTTCTCAACTACTTGGTGGGTCGCTGCTCCAATCGTCTTCCACTTCTCAATCGCGGCACGACATCGCTTCGCTGATTTACCTCTGTATTGCTTGGCAATGTCCTCGGCTCTTTGCTTGCTTGTTTTGCTAGTGACCCACCGTGTCTCCAAGTTCTGAACGAGGATCTAGCTTCATGAATCGCGTCGGGCGTTGTCAAGTCTTTATACCGCTTCACTCATCCGCTTTCCTTCTGAACCGGTGCATTGAACTGTTGATGCCGTGGGGCTTGAATGAAGGGTTCTGATTCGCTCTGCTGGTTCGCATCGCCCTTATCGGATTCTGCTGCCCCAGTGCTCGTTATGTTGCCCTTGGTATTGGTTCTGCTGGTTCGTGCCGGATTCTGCGCCTCGTCTCTCCTCCATGAAATTTGGGTGGTTCCTCCACCGGATTATAAGTGTTGAAGTAGGGTTGTTCTGTTGCCTCGATAATTACCTATGGCCCGACACTCGCCGCTCCATGGGTATATTGTTGAGATCCGAAGGACACCTATCAAATGTATGTGGGCCACCACATATCTCATGACTTTTAGGCATCTCAAAGATTCATCGACATCAGTATATTCTGTTGTTTATTAGAAGGGCCACTTGGGCATTCAAGGCAAAGAATAACATCTATTTTGTGGACTCAACCATTCTTCTCCCATTTGTCGACCTCTCTTCCGTGACATGGTTGTTAGTGGCCATATCTTCTAATAACTCATGGCGTCGTGTCGCTTTCCTCATGAATGCTCCACTGCTTTGCATCTATGATGGTTACGGTTGTCTTTGCTCGGCCGTTGTAGAAGATGTGGACCAAGTTCCACAACTCAATGCAATGGTGTGGGCACTTTCTCTGTAGATCTTTGAACATTTCCCAAGCTTCATATAAGGACTCTCCATCTGCTTGGTAGAAGTTGTTCAACTCCCCTCTCAGTTTTGCTGCTTTACACGGAGGAAAGAACTTGGCTAAGAATTTATGTGCCAGCTCGTGCCATGTAAAAATCGAATCGGCCGGCAGGGAATTCAACCATACTTTTGCTCTATCCCTGAGTGAGAAGGGAAATAGCCTCAATCTGACGGCATCATCAGTAACTCCGTTATATCTGAATGTTGCACATAGCTCCAAGAAATTAGCTATGTGCATATGTGGATCCTCCGATGGCGATCCTCGAATTGCAGGTGTCTTTGTACCATGCTCATAATCGCCGGTTTTATCTCGAAGTTGTTGGCTCCTATTACAGGGAGCCTAATGCATGTCTGTGCTCCATTCACTCTTGGCAGCACATAGTCTCCCAAACTTCTTTCTGGCTGGACTTGGACTCTTTCTTCCACGTCTATTGGCTCTTGCCTAGGTATTCCTGGATGGGTTGATTCTCTCCTAACCCTTCTCCCATCCCGTTGTTGTTCTGAACGCCGTTCATCTCTAACAAGGTTGCAATCCGATTCTTTACGCTCGCTTGCGGGTTTTCAATTTCTGGATTGAAGGGAACAAGAGTGTCTGCTCCTCTTCTCCTTCGCATAAACTGACTTCCTGAAATAGATCAAAAACAGACAACAAATCACGGCACCTCGAATTCTCAAAAGAAAAATGTAAAAATTTAAAATTAAAATAAAAACCAAATTAGAAATTAAAAATAGACAAATTTGATATTGAACTATTGTCTAATCCCCGGCAACGGCGCCAAAAACTTGATGCGCGAAAAGATGCACACATTTTAAACGCAAGTGCACGTTATCGTGACAAGTAGTATAGTCTTGATAAGACCGAATATCGTCCTCTAGGATTAGGGTTCAAGTACCAACTATCTATTTTTTTGGTATCTATTTGGTAAATTGCTATTTTGAATTGTTGTTTATAACTACGAATTATAAAAGCTATTTAAATATAAAGGTTTACTTCAGTGGTGATGAGAATAGGGCTTCCATGTATCCTTACTATCCGCTTATGCTACTTACTAATGCATTAACTTATGGTGTTCTTCTTTTGGAGAAAGCAGGTTTACGAAATCGTTTTATACTCCCGTTAGGGTTATATAAACACTCAACCCCAGTATCGCACCTTACCTACCTTTCGATGATAAGGATAACTCTATAGGAGGATTAAGAACAAAAACCTAGTTGACCGTCACGCACAATGCGCAAAATTAGGGTTGTTAAGCCTCTCATCAACGCTACATAAATAATTGAGGTATTTTCATCCCCAATCCAAGAATGTCTACCCAACTTACAAAGATATTCACAATCCCCCTTTCTAATCGATTAGAAATCATATAGTGATAATTAGTTGTCAATTAATTACCAAGAATTCAACTCAATTATTGGATAGATCTCACAATAAGAAAAATAACCATAAGCATGCATTAATTCATAACAAAAGTTTCTAGCAATTCAACATGGAAAGCCCTATAAGAGAATTAGTTCCTAGCCATAGACATGACAAGAACTAATTCAAAGTTCATCATACAAAACTGAAATAAAGAACAAGAAATGGAAAAGCAATTACTAAACTAATGGTATCCAATCTCCAAGCCAAAGTCTTGTGTTTTGCAAGAAGGGGAACCCTCAAAAACTGTCTAGGGTTCTCCTTTTATAGGCTGCAAACCGCCTCCCTCTTTTCCTTCGGTCCGCCCAATTTCGTCAAAGACCTAATTTTCAGCGTCGGCGCCGCGCCTGAGACGTCGCGCGCGGAAGTTCTGCACTCCGTCGGGTGTTTTGGCGTCGCGACCTGCATCTGGCTGTCACGAGGCGCCGCGTGAGTC
Organism: Przewalskia tangutica; assembly: GCA_029844215.1. NCBI lineage: Eukaryota > Viridiplantae > Streptophyta > Magnoliopsida > Solanales > Solanaceae > Przewalskia > Przewalskia tangutica. The sequence goes on from CM056732.1 coordinate 31,130,984, forward strand.
TTCTGTAGCTCTCCGGATGTTTAGCGCGCGGACTCTGCATCTGTCACGAGGCGCGCGTGCCAGTCTTCTGCGACCTCTACGAATAGTGGCGCGCGCTGGTCTAGATTTTACCCTCGTTCGCCACTTTCTCTGTTTCCAGCTCTGGCATCTCCTCTTTTGCCCTCTTTTTGCTCCTTTTCCGTCATTTGGCCATTTTAACCATTTTGACTCAAAAGAAAGAAAAACTATCCTAATACGACACTTATATGTGCAAAATGGGATAAAAGACTAACTAAAACTGACTCAAAAAGGTGTATATAAAATACACCGATCACCCTTGCACGTATGTTGGTTTTAAAAAAAAAAGGGTGTTATTTAATTTCCGCAGTTTACTTGTGTTGTTAAGGTAGAAGGGTACCCAGGTAGGGCACCAGTCACGGGCCCGGGGTTCGGGGCGTGACATGAACAACGCGATTTGAGCTTGCCTGGAAACAACCTTAACCTTGAGTTGAATAAAAGCACTTATTGTCCTGCTTGGAAGTCTTTCGGGATCAACATTTTATCATGTCATACTTTAGTTCGTTCCTTGTAGATCTTTGCATTATCATAGGCGTTGTGTCTGAATTCATCCAACTCGCTCAGCTGTAGCAGCCTCTTCTGCCCTGCTGCCTTGGCATCCATGTTCAGCTTCCTCATTGCCCAATAAGCTCTGTGTTCCAACTCTACTAGCAAATGACATGTTTTACCAAAAACTAACTTATATGGTGACATTCCAATTGGGGTTTTGAATGATGTTCTGTATGCCTACAGTGTGTCATCCAGTTTGATAGACCAATCTTTCCTTGAGCCATCCACCGTTGTTTCCAATATGCTCTTCACTTCCCTGTTTGACACTTCTGCTTGCCCATTCGCTTGAGGGTGATAGGGAAGTGTGGTGCGGTGGTAGACTCCATATCGGGAAAGTAATGTATTAAGCTGTCTGTTGCAAAAGTGACTTCCTTCATCACCATGATGGCCGCCAGTACCAAACCTTGTGAATATATTCTTTTGGAGGAATCTTTGAACAGTCTTACTGTCATTTTCTTTAGTGGCTACTTCTTCTACCCATTTGGACACATAATCCACTGCCAGAAGAATGTACTGATTTCCAAAGGACGACGGGAATGGACCCATGAAGTCGATCCCCCACACATCAAATAGTTCTACTTCCAATATCCCATGCGAAGGCATTTCATTTCGTCTTGATATGTTCCCTGTTCTTTGACAACGATCACACTTCTTCACAAAGGCGTGGGCATCCTTAAAAAGGGTTGGCCAATAGAACCCGCTTTGCAATATCTTTGCCGCTGTTCTTGATGCCACAAAGTGTCCACCACATTGTAGGGTGTGACAGTGAGTGAGAATCTGGTGCATTTCCTCCTCTGGTACACATCGTCTGATGACTTGGTCGGCACAGTGTTTGTATAACATCGGCTCCTCCCAATAGTAGTGTTTTACTTCGGAGTAGTCTTGTCAATCCTGGGGGTATTACCTTAGCTGCAAGAAAGTTAACAAAATCAGCGTACCAAGGTAACTTAAAAATCACACTTACTTGAAACAATTGCTCATCTGGGAAGTGATCATTTATCTGCACATCCTTGGTGTTCTGGCTCTCTGTGTTCTCAAGTCTCGACAAATGGTATGCAACTGAGTTCTCTGTCCCCTTCTTGTCACGAATCTCCATGTCGAATTCTTGTAATAGCAGGACCCGTCGGATGAGGTGAGGTTTTGCATCCTTCTTTGTCATCAAATACTTTATGGCAGAGTGGTCAGTGTATACTATCACCTTATTCCCAATCAAGTATGGCCTGAATTTCTCGAATGCATATACTATTGATAGCAATTCTTTCTCTGTAGTCGCGTAATTTAACTGCGCGTCATTCAAAGTTTTACTAGCATAGTAAATGGATCTGAATACCTTATCGACCCTTTGCCCAAGCACTGCCCCCACTGCATAATCACTTGCATCACACATTAGTTCAAATGGGAGCTCCCAGTTTGGTGCAATGACTATGGGTGCTGAGATAAGCTTCTCCTTGTGTGTCTGAAAAGCGGTCATGCATTCCTTATTGAATTCAAAAGCAACCTCCGTCATTAGCAAGGTGGAAAGGGGCTTTGAAACCTTTGAGAAATCTTTGATGAATCTTCTATAAAAATCGGCATGCCCAAGGAAACTTGACCCGCTTTTTGACATCGAGGTGGTAGATTTTCGATTACTGAAATCTTTGCTTTGTCCACCTCAATACCTTGGTTGGATATTTTTTGTTCCAGGACAATCCCTTCTTTTACCTTGAAATGACACTTCTCCCAGTTTAGCACAAGGTTGGATTCTTCACATCGTTTTAACACTGCTTCCAAGTGCCTCAAACATTCGTCGAACGAGGCCCCAAAGACCGAGAAATCATCCATAAAAATCTCTATAGTCCTTTCCACCATGTCCGAGAAAATTGCCATCATACACCTCTGAAAGGTCGCAGGTGCATTGCAAAGCCCAAATGACATCCTTCTGAATGCAAATGTACCAAAAGGGCATGTGAATGTTGTCTTTTCCTGATCTTCTAGCGCTATCGCAATCTGATGATACCCTGAGTAACCATCCAAAAAGCAGTAGTAGTTGTGCCCCGCAAGTCTATCCAACATCTGATCTAGAAATGGCAACGGGAAGTGGTCTTTTCTGTTCGCCTTGTTCAACTTGCGATAGTCAATGCAGACTATCCACCCAGTAACTGTTCTAGAGGGAATGAGCTCGTTCCTTTCGTTGGTCACTACTGTCATACCACCCTTTTTGGGCACCACTTGTACTGGACTCACCCATGCATGTCAGATATAGGATAAATTACTCCAGCATCGAGTCATTTCATGATTTCTTTTCTGACTACCTCTTTTATGTTTGGGTTTAGTCTCCTCTGCGCCTCAATGGAGGGTCTGCTCTCCTCATCCATACGGATCTTATGCATTACTGTTGACGGACTTATCCCATTTATGTCTGCTAATGTCCACCCAATGGCACGCTTGTGAGCCATCAGTACTCTCAACAGTTTCTCAATCTCTACTGTGGATAGATGACATGAGATGATCACTGGTAAGGATTGATCTTCACCTAGATATTGGTACTGTAAATGATCGGGTAGAATTTTTAACTCTAACTCTGGAGCCTTTTCTGTGGATGGTACTGATCTCTCTGGCATCTTCCCAAGCTCTTCATATCTCTTCTTATCACACTTCTCACAAGAATTCATCCAATTTGCATACTCCATCAGCTTTGGTTCGTTTCCACTACTATCGTCCCATCGGGTCAGTACTTCTTCAAGCGTATCATCATTTCTGAACCATTTTTCTGACACTGCATCTTCGATTATGTCAATGGCGAAATAGTTGTCACTTGCACCTGGGAAGGTTGCTGCCCGAAAAACATTGAAAATCACTTCTTCTTCTTCCACCCGAAGTTTCAGCTCCCCTTTGTGAACATCGATGAGAGCCTGTCCTGTGGCTAGGAAGGGTCTGCCAAGTATGATGGGGATTATGTCGTTTTATCTTATGTCTAAGATGACGAAATTAGCGGGAAAGATGAACATATCCACCTTTACCAACACATCCTCGATGACTCCTCTAGGGTGGGCTATGGAGTGGTCAGCTAACTGCAAGGTGATGTTTGTAGGTTTGACTTCTCTCATTCCAAGTTTGAAAAAAACTAGGTAGGGCATCAAATTTATGTATGCCCCCAAATCGCACAACGCCTTCTGACACTCAAACTTTCCAATAGTGCATGGGATGGTGAAGCTCCCAGGATCTTTTAATTTCTGAGGTAGCTTTCTCTGTAGGATGACACTGCATTCTTCAGTCAACACCACTGTTTCGTAGTTCTCTATCCTTCTTTTTTTTCTAAGAATATCCTTCATGAATTTACATAACTTGGCATCTGCTCTAGTGCTTCGGCAAACGGGATATTGAGTTGCAATTGTTTGAGAATTTCCACAAATTTAGAGAAATGTTTGTCAAGAGCACTTGTTTTTAGCCTCTGGGGGTACGGTATCTTCACCTGGGGTGCGTTCACAACAGCTTCCAGCCTCATTTCAGCTTCTGGGTTCTGGGCGCCGCGGCCCTGAGATTCGGCGCCGTGGCGCCTAAAACTCTGCACTGTCCCAGAATCTTGGCCATGGCGCTGCCGATGGCGCCACTGGCCGCTGCGCAAATTTTCTGCTTCCACCGATTCGGCATTTTTCAGGTCAATCGCCTGACATTGCTCTTTTATATATCCTCCAATATGTGCAGAGTGCTTCCCTTGCATTCTGCTGCTCAGCATGTCCGCGAGTTGTCCTATTTGTGTTTCCAAATTCTTCAAGAACACTCTCGTTTCGTCCATGAACTGAGTTTGGTGCCTAGTTAACCTGAGTATGGCTGCTCGTAACCCATCCAGCTTTTCTTGTGGGGCCGGAGGATAACCTTTTTGATAGTAGTAATCCATGTTTTCAGGATCCCTGAGATGAATCAAAACCAACAAACGGATCACGGCGCACTGGTTTCACGAACAAAAGAGAAAAATATAGTAATAAATAAATTTTTTTTTTTAAAAACCAAATTAGAAATTAAGAATAGATAAAATTAATATTGAACTACGTCAATCCCCGGCAACGGCGCCAAAAACTTGATGCGCGATTTATGCACACACTAACGCAAGTGCACGTGTCGTGACAAGTAATATAGTCTAGAAGACCGAGTTATCGTCCCCAGGGATTAGTGTTCAATTCTCAAATTCTATTCTATGGTATCTATTTGGTAACCGATGATTGATAAATTGTTTATAACTATAATTAAGAATGCTAACTAGACTACTTTGTTTTACTTCAGTTATGGTGGAAATAGAGCTTCCAAATCTCCTCAACTATCCGCTCATCTTACTTGTTAATGCAATTCATTATGGTTCTTCTTCTATTTTGAGATAGCAGGTTAACTAAGCCGTTTTATACTCCTGTTAAGGTAATATAAACACTCAACCCCAATATAGAACCCTTCTACCTTTCGGTGATAAGATTGACTATAAAGGAGGATTAAGAGCAATAACCTATTAATACTACACAAGTATCGGGGTACTTTCGTCCACGATTTAACCTATGTTTATTCAACTATAGCATATTCACAATCTCCCCTTTCGGCTTTCGATTAGAAATCATATGGATTATGATAATTAGTGATCAATTAATTACTAAACATTCAAGACAATTATTGAATAAATCTCAACAATGATAAGAAGAACCAAAACATGCATTAATTCATAAGAATAAGTTTCAAGTGATTTGACATGGAAAGCCCTAGATTAAGTTAGTTCCTAATAGACATGGCGAGAACTAAACTAATATCAACATGAACTATAAAGAAATAAAACAAGAAACAAGAAATTACTAAAAGTGGTCCTCAATCTTGATCTCGAGTTGTGTAAATTGGCGGGTTTGGAACCCTTAATTCGACCTAAAGGCGCTTTTTATAGCCTCATTCGTTTTCGTGTTTTCCTTCAGCTCGCTCATTCCATTCGATTTGCAGTTTTCCGCCTCGGCGCGCATCAGCTGGCGCGCGGCAGAAACTTCTACGTCTCAGAATTGGGCGCTGTGGCTCGACTATTGTTGCAGTACGCCGCCGCCTGCTTCGTGCTTTCGGTTACCAACTTTCTCGTTTTTTGAGCTCTGGAACCTCTGTTTCTGCCCTCTTTTTGCCCCTTTTCCGCCAATGAGCCACTCTAAACCAATATGACTCAAAAGAAAGAAAATCTATCCTAAGACGACACATATTTGTACAAAAATGGGCAAAAGACTAACTAAAAATGACTCAAAAGGTGTATATAAAATACACCGATCAACCACCTCAAATGAACACACTTAAGAATTCAAAATATCTTTCAAGAGGGGATTGATGGATGAATTCAGCCATTATTTGGCTGATTGTAACCTCTCAATAAGTGTCATTACATGGCTATTGAAGGCCATTAGCTGACTAGTTGAGAGGTCATCTTCATGACACTATAAATTGAGGTCTTTGACTCAATTGGAAGAACACACCAAATTCAAATTTCTCACCTCCTCCTCCTCCTCCTTCTTCTTCTGCTCCTCCTCCTTCTTCTCCTCCTCCTTCTCCTTCTCCTCCTTCTTCTCCTTCTCCTCCTCCTTCTTCTTCTTCTTCTCCTTCTTCTTCTTCTGCTCCTGCTTCTTCTTCTTCTGCTCCTTCTTCTTCTTCTTCTCCTTCTTCTTCTTCTTCTTCTTCTTCTCTAAGCTTTCTTTCACACACTCAAAGATTCTTCTTTTAGTAAACACTTGAGTATCTTTTGCTCATTTGTTTGTTTTGTTTGTTGTTGTTTTATCTTGGAAGACAGTTGCCTATTACCGTAAAAGGATATATATATATATATATATGGGGCAATATTGTCTTAAGAACAGATAAATATCACTCGACTCAGCAAACTCTTTCTATTTGTATTTGTTCTTGTTCCAGTCGCAAATCATTGCAATAGTTACTTACTTCCCGTTCCTAGCAACGGTTATAATCACAATATTCACACAACCATATGCAAACATCAAAATGTCGATTGTACACGAGTGGCCAGTATTGTTGCACATAGCTATAAACGACAAGGCATCCTTCGTTTTTATATGCCCGTGTTTTGTTTTTCCTGCTTTCTTAATTTCTTCATTCTGGACATCTAAATTCTATAGAGGAAAGACAAAGTAGACGCACAAAAGATTTAATTTAAAATTGAAAAAAGAACCTTTACTACTATAACAATCATCATAACGTTATGGGCAGATCTGGGCTTGCAGCTAGGGATTCATGTAAATTCAATAACTTCCGTTTAAACTCTGTATTTATATTAGAAATAACAATATATTCAGTGAAATTTCACAATGTGCATCCTAGAGAGTAGAATGTCTGTGACCTTACCTCTACGATAGGTAGAGCGGTATTCAGAGACGCCATTCACAAGCAAAGAAAAAGTTAGACCCGATCAAAAAAATAAACAGTAAGCAATATTTATATTAGAAAAATCACTAAATATATATAAATATTTAATTATTAATACAATTACTATTGTCTATTAACTTGAATCGTTATAAAAATTATACATTTCAAATCATAAATTTGCCTTTAATAACGTTCAAATCTTGAATGTCATAATAGCGACTAATTGTGAGTGTTGCATTTTGTGCAAAGTTACTTCCAAGTAACACTTAGCAAGTGGAAAAAATAAAGATCATTGGGATACTATGTCGTTAGATTTGTTTGGAGATTATTAAAGCTGACCTTTACACTAACTAATCATGATGAAATAAATAGTCCAATTTTTCTTAGTAGAGTTAGATGGTACACCTGAGAGTAATTTCCGTATTCTCTACTGGGATTTAAGTTATACTCCTTCCCTCTCAATTTACGTGACATTTTTTATCAGGTTTAGTAGAATGATATATTTTTATATGCTGACAAAGTAATTATCTGATTAGGCAAATATGACAACACTGTATAATCACATTCAAATTCAATTACAAGATACTTTTTTAAACAGGCCCTTAATTTTTTTTATTTTTTATTTAAAAAAACTGTTGTATACATTATGTCAAATTTCACTACAAACATGAAAAAAAATCAAGTAAAAAAATATTTAAAACTTATTTTCATATCCAAACACAACTTCAATTTTCAGATATCGTTTTTCCATTTAACTTCAAGTACTATTTTTTTTTTCAAATAGCATGCAATTCATGTCTAAACGCCTACATGATTTAACCGATTAGAGAAAATTATACTCTATTTTTTGAGTTACCTTATGAGACTTCTTTGGAGGATTACCCGTTTTTCTAAGTTAACTTGATGGTTTAAAAAATCTACACATTATCGTGCACAAAACTAAACCCTTATTGCACCATTTTCCAAATATCATAACCAAACATTTGAGCCTAATGATGATTAGTGGAAGTTTTAATTTTGGTCTTTCTTTTTCACCAAATATATTTTTGGCACTAAAGTTAGCGTGTTTCGTGATGAAAATATATGTCTATCATCGAGGGGACCATTTCCCTTTTATGTTTATGCTTCATTTGCTTTGCCTTATATGTAGTTAGTTGATAAGACAGAGAAACAAAACAAGGTAAAGTAAAACCTAAAGACACGATGTCGAATTGTTGCTAAAACTATCTTATACATTGTTTAACAGTATTTGCAATCACTCTTTAGGCAACATTGCCAACAAACACACAATTCCAAGTAATAACTCAACAAAGTTGTGTATTGAATAAAAAATAGAAGCAAGAGAAGTGCACAGCACAATGTTTCTGTTTAAAGTACATTCATTTCGTCGAAGGGCAAATTAAACCACGCTTTACATGTCTTAAATAGCAGAATAATAAGTAATAAGAACAAAAAATGAAAACCAAATTATTTGGCGTCGTGTGTTCCGAAGGGAGTTTGATTAATTATGTGTGCACATATATATACTCAAAAAATTTGTATACTAATATTGATATAACTAGAATTAGAACCTGATCAGATAGGGTAATTATCTTTTCTGCTTTATAAACGTCATTAATCTGGTTAGTAAAGGACCACTTGAGCTCCAAGGATAATAATGCTTGGTCTATGTGAAGGTTTGGCTTCAATGCTACTTCTCCATCTGCAGACCTGAATTTTCCATCACTCCATTCCTATAATTAACAAGGAACAATTTTAGTTAAAATCACATCTTCTCTCTTAAAAATTTGAAGGGGAGTCTTGACGTAACTGATAAAGTTGTTGTCATGTGATCAGAGGTCACGAGTTTGAGCTGTGAAAACAACCTCTTGCAGAAATTCAGGGTAAGATTGAGTACAATAGACCCTTGTGGTCGGACCCTTCCCCGGATCCGCGCATAGCGTGAACTTAGTATACCGGACTGCTCTTTTTACTTTTTAATAAATTTATTATCAGAAATTGCTATTTAATCATTGGTTGATCTTAGTTTATGCTAAGCTTCATTCAATATAGTATTGATACTTTCTCTTTCTTCAACATCAAACCTGGATTCAAAAAGAAGTTTTTTTTCTTTTTTTTTGAAATGTCAAATCTTGTATATATTTGTACTAATATTTTCATAGTTATTACTATATTTTCTAATTCTATGGTCTTTGCACTCACAACTTAGCCTTAATTGTATGAATATTTGTCTAAACTAACCTTTATCTCTCCTTAAATATCTAACTTAATTAACACTCCACTAATTAAGGTAGATATATAAATTTATATATACATATTCAAATATATTCAATTTGTTAAAATGACTAAAATTTGAGATCGGAGGTGGTAAGTTTTGTTGGAAATTTATTAACGTTAAATAAAGTTAATCCTATTATTTATGACTCGAACAATTGGACCCCATACGTCGAAAAAGTCGTTTTCACACACGTGCACGCGTTGTACCAACGATCGTAAATTTCCTTAGTGAAAGAGATATTGGTACGTAAACGAAATGTTTGAGACATGAAATGATAGACAGTTATTGACCAAATGACGTGTGTTTCACGTTGGTAAATGAGGGAAGAAGTGTACGATGTGTAAAAGATGAAACGAGTCAGAAATCACCGCAGAGCAGTGAAGGGTCGCGGCGCTGGATGGCAGGTTAGTTACTGGAATTAAGGCGTCGTGGCGCCTCCCAGTCAGGGCCGCGACTCTTCGATGGCAGTGAGGTCGACGGAAGACGAAAAGTTTCCGACTTTTGGGCTGGTTTCAGAGCATTGATCCTCCATTACTTGGCACTTGAATTCATCCATTATTTGGCTGAATCATAATGTCACGACCCGAACCGACGGGCGCGGTACCTACACAGGTACCTCATACTCACATCACATACAATCAACTAAGCTAAGAACAACTCATATAATAAAAGCAATGGCCGACAAAGTCATCAGTATCTGAAATTTTCCAAAATGGGTTCTGGCATATGACCCACACGGACTCTGAGACCTCTAAGAGTATATAGTAATTATGATGGGACAAGGCCCCGCCGTACCCCTGAATATACATAAATCATAATGGAAGACCTATACCAAAATGACAAGCTCCGAAACAATGGAGCTATCCCAAAAGCTGAGCAAGGATCCTAAGCTCGAAGATCACCAAACTGTGTACCTATACCTACGGGCATGAACGCAGCCCCACGAAGGGGGTCAGTACAACAAGGTACCAAGTATGTAAACATAAAGTACAGTAAATAAGATCATAATTGGCCGAAAGATGACAGAGACAAGTATAAAAATCAAATATCAGATCCAAACGTGCCATGTAAAATATGAGCCAATTGTACCTTGTATCATTGTACCACTGTATCAATGTACCCCTGTACTTTATAAAAACAGAGTCAACTGTGCCTTTTAAAAATATAAAATCAACTGTATCTTTTCAAAATATGAAAGTCATGTCCAAATCAGGGACACCTGCCCATAGAATCATTATGCATATTCTATTCATGGGAATCGAACCCGCATGGGTCTTTATACCCACATGGATATCTATACTCGCATCACAGATCTTGTCCGTGGAGTCATATACATATACTATTCGTGGGAATAGAACCCGCATGAGTCTTTATACCCGCATGAGTATCTATACTCGCATCACAGATCTTGTCCGTGGAGTCATAATACATATAACATTGCCGGCCCTTTATGGGACTTGGTGGGACTCTCAAAGGAATAAACGAAGGTACCAACATATCATGTACCAATCATTAAATGAACTCTCATTTTAGAAAAACCAAGGTACCAACATATCATGTACCAATCATTAAATGAACTCTCATTTTAGAAAAACCAAGGTACCAACATATCATGTACCAATCATTAAATGAACTCTCGTTCTAGAAAAACCAAGGTACCAACATATCATGTACCAATCATTAAAATGAACTCTCATTTTAGAAAAACCAAGGTACCAACATATCATGTACCAATCATATATAATGAACTTCCTTTTTAGAAAAACCAAGGTACCAACATATCGTGTACCAATCATATATAATGAACTTCCTTTTTAGAAAAACCAAGGTACCAACATATCATGTACCATTAAGGATTAAGATCCAATAAAACTATGTACGTCCGTCGTACACTCTCTTTATAAAACTCAACTTTCATTTGGAAAACCCAAGGCAATATCATGTCATGTATCCTTAAGAATTAGGATCCAATAGAACTATGTACGGCTGTCGTACACTCACTTCATAAACATCATGCTAAAAGAAAGAAAGGATAGTTTCACATACCTCGAATATTTCCAATAATCCTGTATTTGATTGGTGATAACAGATCTGAATTTGCCTAATTAATTCTTATATGAGCCGTGCGTAATTATATGATGAAACCTTATCTAATCAGCTGTGAACTAGAAAATGTAAAACAAATTGGTTATATCTTAGCTTCTATGCAGATGGCGTTCTAATCATTTTAATATAATTGTTTGTCGATACCTTTTTCATTTAACGCTGCAATGACTTATTTCAACACGTCTATTAGAACATACTCAATTATTATTAAAACAGTCTCAACGCTTGATACTTATCAGTTACTTTAAATTAGCAAGGTCGAACCGACTCCAGCGCTTACTAAGAACTCTTATGAATATTAACATCTCTCCTCAAATGCCTTAATAAGGACTTAGGAACAACTTAGACATGCTTTTAACATAGAATCAATAACATGAATACCCCTTAACTTCTAAGAGTAGAATGTTCGTACGTAGAACATGCCAAAAGAATGAGGGATAGTTCACGTACCTTATCGGCTATACCAACACGATAGTAGAATACGTCTCAAATAGGCACTTCAACCTATAACAACAATAACACTTCTATCAACTTCATGAATACTAGTGTAAGTCATATACCACATAATGGTCTTCTTTTCATATAAAAATTCGGGCAACACTTCCCCTATATATACTCCCATCCACAACTTCCAAACGGGGCCAATAAAATCAATAACCAAGCACCAATTAAGGGCACAACCAAAATAGAAACCAAGGTGATTCACACACCTATTTATCACGTAAAACATCCCTTAATCCTTACTAAAACAGTCCACGAAAACAGTCCATATTCCAACAACAATGAGGGTAAGATATGAAGCATTTCTACACCTTTCTACACCCTCGTTCCTTTAGGACATACGTTAGCAATTACCACATCTAAACATGCATAAACAGTGACTAAATTTCCAGCATATACACGCATAAAATAGCCCTTAAAACAGCACGACAATATCCAACAATTTATATGAAGTTCTCGGCCACAACAAGACTTCAAGCCAAGGCCATTTTTCATGACTCTTTATAATCCAATTCGTTACAACACTTTCATATAAATAGTTTATACTTTCCATAACAAGATTTCCTTCATCTAACAACATGTAGCAAGTGGTGATAACAACAACAATAACCAACGAATCCAGTTGTATTGGAGGGGTACGGTGATGCAAATTGTATATCTGATATAAAGAACACCAAGTCCATCAATGGGTATATTTTTACAATTGGTGGCGGGGTTGTATCTTGGAAATACTCTTAAGCAAACTTGCATCACCCGATCCATGATGGAATCGGAGTTTATCGCTTTAGACAAAGCAGGAGAAGAAGCTGAGTGACTTCATGAATTCTTAGAGTATGTCCCATGTTGGGACAAACCCGTATCGTCTGTAATGATCTACTGCGACCGTCAGTCGACTCTAGGAAGGGCACACAGTTCTATGTACAATGGCAAATCTCATCATATTCGACGGAGACATAAGATAGTTCGGCAACTGATCACCACAGATATTATTTCCATTGATTATGTAAAATCAAATGAGAACATAGGAGACCCTTTGACAAAGGCCATACTCAGATATCATACAGTTTGCCTGTCTAGGGGAATAGGCCTAAAACCCAAACAATAAGAAGTGATACGGTGGATACCCAACCTTTGACTTGAGATCCCAGGAATTAGGTTCAATGGAAAAACTAAGTCGTAAAATGGGGTATAGCAGAATACATTGTAGGAGACCACCTGTTTAAGTGCGAGGACTGACCGCCTCAAATGAACGCACTTAAGAATTCAAGACGTGTCCACGACCACAATGGACACAACCTTAAAAAAGAACATAGAAAGGATATGTGTTGTGTTGGTACCGTTGTCTTGGCTTACACTAAACAATGATTGTTCAAGACATCACGTTCACCGCGCAGTAAGTCAGATGGTATTCTACTATGGAAGGTTCAAAGCCACGACTACCTATCCAGAGGCAACATCAATCCGACGAAAGATTGCTAGCAAGGCACCATGTGAGTGCGCCAAAATCTCTTTTAAGAGGGGATTGTTTGAAATTTATTAACGTGAAATAAAGTTAATCCTATTATTTATGACTCGAACAATTGGGGCCCACACGTCGGAAATGTCGTTTCCACACACGTGCACACGTTGTACCAAAGATCGTAAATTTCCTTAGTGAAAGAGATATTGGTACGTAAACGTAATGTTTGAGACATGAAATGATAGACGGTTATTGGCCAAACACTACAACAAATCGGTTCAAAGAAGGCGACTATAGTCGCCCTCTTTGGTTGGAATATCACCCCATTAGATCAAAGGGGACGATTTTTAGTCGTCCTTCAAGTCTCCTTATTACGTCTGTTGTCTTACATAAAAAAAGACTATTTTTCAAGTCGCCCCCTTTATTAAGGAAGGACCAAATAAGGCGACGACAATCGTCCTTTTTGATGAATCTCAAAAAGGGCGACTCTAGTCGCCCTGTTTGGGATGGTTCAAAAAAGAGAAAAAATTAAATGCACCAACTGGGATTCGAACCCTGGTCTGAACTGTGACACTGTACTATTCTACCACTAGTTATGCAACATTAATCACCACAAATACAACTCCCTGCCAAGAATCGAACCCGGACATCCTCTGTGAAATTGTGTCATTCTACCACTAAATCAGCCATCAATACTTGTTATATTTATACTCATCACTCATAAATCTCTTGGATTCGAATATGAATATTTCGTATATACAAAAAATTGGATATTCGTAATTTTCGGATCGGATATCAAAAAAATCGTATATCCGTAATTTTTGGATAAATTTGGATCGGATTCAGATTCAAATATTTCGGATATCAAAAAAATCGGATATGCGTAATTTTCGGATAATTGTGGATCGGATCCGGATTCGAATATTTCGGATATTCAAAAAATTGAATATTCGTAATTTTCGGATAATTTTGGATTGGATTCGGATTCGAATATTTTGGATATCCAAAAAATCGAATATTCGTAATTTTCAGATAATTTTAGATCGGATTCAGATTCGAATATTTTGGATATCCAAAAATTCAAATATTCATAATTTTTGGATAATTTCGGATCGGATTCGGATCTGAATATGCCGGATATCTAAAAAATCGGATATTCATAATTTTCTGATAATTTCGGATGAGATTCAAATTCAAATATTTTGGATATTCGTAATTTTCGTATAATTTCGGATCGGATTCGGATTCGGATTCGTATATTTCAGATATCCAAAAAAATTGGATATTCGCAATTTTCGAATCATTTAGGATTGGATTCGGATCCGAATAGTTCGGATATCCAAAAAATCAGATATTCGTAATTATTGGATAATTTTGGATCGGATTCGGATCCTAATATTTCGGATATCCAAAAAATCGGATATTCGTAATTTTTAGATAATTTTGGATCGATTCGAATATTTCGGATATTCGTAATTTTTGGATATTTTCAGATCGGATTCGGATCCGAATATTTCGGATATCCAAAAAATCGAATATTCGTAATTTTCGGATCATTTAGGATTGAATTCGGATCTGAATAGTTCGGATATCCAAAAAATCGAATATTCATAATTTTTGGATAATTTCGGATCGGATTCGGATCCGAATATTTCAGATATCTAAAAAAATTGGATATTTGTAATTTTCGGATCATTTAGGATCGGATTCGGATCCGAATAGTTCGGATATCGAAAAAATCAGCTATCCACAATTTTCGGATCGGATTCCGAGACTTTGAGTTAAAAAGAAAATTAATCACGTTTGAAACTTTTAATCTTTAAAAGTAGATTTCAAATTGAACAAAAATTATAATTCTTATATGAAGAAGGGCGATTTTTTCAAGTCGCCCCCTTTGCTAAGGCAAAATAGGGCGAGTTCTCGCCCTATTTGAGATATATCAAAAAGGGCGAGTTTGGTCGCCCTATTTGGCCTTACAACAGGGGCGACTTGATAAAATCACCCTTCATGATCTAAAAATTATAATTTTTGTTCAATTTGAAATCTACTTTTAAAGATTAAAAATATCAATTAATATTAATAGTTTGTCAAATAATATATACAACACATGATGTTCTTATAAATATGTGCTTTTAATTTTCATAATTAATTAAATTAAAACATATCTAATTTGAAAATATACTATTATTAATTAATATATTTTCAAGAAATAATATGTATCTTAAATACCTAATTTAATATATCACTTATAATGACACATATTTGTCAAGTATTAATTTTTATTTTTATTTGTGTAATTACATATGTGACTTTAATTAGATTTGTAATTGTAAGATCAAGAAGGGTGATTTTCTCAAGTCGCCCCATTTGGTAAGGACAAATAGGGCGACTAAACTCGCCCTTTTTGATGTTTACCAAAAAGGGCGAGTTTAGTCGCCCTCTTTGCCTTCTCAACAAGGGCAATTTTTAGTCGCCTTCTTTGTCATCTCAACCAGGGCGATTTTTAGTCGCCCTCTTTGCCTTCTCAACCAGGGCGATTTTTAGTCGCCCTCTTCGTCTTCTCAACCAGGGCGACTTTTTCAAGTCGCCCTCTTTGATTAAATAAACTTAAATGTCATTTCTAAAGAAATACAAAATCGATCTTCACTATTTTATAAGACAGATCGGATTCGGATCCGAATATTTCGGATATCCAAAAAATCGAAAATTCGTAATTTTTGATATTTATTTTATGGATTTAAGTTAGGAAAAAAACTAAGAGGGTAATTTATGATGAACGAAATTCTATAATGCGACTTAATTTGAAAGGAGGGATTTTAATATTTTCATCTATTAGTAATAGAAATAATAGATCAAAATCGCCTTTAATTAAAATGTTATATATATTATCAACACTACAACAAATCGGTTCAAATATATATATTATCTATTTATATTTTGTAATAATTTGATTTTTTTTAATAAAATATGATAGATAAATTTAAACATCGAAACATTTATGGGCAGTGGAATAAAAGTTTAGAAATAAATTAAAATTTCAAAAGTAAGAAAAATACATATTTATTTATATCTTATTAAAAATAAATAATAAAAGAAAATATTAGTACGTGATAATATTAGTACTTCATAATATTTATATACTATGAATAGTGAAGATTGAATGTTGGAAAACAAGAAATAAGAAAATTAACGTTTGAAAAAGAAAATATTAGAACGTGATAATATAATTTGTTATTTCATTTGTACTCATTATAACATTTTACTTGACCATGATATTATGTGTGATTAATTATCATAGGGTGGATAGCAACGGAGATGGAAAAATCATGAGAGATGATATTTCTCATCGTATTTTATATTTTGTTCTTCCATAAGGTCTCGGTTATTTATATCTTATTAAAAATAAATAATAAAAACAAAATATAAAGTGGAGAAAAAAGGGCGACTTGAAAAAGTCGCCCCTTTTGATTCAGACCAAAGAGGGTGACTTCATTTGGTCATGACCAAAAAGGGCGACTTCAAGTCACCCCCTTGGTGATAACCAAAAAGGGTGACTTGAAAAAGTTGCACCCTTTGGTGAAATTAAAAAGGGTTTTTTGGTCCGAACTAAAAGGGCATTTTTTAGTCGCCCTTTTTGGTTTAAAAAAATCGCTCTCTTTGAGGCGATTTGTTGTAGTGAAATGACGAGTGTTTCACGTTGGTAAATGAAGGAAGAAGTGTACGATGTGTAAAAGATGAAACGATTCAAAAATTGTCGCGACGCAGCACCGTCAGAGCCGCGGCGCTGGGTGGCTGGTTGGTTACTGGAATTTAGGTGTCGCGGCGCCTTCCAGGCAGGGCCGCATCGCTTTGATGGCAGTGAGGTCGACGAAAGACGAAAAGTTTCTGACTTTTGGGCTGGTTTTGGAGTATTGATCCTACGTTACTTGGCAGTTGAATTCAGCCATTATTTGGCTGAATCATAACCTCTCAATAAGTTCCATTACATGACCTTGATTGTCATTAGTTGGCTAGATGAGAGGTCATCTTACACACAGTATTAATTGAGACCCTTGACTCAATTGAAGAACACACTTGCAATCAGATTTTTCTGAATATTTCTTCCTCTTTTGTTTTCTTTCACACACTCAAAAGGTTCTTCTTTTTAGTAAACATTTGAGTTTGCTCATTTGTTTGTTGTTGTTTTATCTTGAGAGACACATTGTCAATCACCATAAAAAAGATACTTACGGGGCAATATTGTCTTAAGAACATGATGCTAACACCCAACTCAGCAAATCCTTTGTAGTAGTTCTTTCTGTATCAAATTCCAGATTGTAATCATTGTTGTTGTTACTTACTTTCCATTTCCGTGTAACCTTCCTGGTAACTCACAAGTTTCAAAAAAGAAATTAAAAAACAGATTATCTTTACAAATCATTGTGAGTTATGATTAACTCTACTCTTTGAACTCTTTGAAAACGGAAAAAGAGTCAAATTGGCATCAATCATCAAAATTAAATTGTAGTATCACAGGTTTGAGATTTAGTGGGTTCCTATAACCACTATCTAAGTTAGACACTTTCTACTTTTCCTTTAACTATATGGGGAGAAATGGAATCAGGAGATTAATATTGTCTAACTAACAAAGTATATAACTATAATATATGAGATAAGGGCAAAGAAAAAAGAGCAACATTTATCTTTTTCCTAGAAATGAATACCTCAAGTTGATCTCCAATAGTGACAATGATTGTGTCTGGGCTGGTCTTGAACGGCAATCGACCACGTTTTTTATGCATAGAGAATTCAACTGGTTCCAATGGGAGATACATTCAAAGCATATTTAAGTGAATCTTGAAGTGTTGCATTGTGGAGTGGCAGCCATGTTTGGTCCACGTTACTGGATTGATTTTTAGTACATCTGTATATGTACATTTTCACTTCTTCTGATTCAATTTTCTTCCAAGATTGCTCACTGTCACTCAATCTGAATATTTGATCCACTTCTTTTGCCATTCCTTTTAAGTTTATTCAAGACCTGTTCCAATTTTTGCCTGCATCAAAAGCAAAATGTATCATTCTATATATATATATTTTAAAAAGGTTTCAAATACAGAAGAGAAAAAGTAGAAGATAAACCAATAATTTTACTAGTAATATGAAGATATTTTTACATTCAAGCCCAAATAAAAGTTCAATAGTTTAGTTTGGAGCGTGTAGTGAGTGGCTTATGCCCGTCCCTAGATGATGTACCTGCCATGCTCATAGGCTTGGCCCAAATTATTAGAGGCCTTTAGTATCAATTGTTTCTGATCCAAGTTTCAAAATGGCCCATATTTTTTTTCTAGCGCTATTGTAATTAGGATTTAGGGGGTCTTCGTAAACTGATTGGTTATTGTTTAGGAGTAAATTGAAATCTGACTTTTTCCATGTTCCCAATTTTCATTTACCAGTGAGGAAAAGTAGAAACTCTTCTAATCAATCCTTCTCTCTATACCCCAAGATTCCTTAGCCGCCAATGCTGTTTCACAATTAGTTCTTTTACCCTTTCATTGATATTTATTGTTCTTGTATTTGCAATTGTAATCTTTCAGTCTCGTTATGCTTGTATTTCTCTCAACCACACTAGTTTTTTTTTGCTTGCTTTCTGTTTACTCCAGCGCTGGTGGAAGGTCAGAAAAAAAGATCCGACTCTCGTTCCAATGGATGAGCTTCAAATCCGACTCCCGTTGGTTTCTCTCTTCTTCTTCCTTTTTTTTTTCCTCCTCGATCTACACAGGTACTCAATTTTTTTATGGAAACTCAAGTGAACAGTATTTTCGGTGCCGGTGAACAGTACCAGTGAATAGTGATTTTCGACGGCAACATGTTCGATTCAACTGGAGTTTGCTAGAGCTTCTGGGATGGTAATAGTCAATTCGAGGTTCCTGAAGAAGCAGAAGCACTTGGTGACTTTTCGTAGTTCGTTGATTAAGACTTAAATATACTTTTTGCTCCTTAGGAAGGTCTACAACGATCTTTATAAAGACTACAAGGTTATTTCGTGGGTGTATCCTACAACCGGCATAAATTTTTGCTGATGGATTTGGAGATCAAGATGGAAAATAAGAGGAGGGTTGTGGATGACATATTAAGAATCAAATAAGGGAGTTTGACCATGGCTAGTGCAAAGGAGATGGGGGAGAGGTTGATGGCCAACGAGGCTTGGGGGAGTAGTGGAGATGCGACCGGTATGTGGGATAGGACGGTCAGTTACATTTGAGAGATAGCTAGAAAAGTGTTTGGAGGTCTCGAGGGGTAGCTGTTGTGGGCATCGAGAGGACTAGTGGTGGAATGATAAATTTCAAAATAAGGTGGAAATAAAGAAAGTGGCGTATGCGAAATTGGTAGAAAACAAGGATGAGGTGGAGAAGTGGACGAATAGAGAATTGTATAAGATGGCGAGGAAGGAGGCAAAACTTGCGGTTACAGCGGCGAAAATGACAGCTTTTGAACGCCTATATGTGGAATTAGAGGAGAAAGGTAGGGATAGTAAGTTGTACAGACCAGCCAAGGAGAGGGAGATGAGGGCCTGTGACTTGGATCACGTGAGGTGCATCAATGACGAGGACGGTGAAGTACTGGTGGAGGACGCACATATTAGACGGATGTGGCAGTCTTACTTCCATAAACTCTTAAACGAAAAATGAGACAGAGACATCGAGCTGGGAGATCTGAAGCAATCTAGTAGATACCGAAATTTTAGGTATTATTGAAGCATTGAGGTTGAGGAGGTTAAGGGTGTTGTTCGCAAGATGCGGAAGGGACGAGCGACCGGGCCTGATGAGATCCCAGTTGAATTTTAGAAGAGCGCATGCAAGGCATGTTTGGAGTGGCTGACTGAGTTGTTTAACATTATTTTTAAGATGGCGAGAATACCCGAAAAATGGAGATGGATTACAATGATCCCGTTGTACAAGAACAAAGGTGATATCGATAGTTGTAACAACTATAGGGGTATCAAGCTGCTAAGCCACACTATGAAAGTTTGGGAAAGGGTTGTAGAGATGAGGGTAAGAAGAAACATGTCTATTTCTGAGAACCAATTTGGATACATGTCGGGGTATTTGACCACATAAGTTATTCATCTTATTAGGAAGTTGGTGGAGCAGTATAGGGAGAGGAAGAGAGACTTACATATGGTTTTCATCGACCTCGAGAAGGCATACGACAAAGTTCATAGAGAGGTTCTATGGAGATGTTTGGAGGTTAGAGGTGTACTTGTGGCGTACACGAGGGATATCAAAGATATGTATGATGGAGCCAAGGCCAGGGTATGGACAGTAGAAGGAGTCTCGGAGCACTTTCCAGTGATGATGAGGTTGCACCAGGGATCAACTCTTAGCCCATTCTTATTTGCCTTAGTGGTGGATGGACTGACGCGATAAATCTAAGAGGATGTGTCATGGTGTATGTTATTCGCAGACGACATAGTCCTGATTGATGAGACTCGCGGCAGAATGAATGCTAAGCTAGAGGTTTAAAAACAGAGTTCATGCTGAGTAAGACTAAGACGGAATACTTAGAGTGCAAGTTCAGTAACGGGAGCGACCTTAAGCCAAAAGTGGAGGTGATGATTGGTACTCATGTCATTCCAAAGAAAGAAAGCTTCAAGTACCTCGAGTCTATTATCCAAGGGGATAAAGAGATTGATGATGATGTCACACATCATATTGGGGTAAGGTGAATTAAATTGAGGCTCGCATATGGAGTCTTATGCGACAAAAAGTTCCACCAAAACTTAAAGGCAAGTTCTATAGGACGGTGGTTAGACCGACTATGTTGTATGAGGCAGAGTTTTGATCAGTCAAGACTTCATACATCTAAAAGATGAAAGTTGCGGAGATCGGGATGCTGAGATAGATGTGTGGGCATACAAAGGGGATAAAATTAGAAATGATAATATCTGGGACAGAGTGGGAGTGACCACGATGGAGGATAAAATGCAAGAAGCAAACTTGAGATGGTTTGAGCATGGCAGATGAGAGACACAAATACTCTAGTGCGGAGGTTTGAGAGGTTGTCTATGGGCGGGTTTAAGAGGGGTAGAGGTAGGCTGAAGAAGTATTGTAGAGATGCGATTAGACGGGATATGACACAGTTGCAACTTACTAAGGACATGACCTTAGATAGGGGGTTGTGGAGGACACGGATTTAGTAGTAGGTAGTCGAGCATAGTCCTACTTACGCTTGCAAACCGGTAG
The DNA here is from genome assembly GCA_029844215.1 of Przewalskia tangutica. Classification (NCBI taxonomy): domain Eukaryota; kingdom Viridiplantae; phylum Streptophyta; class Magnoliopsida; order Solanales; family Solanaceae; genus Przewalskia; species Przewalskia tangutica. Next base: position 31,152,519 of record CM056732.1, read on the forward strand.
TGGTAGTGTTATTATTGTAGGTCCGCTTAGCCTATCATACTAATAGGCACAATATTGCTTTATAGTCTCATTTAGTTTGATTTTTGTTGCTATGTGTCCTTTAGTGTACTTTGTTTATCTTATTTATCTGCGCTAGTTACTGCTTACTTTTTCGGAATGTGCTATCATGACTTTTTTGCTTTTGATACCAGCATTTTCATACTACTTTAAATTTTTTCTGATCGGGTCTGACCATTTTCTTGCTTTGCTTCTGTTGTTGCTTTGCTTGTACTTATGCTCTGTCTTGACCCGAGGATCTCTCAGAAACAGTCGCTCTACCTACCAAGGTATATGTAAGGTATGCGTACACTTTACCCTCCCGAGACTCCACGTTGTGTGATTTCACTAGATATGTTGTTGGTGTTGTTATAGTAATTAGGGGTTGTACACATTTGATCGTTTGACCAAAAATAAATACAATCGCTAGATAATACAAAAATATATATTAATTATGTATAATATATATATATATATATATATTGTGCATCACACTATTTTTTCTTTTCCCCCCTTAAGTATTCATTTCCTTCTAATTTAAATGTATTGTTTTCTTTTTAATTTGTTTCGAAGAGAGATCTTTTCTTTTTTAATACATTTTAATTTAAAAAAATTTATTTTACCTTTAATAGTTCTTTCTTATAAGAAGTATTTGGTAATTTATAAATTGTTACCTCACTTGACTATCCATTTGTTATGTTATTTAAATATGTATTATTAATAATCTATATTTGGAGGTAATACAATTCTCAAAATAACCTAAAATGTATCATATTTTTACTATGAAGGGATGAAAAAACACTCATTTCAACAAAATTAAAGGTTGGATGTAATTAGTCAAATATTATAATTTACCAATAACAAAATAAGGGACCAAATATGTTTTTATTCCCGTAATAAAACAAGTAAATACAGTATATGTTGTAGAGGTTACCTGAAAAATAGAGAATTTTCATCCCCAATGGAAACCTTGGCCTTTTGCACCATTGCATTATCAGACCAATCCCAACGGAACTTGTCATAATTAGCATACTTTTCACTTAATCTAAACAACCATTCATTCTTAATCAACATTGTTCTTAACTCCTCGCCAGATATCCCATGACCAATAATCTGAACCACTCCGAATTCAGAAGCCGAGCTTAACAGCCTATTCATCGCATCATTTTCCCTTTGCAAAAGTGATAATGGATTTCATCAGGCACCCAACCAAGTGTAGTTTTCGGGAGAATCAAGTGAGGAACGTCCACGGATCGATCAATGTACTCTCCCAAGATGGAATCGACAGCCGAACGTGACTCTCTCCCTGTGGGGATCGGAGAAGGTGGTGCTGCTGCCGAAGAGGAGGACAGACGACGTTTTCTCATGTTCATCGATGATGATCGCTGCGAATCAAGGTAGATTGATGAAATAAGAAAAGAAAAGTAAATGGTTGAAAAAGTCTTAGTTTGATTTGAATGTAACAAATTTAGTTTGGTGCAGAAAGTGCATAGGGCCTTGGTGGCGGAGTGCAAATCTAAAGCGTAGTAGTAAGCACGTTTGTATAAGTATCAACTATCAAATTTACACCCCAACGTAATTACATCTTTTTCCCTTTACCGAATTTATTCGTTTACTATTAACTTGAATTTGTTTCCAGCACAATATTCTATTTTTTTTAAAGGTAAATGTGTATTAATAATCATCAAATGTACATGTTTTGTGGGTGAACCCACGGGCATAATGACGATCTAAATCTAGTGCGTTCCTGCTGGGCAGATCAACACAAGATTTAAGCACGTCAATAACAAAAGCTCAAGCTAGCCCACTAGCCGGGTAGTCGTGAGTGCCCAGGCTATGCAAAAGAGAAATGCAACCCGCAAAAAAGTCCTAAACCATGACAATTCCCTTATGTAGAGCATAAGGTTGCAGTCGTGGGCCTCCTTAAACCCTTGCCATGGTAAACCCAAATGGGACAAACCCACGGTCAAGGGAAGAGTACCTATTCGGACATGGGTAAAGACCCATCCTCGTCACGTTATGTCGCTGAGAGTAATCGCCATAGTACCTACCTTCCAGACAACTTACTTTCTCATGCTTGCCCACTGATCGGGAAGTCATGAGGTAATTAGCAGAAAGGACTCCCGCCAATCCCACATTTCGGAGGTCGGGAGACTCCAGCTGATCCCACAAGTTGGGTAGTCTAGAGATTTGCACAAGGAGACCCGTGTAGGCCTCAGGTCCAAACAGACTGTCCATTATCCTAGTTTGTGGCTAGAGCTACAAATCTGTCCCGGAAAAGGGGGTATAACGAGAACAAAATTTTGTAGACGTTGGTCTTGATCCTAAAAAGAATAGCATCTCTATCAAGTCTTGACCCTTCAAAAATAATTTTATTCCTCTCAGTCCAAATGTGGTAGAAAGTGGTGGTCAGCCCAACCCGCTTAGCTTTAGCTTGCCAACCTGTACCATGCCCCTCTTTCTTAATATATTTCAAGGCACTATCAATGGTGGTCATAGCCCTCCGGATGCCAAGCCATGTCTTGAACCTGGAACAAAGATAAATACTAACCGTGCAGTTGAAGAATAGGTGCGCTATTGACTCATCAGAATGGCCACAAAGGGAGCACCTTCTATCAATGTCCATATAAGTGACCCTATCCTTCGTACGTAATCTCTTCCTCGAACAAAGCCAAAGTATAAAAGACTGCTTTGGAGTGATACAGGAACTCCAAACATCCTTCGCCCAAATCACCGGCTGCCCATGTGTCCTGAAGTAATATTGTGATTGCAACTATACCATGTCACCATTGTAGTAGTCGCCCGATCATGGGACCCTTCACGGTCAAGAATGATGTCCCGAATAATGAGAAGCCGCTTGATCAAAGGTGAGTCGTCGTTCTTTGCAACCCACATCCAAATGTTGTTGTTGTTGCTAAGATACTTGTGATTGATCCATTTAATCCAGAGTGTTTCCTTCTTTTGATGGATATTCCAAAGGAATTTAGCCAGCAAAGCAAGGTTCCAGGCCTTGATATCCCTGATTCCGGGCCACCCTCGTATTTCGGCCTGGTGCACTCCTTCCAGGCTATAAGAGGGTGGTTGGAACGCCAAGGTCCTACAAAGCCCGTAAACTTTCTTACAAACCGCCACAAGTACTGGCAGCATAGATAACCAGAAGCATTCCACACCTTGGAGGACAGACTTGATGAGCTCAAGCCTGCCCACATAAGATAAAGTAGCGCTCATCACGAATCAGTGTACCAGCAATTTTGTTCACAAAGGGGTCATAGTGAACCAGCCTCATTGATGCGCGTTAAGATGCACACACTTAAACGCAAGTGCACATTATCGTATCAAGTAGTATAGTCTTAGATAAGACCGAATATCGTCCTCTAGGATTAGGGTCCAAGTATCAGTTATCTATTTTCTAGTATCTATTTGGTGAATTAATGATTGATTGTTTGGTTTGTAACTAAGAGTTATGAAAGCTAATTAAATATAAAGATTTAATTCAGATGTGATGAGAATAGGGCTTCTATGTATCCTTACTATCCGCTTATGCTACTTACTAATACACTAACTTATGGTGTTCTTCTTTTGGAGAAAGCAGGTTTACGAAATCGTTTTATACTCCGTTGGTTATATAAACACTCAACCCCGATTGTTCCTTACCTAACTTTCGATAAGGGTAACGCTATGGGAGGATTAAGCACAAAACCTAGTTGACCGTCACGCACAATGCGCAAAGTTAGGGTTGTTAAGCCTCTCATCAACGCTACAAATCTAATTGAGGTATTTTCATCCCCAATTCAAGGTATCTACCCAACTTACGAGATATTCACAATCCCCCCTTTTCAGAATCTGATTATAAATCATATAGTGATAACTAGTTGTCAATTAGCTACCAAGAATTCAACTCAATTATTGGATAGATCTCTCAATAGGAATAATCACCATAAGCATGCATTAATTTATAACATAAGGTTCAAGAAATTCAACATAGAAAGTTTATAATGTAATTAGTTCCTAGCCATGAATATGACAGAACTAATTCAAAGTTCATCATGCAAAAACTGAATTAAAGAAAAGAAAAAGGAAAGAAATTACTAATGTTTAGGTCTCCAATCTCCAGGCAAGAAAACCTTGTGTTTGGCGAAAGGAACCTGAAAACCGCCTAGGGTTCTCCTTTTATAGGTTTAAAACGTCTCCTCTTTTCCCCGCAGCTCGCCCAAAAACCCGCAAAGACCTAATTTTTTCCGCGTCCGCGGCAAGGATGGGCGCGCGCCGGTTCTGCAATCTTCGGGTGTTTTGGCGCCGTCCCTCGATATCTGTTCGAGGCGCCGGCCGTGTCTTCGCTCTGAATAGCTGGCGCCATGCCAGATTTAGCGCCGCGACTGATCTTCGCACCTTCTTCGAATGATAGCGTGACCCAGCGCGATCGTGCGAGGCGCCGCGCTCGTCCGGTTTTAGCCTTGTTCGCCACTTTCTCTGCTTTCACTGCATCTCCTCTTTCGCCTCTTTGCTCCTTTTCCGCCATTTGGCCACTTTAACCACTTTGACTCAAAAAAGAAAACTATCCTAATACGACATTTATATGTGCAAAATGGGACAAAAGACTAACTAAAACAGACTTAAAAGGTGTATATAAAATACACCGATCAAATACCCCCAAACTTGACATTTGCTCGCCCTCGAGCAAAGATAAAAAGAAAGAAATAAAATGAAAGACTCAATAAATAAGAAAATAAACAGACTCCCTGCCATTGATCACTTTTCTTTGCATTAATGTTAACTAGAAAAACATGAAGGTTAGCAGAATAATATGCAGGAACATATAGCATGAAATTTTCAACACATTGAGCTAGATATTTCGCAAACTCATACTTATCATGCTTAAATGGAAGTCAGTGTACTCAAGTATGCATATAAATTCAAAAATTTCTATGGCATGCTTACTTGCTATTCTCCACTAATTCTGGATATACATAAAATAGATCTTCCGGACTTTAAGGGTTGTAATGTAGGCTTAGGTAGGGGTTGGTAAAAATGGGCATTTAGGCTCATTTTTCTGTACCATAAGCTCTTTTGGCTTTTCAATTTCTCCCTTTTCTTTTGATTCTTTCCTTCACTTCAATTCTATCCTTCCCCCCTTTTGTTTTGGGAGAGTGAAGTATATAATAATAATGATGAACACCCCCAAACTTAGGCTTTTGCCTGTTTCTTATTACTTTTTATTGGGGTACAATGGGTTTATTCACTCTTTTTGTCTCTTTTTCTTTTAACACAATGTTAGGGTGTCCAAGAAAAAGTTTCAATTTTTTTTTGGCTCAATGGGGCTGACTAGGGATATTTTTAAAGTACAGGATAGAAAAGAATGGTAAGAATTGGCTATCAAAGAAGTGCCTGAGTCATCTCCCTAACATACATATCCTAACTATTTCGCCTCAAATAGCAAGCAATCATAACACATAAGCATTTATCATTTAACATGCATAACTCAAGTAAGAAACTCCAAATAGACAGATTCTTGTGAGTTTTTGGCATATCTAACCTAAGTGTTTAGATAGTTGCTTCAATTCCTTTACATTATTCCACTTTACTTCACTAGGTGTTTCTAGCAACTACAACATATATGATCTTTGACAGGCAATTATGACTCAAAAGAAAAAAATTTGGTGACTCAAAATAAACATACAACAAATAAAAAGACTTAAATAAAACATAACATGACACACAAATAAAGCACCCCCAAACTTAAATCACACATTGTCCCCAATGTGTGCAAGACTCAAAGACAATAAAAGAAAACGACACTTACAAACTTTGGCTAAAATGGTGGTGGTGGCGGTGGATAATGCTTTGAATTCCGTGAGGGGAGGAGTATTCTTGGTGTTTTGATTTGGCAATAGGGCCTTCGGATCAGGATATCCTCCATAACTCATAGTATCCGTTGTGGCCGCGGCTGCGCCAGCCGCGGCTAATCATCTGCGCTCCCGGGATTTTCTGCGCCGCTTCACGCTTCTGTGCCGCGGCGCCAAACTCGCCAACTTTTCGAATTCTACCGCCGGCCTCGCTTCGGCGCCGCGCTTTTAAACTTCCGAGCTGTTCAGATCTTTTAGCGCCGCGTTCGCTCTGGCGCGGCTACTTTGCTCGAAATCCGGCTTTCATTCTCGGCCAGTCCCCGGTTTAATTTCTGCACTGTCAATCACACAAACAATAAGAATCCACACCGAGACTTCTTAGACAAAATAAAATTAAACTAATGATAGAAATTAAAATAACATAATTGAAAACATTGGGTTGCCTCCCAAGTAGCTGTCTTTAACGCCTTTAGCGGACGCAAGTTCCTTAGACTTAATAGCCTTAGGGTGGATTAAGTCCCAACCAATCCATTTCCGCCACATTTGACGTTTCCTTTTCTTTCTTTTCTTTTTAGCATTATCGAGTAGGGAGTTCCGGACATTTACCTCATTTAGTGTCATTTCAAAGAAACCATGCCCTTTCTTGGGCTCATCACTCTTTGGTTGCCGTAGTGGCTCGCGTGTGGGTTTGATGGTGTTGATTGCAAAACACCTACCTGGGTGGTGGTTCGATGACATGTTTAAACACTTTAAACACCATTTCTTCATTCTCCACCCTGTTAGCTCTCCTCTTTCAACGCCAATCAAGGCTCTACCTGCTGCTAGGAATGGCCTCCCAATATGATAGTGGATTTCGTGATCTTCTTCCATATCAAGGATTAGGAAATCTGCAGGAAGAAAAAATTTCCTACCTTCACAATCACATCCTCAATCTTGCTCGTGGATGAACTCTGTCCGTCGGCTAGTTGCACTCACGTAGTTGGTTTAGCCTCTCTCAACTCCAATCTTTTGAAAACCGATAAGGCATCGATTTATACTTGCCTAAATCGCATAAGGCTCTGTTGCAGTTACCCCCACCATCACGGTGGTGTGAAGCTTCCGTGATCCTTTAGCTTTGGTGGTAACTTCTTTTGTAGATAGCACTACACTCTTACGTGAGTGCTACTATCTCATATTCCGCGCTTTCCTCTTTTTCCCCAAGATTTCTTTCATGAACTTGAAATAGGACGACATTTGCTCCAAAGCCTCTATAAAAGGTATGTTGATATGCAGCTTCCTGAATACCTCCAAGAATTTGGAAAATTGTTTATCGACCGCCTTCCTTTGTAGTCTCTGGGGGAAAGGAATCTTTTCAGATACTCCTTCTCCGAGTTTCTCTATCACCGCTAGGTTCAACCACCTTCTTTTTCTAACTCGCCTTCTCAATCGCTGGTGAGGTGGCCGCTGCTCAATTGTCTTCCACTTCTCAATCCATCGCCTTTACATTGCTCCCTCGGATTTACCTCTGTATTGCTCGCAATGTCCCCAGCTCGATGTTTATGCCTTTGCTATCTGTCTACTGTGTTTCCAAGTTTCTGAACGAGGATCTAGCTTCTGTCATAAACTGCGTCTGGGCGTTGGCAAGTGTTGTCATAGCTGCTTTAAGCTCATCTGGCTTTTCTTGCTGAACCGGTGCATTGAACTGTTGAGGCTGTGGGGCTTGAATGGCGAACTGGTTCTGGCTGTGGTTCTGCATCGCCTCGTATTGGATCCATCGCGATTCTGTTGCCGCTAATCTTCGATTCTTTCACGCTTCGATATTGATTCTGCTGGCCCTGATCTCCTTTCCATGAGAAATTTGGGTGATTCCTCCACCCTGGATTATAAGTGTTTGAGTAGGGGTTGTTCTGTTGCCTCTGGTAATTACCTACTGCTTGACACTCCGCCTGCTCCATTGGTATATTATTGGGATCCGCTGAAGGACACCTATCAAATGTATGTGGGCCACCACATATCTCACAGCTTTTAGGCATCTGTACCGCGTTCACCGACACTGTATGTTGCTGCAACTGTTTCGCTAGAAGGGCCACTTGGGCATTCAAGGCAGCAATAGCATCTATCTCGTGGACTCCCACAGTTCTTCTCCCACTTGTCGCCCTCTCTTCAGTGACATGGTTGTTAGTGGCCATATCTTCTAATAACTCATGAGCATCGTGGGCTGTTTTCCTCATGAATGCTCCACCTGCTGCATCTATGATGGTCCTGGTTGTCTTTGCTCGCCACGTTGTAGAAGATGTGGACCAAGTTCCACAACTCAACGCAACGGTGTGGGCACTTTCTTTGTAGATCCTCGAACCTCTCCCACGCCTATATAAAGATTCTCCATCACTTGGTAGAAGTTGTTCAACTCCTCTCGGTTTCTTGCTTTACAAGCGGAAAGAACTTGGCTAGGAATTTCTGCGGCTACCGTGCCGTATGAATATCGAATCGGCAGGAATTTAACCATACTTTTGCTCTATCCACGAGTGAGAAGGAAAAAGTCTCAACCCGACGGCATCATCGCAACGCCGTTATATCCAAAGTGGCACATAGCTCCAAGAAATTAGCAATGTGAATGTGTGGATCATCCTATGGCAGTCCTCCGAATTGCACGCAGGCCGTACCATGCTCAAAATTGCTGGTTATCTCGGTTGTTGGCTCATGCAGGGAGCCTAATGCATGTCTGCGCCCATTCACTCTTGGCAAGACATAATCTCCCAAACCTCTTTCGGCCGGATTCGACTCTATCCTCCACATCTATTGGCACTTGATGAGGATCTTCAAGTTAGGTTGATTTTCACCTAACCCTTCTCTCATCCTGTTATTGTTTAGATTACCCCATCTCTATCAAAGTTGCAACCCGTTGATTCTTTCTCGCTTGCTGAGTTTTCTCGATCTCTGATTGAAGGAACAAGAGTGTCTGCTCCCCTTCTCCTTCGCATAAACTGATTGCCTGAAATAGATCAAAAACAGGAAACAAATCACGGCAACCTGATTTTTTTCGAAAAATAGCGAAAAACGTAAAAATTAAAGACCAAATTAGAAATTAAAAAATAGATAATTTTGATATTGAACTAATGCCTAATCCCCGGCAACGGTGCCAAAAACTTGATGCGCGTAATATGCACACACTTTTAAACGCAAGTGCACGTTATCGTATCAAGTAGTATAGTCTTAGATAAGACCGAATATCGCCCTCAGATTAGGTCCAAGTATCGATTATCTATTTTCTAGTATCTATTTGGTGAATTAATGATTGATTGTTTGGTTTGTAACTAAGAGTTATGAAAGCTAATTAAATATAAAGATTTAATTCGGATGTGATGAGAATAGGGCTTATGTATCCTTACTATCCGCTATGCTACTTACTAATACACTAACTTATGGTGTTCTTCTTTGGAGAAAGCAGTTTACTTAAATCGCTTTATACTCCGTTAGGTTATATAAACACTCAACCCCGATTGTTCCTTACCTAACTTTCACTGATAAGGTAACGCTATAGGAGGATTAAGCACAAAACCTAGTTGACCGCCACGCACAATGCGCAAAATTAGGGTTGTTAAGCCTCTCATCAACGCTACAAATCTAATTGAGGTATTTTCATCCCCAATTCAAGATCGCCTACCCAACTTACAAAGATATTCACAATCCCCTTTTCGTAACTGATTAGAAATCATATAGTGATAACTAGTTGTCAATTAGCTACCAAGAATTCAACTCAATTATTGGATAGATCTCTCAATAGGAATAATCACCATAAGCATGCATTAATTTATAACATAAGGTTCAAGAAATTCAACATAGAAAGCTCTATAACAGAATTAGTTCCTAGCCATGAATATGACAAGAACTAATTCAAAGTTCATCATGCAAAAACTGAATTAAAGAAAAGAAAAAGGAAAGAAATTACTAATGTTTAGGTCTCCAATCTCTAGCAAGAAAACCTTGAGTTTGGCGAAGGAACCCTTGAAAACCGCTTAGGTTCTCCTTTTACAGTTTAAACGTCTCCTCTTTTCCCTGCAGCCTGGCCCAAAACCCGTCAAAGACCTAATTTTTCCGCGCGCGCGCCTCTGCGAATGGCGCGCGGCCGGAGTTCGCAATCCCGGGTGTTTTGGCGCCGCGCCGATATCTGCTGTTCGGCGCGCCAGCGTGTGTCTGCCTCTCGGAATAGTGGCGCCATGTTCGGTTAGGCGCCGCGGCTCGATCTTCTGACCTTCTTCATGATAGCGCGCCGACCCTGCCATCGCGCGCGCCGCTACCGGGTTCGGTTTAGCCTTGTTCGCCACTTTCTCTGCTTTCGCTGGCGTCTCTTTCGCCTCTTTTTGCTCCTTTTCCGCCATTTGGCCACTTTAACCACTTTGACTCAAAAGAAAGAAAAACTATCCTAATACGACATTTATATGTGCAAAATGGGACAAAAGACTAACTAAAACAGACTCAAAAGGTGTATATAAAATACACCGATCACTCATCCTCTCCGCGGCTAGGGGAATGCCGAGGTAGCGGAACGACATAGTGCCAGTGTCGAAGCTAGTAATCTGCTTAATATCATCAAGGTCGTGTTCCGTAATACCGTATGTGTTTTGGACTTGAGGCATTGTAACCGTGACCGAGCATTTCGGAAGTCTCAAGGCATTCTACGGATCCGCATGTAGTGTCCCCTCTTGACATAATAAGCAAATTGTTACACCCCGTAGTTTCAAGACATGTATTTTAGAACGTAGGTAAGGAAGTAAGACTTGAACGTGGGAAGAAAGTATAAATACTTTTTCTTAAGGAAAAAGTTCGGGATTTTGTGAAGGAAAAAGTTAACGACTTGGAATTTGATTCCCAAAATTGGTATATGGAATTAGTATATGATTATGAAGGTTTGGATTTTTAAGTCTCGAATTTGGTCATGTGGGCCCACACAAAATTTTACGATTTTGTGGGGCCCACGAGATTTTGAGATATTTTGGCCAAGTATAGAATGTTTTTGGGAAGAAATAATTTTGGACCAATCGGAGGGCGACACGTGTCACACCCCCTTGTCTTGCCTTGACTTGGACTTTTAGATATTTTTGAGATAAGTGGCCCACTTGGGGCCCACTCCACTTGTCAAGACTTGGCTTGTCTTGGACACTTGGCTAGATATTATATATACAAGGGCTTGCAAGACTTAGCCAACACTTAACAAATTTTCATATATCACAAGTTCTATATCTCTCTCCCTCTCTCGATTTTGGCCAAGATTTTAAGAGATAAATTTCATAATTCTTCCAAGCTTAGTTCACTAATACAAGATTAAGGTCCCTAAACCAAGTGTTAAGCCAAGATATTATTCCAAGAGCAAAGATCATGGTGTTGGCTGAAAATGAGGTTTGAGACCCTAGTGTTCTGTCGACTTATTGGAAGAGAAATGGGAAGTGAAGTTGGTTATAAGCTCATAGAGGTCACTAATATGTGATTGAAACTTGAAGAAGTGGAGCGAAACGAAAATTGCGGACCAATATAGTAGGGGCTGTTTTGGACGATTTTGGGCACAAAAATGAGGTAATAGTTCTTCTTAAATTAAAGTAATTGGATATTACTTATTGTTATGTTTAAGGGATGAACTTATGTTAAGAAAGAAATGGAAAATAAGAGGTGTATGTGATAGATGTGTTGTTGGCCGATTGGAGGTAGTTTTGTGCCATTGGTTTCGTTGGTTATATTGTTGTTGTTATCCACACTTGTCGCATGTAAAAATGAGGTAATATGGTTGTTGATAAGTTGGTATGTCATATATGAAAGTGTTGGAACTTGAATTGGAATAAAATGAATTAAGGAAAGAGTTATCGGATTGTAGTTATTGGTCGTGGAATCTATAAAACTGTTGGACGTTATTATACAGTTTTTAGGGACTGTTTTAGGACGTTGGAATTCTGGAAATTCAGCCCTCATTTTGCATGTTTAATGTGGGAAAATGACTAATGAAAGTCCTAAGGAATAAAGGTGAAAAAGGCTTCACATTGTACCCTTAATGTTGGTTATTTATGGACTGCTTTTATATCGTTGTGGGGCAGAATTTTACACGTCAAGTTGGCGTGTAATCCCCTTTGGTTGTTGCTTTGGTTGTGAACTGTTTATTTAAGTTAAGGGGTTGAATTTTGCACGTAAGGCATGCGTGTGATCCCCTTTGGTTAACTGCTGGTTGTGCCCTTAATTGTGGCTTGGTTGTTGTTGAATTTGGGCCTTGGAAAAGGTGGAAAAGTATGTAGAAACAAAGGAAGTGTTGCCCAAATTCCCGTAGAATAAGAGGGTCATTATTTGGTATAAGTCTTACACTTGGAAGCTTGAAGTTGATAGAAGTGCTATTGTCATTTTAGGTTGAAGTACTACGTGTGGCATATTCTACTTGGCATGTGAAATAGCCGACAAGGTTGAAGTACATTGGGGCGTATTCTACTTGTCGTGTTGGTTAGTCGTCAACGAGGTATGTGAACTTCTTCCTTCTATCGGCATGATTGATTATTGGAGTATACATGACTTGTTTCTTGAAGTATACTTGCCTCGTTATTAGAGTATTCATGTTATTGATTCTATGCTAAAGGCATGTCTAAATTATTCCTAAGTCCTTACCAAGTCTTATGGGAGATGTTGGTAAGAGTGTTTAGTAAGCATTGGAGTCGAGTTGATCTTGCTAAGTTACAACACTAATGAGACTTGATTTATTTGAAAGTCATGAGACTAGATTTATTTGAAAGTTATGAGACTTGATTTATTTGAAAGTCATGAGACTAGATTTATTTGAAAGTTATGAGACTTAGTTGAAAGTATATGAGACTTTACTTGAAGGTATATGAGACCTTACTTGAAAGTATATGAGATTTGATTAGATGAAGTATAAGAGACTTGATTTATATGAAGTATAAATGACTTGATTTTGGGAAAGAAAAAGTAACTTGATTTAAAGGTATAGGTTACTTGATTTGAAAAGAATAAGTTACTTGAGTTTAAAATTGTAAATAACTTGTTTTTAATAGTGAGAGTGCCTTGATGCTACAAGTGCTAGTATCTTGGGGTTTTATAAAGGAAAGAATAGATGTACATAGTACTTTTGGGTTCAACTCCCTTATATGGCATGATATGATTCTTTTTATAAGATTAGATGTACATAGTACTTTGGGTTCATTTCCCTAATGTTACATCACATGATAATGCCTTGGTTTTATTAAAAGGAAAGAAGTGATAGTGCCTTGGTTTGTTTAAAAAGAAAGATGTGGTAGTGCTTTAGTTTCTAAAATGAAAGTTTGTTATAATGACTTTATGGAAAGTTTGTTATAACGGTTTTATGGAAAGTCAAGAGATGGTTTAAAATGTCATATGGTTGCATTGATACACCGAGTCCCATGGTGGGCCGGGACACGTTGCATGTACACACATGAGGATTATATGGAGAGTCATGATTACATCGAGTCCCCTAATGGGTCGGGACACGTTATAGGTGCATATGTGAGGAAGATGACCACACCGAGTCCCATAATGGGCCGGGACATGTTATACGACTTATATGACTTTACAGACCAAAAAGAGTAAGGACATGTTATACCTTATATGACTTTACACCGAGACCCAGAAAAGGCCGGGACATGTTATACCTTATATGACTTTACACTGAGACCCAGAAAGAGCCCAGGACATGTTATACCTTATATGACTTTACACCGAAACCCAGAATAGGTCGAGACATGTTATATCTTACATGACTTATATGACTTTACACCGAGACCCAGAAAGGGCCGGAACATGTTATACCTTATATGACTTCACACCAAGTCCTAGAATGGGCCGGGACATGTTATACCTTATACGAACTTACACTGAATCCCAATATGGGCCGAGACATGTTAGATACAGAGTATGACGACCGAGTCCCAATATGGGCCGGGACAAGTTATAGGTACGGAGTATGATACGTTATCTATACGTGTATGGACATGATGATTATATGAGTAGGCATTCATGAGGCGAGTACAGTAGTATAGTGGTACAGTGGTACATGGGTACAGTGATACAAGGTACAGTTGGCTCTTATTTTATATGACACAGTTGGATCTGGTATTTGATTATTTTACTTGTCCCTGTCATTTCTTGGTCAGCCATGATTTTAATACTGTACTTTTTTTCCGTTCCATACTTAGTACATGTTGTACTGACCCCCTTCGGGGGGCAGCGTTCATGCCCGCAGGTTTAGGTTCGCAGTTGGGTGATCCGCGTGTGTGGGATCTTGTTCAGCTGTTGAGGTAGCTTCTTTGTTCCAGATCTTACCATTGGTACGATTGGTTTAGACTGTTGTGTATTTAAGGGTACGGCGGGGCCTTGTCCCGTCATAGTTGTTGTCAAACTCTTAGAGGTCTGTATTCATATGTGGGCTGGACTTGTGTGAGTTGTATTTATATTATTGTACGGTTGTAGTCCTATTCGAGTGTTATATATTATGGCAGCCTTGTCGGATTTGCCTTTGGAAAAAAAAAGAGTGTTATTTAGCTTCCACGAGTTACATGTGTTGTATGGGTAGATAGGTGCCCAGATAGAGTACCAGTCGCGGGCCCGGGGTTCAGTGCGTGACACAAATCATCGGCGAAAGCAAGGTGGGTGATCCTTAAGCTTTGGCACTTGGGGTGGTAGTGGAAAACCGGCATCCGAGTGTTCTTGTTGATCATCCTCGACAGATACTCCAAGCAAATGACAATCAAGGTAGGGGATAGAGGGTCCCCCTGTATTAGCCATTTGCGGCCCTTAAAATGCCCATGTAAGCTCTCGTTGATAGAAATCGAATAAGAAGTCATGGAGATGCACTCCATAATCAAAGCCACCAGCCTTTCCGAGAAATTCAAACCAATCAAAATAGCCGTGAGAAATTCCTAATTTACCGAGTCGAAAGCCTTTCGGAGATCAACTTTGAGCATGCATCTACTTGAGAACCTCTTGTGGTTGTAACCCCTCAAAAACTCTTGAACAAGGTGTATGTTGTCAGACATACTTCTGCCCTGGACAAAAGCCCCCTGGGCTGGATCAATGAGATAGTCCAAAACCGGCACCAACCGTGAAGCAATCATCTTGGTGATGACCTTGTACAAGATGTTGCAACACGAAATAGGTCTGTAGTCACCCACCGTTGAGCAGTGAGAAGACTTAGGAATAAGGGCGATGGTAGTGTGGTTGATCTATTTGAGGAGCTTTCCCGAGCTGAAGAACTCCTTAACCGCAGCACAGAACCCCCTGCCGATAATATTCCAAGCTTTCTTGAAGAAACCCAAAAAGTAACCATCCGGACCAGGAGCTTTGTCATCCCCAATACCGAATAAAGCACCTTTAATCTCAGCGTCTGTGATATTTCTAATGAGGTCACTCCCTTGTTCCGCCGAAAGACAATTTCCCCCGGAGATGACACCAATATCAATAGGATCACAAGCGTCCCTAGTACCAAGCAACCCTTTATAGTATTTGATGAATTCTGTCGCGACTTGGTCCCCGGAGTTTGTGAGTGAACTATCACTCTTGGTAGTGGCCGCAATGAAATTCCTCTTGGAGTTGCGCTTGACCATTCCATGAAAGTACTTAGTGCACCTATCACTGTGCTTTAGATGCTCACATTTGGCAAGTTGCCTAAGGAAACTCATTTCCGCATCAATAAGAACCATGGACTTGTGTCTAAGCTCGGTGACCCGCGTGTGTAAGTGGTCAAGATGCGGGTTGCTCAAAGCATCCTGTTGAGCAATATCAAGCTCCTTTTTTGCCCTTTTGACCCGGGAAGAGATGTCGGAGATGTCTTTCTCATTGAGCTGCTTCAAGGGACCTTTGAGGCTAAGTAACTTCCGGCAAAGGCCGAATTGGGCATTTCCATAAACATTTTGCTCCCAAGCATCCGTCACAATTCTACCAAAGTTCTCATGAGTAGCCCACATGTTAAAGAACTTGAAGGGTCTATTATTCATTCTCGGACGATCCAAAATAGTGACAATGCATGATGTATGGTCCTAAAATGGCCCGGACCAACGGAAATGTGCATTGTCATACCAACCAGCTTGTGACCAATGGGCGTTGATTGTGACCAATGGGCGTTGATGAGGGCCCTATCGAGCTTGCTCATCATATGGCTACGGCTGAACGTGAACTCACAACCCATCGAGGACAAGTCCGTGAGGCTCAGATCCCGGCAACAATCAACAATATCCTTCGTGTCATAATTGGAGATGGGCGCCATGTTGAAACGCTCATCCTCCTTCATAACCGTGTTGAAATTCCCAAGTACAATCCAAGGCTCAGTCGTAGGGGTCCCGTAATCCCTCAACTTCTCCCATAATACCCGTCTATCGACAATCGTGTAAAACCCGTAGACGAAGGTGACATGAATCCTCTTGGAGGAGATAACACAAGTAACACCACAATGAATGGCTTGCGGGTTGATATCAAGGACTTATAGCATGACTTTGGCAAGGTTGAATAAAATAAATATCCTCCCCGTCGTATGATGGGAAAAATTATCTAAGATTTCCCAGTTGCGAAATTTAGAAGACCAGAAACGCTTAAGCATCGTGTTGTTGAGCTTCGATTCCAGGATACCGAAAATGTCAATGTTATTCTCATGCACCACGAAGCAGATCTCCTTTTTCTTAGAGGAGCGGTGCAGGCCCCTTATATTCCAAGAAACAACAATCATTTCGATAACGTAGGGGGAATAGTCCCGTTCGTGCTATCTTCGTTAGTGTTGATAGAGGTGGTGCCATCATAAGGTCCCTTATTTTTAGTGGGGAGGGTCGACATTCTGCTCAAGGGTATGGGCAAGCTTTTCCCGCCCTTATTAGCCTTAGCTTTTGCCCTAGTCCTCACGCCCACGTGCCCCTCCTCCTTTTTGGTACCATTAAAGTTCATACCTTTCCCAACCTTAGCCGAAGGACCGAAAGGTTGAGCATCCATATCAGTCCTACCCTTGCCAACTTCGATCTGTGCCTCCGCAAGTTGGCCACCAATATCCACGTCAATTGGACTACCCGCTATGTCCACGGGTTGTCCTACACCTTTGGTATCAATAGGCGATCTGTGCGACCACGGTTTGTGTCCCATTGGTGGCCCCATCTCTGATCGAAAACCCTCCGTCATTCCCCCCTCTATCCTAGTCTTAGTCCAACATTTGACAGCCTCGGTTTGGGACCCCGAAGACTGACCACCATGGGTCTGAGGATCAAGAATATGAGTATGAGGATGCGCGTGCTGACCATTATGGATACAACTCCCAGCTGTGCCCGCGTCCATCACATGAGAGTTCAAATAGGTGTGAACCCCTTGACCATCTCTAAACCTGTATTGGGCTCTCATTTGCGGTCCTGAACTAGGCACGGTTTGTGACCCCGTGCTAGTTTTCCCCTTCCTTCTCTTCTTTACTTCCGTGAACCCATCATCCGTCATAGTCCCCCTTTCCTGTCCAGCACAATAATCTAATTTGCAGGTAAACTTGAAGTTATGAACAGCTTTAACACGAGTGTCACCTAATTACCAGCCTTAATTAGTTATCTAAGGGGGTGGTCACATAACTAAAGTTAGACGCTTTACTTTAATTGTAAACATGCACCTAATTAATGTTTGACCGAACATAAGTTTTTGTACTCCCTCAAAAATCCCAAAAAGATTATATTAGTTTAACTTGACACCGAGTTTAAAAAATAAATGAAAACATTTGAAATATATGGTCCAAAACAAACCTTAGATATTTGTGTGGCTGAAAATCATCTAATAAAGTTAAATTATTTTTAAATATAGAAATGTGTCACTTCTTTGGAGATAAACCAATAAGAAAAGTAAGACAATCTTTTTGGGATGAATATTTTAGCAATTAAATATTTCTTTTTAGGTCCAAATCTGCTCTAGTTGCACGTACAAGTATCTGATTCAAAATTATCAGTCCTTGCTTGTCTGTGAATTTGATAAAGAAATATTAATTTAATTATTTAACTATAAGCGTATTACATAATATAACATGTTTTGTGTCTCCTTTTATTTGCCTTGGAGAACAAAAGGTTAAATATATTTCTAACTTTAAAATTTTATGTTAATGTTGGGTTTGATGTTGTGATATTTTGTTCAACATATCATTGTTAGTACTAATTTAAAATCTGAAATGTTGGAACAAATGTCTTGACATTCGGACCAACATTCTGTAAAACAGTTTTGCCTTACTTCACTGAACAAATGAAAATCTTGTGGAATTTTCACCACGATGGTAAAATGACTTGGCAATGAGTTTTGGAGCTGATGAAAAACGTGGGAGGACCAAGTAAAAGATGTTGCTAAGCTTGGGGAACAAGTCCAAGAAGTTAGAGGATCTTGCTCCATAATCTTTTCCAACAAACCTTATCGGTTGCCCACCTTTCCCTCAACCTCTATAACGATTCAATGAGCTTTTCAAGGAAGACCCTCTACTATAAATAGAGAGGTTGCATCAGTGAATCAATAACCAGAAAAAGTTTAGAAAAAAATATCAAGAGAGCTCTCTGATATTCGTCAGAAAACTGGATCACAAGTGTTGCCTGAGCGTGTCGACAACATTTTGTCCAACATTATAATTGCTGCCTAGATTCTAGATTAGTTCTTTATTGAAGCAATTGTAATGATATGTTGTCTATGTCTATTTAGGTAGATTTTTCAGGCAGAAGTCATCTGCGACTTCAACTTTGTAATTCATTTTGTATTATCTTGTAATATTGTAAAAGAAGGAATTTATTCAATTGTATATAAATATATAAAATATTTTCGTTCATTGACCGTCATATGTTATATAATCAATATAACCTATGTAAATATTAAACCTTTGTGTTCTTTATATTTCTGCTGCATTTACTCTTAGAGTTTTATGTTTTATCGAAGTGTAGCTACTAAGGCTGTTATTGATCCGGATACTTCCGATAATTACCCAAAAACCGGACCGATACTCGGTCGGATCTGCTCTGAAATTACCGGACAGATGAGTCGGCGTAAACGATAAAATACCGGTAATTACCCCATTTCACCCGACCCCAACATCCCCATCCCTCGGCCAGTCTAATTATATTTAATTGTAATATTCCCTAATGTTGGATTATTTTACATGTTATAAGAATATATGTGATGTAGACTTTATGTTTTAATTTGAAAGTAAAGTAGTTATAAATTGGTGAAACTTTAAATGGTCATAAGTCATAACTCTGCGCTCGGACGTCCGTTTCACCTAATTTTTTTTTGGGTATTTTTTCAAGACGAGGTCGGACAAACTGCCATTAGGTGGTTTGGAGCAACCGATTTCTCAAAAAACATCCGTCTTGCCAATTAATTTTACTTTTTCCCCAAATCGTTACTAATTTTCCCTTTTCTTCGCTAAATATCTCGCGATATACAATAGATTTCAACATCCAAATTTCGTGGTAATGTGTCCGAGAATGTCAATTTTAGTATTGAAAATTCAATTTTTTAAAAAAATTAAAAAAAATCGGGCCCCGGACCCATCCCGGAAAAATCCTACCGATCCGTACCGAGAATCGGACCGATAAGGTTTCGGTCCGGTCCCGGATCTCGACTCAGGAACGAAACCTTATCGGTCCGGTTCTAAGTCCGGACCCGATAACCTTATCTGTCTGGTCCGGATATGTCGATACCCGGACCGGACCGGAACGATAACAACCCTAGTAGCTACTTGTGTCAGACAACATTATCGCTGACATTTGCAAACTGTATTAGCATTCAATTTTATTTTACTTTCAGTTGTTTCTTACTGTACCATAGTATACCCCCGGGACCTAACAAGTGGTATCAGAGCCGACACTTAACACAATAAGTGCTTGATCCTGTTATTTACAACTATGGATCCGGCTAATCCAACAATTGGTAGGCTTTCTATTTTAGATGGTTCAAACTATGCCTATTGGAAGATTTGTCTACGCTCTCATATCAAATCAATTGATTTTAGGGCGTGGAGATCTATCACCAATGGATATGTTGTTCCAATGCTACCACCGGCTGAGAAAGGTGACATACTTATTAAACCTGAATCTGAATGGACTGCGGAAGAAACCAACAATGCAAGCTTTAACGAAAAGGCCTTAAATGTCATTTTTGAATGGGTTGATCTTTACATGTTCAAACTCATACAAAACTGTTCCACGACCAAAGACACGTGAGATACTTTACAAACTCATTGTGAATGTAGCTCTAGTGTTCGTCGAACGAAGCTTCTTATGCTCATGAGTAAATATGAACGTTTAAGGATAGAGGAAATAGAAGACATTAAAACCTATTTTGAAAAGTTGATTGACATCTATAATGAATGTCAAGTGTTTGGTGCCCCTTTGACCAACACTCAACTTGTGGAAAAAGCACTATGTTCTCTTCTTGAAAAGTTCAATATAAAGATTTGTGCGATTGAAGAAGCTCATAATCTTGCTACAATGGACCTTCATACCTTAATGAGTATTCTCAAAACTTATGAGATGAATATTGAGAATCAAAAGACAATGTATAAGAGTAAAATGTAGCACTTCAAGTCAAATCCTTGGATAGTCAAATCGAAGAAGTGGATGAGAATTTTGATGAAATTGGTGATGGTGCAAATGTTGCCCTCCTTACTCGAAAATTCAATTCGGTGGTAAGGAAGTTCAACAATAATAGAAACAAGTTCAAATCCAAAGAACACCAAAACCAAGACTTCAATCAAAAGTCCACTAAACCCCTTCCTATAGTTCAAAGAGAAAATAAACTAAAGTGAACCAACTCAAATCGTACCAAATTGGATCCCAAACAACTTGAAACCGTGCAATGTCATGCATGCTCGGAATGGGGTCATTATGCTAATGAATGTGCAAATACCTTGAGAAAATTTGGTAAAAGTCTATTGGTTTCCCTTAGTGACGACGAAGGAGAGAAGAAGGAGATCAAGAGATAGAGTCACAATCAATGGTGGCTACTATTTTCGAACAGTCCTTATCAGACGAGGAAAATGTCATCGTTATCCCAAATGTCACAACATTTGCGTCAACATCAGCGACACCATCTTCATTTCCAGCAACATCCGAGAGTTATGAATACTTTAACTATCTTGATGTTAATTGCTTTAGTTTTTTTGTTTCTAGTAGTGAGACTAACATTGAAAATCAAGTTGACTCCAAAGACGACATGAATAAGGAATTACAAAAACTTTGTAAAGACTTAATCATAGAATCCAAGCAACTTGACACAAAGTTAAAGTCTTAAACTCTTGAGAATGCAGATTTAAAATGCACGATAACCCGTTTAGAGGTTGTACTTACCAAAAAGGACATTGAATTTGGTAAGATAAGTGTAAAGTTGGATCTAGCTGAAGCAACCTTCCGTAAGCTCAACTCAGGGACTTCTAATCTGAATGAGATACTCAGATTTAGTAAACCTACACATGCATGTATTGGGTATAAAAACTCTCTTAAAACAATATATGCTCTAGTATGTTTGACAAAAATGAGAAAATATGCTTTGTAAAGGAAAAAAGATTAAATAATAGGTTCTCATATATGTCAAAGGATATGAAGTTTGTGTGCCATCAATGTAACTCCCCTGGTCATTTAAAACCATAATGTTTCAAACTTCAGAATTTGTGAGCAAAATGTTGTCAGGTTGTCCAACATCTCTGACAATATTCGAAGCAATATTTCTGAGCCTAAAATTAAAAAATATTTTAAAAGAGTTTGGGTTTCCAAAATGGATGTAACTTATAATGTTGCAATAACTGCTTTGAGGACTAACATTGCAGGTTCTTGGTACTTTGATAGTGGATGTTCACGCCACATGACAGGTACAAATGAGTGTCTAAAGAACTACGAGTCATTCAACGGAGGTAATGTAACTTATGGAGGTGGAAGTAAAAGCAAGATAATTAGAAAAGAGATATTAAATATTCCTGGTTTTCATGCCTTAAAGATTGTCTTACATGTTGAAGGGTTAATGGCTAATTTGGTCAATATAAGTCAACTATGTGACGAGAATCTTGAGGTAAAGTTTAATAATAATGCTTGTGAAGTTACAAATGAAGCTAACATATATGTTATGACAGGTACAAAAACAGGTGACAATTTCTATCTTGTTGGAAGTCGTGAAATATGCAATAATGTTAGGACAGATGACACAACATTGTAGCATCAAAAGTTAGAGCATGTAAACTATCGTAACTTAGAAAGATTGATCTCTTATGAGGCGGTAAGAGACATTCCTAAACTGAGTCCTAAAGGTAAAACAGTGGTCTGTGAAGATTGTCTAAAAGGTAATCAAACCCGTGTTTCCCATAATGTTGTCCAGAATGACGGACAACATTCAGGTACGTCTCACTGTTTTCAATTACTGCACATGGATCTTATGAGTCCAATTGAGGTAGACAGTTTATGAGGCATGAGGTATTCCTATGTGATTGTAGATGATTTTTTTTAGATATTCATGAATATATTTTTTGAAAGAAAAATTTCAAACTTTTGACATGTTTAAAGTCTTGCACTCTAGGATAAGAAATTTGTTTCATTCTCTTATTTTTTGGATTATGTCCGATCCTGGAAAACAATTTGAAAATAACTTGTTCTCAAAATTTAGTGAGAAAAATGATATTTTCCATGAATTTTCTACTCCCAAAACTCCTCAACAGAATGGTGTAGCAGAAAGGAAGAATATAACACTACAAGAAATGGCTAGAGTTATGCTTAGTTCTAAGAAAATGTCAAAATGTTTTTGGACTGAAGCCTTGAATACTGCAAGTCACATCACAAATAGAGTCTATCTTAGGCCTGGAACAAAGATGACACCCTATGAGCGAATAAATGGAAAGTAATCTAACTTGCGTTACTTTCATATTTTTGGGTGTATTTGTTATATTTTAAATGGTAGAGATCATTTGGCAAAATTTGACTCTAAGAGTGACAAAATAATTTTTGTTGACTATTCTCAAAATAGTCATGCTAATCGAGTGTACAATCTTAGGACCAAAACTGTACAAGGTTCTGAAAATTTGCAGACTGCTGAAGAACCAGATATTGCTCCAAATGTTACCACATCTGAAGCAACATCTGAACCTGAACCAGAGATCACAAAAGGTTCAGATGAGGAGTCAAATGATAAATTGCTAGACCAAGAACGCAGGGACCCCTCATCAAGGATTAGGAAGAATCATCCAACAGGTCAGGTGATATGGTGTGTTGAAGGAGTAAGAACAAGAGAAAATAACCACTCAATTACATAGATATGGTAAGGTATGTGTGTATGTCTACCATGTACCAAAGGTTACTTTTTCTTATTCTGTATCTACTTTAGAAACTAAGAATGTTTAAGAAGAACTCAAGGATAATTGTTTGATTCAAGCAATGCAAAAAGAACTTGAACAATTCTCTCGAAATGAAGTCTGAGATTTAGTTCCACACCAAAATAATACCATTGTAATTGGAACTAAATGGATTTTTATAAACAAGTCAGATGAATCAGGAACTGTTGTGAGAAACAAAGCTTGTCTAGTTGCTCAAGGATATACTTAGGTCGAAAGAATTGACTATGACGAAACCTTTGCTCTTGTGGCTAGAATTGAGTCAATTAGATTACTACTTGCCATTGCTTATTGTCTAAAGATTACTCTTTATCAAATGGTTGTTAAATGTGCTTTCTTGAATGACTATCTTGATAAGGAAGTCTATGTTGAACAACCTAAAGGATTTGAAGATCCTCATCATTCACAGTTTATATACATACTCAAAAAGGCATTGTATGAATTGAAACAA
This sequence comes from Przewalskia tangutica, assembly GCA_029844215.1. NCBI lineage: Eukaryota > Viridiplantae > Streptophyta > Magnoliopsida > Solanales > Solanaceae > Przewalskia > Przewalskia tangutica. The sequence continues at coordinate 31,176,187 of CM056732.1, forward strand.
GCTCCTCGTGCATGATATGGTCGTCTAACTCACTTTCTTCTTGAATTTGGTTTTAAACGTGGTGAAACTGATTATATTTTATTCATCAAACATCACGGTGTAGATATTATTATTGCTCAAATCTATGTAGATGACATAGTTTTTTGTTCGACCTCACAGTCCTACCTTAAAACATTTGTTGAAGCAATGTCATCAACATTTGAGATGAGCATGATTGGAGAACTAAATTTTTTCTTAGGCTTGTAGATAAAGTAAAGTGAAGATGAAATCTTCATCTCCCAAAAGCAAGTATGCGGAGAAACTAGCTAAGATATTTGGATCGGAAAATGCTAAACAAATGAGAACTCCAATGGGATCGTCGCAGAAGATATGCAAAGATGATGTTGGCGAAAATGTCAACCCAACATTGTATCGATCTATGATAGGTAGTCTTCTATATCTCACTGCTAGTAGTCCAGATATAATGTTTAGTGTTTGTGTATGTGCTCGATTCTAAGTCTGTCTCAAAATCTCTCACTTAAATGCCATAAAACATGCCATTAGATATGTTGCAGACACATGTGAGTTGGAAATTTGGTATTCCAAAGACATTAATCTTAATCTAATAGGATATAGTGACTCAGATTGGGCTGGTGATGTGGATGATAGAAAGAGTACAAGTGGAGGATGTTTTTATCTTGACAATAATCTTGTTTCTTGGTATAGTCGTAAACAAAATTGTGTCTCACTTTCACTGCTGAATCTGAATATGTAGCAGCTGGAAGTTGTTGCTCTGAATTAATATGTCTAAGAAACATGTTAGACGACTATGTTTTTTCAAGTAATATCCTAGTTTTGTACTGTGATAATTTGGGTGCTATAAATATTTCCAAAAATTCAATTCAACACTCTCGTACAAAACATATTGATATTAGACATCACTTTTTAAGAGATTTGATTGAAAAATAGCTATAGTTCAAATTGAACATGTTGACACTCTTCATCAACTAACTGATATTTTTACAAAAGCTTTGGACCATGAGAGATTTTCTAGCTTGAAGAAATCTCTTGGTCTTTGTAATCTCTAAAAAGGCATGTTTGGTAAATGTTGGCTGAAATATCTCTAATATTTCGGGTGACATTTACCTGTGTAGTATCATAATCTGATTATTGTTGTTGTATAGTATATTAATTTCGATCACACAAGTATGGTCCTCAATAAGAATATGATTCGAATGTGATATCGTTTTCTGCGATGATATTAGATATCATAAAAAGAAAGTATCAAATTAAGGCAAAGCCTTTTACTAACTTTTGGCAACTGTACGATATGGGCAAAGCCCTTGAAATGATATCGTTCCTATTTTATAGGAGTATCAAGTGCTTAAACTGAAATTATGAGGATACTAAATAAGTATTCTTATTTTTGACACAAAAATAAATTTTGTATGTGTTTTATGATCAGATCAAGGACAATGGAAAATTGTTACATTGGTTCAGTGGTTGAACTCTTAAAAATACATATAAAATATGTCTTGATTTGTTGCTAAAACAAAAAGTTTTTGTGGGATCATAATACTTGTGTTGTTCAAAATGTTGCTGATCGGTGTATTTTATATACACCTTTTGAGTCATTTTTAGTTAGTATTTTACTCATTTTGTTGATGTTTAGTATAGTATTAGGGTCGTTTTTCTTCCTTTTGTGTCACAGCGGTCAGAAATGGAGAAATGACGAAAAGAAGAGGAAATGAGCTTAATTGAGATGGAATTGCACACTAAAAGGGGCCAATAAATGAAGTCTAAGAAGTCCCGGGAAGTATAGACAAGATCAGACGAAGTCCGGATGAAAACTGGACGACGAAGCGAAGAACCGCCTAAAAAACGCCACCGGCGCCGCGGCGCTGAATGTTCCGAAAGTTGATTTCGCTGCAGGTTTTTCGGCGTCGTGGCGCCAGTCTGCAGGGCCACGGCGCCGACGCGGGATTTCTGAGTTTTGGGCCGAATTTGACACGTTTTCAGGATCCAAAAGGGATAACTTTTCCTACCTACATAATCCTTAACCCTTTACCTAAAGGATTCTATAACTTTTCCTACCTACATAATCCCTAACCCATTACCTAAAGGATTCTTGGGCTATAAATAGTCTCTACATCATTAGAAGAATTCATTCCAAATTCCATCCACCATTTCATTCCACTCTCCATCCATCATTATACCACATTCCATCCCACACTCTACCACATTCCATTCTCCATCCACCATTCCATTCTCCATCCACCATTCCATCTTGTAAATATTCCACTACACAATCCTTGGATGCTAGAAGGCTTGGAGACTTGTTCTTGAGTATTTTTCTTTTCTTTCTTTTGCTTTGTTTATTTCAGTTCATGTACGGAGATTGTATTAGTTCTTAGCGTGACTATGGCTAGGAGCTAATTACTTTGTTAGGTATTTCTTTGTGATTCTCTTGAAACTCTTATTCATGAATGAATACATTAGTTGATTTCTTCTTCACTTAATTAAGATTTATTCAATAATTGCTTTGATTGCTTGATAATTAATTGATCACTAATTATCATCACTTATATGAGTTCTAATCAAAATCTGAAAGGGGAGATTGTGAATATGCTATAGTTGAATAAACATAGGTTTAAATCGTGGACGAAAGTACCCCGATACTTGTGTAGCTTAATAGGTTATTGCTCTTAATCCTCCTTTGTAGTCAATCTTGTCACTGCTGCGCGGTAAGATGCACACACTTTAAACGCAAGTGCACGTTATCGTGACAAGTAGTATAGTTTTTGATAAGACCGAATATCGTCCTCTGGGATTAGGGTTCAAGTACCAACTATCTATTTTCTAGTATCTATTTGGCGAATTGATAATTGATTTGGTTGTTTATAACTAAGAATTATGAAAACTATGTAAAATATAAAGATTTACTTCAGATGTGATGGGAATAGGGCTTCCATGTATCCTTACTATCCGCTTATGCTACTTACTAATGCATTAACTTATGGTATTCTTCTTTTGGAGAAAGCGGGTTTCTTAAATCGTTTTATACTCCCGTTAGGGTTATATAAACACTCAACCCCAGTATCGCACCTTACCTACCTTTCGGTGATAAGGATAACTTTATAGGAGGATTAAGAACAAAAACCTAGTTGACCGTCACGCACAATGCGCAAAATTAGGGTTGTTAAGCCTCTCATCAACGCTACATAAATAATTGAGGTATTTTCATCCCCAATCCAAGAATGTCTATCCAACTTACAACATATTCACAATCCCCTTTTCGTAATCGATTAGAAATCATATAGTGATAATTAGTTGTCAATTAATTACCAAGAATTCAACTCAATTATTGGATAGATCTCTCAATAAGAAAAATAACCATAAGCATGCATTAATTTATAACATAAGTTTCAAGAAATTCAACATAGAAAGCCCTATAAGAGAATTAGTTCCTAGTCATTGACATGACAAGAACTAATTCCATGTTCATCATGCAAAACTGAAATAAAGAACAAGAAAGGGAAAAGAAATTACTAAACTAATGGTGTCCAATCTCCAAGCAAAAAGTCTTGTGTTGTGCAAGAAGAACCCTTAAAACATCCTAGGGTTCTCCTTTTATAGTGAAACCGCCTCAACTTTTCCTGCAGCCCGCCCAAAATCCGTGTGAAAACCTATTTTTTTCGCGTCGGCGCCGCGGCCCTGCAGACAGGCGCCGCCGGAAGTTCTGCAATCCGTCAGTTGTTTCGACGCCGCGGCCCGATATTCGCTGCTGTGAGGCGCGCCAGCGCATTCCCTGTGGCTTCGAATGTGTAGCGCCGCGACCTTGCTGGTTGGTTCGGCGCCGCGACGCTATATCTTCGCCCTCTGGATAGTGGCGCGCCACGCTTTTGATCGCGAGGAGGGCGCGCCCGGTCTGGATTTTCCTTGTTCGCCACTTTCTCTTTCCGGCTCGCGTCTCTCTTTTGCCTCTTTTTGCTCTTTTACTATTTGGCCATTTTAACCACTTTGACTCAAAAGAAAGAAAAACTATCCTAATACGACACTTATATGTGCAAAATGGGACAAAAGACTCACTAAAACTGACTCAAAAGTTGTATACAAAATACACCGATCAAATACCCCCAAACTTAACCTTTGCTCGCCCTCGAGCAAAGATAGAAAGAAATAAAATAAAAGACTCAAAGAACAAAAATTAAAAAGACTCACTGCCATTGATCACTTTTGCTGCATGAGTGTTAACTAGAAAAACATGAAGGTTAGCGAAATAATATGCAGGAACATATAGCATGAAAGTTCAGCACACTAAGCACATGAAGCTAGATATTTCGCAAACTCATATTATCATGCTTAATGGACGTCAATATACTAAATTATGCATGTAAATTCAAGAATTCTTATGGCATGCTTACTTGCTATTCTCCACTAATTCTGGATATGCATAAAAGAGATCTTCAGGACTTTAAAGGTTGTAATGTAGGCTTAGGTAGGGGTTGGTAAAAATAGGCATTTAGGCTCATTTTTGTGTACCATAAGCTCTTTAGCTTTTCAGTATTTCCCTTTTCTTTTTGTTCTTTTCTTCATTTCGATTCTATCTTTTCCCTCTTTTGTTTTGGGAGAGTGAAGTATATAATAATGACAAGCACCCCCAAACTTAGGCTTTTGCCTATTTCTTATTACTTTTGTATTGGGGTGCAACAAACTTATTCACTCTTTTTGTCTCTTTTTTAACACAATGTATTCCACTATTTCATATTTTCACTTATGGTACAATTTGTGGAAATATAGGGTGTCAAAGAAGTTTCAAATTTAGGCTCAATGGGGCTGACTAGGGATATTTTTAAAGTACAGGATAGAAAAGAATGGTAAGAATTGGCTATCAAAGGAATGCCTGAGTCATTTCCCTAACATGCATATCCTAACTATTTCGCCTCAAATAGCAAGCAATCATAACACATAAGCATTTATCATTTAGCATGCATAATTCAAGCAAGAAACTCCAAATAGACAGATTCTGTGAGTTTTTGGCATATCTAACCTAAGTGTTTAGATAGTTGCTTCAATTCCTTTACATTATTCCACCTTACTTCACTAGGTGTTTCTAGCAACTACAGCATACATGATCTTTGACAGGCAGTTATGACTCAAAAAAGAAAAAAATTGGTGACTCAAAATAAACATAAAACAAATAAAAAGACTTTAATAAAACATAACATGTCACACAAATAAAACACCCCCAAACTTAACTCACACATTGTCCCCAATGTGTACAATACTAAAAAAAATGAAAAATGGACAACTTACTGACACAACACAGCGGTCATAATGGAGGTCTAGGAGGAAAATTCTGAATTTGCTAAATATGGCTCTGAGTTCATGCCTGCCGAGATTCTATGCGCGTACTGCTAGTAATGTGGCCTCTGAGTTCCGCGCCAGCTGAGCTGGCAGCTGACATCGCTTTTCCTTTTTCAGCTTGTTTCTCCTTTTTCCTGCTTTTACTTTTCATCCACCTTCATCCAACAACACAAAACAAGAACCCAAGACCGTGAGACTGTTCAATACAAAATAAAATAAAATAAACAAATAAATAAAAATAAAATAATTAAAAATATTGGGTTGCCTCCCAACAAGCGATGTCTTTAACGTCTTTTAGCCGGACGCCTTTAACCTTTACGAGTGCCCATTGAATCCTTCTGCGAACCGCTTGCAATCCACAAATTTATTGTTGTAGGCCTCAATTTCCCTACAACCATTTGTTCAAACAAGACCCTTAAAAACACAATTATCCCCCAAGTAGGCTTGTCTTTTATGCTTTCTATAATGTAGGAATCCGTGAACTTCTCTACATCTCTCAACTCTAGGGGGTACCCTTGATGGTATGGGCTTCCTAATTGGGAATCAGCCGTGATAGCTAGTGGTGTTTCTTCTGTAATAGGTGTAAGAAAAAGAATTTCCACAGAATCCAAGAAGGTAAATAATTGAATCTCTGCTATCCTTTCCTTTTCTACACCAACTATCTCACCAGATTCCTCAATAGTTGGGTTTGGTTCGGGCTCCTCGATTTGTTGTTCGCTGTTGAATATGATTGCGAGTTCTGCTATTTGCGTTTCCAACTTCTTCATGGCCATTCTCGTTTCGTCCATGAACTGAGCTTGGTACCTCGTGAGACTGAGTATAACTTCTCGCAATTCCTCCCTCTCTTCTTCTATGGTTGGAGCTCGATCATATTGACAGTAGAAATCCATGTCTTAAGGATCCCTGAGATGAATCAAAACCAACAGCGAATCACGGCACACTTTTTTTTTTTCAAAAGAAAATAAAATAAATAATTTAAAGAAACAAAAATAAAAACCAAATTAGAAATTAAAAATAGATAAATTTGATATTGAACTATGCCTAATCCTGCGAAACCGCAAAAACTTATCACGCGGTAAGATGCACACACTTTAAAAGCAAGTGCACGTTATCGTGACAAGTAGTATAGTCTTTGATAAGACCGAATATCGCCCTCTCGATTAGGGTTCAAGTACCAACTATCTATTTTCTAGTATCTATTTGGAATTGATAATTGATTTGGTTGTTTATAACTAAGAATTATGAAAACTATGTAAAATATAAAGATTTACTTCGATGTGATGGGAATAGGGCTTCCATGTATCCTTACTATCCGCTATGCTACTTACTAATGCATTAACTTATGGTATTCTTCTTTGGAGAAAAAGGTTTACGAAATCGCTTTATACTCCGTTAGGGTTATATAAACACTCAACCCAGATCGCACCTTACCTACCTTTCGTGATAAGGATAACTTTATAGGAGGATTAAGAACAAAACCTAGTTGGCCACACACAATGCGCAAAATTAGGGTTGTTAAGCCTCTCATCAACGCTACATAAATAATTGAGGTATTTTCATCCCCAATCCAAGAATGTCTACCCAACTTACAGCATATTCACAATCCCCCCTTTTCAGAATCTGATTAGAAATCATATAGTGATAATTAGTTGTCAATTAATTACCAAGAATTCAACTCAATTATTGGATAGATCTCTCAATAAGAAAAATAACCATAAGCATGCATTAATTTATAACATAAGTTTCAAGAAATTCAACATAGAAAGCCCTATAAGAGAATTAGTTCCTAGCCATTGACATGACAAGAACTAATTTCATGTTCATCATGCAAAACTGAAATAAAGAACAAGAAAGGGAAAAGAAATTACTAAACTAATGGTGTCCAATCTCCAAGCAAAAAGTCTTGTGTTGTACAAGAAGGGAACCCTTAAAAACTGCCTAGGGTTCTCCTTTTATAGGCTGAAAACCGCCTCAACTTTTCCTCGCAGTTCACCCAAAATCCGTCTCAAAACCTATTTTTTCGCGCATCGCTGCCTCGCAGCCGCGCGCCAAGTTCGCAATCCGTCAGTTGTTTCGGCCGCGCCTCGAGCATTCGCTGTTCAGGCGCGCGCCGCATCTCCCGTGGCTTCTGATGTGTAGCGCCGCGCCCGCTTTCGTTCGGTATGCCGCGCGCTATATCTTCGCCCTCTCAGATAGTGGGCGCCGCGACCGCTGATCGCAGGAGGCCGCGCGCCGGTCCGGATTTTTCCTCGTTCGCCACTTTCTCTGCTTTCCCGCGCTCCTCTTGCCCACTTTTTGCTCTTTTTCCGCCATTTGGCCATTTTAACCACTTTGACTCAAAAGAAAGAAAAACTATCCTAATACGACACTTATATGTGCAAAATAGGACAAAAGACTCACTAAAACTGACTCAAAAGTTGTATATAAAATACACCGATCAAATACCCCCAAACTTATCCTTTGCTCGCCCTCGAGCAAAGATAGAAAGAAATAAAATAAAAGACTCAAAGAACAAAAATTAAAAAGACTCACTGCCATTGATCACTTTTGCTGCATGAGTGTTAACTAGAAAAACATGAAGGTTAGCGAAATAATATGCAGGAACATATAGCATGAAAGTTCAGCACACTAAGCACATGAAGCTATATATTTCGCAAACTCATATTATCATGCTTAATGGACGTCAATATACTAAATTATGCATGTAAATTCAAGAATTCTTATGGCATGCTTACTTGCTATTCTCCACTAATTCTGGATATGCATAAAAGAGATCTTCAGGACTTTAAAGGTTGTAATGTAGGCTTAGGTAGGGGTTGGTAAAAATAGGCATTTAGGCTCATTTTTGTGTACCATAAGCTCTTTAGCTTTTCAGTATTTCCCTTTTCTTTTTGTTCTTTTCTTCACTTCAATTCTATCTTTCCTCTTTGTTTTGGGAGAGTGAAGTATATAATAATGACAAGCACCCCAAACTTAGGCTTTTGCCTATTTCTTATTACTTTTGTATCTGCAACAAACTTATTCACTCTTTTTGTCTCTTTTTTAACACAATGTATTCCACTATTTCATATTTTCACTTATGGTACAATTTGTGGAAATATAGGGTGTCAAAGAAGAAGTTTCAAATTTAGGCTCAATGGGGCTGACTAGGGATATTTTTAAAGTACAGGATAGAAAAGAATGGTAAGAATTGACTATCAAAGGAATGCCTGAGTCATTTTCCTAACATGCATATCCTAACTATTTCGCCTCAAATAGCAAGCAATCATAACACATAAGCATTTATCATTTAGCATGCATAATTCAAGCAAGAAACTCCAAATAGACAGATTCGGTGAGTTTTTGGCATATCTAACCTAAGTGTTTAGATAGTTGCTTCAATTCCTTTACATTATTCCACCTTACTTCACTAGGTGTTTCTAGCAACTACAGCATACATGATCTTTGACAGGCAGTTATGACTCAAAAAAGAAAAATTTTGGTGACTCAAAATAAACATAATACAAATAAAAAGACTTAAATAAAACATAACATGTCACACAAATAAAACACCCCCAAACTTAAATCACACATTGTCCCCAATGTGTGCAATACTAAAACAATGAAAAATGGACAACTTAGTGAAACCACACAATGTCATAATGGAGGTCTAGAGGAAAATTCGAATTTGCACGGAAATATGACTCTCGAGTTCCGCGCGCTAAGATTCAGCGGCGCCGCTAATACTGTGGCCCTCTGAGTTCGGCCGCGGCCGACGATCGCTTTTCTTTTTTTGGCGTTTGTTGCTCATTTTTCCTGTTTGACTTTTCACCACTGTCATCCAACAACATAAAACAAGAACCCAAGACCGTGAGACTGTTCAAGACAAAATAAAATAAAATAAAGACAGAAATTAAAATAACATAATTAAAAATATTGGGTTGCCTCCCAACAAGCGCTGTCTTTAACGTCTTTTAGCCGGACGCCTTTAACCTTTACGAGTGCCCATTGAATCCTTCTGCGAACCGCTTGCAATCCGCAAATTTATTGTTGTAGGCCTCAATTTCCCTACAACCATTTGTTCAAACAAGAGCCTTAAAAACACAATTATCCCCCAAGTAGGCTTGTCTTTTATGCTTTCTATAATGTAGGAATCCGTGAACTGCTCTACATCTCTCAAATCTCGGGGGTACCCTTGATGGTATGGGCTTCCTAATTGGGAATCAGCCGTGATAGCTAGTGGTGTTTCTTCTGTAATAGGTGTAAGAAAAAGAATTTCCACAGAATCCAAGAAGGTAAATAATTGAATCTCTACTATCCTTTCCTTTTCTACACCAACTATCTCACCAGATTCCTCAATAGTTGGGTTTGGTTCGAAACCTCAATTTGTTGTTCGCTGTTGAATATGATTGCGAGTTCTGCTATTTGCGTTTCCAACTTCTTCATGGCCATTCTCGTTTCGTCCATGAACTGAGCTTGGTACCTCGTGAGACTGAGTATAACTTCTCGCAATTCCTCCCTCTCTTCTTCTATGGTTGGAGCTCGATCATATTGACAGTAGAAATCCATGTCTTAAGGATCCCTGAGATGAATCAAAACCAACAGCGAATCACGACACACTTGTTTTTTTTTTTTTTCAAAAGAAAATAAAATAAATAATTTAAAGAAACAAAAATAAAAACCAAATTAGAAATTAAAAATAGATAAATTTGATATTGAACTATGCCTAATCCCCGGCAACGGCGCCAAAAACTTGATGCGCGGTAAGATGCACACACTTTAAACGCAAGTGCACGTTATCGTGACAAGTAGTATAGTCTTTGATAAGACCGAATATCGTCCTCTGGGATTAGGGTTCAAGTACCAACTATCTATTTTCTAGTATCTATTTGGCGAATTGATAATTGATTTGGTTGTTTATAACTAAGAATTATGAAAACTATGTAAAATATAAAGATTTACTTCAGATGTGATGGGAATAGGGCTTCCATGTATCCTTACTATCCGCTTATGCTACTTACTAATGCATTAACTTATGGTATTCTTCTTTTGGAGAAAGCAGGTATACGAAATCGCTTTATACTCCCGTTAAGTTATATAAACACTCAACCCCGATGTCGCACCTTACCTACCTTTCGTGATAAGGATAACTTTATAGGAGGATTAAGAACAAAAACCTAGTTGACCGTCACGCACAATGCGCAAAATTAGGGTTGTTAAGCCTCTCATCAACGCTACATAAATTATTGAGGTATTTTCATCCCCAATCCAAGAATGTCTATCCAACTTACAACATATTCACAATCCCCCCTTTTCAGAATCTGATTAGAAATCATATAGTGATAATTAGTTGTCAATTAATTACCAAGAATTCAACTCAATTATTGGATAGATCTCTCAATAAGAAAAATAACCATAAGCATGCATTAATTTATAACATAAGTTTCAAGAAATTCAACATAGAAAGCCCTATAAGAGAATTAGTTCCTAGCCATTGACATGACAAGAACTAATTCCATGTTCATCATGCAAAATGAAATAAAGAACAAGAAAGGGAAAAGAAATTACTAAACTAATGGTGTCCAATCTCCAAGCAAAAGTCTTGTGTTGTGCAAGAAGGGAACCCTTAAAACCGCCTAGGTTCTCCTTTTATAGGCAAACCGCCAACTTTTCCCTGCAGCCCGCCCAAAATCCGTCAAAACCTATTTTTTCGCGCGTCGCGCGCAGCTGCGCGGCCAGCGCCGGAAGTTCTGCAATCCGTCATTGTTTTGCGCCACGCTCGATATTCGCTGCTCAGCGCGCGCCGCATCTCCCGTGGCTTCTGATGTGTAGCGCCGCGCCCCGCTTTGTTCGAGAGCCGCGGCGCTATATCTTCTGTCCTCTCTGGATAGTGGGCGCCGCGACCGCTGATCGCAGGAGGCCGCGGCGCCGATCGATTTTTCCTCGTTCGCCACTTTCTCTGCTTTCAGCGTCTCCTCTTTTGCCCTCTTTTTGCTCTTTTTCCGCCATTTGACCATTTTAACCACTTTGACTCAAACGAAAGAAAAACTATCCTAATACTACACTTATATGTGCAAAATGGGACAAAAGACTCACTAAAACTGATTCAAAAGGTGTATATAAAATACACCGATCAGTCACCGAAAGGTAGAAGGATTCTCCATTGGGGTTGAGTGTTTATATTACCTTAACATGAGTATAAAACGGTCTAGTTAACCTGCTATCTTAACGTAGAAGAAGAAGTTAGTCTAATTGTATTAAGGTTTGAATAGAGTGGATAATTGATGATCTTGGAAGCCCTAATTCTCCATCATAACTGATTTTAATCAAAGTATTTTCATAATTAGTTTATTTCCTGCATTATTAGTTTAGAATTCCAACTCAATTAATGTTAACCAAATAGAAACTAAAGCATAGATAATCGGTACTTGAAAACCAGTCCATGAGGACGATATTCGGTCTTACCCAGAATATATTACTTGTCACGACACATGCACTTGCGTTTAGTGTGTGCATAAATCGCACATCAAGTTTTTGACGCCATTGCTGGGGATTGACGTACTTTCAATGTCGATTTATCTATTCTTATTTCTAATTTGGTTGCTCCAAGAAAAAGTCTAACTTGTTCTTCGAGCATTTTTTATCACCTTTTGTTGTTTTCTTATTTTGCAGGTTAAATTCGAAAAAAAAACAAAAAAATCAAATAAAATAAATAAAATAAAATAAAATTCAGGACACATGGACTACTACTATCAGACAATGAGTCATCAAGCAAATTTAACCCATGTTCTAGAGGAAGATCTAGATGAGTTGCAGGCAGACATACTCAGGCTCACCAAGTGCCATACTCAGTTTATGGCTGAGACAAGAGAGTCCCTCAAAAATTTGGAGACCCACATAGGGCAACTGATGGATAAGATGAGCAACACCTCAAGTAAATCTGCCTAGCGACATCATTATGAGAGGTGGTAAGCAAATTGAGGATCCTGAACCACACCCAGCTAGTGAGGAATTTGGAGAGATAATTGGTGTAGAGAAGGAAAAGGTTACTGAGATCCAATCATTCATCTTTTTGGATTCCTTGGAAAATCTTTTTCTTGTACCTATTGCAGAAGAAACACCACCAGTTGTCACTGTTGTGTTATACCCCGTATTTTTCAGAGTATGTACGTGAGGACGTACGTAGAAAATTTGAGCTTTAAGTTAGGCAAGTTTCGAAATTTGTACACAACACCCGATTAGAGTCGTTTTTCGACGAAACGTTTCCACTTTTGTTGGGAAAATTCGCTATGTCATTTATAATTTTTGCGGATTTTTCCGAGAGGCGAAACATTTTGGACCAACGGAGGCGACACTTGGCACCCTCCCATCAGGACTTGAACGCCCATTTGGACGAAAATGAACAAGGTTGGCACGTTTTTGTTGCCTTGACAAAGTCAAGGTTAGGTAGGATATTTGTGTTTGGTAAATCCTAGCCCTACACTTGCCTAACACATGGATTGATCTTGGCCATTGGTTGGCTTTGGCTTGACCTATAAATACCCCATTAGTTGATGAGTTCTTTCATCCACAAATTGCCTAAGTCTTGAAAACCCTCTCCTCCCTCTTGAGAATTCTCGTCCTAGCCCTCCCTTTCCCCTCGTCGAGAGCCACCCCTCCCCTTGGTGGTGTTTCACGGGTACCCCTAGCCTAGTTGTCTCGTATAAATACCCCCTTTGTGGTATAGAAATACTCTCCAAAGTATTGTTGTTATGTCCAAATACCTTGGCCCAAATACCTTGTAGTATTCCCAAGGTTACACTTATAAAAGCCCAGAAAATACGATTATACTTTCCTTTAGCCACTAAACGAAACCCTAAGGAAATCTTCATAGTTGTTTGAAGTACTTAAGAGAAGTTGGTTAGAACTTCTAAGGGTTGTTTGGAGCGGATCGAGCACTCGAGTAGGAGCTAAACCTTGCTCAGGAGCGACATTAAACTCGGATAATTTTGGGCTTATCGAGGTAAACATTCTTGACCTTCTGTTGTAATTGGAAATTACATGTTGTAGGAATATATAGTTGAAGTATACTATATATAGAACTGAACATTATAATTGTGCGCAATGTCTTTTGACTTAAGCTGAATAATACTTACGGCAATGTCTTGCGACTTAAGCTGAATTTAAATAAGAGAAGCGAATCAGAATTACATATGATTTTATTACAAAAGACTTTTGTAGCATTGATGTGTAGTAGAATTGAAAACTTCCGGTCATACGTGTTAACCCCCCCCTGGTTGGCTTGGTAGCCGGCTAGAGGAGAGATTTACGCTGTCATGCGGAGGTGTCTTCCAATTTTCTGTAATATTCTACGTCGGGATCTAAAGGTATTAATAGGCGCTTTGTGGCCTCTATAGGTGGTAGTACTACGTGTGGAGTGATCCACTTGGCTTAAGGAGTAGCCGGCGGTTTGAGGTACTTGGAGCGTTTTGCTATTAGTCGACAATCGTCGCGAGGTATGTGAACCTCTTCCTATCTCTTCTAGCATGATATGTGTGAACTATGTAGTACGTAGACGCATACGTGCTAAATGTATTTGATTGGTTTAAAACATAAAGTGTTATAAAGGCTTTATGGGAAGTCGGTTATAACAGCTTTGTGTGGATAAGCAAATACTTTGTGGTTTCTAAAAGGTAACTGATTTGAATAATAACTGGCTTGATATGTGTTAATAAAGAACTTGAAGTATTTCAAAAGATTTATGAATCGTTTTGAAAGAATGAATAGTACTTGGGTTTTGAAAGCTTAAGAGTTATACTAGCTTTATGGGAAGTTAGGTATAACGGCTTAAGAATGTTTTACTGATTTCGGAAATCAGAATGTGTATCGACAAACCACTGCTGCGTTAATAAAAGGAAAATGTATTGACTAATGAAGTATTATTAAAACCAGTAGAAACCTCCATCTGCATAGAAGCTAAGATGAGACAAAATGATATTACATTTCCTAGATCATGGCTGCTTAATAAGATTGATTATAAACAAGAATAACCTACTCACATATAAGACATATGTTTCTCAAAACGTTTAAAGGAGAATTATGTTTTAAAGGACTAAAACTATGAGCTACGAAACCTTTTTCTAAAATGAGAAACTTGAGCATTCGAAATTAGGCAAACTTGAACGTTTGGAAAATAAGGTTGTTACTTGATTTTTACAAAGGAAAGCATTTTGGTTTACTTAACAATGTTAGTCACTCAAATTTTATACTACAGGTATCGGGTGACCTTTGTAAAAGAAATGGATCTTAAAAGGAATTTAACGGACGTAGTACTTTAAGGTTAAAAATCCGGACTTTGATATAAAATGAAAGTACCTTGAGTCGTGTGTAACTTGCTTATACTTGTTGTTATGAAACTTGACCATGTTACGTGTGATAGCCTTGTTGTGTAAGTACTGTGTTCTACTCGACTACCGGTTCATCCAGAATGTATATCACTTGACTACCGGGTCATCCGAATGTATATCACTTGATTACCGGTTCATCCGGAATGTATTTCACTCGACTAGGTTCATCCGAATGTGTTTCGCTTGATTAGGTTCATCCGGAATGTATTTACTTGAGGACCGGTTCATCCGAATGTATTTCACTTGAGGACAGTTCATCCGAATGTATTTCACTTGGCGACCGGTTCATCCGGAATGTATTTCACTTGACTACCGGTTCATCCGGGAATGTATTCCACCCTTTTCTATATTGGGTCCATAAGATGGGCCGAGACCTGTTATACGTATCACATGATTTGTACCTAGACTGCCGGCAGTGAGGAAGGAGTTCCACGCATGAGGATGACTTTTAGGCGTGAGTCCACGACTTGACATATTTGCTCTTATGTTGTGAATCGTAGTTGGTTATCATATATGTCTCACGCTTTATAGACTATTATGATTTCATTTACGATATTTTACGATTTCACATACTTGGTACTGTTATCGACCTCGCCCGAAGGCCGTTCATGCCGCAGTAAAAGGTACATCGACCGCCGATCCCCGCTTATAGGATCACATTTCGCGTGTTGGAAGCTCCGTTCCTTCTGAGGCTTATCTTTTGGTATGTTACCACGAGTCCATGGATTCTTATACATTCGGGGTATGGCGGGCCCTGTCCGTCATAGCCGTTGTAAAAATCTTAGAAGTGCAGAGTAATTGCAAGGGGGTTTGTAAAAAGGATAAGCGTTGGGGTATTTTTATGTATATATGATGAAGGCAACTGCTTGGTTGACTGTTTATTTATCTTTTCTCTTAATTCATGTTCATGTTTTTATTTCACGATTTTCTCTCGATGTTGTATCACTAGGGTGCCTGTAGGCACGATCACGCCAGGTTAGGTCGTGACAAAAGTGGTATCGAGCGATTAGTCCTCGGAAAGTGTCTACGCACCGTGTCTAGTAGTAGTCTTGATTATCGGTGTGTTGTGCACCACATCTATAATCGAGAGGTCGCAGGACATTTAGGATTGGTTTCCATCCTTCTCATTACGAGATCGTGCCTTAGAGTGTGTGATAAATTGGACCCTCCGACGTATTCCTTTCCTTTACCGTTATGCCTCCGTAAAGCAACCCGAGCCCAGATGGGCAAAGCGATCGAGGAGTATTAGTGAGATACTGAGGAGTACGAGCGCGAGCGGCCAAGACTGAGACAAGATTCGACGGCGGGTTTCGCGACGCCGCCAAAGACCAAAGAGAGTTTAGAGCCGCAGCAGCCGTCACTGAGACTACAATACTGAGCCTCCATCCCACACTGAGCCGATGAGATAAGTACAAGAGATGGCGATTCGCCGCGGTCGTGGCGATATGAGATAGGCTGATGCAGCAGCCGGCCCAAGAGCACCCGTAGTACACCCCGAGCGCATTGAGGCTACGTGACTTCTGAGTTGTAGCCTCCGGTGTTCTATGGATCGAGAGCCGAGGCGACCCTCGGGAGTTTATCCGACAACTACAGGATCATGAGAGTGATCGAGCCTCGTGAGGCGAGTCGGTGGTATTGAGTTCGCATCACCGCGTAATCTGCAGATTGGTCGGTTTGATTCGTGAGCTGTCGGGAAGAGCATGCACTTCCAGCAGTTTTGGACGAGTTCTCGAGGGCATTTCTTGCTCATTTCTTGCCTCCACAGATGAGGAGGGCACGGGCCGACAGATTTTTGACGTTGAGGCGGGGCCGGCGACGGTTAGAAGTACAATGTGGAGTTCGACTCATTAGCGGTATGTTCCGCCAGAGTAGCGGATATGGAGGATGAGTACACCGCTACGCCACCGGCCGACGATTACTTAGCGAGGCTTGCGGGTGTAGCTCTTCACCGGCATGGACATTGCCCGCATGCAAGCTCATGCACTAGGATGTGAGGCACGGAGAGGTCGACGGAATGGCCGAGATCGTGAAGAGGCCGAGCAGCAGGTCCTTTGGTAACTTTCGAGGCGGACCGCCTGGCCAGATCTAGTTATGTACCTCCACCAAGACAGAGTGGTCCCCGCCTTCGGACGTTCAGGTATTCGGGCCTGGTCGAGCTCCAGGCTTCGTTCACGGTATACGTGAGTGCTAGCCACGGATTCATGTCGCCTCGGTGCACGATGTGGCAAACATCATCCCAGAATGTCGTCTTTTATCGGTGCTTGTTTCACTCGCGTCGTGGCCATGTGACGAGAGATCTGGCTTATAGAGAGGTGCCGGCGGCAGCGCAGCCTACCGGATCGATGGCGGGTTCATCGCTTTCCTACGCATGCGCCTGCAGGCGGACTTATGATTAGAGTGGGCGGTAGCTTCGTATATCCTTAACCATCTAGAGGCTTGTATGTTTTGATGTTATGTTAATGTGTTAAGTGTTATGTTCGGATAGCTTTGTGCTAAAATGTGATTTAGGAACCAGTTGGGGAAAAGTGGTAAGCACAGGGGTGAGAAAATGATGAACCTTAGAATATTACAGTTGAGACCTTAGATGTAAGGCCGTCTTGAGTACAAGATTCTGCGAGTGATCCTTGTCAGAGTGCATTTTATGCCTAGAAAATATTGTGTGATAAGTCTCTGGGTTGGGTAAATGAAAGTGGTATCTTTCATGATGTGATTTAGCAAGGTTGTTCCGGATCGAGGAACAAGAGAGTTGGCGTGACGGAGGGTCGGGTTGAGGGCGTGTTGCGTGTCAACCCGTCGCCCGAAATGAGGTGGGGTCAGCCAGGTGGTCCCGCCAGTGGTAGGGTCACCAGGTGCTAGGCCCAAGTTTTGATGACCCTCGTATGAGTTCGTGGATACGTTCGACCGTAAGTAGATCGTGAAGGCGGGAATAGCCTTAAGGAAGATCGAGGCTAATAGGATGACCAAGTTGGGAGGTAGTGACTCCAAGTTTCGGAAACTAAAGTGTGGTACGTATGCTAAAAGAGTTCAAGAGTTCGAGAAGAGTTCGACGAGTAAGGGTAGAGGCGAGCATGTATTGCGAGCATAGATACGATCATTTCTTGAGGGAGAAGGTGCGAAGGATGTATATTTTAGACCTCGAGAATCGCATGCGTCCGGTACCATTTGTTGGTCGCCGAGTGACACTAGAACCTCGCGCAAAGTGACAAAAGTTTGTGATGTTAGAGGTGTTTTCGTGGACTTGGATATAAGTATTTATGCGCATATGTTGTTTCGTGGCGGTTGTGGCGTTGGCAACTTATTAGAAGAACTTTAGCGTTATCCGTCTTGAGAAGGAACATTCGGGACGAATGTTTCTAAGGAGGGGAGAATGTTATACCCCGTATTTTTCAGAGTATGTACGTGAGGACGTACGTAGAAAATTTGAGCTTTAAGTTAGGCAAGTTTCGAAATTTGTACACAACACCCGATTAGAGTCGTTTTTCGACGAAACGTTTCCACAGCTTTTGTTGGGAAAATTCCGGCTATGTCATTTATAATTTTTGCGGATTTTTCCGAGAGACGAAACAGTTTGGACCAACGGGAGGGCGACACTTTGCACCTCCCATGGTGGACGAACGTCCATTTGGACGAAAATGAACAAGGTTGGCACGTTTTTGTTGCCTTGACAAAGTCAAGGTTAGGTAGGATATTTGTGTTTGGTAAATCCTAGCCCTACACTTGCCTAACACATGGATTGATCTTGGCCATTGGTTGGCTTTGGCTTGACCTATAAATACCCCATTAGTTGATGAGTTCTTTCATCCACAAATTGCCTAAGTCTTGAAAACCCCTCTCCCTCCCTCTTGAGAATTCTCGTCCTAGCCCTCCCTTTCCCCCCTTGGCCGAGAGCCACCCCTCCCTCGGTGGTGTTTTGCCGTGGTACCCCTAGCCTAGTTGTCTCGTATAAATACCCCCCTTTGTGGTATAGAAATACTCCAAAGTATTGTTGTTATGTCCAAATACCTTGCCCAAATACCTTGTAGTATTCCCAAGGTTACACTTATAAAAGCCCAGAAAATACGATTATACTTTCCTTTAGCCACTAAACGAAACCCTAAGGAAATCTTCATAGTTGTTTGAAGTACTTAAGAGAAGTTGGTTAGAACTTCTAAGGGTTGTTTGGAGCGGATTGGAGCACTCAGAGTAGGAGCTAAACCTTGCTCGGGAGCGGCATTAAACTCGGATAATTTTGGGCTTATCGAGGTAAACATTCTTGACCTTCATTGTAATTGGAAATTACATGTTGTAGGAATATATAGTTGAAGTATACTATATATAGAATGAACATTATAATTGTCGCGGCAATGTATTTTGACTTAAGCCTGAATAATACTTACGGAAATGTCTAGCGACTTAAGCCGGAATTTAAATAAGAGAACTGAACTGTAATTACATAGGATTGTATTACATGAGACTTGTAGCATTCTGTAGTAGAATTGTACACGTCCCGTCGGACGTGTTAACCCCGGTTGGCTTGGTAGCCGCGCCGACAGAGGAGAGATTTACGCTGTCATGCGGGGAGGTCTGCCAATTTTCGTAGAATATTCTACGTCGTGATCTAAAGGTATTAATAGGCGCTTTGTGGACTCTATAGGTGGTAGTACTACGTGTGGAGTGATCCACTTGGCTTAAGGATTAGCCTGCGGTTTGAGGTAATTGGAGCGTTGTGCTATTAGTCGACACTCGTCGCGAGGTATGTGAACCTCTTCCTATCTCTTCTAGCATGATATGTGTGAACTATGTAGTACGGTAGACGCATACGTGCTAAATGTATTTGATTGGTTTAAAACATAAAGTGTTATAAAGGCTTTATGGGAAGTCGTTATAACGACTTTGTGTGGATAAGCAAATACTTTGTGGTTTCTAAAAGGTAATCGATTTGAATAATAACGGCTTGATATGTGTTAATAAAGAACTTGAAGTATTTCAAAAGATTTATGAATCGTTTTGAAAGAATGAATAGTACTTGGTTTTGAAAGCTTAAGAGTTATACTAGCTTTATGGGAAGTTAGGTATAACGGCTTAAGAATGTTTTCTTGATTTGAAATCGTAATGTGTATCGACAAACCAACTGCTGTTAATAAAAGGAAAATGTATTGACTAATGAAGTATTATTAAAACCAGAGAAACCTCCATCCGCATAGAAGCTAAGATGAGACAAAATGATATTACATTTCCTAGATCATGGTCGCTTAATAAGATTGATTATAAACAAGAATAACCTACTCACATATAAGACATATGTTTCTCAAAACGTTTAAAGGAGAATTATGTTTTAAAGGACTAAAACTATGAGCTACTAAACCTTTTCTAAAATGAGAAACTTGAGCATTCGAAATTAGGCAAACTTGAGCGTTTGGAAAATAAGGTTGTTACTTGATTTTTACAAAGGAAAGCATTTTGGTTTACTTAACAATGTTAGTCACTCAAATTTTATACTACGTATCGGGTGACCTTTGTAAAAGAAATGGATCTTAAAAGGAATTTAACGGACGTAGTACTTTAAGGTTAAAAATCCGGACTTTGATATAAAATGAAAGTACTCGAGTCGTGTGTAACTTGCTTATACTTGTTGTTATGAAACTTGACCATGTTACGTGTGATAGCCTTGTTGTGTAAATCGTGTTCTACTCGACTACCGGTTCATCCGAATGTATATCACTTGACTACGGGTCATCCGAATGTATATCACTTGATTACCGGCTCATCCGGAATGTATTTCACTCGACTACGGTTCATCCGAATGTGTTTCGCTTGATTACCGGTTCATCCGGGAATGTATTTTACTTGAGGACCGGTTCATCCGGGAATGTATTTCACTTGAGGACCGGTTCATCCGGGAATGTATTTCACTTGAGGACCGGTTCATCCGGGAATGTATTTCACTTGACTACCGGTTCATCCGGGAATGTATTCCACCCTTTTCTATATTGGGTCCATAAGATGGGCCGAGACCTGTTATACGTATCACATGATTTGTACCTAGACTGCCGGCAGTGAGGAAGGAGTTCCACGGGCATGAGGGATGACTTTTGTGGCGTGAGTCCACGACTTGACATATCGCTCTTATGTTGAGAACTGTAGTTTGGTTATCATATATGTCTCCTGCTTTATAGACTATTATGATTTCATTTACAGTATTTTACAGTTTCACATACTTGGTACCTGTTATCGACCTTTCGGGGCCGCGTCATGCCGCAGGTAAAAGGTACATCGACTGTCGATCCCCGCTTATAGGATCACATTTCAGCGTGTTGGGAAGCTCCGTTCCTTCGGAGGCTTATCTTTTGGTATGTTACCCTGAGTCTGTAGATTCTTATACATTCGGGTATGGCGGCCTGTCCGTCATAGCCGTTGTAAAAATCTTAGAGGTCTGCATAGTAATGTGGCAAGCGTGGTTTGTAAAAAGGATAAGCTCGGGTATTTTTATGTATATATGATGAAGGCAAATCGCTTTGGTTGACTGTTTATTTATCTTTTCTCTTAATTCATGTTCATGTTTTTATTTCCGCTGATTTTCTCTGATGTTGTATCACTAGGGTGCCCAGGGTAAGGCACCAGTCACGGGCCCGGGTTCGGGTCGTGACATGTTGATCCCCAAATAGAAAGTCCATACCTTCAAGGTCACCCCCTAGAGTTGAAAGATGTAGGGAGTTTCACTGATCCCTACATTATAGAGAGACTAGAAGACAAGCATGTCTTGTGTACTTGGGGGATAATCTTATATATGAAGCCCTTAGTTGAAAAGATTGTTGTAGGAAAAGTGAGACCTGCAACAATAACTATGCGGATTGCAATCAGTTCGCAGAAGGATCCAATGGGCACTCGTAAAGGTTAACTGCGTTGGCTAAAGCGTTAAAGGCGCAGCTTGTTGGGAGGCAACCCAATGTTTTTAATTATGTTATTTTAATTTTTGTTTTAGTTGATTTATTTTGTCTTAAACAGTCTCACGGTCTTGTGTTCTTGTTTTGTGTTGTTGGATGACAGGTGGACTGAAAGCTAAACTCTGAGGAAAAAGGAGCAAAAATGCTGAAAAAAAAGAAAAATCGTCGTCAGCGTCGTGGCGCCGGAACTTCAGAGAGCCGCAGTACTTGGGGCGCCACGACGCCGAATCTCAGGGCCGTGGCGCCGAAAGTTCAGAGGCCCATACGCGTGCAGATTTCAGAATTTTTCCTCCCAGACCTCCATTATGACCGTTGTATTGTGTCAGTAAGTTGTCCCTATTTTTAGTTTTCACACATTGGGGACAATGTGTCAATTAAGTTTGGGGGGGTTTCTTATTGTTTTTGAGTCTTTTTGATTTGTTTTGTGTGTTTTTGAGTATTTTTGAGTCATAATTTTTTTTTTAAGATCATGCATGTTGTAGTTACTTGAAACGCCTAATGAAGTAAAGTGGAATAATGTAATGGAATTAGAAGCAACCATCTGAACACTTAGGATAGATATGCCAAAAATTCATGAAATCGAACTATTTGGGGTATCTTGCTTGATTTATGCATTGTTAGTGATTAAACTTATGTGTCTGCTTGCTTGCTATTTGAGGCGAAATAGTTAGGATATTCATGTTAGAGAGATAATTCAGACATTTCTTTGTTAGCCATTTCTTACCATTCTTTGCCTATCCCTGACAATACAATTGAATCCCTAGTCAGCCCCTTTGAGCCAAAAATAAGATCTTTTTTCTTTGACACTCTAAAATTCTATATTTGTGTCATAAGTGGAAAAATTGAGTTGTTTGGAATATAAAGTGTTGAAAAAGAGACAAAAGAGAGTGAACAATTTTGATGCACCCCAATGAAAAAGTAATAATAAATAGGCAAAAATCTAAGTTTGGGGGTGCTTACTATTCATCAGACACCTCATTCTCTCAAAACAAAAGAGGGGAAAGATAGGTATGAGGTTAAAAAGAAAATCAAAAGAAAAGGGAAGAATCGAAATTAAAAGAGTTTATGGTACGTAAGATTGAGCCTAAAAGCCTATTTTTATCTACCCCTGCCTAAGCCTACATTACAATCCTGAAAAGCCCTGAAGATCTCTAATGTGTGTATCCATGATTAGTGGAGAATAGCAAGTGAATAGGTCATAGGATTTTGAAATTAACATGCATAGTTAGGTATTTTTACTTCCATTGAGCATGATTAAATTGAATTTGCGAAATATCTGACTTGAGTGTTTAGAATGCTAAAAATCCATGTTATATGTTCCTGCATATTATTCTACTAACCTTCATGCTTTTCTAAGTAACAATGATGCAGTAATTTGATCAATGTCTTTGAGTCATTTTATTTTCCTTTCTTTCGTGTCTTTGTTTATATTTTTTATCTTTGCTCGAGGGCGAGCAAAGATTAAGTTTGGGGGTATTTGATCGGTGTATTTTATATACACCTTTTGAGTCATTTTTAGTTAGTATTTTACTCATTTTGTTGATGTTTAGTATATTATTAGGGTCGTTTTTCTTCCTTTTGTGTCACAGCGGTCAGAAATGGAGAAATGACGAAAAGAAGAGGAAATGAGCTTAATTGAGATGGAATTGCACACTAAAAGGGGCCAATAAATGAAGTCTAAGAAGTTCCGGGAAGTATAGACAAGATCAGACGAAGCCCGGATGAAAACTGGACGACGAAGCGAAGAACCGCCTAAAAATCGCCACCGGCGCCGCGGCGCCTGGCAGCAGCGCCGCGGCGCTGAATGTTCCGAAAGTTGATTTCGCTGCAGGTTTTTCGGCGCCGTGGCGCCAGTCTGCAGGGCCACGGCGCCGACGCGGGATTTCTGAGTTTTGGGCCGAATTTGACACGTTTTCAGGATCCAAAAGGGATAACTTTTTCTACCTACATAATCCTTAACCCTTTACCTAAAGGATTCTATAACTTTTCCTACCTACATAATCCCTAACCCATTACCTAAAGGATTCTTGGGCTATAAATAGTCTCTACATCATTAGAAGAATTCATTCTACATTCCATCCACCATTCCATTCCACTCTCCATCCATCATTATACCACATTCCATCCCACACTCTACCACATTCCATTCTCCATCCATCATTCCATTCTCCATCCACCATTCCATCTTGTAAATATTCCACTACACAATCTTTGGAGACTTGTTCTTGAGTATTTTTCTTTTATTTCTTTTGCTTTGTTTATTTCAGTTCATGTATGGAGATTGTATTAGTTCTTAGTGTGACTATGGCTAGGAGCTAATTACTTTGTTAGGGATTTTCTTGTGATTCTCTTGAAACTCTTATTCATGAATTAATACATTAGTTGATTTCTTCTTCACTTAATTAAGATTTATTCAATAATTGTTTTGATTGCTTGATAATTAATTGATCACTAGTTATCATCACTTATATGCGTTCTAATCGAAATCCGAAAGGGGAGATTGTGAATATGATATAGTTGAATAAACATAGGTTTAAATCGTGGATGAAAGTACCCCGATACTTGTGTAGCTTAATGGGTTATTGCTCTTAATCCTCCTTTGTAGTCAATCTTGTCACCGAAAGGTAGAAGGGTTCTCCATTGGGGTTGAGTGTTTATATTACCTTAACAGGAGTATAAAACGGTCTAGTTAACCTACTATATTAACGTAGAAGAAGAAGAAGTCAGTCTAATTGTATTAAGGATTGAATAGAGTGGATAGTTGATGATCTTGGAAGCCCTAATTCTCCATCATAACTGATTTAAATTAAAGTATTTTCATAATTAGTTTATTTCCTGCATTATTAGTTTAGAATTCCAACTCAATTAACGTTAATCAAATAGAAACTAAAGCATAGATAATCGGTACTTGAAAACCAGTCCCTGAGGACGATATTCGGTCTTATCCAGACTATATTACTTGTCACGACACGTGCACTTGCGTTTAGTGTGTGCATAAATCGCACATCAGTTGCCAACATTGTTGTTGACATTCTCAGATAATGATATTTGTTGGGATGTTGTTCGTAACTGACTTTCGAAAAATCAGTTATATCTTCCCTATATTTATGGCATGTTTTTAATTGGAATTCAAACTTTTAAATAATTAGATCAAATTCCAAATTTTGATGTCTATCTTTTTATTCCATAATTTTAGGTGCAAGCATTTGAATACAATTCAAACACATAAAACCAAGGATTTTTGTTTACCAAGAGTATAAAATCTTCTTCATTGGTTCTTATTTTTAGCTTTTGTCTTTTCCGTAATAATAATAAAAAAAAAGGAAAATATCACATCACTCTTGGTTAAATCAACCCAAACTGATAGATTCATCACATCATTCTTCATCCAAAAACCCCAAAACCCATAAACCTTCAATACTCTCGTCTCCAATCTCACCATGGATACATAACCAATGTCCAGTAACTCCACTGACAACACACCAATGAGCACTAGTCCCCCACTGTGCTCGGCAATTGTTCTTAGCTCAGTACAAGAACCCTTAGAGATCAGCTATCCTGGGGATGACAATAACCCCATCGATGTGCATTCTACTTCAGATTTCTCCACACTAGGCAAGAGGACAAGTTCTTCCTGCCTGTTCGAGTAGTTATTCAGAGGACATGGATTATGGGATGTCTTCTAAAGAAACCCAGCGAGAACCTGAAGAATTTGTTGCTCCTGAAGAATCTGCTAATGTGCCACTGGAAACTGTTGCCTCTGAACATCAAGATGTTCCACTAGAAAGGGAATTTCATGATAAAACAGCTTTGAAACTATTCCTTCCAAGGGCAATTCCCAGATTTACAAGATCAAGTGTTGTCCCAGATGTTTCCCCAGATGTCACAACATCTCAGACAATATTTCAACCAACTTCTGAAGAGGCACATTCTCCTACCTTCCAACAGACCTCAAAAGAAACTTCAACACAATCCTCCTCCAGCAAAACAGAATCAGACTATGACCAAGAGGTATCTATTTTCTTAGAAAATTTTATTCTTAAGCTAGCTCTGATAATTGGGACTGGTACAAAAATAAAATCATTAGGTATGAAAATGTATTAGACATTGCCTCTTGCTCAGAATATGGCTTGGTAGATTTCTTAAAGAAAAGACAACTCCTAGGATCTGTCATAAATAAAGGACCTTATGTTGATAAAATAATCAGGTTGTTTTATGCTAATTTAGAATCTGTTGTAGAAGATACCAACTCAAAGAAATTTGGAAAAGTATATCTCTGTAACATAATGTATTATTTCACACATGTTGTTATAAACCAATGTATGAGATTAAATGATGAGGAGAATGATAGAGAAACAGACCCTGCAGTGGACAATAGAGATGAAGTAATTAAATATCTCACAAGAGGTATAATGCATAAGTGGATCTCTAGATGTCCAACTTCTAAACTGACAACTCTGTTTGTCACTCTACACAAAATTGCTATACACAATTGGCTTCCTTCTATGAATGAGTCAATTGTAACTTCAGAACAAGCCACCATGTTGTACAAAATTGGTAAAGGTTTGAGAGCTGATATGGGCAAAATAATCTTTCAGCAAGTTGTTAACTTGGCACAAAAAAATCAACTTCAATCCTACCTTTTCCGTCTTTAATATACAAAGTCCTAATTACACAAGGATTTCTACCTAAGAATGAGGACATATTGGGGAAAATCCAGAGTTGTACATAGTCAATAAAGCAGTTTTGAAGAGCAAAGACAGAGTCATTGATCTACCCTGGAAACTGAAAGTAGTATAAATGTTGGAAGAAATGTCACCAACATCTCTGACAACACTAAATCAGGACAATCTCCAATGTCCACTGAATAGCTTGTCAAACAAATTACAAAAATCAACACCAAATTTCTGAGGTTGATACTATGAGGGAGGCCCTGGTTCAAGCACGAGACCATCTCCTGCTACTTTTTTCTTCATAAAAAGGGGGAGATAATATTGCGGTTGTTGGTGAAGATGTTGTTGTTGCTCGTGAAACCGAGGGAGACAGAGAAAATAGTCAAAATACTGATGCAGGGGGAGCTGCTGAAAAAGGATAGAGGTTGTTGTTGATGCAGATCTGAAGTTATGAAAAAGTAGAAAGCGGCTGGAAGCTACTACAGATGCATGACATGCAAGAGAGATTTGCTATAAATGTATGCAAGTGCGATTTGCTATAAATGTATGGTTGTTGTTGAAATATGGAATGTTGGTTACTGTTTGATATTTGGGATGTAATGATCTGACAATTTTTGTTGCTGTTTTGAATTATGTAATTAAATTACTATGTTTTAGCATTTCTAATCCTATATGAATGACATATATATATGTGCCACTTGTATATGTTGTGTTTATATGCCAATCACATGTTAAGGAGGATCATTATTGAAATCATAGGTGTTGGGACAACATCTATGACATTGTCGTAAGTCACTTGCACATAATAGATTATGTTTTGTGAAGAAAGACAAAAAGGGGGAGAATGTTAATGTTGGGTTTGGTGTTGTGATATTTTTCCAACATATCATTGTTAGTACTAAGTTAAAATCAGAAATATTGGAACAAATGTCTTGACATTCGGACCAACATTCTGTAAAACAGTTTTACCTTACTTCACGGAACAAATGGAAATCTTGGAGATTTTCACCACGATGGTAAAATGACTTGGCAAGGAGTTTTGGAGCTGATGAAAAATGTGGGAAGACCAAGTCAAAGTTGTTGCTAAAAGCTTGGGGAACAAGTCCAAGAAGTTAGAGGATTTTTCTCCATAATCTTCTCCAACAAACCTTATCGGCTGTCCACCTTTCCCTCAACATCTACAACGATTCAATGAGCTTTTCAAGGAAGACCCTCTACTATAAATAGAGAGGCTGCATCAGTGAATCAATATCCAGAAAAAGTTAGAAAAATATATCAAGAGAGCTCTCCGATATATTCGTCTGAAAACTGGATCACAAGTGTTGTCTGAGCGTGTCGACAACATTTTGTCCAACATTATAATTGCTGCTCAGATTCTAGATTAGTTCTTTATTGAAGTGTCTATGTCTATTTAGGTAGATTTTTCAGGCAGAAGTCATCAGCGACTTCAACTTTGTAATTCCTTTTGTATTATCTTGTAATATTGTAAAAGAAGGAATTTATTCAATTGTATATAAATATATACAATACTTTTGGTCATTGACCGTCATAGATTATATAATCAATATAACCTATGTAAATATTAAACCTGTGTTCTTTATATTTCCGCTGCATTTACTCTTAAAGTTTTATGTTTTATCGAAGTGTTGTCACTTGTGTCAGACGATATTATCGCTGACATTTACAAACTGTATTAGCATTCAATTTTATTTTACTTTCAGTTTGTTTCTTACTGTTCCATAGTATACCCGAGACCTAACATTTTATATAGTTGAATTTTGTTTTAATATATCCGAGTGAAACTATGTATTGTTTAAAAGCAAGTCAATTACCATATAAACTATTTATCCCTCAGTCACATAGATGTCAAACTTACTACATAGTAGATAATAAGCATGATTTTTACGTATCTCTGTAAGAAAGCGAACTGAAGAGATATAAAACAAATTTTCTCATGAAAAAAGCTAACTAATATTAAAAAGAATAAAATTACCCGTCTGTTTGCAGATGGTGTTGAGGAGATACATGTTTTATTATATGAAAAAATAAGTAAATTGATAATTTCTTGGGAACCTTTTGTAAAATGGAGGACAAAAGACATAATTTGCCCATTTATAATAACTATCTATCTTAATCTTGATAATTTTAAACAGCATCAAAAGCATCTGTAACTACTATGTGAGATGTTTGTCAAACTTAACTGTAAATAATCAGACCCCACCCACGGCGAGAGCTTAGTGCACCGAACCGTCTTTTTTTTAATCATAAATTATCACATCTGTTATTCTAGAGTAGGGGTTGATTTTTATGTTTTAATTAACCCCTATGTGTCAATTTAATTAAGAAAAATGAAACTTAGGTTTCATCTTCATTAAATTCATGATAAGATTATAAGAGACAAAATTATTAAAACTATGTAAGCCATAACCTGCACAAGAGCAAGAAAAAATAAAGAAATGAACAAGTAGTCCTTTTTGTTGCTACAGGACTAAACTATATTACTAAAGTATTTTGAAAGTTCTAACAAAATAAAAATAAGAAATAAAAGTCTATAAAGAAATACTTTCTCACCAATTATTAGGAAAGGTATTGTACCTTTGTAGCTGAGAAGAAGAGCACACACCAAGCAACGGAATTCTTAAGAAAAAAAGGAAATGATTTAACATAGATGCTGAGTTGAAGATACATTCTTCATTGTACATTTTATAGAATCTGCCAAAGAGTTCTAATAACAGTTAGAAGCCAAAAGGAGTGTAAGAACGGTAGAGGAAACTCTTTAATTTTCAGTTACTTGTAATTAGAATTTAGAATTACTCATCCAATAAGAAGGCAAGTTACACAAATAAGGTTATTCAATATGATAACATTACCCGGTTTGTTTTTAATAAAAAAAAGGGTCACTTCAATTTTGTTTTAAAAAAATACGATAATAACATTAAAAAATGATGCCCCTTCTATATTTTCAGCCAAGAAGTTGTGGCATGTGGGTTATTGTCTCAATTATAGTGATGAACTTAAAATAATGTTTTGATTATTGACAAATTATGTATCTAGAGACAATCAAATACAAGAAAGATGTGGATGAGCCAGAAGTTCAAATAGATCTCCAAAGGAATTAGTAAAGCAGTCACAATAGAAGAAGAATTGCTCAGTCCTTAGAAGGAAGAACACGAGACTGTCGTAGAGAAATTGTTTCTTACTAACTCAGAGAACGAGACTGTCGTACTAACTCAGAGAATTGGAATTATTAACTCATTCCTAATTGACGTGAAGTTGGATTTCAGGTTATGAAAATTTACCATAAGTTGAACACGTGAAATTAGGCATTGGAGTAGGAGAAGGAAGTATACGCAAATAAGGAAGGAAGTAAATTCATATCAAATAAGAATAGGTTTTTCGGAGATTTATGAAACCAAGACTTGAACAGATTTGGACAATTGAAGCCGACAATCTTTCCTATATAAAAAACACGTCATAAAGTGTTGGCATTAGCAAGAATGATAAGTATAGGTTTTGATAATTGATAAAGTAAATGAACAAGGCGAATGAACCATGTCTGTGAAATTGATCTAGCCAACGGACAATGCAATACAAAGCTGAATGATTCAGACACAGAGCAGAAGTGAATGAACCAGGTCTACAAACATATTGCATAATAGACATAGATGCTAAACAGAGTTGAATGGAATAGATGCTTGAACCTGGTCCAAGAATGTATTTCTGCTCAGAGTTCTACCGTGAGTAGGATTTGTGTTTTATGGTAAGAACTTGACGTACAAGGCTGCAAGATTTCTTGCCATAATTATCAAGATACTTCAGAGTCCTACGAAGAAACTAAAGTCGCATTGAAGAGCCAGAACTCCAAGTCAACTCAAACCCTAACTCTCATATCAGGCCTTACCACATAGGGATAAAGTTCAACCGACTTAGTGCAACCTAAAGATATAAATATTCAAGTCCATCCATCAAGAAGATTCACGCACACACAAATAGAGAAAATCAGAATATTGAACAAATTTTGTCAAACATATTTATGATAATTCTGATTTCAAAAGTGCGACCAAGTACAACGAGGGAGATTGAAGAATCTGTTTTACAGAGTTTATATTTTACAGTTCTTGAGTCTAGATTCATGTATTAAAATTGTTATCGAATTGTACCTTATCAACTTTCATAGAAGCAATATTCATTGGTATAAATGTTAGTCAAATTCAACTTCAAATTGGAATAATTTGGAGTGAGCTCAACTATCTAGGGAGATTGTTGAGATATAATAGAGTTTAGTTTCTAGGTTACAGAGTTTGTAACTTGAATTTGCAAAGGTGCACGTTGTAGTGGAGTTTGGGTTAAATCTTATAGTGATGTAGGTCATAATTTTTCTACCCTTTGTCAGCTGGGTGGTTTCCATATGAAAATATTGTGTCGCTGCTTTTTTGTTCGTTATTATTCTGCAAACGCTGGCGTAAAATATGTAGAGTAACATGATTTATCCTATAGGCAAAAATTAGGTATCACGTAGAATATATATTTAGTCATGCAAAATATCAATTGGTATCAAAACATGTTTTCTTTTGAAGAGGCTAATACCTTAAGAGAAAAATGTGATGAATGTTGTACCACCAATCGGACACATTGAAGGACAATCACTTCAAAGGCCACCTCTGTTCAATGGATAATATTATACCTAGTGGAAAGCTCACATGGAGGATCATCTACATGAAGAAGATTATGAGTTATATGATAGGGTCATTGAAAGACCAAGATATCCTACCAAAAAGGGTGGTGATGGAACAGCAGTGAGAAAGGTGAGTACAATAAGACAGACTACAAGATACTAGGAAAGAATGCCAAGGCTAAGAACGTTCTGTTTATGGACTTGGACCAAATGAGTATAAAAGGATCTCTGGGTGTTGACACCCAATTTTGACCCTCCCGTCCAGCCATTAACCATAAAATTACACTAATTTTGCAAAATAATTTTTAGGATTTTTTATAATAAAATACAACAATAAAACATAAATACATGCATAAATAATTAATTTAATAATGACATCGCGTCTTACGTAGAGTTTCAAGCACTTAGAGTCCGCGCCCGCATTTATTAACTTTAAGCTTTGTCGTAATTCTTAATAAATGCATAAAATAAATAATTTAGCGATAACGTCGTGTCAGGTAGCATAGCCGCATTTATTAGTAATCATTTGTAATTTAAAATCAATTTTAATCTGATATATGCATTTAATAACACCGCATTTATAAAGCTTTAAACGATTCTTAAATATCATACTTGCATTTAGCATTTAAATAATTTAATCTAAACTCAATTCAATTTTAATTTAACTTCACAATAATGCATAATAATAAGTTTTTAAATAATAGCGCCACGGTCTAAAGTATTGAGCATTAATTAAATAGCACACCCGCATTTATTTATTATAACAATTAGACTAATGTAGCACCTAGATAATTATAATAAAGCACCTAATTAATTTAATCACATTTGTTAATTAATTAATTATAACACTAACCTAAAATTAATACCCAATACCTAATTAAAACTAGAATTAATTAACCTTACCAGGCCCAACCCGATCAGCCCGTCGACCCGCGACCCGCGAGGCCCACCCGCAAGCCCACACGCCCCTGCCCTCTATACCTTACCCTAAACGCCCCTCCCCCAAAGCCCATTCGTCCAACACAAAATCGACTCCATCGTCCTCAACAAAACCTAAAAAAACCAGCAACCCTAAAGAAAAACCATCGCCGCCATGCCTGGATTCTCGCCGGAGAATCCGGGGTTTCCCTTACCCACGCACACACGACCAGCTCACCCCTTACCATAACCAACACCCAAATCTTGCTTCAA
The DNA here is from genome assembly GCA_029844215.1 of Przewalskia tangutica. Taxonomy (NCBI): domain Eukaryota; kingdom Viridiplantae; phylum Streptophyta; class Magnoliopsida; order Solanales; family Solanaceae; genus Przewalskia; species Przewalskia tangutica. Next base: position 31,208,360 of record CM056732.1, read on the forward strand.
AATCAGCAGAAATCGCACACAATATCCTTCACAATCGGCACAAAATCGCACGAAATCAGGGGGGGATTTTCTTACTGAATCACTCAATCCGCCCTTATTTACTTACCAATTGCAGAACCCAAACCATGGCTATATAAGCACATGCAATAGGCATTTATAGGGGGGACAGAGAGGACAATAAGAGGAGAGAGCATATCTGATGAGAGCGAAAGGCGATCGATAACCTCGCAAAGATGTCGAACATAGGAGAGTCAGAACATCGATCGTCCAGGGCTCAGTAGAGAAGTAGCAAGAACACCGATTCAAAACCTCTTCTTCTTAGTCGCGGAAGTCAATCGCAAATCAGTGAGTATTCTCAATAACAAGCTCTACCTTTTCAATCGCATCGCAATAACCCGTCGGGTGGACCGACGACTTGATACGCTGCCTCGGGTCGCTGTCCGGAGAAGGTAAACTCACTTTCCTGTCGAATTTCGGTTCCTTATGCGAATTTATGTGCTTTCTGTTATATATTTCTTGATAAATTTGTTAACATCGTTATATAAGTGTTCGACATGTCTTAGTTTATCTTAGCAAGATTCTGATTTTCTAAGTTATCGATTAGGATTGATGTTTAATATACTAGGCTTATTATGCTGCTTAAATATGTGTCAGCAAAGGGATTGATGATAATCAGTTGGTTTGATGCAGTCTATATGTTTAGTTAACTGGTCATGCCCCCCAATGCATTATGTCCATCATGTTAGTCCAAACTGAATATAAGTCTTGGCCTGTATTAAGATTTGTTATTTCGGAAATGGAGTGCTGCTTTCATATGCATTCATTTAGTAGGCTAAATCTAAAGGTTATGTCGTGTCATTCCGAACCAATGAAGTGTTAATGCGACTGTCTTTTCATCTATTAAGTTTGTTCGGAGGAGGTGTGCACCCAGTTTGCTATCATACAGTCCCTGTTTGCATTTCATACCCAGATTGGGTCCTGTTTCCTTTAATGGGTGTGTATATTGACATAATATGATCTTAAATGCTTAGGTAGTCAGAGATGGTTTGGCATACGATTTGAATAGGTCTCACTCAGGAATGATATGTCCCTGTCTGTCAGTTTCTCTATGTTTGTCTGAGATCCTCATGCCCAATATGTCTAAATGTCATTATATCAAGTGTATAGAATAAATTGGATCTTGTATGACTATCATATCTTGAGTAATTCTGCACTTTTAGAGTGTTTTTCCGTAAAGGATCACATGTTCATTTCTTAGCTCTCGTGTCATGTGGTTATCCACTTGCCTATCTTGTATGTTTGGATGACAAAATACCTCCATATTAGCATGTGACATCTCTTAGGTTGTCTAGTTTATATCCTACTTGTTTGATTTGTTTAAAATGGTATTGACATTAGTGGTAAGCTCTCAGGGAAGCTAGCCTATGCCATGTTAAGTTGTATGCCCTGTTACCTCCCACATTTACCTGTAACTACCCCCCTTGTAGTAAGCAGGTATATAAGATACAACTTGGTATTAAGACTTGTTTAAGTAAGGAATTCCTACAAGAGTATTTTGTTCCCTGCTTAAAAGTGTACCTATGGACTACATATATTCAGGCTAAAACATGTCTAAAAGAATAAGAAGAAAAAATCCCCTGCTGATTGCCGTTCATACCCAAAGGCCTGCTGCCTAGGATCGATAATATCCTTTCATTTCTGCCTAAAAAACGATAAATGATTTAGAATTTATTGGCCTGTTGAACCTTTGTTTGCTGCGTGCACCCCTAACCCATCGCTTTCTTTGGTTGTTGCAAAGAATGCGCCATCTTATTCACTGATTTACACATTTTTATATGCTGATTACGTACAAATATAGATTATGTGTGTACAGATTTTATGATTCAAGTAATTAGGATATATACTAATCCTTATCTTCTTATTTTTTACATGAACCCCACGCATCGGAGCAAAAATGAAGAGTCTCATGGCGAGACTCATCGTGGCAAATTAGTACCCGCATCTATGTGCATCTCTCTATCCGCATCGGAATTCCAAAGCCGCAGGCGAAAGACATCGCCATTCCTCGAGTCCTTTAAATTATTTTCTACCCCGCCCCCCATTCATTTATTTATTGTAAATTAATTGTTTAACATTACTCTAGTCAATAGAACAGTTAGAACAATTAAACCTGGAATTAATAAATTAGCTAGTAGCTTGGCATTAGTTTAGCTCGCCATACATTGTTTAAGTCTTATCATTTAATATTTCCACTCCTATAATTGTTTAGGTAGCTACGATATATATTACTAAATCCTAGCATAAGAAACCTATTTTATACTAACTTTCTTATTAATATTCATATAGGAGAAATAGTAATAAACCCCTTGTATTCTAGGTATACTCCATAAACGTATCTTGTGCCATAATCAATATTTTTGCACTATAATCAGCTATGCAATATATATACCTTATTAAAGTATTTTATGAATAGATATTCTCATCCTAAACTAACCTTGGCTTTTGCGATAAATCTTACTGACTTTCTTTATTAACAATACATCTTATTTCTTACAAAGATTTTTTCTTAAATACCCTTCAAAAACATGCATTTTCTTAGTATAATAATTAACCCTAGGTTTGGCAGGACAACCGCAAGTTAGCGGATCTTAGAGGGTGCCTAACCCCTTCCCTCTAGATTAATAAAGAACCCTTACCCAGAATCTCATTAAGTTTAGCGCACTTAAAATGGAGTTAATGTTTTACTTGAACTAGTTAAACATTTAGGTGTCCTAATTCACCCAATTAATTAGGTGGCGACTCCGCGAACCCTTAGCATTCTAGCAACCCTTTAGCATTTTAGCACCCTTTTTAAAACTTTAGCATCTTTTGCAATTTTAGCACCTTTTAGCATTATTATTTATTTTCTAACACTTATTTGCATTTTAGCGGTTCGCTTATTTAAAAATGTCGCGGCGAAAAGGCGTGTGATAAATGCGACTCTGTGGGATTTTAGGTTCTTAACCACAAGACCTAGGGTTATTACTTGGCAATTATTTTGCATTTAATTTTTGTGTATTGTATTTTGTTTATTTTTGCTACCGCTTTCGCTTTCCTTAAACCGCATTCCGCTCATATTTCTTCCACTGAAAATTCACACAATCACACACCGCATGCGAGCGCTGGTGCATCAAGAAAATTCTTTCTTCAAAATCAAAATTTAGGAGAGTCGGTAATATACGTGGAGTGCCCGGTCTAACCGGTGGCGCGTAGCCTTCACTCGAGTTGTCCGCCGAACTCTTGCCCGTAAAAGCCAAATCTTAGAAACTTAAGATAGAGCTATACCACCCTTTATTTTAGGGCATGCATGCATTTACCTTAGGTGGGTCGGTCCTTGGCATCGACACCACAATTAGAAAGACACCAAACTTGTCGACGGGTTTCTCAACCCAACGGCCAACCAGCATATTATGTGTAGCGTGGCAATGACAAACAAATCCAAGCCCAATCATGACATGCTAAAATTGGGAAAAGTGCACCGTCATTTGGTCGTCATTTCCAACAAAAGCATTACAGTTGGACGGCTCGGACAAATCCATCATGACCTCGCATATGTGACGTTTAGGCCTACCTCTGGCATAAAGAGGTCCCCTGCATGTTAGGAAACGTTTGGATGTGCTATGTGCGATATATCTGCTACATACCTGCAAATTATGTGCTTTATGCTAACACCGTTTGTTGCATTTTAGAAAGATTTGTCATCTCCCCAAAAGGTCGATTTGTATTTGACTTAGCAATGGCGAGCATCAATATTTCACAAGATCAAAGGCACGGTCCAAATACGACCGATTCAAGGCATCTCGAGCGAACGAGTGAACTGTCTTGTTCCTATAGGCAAAGCAGTCTCGAAAGAAGAGCGATGACACCTTCTCAAACCGGGACAATGTAGAAAACTGCATGGCTGCAAATCCAAGCGCACTGCACGCAGATATCAAGGGACAAGGCGGCGAAGTCAAATGCGAATCGACCCCCCCCAAAACTCACAAATTTTCTTTGAGCGCAGGTTCTTCATATTAACAGGAGCGGAAAGTGCAATAGCCGAAATAGAAAATACGGCGAAAGGTTTCTTCGTATTAGCAGAAGCAGCAAAAGCAACAAAGGCAGAGGATGACAACAATCCAAAGTCCGCAGCAAAAGCAGCAGCAGCGAGCATCAACAATCGGCGGTCAAAGTTCAAAATTCGCAACAAAACCTAGCGCATCAACTAGGGCATAAAGTCAAATTGGCAACCAATGCATCACACCCAACAAAGGCATCATGGCAATTCGTCAGTTGCAGCATTTAGCATGTCCATGCAAGGACGACATCTCAGTATTCATCTGGCGTAGCAGGGACAACATCTCTACCCATAAAATTGCACTTCTCGTATGTGTTTATCATTTCATTTAAACAGGTATACACTAATGTTTTCAAGCTTGGGAGCATTTATCCTATAGGACAGCAGCAACACGTCCAGGCAACGACGTTATCAGCATTATGTCCAGGCGACGACATATATCCGACTCGGGCCATACCAAATCGACAATCTTAAGGACTTCGCCAAAGGACACCGACAAATATGATTCCATACGCTCGAGAGATAGAGGCACCGATAATCAATCGAATTCAAAAGTCCGCAACAAATTATAGCACATCACGGCCTAGAGTCAAATTGCAACTCATGCAGTGCACAAACGCACAACAAAGACATCATGACAATCCACATGGTTCACGAATGCATCACAACAAAGGCATCATGGCAATTCGTCAGTGGCAGCATCTAGCATGTCCGCCCAAGGACAACATCTCAGCATTCACAACACCCCACATATCATACAGGGAAGACATCCTTATTCACATAATTGCATTTCTCATATATTTATCATTTTGTTTTACCAGTTATACACTAATTTTTCTCAAGCTCAGCTTGCAGGAGCATTTATTATACAGGAGCATCAACAACACGTCCGAAAACGACGCCAAGTCCAAAAACGACACCACGTCCGAAAACGACGTCGAGTCCGAAAACGACTCCCAGTCCGAAAACGACACCACGTCCAAAAACGACGTCGAGTCCGAAAACGACTCCGAGTCCGAAAACGACGCCACGTCCGAAAACGACATCGAGTCCGAAAACGACTCCGAGTCCGAAAACGACTCCGCGTCCGAAAACGACGCCACGTCCGAAAACGACGCTAAGTCCGAAAACGACTCCACGTCCGAAAACGACGACAAGTCCGAAAACGACGACAAGTCTGAAAACGACGCCAAGTCCAAAACGACGCCAAGTCTGAAAACGACGCCAAGTCCGAAAACGACGCCATCATCAACATATCACATCTACGCAGGGACGATTTTCTCTGTTCTCAAAACTGCATTTTTCTCATTTCATGCTTTATTATTATTCTGTCTTAGCAGTTATGCACTCACTCCTTCTTGAGCTTTAGTCTACAGGGGCAGCAGCAACACAACGACGTTATCAGCACAGCAAGTCTACGCAACGACGCCAGCAGCAACACGTCCATGCAACGACGTTATCAGCACAGCAAGTCTACGCAACGACGCCAGCAGCAACACGTCCAGGCAACGACGTTATCAGCACAGCAAGTCTACGCAACGACGCCAGCAGCAACACGTCCAGGCAACGACGTTATCAGCACAGCAAGTCCGAAAACGACGCCATCATCAGCATATCGCATCTACACAGGGACGACTTTCTCTGTTCTCAAAATTGCATTTTTCTCATTCATGCTTTATTATTCTGTCTTAGCAGTTATGCACTAACTCTTTCTTGAGCTTTAGTCTACAGGGACAGTTGCAGCAAGGACAACGTATCCGCATTCACAATCGCAACACGTCCGTGCAAGGGCGAAATCACAGCATTTGCAGCATCGCATCAACACAGCAGGCATCGCATTTTGCAGGATAACCTTTTCTACTCACAGTTGCATTACTTTTAAAATTATCCACCATCATTTTTGTCTTAACATGTATGCAATAACCGTTTGTTCAAGTCTTAGCATGCGAGAGCGGAGCACAACGTGGATTTTCTCTACAATAACCGGCAATCTGTTGGGCCAACCTTCCCAATGATCGCGAAGCGCCTCAGCGTCAGTCCACTCGCCCACATCACCGTAGAACCCAAAGACCACAAGCCATAGCAAGACACCCGAGTTCAAGCCGCTTATTTTCTTTTACTTTTTGCACATAGCCCAAAGGTCATCATAACTCGACACGGGGCCTTTAAGTCCGCGTTAGCCCGCCAGTGTTTTGACCATGGTAGCCCGGTGTCGTCATAACTCGACACCGGGACGATCTTTAGTCCGCGTTAGCCCGCCTTTAGTGTTTAGACTGGTAACCCAAAGGTCGCCATAACTCGACATCGACGCTTTTTGATTTTTTGCGTCAGCCTTGTCAACCTGCCCAGCATTTTGCAATTCTGAAGATCGAGACAAAATTGGCTATGAGTCAACGTCTTTGTCCGAAGATTCTTCCATCATCTCCATACAAAGAGGGACATCTGTTGACACCCAATTTTGACCCTCCTGTCCAGCCATTAACCATAAAATTACACTAATTTTGTAAAATAATTTTTAGGATTTTTTATAATAAAATACAACAATAAAACATAAATTCATGCATAAATAATTAATTTAATAATGACATCGCGTCTTACGTAGAGTTTCAAGCACTTAGAGTCCCGCGCCCGCATTTATTAACTTTAAGCTTTGTCGTAATTCTTAATAAATGCATAAAATAAATAATTTAGCGATAACATCGTGTCAGGTAGCATAGCCGCATTTATTAGTAATCATTTGTAATTTAAAATCAATTTTAATCTGATATATGCATTTAATAACACCGCATTTATAAAGCTTTAAACGATTCTTAAATATCATACTTGCATTTAGCATTTAAATAATTTAATCTAAACTCAATTCAATTTTAATTTAACTTCACAATAATGCATAATAATAAGTTTTTAAATAATAGCATACGGTCTAAAGTATTGAGCATTAATTAAATAGCACACCCGCATTTATTTATTATAACAATTAGACTAATGTAGCACCTAGATAATTATAATAAAGCACCTAATTAATTTAATCACATTTGTTAATTAATTAATTATAACACTAACCTAAAATTAATACCCAATACCTAATTAAAACTAGAATTAATTAACCTTACCAGGCCCAACCCGATCAGCCCGTCGACCCGCGACCCGCGAGGCCCACCCGCAAGCCCACACGCCCCTGCCCTCTATACCTTACCCTAAACGCCCCTCCCCCAAAGCCCATTCGTCCAACACAAAATCGACTCCATCGTCCTCAACAAAACCTAAAAAAACCAGCAACCCTAAAGAAAAACCATCGCCGCCATGCCTGGATTCTCGCCGGAGAATCCGGGGTTTCCCTTACCCACGCACACACGACCAGCTCACCCCTTACCATAACCAACACCCAAATCTTGCTTCAAAATCAGCAGAAATCGCACACAATATCCTTCACACCGCACAAAATCGCACGAAATCGTGGGGATTTTCATCGAATCACTCAATCCGCCCTTATTTACTTACCAATTGCAGAACCCAAACCATGGCTATATAAGCACATGCAATAGGCATTTATAGGGGGGACAGAGAGGACAATAAGAGGAGAGAGCATATACAGTAGAGCAGAAAGGCGATCGATAACTCTTGGCGATGTCGAACATGAGAGTCGAACATCGATCGTCGTGGCTCGAGAGAAGTAGCAAGAACACCGATTCAAAACCTCTTCTTCTTAGTCGCGGAAGTCAATCGCAAATCAGTGAGTATTCTCAATAACAAGCTCTACCTTTTCAATCGCATCGCAATAACCCGTCGGGTGGACCGACGACTTGATACGCTGCCTCGGGTCGCTGTCCGGAGAAGGTAAACTCACTTTCCTGTCGAATTTCGGTTCCTTATGCGAATTTATGTGCTTTCTGTTATATATTTCTTGATAAATTTGTTAACATCGTTATATAAGTGTTCGACATGTCTTAGTTTATCTTAGCAAGATTCTGATTTTCTAAGTTATCGATTAGGATTGATGTTTAATATACTAAGGCTTATTATGCTGCTTAAATATGTGTCGGCAAAGGGATTGATGATAATCAGTTGGTTTGATGCAGTCTATATGTTTAGTTAACTGGTCATGCCCCCCAATGCATTGTGTCCATCATGGTAGTCCAAACTGAATATAAGTCTTGGCCTGTTGTATTAAGATTTGTTATTTCTGGGCAATTGGAGTGCTGCTTTCATATGCATTCATTTAGTAGGAAGCTAAATCTAAAGGTTATGTCGTGTCATTCCGAACCAATGAAGTGTTAATGCGACTGTCTTTTCATCTATTAAGTTTGTTCAGAGGAGGTGTGCACCCGGTTGCTATCATACAATCCCTGTTTGCATTTCATACCCAGATTGGGTCCTGTTTCCTTTAATGGGTGTGTATATTGACATAATATGATCTTAAATGCTTAGGTAGTCAGAGATGGTTTGGCATACGATTTGAATAGGTCTCACTCAGGAATGATATGTCCCCTGTCTGTCAGTTTCTCTATGTTTGTCTGAGATCCTCATGCCCAATATGTCTAAATGTCATTATATCAAGTGTATAGAATAAATTGGATCTTGTATGACTATCATATACTGAGTAATTCTGTACCCTTTAGAGTGTTTTTCCGTAAAAGGATCACATGTTCATTTCCTTAGCTCTCGTGTCTACAGGGTTATCCACTTGCCTATCTTGTATGTTTGGATGACAAAATACCTCCATATTAGCATGTGACATCTCTTAGGTTGTCTAGTTTATATCCTACTTGTTTGATTTGTTTAAAATGGTATTGACATTAGTGGTAAGCTCTCAGGGAAGCTAGCCTATGCCATGTTAAGTTGTATGCCCTGTTACCTCCCACATTTACCTGTAACTACCCCCCTTGTAGTAAGCAGGTATATAAGATACAACTTGGTATTAAGACTTGTTTAAGTAAGGAATTCCTACAAGAGTATTTTGTTCCCTGCTTAAAAGTGTACCTATGGACTACATATATTCAGGCTAAAACATGTCTAAAAGAATAAGAAGAAAAAATCCCCTGCTGATTGCCGTTCATACCCAAAGGCCTGCTGCCTAGGATCGATAATATCCTTTCATTTCTGCCTAAAAAACGATAAATGATTTAGAATTTATTGGCCTGTTGAACCTTTGTTTGCCTGCTGCGTGCACCCCTAACCCACTGTTTGCTGGTTGTTGCAGCAGCTGCGCCATCTTATTCACTGATTTACACATTTTTATATGCTGATTACGTACAAATATAGATTATGTGTGTACAGATTTTATGATTCAAGTAATTAGGATATATACTAATCCTTATCTTCTTATTTTTTACATGAACCCCACGCATCGGAGCAAAAATGAAGAGTCTCATGGCGAGACTCATCGTGGCAAATTAGTACCCGCATCTATGTGCATCTCTCTATCCGCATCGGAATTCCAACGCCCCCGGCCAAACACAGCGCCATTCCTCGAGTCCTTTAAATTATTTTCTACCCCCCCCCCCCATTCATTTATTTATTGTAAATTAATTGTTTAACATTACTCTAGTCAATAGAACAGTTAGAACAATTAAACCTGGAATTAATAAATTAGCTAGTAGCTTGGCATTAGTTTAGCTCGCCATACATTGTTTAAGTCTTATCATTTAATATTTCCACTCCTATAATTGTTTAGGTAGCTACGATATATATTACTAAATCCTAGCATAAGAAACCTATTTTATACTAACTTTCTTATTAATATTCATATAGAGAAATAGTAATAAACCCTTGTATTCTAGGTATACTCCATAAACGTATCTTGTGCCATAATCAATATTTTTGCACTATAATCAGGCTATGCAATATATATACCTTATTAAAGTATTTTATGAATAGATATTCTCATCTGAAACTAACCTTGGCTTTTGCAGATAAATCTTACAGCTTTCTTTTATTAAGAATACATCTTATTTCTTACAAAGATTTTTTCTTAAATACCCTTCAAAAACATGCATTTTCTTAGTATAATAATTAACCCTAGGTTTGGCAGGACAACCGCAAGTTAGCGGATCTTAGAGGGTGCCTAACCCCTTCCCTCTAGATTAATAAAGAACCCTTACCCAGAATCTCATTAAGTTTAGCAGACCCTTAAAATGGAGTTAATGTTTTACTTCAAACTAGTTAAACATTTAGGTGTCCTAATTCACCCAATTAATTAGGTGGCGACTCCGCGAACCCTTAGCATTCTAGCAACCCTTTAGCATTTTAGCACCCTTTTTAAAACTTTAGCATCTTTTGCAATTTTAGCACCTTTTAGCATTATTATTTATTTTCTAACATTTTTGCATTTTTAAGCAGGGTTCGCTTATTTAAAAATGCCGCGGCCGAAAAGGGGCGTGACACTGGGTATACTACGACTAAACAAATTCGGGGTGCTCTAAAAAATGCTCATGAAGGTACAAGTCAAGTAAGAAATTTCAGGAAGGTCATGCTCTCTACTGATTATGAAAACTTCAAGATGAAACCTAGAGAAACAATTGCTGAGATATTCACTAGATATACCTCCATCGTGAATGAGTTGACATTGTTTGGAAAGATCATTACCACTGAGGACTTATTGGATAAAATTTTGAGGACTACCAAAGAACTTCAAGATGAAGGTTACTGCAATCCGGGAGGCCAAGAACATAGAAAATATATCACTTGATGAACTCGTTGGTAACCTGAAGACATATGAAATAGACATGTGAAATTCTAAAAATGAAGAAGAAAGTACGGGAAGATCTCTTGCGCTTAAGACCTCTGAAACTAAATATGAAGAAGAGATGACCTTAATCACCAGAAACTTCAAAAAGTTCCTTAAAAAGGAAATAATATGGCAGCAGCGGAAAAAAAATGGAAGAGGTTCTGATAAGTCCCAGGTCAGAGGATGCTTTAAGTGTGATAAACTTGATCACATGATCAAGATTATACATTATAGGAAATTAAGTGGAGGAAAAACAGAGCAGAAACGGAAAAAAAGAAGGAACAGATCCATGACAAGAAGGTAAATGAGACCGCAAAGGCTATGGTGGTTGCTTGGGGATCGGATGATGAAAATAATCATTCTGCTCTTGTGGCCATTAAAGACTGTGGTTCTGATAGCGAGAAGTACACCAAGGTATATAAGGAGAACTTCCAGGTAAGTGCTCTTGAATTAAAATGTCACGACCCAAATCGGAGGGCCACGACGGGCGCCAGGATCCCACCTGCCGGGTACCACTAATCAACACAATCAACACCTAACCATAAATATACACAGACTAAGCAAAAAAGGTTATGAAAGCTTTTAACTAGAAAATTGACTTATACATATATACATACACATGCCAAGGCCGACGAGGCCATACAAAACTACTATAAACATGACACATGTCTACAAGCCTCTAAAGAGTATACGACATCAAAATATCATACTAAGACTAGACTGCAACTCTAGAACAAATGGAGTGCTCCAACATCAGCTAAACCAACAACTTACCAGCGTGAACCAACATTCTTATTAACTGAACATGCGGGCATGAAACGCAATGTCCCTCAGCAAAAGGAACGTCAGTACGACTGATGTACTGAGTATGTTAGGCATAATGAATAACATAACAGAGATGTATCATACGCTGAAACAGGAACAACTGACCAACATTTATTGCCTCTGAGGGCAATAATGAATATGTCTAAATGTTATGCATGATGTAGTATGCACATACCTCGGCCTCACCGGGCAATCTTTCTTATCATAACAGCCTCTGGGGGCATCATTTCATTATCGGCCTCTGTGGGAATAATCTTTCTAAATGTCATGCATGATGTAAATGCGGTATACATATATATATATTGGTCACACAAGGAGTCTTCCTGTCCATAACCGCCTCTGTGGGCATCTGGTTATATCGGCCACACATGGGCATCGATTTATGTTGGTCTCTTCGGGCTCTTTTGTTATAATCTGTACCAGCTGAAGGTGGTGTGCGTATATAACGCCTTCCCTTTCCCCGTATCCTCTACATATATACAATATTTACCATATAGTAGGGTGCGTAGCACAAGTGGTCACGGTAATAAATGAGTATGATGTAAATGAAAATGCATGAATGGTAATACCATGTTCCAATTTCAACGGGTGACATATTACCTTTGACGACATTGTGATCTCATTATCAACTTTTTCATATGACTCTTTAAGGACTTAGAAATAATTTAGACATGTTTTTAGCATAGGAATCAATAACATGATTATTCTTAACTTCTAGGAGTAGAATAAATTATGGAGCAGTACCACAGTTATATTTCATACTTAGAACATGCCAAAAGAAAGAATTAATTTGCCTTCACATACCTTCGTTTCGCTAAACTGGAAGAAAATATCGTTGCTTGGCAGGAAATACCAAATTGTTGCTGGCCGAAGCACCTTATTTCTATCACTGCTATGTACTCTCTTCCTTTTTTCCAACTCAAAGCAAACTGAAAAGTACTGTCCTAACTCTTAATATAAAACTTCCCCACCAAGCAGTTCTATCTTTCTAATTAAAAGCATTTAGCCACATTATTAGCATCGGCTAACTCATCATTTTGCATTTCCAAAAAAAAAGGGTATCCACTTCCTGCTTTAGTTCGAAAGCAAGCTGGCAACGCAATCAATTTCTATACCTATTCTAATATTGAAATATGAGTTGGTGTCTTTTTTTTTGAAAAAGAAAGTCTTCACAGGAATTTATAGATAGACCACAATTTTCCCACATCCCCATACTAATTTCCCACGTTACCAGCTAGTCTCAAATGATGCCACATAGTAATTTATGCAACTTAGTCACTTAAGGGGATTAATTTTCACCTTACCCGTCCCAATCTCCTTTAAACTGGTCCCCTTTATTTAAAAACAAATGACATGTCTCTGTATAATTTATCAATCACACATATAATTAATTAATTATATATATAATTAATAAATCTCGTGATCTCAATTCACTTAAATTTTGATGACTTATAAATTCTCATATACTCAATGTCATAATTCTAGTAATATGACACTAGTCCGTAACCTCCTTATGCGCATACCAAATTTATTCTCGATCCCCGTCATCACACTTGTTGTGTACAATATTATTTCGAGGTCACATCTTTTTGTAAACTAATTTCCTTATTAGCATACGTAAATATAACATACACACATGCTCTATGTCACTGATTATGTTTAGTACAATATAGGAAGCCCTTCTTTGAGTGAGAGCTTCTAGAATGCCATTCATTTCGCAATAAGAAACTTTTCCGCTGCGAGACCTGTCAAGTTCCCACTTGATCCTGCAAGTCTATAGTCTATACTTCTTGCTTTGATGGCAATCGTTGGTCGCTTGCTTGATTGGAAGGACTGATGCAATTATACCTTTCCTGTTCTAGCTACTACTTACTATTAGTCTACTTTCCTACGTTAAAGTGCTCAAATTATTATCCAAAATTACGAGGCGTTACAATCTTCCCTCCTTAGAAACATTCGTCCTCGAATGTTTGGGTGATATATAACATAGATCACTACATCAGACTTCTCATGGTCCTCAAGCATTGATTACAATCTTAGGAATTGGAATTTAACTCATGTTTCTCCTGGAACCTAAGCGTTGGTCTGAAATAAGTGCGGATGTTTGTGCATCATTTCTTTTTCCACCTCCCACGTCATCTTTTCCATATTACTACTTTGCCACAAGACCTTCACAGAAGCTATTTCCTTCGTCCTCAGTTTGGGGACTTGTCGATTCTAGGATATCAACCGGAATCTCTTCATATGACAGATTCTCTGTAACCTGCACATCCTCAATCAGTACAATTCGATAAAGATCTCTAACACATGCTCTCAACATGGACATATGGAAAACCGGATGAACAAACTCCAATTTTGAAGGTAAGTCCAATTCGTAAGCTACTTGACCAATATGTCGAACTATGCGATATGGTCCAATATATCTTGGACTCAGCTTTCCCTTCTTTCCGAATCTCTTTACTCCCTTCATAGGCGAAATCTTCAAGAATACCCAATCATGTACCTGGAATTCTAAGTTTCGTCGTCGCACATCTGAATATGAATGCTGACGACTCTGAGCCGTCAACAGTCGCTCTTGGATAAGCTTTACCTTTTCTATGGCTTGATGCACTAAGACATGTCCAAATAACTCTGATTCGCCCACCTCGAACCATCTAATAGGAGATCTACACTTCCGTCCGTACAAAGCCTCATATGTGCCATTTTAATATTACTGTGATAGTTGTTATTGTACGCAAATTCAATAATGGGTAAATGATCATCCCAGCTTCCCTGATAGTCTAACACACAAGCTCGTAACATGTTCTCAAGCGTCTGAATCATTCGTCGGCCTGACCGTCTGTCGGTGGATGGAAAGTCGTACTTAAATTAATTTGGGTGTCTAACCGCTTCAAACGACTTCGTAAGTTAGGTAAAGAGCGCTTGGTCGGATATAATAAAGCAGTACACCATGTAATCGCACAATCTCCTTAATATATAACTCCACGTAGTCCTCAGCTGTGTAGGTAATTTTCACCGGCAAGAAATGAGCTGATTTGGTCAGTATGTCAATGATCATCCAAATAGAATCAAACTTCCGGAGAGAACAAGGTAATCCCGTAATGAAATCCATATTAATCAATCTCCATTTCTACATCGGGATCTCAATATTCTGAGTCAAGCCACCGGGCTTTTGGTGCTCTATTTTTACTTGCTGACAATTAAGACACTGACCCACCAACTTCGCAATGTTCCTCTTCATGTCGTCCTACCAATACATATCTTTTGAGATCATAATACATCTTAGTAGATCCATGGTGAATGGAATATTGTGAACAATGGACATCCGTCGTAATCTTGTCTCGTAATCCTGCTATATTCGGAATACACAAATAGACAATGTCATTAAATCTAAAGTGCGTGTATCATCGCAGTTAACTCTCATTCATGGTCAGAAAAGAATCTTTTTTTTGTACCTTCTCACTACTCGTAATTATAAACAACTTCATTTCTTTTGACACTTGTTCACTCATTTTCTTACTTGTCGTACTCTTTATAATTCCAAAATATTTTGGTATACATACGTAATATCAAACATTTCTCTCGATTCCAATCCTTGGCGTTATTACCCCTTAAGGGATGAATCGTTAACTTATTCATTTATTCAGTATGTAGAAGACTGAAGAATTGCATTACATGACATTGACTTATTATCTCCAAACCTGGTCATTATACTTCGATTCAAATTCTTCCACTTGCATTATGGCCAACTTGTAATATGACATTAGTCCGTAACCTCCTTATGGCATACCAAATTTATTCTCGATCCCCGTCATCACACTTGTTGTGTCCAAAATTATTTGGAGGTCACATCCTTTTGTAAACTAATTTCCTTATTAGCATACATATATATAACATACACTTTCCGGGGTCCGGATCTACTTGCCTACGTTAAAGTGCTCAAATTATTATCCAAAATTACGAGGCGTTACATAAAAGATAAGCTAGATCTTTTCTCCAAGAAGAGGCTCATGTCTTTGATGTTTACCTTAATTGATGAATATCAGAATATGAGCACTGAAGGAGTAACTGGTAGATGCCGAAAGTAGAAAAAGACAGAATAGGAAAACAATTCTGTAAAAGAACAAGTTGCTTAATTTGATTCATGTATAATGGTACTACAGTCTGAAGTTCTATCGCTAACTCTTAAAAATGAAAATGGTGAAATCAGTAGTAGACAACTCAGAGCTGAAGCTAAACTAAAAAGGTAAGGAAAGAGTTGTATCTTGAAAAGAGATGTCCAAAGAAGTGAGTATAAGACTCATTAAAGTTGAGTTTGATCTAGAAAGAGCTAATCAATGGACTCAATCTTCTCAATTGGTCTCAAATTTCACCAGTCTGACACAGAATATAACCATAGGTTTAGGGTACGATAGAACTGTAAATGAAGGATATGATGAAGGAAAGTTGTGTACTCTATGTGGGAAGACTGCTCATCTAAAAATTGTCTAATAAGTCTAAAAAGGAAAGGAAACTGGAAATAACTAACCAAAACACCAAACCTGCAAATAGGGATTGAACATGCGCGGAGAACATCTTTACAAGCACGCTGCAAGAATGAAAAAAGAAAGAATTGATGCATCCCATTATCCAACGAAAAGGACCCAAGCTCGCATGGATTCCTAAAACTTACCTCTAATTTTTTAGGCAAAACTAATTGATGAATGATTCTTTGTCACTCCATACAACAAAATCTAAACAAATTTTTGTCTACTCTCAGGCCTAGAAAGGGAAATAGCAACGCTTGCAATTGAAAGGAAGGAATCCATGTTGACAGGGGAACTTATGCTAAAACTCTATCAAAATAGGTTTACTAATCTGTCTCCTCAATGGAAAGATGCATAACTTAATTCCCAGAAGAAGTCTAATACACTTGAAAGTCCTAAACTTAGAAAGAAATCTATTTTGTCTAAGATAGGTTGAATACTGAGAATAATTGTGATTGCACTAGTATTTCTCTATGAATAGTTAGAATATGTTCATATCATGAAATGAGTGCTTCAATTGAATAATATTCTGTTAAGTCTTATACATTCTATTGTATGTCCTATTGGTACCACTATAGAGATTTATCTCATAAAAGGTATAACGAATATTGAATGTCATATTAAATGGTCTGCATGATGTGAATGAAAATAAGTTCACCGAGTGTTGAGGTATGTACACTATCTCTATAATTTAAAATAAATATACGAAATTAACATTTCCCATCGTATATGTAAGTGTGTCACCAAAGACTGTGTACAACTGTCATTATACTTGAAAAAATCCTCATATAGTGACTTTCCTTTGAAAAGAGGCAACCATCAATCAGGTCTCTTCCCAATACGTATACACGATCCAAAACTCCCTAAAACAAGCAACTCTTCGATGTCCAATCACTCGGTCTTTCTCTTTGATATAAAACCACTTATTTACTCTCCTTGTAAACTTCCACCTCTCAGAAAAGCTTCAAATTGAGTCCAAACCACTCCTGAAATTCAAAATATCTAAAACCACCCTCTTCAAAACTAAAAATGAAATGCCCAGCCTCAACCATCACTTCTTCTCAAAAATCCTAAACCACCTCTCAAAGCCACTCAAAATCCTACCACTGCTGAAACACCTACTAATGTCACACCCATTGCACCACACATCTTAACCAGACCCAAATTACAAAGAGAATCAATGCCAGAGCCGGTCGAAGAGATGAGCCTATCTGCTATAATTACTTTGATTTTACCCATCTCTAGTAGATTTTTTTTACCACTGGCGTTCTGCACCCCCGATGATTTATTTGAAGTACAAGGAGAAGAAATGAATAGCTTGACCTATAGAATGTCTAAATTGCTATGAGCATACTATACAAGACCACTCGAATATGTAAACCAAGTTAAATTCCAAAAGTTGTAATTATCGACGAATCAGGGGTAGCTCATGGGGGATGAAACACAGAGAATTGAAGAGGATTTGTGGGGTGAGACTGAGAAAATTGGAATCAATTTTACGGCACAACTTGCGAGATAAGACATTCCGATAGGAATAAGTTATGAATGTAAAGATAAAGGCTAGAAGGGGCTTTCAGCAAAATGATAGTTAGACATATATATTAGTAGATTGAAAGGATTTGGAGCCCACACCTAACGTAGTAATAGAGTATGTGATATGCTTCTTTCTCCTAACTGAATATGTTAGATTGATCACGAAACTATGGTATCATGTTACCCCGATGGTTGTGTAGAAGTCCAAGCTTGTGAGAGAATTGTAAGATGAAGATAAGTTAAAAGGGGAGATGTAGAAACCCTTATCAGAATGTTCAGTAACCCATAAAAATCTGCATATTTCATGATGACCTTCATCGATTACAATGGGGGATATGTGATGTGCGTGCGATCCAAATTTTAACACCTTGCCTAAGGATAGATTATGGATGCTCCCAGGATACCATTAATAAGTATAGGTTACCACAATCAAATTGTGTGAACATTGACCATTATATGTTTAAGGAGATCAAATAAAGTGACGTATCCTATGTCATTTATAAGAATTGGATTGTTCAAGTTAGTAGGTACTAACACAAACCTCTCGTCCATTCGTAAATGAGCCATACCATTTATCATTGAGAGTTATATGTATTGATGTTAGTAAGCTAAAGAATACTATAGGTATTGGGCTGGTGATATCTTCGGACTGTTATGCTACATGACATAATTCTAAATAACCTCTGTATAAGAATAGTCTGTTGGTGATAGTGACGATGAGGACTATAGGACAATTAAAAAATAGTTGTAAAAAAGTGAAAATAATTGTTAGTGAGCGCATATGTAATTGTTTGATGAAGTATCGAGGCATAAATGTCTTCCGCCTAATAACGGACATACAGAAGAATTACAACAATGAAAGATAGAAGTGAATGAGATTGTAGTTATGTCGGTCTCACAAAGGTGTGATTACTCCAGAATAACGTAAGAATAAGTGGTAGAGAAGGGACAATAAGGATTTTTAGGCTAGATGTGGCAGACCTTCGGTACTTAGGAAGATATATGAGAAGCCCTTTGAGACAAGAGACACCCCAAGGTAACTCAAAATGGAAATATAAAGGGGAAGCGATTGAGTAATCAGTTGATGGGAGACTTAATTATGACTAAGGAATTGAGACTCAAACGATTTACCAGATCATGTAAAATTATGAATTAGATTTGAATGTGTGAAGCATTGATTACAAACATGCATAGCCATGACTCTTAGAAAGTATGTAAATAGAAACAAAGTGAGTAGAGCTCGATATAAGAATATAAAGAGGTGAAAAAGTGCCAATGAACCTAAGTATACAAGATAGATGTTAAAGAGATATGTTCTAAGGTAATTATGGGAGAATGAAGATAAGGTGACGAGCAGATATGGATGATTACGAGTGTTTTTAATTGACTAAAGTATTCTACGATATAAATAAAATAAATGTCTTACAACTTAATGAGAACAAGGAAATATTTTCCTGAGGTGTCATTGGCGAAAAGTCTTAGCTATGAGGAAAGTAAAAAGGTTTTAGTCTAAGTACAATGATCGGATTTGGATATAGTAGAACAACATCCTGTAACGTCAATATCCGTCCAAATCTTACCCAATTAGGGAATAAGTTAATGACTCGTCATCTATAAGATATTTACATGAAGGATTGGAATCGGGGGAAATGTTTGAGATTATATATATACTAGAATGAATAAGAATACGAAAAACTAGTATGTGCATGTGACAAGTATCAAAAAGAAGAAAAGAAAGGAAATTGTTTATGATCATAGTAATGACAAAGTGCAAAAAGGGTATTTTTGAACCACAATTTAGAATTAATCGCAATGCACACATTTGGATAAAATGGAGCTAAGTTGACAATAGAGGTGATGGCTTAGGTATAAGGATCTTAATATAGATTCTTATACCATTTTGATAAAGTTAACATCGTAGCCAGTACAACCAGCCATGTGTCTACACGTGAACTGACAAACTTGGAGGTTAAAGAAAGGAGTTAGCCCAAGGAAATACATCAGTTATCTAAGTGAGAGTTTGATTGATGGAATCAGATAATGATAACAATATGATTCGGATTATTGCAGAATTCATCTTTATAAGGGAATATAAGGAATGTTAGAATGAAAGTCCCATTGGTAGGAAGAGTCAAAGAGGGTATTCATCAAAAGAAAATCACAACCTTCAAGTTTAAGGGAAATCGGGTCCTTGGGTACCATGACCATTTGAGATACATGACAAGATTACGATAAGGGTCCATTATTCACAATAATCTATCCATCCACGATCTACTAAGATATATCATGACGATAAAGGGATGTATTGATGGAATGATATGAACATTAACCTTACAAAGGTAGTAGTTAGTGTAAAGTTATCATAACTAAATAATGAACACCTGAAGCCCCGTGGGTTGATTCAGAACATTGAGAACCATATGTGAAAATGGAAAAATGACTAGTATTGACTTCATTAAGGGTTTACCTCACTCTTATCATAATTTTAATTGTTGATAGGCTGACTGACCAACTAACTTCTTGACGGTATTAACTACTTACACTGCCGAGGACTATGCGAAGTTGTACTTTAAGAAGATGGTTCCCTTCACGATGTCTATGGTTCTATGACATTAGGCACAAATGCTCCGTTTACAACTAATTTCTAGAGATCATTTTCAAATGGAATTGGGCACTTAAGTTAGTCCCACCATCGGATAGGCGGACAGATCGAGCATGTAATTTAAATGCCCGAGGACATATTATGAGGTTGTATCTTGGATTCCACAGGAAATTAGGATAATTATCTACTGCTTAGTCGATTTACAACAACAACTATTATACTAAGCATCATAAAAAATCCACATAAGGCTCTGTATGAGCAGAGATGTAAAACTCCCATCGGATGGTTCGAGGTAAGTAAACTGGGGTTAATAAGACATAACTTAATGCACAAAGTCATATAGAAATCGAAGTTATTCAGTAGCAAATGTTGATTGCTCAGAGTCAACAAAAGTTTTACTCAAAGGTGTGACGATAAGACATAGAGTTCCAAGTTGATGGTTGGATATCCTTAAATATCTCATTTATGAAAGGTGTAATGAGAATTTAGAGAAAATGGATACCCTATTCTATGGTATATTGGGCCGTATTGCATTAATCGGTGATTAGGCCATGTGGCTTACCAATTAGACATGCCTCCAAAGTCAAAGTCCGTCTATCTAATTTCCCCATATTCCAATGTTAAGAAAGTAAGTTGGGAATCCTTCTCGAATCATATTTTTTATGATGTACGTGTTACGAAGAACTTATCATAGTAAGACTTACCGCTATTTCAAGATTGACAAGTGTGCAAGTTAAGTACTAAGGATGATAGCCTCTGTAAAAAGGGTTTCATAGTAGAGTAAAGATATGAAAGAAATGATGTAGAAAGTGGACAGAGAAATGAAGTATAAGCATCATCAAATTGTTTTAAGCCGAAGGCTCTATAGAGTTATGATTTGATTGTGATTCTTGTTGTCATAATGTGAGACTTGATTCTAACCCTTCATTTTATGATCAACCGATACTTTGAGCAAAGAATAGCGTGACTAGGGGCAAATACATTGATTCATGAGATGAGTTCCTATTCTGGGATGTTATTCTTAATGTTTTATGACCGTGTGAGGTGTAATGTTATGTATATTATGTTGTATCGAGTTATGAGGCTAGTTTGGAAATCTTCTGCTTGTTTTAGGAGGATTCCGATAGCCCCATTTATAGGGGAGACTATGTCAAAAAAATTGGAAACCTTAAGGGCTGGTTGTAGCAATGTGTACGCCCCTACATTAAAGGACAAATATTCCTAAGAAGGAAAAAATGTTACAACCCTTACTTTCGGGGTAAAACTAGGAGTGCTTAATTTTTACACCCCGTAATACAAAGACTACTAATTAAGAACGTGATTAAGGGTTTAAGATTTGAATTTTGGAAGGAAAGAATTATTACATCTTCTTAAGGAAAATTTCGGAAAAATGTGACGAAAAAAAATTATTAACTTGGAATTTAATACTTCTAATTGGATTTGTGGGATTAGTATTGGATTATGGAGAATTGGAATTGATAATATGGGGTCCGCCGAAAATTTCACAATTTGGGGGGGGGGAGGTTCGAAAATTATAATATTTTGGACCAATAGGAGGGTGACACGTGTCACCCCTCCAATTGTCTTGCAAGACTTTGACTTGGACTAGATATTTTGAAGACAAGTGGATTGCTACACTTGGCATAGATATTTACATATATCTAGAGAGCTTGGCAAGACTTAGCCACATTTTCATTACAATATATCTCTCCCTCCCTTGTGAGCTCTCGGCCTTAGTGGCTTTTCAAGAGCAAAAATTCTTAATATTCCTAGCTTAGTTCACTAATACAAGATCAAGAACCCTAACCAAGTGTTAAGCCAAGATAACACACCAAAAATCTTCTTTGGGCCGAGAATGAGGGTGAAACCCTAGGCTTGTTCGTCGACTTTTTGGAATCGAAATGTGAAGTGAAGTTGGTTATAAGCTTGTGGTGGATGCGTATATGTAATTTGAACTTGAAGAAGTGGAGCGAAACGAAAACTGCGGGCCAATCTTTAGTGGACTTCCTTGGACTGCTTTTTGGACATTTTTGGGTAAGAACTCTTCTTCCTCTTGAAGTAATTAGATATTACATATTATTATGGTTAGTAGATGAGCATGTGTTAAAATGAATGATGATTAAAAATTGGTTGGGCCATTATTGGGAGTTGAGGCCGAGGGTAGCAGTTTTTGGCGACATTGGATTCGTTGGTTATTGTTGTTGTTATTTATACTTGTCGCATGTTAAAAATGAAGTAATATGGTTTTTGATAAGTTGATATATCATATATAAAAGTGTTGGAACTTGAATTGGAATAAAAAGAATTAAGGAAAGGGCTTTGGATTGTAGTTGTTGGCCGTGGAATCTATAAAACTGTTGGACGTTGTTATGCAGTTTTTATGGACTGTTTTGTGGTGTTAGGCTGCTGGTAAATCAGCTACCTTAATGCATGTTTAAATGTAGTAGTCTCTAATGAAAGTCCTAAGGATTAAGGGTGTAGAAAGATGTTGAAAGGCTTCACATTTTACCCTTGTTGTTGTGGGATATTGGGCTGATTTGTATGGACTGTTTTATGTGATTGTGGGGCAGAATTTTACACGTCAAGTTGGCGTGTAATCCCCTTTGGTTAACTGTTGGTTATGACCTTAAGTGTGGCTTGTTGGTTGTTGAATTTGGGCCTTGGAAAAGGTGGAAAAGTACGTAGAAACAAAGGAAGTGCTGCCCAAATTTTCATAGAATAAGAGACCCTTAGTTGGTATTAATATACCTTAGAAAGCTTGGAATTGATAATCGTGTTATGTTATTGTTGTTATAGGTTGAAGTACTTTGAGACGTATTCTAGATTGTAGAGTTGATTAGTCGCAAAAAAGGTATGTGAACTATCCTTTCTTCTTCTAGCACGATTCCTTGTTTTAAAGTGAGTGTATCCTACTCCTTAGTGATGTAATTGTTGATAGTACTTTGGATTTCCTAAAATAGAAGTTGTTCTATATACTTTCTTGATAGTACTTTGATTTTATAAAATGGAAGTGGTTCTATCCTTTCTTTTGATAGTACTTCGGGTTTCTAAAATGAAAGATTGTTATATCTATTCGCTTGATAGTACTTTGGATTGTCTAAATGAAAGTATTTCATTTTAGTTCATTGTAGTATATGAAATAAGTTACATGATTGAAAGATATAAGTTACTTGGTGTTAAAAGTCTACTTGACTTGATTTGAAAAGTATAACTTACTTGAGTTTAAAAGTGTAGTAACTTGATTTTAAAAGTGGAAGTGTTTTGATACTATGAGTGTTAGTGTTTTGAGATTTATAAATGAGAAGATGTACGACGGACGTTGATCGGTGTATTTTATATACACCTTTTGAGTCAGTTTTAGTTAGTCTTTTGTCCCGTTTTGCACATATAAGTGTCGTATTAGGATAGTTTTCCTTTCTTTTGAGTCAAAGTGGTTAAAATGGCCAAATAGCGGAAAAGAAGCTAAAAGAGGGCAAAAAAGGAGATTTCAGAGCTAAAAACAGAGAAAGTGGCGAACGAGGCTGAAACCCGAGCAGCGCGCGCCCGCAATGTAAGCAGGCCGCGACGCCACTATCCGTAGAGGTCTGCAGAAGACTCGGCGCGCGCTCATGACAGCCAGTGCACGGCCGGTGCCTAAACATCCGAGAAGCTACAGTTGCAGGCCGCCGCGCGCCTGCATGCCAGAATCGGGGCGCGGCCAAATCATCCGACGGATTGCGAGTTCAGCGCGCGCAGGCCGCGCGCCGACGCTGAAAATAAGGTTTCAGACGGATTTTGGGCGAACTCAGGGAAAAATTGAGGCGGTTTTCACTATAAAAGGAGAACCCTAGGCGCTTTTAAGGGTTCCCTTCGCACAACACAAGGCTTCTTGCTGAGATGGAGACCATAGTTTAGTAATTTCTTTTCCTTTCTTGTTTTTATTTCAGTTTTATGAAGAACATACGGGATTAGTTCTTGTCATGTCAATGACTAGAACTAATTCCTCTATGTGGCTTTCCATGTGAATCTCTAGAAACTTATGTTATGATTTAACGACGCTTATGGTATTTCTTCTTGTTGAGATCTATCCAATAATTGAATTGAATGTTTGGTAGTTAATTGACAACTAAATACCACTATATGATTTCTAATCGACTCGAAAGGAGGGGATTGTGAATATGCTGTAAGTTGGGTAGACATTCTTAGATTGTGGATGAAAATACCTCAATTATTTATGTAGCGTTAATGAGAGGCTTAAAAACCCTAATTTTGCGCATTGTGCGTGACGGTTAACTAGGTTCTTGTTCTTAATCCTCCTATAGAGTTATCCTTATCACCAAAGGTAGGTAAGGTGCACATCGGTTGAGTGTTTATATAACCCTAACGGGAGTATAAAACGATTTAGTGAACCTGCTTTCTCCAAAAGAAGAAAACCATAAGTTATGCATTAATAAGTAGCATAAGCGGATAGTGAGGAGACGTGGAAGCCCTATTCTCATCACCACTGAAGTAAACCCTATAGTTAAATAGCTTTTATAATTCTTAGTTATAAACAACAAATCCAAATATCAATTTACCAAATAGATACCAAAAAATAGATAGTTGGTAATTGAACCCTAATCCTTGTGGACGATATTCGGTCTTATCAAGACTATACTACTTGTCACGATAACGTGCACTTGCGTTTAAAGTGTATGCATCTTTTCGCGCATCAAGTTTTTGGCGCCGTTGCCGGGGATTAGGCATAGTTCAATATCAAATTTGTCTATTTTTAATTTCTAATTTGGTGCTTAATTTTTATTGTTATTTTTAATTTTTACGTTTTTTTATTATTTTCAGAAAATTCGAGGTACCGTGATTGGTTGTTTGTTTTTGATCTATTTCAGAAAATCAGTTTATGCGAAGGAGAAGAGGAGCATACACTCTTGTTCCCTTCAATCCAGAGATTGAGAAAACTCCGCAAACGAGAAAGAATCACGGATTGCAACTTTGATAGAAATGGATGGAGGTCAAAACAATAACATGATGAGAGAGAAGGGTTAGTGAAAATCAACCTAACCCAGAGTTGCCTCGCAAATGCCAATAGACGTGGAGGAGAGTCCAAATCCAGCCGTAAAGGAGTTTGGGGACTATGTCGCCAAGAGTGAATGGAGCACGATGACATGCATTAGGCTCCCTACAATAGAGCCAACAATTTCGAGATAAACCGATTGGCATGGTACAAAGACATGTGCAATTCGAGGATCGCCATCGAGGATCACATATGCACATAGCGAATTTCTTGGAGCTATGTGCAACTTTCAGATATAACGCGGCATCGATGATGCCGTCAGATTGAGGCTCTTTCCCTTCTCACTCAGGGATAGAGCAAAAGTATGGTTGAATTCCCTACCGGCCGATTCGATTTTTACATGGCACGAGCTGACACATAAATTCCTAGCCAAGTTCTTTCCCCCGTGTAAAGCAGCAAAACTGAGAGGGGAGTTGAACAACTTCTACCAAGCAGATGGAGAGTCCTTATATGAAGCTTGGGAAAGGTTCAAAGATCTACAGAGAAAGTGCCCACACCATTGCATTGAGTTGTGGAACTTGGTCCACATATTCTACAACGGGCTGAGCAGTACAACCAGAACCATTATAGATGCAGCAGCAGGTGGAGCATTCATGAGGAAAACAGCCCACGACGCTCATGAGTTATTAGAAGATATGGCCACTAACAACTATGTCACAGAAGAGAGGTCGACAAGTGGGAGAAGAACAGTGGGAGTCCACGAAATAGATGCTATTGCTGCCTTGAATGCCCAAGTGGCCCTTTTAGCGAAACAACATAAAGAACATACAAAGGTCGTAAATGCGCAGATGCCTAAAAGTCATGAGATATGTGGCCCACATACATTTGATAGGTGTCCTTCAAATTGATCCCAACAATATACCAATGGAGCAGGCAGAGTGTCAGGCCATAGGTAATTATCAGAGGCAACAGAACAACCCCTACTCCAACACTTATAATCCAGGGTGGAGGAATCACCAAAATTTCTCATGGAGAGAGATCGTGGCGCAGAATCCGGCCGTAACCAGCAGAACCAATACCAAGGGCAACAGAATCAATACCAGGCAGCAGAACCAATACAGGCCGATCGTAACCAATGTAACCAAAATCAGCAGCTCTTCATTCAAGCCCCACAACCTCAGCGCAATGCACCTGCTCAAAGAAGAAAAGCCGACGAAGCTGAAAGTACAGATAAAGATTTGCAATGCCTGCACTCCAGATTCATGACGTGTTTAGATCCTCATTTAGGAACTTGGAAACACAAGTGGGTCAGCTAGCAAAGCAGGCAAACAACAGGCCACAAGGGACATTGCCAAGCAACACAGAGGTAAATCCAAGGGAGCAATGCCAGGTAGTGCAATTGAGAAGCGGCAAACAGTTGGAGCAGCAGTCACCTCAGCTAGTAGTTGAGAATAAGGCAGAGTTAGAAAAAGAGAAGGTGATTGAGCCCAGCCCTGTAGTAGAGAAAACTCCAGAGAAGGAGTATACAGAGAAAATCCCTTTTCCCCAGAGACTACAGCGAAAGGCGGTTGATAAACAATTCTCCAAATTTTTGGAGACATTCAGGAAGTCGTATCAACATACCTTTCATAGAAGCATTAGAGCGGATGCCTCCTATTTCAAGTTTATGAAGGAGATCTTGGGGAAAAAGAAGAAGGCGGAATATGAGATAGTAGCACTAATGTAAGAGTGTAGTGCTATCTTACGTAAGAAGTTGCCACCAAAACTAAAGGATCCTCGGAAGCTTTACACTACCTTGCACAAATGGGGTGACTTGCAACAGAGCTTTATGTGATTTAGGGGCGAGTATAAATCGATGCCCTTGTCGATTTAAAAGATGGAGTCAGTGAGGCCAAACCAACCACGAAGCTCGTGAATCGCCGACAGATGCTGGTTCATCCAAGAGGCAAGATTGAGGACGTAATTGTGAAAGTAGGAAAATTCTTCTTTCCTGCAGACTTCCTCATTCTTGATATGGAAGAAGATGCGGAAATCCCTATCATATTGGGGAGGCCATTCCTAGCAACGGGGAGAGCTTTGATTGATGTTGAAAGAGGAGAGTTAACATTAAGGGTGGAGAATGAAGAAATGGTGTTTAAAGTTTTTAAACACGTCATTGAGCCACCAACCATGAGTGGGTGCTTTGCAATCAACACCATCAAACCCCCTTGCGAGCCAATACAAGTCAACCAAAGAGAGATGAGCCCAAGAAAGCAGACATGGTTTGCCGAAATTCCACTAAAGGAGGTATGTGTTCCTGAACTCCCTCTTACTGATAAAGCTAAGAAGAAAAGAAGAAAAAGAAAACGCAAAATGTGAAGGAAATGGATCAGTTGGGGGCTTGATCCACCCCACGGTTATTAAAGCTAAGGAACTTGCGTCCGGCTAAAAGACGTTAAAGACAGCGCTACTTGGGAGGCAACCCAATGTTTTCAATTATGTTATTTCAATTCTTGTCTTTAGATTATTTTAATTTCTCCTAGAACAGTCTCACGGTCTTGGGGTCTTGTGTTTGTGTTATTGACATGTACAGGCAAATAAACTGGAGGACGAAAAGTCAACGCAGCCGTGATTTCGTAAAGCGTAGCGCCGCGCGCCAGAGCAGGTCGCGCGCCAAAAGAATCGAACAGCGCAGAGTTATGCGCGCTTGGTGAGCAGGCGGCGCGCAAAATTCCAGAAAATTTGCCAAGTTTCAGCGCCGCGGTGCCCCGTAACAGGGTTGTGGCGCATAAAGTCCCGAAGGAGTGCAGAAGATTGGGCGCCGCGGCGCCAAAAGCAGGGCCGCGGCGCCTAAGCGGGAATCCAGAAACGTAAAGCGCCCAGAAACCAGATCTTTCCCCAATTCCAATTTCAAAAACCTAACTCTCCCTCTCCAAAAACCCACGAAATTCCAAAAACTTGCCCACAAATCCTCCACAAACCCAACCCAACCACAACCAAAACTCTTAAATTCCTAAAAACCCTTAGCTATCTCAAACAACAAAGCTCCATTCCATAGCCTCAACCCACCAATTGAAACAAGAACAGCTTGAATCTTCTCATAAAAAGGTAATCTTTTTCTGTTCTTGAGTCCTTTACTGAAGTCACAGGAGGTAGTAGTTGAAGGAGTATTGTAGTTGAAGTAGTTTGGGTACTGAAAAGTTGATTGTGAAGTTTGGAGAAAAGAGTAGAAAAGGAGTGTGGGTATTGGGTAGAAGAATTGAAGTTTGGGGGTGTTGTGTTCGCTGCTAGTTGTTGATTGTGTAGGAAACATTTCTGCCACTAAATTGTAAGCTCCAGAAACTATTTTAACCATGGCCACCAGGAAGAGAAGAGGCTCCACATCCACCCCAACCCCACAATACGATGATACTAGGTTTGTGAGCTACCAAGCCTTCCAAAGATACAAAAAGCTCGATACTGCACTTTAATACCGTAAAGGGAATGGACTACCAGAGGAGTCATATGGGGAAGAAGATGTTTATGAGCCCATTCGCGATGATTGAGTGAAGGGGTGGAGGAGATTCAGAACCAAGAAGATAACACCGATGAACACAACAATAGTGCGTGAATTTTATGCCAACTTTCTGAGAAGGTGGAAAGGGGATGCTTTGTTAGGGGAGTTTATGTATGCGTGATGAGAGGATGTAAATGCACAATTGAAGACGGTTGATGTTGAAGAAAGAAGTGATTGGAATCACTTTAGAACATGGTCTAGAAGATTGACCGCATCGACCGAATGCCGTTGCAGCAGACACCGTGAG
The DNA here is from genome assembly GCA_029844215.1 of Przewalskia tangutica. NCBI lineage: Eukaryota > Viridiplantae > Streptophyta > Magnoliopsida > Solanales > Solanaceae > Przewalskia > Przewalskia tangutica. The sequence continues at coordinate 31,237,441 of CM056732.1, forward strand.
CTACCACGGGCTGTTTTGATATTGGAAGAAATGGGTCAAGAGCATGAACAAAGCAATTCAACAAAGCAGCCAAAGGTTGGCTATATTTCGTCGGCCAGATGATTCCATCCACGCACTTCACCAGTGCGGAGGATAGGATTAAACGATATATGGAATTATGAGGAATGACGATTGATGTGGGGAAAGAGATAGTGCAGAGCATTGAAAAAATCAGCAGGTTGGTGACAACAGGTGGATTGGGACACGACTCACTTATCACTAGTCTATGCGCCTTCCGAGGGGTCCCAACTCTACCCACTGACACTCATGAGAGAAACCAACTGCCGGTGTCCTGGGATAGTACACTCTTTCCTGCACTCCAAGCCCCCAAAGAACTGTGACGAGAGTACAACCAAGAAGAAGAGCAGCAGCAGAGGCCGCAATGAACGAGGATGAGCCTGAAATAGGGGCTCAATATGAGGCAGTACCTAGCCACCGGCCAACCACAGAAGCAGAACCTTCAGTGCCCACGATGGAGCAATTGTTTCAGAATCAGATGAGGATGATGCAGAGTTTGGACACAGTGATACAAGGACAGCAAGAAACAAGGCAACAAATCAACGAGTTGAGTTCCTTGTTCAGTCAGTGGTCCATGCACTATCCCATGCCACCGCCACCACCACCATTTTAGCCAAAGTTTGTAAGTGTCTTATTTCTTTTACTGTCTTTGAGTCTACACACATTGAGGACAATGTGTGATTTAAGTTTGGGGGTGTTTTATTTGTGTCTTGTTTTATTTGTGTCATGTTATGTTTTATTTAAGTCTTTTTGATTGTTTTATGTTTATTTTGAGTCACCAAATTGTTTTCTTTTTGAGTCATAATTGCCTGTCAAATATCATGTATGCTGTAGTTGCTAGAAACACCTAGTGAAGGAAGGTAGAATAATGTAACAGAATTGAAGCAACTATCTAAACACCTAAGTTAGATATGCCAAAAACTCACAGAATCTGTCTATTTGGAGTTTCTTGCTTGAGTTATGCATGCTAAATGATAAATACTTATGTGTTATGATTGCTTGCTATTTGAGGCGAAATAGTTAGGATATGCATGTTAGGGAGATGACTCAGACATTTCTTTGATAGCCAATTCTTACCATTCTTTTCTATCCCGGACTTTAAATATATCTCTAGTCAGCCCATTGAGCCTAAAAGTTGAAACTTCTTCTTTGACACCCTATATTCCCACAAATTGTGCCATAAGTAAAAATATGAAATAGTGGAATACATTGTGTTAAAAAAAAGAGACAAAAAGAGTGAATGAGCTTGTTGCACCCCAATAAAAAGTAATAAGAAATAGGCAAAAGCCTAAGTTTGGGGGTGCTTGCCATTATTATATACTTCACTCTCCCAAAACAAAAGAGGGAAAAGATAGGATCGAAGTGAAGGAAAGAACAAAAAGAAAAGGGAAATACTGAAAAGCTAAAGAGCTTATGGTACACGAAATGAGCCTAAATGCCTATTTTTACCTACCTATACCTAAGCCTACATTACAACCCTTAAAGTCCTGAAGATCTCTTTTATGCATATCCAGAATTAGTGGAGAATAGCAAGTAAGCATGCCATAGGATTTTTGAATTCTCATGCATGATTTAGTATATTGACTTCCGTTAACCATGATGAATATGAGTTTGCGAAATATCTAGCTTAAATGTGCTGAAATGTCATGCTATATGTTCCTGCATATTATTTTGCTAACCTTCATGTTTTTCTAGTTAACACTAATGCAGCAAAAGTGATCAATGGCAGTGAGTCTTTTATTTTCGTTCTTTGAGTCTTTTATCTCTTTCTTTCTATCTTTGCTAGAGGGCGAGCAAAGGTTAAGTTTGGGGGTATTTGATCGGTGTATTTTATATACACATTTTGAGTCAGTTTTAATTAGTCTTTTGTCCCGTTTTGCACATATAAGTGTCGTATTAGGATAGTTTTCCTTTCTTTTGAGTCAAAGTGGTTAAAATGGCCAAATGGCGGAAAAGGAGCTAAAAGAGGGCAAAAGAGGAGATTCCAGAGCTAAAAACAGAGAAAGTGGCGAACGAGGTGAAACCAGCTAGCCCGCGCGCCTCAATGTCGAAGCGGGCGCCGCCCACTATCCAGAGAGGCTGCAGAAGACTCAGCGCCGCGGCGCCTCATGACAAAGCAGTGCACGCGCGCGCTAAACATCCGGAAGCTACGAGTTGCAGGCCGCGCGCTCGAACAGAATCAGGACCGCGGCGCCAAATCATCCGACGGATTGCAGAAGTTCCGGCGCTGCGGCGCCTGTCTGCAGGGCCGAGGCGCCGACGCAGAAAAATAAGGTTTCCAGACGGATTTTGGGCCAGGCCTGCAGGTAAAAATTGAGGCGGTTTTCAGCCTATAAAAGGAGAACCCTAGGCAGTTTTTAAGGGTTCCCCTTCTTGCACAACACAAGGCTTCTTGCTTGGAGATTGGAGACCATAGTTTAGTAATTTCTTTTCCCTTTCTTGTTTTTATTTCAGTTTTTATGAAGAACATGGGATTAGTTCTTGTCATGTCAATGACTAAGAACTAATTCCTCTATAGGGCTTTCCATGTTGAATCTCTAGAAACTTATGTTATGATTTAATGCATGCTTATGGTATTTCTTCTTCTTGTTGAGATCTATCCAATAATTGAATTGAATGCTTGGTAGTTAATTGACAACTAAATACCACTATATGATTTCTAATCAGACTCCGAAAGGAGGGGATTGTGAATATGCTGTAAGTTGGGTAGACATTCTTGGATTGGGGATGAAAATACCTCAATTATTTATGTAGCGTTAATGAGAGGCTTAAAAACCCTAATTTTGCGCATTGTGCGTGACGGTTAACTAGGTTCTTGTTCTTAATCCTCCTATAGAGTTATCCTTATCACCGAAAGGTAGGTAAGGTGCAATACTAGGGTTGAGTGTTTATATAACCCTAATGGGAGTATAAAACGATTTAGTGAACCTGCTTTCTCCAAAAGAAGAAAACCATAAGTTATACATTAATAAGTAGCATAAGCGGATAGTGAGGAGACGTGGAAGCCCTATTCTCATCACCACTGAAGTAAACCCTATAGTTAAATAGCTTTTATAATTCTTAGTTATAAACAACAAATCCAAATATCAATTTACCAAATAGATACCAAAAAATAGATAGTTGGTAATTGAACCCTAATCCTTGTGGACGATATTCGGTCTTATCAAGACTATACTACTTGTCACGATAACGTGCACTTGCGTTTAAAGTGTGTGCATCTTTTCGCGCATCAGACGTACATAGTACTTCAGGTTCAATTTCCCTATTATTACTAGATGTCATATTACCTTGAGTTCTCTTAAAATGATAGTTCATTCTATTTGTGCTAATGAGAGTCGGAGATGATTTAAATTGTATAGTTGGATCATGTGAGTACGTCCATGATTACGACATAAATCTTATTGTAAAAATTGTATAGTTGGTTCATGTGAGAACGTCCATGATTACGACATAAATCTTATTGTGAAAATTGTATAGTTGGATCATGTGAGTACGTCCATGATTACGACATAAGTCTTATTGTGAAAATTATATAGTTGATCATGTGAGTACGTCCATGATTACGACATAAATCTTATTGTGAAAATTGTATAGTTGGATCATGTGAGAACGTTCATGATTACGACATAAATCTTATTGTGAAAATTGTATAGTTGGATCATGTGAGAACGACCATGATTACGACCTAAATCTTATTGTGAAAATTGTATAGTTGGATCATGTGAGTACGTCCATGATTACGACCTAAATCTTATTGTGAAAACGGTATAGTTGAAATCATGTGAGTACGTCCATGATTAGGACTTGAACATTATATAAACCCATGGACAAGATCCATGATGCGAGTACAAATACTCTTTGCGGTTGATCTAACTCTTAAAAGGCATAATTTAAAAGGTAAAGTTGACTCTCATATTTGCAAGGCACAGTGTACTGTTATTTTGAATTATCATACTTGCCTCCTGTAATATTTGGACTGTATGATCTCCTTTACAGTACTTATTGTTTCACATACTTGCTACATTTTCCGTACTGACCCCCTTTCTCCGGGGGGCTGCATTCATCCCGCAGGTTTAGGTATGCAGCTTGGTGATCTGCAAGTATAGGATCCTTGCTCCGAGTTTTTGGGATAGCTCCATTATTCCGGGGCTTATCATTTTGGTATAGATCTTTCATTATAGGCTTTTGTACAGTTATGGGTACGGCGGGACCTTATCCCGTCATAGTACTGTAAAACTCTTAGAGGTCTGTATTCATATATGGAATTGGACTCGTGTATAGTGCAGTTTCTTTTGGATTATATATATATATGGCAGCCTTATAGGCTTTGCCTTTGCATGTTTGTAAAAAAAAATATTATTTAACTTCCGCGAGTAACTTGTGTCGTAGAGGGTATAAGGGTGCCCAGCTAGGGCACCAGTCGCGGGCCCGGGGTTCAGGTCGTGACAGAGTGGTATCAGAGCAGTCAGTCCTCGGAATGTCTACAAAACGTGTATTAAGATAATCCCTCTCTAACGTATTATTGTGTTACAACTATGCCTCTAAGGAAGGCAACAGTTGCCCAGAAGGGCAAATCAGTAGCGGGAGCTACTAGTCAGACTCAGAGAGTTGATAGGGCTCAAGCCCAGTCTATACCGGATATTATACCGCTGTCGGTGAGTTCTTCTGCACTGGTTTTTAAGGCACCAGCACCTGAGCCTCTAGCTCCTCAGTTAGGGGAAGACTATAGTGCCATGAGGGAAGCAGTTCTGTTATTGACCAGGCTAGCGGTGATGCAGTTTCATCAGCAGGAGGTTATTCGGCCAGTACAGACATGTGTATAGAGGGTAGAGGGCCAATGCGGAAATCAGCGTAAGAGGGCTAGACCGGTTGGTTATCCCGGTGACCTTTTGGGCGAGCAGTCTCAACAGTGGGTGAGATATTCATCCCAGCCTACACAGAACATACCCCCACAGCTCACAGGTGGGAGATTGGATCCCACAAGTTATTTAGGAGCCAGTCCGAGCTCTAGGTTTCCAGGGTTTCAGAGGTACAGGGGTCATAGACAGTCGAGGCCACCTCTGCCTCGGTTTTCTTAGTGTAGCAGGTATTATTCTTGGAAGTGTCATTTTGGTATAGGTGTTTGTTTTTATTATGGCCGTCCGGGCCATATGCAGAGGGAATGTCCTTCTAGAAGGGACATTGGTTGTATGACTCGACCTGCTGGATCAATGGCTGGTTCCTCTTCTTCTATAGTTGTGCGCCCCACAGGGCAGGGTATACAGATGTCAGCCAGCCATGGTAGAGGTCGTGGTGGATTTTGTAGTTCTGGCGGTCCTTCGAACCATATAGATGTTGTGACTACCAGGAAGGATCAAGAGGCATCATCGATTGGGGTTACATGTATATTTTTATCCTTTTTGAGTCATACATACATTGATAGATTTAGATTCCGCCCTAGCGTATATTTTCCCCTTGTTGCTAGTAGAATGTGAATTGATAGCACCCTCAGAGGTAGAGATATTTTTGTTTAGTAATGTGCAGAGTAAAGGATGTTGACAATAATGATAAAGTGAATGAAACTATAGTTGTGTAGGGTTCACAAGGTGTAATTACCCCCATGACAGTGTAAAGACCGATAGTAGAGGATGTACAGTAGGAATACTTCGGCCAAGGTGGCGAACCTCTAGTGAGCGGAAAGATAGCGTGAGAAATACTTTGAGATATGAGAGAGATTCATTTTAGACCATGACTGAGAGTTAGTTGTGATGATACACACATCTTAGATTCAGTAACATTATCCATAAGTGTTCGTGATTTAGATACTACTAGTATACGAGTTTACACCGGTTAGTAAACAAAGCTAGGTAGACAATAGGATCATTCACCAACCAGTAGTTTGACTAATGTGAGGACAAAGAAGAAAAGTTAACACGGGGGGACACATCAGTTAGTTTAGTGGGAGTCCGACTGAAGGATTCAGGTAGTGATAGCCCTATGACTTAAAATACGGCAGGGTCTGTTGACAGTCAATTTTGACCCGTTTTTTGTATATTTGTTGCAATTCTAAGTATTTTAGTACATCGCAATTTAATCAGCATTTTTTGCATTTTTTATCTTTTTATGTTAAATCAAGCATTATGTTTTTGTTAATATTATGTTTTTATTATTGCTACACCGTCGTTTATTTTAATAATATTTGCATCTTTTTAAATAATTAATTGACATCCCGCATTTTTACTTTTAATCAGGCATTAAACATGTCTTAAATATTGCATTTTAGTATTATCACATTGCCATTTGCATTTTAATAATTTTGCATCTTTTAAATAATTTTTCTTTAAATAATTAACTTTGCATTTTGTCAAACCATTCGATCAAGACACAATTTAATCCAGTCCAAGCCAACACTATTTTTAATATCATCCAAACACCCTCTTTTATTTCCCCCCCCCCCCCTAAAATCAAATACCACTTTTCATTTTCCCCCCAAATACCAAACCCTAAACCTACCCTATAAATAAAACCTTACCCCCCCTAAACTAAAAACACCCTCAGCCGCAAGACCTCACCCTCTCAGATTTTATTCTCTCTCCCCCTTCCCCTTTCCCATCGCCGCCGCCCCTTTCGCCGGAGCTCCAAGCTCCGGCGAACACCCTCTCTACCTCAGCAGCCCACTGCCCTCACCCTCTTTCCCGTCGCCGTCGCCCTCTCCCTGAACCACCGTCGACCCACTGCTCCCGTCGCGAACCGCCGGCGAACCCCCCTAGCAACACCCTCAGCCGCCAACACTCCCTCACTGCCGCACACTCTCCTCTCCCTTAACCCTTTCAGCCCACCATCATTTCCCGTCGAATCCCTCATCCCTCTCAGCCTCAACACCATCACTGCACAAACCAGTCGCCGGCGAACCTTCACCGCCACCCACTGTTCTCAGCGAACCCCATCCCGTCGGATCCCCACTGCCCGCTGCCCGCTGCCTTTTGTGGTTGAAATCACTGTTTGTGTCTCTTCGTCGCTATTATATAATTGATTATTTGGACTGATTTATTATTTTGAATCTCGCCGGAGTTTGTTAAACTCCGGCGACCTATGTTGTATACTATTTGTTCGTTGGACCCTGTTGGCTCGATTTTCAGTATTTGTTGGTTGTTATCTGTTGTTGGCGGACTGGTTTGATTTCCTGTTCAGGTTATATGCCGGAGCTTTGCTCCGGCGAAGCTTTGAAATTTCCGGCGATGTTGGTCACTGTTCTGATTTTGGGTTCTGTTCGTCTCTGTTTGTGGCATTTTTGTTGGACTGATTTTCGATAATATTATGGGACTGGTTTTGGCCATATGGCTGGACTGATTTTAGGCTATTTTTGCTATATTTTGCTGGTTTACTGATTTAGAACAAATACTACACTGTTGGTATTTTACTGATTTGAACAAGATGCTACACTTGTTTGGCCGATGAAAAAGTTATCCGTCGATTTTTGAGGCCTCCACAGTTGCAAAGACGGAAAATAAAATAAATGAAGCTTTCTGGGCAAGGATGATTTCTTCCACTTACACCGGATAACCAACATGCGCTGGCAAGGCGAACGCTCGCAGCCGCACTTGTTTAGGCTGTCCTACTTTATATTTTTACATATCTGAGCCCTCCGTGTTTAAAACTATTACTGTTTTGGCGCGGATCCGAAGGTTTTATTTATTTTATTATTTTTAACAATATTGGCCGATGAAGGAATCTCCGTCTGATTTCCAAGGCCTCCTCTGTGCAAAAGACGGATTCATTTATTTTTTGGCTTAACTTATTAATTCTTGTCATTGCTTTTAAAATTATTTATTCTACTATTAATACTTTTACTAAGTGTTTATGTAGGTACCCGAAGATCATCTTGTGCAGAATTCCTAAAAAGGGCTAAAAGATGTCCCGGAGTTTTTATTTTTATGTCGCATTTAATCTTGGTGTTATTATTTTGTATTGCATTTTATTTTAATTATAAATTATGAAAAATGCTTAGAATACGTAGAATAAAAAGGGCAATAAATAATTAACCTAGGTTTGAACGAACAACCGCAAGTTAGCGGATCTTGAAGGATGCCTAACCCCTTCCCTTTAGGATAATAAAGAACTCTGATCCAGAATCTCACTAATTTCGCAGACCATTAAATGGAAGTCCATTGCAGTATTTTTATTGCAATAAACTAAGTGTCCTAATTCACTTAAATAATTAGGTGGCGACTCCTCAAAACATCATTAATTGCTCCATCCAGGGAACCGCGCCAAAGAGCAACGTTGCGGATACCATTCAGACTCCCGAGGTCGAAAACGGGCGCGACAGCATGGCGACTCTGCTGGGGATATCAGGTTCTTAATCATAGCAAGCTCAGGTTAATTAAATATTGCGCTTTATTTTGCTTTTATATTTATTGTAAATGTTTTATATTGTTTGCTTTTATTTTGTAATTAACTAATTTAATTGCTACATTATTTTACTGTTTTCCTTAAACTGACATTCCGCTCATATTTCCTCCACTCTGGAAAATTCACACTGTCACACACTACACGCGCTGGTGTGCTTCGCGCACCCGCAAATTTCTTTCAAGAACACCCAAAATTTAGGAGAGTTGGCGCTTGCGTGGAGTTAGATCGGTTCGTCTGATCAGCCACGTAGCCTTCTCACTCGAGTTGTCCGCTCGGGAACTCAAGGCCTAATAGGCCAAATCTTAGAAAGCTTAAGATAGAGCTATACCACCCTTTTATATTAGTCATGCATGCATAAACCTTAGGTGGGTTAATCCTTGGTATTAACGCCACAATTAGAAATCCACCGAACTTGTCGACGGGTTTCACAACCCAACGACCCATTAGCATACTATGTGTAGCGTGATGATGATAGACGGATCCAAGCCTGGTCATGACACGCCAAAATTGGAAAAAGTGCACCGTCATTTGGTCGCCATTTCCAGCAAAACATTGCAGTTTAACGGCTTGGACCTATTTATCATAATCTCGCATATCTGGCGTTTAGGCCGACCTTTGGCATAAGAGAGGTCCCAAGCATATTAGGGTACGCGCTTGATTTGCATGTTTTTGTTTATTATTGTTTGTCGCTAGCAACTCTGTACATATTATTTAATTCAATAATTGCTCTTTTGTGATTTCGGGCTCCAGCATTTGCATTTTTGCACTTTTTTCTCACATTGCAATCATGACTTCTACTGTGTAAATCACTCTTGAATAGCGTGACTTGGACTTTGTGAAGCATCAACCACCACTCCGGTCGAACCAATCAGGGGAGTCTTTGACTATATTGTCACACTTTTGCATTTTTATTATTTTGGTCATTTTCCTACTCACCTATTTTTTATATATTTTTTGCAGGAAGGTCGTCCTCGCAAACAACCGATGGCAGTCGAAAAAAAAAAAAGAGAGAGCGTTAGTTATGTTGATTAAAAGAAGTTAGTCTATACCAGATTCAACGAGACATCGCTCTCAATTCTTCTTTACTTTATATTTTATTTATATTTGTAAACTCAATTGGTATGTTTAGCGTTAATTACATAGTTCTTTCATATCATACATTTTACAGCATAATTATTCCGAACTACGCGTGTCTGATTCTCACCACACGGTGTGATACGTAGGCAACTCATTTTGAGTTCGACACCACAAAAATAAAAACCACAAAAATAAAAATAAAAAAAAAAAAAACGCATTTCTCACTCATGCATTCCATTCATCATGTTTTCGGGCATTCATTTTACTTTGCATTCGTCCACAGTGGACAATCATTTCTTTTGCACAGCTTCACATTGCTATTTTTTTGATATATGTTTTCAAGCATACATTTTATAACATATTTGAATGAACTACGCGCACCTGATTCCCTCGGCGGGATACGTAGGCAGCCCTAGTCGGGTTCGGTATCCTTTATTCAAAAATGAAAAAATATATATATTTTGTTCATAAACAAAAAAAAAAAAATGTTATTCAAAAATACAAAAAACATTTTTTTTAGTATTATTGTTTGACTTGGTTGATACCAACACAGTTACAAGTGTGCATACAAAAAAAAAACAACAACAACAAAAAAAAAAAAAAAAAAAAAAACAGTATGGGTTGACTTTGTGGTAAACCATAAATTCTTTTGGTACCTCTTATTCACACCCGTAAATGACATTGTCTTGCGTGTTTCCAAGATAAGGACGAAATCAACCTCATCGTTTCATATGCATTGTGTGGTGAGTGTTTGAATAAGTTCAATTGCATTGCATTGTGATCTAGAACTTGGCCTGAATGTTTGTTGAGGCGAAATCCTGAGCAACACTCGGTGTGGGAAATGATCGTAGGCTTTCTTTGACCCGTTTGAGCCTTTTCAGCCTACCAAATAACATTATCCCTAGTACACCCCTTTGAGCCTAAAACCTATTTTTTGTCAACCGCATATTACACCTATACCCTTTCTGAGTGCGTACGCACTTTCCCTCTCTTGGCCCGACCTCTTCGAGCGCTTTAGAAATGTGCAAGTGGCTGACAAAATCCTGCGTTGAAGTTTGCAAAGACAAAAATTGTTAAAGTCTCAAAAAGAAAAAAGAAACAAAAGCAGAGACGACTTCACACAAAAAAAAAAATCAAAAGCCTCGATGTTATAAAAAAAAGAAGAGGGGAATATATGACCCCGAAAAAAAAGGGGTGCTCGAAATGAAAGATTCAAAAGAAGTCAATGCAAAAAAAAAAAAAAAAAAAAAAAAAAAAAAATGAGACAAAAAGAAAGTAAGTCAGCATTAAAGCGCACAAATATCAATCATGGACGTAGTCCAACTATCGAGGAGTGATTAGTCACTTTTATCCAAATGATATCCATTCCCTTGCCCCAAGCCTACATTACAACCCCGTGACAAGCCCTACATGATCTTATACTGAGGGTTCTCACATTAGTGGATACTTACATGACGGCCAAGCCTATGGTATCACAATTGCATGCATTGAACATCTTTTTGAGTGTGAGCGCAATTCTCTCAACGTCCCAAAATTCAAAATACTGGAATATATGTGTGAGATGGGACTTTCTTTCTGTGAGGGCATTCGAAACGTGAGATTACGTATAGTTCGAAACCTTAGATGCAAGCAGGTGTGTCGACACTCAGGTATGTTTGAGGTACTATCTGAAACTGTGTGAATTACACCAGAGTCAATCTCGGTTAGACTGAAAACAATAAAAGAACATCCTTATGCACAATACTAATTGTTGGTATCAACTGGAGTCAGAACGTAATGTCGTCTTCCATTTTTTCAGAAAAAAAACAACAAAATACATATTACATAAAAATCATTTTGCATCACGAACTACGTCTTGACCTGATTCGCTCAGCGGGATACGTAGGCGGCCACATCGGCTTCGGTCCCACAACATTTTAAAATCATAAAAAAAAAATCTTATTTTTGCAGCACGAACTACGTCTTGACCTGATTCCCTCGGCGGGATACGTAGGCGGCCACATCGGCTTCGGTCCCGCATCATTTTAAAATCATAAAAAAATCGTTATTTTTGCATCACGAACTACGTCTTGACCTGATTCCCTCGGCGGGATACGTAGGCGGCCACATCGGCTTCGGTCCCGCATCATTTTAAAATCATAAAAAAATCGTTATTTTTGCATCACGAACTACGTCTTGACCTGACTCCCTCGGCGGGATACGTAGACAGCCACATCGGCTTCGGTCACACCGTTAGAAATATTTCTTCCTTATTTTGCACTGGACTCGATTTTGTCCATATTCTCGCATTAGCTTTTCATTCATTATAAAAAAAAAATGCTTACCTGATCGCCTTGATAGCGTCAAGATGCAACCTTACCCAGTTCAACATCTTCATTACCAGAAACTGAGACATTTTAAGGAATTCACTGCAAGAAAATGGCAATAGACAGGAAAAAGAAGGCCAACTAGGTCTTCACCAAGAATGCAAGCGTCAAGAGCCAAAGCTACAGAATCGACGCTAATCAACCACTCATTTCCTAAAACTCACAAGTTTTCTTTGAGTGCAGGATCTTCATATCAGCAAAGGCAGAAACACAACAATAAACCCATGCGGGTCACAAATGCACAACGTCTATGCAATGACGCTATCTCAACCCAGACGGGTCACAAAGCAGGTACGCCCCTAAACCAATGCATTTCATTTAAGCCTATGCAACGGCTTCATCCATGTTTCGTCTATGCAACGACGAGCATTTGCATCGCGTCCATGCAACGACGCCTTTTCATTTTAAGCCTATGCAACGACTTCATTCATGTTTCGTCTATGCAACGACGAGCATCTGCATCGCGTCTATGCAACGACGCCATTTCTTTTAAGCCTATGCAACGGCTTCATCCATGTTTCGTCTATGCAACGACGAGCATCTGCATCGCGTCCATGCAACGACGCCTTTTCATTTTTAAGCCTATGCAACGGCTTCATCCATGTTTCGTCTATGCAACGACGAGCATCTGCATCGCGTCCATGCAACGACGCCTTTTCATTTTAAGCCTATGCAACGGCTTCATTCATGTTTCGTCTATGCAACGACGAGCATCTGCATCGCGTCCATGCAACGACGCCTTTTCATTTTAAGCCTATGCAACGGCTTCATTCATGTTTCGTCTATGCAACGACGAGCATCTGCATCGCGTCCGAAAACGACGTCATTTCATTTAAGCCTATGCAACGGCTTCATTCATGTTTCGTCTATGCAACGACGAGCATCTGCATTGCGTCCGAAAACGACGTCATTTCATATAAGCCTATGCAACGACTTCATCCATGTTTCGTCTATGCAACGACGAGCATCTGCATTGCGTCCGAAAACGACGCCATTTCATAAAAGCCTATGCAACAGCTTCATTCATGTTTCGTCTATGCAACGACGAACATCTGCATCGCATCTATGTTTCGTCCATGCAACGACGAGCATCTGTATCGCGTCTGTGCAATGACGCCATCAACATCTACAATAACTTTGTCTTTTTCAGCACCACATCACCTGCAACCCAGTGTCAATCATATTTCGACACTGGGACATTTTTTAATCAGCGTCAGCTTTGCTTTTTAATTTTTGCATCACAACGACCCAGTGTCATCATGATTTGACACTGGGACATTTTTGGATCTGCATCATCCCTATTTTTGAGTTCTAGTTTATAAAACAGGACAAAATTGGCTACAAGTCAACATCTTTGTCCGAAGACTCTTCCATCATCTCCGTACAAAGAGGGACATGCTGTTGACAGTCAATTTTGACCCGTTTTTTGTATATTTGTTGCAATTCTAAGTATTTTAGCACATCGCATTTTAATCAGCATTTTTTGCATTTTTTATCTTTTTATGTTAAATCAAGCATTATGTTTTTGTTAATATTATGTTTTTATTATTGCTACACCGTCGTTTATTTTAATAATATTTGCATCTTTTTAAATAATTAATTGACATCCCGCATTTTTACTTTTAATCAGGCATTAAACATGTCTTAAATATTGCATTTTAGTATTACTGCGTCGGCATTTGCATTTTAATAATTTTGCATCTTTTTAAATAATTTTTCTTTAAATAATTAACCAAATTTACATTTTGTCAAACCATCCAATCAAGACACAATTTAATCCGATCAAGCCAACACTAATTTTAATATAATCCAAACACCCTATTTTATTTTACCCCCTAAAATAAAATACCACTTTTCATTTTCCCCCCAAAATAATACCCCAATTTTCATTCCCCCCCCCCCCCCCCAAATACCAAACCCTAAACCTACCCTATAAATAAAACCTTACCCCCCTAAACTAAAAACACCCTCAGCCGCAAGACCTCACCCTCTCAGATTTTATTCTCTCTCCCCCTTCCCCTTTCCCATCGCCGCCGCCCTTTTCGCCGGAGCTCCAAGCTCTGGCGAACACCCTCTCTACCTCGGCACCACCGCCTCACCTCTTCCCGCCGCCGCCGCTCTCCCCGAACCACCGTCGACCCATCGCTCCGTCGCGAACCGCCGGCGAACCCCCCTAGCAACACCCTCAGCCGCCAACACTCCCTCACTGCCGCACACTCTCCTCTCCCTTAACCCTTTCAGCCCACCATCATTTCCCGTCGAATCCTCATCCTCTCACCAACACCATCATCGCGACAAACCGCCGCGAACCTTCACCGCCACCCACTGTTCTCAGCGAACCCCATCCCGTCGGATCCCCACCGCCACGCCACGCTTTTTGTGGTTGAAATCACCGTTGTGTTCTTCGTCGCTATTATATAATTGATTATTTGGACTGATTTATTATTTTGAATCTCGCCGCAGTTTGTTAAACTCCGGCGACCTATGTTGTATACTGTTTGTTCGTTAGACCCTGTTGGCTCGATTTTCAGTATTTGTTGGTTGTTATCTGTTGTTGGCGGACTGGTTTGATTTCCTGTTCTGGTTATATGCCGGAGCAAAGCTCCGGCGAAGCTTTGAAATTTCCGGCGATGTTGGTCACTGTTCTGATTTTGGGTTCTGTTCGTCTCTGTTTGTGGCATTTTTGTTGGACTGATTTTCGATAATATTATGGGACTGGTTTTGGCCATATGGCTGGACTGATTTTAGGCTATTTTTGCTATATTTTGCTGGTTTACTGATTTAGAACAAATACTACACTGTTGGTAATTTACTGATTTGAACAAGATGCTACACTTGTTTGGCCGATGAAAAAGTTATCCGTCGATTTTTTAGGCCTCCACAGTTGCAAAGACGGAAAATAAAATAAATGAAGCTTTCTGGGCAAGGATGATTTCTTCCACTTACACCGGATAACCAACATGCGTCGGCAAGGCGAACGCTCGCAGCCGCACTTGTTTAGGCTGTCCTACTTTATATTTTTACATATCTGAGCCCTCCGTGTTTAAAACTATTACTGTTTTGGCGCGGATCCGAAGGTTTTATTTATTTTATTATTTTTAACAATATTGGCCGTTGAAGGAATCTCCGTCTGATTTCCAAGGCCTCCTCTGTGCAAAAGACGAATTTATTTATTTTTTGGCTTAACTTATTAATTCTTGTCATTGCTTTTAAAATTATTTATTCTACTATTAATACTTTTACTAAGTGTTTATGCAGGTACCCGAAGATCATCTTGTGCAGAATTCCTAAAAAGGGCTAAAAGATGTCCCGGAGTTTTTATTTTTATGTCGCATTTAATCTTGGTGTTATTATTTTGTATTGCATTTTATTTTAATTATAAATTATGAAAAATTCTTAGAATACGTAGAATAAAAAGGGCAATAAATAATTAACCTAGGTTTGAACGAACAACCGCAAGTTAGCGGATCTTGAAGGATGCCTAACCCCTTCCCTTTAGGATAATAAAGAACCCTGATCCAGAATCTCACTAATTTCGCAGACCATTAAATGGAAGTCCATTGCAGTATTTTTATTGCAATAAACTAAATGTTCTAATTCACTTAAATAATTAGGTGGCGACTCCTCAAAACAGCATTAATTGCTCCATCCAGGGAACCACGCCAAAGAGCAACGTTGCGGATACCGTTCAGACTCCCGAGGTCGAAAACGGGCGCGACAGGGTCATCCCTAGTATTGGAAGAGAAAAGGAACGTCAAAATATCCCATTTTTGAAAGGACTGCAACCTTCGAGTATTGTGAGAAGGGACCACAAATGGAAGGTCCATTGGTGTATACATATGATATATTGTGGCCGTGTGTGGCATCGTTGGTTTTATGGAGTACTGGTTGATAGGCATAGTAAGGAGACTATGCCAAAGTTTGTATAGCTTGAGACCGACTATGAACATTCGGGACGAATATTTCTAAGGGGGGAAGGATGTTACACCGCGTAATACCAGGACTACTAATTGAGAACGTGATTAAGGGTTTAAGATTTGAATTTTGGAAGGAAAGAATTATTACATCTTCTTAAGGGAAATTTCGGAAATATGTGACGACGAAAAATTATTAACTTGGAGTTTAATACTTCTAATTGGATTTGTGGGATTAGTATTGGATTACAGAGAATTGGAATTGATAATATGGGGTCCGCCGAAAATTTCACAATTTTGGGGGAGAGGTTCGAAAATTATAATATTTTGGACCAATAGGAGGGTGACACGTGTCACCCCTCCACTTGTCATGCAAGACCTTGACTTGGATTATATATTTTGAAGACAAGTGGGTCCCATTCCACTTGTCTTGCTACACTTGGCATATATATTTACATATATCTAGAGAGATTGGCAAGACTTAGCCACATTTTCATTACAATATATCTCTCCCTCCCTTGTGAGCTCTCGGCCTTAGTGGCTTTTCAAGAGCAAAAATTCTTAATATTCCTAGCTTAGTTCACTAATATAAGATCAAGAACCCTAACCAAGTGTTAAGCCAAGATAACACACCAAAAATCTTCTTTGGGCCGAGAATGAGGGTGAAACCCTAGGCTTGTTCGTCGACTTTTTGGAATCAAAACGTGAAGTGAAGTTGGTTATAAGCTTGTGGTGGATGCGTATATGTAATTTTAACTTGAAGAAGTGGAGCGAAACGAAAACTGCGGGCCAATCTTTAGTGGACTGCCTTGGACTGCTTTTTGGACATTTTTGGGTAAGAACTCTTCTTCCTATTGAAGTAATTAGATATTACATGTTATTATGGTTAGTAGATGAGTATGTGTTAAAATGAATGATGATTAAAAATTGGTTGGGCCATTATTGGGAGTTGAGGCCGAGGGTAGCAGTTTTTGGCGACATTGGATTCGTTGGTTATTGTTGTTGTTATTTATACTTGTCGCATGTTAAAATGAAGTAATATGGTTTTTGATAAGTTGATATATCATATATAGAAGTGTTGGAACTTGAATTGGAATAAAAAGGATTAAGGAAAGGGCTTTGGATTGTAGTTGTTGGTCGTGGAATCTATAAAATTGTTGGACGTTGTTATGCAGTTTTTATGGACTGTTATGTGGTGTTAGGCTGCTGGTAAATCAGCCACCTTAATGCATATTTAAATGTAGTAGTCTCTAATGAAAGTCCTAAGGATTAAGGGTGTAGAAAGGTGTTGGAAGGCTTCACATTTTACCCTTGTTGTTGTGGGATATTGGGCTGAATTGTATGGACTGTTTTATGTGATTGTGGGGCAAAATTTTACACATCAAGTTGGCGTGTAATCCCATTTGGTTAACTGTTGGTTATGCCCTTAAGTGTGGCTTGTTGGTTGTTGAATTTGGGCCTTGAAAAAGGTGGAAAAGTACGTAGAAACAAAGGAAGTGCTGCCCAATTTTTCGAAGAATAAGGGACCCTTAGTTGGTATTAATCTACCTTAGAAAGCTTGGAATTGATAATCGTGTTATGTTATTGTTGTTATAGGTTGAAGTACTTTGAGACGTATTCTAGATTGTAGAGTTGGTTAGTCGCGAAAAAGGTATGTGAACTATCATTTTTTCTTCTAGCATGATTCCTTGTTTTAAAGTGAGTGTATCCTACTCCTTAGTGATGTAATTCTTGATAGTACTTTGGATTTCCTAAAATAGAAGTTGCTCTATATACTTTCTTGATAGTACTTTGATTTTATAAAATGGAAGTGGTTCTATCCATTCTTTTGATAGTACTTGTGGTTTCTAAAATGAAAGATTGTTATATCTATTCTCTTGATAGTACTTTGGGTTGTCTAAATGAAAGTATTTTATTTTAGTTCATTGTAGTATATGAAAGAAGTTAAATGATTGAAAGATATAAGTTACTTGGTGTTAAAAGTATACTTGACGTGATTTGAAAAGTATAACTTACTTGAGTATAAAAGTGTAGTAACTTGATTTTAAAAGTGGATGTGTCTTGATACTATGAGTGTTAGTGTTTTGAGGTTTATAAATGAGAAGATGTACGGCTGACGTACATAATACTTCGGGTTCAATTTCCCTATTATTACTAGATGTGATATTGCCTTGAGCTCTCTTAAAATGATAGTTCATTCTATTTGTGCTAATGAGAGTCGGAGATGATTTAAATTGTATAGATGGATTATGTGAGTACGTCCATGATTACGACATAAATCTTATTGTGAAAATTGTATAATTGGATCATGTGAGTACGCCCATGATTACGACATAAATCTTATTGTGAAAATTGTATAGTTGGATCATGTGATAACGTTCATGATTACGACATAAATCTTATTGTGAAAATTGTATAGTTGGATCATGTGAGAACGTCCATGATTACGACATAAATCTTATTGTGAAAATTGTATAGTTGGATCATGTGAGTACGTCCATGATTACGACATAAATCTTATTGTGAAAACGGTATAGTTGAAATCATGTGAGTACGTCCATGATTAGGACTTGAAAATTATATAAACTCATGGACAAGATCCATGATGCGAGTACAAATACTCTCTGCGGTTGATCTAACTCTTAAAAGGCATAACTTAAAAGGTAAAGTCGACTCTCATTACTCTCATATTTGCAAGGCACAATGTACTGTTATTTTGAATTATCATACTTGTCTCCTGTTATATTTGGACTGTATGATCTCTTTTATAGTACTTATTATTTCACATACTTGGTACATTTTCCGTACTGACCCCCTTTCTCCGGGGGGCTGCGTTCATGTCGCAGGTTTAGGTACACAGTTTGGTGATCTGCAAGTGTAGAATCCTTGCTCAGAGTTTTTGGGATAGCTCCATTCTTCCGGGGCTTATCATTTTGGTATAAATCTTTCATTACAGGCTTTTGTACAGTTATGGGTACGGCGGGGCCTTGTCCCGTCATAGTTCTGTAAAACTCTTAGAGGTCTGTATTCATATGTGGAATTGGACTCATGTACAGTGTAGTTTCTTTTGGATTATATATATATATATGACAGCCTTATCGGCTTTGCCTTTGCATGTTTGTACAAAAAAATGTGTTATTTAACTTCCGCAGGTAACTTGTGTCGTAGAGGGTAGAAGGGTGCCCTGGTAGGGCACCAGTCGCGGGCCCGGGGTTCGGGTCATGACAGAGTGGTATCAGAGCAGTCAGTCCTCGGAATGTCTACAAACCGTGTCTAGTTGAGTCTTGATTATCGGTGTGTTGTGTGCCACACCCATAAATAAGAAGCTACAAGACATTTAGGATTTGGTTTCTATTATTCTCACTCTAAGATCGTGCCATAGAGCTGTGTTATTAAGATAATCCCTCTTTAACGTATTATTGTGTTACAGATATGCCTCCAGGAAAGCAACAGTTGCCCAGAAGGGCAAATCAGTAGCGGTAGATACTAGTCAGACTCAGAGAGTTGATAGGGCTCATGCCAAGTCTATACCGGATATTGTACCGCAGTCGGCGAGTTCTTCTTCACCGGTTTTTGAGGCACCATCACTTGAGCCTCTAGCTCCTCAGTTAGGGGAACTATAGGGCCATGAGGGAAGCATTTCTGTTATTGACCAGGCTAGCGGTGATGTAGTTTCATCAGTAGGAGGTTATTCGGCCATTATAGACATGTGTACAGAGGGTAGAGGGCCAACGCAGAAATCAGCGTAAGAGGGCTAGATCGGTTGGTTATCCCGGTGAGTTTTTGGGCGAGCAGCCTCAACAGCGGGTGAGGTATTGTCCCAGCCTACACAGAACATACCCCCACAGCTCACAAGTGGGAGATTGGATCCCATAAGGTATTTAGGAGCCGGTCCGAGCTCTAGGGTTCCAGGGTTTCAGAGGTACAGGGGTCATAGACAGTCGAGGCCACATCTGCCTTAGTGTTCTAAGTGTAGCAGGTATCATTATGGGAAGTGCCGTTTTGGTATAGGTGTTTGTTTTTATTGGGGTCGTCCGGGCCATATTGATGCGCGGTAAGATGCACACACTTTAAACGCAAGTGCACGTTATCGTGACAAGTAATATAGTCTTAGTAAGGCCGAATATCGTCCACAAGGATTAGGGTTCAATTATCAACTATCTATTTTCTAGTATCTATTTGGTGAATTGATAACTGATTTGTTGTTTATAACTACGAATTATGCAAGCTATTTTAATATAAAGATTTATTTCAGTGGTGATGAGAATAGGGCTTCCATGTATCCTTACTATCCGCTTATGCTACTTACTAATGCATTAACTTATGGAATTCTTCTCTTGGAGAAAGCAGGTTTACGAAATCATTTTATACTCCCGTTAGGTTTTATATAAACACTCAACCCCAGTATCGCACCTTACCTACCTTTCGGTGATAAGGATAACTCTATAGGAGGATTAAGAACAAAAACCTAGTTGACCGTCACGCACAATGCGCAAAATTAGGGTTGTTAAGCCTCTCATCAACGCTACATAAATAATTGAGGTATTTTCATCCCTAATCCAAGAATGTCTACCCAACTTACAGCATATTCACAATCCCCCCTTTTCAGAATCTGATTAGAAATCATATAGTGATAATTAGTTGTCAATTAATTACCAAGAATTCAACTCAATTATTGGATAGATCTCACAATAAGAAAAATAACCATAAGCATGCATTAATTTATAACATAAGTTTCTAGCAATTCAACATGGAAAGCCCTATAAGAGAATTAGTTCCTAGCCATAAATATGACAAGAACTAATTCAAAGTTCATCATAAAAACTGAAATAAAGAACAAGAAAAGGAAAAGAAATTACTAAACTAATGGTATCCAATCTCCAAGCCAAAGTCTTGAGTTGTGCAAGAAGGGGAACCCTTAAAAACTGCCTAGGGTTCTCCTTTTATAGGTTACAAACCGCCTCCCTCTTTTCCTTCGTGCTCGCCTGCATTTCGTCAAAAGACCTAATTTTTCCACGCCGCGCCAGCCTCGCATACTGTGCCGCGCGGAAGTTCTGCAATCCGTCGTGTTTTGGCGCCGCGACCACGATATTCGTTGTGCAGCGCGCGCGCGCTTATCTTCTGTAGCTCTCTGATGTTTAGCGCCGCCGCCGCTGTTGCCCGAGGCGCCGCGCGTGAGTCTTCGACCTTCTCGATAGTGGCGCCGCGTCGCTGATCGCGAGGCGCCGCGCGGTGGTCTTGATTTTTCCTCGTTCGCCACTTTCTCTGCTTTCCACTCCGCATCTCCTCTTTTGCCCTCTTTTTGCTCTTTTTCCGCCATTTGGCCATTTTAACCACTTTGACTCAAAAGAAAGAAAAACTATCCTAATACGACACTTATATGTGCAAAATGGGACAAAAGACTAACTAAAACTGACTCAAAAGGTGTATATAAAATACACCGATCAAATACCCCCAAACTTAACATTTGCTCGCCCTCGAGCAAAGATAGAAAGAAATAAAATAAAAGACTCAAAGAATAAAAAATAAAAAATAAAAAGACCCCCTGCCATTGATCACTTTTGCTGCATTAGTGTTAACTAGAAAAACATGAAGGTTAGCAAAATAATATGCAGGAATGTTGACACCCAATTTTGACCCTCCCGTCCAGTCATTAGCTATAAAATTAGACTAATTTTGTTAAATAATTTTCAGGTAATTTTTGTAATAAAATACAGCAAACAAAACATTAATACAGGCATAAATAAGCAATTTAATAATAACACCGCATTTTACGTAGAGCATTAAGTACTTGGAGTCTCTCGCCCGCATGTATTAATTAATAATAAATACATAAAATAATAATCTAACATACGCGTTTTAATAATAGCATTCATAAAAGAATTAAGGAGTCCTATCTGCATGTAGCATTTAAATAACTCAATTTTATAACGGCATCGCATTAAGCACTAATTAAATAGCACACCCGCATTTATAACAATTAGATTAATAAAACACCTAAATAATTTAAGCACAATTTATTAATTTAATTTACTACTAATTAACTAATTAAATAACTAGCCTAAAACTAACACTTAATTAATACCTAATTAAAACTAACCTAACACTTAACCTATTTCTACCCAGCCCAAACCCGCGGCCCAAACCCGTCAGCCCAACACCCCAACGCCCTTTCCCTTTATTCAGCAGCCCAAACCCCATTACGCCCAGGCCCCATTCCCTTATACTCACCCTACCTCGTCGACAACACCTAAAGACAAAAAAAAACCTCAGCAACCCTAAAGAAGAACCGCCGCAGTCCTCTGCCCTTTAGCCGCGAATCTCGCCGGATTTTCAGGGTGGAAAATCCGGCGACTTTCCTTTCCCTTTTACCTGCACACACCCAACCTTTATTTACTTACCATAAGCAAACTAGCAAGATCCTTCCAGAATCAAAAACTTACCATAACCGAATCGCGATCGAATCAGCGTCAAAGATCTTAGGAATCAAGCCCGAATCGCATTAAATCAGCCCTAAACCTTACCCAAACTTAGAACCCAAACCGGGGCTATAAATACATAAGCTTTTTCACCATGCAGTGGGGGGTCCGATCGAGGGCTTGAAGGGAATAATAGGGCAGGGCTCAGAGGAGTCCAATAGCAACATTCAAACAAGAGAGCTGATTGGGGGAAGGGTGATATCGTGGTGCACAAACGATATCACAGACAGGAGAGCACAGACAGCAGGGTTCAGAAGAAACCCATAGCATCGATTCGACATCCCCTTTAGCAAAGCCAACAACTCGCAGGATAGCGAACATCGTGAGAATCGACCGCATCGGAATTGTGGGGCTCAAAGACCTGCACCACTAGCATCGCAAGAATAGGTAGTTCGAACCCCCCCTTAGTTCAATTCCAGCCACAAATCAGCAATTAAACCTTGCCTTTCTATTCGCATCGCAAACCCAAAACCCGTCGAGTGGACCGACGACTTGATATGCTGCCTCGGTTCGCTGCCCGGAGAAGGTAATATTTTATCCTCATAGTCTTGGGTTTTGTTTAACATTGATATGTGCAATATGTGTTTTGAACGCATCGCTTAGGTTTATTGAGTTGATTGCTAGACCTGTTTAAACTAATGTTGACTGTTCTTAACCTTCGGGATTGTGATGGTTAATATGTTTAGGTCAATACTGGCATTCGTGGCATGTCGCATTCTTGATTGTGCAGATTGGTTATTGTTTGAGTCCAGGGCATTAATTGTCGAAGCATTTTAGTCGGGAATCTTAGGCTAATATACAGTTTCGTCTAGTTTAAAGACATGTTTGATGGTCATCATATGATCAGATTCGCATTTGTAATGTCTAAAATATTTGACTGACCATTAAGATGTCTCAGAATGGGTATTGGTGTGTAAGTTACCTACTGCATTTGTTTGGGGGCAAAGAAACTTGAGTAGGGGAAGACTTCTAAGGTCATGTAATTCGCAAATGGCTTCATATGTTTGAATGCATTTCTTCACTGTTATTGACCATTGTGTATGTTTAAGTCACTAAAATGCTTTCTATATATTATATAAGAACATGTTAAAACATATGTACTTTGAGTTTCTGTTGTATCAAAATACTTGGAAATCTGATATTATCCGCATAAACATATTTGTTGATGCTGTTTCATGGTTAACTGGGTTCCCTAAAGGATACTTCTATCAGATGCATATACATGATTGCGCATAGATAAGCTTAAGCCCGAATGACTCTGCATATCAAAATGACCCCCTTAATTAGCCATTTGAATAGTTTTTTTTTAGGTTTATTAAACTGGTTGCATACCTGTTTGTTAAGTACTTAGGTTGATCTTTAGGACCTGCCTGCTTGTTTGAAAAGAATAGATTTATAGGTTGCTATAAATCGAGGGGCTTCAAAAGGATAGATTTATAGGTGAATCTGTTCTTACTTATTTTTTTATAGATGATTAGTATCTCCCATCTAATGTATGCTTGTCCTTCTGTAACCGAGATTTGGCTCTGTCTTCTTATAAAATTCATACGAGTTTGTCATGATGCATTCAAAATTGCATTTCTTACTCCTGCTTTATTATTCTGTCTTAGCAGTTATGCACTAACTCTTTCTTGAGCTTTAGTCTACAGGGACAGTTGCAGCAAGGACAACGTATCCGCATTCACAATCGCAACACGTCCGTGCAAGGACGAAATCACAGCATTTGCAGCATCGCATCAACCCAGCAGGCATCACATTTTTGCAGGATAACCTTTTCTACTCACAGTTGCATTACTTGTAAAATTATGCATCATCATTTTG
Source organism: Przewalskia tangutica (assembly GCA_029844215.1). Taxonomy (NCBI): domain Eukaryota; kingdom Viridiplantae; phylum Streptophyta; class Magnoliopsida; order Solanales; family Solanaceae; genus Przewalskia; species Przewalskia tangutica. The sequence continues at coordinate 31,261,546 of CM056732.1, forward strand.
CCTTAACAGTTATGTACTAACCGTTTGTTTGAAGTCTTAACATGCAGGAGCAGGAGCACAACGTGGATTTTCTCTTACAGCGAACCGGGGCAATTTGTTGGGGGGCCAACCTTCCCAATGAATGGCAGAAGCAGCCTCAAGCGTCGGTCCACTCGCTCCACATCACCATAGAACCCAGCACCACAAACCATAGCGGTACACCCCAGGTTCAAGCCAGTTATTGTTGTTTTTTTTACCTTTTGCACCATAGCCCAGTGTCATCATAACTCGACACTGGGACAGCTTTGAGTCCGCATTAGCCCTCCTTGGTGTTTTGACCATGGTAGCCCAGTGTCATCATAACTCGACACTGAGACAAATTTTGAGTCCGCGTTAGCCCGCCCTGGTGTTTCGACCATGGTAACCCAGTGTCGTCATAACTCGACACTGGGACAGATTTTGATTATTTGCGTCAGCCTTGTCTACCTGCCAAAGATTTTTGCACTGAAGATCGAGACAAAATTGGCTATGAGTCAACGTCTTTGTCCGAAGATTCTTCCATCATCTCCATACAAAGAGGGACATCTGTTGACACCCAATTTTGACCCTCCCGTCCAGTCATTAGCTATAAAATTAGACTAATTTTGTTAAATAATTTTCAGGTAATTTTTGTAATAAAATACAGCAAACAAAACATTAATACAGGCATAAATAAGCAATTTAATAATAACACCGCATTTTACGTAGAGCATTAAGTACTTGGAGTCTCTCGCCCGCATGTATTAATTAATAATAAATACATAAAATAATAATCTAACATACGCGTTTTAATAATAGCATTCATAAAAGAATTAAGGAGACCTATCTGCATGTAGCATTTAAATAACTCAATTTTATAACGACATCGCATTAAGCACTAATTAAATAGCACACCCGCATTTATAACAATTAGATTAATAAAACACCTAAATAATTTAAGCACAATTTATTAATTTAATTTACTACTAATTAACTAATTAAATAACTAGCCTAAAACTAACACTTAATTAATACCTAATTAAAACTAACCTAACACTTAACCTATTTCTACCAAATTTCAAACCCGCGCCCAAACCCACACCAACACCCCAACGCCTCTTTCCTTTATTCAAGAAATTCAAACCCCATTACGCCTGTGCCCCATTCCCTTATACTCACCCTACCTCGTCGACAACACCTAAAGACAAAAAAAAACCTCAGCAACCCTAAAGAAGAACCGCCGCAGTCCTCTGCCCTTTAGCCGCGAATCTCGCCGGATTTTCAGGGTGGAAAATCCGGCGACTTTCCTTTCCCTTTTACCTGCACACACCCAGCCTTTATTTACTTACCATAAGCAAACTAGCAAGATCCTTCCAGAATCAAAAACTTACCATAACCGAATCGCGATCGAATCAACGTCAAAGATCTTAGGAATCAAGCCCGAATCGCATTAAATCAGCCCTAAACCTTACCCAAACTTAGAACCCAAACTGGGGCTATAAATACATAAGCTTTTTCACCATGCAGTGGGGGGTCCGATCGAGGGATTGAAGGGAATAATAGGGCAGGGCTCAGAGGAGTCCAATAGCAACATTCAAACAAGAGAGCTGATTGGGGGAAGGGTGATATCGTGGTGCACAAATGATATCACAGACAGGAGAGCACAGACAGCAGGGTTCAGAAGAAACCCATAGCATCGATTCGACATCCCCCTTTAGCAGCAGTCAACAACTCAGAGGATAGCAGAACATCAGGGAGAATCGACTGGCATCGGGAATTAGGGGCTCAGCACCTAGACCACCAGCATCGCAAGAATAGGTAGTTCGAACCCCCCTTAGTTCAATTCCAGCCACAAATCAGCAATTAAACCTTGCCTTTCTATTCGCATCGCAAACCCAAAACCCGTCGAGTGGACCGACGACTTGATATGCTGCCTCGGTTCGCTGCCCGGAGAAGGTAATATTTTATCCTCATAGTCTTGGGTTTTGTTTAACATTGATATGTGCAATATGTGTTTTGAACGACTGTTTAGGTTTATTGAGTTGATTGCTAGACCTGTTTAAACTAATGTTGACTGTTCTTAACCTTCGGGATTGTGATGGTTAATATGTTTAGGTCAATACTGGCATTCGTGGCATGTCGCATTCTTGATTGTGCAGATTGGTTATTGTTTGAGTCCAGGGCATTAATTGTCGAAGCATTTTAGTCGGGAATCTTAGGCTAATATACAGTTTCGTCTAGTTTAAAGACATGTTTGATGGCTGTCATATGACTGTATCTGCATTTGGTAATGTCTAAAATATTTGACTGACCATTAAGATGTCTCAGAATGGGTATTGGTGTGTAAGTTACCCATCGATTTGTTTAGGGGCAAAGAAACTTGAGTAGGGGAAGACTTCTAAGGTCATGTAATTCGCAAATGGCTTCATATGTTTGAATGCATTTCTTCACTGTTATTGACCATTGTGTATGTTTAAGTCACTAAAATGCTTTCTATATATTATATAAGAACATGTTAAAACATATGTACTTTGAGTTTCTGTTGTATCAAAATACTTGGAAATCTGATATTATCCGCATAAACATATTTGTTGATGCTATTTCATGGTTAACTGGGTTCCCTAAAGGATACTTCTATCAGATGCATATACATGATTGCGCATAGATAAGCTTAAGCCCGAATGACTCTGCATATCAAAATGACCCCCTTAATTAGCCATTTGAATAGTTTTTTTTTAGGTTTATTAAACTGGTTGCATACCTGTTTGTTAAGTACTTAGGTTGATCTTTAGGACCTGCCTGCTTGTTTGAAAAGAATAGATTTATAGGTTGCTATAAATCGAGGGGCTTCAAAAGGATAGATTTATAGTGAATCTGTTTACTTATTTTTATAGATGATTAGTATCTCCCATCTAATGTATGCTTGTCCTTCTGTAACCGAGATTTGGCTCTGTCTGCTTATAAAATTCATACGAGTTTGTCATGATGCATTCAAAGTAAATCGAACATAGATGCTGTGCATACGCCCATCAGCCGCATATTCTGTGATACCTCTAAGTATATCGCATATATATATTCGAATATCCGCATATATATATATATCAATCTCTGATACATCCGCTTGAGCTTATATGGAGATCTGGCCTATTTGTATGGATTAATAAATATTTGGACAATTACTAATCCTTATCCTTTTCTTATATTTTACATGACACGCATTGGAGCAAAATAAAGAGTCTCACGGCGAGGCTCATCACAAGCCATTTCAAATGGCGACCCGCATCCGCATTCGCATTCCCTCTTCGGCAATTCCTAGAAAAACAAATAGGACGGGGTCATCCGCTTCAATCCCCCATTCTCTCATCTCATCCTTATCTTACTTTATTTGTTATTGTAATTTATAACTTTGTAATTAATAGGATATCTAGAATAATTAGCCTTTAAACATATAAGTGGGGAAGGTAATTTAAAGTTCATCGCTTAACTTACTTGCCTTTTAGGATTGTCATGCATGTCTAATTTTTGCCAAAATAATCTAACTTGCATCACAAAACCAACAGTTTGTTAAATCCCTAAATATAACAGATTTCTCCTGAACTCTAAAAAATCATCTTAAAGCATCTCTTATATAATATTGTACGCAGGTTAGGCAAGATTAATTTAGCTAGCAGTATACACAATTAGTCCGTAAATAACCTTTGCGTGAACACATAATTAGTCTATAAAGCACCTTATCATTTAGCACTTTCTAGCATTTTAACATTTTGCATTCTTAGCCCCTCTTTAAACTTTAGTAACATTTTAGCACCTCCCTAGCATCCTTTGTACTTTAGCATATAGCACCTTTTGCCCTTTCAATACTTTAAGCACCTTTTAAACATTTTAACATGCTAGCATTTATTTCCTAACATTTTATTAATTATTCAGCACTTTAGCATTTAGCACTTTTAAGCACCTCTTAGCACCTTTAGCACCCTTCTATCATTTAATACCTTTTAGCAACCTTTAGTATTTTAAAGCACTTTTAAACATTTAGCATTTGGCTCTTTTATTTATTTATAACACCTTTTGCCCTTTTTATACTTCAAGCACCTTTTAAACATTTTAACATTTTAGCATTTTTATTAAGCAGGAGGAGCTTTTATTTTGCATTTTTAAACATAATAATTACCCTAGGTTTGGCAGGACAACCGCAAGTTAGCGGATCTTAGAGGGTGCCTAACCCCTTCCCTCTAGATTAATAAAGAACCCTTACCCAGAATCTCATTAAGTTTAGCAGACCATAAAGAATGGAGTTAATGTTTTACTTTAAACTAGTCAAACATTTAGGTGTCCTAATTCACCCAAACTAATTAGGTGGCGACTCCGCGAACCCTTTAGCATTTAGCATCTTTTCTTAGCACTTCAGCATTTTTACACTTTTAAATATTTTAGCACTCTTTTGCACATTTAGCATTTTTTTTATTTTCTAAACCTTTTATTTAAGCAGGAGTTTAGAAAATAAAGTCGCGGCCGAAAATGGACGTGACAGAAATGGCGACTCTTCTGGGGATTTTAGGTTCTTAACCACAACAGATCTAGGGTTATTATTTGGCATTACTTTTGCATTTAAATTTTTGCGTGCTGTATTTTGCTTTATTCATTTTGATTGCTATTTGCTTTACTGCTTTCCTTAAGCTGACATTCCGCTCATATTTCTTCCACTCTAGAAAATTCACACAATCACACACTGCATGCGAGGTGCGCTTGGTGCATCAGCAAAATTCTTTCTTCAAAACCCAAATTTAGGAGAGTTGGTAACATACGTGGAGTGTCCGGTCTAACCGGTGGCCGCGTAGCCTTCTCACTCGAGTTGTCCGCCTGAACTCAAGGCCTAGAAAAGCCAAATCTCGTAAACTTAAGATGAGCTATACCACCCTTATTTTAGGGCATGCATGCATTTACCTTAGGTGGCCTGGCCCTCGCATCGACACCACAATTAGGAAGACACCAAACTTGTCGACGGGTTTCTCAACCCAACGACCAACCAGCATATTATGTGTAGCGTGGCAATGACAGACAAATCCAAACCTAATCATGTCATGCTGAAATTGGAAAAAGTGCACCGTCATTTGGTCGCCATTTCCAACAAAAGCATTACAGTTGGACGACTTGGACAAATCCATCATGACCTCGCATATGTGACGTTTAGGCCTACCTCTGGCATAAAGGGGTCCCCATGCATGTTAGGACTCGCTTGCAATGTGGCAATTTATGCGCAATATGTACTTGCTAAATGTTTTTACACTTCTGCAAAATCACGTGCTTTACACTAACGCAGTTTGCTACATGTTGTCTAAAGGATTTATCATCTCCCCCAAAGGTCGATTTGTATTTGACTAAGCAATGACAGAGCATCAATATTTCGCAAGATAAAAGGCACGGCCCAGCGACATGACCGATTCAAGGGCATTTGAGCGGAACGCAGCCTGAACTCGCCTTGTTCCTATAGCAAAGCGGTCTCGTAAAAGAAAAGCAAAGATAGATCCGATCGAGCACTCATATATCCCACACAAATGCCTACCATACTCCAGCCAAACACAAACCAAGGGCCACCGCAAACCTACTTTTGCAATGCATGCGACAACTACATTGAGACCCACTTTAGGCCAAACGCCCTTTGCATATTCAAAACTGAGACAAATTTTGAGTCCGCGTTAGCCCGCCCTGGTGTTTCGACCATGGTAACCCAGTGTCGTCATAACTCGACACTGGGACAGATTTTGATTATTTGCGTCAGCCTTGTCTACCTGCCCAGCATTTTTTGCAATTCTGAAGATCGAGACAAAATTGGCTATGAGTCAACGTCTTTGTCCGAAGATTCTTCCATCATCTCCATACAAAGAGGGACATCTGTTGACACCCAATTTTGACCCTCCCGTCCAGTCATTAGCTATAAAATTAGACTAATTTTGTTAAATAATTTTCAGGTAATTTTTGTAATAAAATACAGCAAACAAAACATTAATACAGGCATAAATAAGCAATTTAATAATAACACCGCATTTTACGTAGAGCATTAAGTACTTGGAGTCTCTCGCCCGCATGTATTAATTAATAATAAATACATAAAATAATAATCTAACATACGCGTTTTAATAATAGCATTCATAAAAGAATTAAGGAGTCCTATCTGCATGTAGCATTTAAATAACTCAATTTCATAACGACATCGCATTAAGCACTAATTAAATAGCACACCCGCATTTATAACAATTAGATTAATAAAACACCTAAATAATTTAAGCACAATTTATTAATTTAATTTACTACTAATTAACTAATTAAATAACTAGCCTAAAACTAACACTTAATTAATACCTAATTAAAACTAACCTAACACTTAACCTATTTCTACCCAGCCCAAACCCGCGGCCCAAACCCGTCAGCCCAACACCCCAACGCCCTTTCCCTTTATTCAGCAGCCCAAACCCCATTACGCCCAGGCCCCATTCCCTTATACTCACCCTACCTCGTCGACAACACCTAAAGACAAAAAAAAACCTCAGCAACCCTAAAGAAGAACCGCCGCAGTCCTCTGCCCTTTAGCCGCGAATCTCGCCGGATTTTCAGGGTGGAAAATCCGGCGACTTTCCTTTCCCTTTTACCTGCACACACCCAGCCTTTATTTACTTACCATAAGCAAACTAGCAAGATCCTTCCAGAATCAAAAACTTACCATAACCGAATCGCGATCGAATCAGCGTCAAAGATCTTAGGAATCAAGCCCGAATCGCATTAAATCAGCCCTAAACCTTACCCAAACTTAGAACCCAAACTGGGGCTATAAATACATAAGCTTTTTCACCATGCAGGGGGGGGTCCGATCGAGTGCTTGAAGGGAATAATAGGGCAGGGCTCAGAGGAGTCCAATAGCAACATTCAAACAAGAGAGCTGATTGGGGGAAGCGTGATATCGTGGTGCACAAACGATATCACAGACAGGAGAGCACAGACAGCAGGGTTCAGAAGAAACCCACAGCATCGATTCGACATCCCCCTTTAGCAGCAGTCAACAACTCAGAGGATAGCAGAACATCGGGGAGAATCGACTGGCATCGGGAATTAGGGGCTCAGCACCTAGACCACTAGCATCGCAAGAATAGGTAGTTCGAACCCCCCCTTAGTTCAATTCCAGCCACAAATCAGCAATTAAACCTTGCCTTTCTATTCGCATCGCAAACCCAAAACCCGTCGAGTGGACCGACGACTTGATATGCTGCCTCGGTTCGCTGCCCGGAGAAGGTAATATTTTATCCTCATAGTCTTGGGTTTTGTTTAACATTGATATGTGCAATATGTGTTTTGAACGACTGTTTAGGTTTATTGAGTTGATTGCTAGACCTGTTTAAACTAATGTTGACTGTTCTTAACCTTCGGGATTGTGATGGTTAATATGTTTAGGTCAATACTGGCATTCGTGGCATGTCGCATTCTTGATTGTGCAGATTGGTTATTGTTTGAGTCCAGGGCATTAATTGTCGAAGCATTTTAGTCGGGAATCTTAGGCTAATATACAGTTTCGTCTAGTTTAAAGACATGTTTGATGGTCATATGATCAGATTCTGATTTGGTAATGTCTAAAATATTTGACTGACCATTAAGATGTCTCAGAATGGGTATTGGTGTGTAAGTTACCTACTGCATTTGTTTGGGGGCAAAGAAACTTGAGTAGGGGAAGACTTCTAAGGTCATGTAATTCGCAAATGGCTTCATATGTTTGAATGCATTTCTTCACTGTTATTGACCATTGTGTATGTTTAAGTCACTAAAATGCTTTCTATATATTATATAAGAACATGTTAAAACATATGTACTTTGAGTTTCTGTTGTATCAAAATACTTGGAAATCTGATATTATCCGCATAAACATATTTGTTGATGTTGTTTCATGGTTAACTGGGTTCCCTAAAGGCTACTTCGATCAGATGCATATACATGATTGCGCATAGATAAGCTTAAGCCCGAATGACTCTGCATATCAAAATGACCCCCTTAATTAGCCATTTGAATAGTTTTTTTTTAGGTTTATTAAACTGGTTGCATACCTGTTTGTTAAGTACTTAGGTTGATCTTTAGGACCTGCCTGCTTGTTTGAAAAGAATAGATTTATAGGTTGCTATAAATCGAGGGGCTTCAAAAGGATAGATTTATAGGTGAATCTGTTCTTACTTATTTTTTTATAGATGATTAGTATCTCCCATCTAATGTATGCTTGTCCTTCTGTAACCGAGATTTGGCTCTGTCTGCTTATAAAATTCATACGAGTTTGTCATGATGCATTCAAAGTAAATCGAACATAGATGCTGTGCATACGCCCATCAGGCTGCATATTCTGCATACCTCTAAGTATATCGCACATATATATTCTGAATATCTGGCATATATATATATATCAATCTCTGCATACATCTGTTTGAGCTTATATGGAGATCTGGCCTATTTGTATGGATTAATAAATATTTGGACAATTACTAATCCTTATCCTTTTCTTATATTTTACATGGCACGCATTGGAGCAAAATAAAGAGTCTCACGGCGAGGCTCATCGCAAGCCATTTCAAATGGCGACCCGCATCCGCATTCGCATTCCCTCTTCGGCAATTCCTAGAAAAACAAATAGGACGGGGTCATCCGCTTCAATCCCTCATTCTCTCATCTCATCCTTATCTTACTTTATTTGTTATTGTAATTTATAACTTTGTAATTAATAGGATATCTAGAATAATTAGCCTTTAAACATATAAGTGGGGAAGGTAATTTAAAGTTCATCGCTTAACTTACTTGCCTTTTAGGATTGTCATGCATGTCTAATTTTTGCCAAAATAATCTAACTTGCATCACAAAACCAACAGTTTGTTAAATCCCTAAATATAACAGATTGCTCCTGAACTCTCAAAAATCATCTTAAAGCATCTCTTATATAATATTGTACGCAGGTTAGGCAAGATTAATTTAGCTAGCAGTATACACAATTAGTCCGTAAATAACCTTTGCGTGAACACATAATTAGTCTATAAAGCACCTTAGCATTTAGCACTTTCTAGCATTTTAACATTTTGCATTCTTAGCCCCTCTTTAAACTTTAGTAACATTTTAGCACCTCCCTAGCATCCTTTGTACTTTAGCATATAGCACCTTTTGCCCTTTCAATACTTTAAGCACCTTTTAAACATTTTAACATGCTAGCATTTATTTCCAAACATTTTATTAATTATTCAGCACTTTAGCATTTAGCACTTTTAAGCACCTCTTAGCACCTTTAGCACCCTTCTATCATTTAATACCTTTTAGCAACCTTTAGTATTTTAAAGCACTTTTAAACATTTAGCATTTGGCTCTTTTATTTATTTATAACACCTTTTGCCCTTTTTATACTTCAAGCACCTTTTAAACATTTTAACATTTTAGCATTTTTATTAAGCAGGAGGAGCTTTTATTTTGCATTTTTAAACATAATAATTACCCTAGGTTTGGCAGGACAACCGCAAGTTAGCGGATCTTAGAGGGTGCCTAACCCCTTCCCTCTAGATTAATAAAGAACCCTTACCCAGAATCTCATTAAGTTTAGCAGACCATAAAGAATGGAGTTAATGTTTTACTTTAAACTAGTCAAACATTTAGGTGTCCTAATTCACCCAAACTAATTAGGTGGCGACTCCGCGAACCCTTTAGCATTTAGCATCTTTTCTTAGCACTTCAGCATTTTTACACTTTTAAATATTTTAGCACTCTTTTGCACATTTAGCATTTTTTTATTTTCTAAACCTTTTATTTAAGCAGGAGTTTAGAAAATAAAGTCGCGGCCGAAAATGGGCGTGACAAGGAACATATAACATGAAATTTCAGCACACTAAGCACATGAAGCTAGATATTTCGCAAACTCATATTCATCATGCTTAATGGAAGTCAATATACTAAACCATGCATATAAATTCAAGAATTCCTATGGCATGCTTACTTGCTATTCTCCACTAATTCTGGATATGCATAAAAGAGATCTTCATGATTTTAAGGGTTGTAATGTAGGCTTAGGTAGGGGTTGGTAAAAATAGGCATTTAGGCTCATCTTTGTGTACCATAAGCTCTTCAGCTTTTCAGTATTTCCCTTTTTCCTTTTTGTTCTTTTCTTCATTTCGATTCTATCTTTCCCCTGTTTTGTTTTTAGGAGAGTGAGGTATATAATGACAAGCACCCCCAAACTTAGGCTTTTGCTTCTTTCTTATTACTTTTTTTTTATTGGGGTGCAACAAGCTCATTTACTCTTTTTGTCTCTTTTTTAACACAATGTATTCCACTATTTCATATTTTCACTTATGGTACAATTTGTGGGAATATAGGGTGTCAAAGAAGAAGTTTCAAATTTAGGCTCAATGGGGCTGACTAGGGATATTTTAAAAGTACGGGATAGAAAAGAATGGTAAGAATTGGCTATCAAGGAAATGCCTGAGTCATCTCCCTAGCATGCATATCCTAACTATTTCGCCTCAAATAGCAAGCAATCATAACACATAAGCATTTATCATTTAGTATGCGTAATTCAAGCAAGAAACTCCAAATAGACAGATTCTATGAGTTTTTGGCATATCTAACTTATGTGTTTAGATAGTTGCTTCAATTCCTTTACATTATTCCGCCTTACTTCACTAGGTGTTTCTAGCAACTACAGCATACATGATCTTTGACAGACAATTATGACTCAAAATTCAAAAAATTTTGGTGACTCAAAATAAACATAAAAACAATCAAAAAGACTTAAGTAAAACATAACATGACACATAAAGAAAACACCCCCAAACTTAAATCACACATTGTCCCCAATGTGTGTAGACTCAAAGACAGTAAAAGAAATAAGACACTTACAAACTTTGGCTAAAATGGTGGTGGTGGCGGTGGATAATGCATCGACCATTGGTTGAATAAGGAACTCAACTCGTTCATTTGTTGCCTTGTTTCTTGCTGTCCTTGTACTACTGTGTCCAAGGTCTGCATCATCCTCATCTGATTCTGATACAATTGCTCCATTATGGGTGTTGGAGGTTCTGCTCCTGTGGTTGGCCGGTGGCTAGGTCCTGCCTCATATTGAGCCCCTATTTCAGGCTCATCTTCGTCCATGGCGGCCTCTGCTGCTGCTGCTGCTGGTGGTTGTACTCTCCGTCACGCTGGGGGCTTGGTCCGGGAAAGAGTGCACTATCCCATGTGACACGGCAGTTGGTTTCTTTCATGAGTGTCGGTGGGTAGGTTTGGAACCGCACTCACGTGACATAGCTTGGTGATAATCGAGCCATGTCCCAATCCGCTGCTGTTACCAACCCGCTGATTTCTCAATGCTCGCACTATTTCTTTCCCCACATCAATCGCCAACCTCATAATTCCATTTATTAGCTTAATCCTATCCTCCGCACTCGTGAAGTGCGTGGATGGAATCATGCGGCGCCGATGAAATATAGCCAACCTTTGGCTACTTTGTTGAATCGCACCTATTCAAAGCTCTTGACCCATTTCTTCCAATATCAAAACAGCCCCATGGTAGCTCACTGTCTGCAACGGATTCCAATGATGTGGTCAATGCTTCTAGACCATGTTCTAAAGTGATTCCAATCACTTCTTTCTTCAACATCAACTGCTTTCAATTGTATATTTATATCCTCTCACACAGCACATAGCGCCCCTTACAAAGCATCCTCTTTCCACCTTCTCCGGAAAATGGCATAAAATTCACGCACCATTGTTTGTGTTTACTGGTGCTATCTTCTCCGGATTCACAAATTTCCTCCAATCCCTTAACTCAATCATCGCCCGAATGGGCTCATAAACATCTTCTTCCCCATATGACTCCCTCTGGTAGTCCATTCCCCTTTCTGGTATTATGGGTCTGGTATCAAGCTTTTTGTATCTTTGGTAGGCTTGGTAGCTCACAAACCTATTTTCATCGTATTGTGGGGTTGGGGTGGATGTGGAGCCTCTTCTTTTCCTGGTGGCCATGGTTAAAATAGTTTCTGGAGCTTTCAATTTAGTGGCACAAATGATTCCTACACAATCTACAACTAGCAGCGAACACAACACCCCCAAACTTCAACTTTTCTACCCAATACCCACACTCATTTTCTACTCTTTTCTCCAAACTTCACAATCAACTTTTCAGTACCCAAACTACTTCAACTACAATACTCCTTCAAACTAGTACCTCCTGTGACTTCAGTAAAGGATTTAAGAACAGAAAAAGATTACCTTTTTATGAGAAGATTCAAGCTTGTTCTTGTTTCAATTGGTGGTTTGAGGCTATGGAATGGAGCTTTGTTGTTTGAGATAGCTAAGGGTTTTTAGGAATTTAAGAGTTTTGGTTGTGGTTGGGTTGGATTTGTGGGCGATTTTTCGGAATTTCGTGGGTTTTTGGAGAGGAAGGGTTAGGTTTTTGAAATTGGATTTGGGGAAAATCTGATTCTGGGCGTTTTAAGTTCTGGATTCCCGCCGCGCCACACGCTTTAGCCATGCGCGCCAATCTTCTCTTCGGGACTTTCGCGCGACCGCTTCCTGGCCAGGCGCAACTGCGCTACTGCTCAGCTTCTTTTGGCGTCGCGACCTGCTCAGCGCGCGCTTACCCGCTCGAAATTCGCTTTTCTTGATTTTTCGCCGATTTATTTCCCAGTACCTATCAATCACAGCACAAACACAAGAACCCAAGACCGTGAGATTGTTCTAGACAAAATAAAATAAACTAAAGATAGAAATTAAATTAACATAATTGAAAACGTTGGGTTGCCTCCCAACAAGCGCTGTCTTTAACGTCTTTTAGCCGGACGCAATTAACCGGTCCGAGTGCTCATTGGACCCTTCTGCGAACTGCTTGCAATCCGCAGATTTATTGCTATAGGTCTCAATTTCCCTATAACTATTTGTTCAAACAAGAGCCTTAAACATATGAGTATCCCCCAAGTACACATGATAGGTTTGTCTTTTAGGCTTTTTATAGTGTAGGAATCCGTGAAATTCTCTACATCTCTTAACTCTGGGGGTTGCCCTTGATGATATGTAATTCCTATTTGGGAGCCATTAGTGATAGCTAGTGGTGTTTCTTCTGTGATAGGTGCAGGAAAAAGAATTTCCACAGAATCCAAGAAGGCCAATAATTGGATCCCTGAAATCTTTTCCTTCTCTACACTAACTACCTTGCCAGATTCCTCAATAGTTGGGTTCGTGCCCTTCAAGTTGCTTGCCACCCCCATAGGTGCTGATTGATTTTCTTGCATTTCGCTGCCAAATATGATCGCGAGTTCTCCTATTTGCAGTTCCAACGTCTTTATGGTCAATCTCATTTCGTCCATGAACTGCGCTTGAGACTTAGTGAGACTGAGTATGACTTCTCGCACCTCTCTCTTCCTCTACTTGGAGCTCGATCATATTGACAAGAGTACTCCATATCTTCGTGATCCCCGAGATACATCAAAACCAACAAAGGATCACGCACTTTGTTTTCACACAATAAATACATAAAACAAAAAAGATTAGAAAAACTATACATAAAACCCAAATTAGAAATTAAAAATAGATAAATTTGATATTGAACTAATGCCTAATCCCCGGCAACGGCGCCAAAAACTTGATGCGCGGTAAGATGCACACACTTTAAACGCAAGTGCACGTTATCGTGACAAGTAATATAGTCTTAGTAAGACCGAATATCGTCCACAAGGATTAGGGTTCAATTACCAACTATCTATTTTCTAGTATCTATTTGGTGAATTGATAACTGATTTGTTGTTTATAACTACGAATTATGCAAGCTATTTTAATATAAAGATTTACTTCAGTTGTGATGAGAATAGGGCTTCCATGTATCCTTACTATCCGCTTATGCTACTTACTAATGCATTAACTTATGGAATTCTTCTCTTGGAGAAAGCAGGTTTACGAAATCGTTTTATACTCCCGTTAGGGTTATATAAACACTCAACCCCAGTATCACACCTTACCTACCTTTCGGTGATAAGGATAACTCTATAGGAGGATTAAGAACAAAAACCTAGTTGACCGTCACGCACAATGCGCAAAATTAGGGTTGTTAAGCCTCTTATCAACGCTACATAAATAATTGAGGTATTTTCATCCCCAATCCAAGAATGTCTACCCAACTTACAGCATATTCACAATCCCCCCTTTTCAGAATCTGATTAGAAATCATATAGTGATAATTAGTTGTCAATTAATTACCAAGAATTCAACTCAATTATTGGATAGATCTCACAATAAGAAAAATAACCATAAGCATGCATTAATTTATAACATAAGTTTCTAGCAATTCAACATGGAAAGCCCTATAAGAGAATTAGTTCCTTGCCATAAATATGACAAGAACTAATTCAAAGTTCATCATAAAAACTGAAATAAAGAACAAGAAAAGGAAAATAAATTACTAAACTAATGGTATCCAATCTCCAAGCCAAAGTCTTGAGTTGTGCAAGAAGGGGAACCCTTAAAAACTGCCTAGGGTTCTACTTTTATAGGCTACAAACCGCCTCCCTCTTTTCCTTCAGGCCTGGCCCAGAATTTCGTCAAAAGACCTAATTTTTCCGCGTCGGCGCCGCGGCCCTGCATACAGGCGCCGCGGCGCCGGAAGTTCTGCAATCCGTCGGGTGTTTTGGCGCCGCGGCCCTGATATATGCTGTCTGAGGGCTCCGCGGCGCTTTATCTTCTGTAGCTCCTCGGATGTTTAGGTGACGCGGCCCTGCTTTTGCTCGAGGCGCGCGCGACGCCAGTCTTCTCGACCTCTCGATAGTGGCGCCGCGCCCGCTGATCGCAGGAGGCGCCGCGACACTGGTCTTGATTTTTCCCTTGTTCGCCACTTTCTCTGTTTCCAGCTCTGACATCTCCTCTTTTGCCCTCTTTTTGCTCTTTTTCCGCCATTTGGCCATTTTAACCACTTTGACTCAAAAGAAAGAAAAACTATCCTAATACGACACTTATATGTGCAAAATGGGACAAAAGACTAACTAAAACTGACTCAAAAGGTGTATATAAAATACACCGATCACATATGCAGAGGGAATGTCCTTCTAGAAGGGACACTGGTGGTATGACTCGACATGCTGGATCAATGGCTGGTTCCTCTTCTTCTATGGTTGTGCGCCCCACAGGGCGGGGTATACAGATGTCAGCCAGTCGTGGTAGAGGTCGTGGTGGAGTTTATAGTTCTGGTGGTCCTTCGAACCGCATAGATGTTGTGACTACCAGGCAGGATCAAGAGGCATCATCGATTGGGGTTACATGTATATTTTGATCCTTTTTGAGTCATACATACATTGATAGATGCAGATTCCGCCCTAGCGTATATTTTCCCCTTGTTGCTAGTAGAATGTGAATTGATAGGACCCTCAGAGGTAGAAATATTTTTGTTTAGTAATGTGCAGAGTAAAGGATGTTGACAAGAATGATAAAGTGAATGAAACTATAGTTGTGTAGGGTTCACAAGGTGTAATTACTCCATGACAGTGTAAAGATCGATAGTAGAGGATGTACAGTGGGAATACTTCGGCTAAGGTGGCGAACCTCTAGTGAGCGGAAAGATAGCGAGAGAAATACTTTGAGATAGGAGAGAGATTCATTTTAGACCATGACTGAGAGTTAGTTGTGATGATACACACACCTTAGATTCAGTAACATTATCCATAAGTGTTCGTGATTTAGATACTACTAGTATAAGAGTTTACACCGGTTAGTAAACAAAGCTAGGTAGACAATAGGATCATTCACCAACCAATAGTTTGACTAATGTGAGGACAGAGAAGAAAAGTTAACACGAGGGGACACATCAGTTAGTTGAGTGGGAGTCCGACTGAAGGATTGAGGTAGTGATAGCCCTATGACTTAAAATACGACAGGGTCATCCCTAGTATAGGAATAGAAAAGGAACGTCAAAATATCTCATTTTTGAAAGGACTGCAACCTTAGAGTATTGTGAGAAGGGACCACAGATGGAAGGTCCATTGGTGTATATACATATGATATATTGTGGTCGTGTGTGGCATCGTTGGTTTTGTGGAGTATTGGTTGATAGGCATAGTAAGGAGACTATGCCAAAGTTTGTATAGCTTCAAACCGACTATGAACATTCGGGACAAATGTTTCTAAGGGGGGAAGGATGTTACACCCCGTAATACCAGGACTACTAATTGAGAACGTGATTATGGATTTAAGATTTAAATTTTGAAAGGAAAGAATTATTACTTCTTCTTAAGGGAAATTTTGGGAAAATGTGTCGATGAAAAATTATTAACTTGGAGTTTAATACTTCTAATTGGATTTGTGGGATTAGTATTGGATTACGGAGAATTGGAATTGATAATATGAGATCCGCCGAAAATTTCACAATTTGGGGGGGGGGGAGGTTCGAAAAATATAATATTTTGGACCAATAGGAGGATGACACGTGCCACCCCTCTACTTGTCTTGCAAGACCTTGACTTGGATTAGATATTTTGAAGACAAGTGGGTCCCACTCCACTTGTCTTGATACACTTGGCATATATATTTACAAATATCTAGAGAGCTTGGCAAGACTTAGCCACATTTTCATTACAATATATCTCTCCCTCCCTTGTGAGCTCTCGGCCTTAGTGGCTTTTCAAGAGCAAAAATCCTTAATCTTCCTAGCTTAGTTCACTAATACAAGATCAAGAACCCTAACCAAGTGTTAAGCCAAGATAACACACCAAAAATCTTCTTTGGGTCGAGAAAGAGGGCGAAACCCTAGGCTTGTTCGAAACATGAAGTGAAGTTGGTTATACCCTTGTGGTGGATGCGTATATGTGATTGGAACTTGAAGAAGTGGAGCGAAATGAAAACCGCTGGCCAATCTTTAGTGGACTGCCTTGGATGGATTTTTGGACATTTTTGGGTAAGAACTCTTCTTCCTCTTGAAGTAATTAGATATTACATGTTATTATGGTTAGTAGATGAGCATGTGTTAAAAAGAATGAAGATTAAAAAGTGGTTGGGCCATTATTGGGAGTTGAGGCCGAAGGTAGCAATTTTTGGCGACATTGGATTCATTGGTTATTGTTGTTGTTATTTACACTTGTCGCATGTTAAAATGAAGTAATATGGTTTTTGATAAGTTGATATATCATATATAGAAGTGTTGGAACTTGAATTGGAATAAAAATGATTAAGGAAAGGGCTTTGGATGGTAGTTGTTGGCCGTGGAATCTATAAAACTGTTAGACGTTGTTATGTAGTTTTTATGGACTGTTTTGTGGTGTTAGGCTGCTGGAAAATCAGCCACGTCAATGCATGTTTTAATGTAGTAGTCGCTAATGAAAGTCCTAAGGATTAAGGGTGTAGAAAGGTGTTGAAAGACTTCACATTTTACCCTTGTTGTTGTGGGATATTGGGCTGATTTGTATGGACTGTTTTATGTGATTGTGGGGCAGAATTTTATACGTCAAGTTGGCGTGTAATCCCCTTTGGTTAACTATTGGTTATGCCCTTAAGTGTGGCTTGTTGGTTGTTGAATTTGGGCCTTGGAAAAGGTGGAAAAGTACGTAGAAACAAAGGAACTGTGATCGGTGTATTTTATATACACCTTTTGAGTCAGTTTTAGTTAGTCTTTTGTCCCGTTTTGCTCATATAAGTGTCGTATTAGGATAGTTTTCCTTTCTTTTGAGTCAAAGTGGTTAAAATGGCCAAATGGCGGAAAATGAGCTAAAAGAGGGCAAAAGAGGAGAATCCAGAGCTAAAAACAGAGAAAGTGGCGAACGAGGCTGAAACCTGCACTCACACGGCGCCTCGCAATGGCGAGGCCGCGCGCCACTATCCAGAGAAGCTGCGAAGACTTCGGCACGCGGCGCTAAAGCTGGCGCGCGCGCTAAACACCCGGAAGCTACAGAGTTGCAGCCGCGCGCTCGCAGCCAGAATCGGTCGCGACGCCAAATCACCCGACGGATTGCAGAAGTTCCGGCGCCGCGGCGCCTGTCTGCAGGGCCGCGGCGCCGACGCGGAAAAATAAGGGTTTCCAGACGGATTTTGGTCCAGCTCGCAGGAAAAGTTGAGGCGGTTTTCGGCTATAAAAGGAGAACCCTAGGCGCTTTTAAGGGTTCCCCTTCTTGCACAACACAAGGCTTCTTGCTCGGAGATTGGAGACCATAGTTTAGTAAATTCTTTTCCTTTTCTTTACTTTATTTCAGTTTTTGTATGATGAACATGGGATTAGTTCTTGTCATGTCAATGGCTAGGAACTAATTCCTCTATAGGGCTTTCCATGTTGAATCTCTAAAAACTTATGTTATGATTTAATGCATGCTTATGGTTATTCTTCTTCTTGTTGAGATCTATCCAATAATTGAATTGAATGCTTGGTAGTTAATTGACAACTAATTATCACTATATGATTTCTAATCGACTCGAAAGGGGGATTGTGAATATGCTGTAAGTTGGGTAGACATTCTTGGATTGGGGATGAAAATACCTCAATTATTTATGTAGCGTTAATGAGAGGCTTAAAACCCTAATTTTGCGCATTGTGCGTGACGGTTAACTAGGTTCTTGTTCTTAATCCTTCTATAGAGTTATCCTTAGCACCGAAAGGTAGGTAAGGTGCAATACTGGGGTTGAGTGTTTATATAACCCTAACGGGAGTATAAAATGATTTAGTGAACCTGCTTTCTCCAAAAGAAGAAGACCATAAGTTATTGCATTAATAAGTAGCATAAGCGTATAGTGAGGAGACGTGGAAGCCCTATTCCCATCACAACTGAAATAAACCTATAGTTAAATTAGCTTTTATAATTACTAGTTATAAACCACAAACTCAAATATCAATCACCAAATAGATACCAAAAGATAGATAGTTGGTACTTGAACCCTAATCCTTGTGGACGATATTCGGTCTTACCAGGACTATATTACTTGTCACGATAACGTGCACTTGCGTTTAAGTGTGTGCATCTCATCGCGCATCAAGTTTTTGGCGCCATTGCCGGGGACTAGGCATAGTTCAATATCAAATTTATCTATTTTTAATTTCTAATTTGGTTTTTATTCTTGTTTCTTTAAATTATTTATTTTATTTTCTTTTGAAAAAAAAAACAAGTGTGTCGTGATTCTTTGTTGGTTTTGATTTATCTCAGGAATCTTTTAGATATGGACTTTTACTGTCAATATGATAGAGAACCAACCATAGAGGAAGAGAGGGAGGAATTACGAGAAACTATACTCAGTCTCACAAGGTACCAAAATCAGTTCATAGACGAAACGAGAATGGCCATGAAGAAGTTGGAAACGCAAATAGCAGAGGTCGCGATCATATTCAACAGCGAAACACATAAAGAGCAATCTGCACCTGGGGTAGGCAATGAGGAAACACAATGTCAGGCAATTGACCTGAAGGATGCCGAATCAGGGGAGATAGAGAGTTCTCAGCAGCAGCAGCGCCGCGGCGCCGATGAGCAAGTGCCACTAAGATTCTCGAGATGCGAAGGCGTTCTCGGCATCCGAGACAAGATAGAGAGTGAGCGTCGCGGCGCCCAAGATCAGGGCCGCGGCGCCCAGAACCCAGAAAGCGAGACTTTTGCAGAAGTTGTAGCAACTGCACCCCAGGTGATAATACCATATCCCCAGAAGTTAAAAACATGTGCTCTTGACAAACAATTCTCTAGATTCGTGGAGGTCCTCAAACAATTGCAACTCAATATCCCGTTTGCTGAAGCATTAGAGCAAATGCCGAGCTACGTCAAGTTCATGAAGGATGTGCTTAGCAAAAAGAGGAGGATAGAGGACTACGAAACAGTGATGTTGACTGAGGAATGTAGTGCCATCCTACAGAGACAACTGCCTCAGAAGTTACAAGATCCTGGGAGCTTCACCATCCCATGCACCATTGGAAAGTTTGAATGTCAAAAAGCATTGTGCGACTTGGGAGCAGGCATAAATCTGATGCCTTATCTAGTTTTCTGCAAACTAGAAATGGGAGAAGTCAAACCTACAAACATCACTTTGCAGTTAGCTGACCGCTCAATTGTTCACCCGAGAGGAGTCATCGAAGATGTACTAGTGAAGGTGGACAAGTTCATCTTTCCCGCCGACTTCGTTATCTTAGACATACAAGATAACGATGGAATCCCCATCATACTTGGCAGACCCTTCTTAGCCACAGGACAGGCGCTCATTGATGTTCATAAAGGGGAGTTGAAGCTTCGAGTAGACGAAGAAGAGGTGATTTTCAATGTTTTTCGAGCAGCAACTTTTCCAGAGGCCAAGGATAACTGCTCAGCCATTGATCTTAGCGAAGAAGCAGTGTCAGCCAAAGAGTTCGGATATGATGATACGCTTGAAGAAGTACTGACCACATGGGATGATGATAGTAGAAACGATCCAGATCTGATGGAGTATGTAAGTTGGATGAATGCTTATGAAAAATGGGATACAAGGAAGTATGAAGATCTTGGACAGGTACCAGAAAGATCATTGCCATCCACAGAGAAGGCTCCAGAGTTAGAGTTAAAAACCCTACCCAATCATCTACAATACCAATACCTAGGTGAAGAAAAAACCTTACCAGTGATCATTTCATGCCACCTATCCACCGAAGAGATTGATAAACTGCTAAGAGTACTAAAGAATCACAAGCGGGCCATTGGATGGACATTAGCAGACATAAAAGGGATAAGTCCATCAACGGTAATGCATAAGATCCGTCTAGATGAAGAGAGCAGACCATCCATCGAAGCCCAAAGGCGACTAAACCCAAACATGAAGGAGGTAGTAAGAAAGGAAATCCTAAAATGGCTCGATGCAGGAGTAATCTACCCCATATCTGACAGCACATGGGTGAGTCCAGTACAAGTGGTGCCGAAAAAGGGTGGAATAACAGTGGTGACCAACGAAAGAAACGAACTCATTCCCTCGAGAACAGTCACCGGATGGAGAATCTGCATTGACTATCGCAAGTTGAATAAAGCAACTAGAAAAGACCACTTCCCGTTGCCATTCCTAGATCAAATGTTGGACAGACTTGCAGGGCATAACTACTACTGCTTTTTGGATGGATACTCAGGGTATCACCAGATTGCAATAGCCCCAGAAGATCAGGAAAAGACAACATTTACTTGCACTTTTGGTACGTTTGCATTCAGAAGGATGCCATTTGGACTCTGCAATGCACCTGCAACTTTTCAGAGGTGTATGATGGCAATTTTCTCAGATATGGTAAAGAGGACTATAGAGATCTTTATGGATGACTTTTCGGTCTTTGGAGCATCATTCGATGAGTGTTTAAGGCATCTAGAAGCAGTGTTAAGCCGGTGCGAAGAATCTAACCTTGTGCTAAACTGGGAGAAGTGTCACTTCATGGTAACAGAAGGAATTGTCTTGGGACACAAAATATCAAGCCAAGGTATTGAGGTGGACAAGGAAAAGATTTCAGTGATCGAAAATCTACCACCTCGATGATCAAAAAAGTGAAGTTTCCTTCGACATGCGAGCTTCATAGAAGATTCATCAAGGATTTTTCAAAAGTCTCAAAGCCTCTTTCCACATTGCTAATGACGGGGGTTGCCTTCGACTTCAATAAAGAATGCTTATCCGCATTTCAAACGCTCAAGGAGAAGCTTATTTCAGCACCCATAGTCATTGCACCAACCGAGCTCCATTTGAACTAATGTGCGTCTGGCGATTATGCGATTGGATCGATTGCTTGGACAAAGAATCGACAAGGTATTTAGATCCATTTACTATGCTAGTAAAACTCTAAATGACGCACAGTTAAATTATGCAACTACCGAAAAGGAACTGCTAGCAATAGTATATGCATTTGAGAAATTCAGGCCGTACTTGATTGGGAATAAGGTGATAGTATACACTGACCACTCTGCTATAAAGTACTTGATGACAAAGAAGGATGCAAAGCCTCGCCTCATTCGATGGGTCCTACTTCTACAAGAATTTGACGTGGAGATTCGTGATAAGAAAGGAACAGAGAATTCAGTTGCAGACCACTTGTCAAGACGGAAAACCAGAGCCGTAACACAAGGATGTGCAAATAAATGATCACTTTCCAGACGAACAACTGTTTCGAGTAAGTATGAATTCTAATTTACCTTGGTACGCTGACTTTGTTAACTTTCTTGCAGCTAAAGTACTACCCCCAGACTTGTCAAGACAGCAAGTGAAGAGGTTTTATTCAGAAGTAAAACATTACTATTGGGATGAACCTATGTTATACAAACACTGTGCCGACCAAGTCATCAGGCGATGTATACGGAGGAAGAGATGTACGAGTTCTCACCCATTGCCACACCTATCATGTGGTGGACACTTTGGGGCATCAAGAACAGCGGCAAAGGCTGCGTCACGGATTCTATTGGCAACACTTTTAGGATGCACATACCTTTGTGAAGAGATGTGATAATTGTCGAGAACAGGAACATCTCAAGGCGAAACGAAATGCCTTCGCGAGGATATTGGAAGTGGAACTCTTTGATGTGTGGGAATCGATTTCATGGGGCCATTCCGCCATCCTTTGAAATCAATATATCCTTACGGCGATGACTATGTGTCCAAATGGGTGGAAGCGGTGGCCTGAAAACAAAGCAACGATAAAGCGCTCAAAAATTCCTTCAAATGAATATTTTCACAAGGTTCGGCACTCCAAGAGCTATCATCAGTGACGATGGAATTCATTTCTGCAACAGGCAGCTGAACTCATTGCTTTCCCGATATGGAGTTTACCACCGCACTACAACTGCCTACCACCCTCAAGCTAATGGGCAAGCGGAAGTGTCAAATAGAGAAGTAAAGAGCATATTGGAAAAGACGGTGAACGGCTCGAGGAAAGACGGTCTATCAAATTGGATGACGCGTTGTGGGCATCGACAACATTCAAAACACCAATTGGTATGTCACCTTATAAATTAGTTTTTGGTAAAGCATGTCATTTGCCAGTAGAGTTGGAACACAGAGCGTACTGGGCAATGAAGAAGTTAAACATGGATGCCACGGCAGCAGGACAGAGGAGGCTACTACAGCTGAGCGAATTAGATGAATTCAGGAACAATGCCTATGAGAATGCAAAGATCTAGAAGGAACGAACAAAAGCATGGCACGACAAGAATTTGATACCAAAATACTTTCAAGAAGGACAACAAGTGCTTTTATTCAACTCAAGGTTGAGATTGTTTCCAGGCAAGTTAAAATCACGTTGGACAGGACCATACACGGTGGTAGAGTATTCCCATATGGGCGATTGAAATAAAAGGAGAGAGGAGTGCCTTCAGTAAGCGGACAGAGATTAAAACCTATCGATCAATGAAATGGAATACATGAACTTGGTAACCTCTCATACCTTAGAATAATAAGGAACTTGCGTCCGCTAAAAGACGTTAAAGCGGCGCTACTTGGAGGCAACCAACGTTTTCAATTATGTTATTTCAATCCTATCTTTAGTTTATTTTATTCGATTTTATCTTGAAACGATCTCACGGTCTTGGGTTCTTGTGTTTGTGTTGTGTTGATGTGAAAGCGAGGATGTGGAATGCAAAAAGCGAAGAAGCCAATGATGCAGAAGTCGCCAAAGCGCGCGACACCCATTTGCGGGCGCGGCGTAAAAGATCGAAGACGCCCGAGTCGAGCGCGCGGCTCCCATCTGCAGGGCCAGGGCGCAGGAAGTTCAGAACCAGCACATGAGTTTGGGCCCCGCGGCGCCCATTTGCAGGGCCGCGACGCCACAACGACAAATATGAATTCTGGAAGACACCCTGATCCGAAGGCCCTATCGCCAAATCAAACACCAAGAACTTTCCTCCCCTCACGGAATTCAAAGTACTATCCACTGCCACCACTATTTTAACCAAATCCGTAAGTGTCTTTTGTCTTTTATTTTCTTTGAGTCTACACACATTGGGGACAATGTGTGATTTAAGTTTGGGGGTGTTTTATTTGTGTCTTGTTTTATTTGTGTCATGTTATGATTTAAGTCTTTTTATTTTTTCATGTTTATTTTGAGTCACCAATTTTTTTTCTTTTTGAGTCATAATTGTCTGTCAAAGATCATGTATGTTGTAGTTGCTAGAAACACCTAGTGAAGTAAGGTGGAATAATGTAACAGAATTGAAGCAACTATCTAAACACTTAGGTTAGATATGCCAAAAACTCACAGAATCTGTCTATTTGGAGTTTCTTGCTTGAATTATGCATGCTAAATGATAAATGCTTATGTGTTATGATTGCTTGCTATTTGAGGCGAAATAGTTAGGATATGCATGTTAGGGAGATGACTCAGACATTTCTTTGATAGTCAATTCTTACCATTCTTTTATATCCCGTACTTTAAAAATATCCCTAGTCAGCCCCATTGAGCCTAAATTTGAAACTTCTTCTTTGACACCCTATATTCCCACAAATTGTACCATAAGTGAAAATATGAAATAGTGGAATACATTGTGTTAAAAAAGAGACAAAAAGAGTGAATAAGTCTGTTGCACCCCAATACAAAAGTAATAAGAAATAGGCAAAGCCTAAGTTTGGGAGTCTTGTCATTATTATATACTTCACTCTCCCAAAACAAAGAGGGGAAAGATAGAATCGAAATGAAGAAAAGAACAAAAAGAAAAGGGAAATCTTGAAAAGCTAAAGAGCTTATGGTACACAAAATGAGCCTAAATGCCTATTTTTACCAACCCTACCTAAGCCTACATTACAACCTCAAAATCAAGATCTCTTCTATGCATATCCGAGTTAGTGGAGAATAGCAAGTAAGCATGCCATAGGATTTTTGAATTTATATGCATGATTTAGTATATTGACTTCCATTAAAGCATGATGAATATGAGTTTGCGAAATATCTAGCTTAATATGCTGAAATGTCATGCTATATGTTCCTGCATATTATTTTGCTAACCTTCATGTTTTTCTAGTTAACACTAATGCAGCAAAAGTAATCAATGGCAGTGAGTCTTTTATTTCCGTTCTTTGAGTCTTTTATTTCTTTCTTTCTTTCTATCTTTGCTCGAGGGCGAGCAAAGGTTAAGTTTGGGGGTATTTGATCGGTGTATTTTATATACACCTTTTGAGTCTGTTTTAGTTAGTATTTTGTCCCGTTTTGCACATATAAGTGTCGTATTAGGATAGTTTTCCTTTATTTTGAGTCAAAGTGGTTAAAATTGCCAAATGGCGGAAAATGAGCTAAAAGAGGGCAAAAGAGGAGAGTCCAGAGCTAAAAACAGAGAAAGTGGCGAGCAGTGAAACCTGCACCAGTAGCGGTGGCTCCTGCGATCGAAGCGGGGCGGCGCCACTATCTAGAAAGGCTGCGAAGACTGTCAGCCTACGCTGCTAAAGCTACAAAGTTGCAGCGCTACTCGCAAGCCAGAATCGGGCGCGGCGCCAAATCACCGGCATTGCGAGAGTTACAGCGCGGCCACATGCGAACCACGCAGCGCCAGCGGAAAAATAAGGGTTTCAGACGGATTTTGGGCGAGCTGCGAGGAAAAGTTGAGGCGGTTTTCAGCCTATAAAAGGAGAACCCTAGGCAGTTTTTAAGGGTTCCCCTTCTTGCACAACACAAGACTTCTTGCTTGGAGATTGGAGACCATAGTTTAGTAAATTCTTTTCCTTTTCTTTACTTTATTTCAGTTTTTGTATGATGAACATGGGATTAGTTCTTGTCATGTCAATGGCTAGGAACTAATTCCTCTATAGGGCTTTCCATGTTGAATCTCTAAAAACTTATGTTATGATTTAATGCATGCTTATGGTTATTCTTCTTGTTGAGATCTATCCAATAATTGAATTGAATGCTTGGTAGTTAATTGACAACTAATTATCACTATATGATTTCTAATCAGACTCCGAAAGGGGGGGATTGTGAATATGCTGTAAGTTGGGTAGACATTCTTGGATTGGGGATGAAAATACCTCAATTATTTATGTAGCATTAATGAGAGGCTTAAAAACCCTAATTTTGCGCATTGTGCGTGACGGTTAACTAGGTTCTTGTTCTTAATCCTCCTATAGAGTTATCCTTATCACCGAAAGGTAGGTAAGGTGCAATACTGGGGTTGAGTGTTTATATAACCCTAACGGGAGTATAAAACGATTTAGCGAATCTGCTTTCTCCAAAAGAAGAAGACCATAAGTTATTGCATTAATAAGTAGCATATGCGGATAGTGAGGAGACGTGGAAGCCCTATTCCCATCACAACTGAAATAAACCTATAGTTAAATTAGCTTTTATAATTACTAGTTATAAACCACAAACTCAAATATCAATCACCAAATAGATACCAAAAGATAGATAGTTGGTACTTGAACCCTAATCCTTGTGGACGATATTCGGTCTTACCAGGACTATATTACTTGTCACGATAATGTGCACTTGCGTTTAAGTGTGTGCATCTTGTCACGCCCTTTTTCGGCCGCGACATTTATTTTTTAAGCTCTTGCTTAGAAAATGTTAGAAAATAAATAATAACATGCTAAAGTGCAAAGAGTGCTTAAAAAGGTTAAAGAGTATTAAAAGTAAAGGTGTTAAAATGCTAAAAGGTTGCTAGGAATGCTAAAGTGCTGAAAGTAGTGCTAAAATGCTAAATGCTAGGGGTTGCTAAAATGCTAAAATGTTAAAGGTTCTTAAAGTGTTAAGGGGTGTTTATATGCTAATGGGTGCTTAAAAGTGCTAAGGGTTCGCGGAGTCGCCACCTAATTAATTGGGTGAATTAGGACACCTAAATGTCAACTAGGTTAAAGTCAACACTAACTCCATTTTTTATGGTCTGCTAAACTTAATGAGATTCCGGACAAGGGTTCTTTATTAATCTAGAGGGAAGGGGTTAGGCACCCTCTAAGATCCGCTAACTTGCGGTTATCCTGCCAAACCTAGGGTAATTATTATGTTAAAAATGCTTGTTTATAAAAGATGCTTCAAAATATTTAAAACACTTAAGATGTATTTTTGACTAAGCGAAAATGTGAGATTATGTTAAAAATGTCCTTAGTGGAAAACTTGCGTTCATAAAAAAAAAGTTTTAATGACGTGAGAAATGTGTATTTACAAAATCATATGAAAAGTACATGTTATGCAAAGGCTAAAAAAGATTTATTATATATGTTAGCAAGAATTCATAAAAAATAAACTTCTCCTGTTGTTAATAATATCTTAGCTACTTGAATATTTATGCCGATGGGAAATTGTTAGATGACCTAATGTGATTTAAGCAATGCTTAAAAAAATAATTAATTTAAAAGAACAAGCCAATTTCTAATGTCGAGTTAATTTCTAATGGTGACTCAGAGTTATGTATTCTAGGAAACTTACTGCTATGTACGAACGTCAGACAGTTAATTACACAAATAAACGGGGCGGGATAGGAAATAAAGGACTCGACAGAGTAGCGGTGTTATTCGCCGGCGGGTTGGAATTCCCCAATGGGGATAGAGAAATGCACATAGATGCGGGTCTTTATTTGCTGTAGCTTTGTGATGAGTCTCGCCATGAGACTCTTCATTTTTTGCTCCGATGCGTTTCATGTAAGAAAATAAGAAAAGATAAAGATTAGCATATGCTCAAAACTTTGTCAATTAATAAATAAGCATTTAGCAAACATAATTCATATCAAACCCAATGTACCCATGAATAACAGTGAGGATCAGTAGGCAAAACAGGCAGTAAACAACGAGAAGCAAGTATGGAGATCAGTTTCCGAAGGCTATGTGATCCCCAAGTACCAGCAGACGAGGATGGTAATGTACTCACTAAACCCAAATCTGAATGGACCGCGGAAGAGATCAACAGTGCAAGCTTTAATGAAAAGGCCATAAATGTGATATTTGGATGGGTAGATCTCTATATGTTCAAGCTTATCCAGAATTGTACAATGGCCAAGGATGCTTGAGAAACATTACAAACTCATTGTGAGGGTACCTCGACTGTTCGACGTACAAAGCTTCGCTTGATCTTGAGCCAATACGAACACTTAAGGATGGAATAATATGATGACATAAAATCCTATTTGAAAAGTTGATTGACATTGCTAATCAGTGTCAAGTGCTTTGGTCTCCTTTAACCAACACACAACTTGTGGATAAAGCTCCCAGATATCTTCCTGAAAGATTCAATACTAAGATTTGTGTTATTGAAGAGGCCCATAATCTTGCTACTATGGATCTTCATGCCTTGATGAGCATCTTTCAAACATATGAGATGAACATGAAGAGCCAAAGAGATCTGTACAAAAACAAGACTTTTGTTACACCCCGTAATTCCAAGGCATTGATATAAGAACGTACCTAAGGAAATAAGAATTGAATTTTGAAAGGAAAGAATAATTACATTTTCTTAAGGAAAACTTTCGGGAAAATGTGAAGAAAAATTATTAACTTGGAGTTTAATTATTCTAATTGGATTTATTGAATTAGCATTGGATTATGAAGTATCGGAATTGATAATATGGGGGCCGCCGAAAATTTTATAATTTTGAGGGGCCCTTCGATTTTAGGATATTTTTATAAGAAGAGAATGTGACCAATGAGAGGGTGACATGTGTCCAGCATCCACTTGTCTTGCAAAAGGAAATATCTATATTGTGGATTGGATGGAAGACTTAGAAACATTTCACAAATATCCTATCTTCCAACTTTCTCTTCTCTCTTCTCTTTGCATTGAGGTCTCGATTTTTGCGAGAAATTCCAAGAACAATACTAAGTTATTTTCCAAGATTCAGAATCCTAATCAAGTTCTAAGCCAACTTAACTCTCCAATATTCCCCAAAAACATGTTGGGCTGAGAGTGGGGTGTTGAAACCCTAGCTTGTTTAACAACTTTTTGGAAGTAAAACAAGAAGGGAAGATGGTTACAAGCTTGTAGTGGATACATGTATGTGATTGGAACTTGAAAAAGTGGAGCTAAGACAAAACTGTGTGCCAAAAATCATGGGACTGTTTGGACGGTTTTGGGCTAAAACATAAGGTAAAATTCTTCTTCCTCTTGAAGTAATTGGATATTAAAAAGTGTTATATTTAATAGATGAACTTGTATTAAGAAGAATGAAGAATAAAAAGTGTATAGATAATTTTTGGGTGATGGGCCGAAACTAGGCAGTTTCGGGTATTGGATTTGTTGGTTATAATTGTTGTTGCTATCTTCACCTATTGCATGTTTTAATGAAGGAATATGGTTGTTGATAAGTTGATATGAATTATATAAAAGTATTGGAACTTTAATTGGATTATAAAAGATTATGGAAAGGGTTATTGTATTGGGGTTGTTGGCCGTGTATACTATAAACTATTGGATATTATTGTGCAGTTTTAGGGACTGTTTTATGGCGTTGGAATGCTGGAAATTCAGCCACTAATTTGCATGTTATAATGTAGTAATTACTAATGAAAGTCCTAAGGGAATAAGGGTGTGGAAAGGTGTTAAAATACCTCACATTTTACCCTTGTTATTGTTGGATTATGGAGTGATTTTAATGGACTGTTTTATATGGATTATGAGGCTGTTTTTTACGTGAGAAATAGGTGTTTGAATCACCTTGGTTAACTGTTGGTTGTGCCCTTAATTGGTGCCTTGGTTATTGATGAAATTGGCCTTCTTGAAAGGTGGAAAAGTCCGTATATATATAGGGGAAGTGTTGCCCAAATATATGTAGAAAAGAGGAACCACTGCTTGGTATTAACCTACACTAGAAAGAATGAAGTTGATAGAAGTGTTGTAGTCATTATAGGTTGAAGTACTACTTGTGGCGTATTCTACTTAGCGTGTGGAATAGCCGAAGAGGTATGTGACTCTTCCTATCTTTCTTTGAGCATGAACTTTATAAAATGAGTGTACGGTGGACATCGTGTTTTAAATGAATTCGGATTCATTGTGGTTTATGAAGGAAGTTACTTGATGTCAAAGGTACAAGTGACTTGATTGGAAAATAATAAGTTACTTGATTTTAAAAGTATACTTGACTTGATTTTAAAAGTATAAGTCACTTGGTTTTAAAGGTGTAAGTGCCTTGATTTTAAAAGTATAAACTTGATTTTTAAAGAGTAGGTGACTTGATGTTGCAAGGCTAGTGCCTTGGGGTTTTATAAAGGAAAGGATGTACGACAGACGTACATGGTGCTATTGGGTTCAAGTCCCTAATATTTCATGATATGTACGGTGAATGTACATAGTACTTTTGGGTTCAAGTCCCTAATATTACATGATATGATTCTTTTTATAAGAATGAATGTACATAGTACTTTTGGGTTCGAGTCCCTCGTATTACATGACATGATAGTCCAATGAGTTTTCCAAAATGATAGTTCATTCATTTTATTCTAATGAGAGTCAAATATGATTTAACTTGCATATGTTTGTGATCGGTTTATTTTATATACACCTTTTGAGTCTGTTTTAGTTAATCTTTTGTCCCATTTTGCACATATAAATGTCGTATTAGGATAGTTTTTCTTTCTTTTGAGTCAAAGTGGTTAAAATGGCCAAATGACGGAAAAGGAGCAAAAAGAGGGCAAAAGAGGAGATGCCAGAGCTGAAAACAGAGAAAGTGGCGAACAAGGCTAAAATCCAGACCAGCGCCGCGGCGCCTCCTGCAGTCAAAAGCAGGGTCGCGGCGCCCATCATTCAGAGAAGGTGCAGAAGATCCAGAGCCGCGGCGCCTAAATCAGGGTCGCGGCGCCTAAACATCCGAGGAGCTACAGAAGATACTGTGCGCGCTCGAACGGTGATATCGGGCGGCGCGGCGAAAAAATTAGGTCTTTTGATTTTTGGTCCAGCTGCGAGGAAAAGAAGGAGGCGTTTTAAACCTATAAAAGGAGAGAGAACCTAGGCGGTTTTGAGGGTTCCCCTTTCTTGACAACACAAGATTTTCTTGCTAGGAGATTGGAGACCTAAACATTAGTAATTTCTTTCTTTTTCCTTTTCTTTAATTCAGTTTTTGCATGATGAACTTTGAATTAGTTCTTGCCATATTCATGGCTAGGAACTAATTCTTCTATAGGGCTTTCTATGTTGAATTTCTTGAAACTTATGTTATAAATTAATGCATGCTTATGGTTATTTTTCTTATTGAGAGATCTATCCAATAATTGAATTGAATTCTTGGTAACTAATTGACAACTAATTATCACCATATGATTTCTAATCAGATTCTGAAAAGGGGGGATTGTGAATATCTTTGTAAGTTGGGTGACAGACTTGAATTGGGGATGAAAATACCTCAATTAGTTTTGTAGCGTTGATGAGAGGCTTAACAACCCTAATTTTGCGCATTGTGCGTGACGGTCAACTAGGTTTTTGTTCTTAATCCTCCTATAGAGTTACCCTTATCAGCGAAAGTTAGGTAAGGAACAATACTGGGGTTGAGTGTTTATATAACCCTAACGGGAGTTTAAAACAATTTCGTAAACCTGCTTTCTCCAAAAGAAGAATACCATAAGTAATGCATTAGTAAGTAGCATAAGCGGATAGTGAGGATACATAGAAGCCCTATTCTCATCACATCTGAAGTAACTCTTTATATTTACTTATCTTTAGTAATTCTTAGTTATAAACCAAACAATCAATCATTAATTCACCAAATAGATACTAGAAAATAGATAGTTGGTACTTGAACCCTAATCCTAGAGGACGATATTCGGTCTTATCTAAGACTATACTACTTGATACGATAACGTGCACTTGCGTTTAAAAGTGTGTGCATCTAATCGCGCACCAAGTTTTTGGCGCCGTTGCCGGGGATTAGACATTAGTTCAATATCAAATTTATCTATTTTTAATTTCTAATTTGGTTTTATGTATAGTTTTTTTTAATTTTGTTTGTTTTATGTATTTATTGTGTGAAAACAAGGGTGTCGTGATTCTTTGTTGGTTTTGATGCATCTCAGGGATCCTGAAGATATGGATTACTACTGTCAATATGATCGAGCTCCAACCATAGAGGAAGAAAGGGAGGAATTACGAGAAACTCTACTCAGTCTCACGAGGTCCCAAGCTCAGTTCATGGACGAAATGAGGTTGGGTATAAAGAAGTTGGAAACGCAAATAGCAGAACTCGCGATCATATTCAACAGCGAACAGCAAGTTGAGGAGCCTGAATCACACCCAACTATTGAGGAATTTGGTGAGATAGTTGGTGTAGAGAAGGAAAAGATTGCAAATCAATTATTCACCTTCTTGGATTACGTGGAAATTCTTTTCATGCACCTATCACGTAAGAAACACCACTAGCTATCACGAATGACTCCCAATTAGGAATTGCATACCATCAAGGCAACCCCAGTCAAGAGATGTAGAGAATTTCACGGTTTCCTACAAAATAAGAAGCCTAAAAGACAAACTCATCTTGTGTGCTTGGGGATACTTGTATGTTTAAGGCCCTGTTTGAACAAATAGTTATAGGAAATTGAGACCTATAGCAATAAATCATGGATTGCAAGCGATTCGCGAAGTATCCAATGGGCACTCGTAAAGGTTAATTGCGTCCGGCTAAAAGACGTAAAAGACAGCGCTTGTTGGGAGGCAACCCAACGTTTTCAATTATGTTATTTTAATTTCTATCTTTAGTTTATTTTATTTTGTCTAGAACAATCTCACGGTCATGGGTTCTTGTGTTTGTCTTTGTGAGTGATAGGTCTGAGGAATGGCAAGGCGAAAAATCGAAAGAAAGTCGATTTCCATAAGCGGAGTAAGCGCCCTTGGCTTCAGGCAGACAGCGCTAAAAGAACTGAGCAATGCGAAATATAAGCGCGCGCCAGGAAGCAGGGCGGTAGAATTCCAAAAAGTTTATAGAAATTTCAGCGCGGCTTCAGAGCAGTCGCGGCTCGTAAAGTCGAAGGCCTTGCGGATGTTTGGCGCATGGCTAAAGCAGCATGGCCAAGCGAGAATCGAAATTTAAAACGCCTAAAATCAGATTTTCCCAATTCCAACTTCCAAACCTAACCTTCCTCTCCAAAACCCACGAAATTTCATAAACTCTCCCACAAATCCTCACAAATCCAACCCAACCACAACCTAAACTCTTAAATTCCCAAAACCCCAACTATCTCAAACAACAAAGCTCCATTCCATAGCCTCAACCACCAATTGAAACAAGAACAAGCTTGAATCTTCTCATCAAAGGTAATCCCTATCTTTGTTCTTGAATCCTTTCACCAAGTCATAGGAGGTAGTAGTTGGGAAGAGTATTGTAGTTAAAGTAGTTTGGGTACTGAAAAGTTGGTTGTGAAGTTGGAGAAAAGAGTAGAAAAGGAGGTTGTGGGCATTGTTGAAGTTTGGGGGTGTTGTCGCTGCTAGTGGTTAAGTGTGTAGGAGACATTGTGCCACAAAAATTAGAAGCTGCAGATTTTGTTTAAAAATGGCCACCAGAAAGAGAAGAGGATCCACATCCACCCCAACCCCATCTGATGAAAATAGATTTGTGAGTTACGTGCCTTCCAAAGATACAAAAGGTGGATACTGTGCCCGTAATTCGAGAAGGGAATGGATTACCAAAGGGATCATATGGGAGGAAGATATTTATGAGCCCATCCGGCTATGATAGAGCTAAGGGTGGAAGAGATTTGTCAATCCGAGAAGATAAAACCGATGAATACAACAATGGTGCGGGAATTTTATGCAAACTTTCCGAGAGGCGAGAAGGGTGCTTTGTAAGGGGAAGTTATATGCCTGTGACGGCGGAAGCAATAAATGCGACTCTAAAAACAGTGGATGTTGAAGGAGGAATTGGTGATCGGAGCCATTTTAGGACATGGTCTAGGAGCACCGACAACATCAACTGGGATACCGTTGCAAACACCATCAGCTACCCTGGAGCGGCTTTTGAGATTGGAAGAAATGGATCTAGAAACCGGTAGGTGCCATTGACAAAGCGACCAAGGCTTGGTTGTATTTCGTCGATGCCGCGTGATTCCATCTACGCACTTCACGAGTGCGTAAGACAGGATTAAGTTGATTTATGGAATTATGAGGGGGCTGACAATTGATGTGGGAAAAGAGATAGTGCAGAGCATCGAAGAAATCAGCAGGTTGGTGACAACAGGTGGTTTGGGACACGGCTCGCTTATTACCAGTCTATGCCACATGAGTGCGGTCCCACAACTACCCACAAATACTCATGAAAGAAACCAACTGCCAGTGTCCTATGGGATAGTGCACTCTTTCCTGCACCCGGCCAGCGACAGACGGAGAGCACCACGTGAGCGGCAGCAGAGCGCCCGTGGATGAAGATGAGCCTGAAATAGGGGCTCAATATGAGCGAGACCCGGCCGGCCAACCACAAGAGCGAGAACCTTGAGCCCTGATGGGGCAATTGTACCAACACGAGAGGAGATGATGCAGACCTTGCACAAGCAGTAGTACAAGGACAGCAAGAAACAAGGCAACAAATCGACGAGCTGAGTGCCTTGTTCAACCAATGGTCGATGCATTATCCACCGCCACCACCACCATTTTAACCAAAGTTTGTAAGTGTTATTTTATTTACTGTCTTTGAGTCTACACACATTGGGGACAATGTGTGATTTAAGTTTGGGGGTGTGTTTTTGTGTTTTAGTTTTTATTTGTGTGTCATGTTATGTTTTATTTAAATCTTTTTATTTGTTTTATGTTTATTTTGAGTCACAAAAAAAAAAAATCTTTCTTGAGTCATAATTGCCTGTCAAAGATCATGTATGCTGTAGTTTCTAGAAACACCTAGTGAAGTAAGGTGGAATAATGTAAAGGAATTGAAGCAACTATCTAAACACTTAGGTTAGATATGCCAAAAGCTCACAGAATCTGTCTATTTGGAGTTTCTTGCTTAAGTTATGCATGCTAAATGATAAATGCTTATGTGTTATCACTGCTTGCTATTTGAGGCGAAATAGTTAGGATATGCATGTTAGGGAAATTATTTGATCGGTGTATTTTATATACACCTTTTGAGTCTGTTTTAGTTAATCTTTTGTCCCATTTTACACATATAAATGTCGTATTAGGATAGTTTTTCTTTCTTTTGAGTCAAAGTGGTTAAAATGGCCAAATGGCGGAAAAGGAGCAAAAAGAGGGCAAAGAGGAGATGCGAGTAAAACAGAGAAAGTGGCGAACAAGGCTAAAATCCGCACTGCGCGCGCCTCCTGCGATCGAAGCGAGCGCGGCGCCATCATTCGAAGAAGGTGCGAAGATCGAGCGCGGCGCTTAATCGAACGCGGCGCCACTATCCAGAAGGGCGAAGACTTCGGCGCGCGCCTCGAAGACGAAGCGAGGCGCGGCGCTAAACATCCGAGGAGCTACGAAGATACAACGCGCGGCGCCTCGAACAGATATCGGGCGCGGCGCCAAAACACCCGCGGATTGCAGAACTTCGGCGCGCGGCTATCTGCGAGGCGCGCCGACGCGGAAAAATTAGGTCTTTTGACGGATTTTTGGTCCAGGCCTGCAGGGAAAAGAAGGAGGCGTTTTTAAACCTATAAAAGGAGAACCCTAGGCAGTTTTTGAGGGTTCCCCTTTCTTGACAACACAAGATTTTCTTGCTAGGAGATTGGAGACCTAAACATTAGTAATTTCTTTCTTTTTCCTTTTCTTTAATTCAGTTTTTGCATGATGAACTTTGAATTAGTTCTTGCCATATTCATGGCTAGGAACTAATTCTTCTATAGGGCTTTCTATGTTGAATTTCTTGAAACTTATGTTATAAATTAATGCATGCTTATGGTTATTTTTCTTATTGAGAGATCTATCCAATAATTGAGTTGAATTCTTGGTAACTAATTGACAACTAATTATCACTATATGATTTCTAATCAGATTCTGAAAAGGGGGGATTGTGAATATGCTGTAAGTTGGGTAGACAGACTTGAATTGGGGATGAAAATACCTCAATTAGTTTTGTAGCGTTGATGAGAGGCTTAACAACCCTAATTTTGCGCATTGTGCGTGACGGTCAACTAGGTTTTTGTTCTTAATCCTCCTATAGAGTTACCCTTATCAGCGAAAGTTAGGTAAGGAACAATACTGGGGTTGAGTGTTTATATAACCCTAACGGGAGTATAAAACGATTTCGTAAACCTGCTTTCTCCAAAAGAAGAATACCATAAGTAATGCATTAGTAAGTAGCATAAGCGGATAGTGAGGATACATAGAAGCCCTATTCTCATCACATCTGAAGTAACTCTTTATATTTACTTATCTTTAGTAATTCTTAGTTATAAACCAAACAATCAATCATTAATTCACCAAATAGATACTAGAAAATAGATAGTTGGTACTTGAACCCTAATCCTAGAGGACGATATTCGGTCTTATCTAAGACTATACTACTTGATATGATAACGTGCACTTGCGTTTAAAAGTGTGTGCATCTAATCGCGCACCAAGTTTTTGGCGCCGTTGCCGGGGATTAGGCATTAGTTCGATATCAAAATTATCTATTTTTAATTTCTAATTTGGTCTTTAATTTTTAATTTTAATTTTAATTTTTACGTTTTTCGCTACTTTTCGGAAAATCAGGTTGCCGTGATTTGTTTTCTGTTTTTGATCTATTTCAGGCAATCAGTTTATGCGAAGGAGAAGAGGAGCAGACACTCTTGTTCCTTCAATCCGTAGATCGAAAACGCAAGCGAGCAGAAAGAATCAACGGGTTGCAACTTTAATAGAGATGGACGGTAATCTAAACAATAACAGATGAGAGAAGGGTTAGGTGAAAATCAACCTAACCGTAAGATCCTCATCAAGTGCCAATAGATGTGGAGGATGAGTCCGAATCCGGCGAGAAGAAGTTTGGGAGATTATGTGCTGCCAAGAGTGAATGGAGCACAGACATGCATTAGGCTCCCTGCAATAGGAGCCAACAACTTCGAGATAAAACCATTAATTTTGAGCATGGTACAACATACTGTGCAATTCGGAGGACTGCCATCAGAGGATCCACACATGCACATAGCTAATTTCTTGGAGATATGTGCCACTTTCAGATATAACGGCGTTCGATGATGCGTCGAGTTGAGGCTCTTTCCCTTCTCACTCAGGGATAGAGCAAAAGTATGGTTGAATTCCTTGCCAGCCGATTCGATATTCACATGGCACGAGCTGGCACAGAAATTCCTTGCCAAGTTCTTTCCGCCTTGTAAGGCAGCAAAATTGAGAGGTGAGTTGAACAACTTCTACCAAGCTGATGGAGAGTCCTTATATGAAGCTTGGGAAAGGTTCAAGGATCTGCAGAGGAAGTGTCCACACCATTGCATTGAGTTATGGAACTTGGTCCACATCTTCTACAACGGGTGGCGATCTGACGAACCATCATAGATCTGCCGCAGCAGTGGAGCATTCATGAGGAAAAGCGACCCGACGCTCATGAGCTATTAGAAGATATGGCTACTAACAACCATGTCACAGAAGAGAGGGCGACTAGTGGGAGAAGAACTGTGGGGGTCCACGAAGTAGATGCTATTGCTGCCTTGAATGCCCAAGTGGCCCTTCTAGCGAAAGCGATTGCGAACATACGATGTCGATGGCAGAACGCAGATGCCTAAAAGCTGTGAGATATGTGGTGGCCCACATACATTTGATAGATGCCCTTCAAGGATCCCAACAATATACAATGGAACAGGCGAGTGTCAAGCGATGGCAATTACCGGAGGCAACAGAACAACCCTACTCAAACACTTATAATCCAGTGGAGGAATCACCTAATTTCATCAAAAGGAGATCGGGGCAGCGAATCAATATCGAAGCGTGAGAACGATGTCGTGGTAGCGAATCGATGTCGAGCAACAGAACCAATACGAAGTCGCATGCAGAACCAGTGAGCAGAATCAGCACCGCCATTCAAGCCCCACGGCCTCAGCGATTCAATGCCGGTTCAGTGAAAAGCGGATGAGCTTAAAGCAGCTATGACAGCACTTGCCAACGCCCAGGCGCAGTTTATGACAGAAGCTAGATCCTCGTTCAGAAACTTGGAAACACAAGTAGGACAATGTAAGCAAGCAAACATCAAAGCCACGGGACATTGCGAGAGCAATACAGAGGTAAATCAGGGAGCAATGTAGGTAAATCTGAT
This sequence comes from Przewalskia tangutica, assembly GCA_029844215.1. Classification (NCBI taxonomy): domain Eukaryota; kingdom Viridiplantae; phylum Streptophyta; class Magnoliopsida; order Solanales; family Solanaceae; genus Przewalskia; species Przewalskia tangutica. The sequence continues at coordinate 31,299,594 of CM056732.1, forward strand.
TGAGAAGTGGAAGACAATTGGAGCAACAGCCACCTCAGCCAATAGTTGAGAAGGAAGCAGAGTTAGAAAAAGAGAAGGTGGCTGAACCTAGCCCATTAATAGAGAAAACTCCGGAGAAGGAGTATACAGAAAAGATTCTTTTCCCCCAGAGATTTCAAAGGAAGGCGGTCGATAAACAATTTTCCAAATTCTTGGAGGTATTCAGGAAGTTGCATATCAACATACCTTTTATAGAGGCTTTGGAGCAGATGCCGTCTTATTTCAAGTTCATGAAAGAAATCTTGGGAAAAAGAAGCGGCGAATATGAGATAGTAGCACTAACAGAAGAGTGTAGTGCTATCTTACAAAAGAAATTGCCACCAAAGCTAAAGGACCCTGGAAGCTTTACACTACCATGCACAGTGGGCAGGGTGACGTGCAACAGAGCTCTATGCGATTTAGGGCAAGTATAAATCGATGCCTTATCGGTTCAAAAGATCGAGTTGGAGAGGCTAAACCAACCATCTGTAGTCCGCACTAGCCGACGGGACGATGGTTCATCCACGAGGCAAGATTGAGGACGTGATTGTGAAGGTAGGAAATTTTTCTTTCCGCAGATTTCCTCATTCTTGATATGGAAGAAGATGCGGAAATCCCTATCATATTAGGAGGCCGTTCTAGAAACGGAAGAGCTTTGATTGATGTTGAAAGAGGAGTTGACATTAAGGGTGGAGAATGAAGAAATGGTGTTTAAAGTGTTTAAACATGTCATCGAACCACCACCAATAAATAGGTGCTTTGCAATCACCATCAAACCCCACGCGAGCCATTACAAGTCAACCAAAGAGTGATGAGCCCAAGAAAGTGCATGGTTTGCCGAAATGCCACTAAAGGAGGTAAGTGTTCCTGAACTCCTATTACCGATAATGCTAAAAGAAAAGGAGAAAAAGAAACGCCAAATGTGGAGGAAATGGATAGGTTGGGGCTTAATCCACCCCAAGGTTATTAAGACTAAGGAACTTGCGTCCGCTAAAAGACGTTAAAAGGCTACTTGGGAGGCAACCCAACGCTTTCAATTATGTTATTTTAATTTCATTTTTAGTTTATTTTATTTTGTCTAGAACAATCTCACGGTCTTGGGTTCTTGTGTTTGTCTTTGTGAGTGATAGTGCAGAGAATGGCGAAGCGAAAAAGAAAGTCGATTTCGGTAGCGGGTAGCGCTGGCCTGTAAGCGGCCGCGGCTCCAAAAAGAAAGCTGCGCAGAATTTAGGCGCGCCTGCATGGCCAAAAAGAGTTGAACAGCGCAGAATTTAGGCGCCTTTCAGAGCAGCGGTAGAATTCGAAAGTTTGCAGAATTTAGCCATGCGCCGAGCGAGCAGCGGCTCGTAAAGTCCCAAAGGCCTTAGATGTTTGCCGCATGGCTAAAAATCGAGGCCGCAGCGGCGGGAATCCAAATTTAAAACGCCCAAAAATCAGATTTTCCCAATTCCAACTTCCAAAACCTAACCTTCCTCTCCAAAACCCACGAAATTTGAAACTCTCCCACAAATCCTCCACAAATCCAACCACAACCTAAACTCTTAAATTCCCAAAACCCCAACTATCTCAAACAACAAAGCTCCATTCCATAGCCTCAACCCACCAATTGAAACAAGAACAAGCTTGAATCTTCTCATCAAAAGGTAATCCCTATCTTTGTTCTTGAATCCTTTCACCAAGTCATAGGAGGTAGTAGTTGGGAAGAGTATTGTAGTTGAAGTAGTTTGAGTCTTGAAAAGTTGGTTGTGAAGTTGAGAAAAGAGTAGAAAAAGAGGTTGTGGGCATTGTTGAAGTTTGGGGGTGTTGTCGCTGCTAGTGGTTAAGTGTGTAGGAGACATTGTGCCACAAAAATTAGAAGCTGCAGATTTTGTTTAAAAATGGCCACCAGAAAGAGAAGAGGATCCACATCCACCCCAACCCCACAATACGATGAAAATAGATTTGTGAGTTACTGTGCCTTCCAAAGATACAAAAGTGGATACTGTGCGTAATTCGAGAAGGAATGGATTACCAAAGGGGATCATATGGGGAGGAAGACATTTATGAGCCCATCCGGGCTATGATAGAGCTAAGGGGGTGGAAGAGATTTGTCAATCCGGAGAAGATAAAACCAGTGAATACAACAATGGTGCGGGAATTTTATGCAAACTTTCCGGAGAGGACAGAAAGGGGGTGCTTTGTAAGGGGAAGTTATATGCCTGTGACGGCGGAAGCAATAAATGCGACTCTAAAAACAGTGGATGTTGAAGGAGGAATTGGTGATCGGAGCCATTTTAGGACATGGTCTAGGAGCACCGACAACATCAACTGGGATACCGTTGCAAACACCATCAGCTACCCTGGAGCGGCTTTTGAGATTGGAAGAAATGGATCTAGAGCACTGAGTAGGTGCCAATTCAACAAGGCAGCCAAGGCTTGGCTGTATTTCGTCAGTGCCCGCATGATTCCATCTACGCACTTCACCAGAGTGCCAGAAGACAGGATTAAGTTGATTTATGGAATTATGAGGGGGCTGACAATTGATGTGGGAAAAGAGATAGTGCAGAGCATCGAAGAAATCAGCAGGTTGGTGACAACAGGTGGTTTGGGACACGGCTCGCTTATTACCAGTCTATGCCACATGAGTGCGGTCCCACAACTACCCACAAATACTCATGAAAGAAACCATCGCCGGTGTCCTATGGGATAGTGCACTCTTTCCTGCACTCCCACCCAAAGTGACGGAGCACCAAGAGAGCAGCAGCAGCAGCAGCAGAGGCCGCCATGGATGAAGATGAGCCTGAAATAGGGGCTCAATATGAGGCAGGACCCAGCCACCGGCCAACCACAAGAGCAGAACCTTCAGAGCCAACAATGGGGAAATTGTACCAACACCAGAGGGAGATGATGCAGACCTTGCAAACAGTAGTACAATGACAGCAAGAAACAAGGCAACAAATCGACGAGCTGAGTGCCTTGTTCAACCAATGGTCGATGCATTATCCACCGCCACCACCACCATTTTAACCAAAGTTTGTAAGTGTTATTTTATTTACTGTCTTTGAGTCTACACACATTGGGGACAATGTGTGATTTAAGTTTGGGGGTGTGTTTTTGTGTTTTAGTTTTTATTTGTGTGTCATGTTATGTTTTATTTATATCTTTTTATTTGTTTTATGTTTATTTTGAGTGTGTTTTTGTGTTTTAGTTTTTATTTGTGTGTCATGTTATGTTTTATTTAAATCTTTTTATTTGTTTTATGTTTATTTTGAGTATCATGTATGATGGAGTTGCTAGAAACACCTAGTGAAGTAAGGTGGAATAATGCAAAGGAATTGAAGCAACTATCTAAAAACTTAGGTTAGATATGCCAAAAGCTCACAGAATCTGTCTATTTGGAGTTTCTTGCTTAAGTTATGCATGCTAAATGATAAATGCTTATGTGTTATGACTGCTTGCTATTTGAGGCGAAATAGTTAGGATATGCATGTTAGGGAAATGACTCAGGCACTTCTTTGATAGCCAATTCTTACCACTCTTGTCTATCCCGGACTTTAAAAATATCCCTAGTCAGCCCCATTGAGCCTAAATTTGAAACTTCTCCTTTGACACCATATATTCCCACAAATTGTGCCATAAGTGAAAATATAAAATAGTGGAGTACATTGTGTTAAAAAGAAGAAACAAAAAGAGTGAACAAGTTTGATGCACCCCAATGGAAAAGTAATAAGAAAGAGGCAAAAGCCTAAGTTTGGGGGTTCCTATTAGTATAATACACTTCACTCTCCCAAAACAAAAGAGGGGAAGGATAGAATTGAAGTGAAGGAAAGAATCAAAAGAAAAAGGGAAAAATTGAAAAGCCAAAGAGCTTATGGTACAGAAAAATGAGCCTAAATGCCTATCTTTACCAACCCTTACCTAAGCCTACATTACAACCCTCAAAGTCCTGAAGATCTCTTTTATGCATATCCAGAATTAGTGGAGAATAGCAAGTGAGTATGCTATAGGAATTCTTGAATTTTTATGCATGATTTAGTATATTGACTTCCATTAAGCATGATGAACATGAGTTTGCGAAATATCTAGCTTCATGTGTTTAGTGTGCTGAAAATTTCATGCTATATGTTCCTGCATATTATTCTGCTAACCTTCCTGTTTTTCTAGTTAACATTTATGCAGCAAAAGTGATTAACGACAGGGAGTCTTTTATTTTTCGTTTCTTTGAGTCTTTTAGTTTATTTCTTTCTATCTTTGCTCGAGGGCGAGAAAAGGTTATGTTTGGGGGTATTTGATCGGTGTATTTTATATACACCTTTTGAGTCTGTTTTAGTTAATCTTTTGTCCCATTTTGCACATATAAATGTCGTATTAGGATAGTTTTTCTTTCTTTTGAGTCAAAGTGGTTAAAATGGCCAAATGGCGGAAAAGGAGCAAAAAAAGGGCAAAAGAGGAGATGCGAGTGAAACAGAGAAAGTGGCGAACAAGGCTAAAATCCGGACCAGCCGCGGCACCTCCTGCAATCGAAGCGGCGCGCGCCCATCATTCGTAGAAGGTGCAGAAGATCCAGCCGCGGCGCTTAAATCGAACGCGGCGCCACTATCCGCAGAGGACGAAGACTGGCGCGCGGCGCCTCGAAGACTGAAGCGAGCGCGGCGCCTAAACATCCGAGGAGCTACAGAAGATACAGCGCCGCGGCGCCCTCAGACAGCAGATATCAGGGCCGCGGTGCCAAAACACCCGACGGATTGCAGAACTTCCGGAGCCGCGGCGCCTATCTGCAGGGCCGCGGCGCCGACGCGGAAAAATTAGGTCTTTTGACGGATTTTTGGTCCAGGCCTGCAAGGAAAAGAAGGAGGCGTTTTTAAACCTATAAAAGGAGAACCCTAGGCAGTTTTTGAGGGTTCCCCTTTCTTGACAACACAAGATTTTCTTGCTAGGAGATTGGAGACCTAAACATTAGTAATTTCTTTCTTTTTCCTTTTCTTTAATTCAGTTTTTGCATGATGAACTTTGAATTAGTTCTTGCCATATTCATGGCTAGGAACTAATTCTTCTATAGGGCTTTCTATGTTAAATTTCTTGAAACTTATGTTATAAATTAATGCATGCTTATGGTTATTTTTCTTATTGAGAGATCTATCCAATAATTGAGTTGAATTCTTGGTAACTAATTGACAACTAATTATCACTATATGATTTCTAATCAGTTACGAAAAGGGGATTGTGAATATCTTTGTAAGTTGGGTAGACGACTTGAATTGGGGATGAAAATACCTCAATTAGTTTTGTAGCGTTGATGAGAGGCTTAACAACCCTAATTTTGCGCATTGTGCGTGACGGTCAACTAGGTTTTTGTTCTTAATCCTCCTATAGAGTTACCCTTATCAGCGAAAGTTAGGTAAGGAACAATACTGGGGTTGAGTGTTTATATAACCCTAACGGGAGTATAAAACGATTTCGTAAACCTGCTTTCTCCAAAAGAAGAATACCATAAGTAATGCATTAGTAAGTAGCATAAGCGGATAGTGAGGATACATAGAAGCCCTATTCTCATCACATCTGAAGTAACTCTTTATATTTACTTATCTTTAGTAATTCTTAGTTATAAACCAAACAATCAATCATTAATTCACCAAATAGATACTAGAAAATAGATAGTTGGTACTTGAACCCTAATCCTAGAGGACGATATTCGGTCTTATCTAAGACTATACTACTTGATACGATAACGTGCACTTGCGTTTAAAAGTGTGTGCATCTAATCGCGCACTTGTGTTTTTGTGTTTTAGTTTTTATTTGTGTGTCATGTTATGTTTTATTTAAATCTTTTTATTTGTTTTATGTTTATTTTGAGTCACAAAAAAAAAATCTTTCTTGAGTCATAATTGCCTGTCAAAGATCATGTATGTTGTAGTTGCTAGAAACACCTAGTGAAGTAAGGTGGAATAATGTAAAGGAATTGAAGCAACTATCTAAACACTTAGGTTAGATATGCCAAAAGCTCACAGAATCTGTCTATTTAGAGTTTCTTGCTTAAGTTATGCATGCTAAATGATAAATGCTTATGTGTTATGACTGCTTGCTATTTGAGGCGAAATAGTTAGGATATGCATGTTAGGGAAATGACTCAGGCACTTCTTTGATAGCCAATTCTTACCACTCTTGTATATCCCGGACTTTAAAAATATCCCTAGTCAGCCCCATTGAGCCTAAATTTGAAACTTCGCCTTTGACACCATATATTCCCACAAATTGTGCCATAAGTGAAAATATGAAATAGTGGAGTACATTGTGTTAAAAAGAAGAAACAAAAAGAGTGAACAAGTTTGATGCACCCCAATGGAAAAGTAATAAGAAAGAGGCAAAAGCCTAAGTTTGGGGGTGCCTATTAGTATAATACACTTCACTCTCCCAAAACAAAAGAGGGGAAGGATAGAATTGAAGTGAAGGAAAGAATCAAAAGAAAAAGGGAAAAATTGAAAAGCCAAAGAGCTTATGGTACAGAAAAATGAGCCTAAATGCCTATCTTTACCAACCCTTACCTAAGCCTACATTACAACCCTCAAAGTCCTGAAGATCTCTTTTATGCATATCCAGAATTAGTGGAGAATAGCAAGTGAGTATGCCATAGGAATTCTTGAATTTTTATGCATGATTTAGTATATTGACTTCCATTAAGCATGATGAACATGAGTTTGCGAAATATCTAGCTTCATGTGTTTAGTGTGCTGAAAATTTCATGCTATATGTTCTCGTGATATTATTCTCGCTAACCTTCCTGCTTTTCTAGTTAACATTTATGCAAAGAAAAGTGATTAACGACTGGGAGTCTTTTATTTTTCGTTTCTTTGAGTCTTTTAGTTTATTTCTTTCTATCTTTGCTCGAGGGCGAGCAAAGGTTAAGTTTGGGGGTATTTGATCGGTGTATTTTATATACACCTTTTGAGTCTGTTTTAGTTAATCTTTTGTCTCATTTTGCACATATAAATGTCGTATTAGGATAGTTTTTCTTTCTTTTGAGTCAAAGTGGTTAAAATGGCCAAATGGCGGAAAAGGAGCAAAAAGAGGGCAAAAGAGGAGATGCCAGAGCTGAAAACAGAGAAAGTGGCGAACAAGGCTAAAATCCAGACTAGCCGCGGCCTCCCGCAATGAGGCGCGGCGCCCATCATTCAGAGAAGGTGCAGAAGATCCAGAGTCGCGCGCTTAACCGGCCGCGCGCCTCGTGAGACTGTAGGCCGCGCGCTAAACATCCGAGGAGCTACAGAAGATACAGCGCCGCGGCACCCTCAGACAGCAGATATCAGGGCCGCGGCGCCAAAACACCCGACGGATTGCAGAACTTCCGGCGCCGACGCGGAAAAATTAGGTCTTTTGACGGATTTTTGGGCCAGGCCTGCAGGGAAAAGAAGGAGGCGTTTTTAAACCTATAAAAGGAGAACCCTAGGCAGTTTTTGAGGGTTCCCCTTTCTTGACAACACAAGATTTTCTTGCTAGGAGGTTGGAGACCTAAACATTAGTAATTTCTTTCTTTTTCCTTTTCTTTAATTCAGTTTTTGCATGATGAACTTTGAATTAGTTCTTGCCATATTCATGGCTAGGAACTAATTCTTCTATAGGGCTTTCTATGTTGAATTTCTTGAAACTTATCTTATAAATTAATGCATGCTTATGGTTATTTTTCTTATTGAGAGATCTATCCAATAATTGAGTTGAATTCTTGGTAACTAATTGACAACTAATTATCACTATATGATTTCTAATCAGATTCTGAAAAGGGGGGATTGTGAATATGTTGTAAGTTGGGTAGACAGACTTGAATTGGGGATGAAAATACCTCAATTAGTTTTGTAGCGTTGATGAGAGGCTTAACAACCCTAATTTTGCGCATTGTGCGTGACGGTCAACTAGGTTTTTGTTCTTAATCCTCCTATAGAGTTACCCTTATCAACGAAAGTTAGGTAAGGAACAATACTGGGGTTGAGTGTTTATATAACCCTAACGGGAGTATAAAACGATTTCAGAACCCGCTTTCTCCAAAAGAAGAATACCATAAGTAATGCATTAGTAAGTAGCATAAGCGGATAGTGAGGATACATAAGCCCTATTCTCATCACATCCAAGTAACTCTTTATATTTACTTATCTTTAGTAATTCTTAGTTATAAACCAAACAATCAATCATTAATTCACCAAATAGATACTAGAAAATAGATAGTTGGTACTTGAACCCTAATCCTAGAGGACGATATTCGGTCTTATCTAAGACTATACTACTTGATACGATAACGTGCACTTGCGTTTAAAAGTGTGTGCATCTAATCGCGCACCAGTTTGCTCATGATAGCTATTCGTGCAAGTGTTATATTTCCACATCACCGCGTCCCTCACTCGAGGGCCAGCAATATTATATATATAGTCGCGGGTTAGAGTCCCGGGCGGGTTCAAGTCCCATGATATTATATTATTCCGTGGACTAGCTCTCCATGAGGTGGGTTCAAGTACCATGAACAGGATTGCATAATGATTCTGAGGGCAGGTGTCCCTAACTTTGAAATGGCTTTCATATGTTGAAATGGTATTTTAAAAAGGTAAAGTTGACTCTCATTACTCTCATTTTCATAAGGCACAGTTGTACTGGTATTTTGATTATCATACTTGTCTCTTGTTATATTTTGAACTATTATGATCTCATTTACAGTACTTATTGTTTCACATACTTGGTACATCTTTCGTACTGGCCCCCTTTCCTCGGGGGGCTGCGTTTCATGCCGCAAGTGTAGGTACACAGTTTGGTGATCCTCGCTCTTAGGATCTCTACTCAGTTTTTAGGAAAGCTCTATTATTTCGGAGGCTTGTCATTTTGGTACGGATCCCTGTTATTGTAGGCTTATGTACATTCAGGCTTATGGCAGGGCCATTTCCCGTCATAGTATATTTTCCAAACTCTTAGAGGTCTGTATTCATATGTGGGTTGGACTTGCGTGAGTTGTATATAGTGTTGGCCAGTTGTACTACTGTATTGTCGGGGTGTTCCCGTTTTTATATAGCGGCAGCCTCGTCGACTTGCCTTGTTGCTACATATACAGTCTTTCATATATTATATGTCTTATGCCTTATATGGGATGTAAGGGTATAAGAGGGGGGTGTCCAGGTAGGGCACCAGTCGCGGTCCCGGGGTTCGGGACGTGACAAAAGTGGTATCAGAGCAGTTAGTACTCGGAATGTCTATAGACCGTGTCTAGTAGAGTCTTGGTTATCGGTGTGTTGTGCACCACACCTATAAACAAGAGGCTACAGGACATTTAGGATTGGTTTCTATTTTTCTTACTTTGAGATCGTGCAATAGAGTTGTGTTATTAGGATAATCCTCTCTAACGTATTGTGGTGTTGCAGTTATGCCTCCGAAGAAGGCAAAAGTGGCCCGGAAGGGAATATATGGACCTTGTATACAGGTTGGTAAGCTTGTTGTATAGTTGATGTAATGATGATGTGCATCTATATGAACGTGTTTATTTGGGGCCATGTGTATATTGTCTGAAGTAATTATGGGTTACCATGAGTTGGTTAAGCTTTAATAATTACTTGGAAGGTATGAAACAATTTAATGAATCCACACCAAGGCATATTATATGTGCTAATTTGAGATATTAGGAGGTGATAAGTTGTTTGAGATGGGGATGAACTCTTAAGAGATCATGTTAAATTGACTTAATGGCATACCATGTTGTTAGATTAAACTATGTTGTGTGCTTAAGTGATATGTACGAATAACATTGGTCTGGAGTAAATAGGGTTGTTATGGTTAAGACAACATGATTTTGAGATTATGAGAAGCTACTTTACTCTTATGCGGGGAGAGATAATGTAAGCTTGGGACATGAAATAATTGAGAATCTTAAAATATTAGATAACCGCTGAGTCCTTAGATACAAGGTCTTCTTGAGTAAAAGATTTTACGGTTGATCTTGGTTAAAGTACAAGGTATATGTGAAGTATATTTGAGATTATTCCTTGGTGTGCCCTATGTCTACAGGAAATGAATAGGTGTATATGATCTAAGAAATCACTAGGCCTTCATGAATTGAGTATTTTACCTTTGTTTGCAAGTAAATGCACAATATGGCAAGTGTATTGGGTTCTAAATGTTTATCAGGTTGCTGGAATGTGCCGAAGAAGGTACAGGAGGTTGGTATGGTGTGGCAACTATGGCCACAATGTTCCGAAGTATCCCAAGTTGATACGCAGGATAAGATGAGTATAAGTGTTACAAAACAGAAGACATCATTGGAATATTTTGTAGGCTATGAAATCTACACATCTTAAGGTGACGCTTGATGATTAGATTCTAGAGAGAACCACAATAGGACCCTATGAATATGACTTTGATTAGAAAGGAAGATTATGAGAGAGAGATAAGCCCTCTTCCTCACATAAAGGGCGATAATTCATATTTATTAAGAAGTTCATGTATCAAGGTTAGTAAGCTAAAGTATGCTATAGATATTGGATTGGGAAGGTCCTCGGCTTCGGCTACGTTGTGCAATATCTACAATTTTACATAATCTTGGGATAAAAATAGTGCGTTGGGGGTAATTGAGGACGACATTATGGAATGATCGAAGAAGTGTTGTGAGAATACGAAAGCAGTTAATAAGTATGAGTGGAACTGTATGATCGAGTATCAAGGTAGGAATATTTTGTTTAATAATGAGTAAAATGACAAGGGTAAATAAAACTGTAGTTATGTAGGTTTCACAAGGTATGATTACTCTGGGACAGAGTAAGGGCCAATAGTAGGGGATGTACAGTAAGAACCCTTCGGCCAAAGGAGACGAACTTCTAATGATTGGAAAGATAATATGAGAAGTACTTTGAGATAAGAGACCCCCAGGGCAACTTGAAATGGAAAAATAAAGGTAAGGCGAATGGACACTCGGTCGATGAGAGACCTAATAATGACAAGACAAGAAGGCTTGAAGAGCCATTGGATCGGGTAACACCTTGAATTGGATGTAAACACCTGAAGTATCGGTTTCACACTTATGTAGTCATACCTTTCAGAAAGTGTGTAAACGGAAGTAACAATGAGTAAAGCTCGAGATTAGCACCTAAACAATTGAAAAGAGGCCAATGGCGCATATGGATATAAGTATAAGGTAGACATTACTGATACGTGTCAAGAGATAATGACTTTATATAACAGATTAATTGTCAGGCAAACACATATGCCCACGAGTACTTTGAACTAACCAAGTCCTACGAGATGGGTAAAGTAATGGGTTTACTACTTAACGAGATCAAGGAAGTCTTTTCCAAAAATGCCATCAACAGAAAATATTAGCCATGAGGCAAGTGAAGGAATTTGAGTCTAAGTATAATGACCAAGTTTAAATATAGTAACACCAAGGAGTGGAAACGGGAGACGTATTTGAGATTACGTATATATACCAATAATTTGGAAGTATGAGTAAAGAACGTCAAGTAAGAAAAGGAATGAACAAGTGTGAAAAAAAATGAAGTTGTTAATAGTTATAAGTAATGAGGAGGTACGAAAAGAAAATCCTTTAAGACCACGAATATTAGAGTTTCCATCAGTTAGCTAAGTGAGAGTCCCATTGAGGGGTTCAGATAGTGATAGCTCTATGACTTAGAATGCGGCAGGGTCATCCCTCGTACGGGAAGGCAAAAAGGAACGTCATGATAAAGATCCCATTTATGGAATATATTGGGAAGTTGTCTAACAGAAAAGAAGAACTGCAACCTTCGAGTATATGAGAGAGGGACCTCAGATGGAAGGTCCATTGGTGTATTCCGGATATAGCAGGATTACGATATAAGATTACTACCGAGATTCATTATTCACAATATTTCATTCAACATGAATCTACTTAGATGTATCATGATCCCATAAAGTATGTATTGGTGGGATGGCATGAAGAGGAACCTTACAGAGTTGGTGGTTATGTGTCGGTATGAAATAATAAAGCACCAAAAACCTAGCGACTTGACTCAGAACATCGGGATTCTTATATGGAAATGGGAAATGATTAACATGGACTTCATTACGAGATTACCTCACTTTTTCGTGAGTTGGATCTATTTGAGTAATTGTTGACAGGCTGGCTGACCAAATCAGCCAAGAAATGCGCAAAGTTATATATTAAAGAGGTTGTTCGACTCCATGGTGTGCCAGTTCTATTATATCTGACCGAGGTACTCAGGTTACAACCAACTTCTGGAAGTCATTTTAGAAAGGGTTGGGTACCTGAGTTAATTTAAGTACGACTTTCCACTCACTGTTGCGGTCAGGCCGAACAGACGATTCAGACGCTCGAGGACATGTTACGAGCTTGTTGGACTTCAAGGAAAGTTGGTATGATCATTTACATCTTATTGAGCTTGCACACAATGATAGTTATCACGTCAGTGTTAGAATGACTTCATATGAGGTGTGATATGGACGAGGATGTAGATCTCTTATGGGATGGTTCGAAGTAGGCGAATCATAGTTAGTTGGACCTGAATTAGTATATCACACCATAAAAAAGGGTGAAGGTTATCTAAGAGCGATTGTTATCAGCTCAGAGTCATCAGAAGTCATACGCAGATGTGCGACGGTGATACTTAGATTTCCAGTTTGATGATGGGTTTTCTTGAAGGAATCACCCATGAAGGGTGTGATGAGGTTTGGTAAGAAAGGGAAGATTAGCCCGAGGTACATTGGGCCTTACCAGATTGTTCGTAGGGTAGGCAAGGTTGCCTATGAGTTGGATCTACCATCTAATTTGGAGGCGATACATCCGGTCTTCCACGTATCGATGTTATGTAAGTGTATTGATGATCCTTCCAGAGTCTTTCCAGTAGAAGATGTCCAGGTGACAAAGGGGTTATCTTATGAGGAGAGTCCTATATCCATACTTGATCGCCAGGTCAGACAATTACGGACTAAGGACGTGGCATCCGTCAAAGTCTTGTGGCGGAATAATAATAAAGAGGAGATGACTTGGGAAGCAGAAGAGGAAATGAAGAAGAAGTATCCTCACTTGTTCCCTACGCCTACATGTAATTCGATTCCCTACTTGTCTATATAGATTGATGTATATGCATGTGTGATATATTGTGGTCATGTGTGGCATATTTGGTTTGGTTGAGTGTAGTTAATGGAGACTATGTCGATATTTGTTTAGCTTGAAATCTGTTATGAACATTCGAGACGAATGTTTCTAAGGGGTGAAGGATTTTACACCCCGTAATTTCAAGGCATTGATATGAGAACGTACCTAAGGAAATAAGAATTGAATTTTGGAAGGAAAGAATAATTATATTTTCTTAAGAAAAAATTTCAAAAAAATGTGAAGACAAATTATTAACTTGGAGTTTAATTCTTCTAATTGAATTTATAGAATTAGAATTGGATTATGAAGTATCGGAATTGATAATATGGGGCCCACCGAAAATTTCACAATTTTGCGGGGCCCTTCGATTTTAGGATATTTTTGTAAGAAGAAAATGTGACCAGTGGGAGGGTGGCATGTGTCCCTCATCCATAGAAACATTTCACAAATATCCTATCTTCCAACTTTCTCTTCTCTCTTCTCTTTGCATTGAGGTCTCGATTTTTGCAAGAAATTCCAAGAACAATACTAAGTTATTTTCCAAGATTAAAAACCCTAATCAAGTTCTAAGCCAACTTAACTCTCCAATATTCCCCAAAAACATGTTGGGTCGAGAGTGGGGTGTTGAAACCCTAGCTTGTTTATCAACTTTTTGGAAGTAAAATAAGAAGGGAAGATGGTTACAAGCTTGTAGTGGATACATGTATGTGATTGGAACTTGAAGAAGTGGAGCTATGACAAAACTGTGTGCCAAAAATCATGGGACTGTTTGGACGGTTTTGGGCTAAAACATAAGGTAAAATTCTTCTTCCTCATGAAGTAATTGGATATTACAAAGTGTTATATTTAATAGATGAACTTGTATTAAGAATAATGAAGAATAAAAAGTGTATAGACAATTTTTGGGTGATGGGTCAAACTAGGCGCCGTATCGATTTGTCGTTATAATTATTGTTGTTATCTTCACCTATTGCATGTTTTAATGAAGGAATATGGTTGTTGATAAGTTGATATGAATTATATAAAAGTATTGGAACTTTAATTGGATTATAAAGGATTATGGAAAGGGTTATTGTATTGGGGTTGTTGGCCGTGTATACTATAAACTATTGGATATTATTGTGCAGTTTTAGGGACTGTTTTATGGCGTTGGAATGCTGGAAATTCAGCCACTAATTTTCATGTTATAATGTAGTAATTACTAATGAAAGTCCTAAGGGAATAAGGGTGTGGAAAGGTGTTAAAATACCTCACATTTTACCCTTGTTATTGTTGGATTATGGACTGATTTAAATGGACTGTTTTATATGGATTATGAGGTTGTTTTTACATGAGAAATAGGTGTTTGAATCACCTTGGTTAACTGTTGGTTGTGCCTTTAATTGGTGCCTTGGTTATTGATGAAATTGGCCTTCTTGAAAGGTGGAAAAGTCCGTATATATAGGGGAAGTATTGCCCAAATATATGTAGAAAAGAGGAACCACTACTTGGTATTAACCTACACTAGAAAGAATGAAGTTGATAGAAGTGTTGTAGTCATTATAGGTTGAAGTACTACTTGTGGCGTATTCTACTTAGCGTGTGGAATAGCCAAAGAGGTATGTGACTCTTCCTATCTTTCTTTGAGCATGAACTTTATAAAATGAGTGTACGGCGGACGTACGTGTATTAAATAAATTCGTATTCATTGTGGTTTATGAAGGAAGTTACATGATGTCAAAGGTATAAGTGACTTGATTGAAAAAGAATAAGTTACTTGATTTTAAATGTATACTTGACTTGATTTTAAAAGTATAAGTCACTTGGTTTTAAAGGTGTAAGTGCCTTGATTTTAAAAGTGTAAACTTGATTTTTAAAGAGTAAGTGACTTGATGTTGCAAGGCTAGTGCCTTGGGGTTTTATAAAGGAAAGGATGTACGGCGGACGTACATGGTGCTATTGGGTTCAAGTCCCTAATATTTCATGATATGTACGGTGAATGTACATAATACTTTTGGGTTCAAGTCCCTAATATTACATGATGTGATTCTTTTTATAAGAATGAATGTACATAGTACTTTTGGGTTCGAGTCGCTCGTATTACATGACAAGATAGTGCCTTGAGTTTTCTAAAATGATAGTTCATTCATTTTATTCTAATGATAGTCAAAGATGATTTAACTTGCATATGTTTGCTCATGATAGCTATTCGTGCAAGTGTTATATTTCCACATCACCGCGTCCCTCACTAGAGGGCTGGCAACATTATATATATAGTCGCGGGTTCGAGTCCCGGGCGGGTTCAAGTCCCATGATATTATATTATTCTGTGGACTAGCTCTCCATGATGCGGGTTCGAGTCCCATGCAGGTTCAAGTCCCATGAACATGATTGCATAATGATTCTGAGGGCAGGTGTCCCTAACTTTGACATGGTTTTCATATGTTGAAATGGTATTTTAATGTTATACCCCGTAGTTCAGGCCGTGCGTATGGGGCCATACGAAAGGAGTTAAGACTTAGGTAGGTTGATGAAAATCTCGATCGGGGTTCAGCCGCGCTCCGAGGCGTGCCGCGCGCGCGCGGTGATTGTAGGTCGCGCACGGAAATCGGGCCGCAGACCTAAGATCCGGGCGGTCGCTGAGTTTCAGCGCGGCCACGGGAGGCGTGGCCGCGCCACGAAAGTCCCGAGCGGCGCGCAGGTTTCGCCGCGCGCCGGCCGCAGGTCGCGCGCGCCGAGGCGGTTCTCGCGAGTTAGTGGAAATTCTCGACCGCTTTGTTTTAAAAGAGGTCACGGTGGGTGACAAGTGTCCCCATCCGAAATGTCAGATGCCTTATATTGACCAAGTCTTCAAGACTTGGTCATCTTTCATCTATCTCTCTCTCTCTAAAGCTAAAAAGCTCTCCCTTCTCTCTAGAAAATCAAGAGAAACTCCAAGCTTAAGGAAAATCTGAAAAGTGTGATAAGAAGGAAAGTTATTTGCAAGCTTGTGGAGGTTATTGTGGTGGTGTTCTTGAAAAGGAGGCTAGCAAAAGTGTTGGAATAGTTTTGGCTAAAGCTCTAAAGGTAACATTTCTTCTCTTGTAGCTAGTTATTGGTGTTGCATGTGAAGAAGAAGGAACTTGTAGTAGTAAATAATGTTCTTAGAATCATTGCATGTAAGAAAAATGGTTTGGATATGAAAAGACTGGTTAAGGAGATATTATGAGCATGTTGTAGCCTACAAACTACTTTAGAATTGTTAAGTGTATTGTTTTACCTTATGGGGCAGAATTTTACACACCTAAGTTTGGTTGTGTAATCCCCTTTGAAATGTTGGATTGTTGGGCCTTAAATGTGGCGTTTGGATATTGAATTCGACCTTGAAAAAGGTGGCAAAGTATGTAGAAACAAAGGAAATGCTGCCCAAATTTCCTTAGGAATTAGTAACTTGAACTTGGAATTTCTACATTGAAATTAGGGGTTAATGAACGTATTATGGTCATTATAGGTTGACATATTACGTGCGGTATTTCGGACTTAGCAAGTGGATTAACCGAAGAGGTATGTGGAACTTTCCTATCTCTTGAGCATGAGTAGTTGTACCTATGTAGTACGGTAGACGTACAAGATTTGATATCTTTCGCTTGTTTTAAAGTATATGATACTTGTTTAATTTTAAAAGTATAAGTCCCTTGGATTTAGGGAAAATGTATTTGACAAAGGAATGACACTAATATAATGACTCTATAGGAAGTTGGTTATATTAGTTTTTGAAAGGTTCACAAAGAAAGGTTTACTCTAATTAAAACAAGTACGGATAAAGGATTTGAAACTATGGAAGGTGAATTGATTTTTAGGCATTGGTTGCCTAAGGTTTTAAAGGAAATGAAGTCACTTGATTTAGAAGCCTATTATATTTCTAAAAGGAAATGTGACTTGTCTTGAAAAGAAATCGTAACTTGATACTATGGTGATTAGTATCTTGGAATTTTTGTATAAAAATAGTTATTTCTTAAAAGGTTAGAAGTACATGGTACTTGGGTTAAATTCCCGGATTTTCTATTAAAAGACATGTTAGTGCCTTAGTTATACTAAAATGAGAGGATATATTAATAATGTTAATAAGAAGTTAGGGGATTTCTTAACATGCTTATGATATGATGTTCTGAGCGCTTATGTTATGATATGATAGGCCAGAGTGCTTATGTTATGATATTATAGGCCTAGAGTGCTTATGTTATGATATGATAGGCCGGTAGTGCTTATGTTATGATATGATAAGCCGGTAGTGCTTATGTTATGATATGATAGGCCAGTAGTGCTTATGTTATGTATGATAGGCCGGTAGTGCTTATGTTATGTATGATAGCCGGATGAGCTATGTTATATATATATTATTACGGGGTAAACCCCGGGTTATTACTTATGACATGGACTAGCTACCCATGATGCGAGTGCGGAGCTTGTACTCATGCGGATCCGGACCACAGGATCCATGCGGGTGAAATAGTCTCATGCGAGTACGGCGATGGTACTCATGCGGGTCCACAGGATTCATGCGGGTGAAATAGTCCCATGCGGGTGAAATAGTCCCAGGAGTAGGATTGCTTAATGATACTACGGGCGAGGTACCCTGTTTTGATCATGAGCCTCCTATTTTTATGCAGTAAGATTTATACTTGTTACTCTCATTGTTAGTAAGGCACAGTGCAAAGTAAACTAATTTTCGTCTATGACTCTAGCTCATTTTTGACTTATGATATTATTACAGTATTTTCCAGTTTCGCATATTTGGTACATGTTGTACTGACCTCCTTCGGGGGGGCTGCGTTCATGCCGCAGGTTGAGGTTCATAGCTTGCTGATCCGCACTCTTAGGATCATCGCTCGTTCTCGAGGCTCCATTTCTCCGAGGCCTCGTCTTTTGGTACGGTCCTCGAGGTTGTAGACTTTGTACATTCGGGGTATGGCGGGCCCTGTCTGGCCATAGTGTTTATACCTTCTGAGGCTTGTAGTCTTGTCATGAATTGGGATGTAAGGATGTAATCGCTTGTTTTATTATATTTAGATGTAGCCACTTGGGTTAGCCTGCTTTATATTCTTATATGGTTCTTGTTTGTGAGTTTATTTCACGGTTTTCTCTCGATGTTGTATCACGCGGTGCCCGGTAAGGCACCATCACGGATCCGAGGTCGGTCGTGACAAAAGTGGTATCGTGAGCGCTTAATCCTCGGCGGTCTACAGTGTCGATCTAGTAGTCTTGATTATCGGTGTGTTGCGCACCACATCTATAATCGTGAGGCTACGGATATTTAGGATTGATTTCCATTCTTCTCACTCTGAGATCGTGCGATAGAGCCGTGTTGTTAGGGTCGTCTCTCCCTAACGAGTTATGTTGATTGCAGCTACGAGAAAGGCAGCAGTGACCCAGGAAGGATTATGTGGATTACGTATCCAGGTTGGTTGTAATTGTTGTATAGTTGGTATAATGACGCATTTACTATACGGATTTATGTATAAGGGTCATATACGGGCTGCCTAGAGTGATTTTAGATTACCGTGAATGGTAAGGGCTAATTAGATACCGGGAAGGTATGAAACGGTTTAATAAACTCTCATCAAGGTTTTACGTACTAATTTGAGATAATTAGGAGATGATGAGTTGGCTAAGAAGGTAATAGACCCTTAAGAAGTTTAATTAAGGGACTTAATGGGAGACTATGGTTGTAAATTAAGCTACGTGGTATGCTTAAGAGGATAGTATGGATGAGATCCGTGTGGGGTAAGTAATGGTTGTTGTGATCAAGACGACACAACTATGGTATTATGAGAAGTTAGTGTACCCGTTTATGGGGTGGGATCAGTTAATAGTAGTCCCGCTACGTGACAGGGTCACGAGGGCACAAGCCCGAGTCTAATTAATCGTTTTACGAGTTCGCAGACGTATTCCACCGGAACCAGGTTGTGAGCGCCGGAAAGGGCCTTATATTGTTAACTTAGTAACTCCAAGATCGAAGGCCAGCTTTATTATGGAAGTTATGTACGTAAGCTAGAATAAGTTTGGAAGTACGGAAACGAGTACGATCGGTAAGGAAGTGAGCAACCAAGTGTGAAAGAAATGGAGCCAGAATCCATGAGAACCTTTATGAGGTAACTACACCCGTGAGTGTTGGGTGGTAGATGAGTGGGCAGATAATAATTATCGGTAACGATACAGTCGTCGGACCCTAGCAGAGCTGTTATGACAGACGTTGAGGTCATTATGAGTACGGGCTAGTTGGCCTCTTGTTATGCCAACGTGGACTACATAAGAGAGATTGACTCGGTACCGCTTCCTGCAGTTTGCCATCGAGTGGAGAGGAAGTGGTAGTAACCGGAATTATCCTTCCTTCTTTGGCATCATTGTTTTTAATAAGTCTGTGTGACTTGTTCATTGAGGAAAATTGACGCAGAAAGTAAGTAATACTTGAATTTGAAGGAATTTATGTTAAGTGCCCTTGGAGGTACTTGGAGTTGGTTTGGTGTGGCGGTCAGGGCCACGACCTTCCGGATAATTTCAAGGAAATGTGCAAGGCAAGAATAAAATAAGTACGAGCGCTGCCGGCCGAAAGCTGAGGGTATCTTTGGTAGATTTTGAAAATCTACCCGATTTTAAGGCGGTGCGTAATGATTAGATATTTACAGGACCACGAGAGGACCTGGTGATTACGGTTGTGACTCCAAGGAAAGTTTATTGAAGGGAGATAAGTTCTCTCCCCTACATAAAAGGATAGTCTTACGTATTATGGGGTTATGGGTACCCATGTCGTTAGACGAAGGATGGGAGACTGGTAAGGTCTTCGGTATCGTCATGCCATAAGTTATAGTTTCAGATAACCGTGGGAAAGGTATTGTGTTGGGGAAATTAAGAACGACGTTACGAAATGGTCGAGGAAGTGTCATAAGGATAAAGATGCAGATAGTACGCATGTATGAAACTGTATGATCATGGATCAAGATAGAAATACTTTTGTTAATAATAAGTATAAGATAAGGTCATTGTTACACCCCGTAAGTCCAGGACATGTATAAGAGAGTGTACGTAAGGAACCAAGACTTGGAAATTAGTACGAAAGGAAGAATTGTTTTTCCAATCTAAAACGTTCGAACGCCGGAAAGGAAAAATGTTCGTTGTTGAGAATGGATTCTCAAAATACATTATTTGAAGAGTATGGGACTTAGTAATATTATGGAAACTTATTTTTATGATTTGGTCACGCTGGGCCCACCCGAGGAATTTTACGTTTTGGGGCCCACGAGGTTACGAATTTTATGGACGAATGAGAGGGCGACACGTGGCACCCCCACATGGCTTTGTCGAAATTTGTACAAGGGTAAAATGGTCATTGACCACTTTGGAAGATTAGTCTTGCTAGCTTGATTTTGTTGACTAGTCAACTTGTCCACTTGGCTTTTCATTAATTGTCTTTCATCCTAGACCACGTTGTATTAATCCAAGCCTCCAATGTGTTTTATATACATAGCTAGTGCAAGACAAGCTCATTTTACACTTAGAAAATATCCCAACAATTGTTGTTCTTCAACATGCCTCGGCCAAGTGCAATTTCCCACATGAGAAATTTGTAGTTTTGATCCATTAGCCACAAGACTTTAACCCAATGTCCCTTAGGGTATTGTAAGGATATCTCAATAGAAAGATTTCGAAAACGGAGTTTTCACGTTAGTCGCAGCGGAAACTATCGAGTTCTTCAACTTTGAAGTCGAACTTGAAGATGGGTTCTTCATAGGCCTCTAGGAGTGCTTGAGCGGATTGGAACTTAAGGAAAGTGAGCTAAGAATTGCTAAGGCGCGACTTTGGATCTTGGAAATTTTAAGGGCTTATAAAGGTATTATTTTTGTCGCTTTAGCAATTAAGGTTTACTTATCATCAGAGCTATGGTTATTAGCAAGCATGAGTTTTATAGTATGAAGTTTGATAAGTATTTGGACTATTGGAACCCTAATCCAAATCTAGCATGTTTAGCTTTAAGATTTCAATTCAAGTCGATTATTAGTTAAGTCGTAATACGTCAGAGTTAAGGGAATTTTAGTTGTTGAAGTTGTTTATGACTAAGTAACATGTTGACCTAAGAACTTGAATTGGAAAAGGATTGGAAAAGACTTTGAATTGTTAGTATGTAGTCAGTCGAGAATGGCTTCGAGTTTTAAGCTATTTCAGATGAATCATGGGCGGAATTTTACACGTATTGTTAGCGTGTAATCCCCTTTGTTTGGTTGTTGTTTGGAGCCTTAAATGTGGCTTGTCGTTATTGTATTCGCCTTGAAAAAGGTGGCAAGTGAGTCGAAACAAAGGAAGTGTCGCCCGATTTTCCGTAGAATTGTAGACTAAATACTTAGTATTATTCTACGTAGAGACTAGAAGTTGATAGTCTTGTTGTGACCATTATAGGTTGACACTTCTACGCACGCATATTCGGCTTAGTGGATATTAGCCTAAAAGGTATGTGAACTATCTCCTTCTAGCATGATTCCTTAGAATAAAGAAAGTAAGTTCTACTCCTCGAATGATCCATTCCTTGCTTGTATTTGGATTGCCTAAAATAGAATTTGTTCTATGTACTTCCTTTAAGAGTGTACTTTGATGTTTAAATTGTAAGTAGTATAATCCATTTCCTTAGGGAAGTTTGGATTCTTAAAAGTGAAGGTATTTTTCTTAAAGTACATAGAAACTTGAAATGAAGTGATTTCCAAATCTTTTGGCTAGTGCCTTAGTTCTAAAACCTAAAGGTCATTATAATGACTTTAGTGAGTCAAAGGAGTGATTTACTTATTTGATTTAAAAGAGGAGAAATGACATGATTTAAGAGAAGTAACTTCAAGTATGGTGAAGTTACTGAGGTTTAAAAGTAGAAGAAAACTTGTTTTCTAACTACAAGAGACTGAAGTATTTTTGAAAGTTAAGAACTTGATTTGTAAGATGTGATACTTGGTTTTAATAGTATAAGTCTCTTGGTTATCAAGGAATGGATACGTCTAAAACCATAAAGGGTTATAACGGCTTTATGGGAAGTTGGTTATAACGGCTTTATGGAAGGTTTAGAAAGTTGTCTATTTTGATTAAATCGGCATAAGTTGCCTAGATTGTAAAAATTTGGAGTTACTTGATTTCAAGCTTTGAAATGAGTTTTCTGAAGTGTAGTATCTTGGGGCTTTACATAGAAAGGAGTCTTTTATAAAAGAATGTATGTATGCCTTGCTAAGTACTTTGGCTTGATAAATTGAGGATTTGTCTAAGTGTGCCTTGATAAGTACTTTGACTTGTTAAAAGAGAATTATTCTATGTATGCCTTGATAAGTACTTTGGCTTGTTAAATGAGAATTTATTCTATTTGTGCCCGGATAAGTACTTTGGCTTGTTAAATGAGAATTTATTCTACTTGTGCCCGGATAAGTACTTTGGCTTGATAAATGAGAATTTATTCTATTTGTGCCCAGATAAGTACTTTGGCTTGTTAAATGAGAATTTATTCTATTTGTGCCCGGATAAGTACTTTGGCTTGTTAAATGAGAATTTATTCTACTTGTGCCCGGATAAGTACTTTGGCTTGATAAATGAGAATTTATTCTACTTGTGCCCGGATAAGTACTTTGGCTTGTTAAATGAGAATTTATTCTATTTGTGCCCGGATAAGTACTTTGGCTTGTTAAATGAGAATTTATTCTATTTGTGCCCTGATAAGTACTTTGGCTTGGTTAATTGAGAACTTGCCTATACGTACGGGTAATAGCCTTGAGTGCAAGTATTATGTTTTATTAAGTTGCCGCGACTCTGGCCAGCGGTCTTACCGCCTTGTAAGTTACTTCGACGCACCGACGGTGATGTGGGATTCCACTGTATGCCTGCTATCAGTAGTACTAGGTTAAATTCCGGATTTTTATAGAAGAAATGGTAGTGCTTATGCCTTGCTCACGGCTCACGAGATAGGTAAGAGTATAAGTGAGGGTAAACCCCCAAGACGCTATACCACCGCTTTACCACCTTCTCCAGTAGAGTATATGTGAGGGTAAACCCCAAGACGCTATACCACCGCTTACCACCTTCTCCGTGTAGAGTATATGTGAGGGTAAACCCCAAGACGCTATACCACCGCTACCACCTTCTCCAGTAGAGTATATGTGAGGGTAAACCCCAAGACGCTATACCACCGCTTTACCACCTTCTCGTGGCAGAGTATATGAGGGTAAACCCCAAGATGCTATACCACCTGTTTTACCACCTTCTCCAGGGTAGAGTATATGTGAGGGGTAAACCCCCAAGATGCTATACCACCTGCTGGGACTTGGTGTTCATGTATGCCTATTGGTGCTATGTTATATCCTCGGATCACGGCAGTGAGGAAGGATTCCACGCACGATTGATATTATGGGCGCGACCCATAGTTATATTTGAGTAGTGACTTCGGCGCCCGCCCCTCGACTTGATATGATCGCTTATGCATGTGCATCGTAGTGGCTATCATACATGTCTCCTGCTTTGTTTAGATCGTTATGATTTCATTACAAGCATTTTGTTCACATACTTGGTACATTCTTCGCATCGACTCCTTCTGGGCCGCGTCATGCCGCAGTTTAGGTACGCAGTCGGTGATCGGCAGTGTAGGATCCTCGCCGTGGTTTTGGATAAGCTTCTTCATTCCGAGTTTATCTTTGGTATATGTCCTTCAAGATGTGCTTTGTATAGTTTTGGGTACGGCGGGCCTTGTCCCGTCATAGTTCGCTTTAACTCCTGCAGGTCTGTATTCATACGTGGATCGACTCATATGCGGTGTAGTGTCTTTTGTTTATGTATATATGGCAGCCTTGTCGCTTTGCCCTCGCACGCACGCTTGTTTTAAAAGAAAAAAAATGATGGTGTTATTTCGCCCGCACTTACTTGTTATGCAAGGTGCCTGTAGTGGCACCGCCACGCCCGGTTCGGCCGTGACAGAGTGGTATCAAAGCAGCCCTCTGAATGTCTACAGACCGTGTCTAGTAGAGTCTTGATTATCGGTGTTGCGCGCCACACCCATAAACAGTGAGGCTACAGGACATTTAGGATTTGGTTTCTATTCTTTTCACTCTAAGATCGTGCCATGTAGCCGTGTTAGTAAGAAAATTCCTCTCGACGTATGGTTGTGTTACGCTTATGCCTCCGCGAGGGCAACAAATACCAAGAGGCGTGCCGAGTAGCAGGAGCTACTAGTCGACTCAGAGAGTTGATAGGGCTTATGCCCGTGTTATACCGGATGTTGTTCCGCAATGGCGAGTCCTTCAAGGCCAGTTTGAGGCCCCAAAGACTGCAGCCTCCAGCTTCTGCAGGAGAAGACTATAGGTCGCGAGGAAGCTTATGTTATTGACCAAGATAATGGTGCTAGCGGTTGTAAGTGATAGTACCCTGCAGGTAGGGATACTTTGATTAGTAAAGTGAGAAGTAAGAATGTTGACAAGAATGGTAAGTGAACCGAGACTATAGTTGTGTAGTTCACACGTAGTAATCGCCCCGATGCTGTAAGACCAATAGGAAGATTGTACGGTAGAAATACTTCGACCTATGTGACGAACCTCTAGTGATTAGGGGATAGGGTCAGAAGTACCTTGAGATAAGAGTGAGGTTTATTTCAGACTAAGAACGAGGAGTTAAGTGTGATGATGAGTCGGGTTATGGACTCATTTCGGTCACCGATAGTATGGAACGGGTAATGTCGCTAGAAATGGTCCAAGATGTGATAGTGGTCCCGAGGATGTCGTGCCCAAGTTTAGTTAATCGTTGTACAAGTTTGTGGACGTTCCACCTAACTAGGTCGTAAGGACCGAGAAAAGCCTTAACGGAATGTGAGTAGCTTAATGGCCGTGTTTGATTAGTAACTCCGCGAGTGGAGAATAGAAACAAAATTTGAGATTTTGTACGTGTACTAGATGAGTTTGAAAGTACGAAAAGTATGGCAAGTAAGGAAAGAAAGGAACCTCAAGGATCCCGTGTTCGGCGAGATCAGAACCTTCGAAGTTTGTGAGAAGGGACCACTGACGAAAGGTCCATTATTATGTTCACGTATGTCGGTGGCCATGTGTGGCATCGCTGGTCTTGTGCGCTTTGATTGATAGGCATAGTATAGAGATTATGCCGAGTTAGTATATCTTAGCAATCGACTAAGAACATT
This sequence comes from Przewalskia tangutica, assembly GCA_029844215.1. Classification (NCBI taxonomy): domain Eukaryota; kingdom Viridiplantae; phylum Streptophyta; class Magnoliopsida; order Solanales; family Solanaceae; genus Przewalskia; species Przewalskia tangutica. The sequence continues at coordinate 31,324,862 of CM056732.1, forward strand.
CGGGACGAATATTTCTAAGGGGAAGAATGTTACACCCGTAAGTCCGTGACATGTATAAGAGAGTGTACGTAAGGAACCAAGACTTGGAAATTAGTACGAAAGGAAGAATTGTTTTTCCAACTAAAAATGTTCGAACGCCGGAAAGGAAAATGTTCGTTGTTGAGAATCGATTCTCAAAATACATTATTTGAAGAGTATGGGACTTAGTAATATTATGGAAACTTATTTTTATGATTTGGTCATGTGGGCCCACCCGAGGAATTTTACGCTTTGTACCCACGAGGGTTACTGAATTTTATGGACGAACGAGAGGCGACACGTGGCACCCCACACGGCTTGGTCGAAATTTGTACAAGTGGTAAAATGGTCATTGACCACTTTGGAAGATTAGTCTTGCTAGCTTGATTTTGTTGACTAGTCAACTTGTCCACTGGCTTTTCATTAATCGTCTTTCATCCTAGACCACAAGTGTATTAATCCAAGCCCTCCAATGTGTTTTATATACATAGCTAGTGCAAGACAAGCTCATTTTACACTTAGAAAATATCCCAACAATTGTTGTTCTTCAACACGCCTCGGCAAGTGCAATTTCCCACATGAGAAATTTGTAGTTTTGATCCATTAGCCACAAGACTTTAACCCAATGTCCCTTAGGTATTGTAAGGATATCTCAATAGAAAGATTTCGAAAAACGGAGTTTTCACGTTAGTCGCAAGGCGAAACTATCGAGTTCTTCAACTTTGAAGTCGAACTGAAGATGGGTTCTTCATAGGCCTCTAGGAGTGCTTGGAGCGGATTGGAACTTAAGGAAAGGAGCTAAGAATTGCTAAGGCGCGACTTTGGATCTTGGAAATTTTAAGGGCTTATAAAGGTATTATTTTTGTCGCTTTAGCAATTAAGGTTTACTTATCATCAGAGCTATGGTTATTAGCAAGCATGAGTTTTATAGTATGAAGTTTGATAAGTATTTGGACTATCGAACCCTAATCCAAATCTAGCATGTTTAGTTTAAGATTTCAATTCAAGTCGATTATTAGTTAAGTCGTAACATGTCAGATAAGAAGGGAATTTTAGTTGTTGAAGTTGTTTATGACTAAGTAACATGTTGACCTAAGAACTTGAATTGGAAAAGGATTGGAAAAGACTTTGAATTGTTAGTATGTAGTCGTCGAGAATGGCTTCGAGTTTTAAGCTATTTCAGATGAATTGTGGCGGAATTTTACACGTATTGTTAGGCGTGTAATCCCCTTTGTTTGGTTGTTTTTGGAGCCTTAAACGTGGCTTGTTGTTATTGTATTCGCCTTGAAAAAGGTGGCAAGTGAGTCGAAACAAAGGAAGTGTCGCCCGATTTTCCGTAGAATTGTAGACTAAATACTTAGTATTATTCTACGTAGACTAGAAGTTGATAGTCTTGTTGTGACCATTATAGGTTGACACTTCACGCACGGCATATTCGGCTTAGCTTGTGGATATTAGCCGAAAGGTATGTGAACTATCTCCTCTTCTAGCATGATTCCTTAGAATAAAGAAAGTAAGTTCTACTCCTCGAATGATCCATTCCTTGCTTGTATTTGGATTGCCTAAAATAGAATTTGTTCTATGTACTTCCTGAGTGTACTTTGATGTTTAAATTGTAAGTAGTATAATCCATTTCCTTAGGAAGTTTGGATTCTTAAAAGTGAAGGTATTTTTCTTAAAGTACATAGAAACTTGAAAAGGAAGTGATTTCCAAATCTTTTGGCTAGTGCCTTGTTCTAAAACCTAAAGGTCATTATAATGACTTTAGAGTCAAAGGAGTGATTTACTTATTTGATTTAAAAGAGGAGAAATGACATGATTTAAGAGAAGTAACTTGCAAGGGTGAAGTTACTGAGGTTTAAAAGTAGAAGAAAACTTGTTTTCTAACTATTAAGAGACTTGAAGTATTTTTGAAAGTTAAGAACTTGATTTGTAAGTATGTGATACTTGGTTTTAATAGTATAAGTCTCTTGGTTATCAAGGAATGGATACGTCTAAAACCATAAAGGGTTATAACGCTTTATGGGAAGTTGGTTATAACGGCTTTATGGAAGGTTTAGAAAGTTGTCTATTTTGATTAAATCGCATAAGTTGCCTAGATTGTAAAAATTTGGAGTTACTTGATTTCAAGCTTTGAAATGAGTTTTCAAGTGTAGTAACTTACCTTGAAAAATAGACACGCCTTGATACTACGGTGTTAGTATCTTGGGCTTTACATAGAAAGGAGTCTTTATAAAAGAATGTATGTATGCCTTGCTAAGTACTTTGGCTTGATAAATTGAGGATTTGTCTAAGTGTGCCTTGATAAGTACTTTGACTTGTTAAAAGAGAATTATTCTATGTATGCCTTGATAAGTACTTTGGCTTGTTAAATGAGAATTTATTCTATTTGTGCGGATAAGTACTTTGGCTTGTTAAATGAGAATTTATTCTACTTGTGCCCTGATAAGTACTTTGGCTTGATAAATGAGAATTTATTCTATTTGTGCCCGATAAGTACTTTGGCTTGTTAAATGAGAATTTATTCTATTTGTGCGGATAAGTACTTTGGCTTGTTAAATGAGAATTTATTCTACTTGTGCGGATAAGTACTTTGGCTTGATAAATGAGAATTTATTCTACTTGTGCGGATAAGTACTTTGGCTTGTTAAATGAGAATTTATTCTATTTGTGCCCTGATAAGTACTTTGGCTTGTTAAATGAGAATTTATTCTATTTGTGCCCGATAAGTACTTTGGCTTGGTTAATTGAGAACTTGCCTATACGTACGGGTAATAGCCTTCGAGTGCAAGTATTATGTTTTATTAAGTTGCCGCGACTCTGGCCATGGTCTACCGTCTTGTTGAAGTTATCGACGCATCGACAAATGATGTGATTCCACGTATGCTTCTGCTACTTGTAGTACTGGGTTAAATTCCCGGATTTTTATAGAAGAAATGGTAGTGCTTATGCCTTGTTGATGGCCGGCCGAGATAGGTAAGAGTATAAGTGAGGTAAACCCCAAGATACTATACCACCGCTTTACCACCTTCTCCGGTAGAGTATACGTGAGGGTAAACCCCAAGACGCTATACCACCGCTTTACCACCTTCTCTAGTAGAGTATATGTGAGGGTAAACCCCAAGACGCTATACCACCGCTTACCACCTTCTCCAGTAGAGTATATGTGAGGTAAACCCCAAGACGCTATACCACCGCTTTACCACCTTCTCCGGTAGAGTATATGTGAGGGTAAACCCCAAGACGCTATACCACCGCTTTACCACCTTCTCCGTGGTAAGAGTATAAGTGAGGGTAAACCCCAAGATGCTATACCACCGCTGGGACTCGTGTTCATGTATGCCTATTGGTGTTATGTTATATCCTGGATCACGGCAGCGGTGAGGCGATTCCACGCACGATTGATATTACGGGCGTGAGACCCATAGTTATATTTGAGTAGTGACTTTGGCGGCTCGCGCCCCGACTTGATATGATCGCCATGTGCTATGCATCGTAGGTTGGCTATCATACATGTCTCCTGCTTTGTTTAGACTGTTATGATTTCATTACGCATTTCTTTGTTCACATACTTGGTACATTCTTCGCATCGACCTCCTCGGCCGCGTCACGCCGCAGTTTAGGTACGCAGATTCGGATCGGCAGTGTAGGATCCTCGCCGTGGTTTTGGATAAGCTCCTTCTATTCCGAGTTTATCTTTGGTATATGTCCTTCAAGACAGTGCTTTGTATAGTTTTGGGTACGCGGGCCTTGTCCCGCCATAGTTCGATTTAACTCCTAGAGGTCCGTATTCATATGTGGATCGACTCGTATGCGGTGTAGTGTCTTTTGTTTATGTATATATGGCAGCCTTGTCGGCTTTTCCCTTGCACGTACGTTTGTTTTAAAAGAAAAAAAAAATGATGAGGTGTTATTTCAGTTCCGCAGCTTACTTGTATTGTTATAGAAGGGTGCCTGTGTAGGCACTACCACGCCCGGTTCGGGCCATCATGACCAGAATGATAAAAGAGAATACGACTATGGTTATGTAAGTTGCACGAGATACAATTACCCCGGACTAGTGTAAGACCATTAGTAAATAATGGGCAGTAAGAACACCTCGAGGGAAGATGGTAGCATCGGCACTGGAAAAAAAAATAGTAAGAAAATACGGAGGGGTAAGGGACCCCAGGACAACTTGAAATAACTTATAAAGGAAAGACGAGTAGACACTTGAACGATAAGAAATCTTGACAAGTCATTGGATTATGTAATACCGTGAATTGAGGTTGAACACCGGACTATAAGCTCTACGAGCTGGGAGAGAATAATAGGATTACTACTTGACGAGATCAAGGAGGTCTCCCCCTAAATTGTGATTGGCAGGAAGTCTTAGCCATGCGGCAAGCAAATGAATCAGATCTAAGTATAGTAACCAAGTTTGGTTGCAACAGAGAAAGGGAAACAGGAACCATAATTGAGATTAAGGATGCCCGAATATTTCGCAAGTACAAGAAAGGCTTCCAGTTATTGGAAGAGAAGTTGACCACGACTGCAGTTCTAACCCCTCTTGAGAGACTAGAGGGTTAGGGTATTATTGTAACACGTTGGGTGCTGACGCAACACGATAAGGTTAGAGCTTATGTTTCCCGGCTGTTAGAGAAGCAAGAAAGGAGTTACGCTACTCACGATTTAGAGTCGACATAGCTTAATCGCACTCAAGATTTGGAGGCAATTCCTTATATAGATTTCATGTGGATATTTGCGCACCACAAGAGACTCCGGTATGTCTTGATCGAGGCAATGAATTTGCATGCGAGACGGTGGTTAGAGTTACTCAAGGATTGTGATATTGATATCCTATACCACCCAGGGAAGGCCAATGTAGTTGCAGATGCCCTTAGTCACAGATCGATGGGTAGTCTGTCAGGGGTGCAACCAGGGAAGAAGGGAATGGTCCGCGAATTACATCAGCTGGCGAGTTTTGAGGTTCGATTGGTTGATTCTGATAGTGATGGAATTAGGGTTCGAGGGGTTGCCGAGTCTTCCATCGTCGAGGAGGTGAAGAGGCGACAGTATGAGGATCCGATTATGGTACGCAGACGAGATACCGCTCTTCTGAGGAGAAGAGTCTGTTTGAGGTAGCACCTGATGGGGTGCTAAGATTTGAGGGCCTGTTGTGTGTTCCCGAGGTGACAGACTTCGCCCAGATTTCGTGAGGCACAAAGGCTCGTTATTCTATTCATCCGGTCGACTAAGATGTACCATGACCTCGATGTGTATTGGTGGACGGCACGAAGAGGACGTGGCAGTTTTGTTGCACAATGTCCTAATTGTCGGGTTAAGGTTGAGCACCGAAGTTCGGTCGTTACATGTGCTATTGATATTCCGATGTGGAAATGGGAGGTGATAAATATGGATTTTATTACAGGATTACCTCACACTCAGAGGAAGCATGATTCCATCTGGGTTATTGTCGACAGACTGACGAAATTAGCCCATTTTCTTCCAGTCAGGACGACTTTTTCGACCGAGGATTATGCTAGATTATATATCAGGGAGATTGTGAGACTGCACGGAGTTACTATATCGATTATTTCAGACAGAGGAGCCCAGTTCACGGCTAATTTCTGGAGGTCTTTCCAGAAGAGATTAGGGACGCAGGTGAGTCTCAGTACGTCGTTTCATCCTCAGACCGACGGACATGCCGAGCACACTATCCAGACACTTGAGGATATGCCGCGGGCTTGTGTTATTGATTTCAGGGGTAGCTGGGAGGATCATTTACCTCTTGTGGAAGTTTGCTTATAACAACAACTACCATTCTAGTATCCACGGGCGCCATGAGGCCTTATACGAGGAAGTGTAGGTCACCGATAGGTTGGTTTGAGGTGGGAGAAGTTCGATTAGTCGGGCGGACTTGGTACAGCAGTGGATAAGGTGAAGCTTATCCAGGAGCGGTTATTGTCAGCTCAGAGTCGACATAAGTCGTATGCAGATCATCGGCGTCGACACTTGGAGTTTGAGATAGATGATTTGGTCTTCTTGAAGGTATCACCCATGAAGGGTGTGATGAGATTTGGGAAGAAGGGGAAACTTAGCCCAGGGTACATTGGGCCTTATCAGACTATCCGTAGGATAGACAAGGTTGCCTATGAGTTGGATCTGCCGTCCGATCTGGAGGCAGTACATCCAGTCTTTCACGTATCTATGTTGCAGAAATGTGTTGGAGATCCATCTAGAGTGCACCCGATTCAGGATATCCAGGTGACAGAAGGGTGATCGTATGAGGAGAGTCCCATAGCGATACTCGATCGTCAGGTTAGGCGACTTCGGACGAAGGATGTGGCTTCCGTCAAGGTATTGTGGCGGAACGAGAACAGGGAGGAGATGACGTGGGAAGCTGAGGATGACATGATGAAGAAGTATCCTCACTTGTTCCCTATACCTCCAGGTAACCCACTTTCTTGCCTGTTAGTTTTATTTGGCAATTGTGCTTGAGTAATGTTGTGGCTTGTGGAGCGTCCTTATTTGCAGGAAGTATAAGTTAAGAGAGTCTATGTCAAATTGTGTTTTGAGTAAGTTTAGAAGGAACATTCGACGAATGTTTCTAAGGGGAGAATGTTATACCCGTAGTTCAGCCGCGCGTGGGGCCATACGAAAGGAGTTAAGACTTAGGTAGGTTGATGAAAATCTCGATCGTGGCCTCGCCGCGGCCCGAGGTGGCCGCGCGCCAGCGGTGATTGTAGGTCGCGCGGAACTGCCGCGCGGAAGATCTGGGCGGTCGAAGTTTCAGCGCCAAGACCGGAAGCAAAGTCGGCCACGAAAGTCCCGAGAAGGCGGCAGAGTTTCAGCCACGGCGCCGCAGGTCGCGCGCCGAGGCGGTTCTGCGAGTTAGTGGAAATTCCTGCACTTTTTTGTTTTAAAAGAGGTCATGGGTGGGTGACAAGTGTCCCCCCCCCCCCCCCCATCTGAAATGTTGCATGCCTTATATTGACCAAGTCTTGAAGACTTGGTCATCTTTCATCTCTCTCTCTCTCTAAGCTAAAAAGCTCTCTCTTCTCTCTAGAAAATCAAGAGAAACTCCAAGCTTAAGGAAAATCTGAAAAGTGTGATAAGAAGGAAATTTATTTGCAAGCTTGTGGAGGTTATTGTGGTGGTGTTCTTGTAAAGGAGGCTAGCAAAAGTGTTGGAATAGTTTTGGCTAAAGCTCTAAAGGTAACATTTCTTCTCTTGTAGCTAGTTATTGGTGTTGCATGTGAAGAAGAAGGAACTTGTAGTAGTAAATAATGCTCTTAGAATCATTGCATGTAAGAAAAATGGTTTGAATATGAAAAGATTGGTTAAGGAGATATTATGAGCATGTTGTAGCCTACAAACTACTTTAGAATTGTTAAGTGTATTGTTTTACCTTATGGGGCAGAATTTTACACACCTAAGTTTGGTTGTGTAATCCCCTTTGAAATGTTGGATTGTTGGGCCTTAAATGTGGCGTTTGGATATTGAATTCGACCTTGAAAAAGGTGGCAAAGTATGTAGAAACAAAGGAAATGCTGCCCAAATTTCCTTAGGAATTAGTAACTTGAACTTGGAATTTCTACATTGAAATTAGGGGTTAATGAACGTATTATGGTCATTATAGGTTGACATATTACGTGCGGTATTTCGGACTTAGCAAGTGGATTAACCGAAGAGGTATGTGGAACTTTCCTATCTCTTGAGCATGAGTAGTTGTACCTATGTAGTACGGTAGACGTACAAGATTTGATATCTTTCGCTTGTTTTAAAGTATATGATACTTGTTTAATTTTAAAAGTATAAGTCCCTTGGATTTAGGGAAAATGTATTTGACAAAGGAATGACGCTAATATAATGACTTTATGGGAAGTTGGTTATATTAGTTTTTGAAAGGTTCACAAAGAAAGGTTTACTCTAATTAAAACAAGTACGGATAAAGGATTTGAAACTATGGAAGGTGAATTGATTTTTAGGCATTGGTTGCCTAAGGTTTTAAAGGAAATGAAGTCACTTGATTTAGAAGCCTATTATATTTCTAAAAGGAAATGTGACTTGTATTGAAAAGAAATCGTAACTTGATACTATGGTGATTAGTATCTTGGAATTTTTGTATAAAAAGAGTTATTTCTTAAAAGGTTAGAAGTACATGGTACTTGGGTTAAATTCCCGGATTTTCTATTAAAAGACATGTTAGTGCCTTAGTTATACTAAAATGAGAGGATATATTAATAATGTTAATAAGAAGTTAGGGGATTTCTTAATTTGCTTATGATATGATAAGCCGGTAGCGCTTATGTTATGATATGATAGGCCGGTAGTGCTTATGTTATGATATGATAGGCCGGTAGTGCTTATGTTATGATATGATAAGCCGGTAGTGCTTATGTTATGATATGATAGGCCGGTAGTGCTTATGTTATGTATGATAGGCCAGTAGTGCTTATGTTATGTATGATAGCCGGATGAGCTATGTTATATATATATATATATTATTACGGGGTAAACCCCGGGTTATTACTTATGCCATGGATTTGCTACCCATGATGCGAGTGCGGCGCTTGTACTCATGCGGATCCGGACCACAGGATCCATGCGGGTGAAATAGTCTCATGCGAGTACGGCGATGGTACTCATGCGGATCCACAGGATCCATGCGGGTGAAATAGTCCCATGCGGGTGAAATAGTCCCATGACGAGGCGGATGACCTCATGCGGGTCCACATGACCCATGCGGATGAAATAGTCCCAGGAGTAGGATTGCTTAATGATACTACGGGCGAGGTACCCTGTTTTGATCATGAGCCTCCTATTTTTATGCAGTAAGATTTATACTTGTTACTCTCATTGTTAGTAAGGCACAGTGCAAAGTAAACTGATTTTCGTCTATGACTCTAGCTCATTTTTGACTTATGATATTATTACAGTATTTTCCAGTTTCGCATATTTGGTACATGTTAGATCGACTCCTTCTTCGGGGCTGCGTCATGCCGCAGTTGAGGTTCATAACTTCGATCCGCACTCTTGGTCACTATTCGATTCTGAGACTCCATTTCTCCGAAGGCCTCGTCTTTTGGTACGGTTCCCTGAGGTTGTAGACTTTTGTACATTCAGGGGGTATGGCGGGGCCCTGTCCCGTCATAGTGTTTATACCTTCTTAGAGGCTTGTAGTCCTGTCATGAATTGGGATGTAAGGATGTAACTGTTCGTTTTATTATATTTAGAGGTAGTCACTTTGGGTTAGCCTGTTTTATATTCTTATATGGTTCTTGTTTGTGAGTTTATTTCCGCTGGTTTTCTCTGATGTTGTATCATAAGGGTGCCCGGGGTAAGGCACCAGTCACGGATCCGAGGTCGGGTCGTGACATTTAAAAAGGTAAAGTTGACTCTCATTACTCTCATTTTTATAAGGCACAATTGTACTGGTATTTAGATTATCATACTTGTCTCCTGTTATATTTTGGACTGTTATGATCTCATTTACAATACTTATTGTTTTACATACTTGGTACATCTTTCGTACTGAACCTCTTTTCTCGGGGGGCTGCGTTTCATGCTGCAGGTGTAGGTACACAGTTTGGTGATCCTCGCTCTTAGGATCTCTACTCGGTTTTTGGGAAAGCTCCATTATTTCGGAGGCTTGTCATTTTGGTACGGATCCCTGTTATTGTAGACTTATGTACATTCAGGGGTATGGCGGGGCCCTGTCCCATCATAGTATACTGTCCAAACTCTTAGAGGTATGTATTCATATGTGGGCTGGACTTGCGTGAGTTGTATATAGTGTTGGCCAGTTGTACTACTGTATTGTCGGGGTGTTCCCGTTTTTATATAGCGGCAGCCTCGTCGTCTTGCCTTGTTGCTACATATACAGTCTTTCATATATTATATGGCCTATGTCTTATATGGGATGTAAGGGTATAAGAGGGGGATACCCAGGTAGGGCACCAGTCGCGGGCCCGGGGTTCGGGGCGTGACAACTTTGGCACTCCAATGACAAACCTCGGAATCTGAATTGGAAAACGAGGAAGAAAACCTGGAGGAACTAGGAAGTGATGCAACTGTTGCCTTACTCATTCATCGATTCAATTCGATGGTGAGAAAGATCAACACTGATCGCAATAAAGCAAAATATAAACAGCATTAGAACCCACTCTTCAATAAGCAGCTGGATAGGTCACCTTCTGAGCAAAGAAATAACAATCCACTGAGGAAATCCAACTCCAACGGTACCAATTTCAGTCCCAAGCAACTCGAGGGAGTGCAGTGTCATGCATGCTCGGGTTGGGGACACTATGCTAATGAGTGTGCAAACACCCTTAGAAAAATTGGTAAGGTTATGTGGGTAACCCTCAGTGATGATGAGAACGGAGAGGAGGAAGGAGATCAAGAATAATAACCACAGGCAATGCTGGCAGCCATGTTCGAACACTCACTGTCCGACGACGAAGATGTTGTTGACAATGTTGCGACAACATCAGGAACAACATCAGACTCCACATCTGGAATGTCTGCAACAGCAGAGAGGTATGTATACTTTGATTATTCTGATGTAAATTGTTTTAGTGGATTTATTTCTTCATCTGAGGCTGTAAATTTGCATCTAGTTAACTCCAAAGATGACATGATAAAGTAATTACAAAGTCTTTGTAAAGCCTTAATCACTAAATCTGAGCAACTAGACTCAAAATCAAAATCGTTGACTCTTGAGAATAGCAATCTGAAAGGCACAATCAACCGTTTAGAGGTGACACTTACCAAGAAGGATCTAGAGCTTGGTAAGATTCATGTTCGATTGAACATAGCTGAGACCACTTTTCAAAGGCTCAACATGGAAACCTCCAAACTGGATAAAATACTGAACTTCAGTAATCCTACAAGGACTAGGCTCGGGTACTAATCTCCTAGCAAAACCAATACTTCCAGAATCCATAGTCAAACTGAGAGGATAAAATTTGTCAAAGAAAATGCGAGTAACTCTCAGATCACTATGATTGGATCGATGTTTGTATGTAGCTTATGTAAAAAGTCAGGATATATTATGTCCTACTGCTACAAACTTCAAAACTCTGCACTCAGACTATCGCCTAAAATGTTGTCAGGAATGTTGCCCAACATCACTGATAACATTCAATGCAACCAGGCTAAGAGCAAAAAGAAGAAATGGTTTGAAAAGGAATGGGTACCTAAACTGAATCTGAAATGTAATATGTGCATAATTGTCTTGCGTACTAACATTACAGGTTCTTGGTATTTCGATAGTGGTTGCTCACGTCATATGACAGGTACCAAAAGTCTATTAAAGGACTATGGAGCATTCAATAGAGGGTACGTGACTTTGGAGGATGAAGTAAGAGTAAAATTATTGATAAAGGAACTCTTAATGTTCCGGATGTACCAGCCTTGAAAAATGTTCTTCATGTAGAAGGGTTGGTTGCTAATCTTCTTAGCATAAGCCAACTATGTGATGAGGATCTCGAGGTGAAATTCAACAAGCTTGGGTGTAAGGTTACAGATTCTGCAAATAAGTGTGTCATGTCAGGAACCCGAACCGGAGATAACTGCTATCTAGTAGGTAGACAAGAGTTCTGCAACTCCGCAAAGGTAGGTGACTTGACACTTTGACACCAGAAGTTGGGACATATTAACTACGGCACCTTGGAGAAGTTGATCTCATTTGAAGCCGTCAGAGGCATTCCCAGACTGGATCCAAAAGATAAAACATTGTGTGAAGATTGTTTGAAGGGAAAGCAGACTCGAATCTCTCATAATATTGTCCAACATGACAAACAACATTCAGGTACGTCTCTTTGCTTCCAATTATTGCATATGGATCTTATGGGTGCAATTGAGGTAGATAGCCTATGAGGGATGAGATATTCCTATGTGATTGTTAATGATTTTTCCAGATTCACTTGGATCTATTTTTTAAAGGAAAAATCACAAACCTTTGAGATATTTAGAACACTTTACTCTAGAATCAGGAATCTGTTTTGTTTTTCGATTTTCAGAATTAGATCTGATTATGGAAAGGAATTTGAAAATCAAACCTTTGCAAAATTTTGTGAAAAGAAATGCATATTCCATGAATTTTTGGCACCAAAAACACCACAACAAAATGGGATTTCCGAGAGAAAGAACAAAACTTTATAAGAAATGGCAAGAGTGATGTTGAGTTCTAAGCATTTGTCAAAGAGGTTTTGGGCAGAAGCCTTGAACACATCATGTCACATATCTAATAGAGTCTATCTAAGGCCAGAGACCAAGATGACACCCTATGAACTATTAAATGGAAAGAAACCTACATTGAGGTACTTTCATGTCTTTGGGTGTGTGTGCTATATTCTTAATGACAGGGATAAAATGGTTAAATTTGACTCTAAGAGTGACAAGGGGATATTCGTTGGCTACTCTCAAAATAGTCATGCTTACCGAATATACAATCTTCGGAAAAAGACCATACAGGAGTCTGTTAATGTTATTTTTGATGACCTGCTGGATATATCCGGTAGATCTTCAGAAAACAACATTGTGGTTGTAGTTGAAGAGGAGCAATCCACTGAAGCAACAGATGTTGTCCCAACATCAAAAGACATATCTGAACCTCAAAGAGAGAACACAAAGGAAGAAGTCGAGGAGGAGTCTGCTACTGAACTGAATGATCAAGTGAGAAGAGACCATCTATCGAGGATTAGAAGGAACCATCCACCCGACCAGGTGATAGGGGGAGTTTTTTAGCATAGGCGAACAAGAGAGAACGATCCAGTGAACTATTGATAAATGGTAAGGTATGTGTGTATGTCCACCATATACCAACACGTTAGTCTTTCTTGTCTTACATCTACTTTGGAACCTAAAAATATTGGGGAAGCATTGAAAGATAATTTTTGGATTCAAGTCATGCAAGAAGAGCTTGAACAATTTACCCGAAATAAGGTTTGGGATTTGGTACCACGACCCAACAACACAAATGTTATTGGGACCAAGTAGATATTCAAAAACAAATCAAATGAGTTAGGGAAGATTGTTAGGAACAAAACTCGACTTGTTGCTCAAGGATATACACAAGTAGAAGGTATCTACTATGACGAGACCTTCGCTCCTGTGGCTAGATTTGAGTCAATAAGATTGCTTCTTGTTATTGCTTGCTACTTAAAAATTACCTTGCACCAAATGGACGTTAAAGGTGCCTTCCTCAATGGATACTTGGACAAAGAAGTATATGTTGAACAACCAAAGAGATTTGAGGATCCTCACCATCCACATCATATGTACAAGCTCAAGAAAGCTTTGTATGTTCTAAAACAGGCACCACGTGCATGGTATGGTCGTTTAACTAACTTACTTATTGAATTTGGTTTTACCCGTGGAGAAGCTGACAAAACTTTATTCATTAAAAGACACGGTGTAGATGTAATAATAGCTTAAATCTATGTTGATGATATTGTTTTTGTCTCGACTACAGAATCATTCTTGAAATCGTTTGTCGAAGCAATGTCAACAACATTTTAGATGAGCATGATTGGAGAACTAACATTTTTCTTAGGCTTGCAGATTAAATAAAATGAAGAAGGGATCTTTGTATCTCAAAGCAAATACGCCAAAAATCTTGTTAGAAAATTTGGTATGAAAATTGCTAAACACATGAAGACTCCAATGGTGGCTCTACGCAACAGGTATGTAAAGACGATGTTGGAAAAGATATTGACCCAACATTGTACCGATCTATGATAGGTAGCCCTTTATACCTTACTGCCAGTCGCCCTGATATCATGTTTAGTGTGTGTGTTTGCGCCAGGTTCCAAGTCAGTTCCAAGGTATCTCATCTAATGTCGTGTAACGAATCATTCGATATATTGTCGGTACAAGTGACTTGGGAATTTGGTACTCCGAATGCACTAATCCTAATCTAATATGATATAGTGACTCGGATTGGGCTGGTGATGTAGACGATAGGAAAAGCACTAGTGGTGGGTGTTTCTATCTTGGCAATAATCTAGTCTCATGGTACAGTCGTAAACAAAATTGTGTGTCACTCTCGACTGCCGAATCCGAATATGTGGCAGTCGAAAGTTGTTGTGCTCAACTGATTTGGTTACGATATATGCTTGATGACTATGACATTTCTAACAACTCCATGATTTTGTACTGTGATAATATGAGTGCTATTAATATTTTCAAAAATCCTGCTCAGCATTCACGTACAAAACACATAGACATAGGACATCATTTTAAAAGAGACTTAGTGGAAAAACAGCTAGTTTAAATCGAACATGTTGATACTCTTTCTCAACTAGCTGACATTTTTACCAAACCCCAAGATCATGAGAGATTTTCGAGCCTGAAAAAATCTCTTGGTCTCTGTTTTATTTGAAAATAAGAAAGGTTAGGTAGATGTTGTCCGAAATGTTGTCCTAACATTCTGGGTAACATTTACTGATTGAGTCAATATACATGATATGTGTTGTAGTAATGTTGCACTGTTTTTCAAAAGAATCAAGCATGACTTCACAAGGACAAGGTTTGAACGTGATACCGTTCTCTGCGATGATATATATAAAAATAATTATGTATATCATAAAAAGGAGTATCATAAGAAGACAAAGCCTCTACTAAAGATTTGGATGTATACAAAAAGAGCAAAGCTCTGAGATTTGTATCGTTCCTATTCTATATGAGTACCATGTGCTTCAAGAAGGTTGAAAATTCCTTAATATTTTTCTTTATCTGTATATGTTCAACTAAGTTGATTAAGGACAATGGTAAAATGTCACATTAGTCCAGCGATCAGTTTCATAGGGAACATATACGGAATAATCAACTGCCAAATTAGAAATCCTTGAAGTCTCATAATGCTTGTTGAACTTTGAAATGTTGCCAACATCATTCACAACATCGTATTCCAGTACATTGATCAATTTTTCTATTCTTATTTTATTCTTGGTTTTGTAATTTTAACACGTCTCTGTCAATAATGAAAATCCAAAATATCTAGAGGACCATTTTTAAAAATTTTAAATGATGTTTTGAGCTATGTAAAACCCTTTGTTTTAGGAATTATCACATCAGCCGACTATCAATCCATCAAGCCCAAACACCACCGTCACTTTTTCAAATCCAAAGCTTCTCTAACATGCCCAACTCTTCGAAATCCTCTCCCATGTCCATATCCCCGAAATCCACAAACACCAAAGACTATTCCCTAATGTAGAGTAGTCCAGCAAACATCAACAAGGTTTACAAGCATTATACTTCCATCAATGACTTAAAACTAGTCAAGGAGGACTGCACACGGGCCATGATCTGTTTAGTTCAGATGAGCCATTACAGGTTTGCTATCCAGGTGAAAATGATAACCCAATCGATGTTGATGCAACATCTGATTTCTCAAACCTTGCCTCACGATAGTCAAAATCGACAATGCCGACGAGGAGGTCAAAAAGTGTTTTCGAGAATCAATTCGGTGACAACCAGTCTGTCAAAAGATCCAGGGAAGAGTCGACTATCCCTGTTGATATTACCACTAGCAGCGGCACTGACACCGATTTCAGTGTGCCCAGTTCTTCCAGATCCATCGACTTCTACTACACAAGCTGAAACTGAGAAGGAAGAAAAAGAAGCAGATATGTCAGATGACATACCTTTGAGAAACTTCATTCCTAAAGGGGTCCGCAGAACTTCATCGGAATTTTATAAAAATGTTGCCTCAACATCAAAGGCAATAGACGAGAAGAAGGACCCTGACTATGTTTCCTGAACATCTAAGGCAACACCTGCAGCCACCTCATCCGAACAAGAAAACACAGATTCTGAGGTAATACCCTACTCTCCTATGTTTCAAACAAAATCATGCTCTAGTAGTTGGAGTTGGTTTAAAAATAGAGGAGTTAGAGGGGAAAATGTGATTGACCATACTTCATTTTCCACCAATAATTTAGTTGAATTCTTGAGTAGTCAGAAGATATTGAGCTCTGTATTTGGTAAGAATCCCTATTGTGAGAAGGTGATTAGGGTGTTTTACGCAAATCTGACTCTTGCTGTTAGGGACACAAACTTGAAGAAATTCGGGAAAGTGTATATATACAACAAGGTATACAACTTTACACCTGAAATTATCAACTCCACTCTAGGAATACTTGTTAGTGAAAGAGAGTCTCAACCGAACCCCACTGTGGAGGAATTCAATACGATGATCAAATACCTTACGGGGAATCTGATCACTGTTTGGGTTCCTCGCAGTCCTGTTTCAAAACTCACTGCCCTGTTTTCCACTTTGAACAAACTTGCTATATACAATTGGCTACCATCCCTCAACGAGACAGTAGTGACCCTCGATCAAGCATCTCTGCTATATAAGATTGGAAGGAATCAGAGAGTTGACTTAGGAACTCTCATTTCAACCATGTTGCCAACTTGGCAGAAAGACAAAGCAACTCTGCCCTTCCATATCCCTCCTTAATTTTCCATATCCTGCTCAACCAAGGTTTCAAGACTCCAAAAGGAGAAAAGTTGAGTCCATCCTTAGAGGTTTACTCAGTACAGCGAGTAGTTGTAAACATCAGGGATAGGGTTATTGACCTACCTTGGAAGAAAGATGAATGAGACACTGAAACATCGAAGGATGTTGCCAATATTCCTGGCAACATTGATCAAGCAAAGGTCCCAATGTCCCAAAACTTGCTTCGAAAAGCACATTACTGAACTTGACATGAAAATTAAAGACCTTGTGCGAGCCAGAAACTACTTTGAGGGCTTATTTCTTCACAAAAAGGGGAAGAGGATGATGATGTTGATGCTGATGCAGTTGTTGCTAGAAGCAGACAGATAGGGGGAGCTACTGATGATGCAGGGCCAAGCAAGCTATATGATGCATGGGGAGAGAAGTTGAGATGCTAACTACTGATGATGCTATGGATATGGAGATGAAGATGGGGCTGTACAGATTGATCGATCATAGAAAGCGGTTGGAAGCTACTGTGATTCGATCAATCTAGTCAAGGATGACCATGGATGGAATAAAGTGATGATTTGATGAATGCTGATAATCTATGTTAATCTCTGTTTATTTGAATGTGGATATACTGACAATTTGTAATAATTTTTTTGTTTTATTTTGTAATATTTTACGATGGGATATTGTGGTCTGTTCTGGCAGATATTTTAACAGCTTTCTAAAGCTGGTTATATATGTTTGCCTGACGCAGATTGTTATGAATGTTTACTGTAGACTGATTACGCATCTGTTGTAAGTGAGTCACGACGGACATAACATAACTTCTAACGAGTCAAAGCATCGATACAACACTGTTTGAAATTTTATACTGCAGGTTAAGGGGGAGCATATCACTTATCCTACTGATTCTTGGAATGTAAGGGCTACATCGAGAATCAGTATCCTAGTCATTTTCGCATCGTATGGAATTTTGTGAAGAAAGACAAAAATGGGGAGATTGTTGATGTTGGATGAGATGTTGTGACAATATATGAAAATGCTTAGGACAACATCTTAAGGATGTTTCCTGCGATGTTTTGACAATATTCCTGACAACATCTCTGTAACGATTTTGCCTATTCTCCGGCCAAAACATGTTGTGTTACTGTGAGTAAGAAATTACCTAGGCAAGCTTACAATGATGTTGTGTTAAAAACGTGGTAAAATTAATAGTCAAATCTTGGAGAAGAAGCAGCGTGAAGACCAAGTCCAGAACGTTGAGATTTTTAAGGTGAAAGAATCGGTCCAAGCAGCTACCTTCTTTTACTCAAACTCCGCAACCAATCAGTGAGGATTTTAAGGCAAGCTCTACACTATAAATAGAGGGGAGTTTCAGAGTATCGATATCCAGAATTGAACGAGAAGATTTTCCAAGAGAGCTCTCGGATAATTACCTTAGAAACTGGATCAACACACCTAGCCTAAAGTAGTATAACAACATCTAGTCCCACATTACAATTGCTATCTTTATTCTAGATTAATCTTAATGTTCCAACGATTGTAATGAATATGTTGTATTTGTCTTTTTAGATCTTTTTAACTTTAGGCTGAAGTTATTTGAGACTTCACTTTTATTTGTAATTTCTTTTTCGCATTTTTGCTCAATCTTGTAAAAGAAATTCATTTGTAATTGTATATAATTTATACAATTCTTTTGGTCATTGACCATCAAGGGATATATTAATATATACCCTTGAAAATATAAACCTTGTGTCTCTTTACTTTTCCGCTGCATTTACTCTATTAAGGTTTATACTGGTTTATCACAATGTTGCCTCAGATGTTGACACAACATTGAAGGCAACATCCAGAGACTGTTTTTGTTGTTCTAGTTATACTTGTCTAACAGATCGATCGACCGACCGAAGAGTCTGCACGGTTGAACCGGTCCGGTCCACTGGCTTATCGGGCCTACCGATCCGGTTCATTACCGGATTTCCGGTTGGCCCGTGCAGGTCCGGGTTTTGTTTGTTTTTTTTTTGTAAATTTCGAAAATCTAACTAAATTCAAATTAAATATGTAATATAATAATATAATATAGTTTCTAACTTTATACTTTATAGTTATATTGTAGTTATATAAACTATATTAATTTTTTTTAATTTTTTTTATTCCGAAAATTTATTAATGTATTAAATTAGTAGACATAAGATAAGTTAACAAATAACAATTAAAGAGATAATAAAATAAAAACTAATGATAAGATGTAAACTTTCGAACTTTCATTATTCATAATGCTAATTGTTAATAAGAGTACATAATGAAGTAATAATAATTGTTATTTCCATATTATGCATCCTTCTTGCAAGTTCTTCGTAATTTATAGGTTGCTCCATATCCTCTAAATCTGGAGTATTAATTTCAGTCCCGGTTGCGCTCCCGATTTCCAAAATATTGCAGATTTCTTCATCTTCCACAGAGTCAACGTCTTCATATCCTTGATTTCTTCTCTCTGATCTGATCCAATCCCTTAAGCATACTAACACTTCTAATGTGTTTCCGCCCAATGAGTGACGTGTGTATCCTATTTGATCTCGTGCTTAGTTGAATGCACTTTCAGAAGACACTGTTGAGATAGGCATATTAAGAACATCCCATGTCATAGCTGCTAGTACCGGAAATTGTCTTTTGTTATCCTTCCACCATTGTAAAGGTTGAAAGTTCTTCTTCGGCTCTGTTGGCTTTGCAAATAAAACTGCATCTCATCACAATTTTGAGTTGTGCTTGCTTGTGTTGTTGCAAAAGTGCTCCATATATATAAAGATTTCTTTTCACCGTCTTCATCGAATCCTGCAGATGTAGACACAACAGTAGAAGCAGAACTAGAAGGAATATTAGTAGAAGAGTTGTTGTTGTCATGTAATGTAGCATAATAATCATATAATTTAACTAAATTAGTATCAAGTTTACATATGCAATCAAATGAAGATGAAGTTTCTGTTTCACCTACTTCCATATAAGTATATAAACTAAATATTAAATTATGACAATCTACTTTTTAACAGAAGAATTTAAGACTGCACAAATACAATAAATATCAGGAATAGAAAAAAAAAATTAACTTTTCAAACATAACTGTAACTGCAGCTTTATATTTTATATTTGATTTTAAACTATAAAGTAAATATAAAATATCAGCTATATGAGCTAAAGCATTACAAAATGTTGGGTAATAAGATCCTGAAAATTCAATAGTAGCAGTGTAAAATTTACGTAAATTTTTTAAAAGTTCAGCAATTGATTTCCAAACATCGTCGGTTAACATATAAATCGCGTTCTTACAATAGCATTTGAAACATGTGTTATGGGGTCTTTATACTTATAATATTTTAAAAAAAAAAAATAAGTATAATTTCACCGTGTAATAATCTCTTGTGGCATAAATTTAGGTCTCAAATCAAATTGTTTACATTTTCTTTAAATTCTATAAGTCTATTTTTTCTATTATTACCTTGAATAACTCCAACAGCCCTTTTGACAATTTGTATTTCAGTTGCAAATAACTCAAGACCACTTTTAACAATTAAATTATAAATATGACAAGCACAACGAACATGAAATATATCAAAAAGTGACGATTCTAATTTCACTTTTAAAAGATCTACATCAGCAGTATTATTAGATGCATTATCGAATGATATACAAAGTATTTTTATATAAAGATTATAATTTTTTGCATAAGCACAAATAGTTTCGCTTATATATTTTTCAGTATGACTTTGATCATTGTCATACGCAAAAGCAATAATACGTTTTTCCATTTTAAAATTATCATCAATCCAATGACAAGTAATTGTTAAATAATCATAACCGTTTAAAGCATGTCAAATGTCTGCATTAAAACTAACGATTAATGAACAAATATTGCAAAAAAATAACATAATCATTATAAAGTCTAAAAACATCGTCTCTACAAGTACTACGAGGAACACCTGTAAAACAATGATTATATACTCTTTGAATATATGTAATTAAGTATGAAGAAGAAGCAAAAGAAAAAGGTAAACAACATCCGACAATCATTTTTGCTAATTCAATACGATCCTTCTTGGATCGATTTAGCCAACCCCGCCTCAATTAATGGTTTAAGTTGTTGTTGACCGGGTTCTTAATCAGTGACAACACCCCATTGTATCAGATGTTCTTTCAATAAATGTCTGCCTATAGTACCCGTCACCACCCCCTACCCTCTCTTATGTTTGTAAGTTTTCCCACAAATATTACATCTAACTCTATCAGTGTCTCCAACTCTATCATAAAAGAGCCACACTTTACTCTTTTTTTCTCCTTATTTTTGGTTCTGTAACTTCTGGTAAAGGAGGTCTAAGACTACCACTAGCAATATCAACATTGACAGAAGGAACACTAGTAGGTGTAGGAGGTTCAGTTTCTTCAAATTCAACAATATTATCTAATTGAACGTTATCATATTCATTATCTTCTATTTCAAAATCTTCTTGCATTTGATCATAATCTATATTTTGATTAGATGATGAAGAACCTACATATTTTTTACCACTTGAACTAGATTTACGGCGCAGTCCCGACACAATTCTCCTTAGCGAAGACATTATAAAATATTTAAATAATCAACAAATAAATATGACAATTTAATAAAATATTAGAGAATGAAACGAGTGTACCAAACTTCGGGATTCAGAATTCAATTGAAACTCGTAGGCCGAAGCTCGAAGTCTTGCTACTTTGCAAATTAATAATAATAATAATAACTTTAGAATTGATAATATAGAGAATTAAGAGAGTATGAGAATTGAGAATTGAGAGAATTGTAGAAATAATTGTGTGATAAAAATGAAAAGAATGTAGAGTATTTATAGATTTTTTAAAGGATATAAATGTAATTAATAAAAATTAAAAAACAAAAACCCAAACGGTCCACTGACCGTTGGCCCCTCCCCCCAGCCCCAACGGTAATGTTATCGTTGGGCCATCAACGACTCTTTTTTTTTTAATTTGTTCCTTATCGGTTTCCCCTTACCGGTTCAACCGGTACGGATCCGTACTGGATTTTTGTAGAACCCGTGCGGGTTGGGGCCGGGCCAAACCAACCCCCAACCCGGTAAGCCTTACCGGTCCGGACTTGACCGGATTTTGTACTGTGATCGATCGTCCTGCCCGGTCAACCCTACTTAGATGTATAGTTCTAGCTGTTTCAAATTTTTATTCTTACGTATTCTTGATTATCCGTAACCCCGAGACCCAACAAGTCTGATTCCATCTCCACACTAAATAGTTACCAAACAGAACAAGTTGGAAAAATTGAGCAGATAAATTACAATGGTCCTGGAGATGTTAGAGTGGACGAGATGGCTGAAATTGTACAACATGATTTACTATAATGATGAAGTTTAATATTCCGTGAAATCGATTCTTTTATGTTATATTTTATGTTCTCAATGAAAATATTTCACTATAGCAGTAAAAAATATCTACACAAACGATCCGTTATAAAAAGCTTGGACAATATTAATGAATTTTACATAGAAACAATCTTAGTAATCAAATGTACTAACCTTGTTCAATTTTATGTGTAGTGGTTAGCTTCACCTTCACAAGGTACAATTATGAATCCTCGTGCTATTGTTTTTGCTTCTACACCTGCTATTAATTAATTCATCTTTTGTCTCTATAACTTCCCGTTTTGTTTCCCAAGGATTAGAGGTTCAAAGTTGAAGTTCATAAATTATAATGCTGATATAATTTATCTTAAACTATTTGTGAAGTATCTAAATGATTATTTTACACTTGCCTTTATAAGTACGAGTGACATCATTCTTTAATGTCGAATTTACTCTTCCACATCTTATTACCTTGTGAAAGATAGATAACTATTTCAATGGTGTGTTGGGTAGAAAAGGTATGAGGGTTTGATGTGTTGCTCCCAGAATTATCTAAGACCCAATCTATAACGACCCGTTCGGTCGTTATGAACCTCCATCTAAATTTCTGTTTTATCTCTAACCCGGACATTCGTTGATGCCCTTTACTCGTATTTGTGAGTCAAGTAACTTCTATGGTTTGGAAAGAGGATTTATTGAAGTGAAGCGCTGAGAAGACAATATCCCCTCCGGTGAAATCATGTCCGCGCCGGCGGAGAGTAAAATTCGCTCATGCGAAATTATTTTCCGCCCCTGCGCTGAGGCGAGGTGTTAAGTGTCAGCGCCTCAGTGGTCCTATTGCAGCAGCAATGCATCCTCTCCAGTAGAATAGAGTTCGCCACGAAGGAAGCGTCGGATGACCAATAAGTTTTAAATTCCCTAAAATATTTCACTTTACAAAATTGTGTATCTGGAACCCTGCAGGTTTTGACCTAACTTTCCTCCATGAAAGGTAATCTCTCCCTTCCCTTACATTATTCTTCCATATTTCTAGTATTTATGGTAAAAGCATGAAATGGGGAAAATGAATTAAAAACTGTTTGGTGGTTAGAATTAAGTGAATCATCATTTAGAGTGTAAAATCTTGGTTTCTTTAAATAAATTATTGTTTTGAATAAATGATCATGTTAAGAGTATAATTTGATTACGACAATTCTTTTCCTTTTTGGGGAAAAAAACCTAGAATTATTAAAATTGGAGTTTTAATGAATTATGAAATTTAGGACCGAAATAAAGTGGTTTTCAAAGCCATTTTGAGTAATAAAATTTAAATGTGGACACTGTGGATCCAGAGTGAATTTTAAGTGTCACATTTGACCATCGGAATCATTCGGCATAAACAAGTGTGTTCTGCCCCTATTTTCCATTCTTCAACCTATGCATTGCAAAACTTATACCAAGACAATAAAAAATGAGAGAAAAACCAGCAAGACAATTTAGATATCCATATGAGCAAACATCCTACAATCACAACCCAAACTAAAACAAAACACTAGCTACAAATATCCCAAACATCTGAATCATTCATCAAACCGAGCAAACAGAAAATAAAAGCAAGAAAGAAAAACATATTATCCAAATATTCAACAAGCACCAAAAGTAAATTGTTTGAAATAATGCTCGACATGTCCCATAAACCAATACCAAACATGAGCTCAATCTTGCCTCTATGAGCTTGCCACCTCGCCACCTCCCTTAGTGATGCTATTGTCTCCACCATGAGCATTGCGCAGGAAAGAATAGTCCTCATGATCATGCTCGTCCTCTACCGGAAGGGGGTCTTCGTAATACAAATACTTGAACAAGCCCTTGATACCTCTCCACATCTTCACGAGAAGTTTTCCCTTGGACTTGTTTCTCTACTTTTCCTTTTTAAAGTTCGTGTAGAGGCTACCATGATTCTTGGACAAGTCCATGTACGCCGTCTCCATAGTACCAACTGAGATATGGAGGCCTTTATGTGCCTCAAGATATTATTTTATCTCCTCTCGAACTAATGAATTAGTCGGCAGAGACACCCGAAGTACTAGCCTTGGTGGAAGGCCTAGGAAGTTCAGCAATCAAATCGCGAATCTCCTACAATTGTGAACCCATGGCATCAAATATCCCATGTGGTTGCGACTGCGACTGAGACCTATCATCAGCATCATCATCCCCACTCACATTCAAGTCCACCTTCTTCTTCTTGCTCTTCACCAAGGTACTTTCTCCTGACACTTTCAGAGGGTGGAAGACCCCATCAGGATCAATCGAGTCATCCCCTAGCTTATCTGGCACATCCGCCCTCCAACACAACTCAGTAATCAGGGAAGGAAATATCAGACTTGACCATCCCTTAATCAAATAGTCCATCCACTCTCATATTATATGATGGCCACATTTAATGAGACATCATCCAGTATGCAAGCTACTATAAAAGCGCATATGTGCGCGCAATTAGATTTCTTACTTGAGGGACGCACTCTGCTAGTGATGATGCTCTGCCACCTCTTGGCCTCAGCAGTGAAGTACTTGTTTGTAATCCTGGATTTCTTGATGGCCCAAGTGATCTTCCCTCTATGCTCCTCAGCCACTAGAGGTAACACCAACCACTCCTCATTTCCACAAGACTTCTTGGCATCCATAGCCTCCGAGGGATGGTTCAGCAGCCCATAGATAACATTAATCACCTCAGACCTGATTCGTACCTTTTTGCCCAGAATCTTTATCTTTGGATTACACTCCGACAACCTTACCCGTTTAAGATTGGCATAGAACTCTCTCACCCAATCATCATTGGATTTGCAGGGAGATATAACAAATCAATTCCAACTTATTTTCATCAGCCGGTTGTAAAAGTCAGAAAGGAGCTCTTCCACTCCAGTCATGTCTATGCCGTTCTCTTTCAATGGCTTCTTGTCTCTTAAATTTGCATAGTAACAATTCTGGGAATCTCAGGACATGAACCTCACTGTATCATAGTCAATTGATGGCTCCTCATCGACGAGTCCAAAAGTCCACACAAGGTTGTCCATTAGAATATGATATGTTTCCCCTAATACACTTGCTTTATCAAATTCTATGTCAGTTCATTGATAAAGTGATACTTATCATGCTATTACGTGCCTAACGAGCCAAATAATCTAATTAAAATCAATTCAAGTTAACCAGTGCAAAGCTACTATTTTAGTACCAATTTTGTTCTGTTTTTGCTTAGAGAAATTAGTATCGCTGGAGCGAGTCCGCTCAAGCGAGGAAAACGTCCACTTCAGCAGAAGCATATGTGTCCTTGTCTATTGCTTTTCAAAATATATTTTTTGCTTCAGCAACTTATCCGTTGAAGCGAGGTCGTCGTCCCAGACCAACCCAGCCAGAAATTCAGTGATTTCACCTCGATTTGGCCGGAAAATCCCTCCCATTTACGCTTGCTTCCCTCTATGTCCATGTATCGAGCCGGGCAATACCGGAGCAACTTGATTTGTAGCCTTATTGGAGCGGGAAAATTAGAGTCGAGGGTGAGCCGCAACTTCTTCTCTAGCACTGGAATTGCTTCTATTTTTTATGTTATATCCTTGTTATTTCTAGACAATTAATGTACTACTATATTCAGACTTGCGTACTTAGAGCTTGTACTCATGACTATCGGATCATCGGAGATTTCCTTCAATTTTTGTATTTATTATAAGACTTGTTAAATTACTTATCCTTTACTTCTTTATATTTCTGCATTAATTCCGTATTATTAGATATAATGTATGTTGATTTGCCTATGGGTTAGAGTAGGTTCCCTCACGGCATAATGGAATTTGAGGTCGCGACAAAGTGGTCCATCCATAGGTGCTAGATGACCCATGAGCCCATTAAATATTTTTTCACATTAAATCCTAGAACTAGTCTATATAAACACTATTATGGATGTCTAAGAAAGGTTAATCCATCATCTAGGACGACTAGGGTTTACACATAAAGTCTATCTCTACATTATAAGGGATATTTAGATTGTGGAGACATGAAAATCCATCCGCTTTGTGAGGATTCCTGATGACCGGTGACACGAGTCGTGGTTGCTGCGATCCGCTTCCTCTATGGAAAAACCCATAAGTTTTCTAAATTAGTACTTTATGATTCAAATACTACAGAGACAAATGAGAATCATTTTTATACCTTCTCATTTCTTTTATAAATTAATAAAGTTTATGTGTGTTGTTTACAGGTTCTACAAAATAAAAAAAATACCCAAAAATTAATGCTAGTATCCACTACAATATCAAGTCAGCCAAGAACAGTAAGATTTCTATAACTTTATTTATTATCATTCTTTCCTAGTGCTTTAATTTTCCTTTGTTAAGGTTTGAATATGTTTTATTCTCTATTTATGTGTTGATTCTTCCTCTATATTACCAATAAGTTATACGCAAATTTCTAGTTAGTTTTCCTGTTTCACCAGAAAAGTTTGAGCATTTATTGATTATATACTTCCTCCTAGTGGAATTTGGATTGTATTGAGGATTATGATCTGTCCACACAAGGTTGTCCATTGGATTATGATCTGTTTCTCAGAATACACTTGCATTTATCAAATTCTGTCAGTTTATTGATAGAGTCATACTTATCATGCTATTACGTGCCTAACGAGCCAAATAATCTAATTAAAATCAACTCAAGTTAACCGGTGCAAAGCTACTATTTTAGTACCAATTTTGTTCCGTTTTTGCTTAGCGAAATTAGTATCGCTGGAGCGAGTCCGCTCCAGCGAGGAAAACGTCCACTTCAGCAGAAGGATATGTGTCCTTATCTATTGCTTTGCAAAAAATATTTTTTGCTTCAGCAACTTATCCGTTGAAGCG
Organism: Przewalskia tangutica; assembly: GCA_029844215.1. Taxonomy (NCBI): domain Eukaryota; kingdom Viridiplantae; phylum Streptophyta; class Magnoliopsida; order Solanales; family Solanaceae; genus Przewalskia; species Przewalskia tangutica. The sequence goes on from CM056732.1 coordinate 31,351,591, forward strand.
AGGTCGTCGTCCCAGACCAACTCAGCCAGAAATTCTGTGATTTCACCTCGATTTGGCTGGAAATCCCTCCCCTTTACGCTTGTTGTACTCTATGTCCAGGTATCGAGCCGGACAATACCGGAGCAACTTGATTTGCAACCTTATTGGAGCGGGATAATTAGAGTCGATGGTGAGCCGCAGCTTCTTCTCTAGCACTTGAATTGCTTCTATTTTTTATGTTATATCCTTGTTAGTTCTACACAATTAATGTACTACTATATTCATACTTGTATTAGTACTTAGAGCTTGTATTCATGACTATCGGATCATCGGAGATTTCCTTCAAATTTTGTATTTATTATAAGACTTGTTAAATTACTTATCCTTTACTTTTTTATCTTTTCTCATTAATTTCGTATTATTAGATATAATGTATGTTGAGTTTCCTATGGGTTAGAGTAGGTTCCCTCACGGCATAATGGAATTTGATGCCGCGACAAAGTGGTACCAACTTATCCACCAAATATGCGCAGAAGCGGCCGAGGTAGGCAGATGAAGCCTCACATATGCACAAAGGGTTTTTGCAGAAACGACCCCTTCCAAGTCTCCAAACCGCATATCTACGAACTACTTCATGAAGCGCTCGTGGTGTGACCAAACATCACAAGGGCGATTACACCATCAACATCCATTTCATAAAATAAAAATCTTCTATCCAACACCCGAAACTCACTCGAGATCTTTTGGATACAAACCAAATATGCGCTACCTGAGTGTAAACGGCGGTACAGACTTACTCGTGCACTCAGAAAACCAATCCGATAATGCTAAGATTCATTTTTTTTAGAAATCACTCTCAAATTTCACAATTAGCCAATAATGACTAAAAGTACATCCAAACACCTCAGAAAGAGAATTAAAGACTCGACATAGTCAAAAAGGGTTTTCTGAACCTAACAAAATCGATAAAAATCAGAAATGGACACATTTATCTAAAAGCCAACTTTTAGTCAAATCTTTTCACTTCAAAACTTCTAATTTAGATTTTTCTTCACGAGACCTATCCAACTAAATTTGGAAAATGTGCCACCCATCGCTGCAAGTCACAAATATCAAAGAGGATCTATGGAAAGGGTAATTTGGTCAAGTCTGAGTGTTAAGATATATACGATCGGATGGATCGTTACATAAATCTAATTTAGGAGCGTGTGTGTACTGGGTACATATGGAATTTGCATAGCATACATATCACTTGCATTGCTTATCACTTATACTTATTGTTGTGAACTTTATGCCATATGTGCTCGATTGATGTAAATGTATAAACTTTATGATTTTTCTTGCGTAAATGGAATAAAGGTGGAATCTTTATGGCTTCTTAAGGGTAGAAGATGAAACGATGGAACTTTGAGGGACTAGACGCTCTAATTAGGCATTGATTGGATCTTATGGATATACTTGACTTTCTTTTTAGTAATGATTTGAAATTTTATCATAAATCTATGAAACACCGATGGTTTATGAGGTTGGCGTAGTCGTAGAATCCTATTTAAGGTTAAACACGTTTGAACTATTTATAACTTTACTAAGTACTAAATAAGTAGAGAAGTATCGAAAAGTATCAACTCTCGCCACCACTATAGTTAGAGCCAGTCAATGATGATGTTGGGTACACGTGCTTCCCGTACTCACTGTAAGCTTGTTGCACCTTCTGTGTGCAGGTACAGACGCTAGAACAAGTGAAGTGTAGTACCTTCGAGAGCTTGGAGTCCAGGGTGAGTCGTTGATGCCTTACCAACACTGGATTCCTCTCTATCCCTTTTATTTTATCTCTTCCTTATTTCAGACTGTTTGTATTAAGTATTCATACACTGTACTCGAATTTTAGAAATATTTTCTACTTATGAATTCTAGGTTTTGAGGAGTTGTTTTAGACCTTATGTACTACATTATTAAGACCTTTCAGTACGTTTGGTATTCCTTTACTTTTTTGTACTTTATTTCATGTATCTTGTCTTGCATGTTCGGGGTTCGTCTCTGGTTCCAAGGTAAGTGCCCTCATGGCACAAATATGATTTTGGATCGTGACACTAAACTTAAAACTTCAAAATTTTAAAACCATAATTTTTCGTCTGTTATTTCCACTCGATTGCCTCGGTAATTGCACCACCCATTTCTATAACTCAAATATACCATTAGGAATCTAGGGGAAGGATCTTTTTTGGGAAAATAGGAAAAATAACCAAAAAGATCTAACGAGCCGTTACAATTCTTATTTTAGTTAATTCTGTCTCTTTGGAGAAATAATATGTAGTACAATAGTGGTACTATGAATCCGCGGAGTTTTCTACAACAAATTTAAAATTGACATTTCAAATGTATAATCCTTGGATTAATATCTTTCCAAAATTTATAATATTTTATAAGGTTATTAGATATTCTTTTAATATATCAAGCTATTTATATGAAACTATAGATTCTCTAAAGTTAAAAAAAAAATTACATAAATATATAGTAACAAATTAATAACTTGACGCTAAGTGCAAATAGACTCATATCACAATATAAAGCTATTTGTAAGTCCGACATTAGTCAAGTGTATGTGAGTATGTATGAGTCTAAAAGGTATGGTTATTCGAAAAGTAAGTTTATTTAAGTAAATATATACAAACTACTTGAAGTTCAATTTTAAAAAGAAACTTGATTTGTAATTATCTCATAAAAGGTCAATAATTTCATGATAGCTTGACCTATTAGCTATGTTTGCACATAACAATAAATGAGTATCTAATATATTATATACATCCTAAAAACATTGAATAATTAACTAAATTTTGATTTCAAAAAATGTCCAAATATGAGGAATGCCATTATTTTCCTTCTAAAAGAGCTAAAGTAACATATAGAATCCTATTACTTGCATACACATTTATCTTTAGAAACATTTTATCTCTTCTCAATCTAGTTTCATCTTTCAAATCACATTGCTTCTCAACCATCATTTTTGACTTTTTGTTTCTCTTATATATTTCTTATAAAGATATTTGTTTCTACATCTTCATATATACATGGCTGGTTCATATGAAATGAAAACTTGTCGAGATATAATTCTTTATGTGACACCAATTTTACCAATTAGTATTTCCCAAATAGTGGTGTTTTTTTCTAACTAATACTTCTCTATCAATGGTGATTTGTTTTGTATTTGTTACTTAAGAGGTATGGATCGTTTGAGCAATTTTTAGAAAAGGTTTTTGAGATTTGTTTTTTTTTTGGAAAAGATTATCCAATTGATTTTTTTTATGCTAAAAAAAATAATTTTATCTAATTGTTTTTGTTTCTAATTGGTTGGTGAAGGAAGAACTTGCATTATAAAAAATCTTTAAGCTTTTTGTATTGACATTTTGAGAAAATTATTTAAGTATATGATAGCAGATGAATTTATAAAATTTGATGAAGTAATTATTATTTCATTAAATTTATATAAGTAAAAATTTAGAGAATTGTTAATGTTGGGAAGTATTATTGAATCGGGTCCATCCATACGGGGGGCTAGATGACCCATGAGCCCATTAAATATTTTTTGACCTAGTACAAATTGTTTGACCTAGAATGGCCTAATTATATATGGTAAAAGAAATTATTTTTTCAAATTCAAATAACGTAACACCGACCAACTTTACCAACTTCTAGATGTTGATTTCACCTAGACAACTTTTCTTGTATGAAACATTAACTCAATAGAAGAATGTTTTATATTAGATAGGAACCCAAAAAAGAATCATTGAGCTGCATAGTAAAAGATTCTGGGTTAGTAAAAGAGAAAAGCCAACACTTATATTTCGCTAATTCTGCTAACTAAAATTAGGTAATAAAAAGAACATGAATATTGACACACTCGAGCTATATAACAATTCGTCCATTAACGTACCATTTTATTCTCTTAGTTTGTGTATTAAGCAAAAATGTTACTCTCTTAGTTCATTTTATATGACATTGTCTTGTTACTCGTTTATTTGAAATATTACACATTTTTATATTTATAAATAATTTAGCTATAGACTTCTCATTTTTCTTTTATAAAAATGAAAGCCTAACATACTTTTTAATTGCATAATTATGTTGGAATTATGATAGTACCCCATAACTGAATTGGAGAAAGAAAAGACCTTCTACTACATGTATAGTCATGGCTCTTGTTAGCTTCATAAGTACCATATGAAGGTGAATCTATCCTTTATATCATTAGACTAAACATGCTAGTACATTTATTATTACGATTGTTTCTATGCAAAGTTTATTAATATAGTCAAATCTCTTTATAACGGCATCATTTGTCGGGATAATTTTTAGCTGTTATAGTGAAATGTTGTTATAGATAGCATATAACATAACATAATATAACATGAGAATCGATTCCACGGAAAATTAAACTTGATCATTATAGTAAATGATGTTATAGAGGATGAATGTTATAGAGAAGTCTGATTATTTTAATACCTTATTATGGACTCAAATGATGATAGACTAAGAATATGGAAACTAATGGGGTGATTCCATCTCCACACTAAATAGTTACCCAACAAATCAAGTTGTAAAAATTAAGCACATAAATTACAATGGTCCTAGAGATGTTAGAGTGGACGAGATGATTGAAAATGTAATACCTAATATCCAAGTAAAATAAACATTACATAGGATTAGGTATTGCATGAACAATTAACTCTTCCGCCCAATATTCTAATAAAACTTTATTTCGCTGCATATCAGGTTCATCCACAAGTGTCTTCTCAATAAGTGATATATATATTTTTTGTTCATTACAATTCGCTTCTGTTTTCTTTGTTTCTTATTTTCATGTTGTGCAACTTCAACCATTTCGTCCTCTCTAACATCTCCAGAACCATTGCAATTTATCTGCTCAATTTTACCAACTTGATCTGTTGGGAAACTATTTGGCGTGGAGCTGGAAGCATACCCATTAGTTTGAACATTTTGAGTCTAACATCATTTGAGTCCATAATAATGTATTAAAATAATCATACCTCTCTATACTAATCATTCTCTATAACATCATTTACTATAATGATCAACTTTAATATTCCGTGAAATCGATTCTCATAATATATTATATTATATGTTCTCAATAAAAATATTTCACTATAGCAGTAAAAAATATCTACACAAACGATCCGTTATAAAAAAACTTGGACAATATTAATGAATTTTACATAGAAACAATCTTAGTAATCAAATGTACTAACCTTGTTCAGTTTTATGTGTAACAGTTAGCTTCACCTTCACCAGGTACAATTATGAAGCCTCGTGCAATTGTTTTTGCTTCTCCACCTACTATCAATTAATTCATCTTTTTCCCTATAAGTTCCCGCTGTTTCCCTAGGATTAGAGGTTCAAAGTTAAAGTTCATAAATTGTAATGTTGATATTATTTTATCTTAAACTATTTGTGAAGTACCTAAATGATTATTTTACACTTGCCTTTATAAGTACGAGTGACATCATTCGTTAATGTCAAATTTACTCTTCCACAACTTATTACCTTGTGAAAGATAGATAACAATTTCAATGGTGTGTTGAGTAAAAAAATGGTATGAGGGTTTGATGTGTTGCTCCCAGAATTATCTAAGACACAATCTGTAACGACTCGTTCGGTCGTTATGAAACCTTCCATCTAAATTTCTGTTTTATCTCTCACCCGGACATTCGATGATTCCCTTTACTCGTGGAATTTGTGAGTCAAGTAACTTCTACGGTTCGGAAAGAGAATTTATTAAAGTGAAGTGCTGAGAAGAAAATATTCGGTCTGGCGAAATCGTGTCCGCGCCGGTAGAGAGTAAAATCCTCTCATGCGAAATCATTTTCCGCCCCTGCGCTGAGGCGAGATGTTAAGTGTCTGTGCCTCAACGGTTAAGCGTCTGTGCCTCAGATGAGGAAAATGAATTTAAAACTGTTTGGTGGTTGAAATTAAGTGAATCACGATTTAGAGTGTAAAATGATATGGTAAATCTTGGTTTCTTTAAATAAATTATTGTTTTGAATAAATGATCATGTTAAGAGTTTAATTTGATTACGACAATCCTTTTCCTATTTGGGGAAGAACCCTAGAATTTGTAAAATTGAAGTTTTAATGAATAATGAAATTGAGGATCGAAATAAAGTGGGTTTCCAAATTAACTTTGAGTTATAACTAGTAATCACGTTTAAAGCCATTTTGAGTAATAAAATTTAAAGGTTGACACTGTGGATCCAGAGTGGATTTTAAGTGTCACATTTGACCAGCGGAATTACTTGGCATAAAGCAGTGTGTTCTGCCCCTATTTTCCAATCTTCAACCTATGCATTGCAAAACTTCTACCATGGCAATAAAAGATGAGAGAAAACCAGCAAGACAATTTAGATATCCATATGACCAAACATACTACAATCACAACCCAAACTAAAACAAAACACTAGCTACAAATATTCCGAACATCTGAATTATTCAAAAAACCGAGTAAACAGAAAATAAAAGAAAGCAAGAAAAAACATATTATCCCAATATCCAACAAGCACCAAAAGTAAATTATTTGAAATAATGCTCGACATGGGCCAGAAACCAATACCAAACATGAGCTCAATCTTGCCTCTACGAGCTTGCCACCTCGCCACCTCCCTCAGTGCTGCTGCCGTCTTGATGTGTGATTTATGCACACACTAACGCAAGTGCACGTATCGTTACAAGTAATATAGTCTAGGTAAGACCGAATATCGTCCTTAGGGACTGGTTTTCAAGTACCGATTATCTATGCTTTAGTTTCTATTTGGTTAACGTTAATTGAGTTGGAATTCTAAACTAATAATGCAGGAAATAAACTAATTATGAAAATACTTTGATTTACATCAGTTATGATGAAGAATTAGGGCTTCCAAGATCATCAACTATACACTGTATTCAATCCTTAATACAATTAGACTAACTTCTTCTTCTACGTTAAGATAGCAGGTTAACTAGACCGTTTTATACTCCTGTTAAGGTAATATAAACACTCAACCCCAATGGATAACCCTTCTACCTTTCGGTGACAAGATTGACTACAAAGGAAGAGTAAGAGCAATAACCTATTAAGCTACACAAGTATCGGGGTACTTTCGTTCACGATTTAAACCTATGTTTATTCAACTATAACATATTCACAATCTCCCCTTTCAGATTTCGATTAGAACTCATATAAGTGATCAATTAATTATCAAGCAATCAAAACAACTATTGAATAAATCTTAAACAAGTGAAGAAGAAATCAACTAATATATTAATTCATGAATAGAGTTTCAGGTGAATCCCAAGGAAATCTCTAATAAAGTAATTAGCTCCTAGCCATAGTCACGCTAAGAACTAATACAATCTTCATACATGAACTGAAATAAACAAAGCAAAAAGAAAGAAAAGAAAAATACTCAAGAACAAGTTTCCAAACCTTCTAGCATCCAAGGATTGTGTTGTGGAATATTTACAAGATGGAATGGTGGATGGAGAATGGGATGGGTGATGGATGAATTCTACTAATGATGTAGAGACTGTCGCGCCCTTTTTCGGCCGCGGCATTCTAAAATAGCGAGCCCTGCTTAATAAAAATGCAAAATGTTATAAAATAAATAATAAAATGCTAAAAGGTTTAAAAGGGTTTTAAAAATGCTAAAAGGATGCTAAAATTGCAAAAGATGCTAAAGTTTAAAAGGGTGCTAAAATGCTAGAAAATGCTAATATGCTAAGGGTTCGCGGAGTCGCCACCTAATTAGTTTGGGTGAATTAGGACACCTAAATGTTTAACTGGTTTAAAGTAAAACATTAACTCCATTCTTTACGGTCTGCTAAACTTAGTGAGATTCTGGGTAAGAGTTCTTTATTATCCTAAAGGGAAGGGGTTAGGCACCCTAAAGGATCCGCTAACTTGCGGTTGTCCGTTCAAACCTAGAGAATTATTTACGCTAAGAAAGGCATGTTTAAGAAAGAATATTTGAAGTAAAAGAATGTTGCAAGTGTTTTATATAAAGTAAGGAAAATGTGTTCTTTGACGACATAAAAGGTTTATGATTTTTATAAAGTAGAATTAATCTTTGGATGAAAATATACGTTCATAAGATACTTAAAGAACATATGAATTTGCTATATTAGATAAAATATATATTGCATAGTATAGTGCAAAGGTAATAATGCCGGGGTCAGTTTCTTTGACAAAATGTATCTAGATAGATAGGCATGCCATAATTTATAAGACATAGTATAAAGTTCGAAAATATGCATTCGTGTTGTTTATAAAATACTCTCTTTGGCAATGAAAAATAAAGGGAAAGATAGTTATTTATGGATTTGCTTTGTTAATTATGCAAGAATATAGTTTAGGTTTTAATTAGCTATTCTAGGTGTCCTACTAATTAGAGTAGCGTTAGTCAAATAATTACAACAATAAATGGGGTGAGGATATGAATTAACAAGGACTCGGAGAAATGGCGAAGTCGTTCCGCCTATGGTTTGGAGTTTATGATGCGGAGAGGATGAAGCACATAAGATGCGGGTCTTCATTTGCCACGATGAGTCTCGCCATGAGACTCTTTGTTGCTCCGGTGCATTTCATGTAAAATATAAGAAAAAATAAGGGTTAGTAACTACCCAAATCAAATGATAAAGCATGTAGATGAAATAATTATATAGACTTCAGACATACACGTGACCCGTCTTTAATCACATTGACCAAAACCAAGTAGGCATACCCATCATACATATACTCAGCATACTACATCTAGGCATACTCAAATGATGCAACCACATGATATTCCTCTAATTATAATGAAAGCACATGGAGAAGGACATGCTCAGATTACCCCTAATATTTCTCACTTCGCTGCAGCACACAATTAAACTACAGAGAATCCCTTAACAATTAACTACTAGAAGTCGATCCCGCACCACCAGTGGCATCGTAGATAGAAGACCTATGCGTCAGTCTATGATCCCATATTAGCTCGGTTTTCTTGCTTTTGCCAGCAAAAACTCCCTTACCCACGCAACAAGTATCAATATGACATTCTTCTAAATTCAGACTCCATTTAGACTGTATGAACAAACTTAGAACTTTCCAAGTGATATGCAAATATTTGACATGATAGTGATATAGACAGGTAAGCCAGTCGTTGAACAGTATTAGCCATCGGTGGGGACACTTCAATACCCCATATCCTATTTCCTCGCATGACGATTACAAGCGTAAACTTACTTCCTGATTTTAACGAGCGAAACACAGACTCAGGTAAACTAAAGCAAAGCAATTCGACATCGCATTTTAACCATTGCCAGCGGCAATAACACGAACAAACCTAACTAAATATGATTTATCACAGAGAACACATAAGACAAAGCACAAAACATAGAAGTAAACTAGGACTGAGAGAAATTTAATTTACCTTCTCCGGACAGCGAACCGAGGCAGCGAATCAAGTCGTCGATCCACTCAGATTGTTTTGCTACCGAATGAAGAAGGCGGGGCTCTGCCTTTAGAATGGTTGTTGGCTCTCAACTGATATTGAGATAAAAGATTCGAAAACTTCGGTTATTGCGGAATTTATTCTCCTCATTGATTATTCTTGATTTTGATGGATTCTCATCGTGGGCCTCACGCCTGTGCATGTGTATAGCTCCCCATTTATAGTCCCAATTTTGAGTTCTAATTTATGGTATAAGATTTCTGAGTATTCGTTAAGGTAAGTTTATATTATTTCAAAGGCTGATTAAGGGTCGATTTTTTTGGGAGATTTGGTTCGGCTATGGTAAGGGAAGATATTAATGGAGGGGTGTGGTGGCGGCGAATTAGGGTTTTAGGTTAGGAATGCTCCTGATTTCGTTTTTGGCAGGGAAGGAGAGAAGATGGGGTTGCTGGGCTGAGGGGAAATAAAGGGCTGGGGTCTGCTGGGCTTGCGGGTTTTAAACTTAAGTATGGGCTGATTTCATTTGGTTTGGGTGTAGACTAGTTAATTAGGGTATTAGTTTTAATTAGGTACTTAATTTTAGGTGTATTAATTAGTTAATTAGTGGTAAAAATTAATTGATTAAATTATTTAGGTGTTTTATTAGCCTAATTGTTATAAATGCGGGCGTGCTATTTAATTAATGATTAATGCTCTAGAATGCGGCGCTATTAAAATCTTATTATTGCATTATTGCGAAATTAAATTAAAATTGAATTGAGTTTAGATTAAATTATTTAAATGCTAAATGCGAGTATGATATTTAAGAATCGTTTAAAGCTTTATAAATGCGGTGCTATTAAATGCATGTATTAGATTAAAATTGATTTTAAATTACAAATAAGTTATGAAATAGCTTTGCGTATTAGTAAATGCAACTATGCTACTTGACACGACGTCATTGCTAAATTATTTATTTTATGCATTTATTAATTATTTAAGAATTACGACAAAGCTTAAAGTTAATTAATGCGGGCGCGAGACTCTAAGTGCTTGAAACTCTACGTAAGATGCGATGCCATTATTAAATTAATTATTTATGCCTGTATTTATGTTTTATTGTTGTATTTTATTATAAAAATCCTAAAAAATTATTTTACAAAATTAGTGTAATTTTATGGTTAATGGCTGGACGGGAGGGTCAAAATTGGGTGTCAACAGAGACTATTTATAGCCCAAGAATACTTTAGGTAAAGGGTTAGGGATTATGTAGGTAGGTAAGGTTATAGAATCATTTTAAGTAAAGGGTTTAGGAAAAGTTATGGAATCCCTTAGGTAAAGGGTTTAAGGAATATTTAGGTAGGAAAAGTTATCCCTTTTGGACTCTGAAAACGTGTCAAATTCGGCCCAAAACTCAGAAATCCCGCGTCGGCGCCGCGGCCCTGCAGTCGGGCGTCACGGCGCCTGAAAATCAGAGAGCTTTCGGACGACTTCAGTGGTCGGCGCCGCGGCGCCGGTGACGGCATTCTTCCGGATTTTTCGTTTATTCGTCCTTTGTTCGTCCGGTCTTCGTCTGAGTTCTTCTATATTTCCCGGAACTTCTTAGGCTTCATTTCTTGGCCCTTTTAGTGTGCAATTCCATCTCATTTATGCTCATTTCATCTCCTTTTTGTCATTTCTCCAATTCTGACCGCTGTGACACAAAAGAAAGGAAAACAACCCTAATACTATACTAAACATAAATGAAATGAGTAAAATACTAACTAAAAATGACTCAAAAGGTGTATATAAAATACACCGATCAAACACCCCCAAACTTAACCTTTGCTTGCCCTCGAGCAAAGATCAAAAATATAAACAAAGACACGAAAGAAAATAAAATGTCTCAAAGACACTAATCATTTTGCTGCACAATTGTCACTTAGAAAAGCATGAAGGTTAGTAGGATAATATGTAGGAACATATATCATGGATTTTTAGCATTCTAAACACTCAAGTCAGATATTTCGCAAATTCAATTTAATCATGCTCAATGGAAGTAAGAATACCTAACTATGCATGTTAATTTCAAAATTCTATGGCATGTTTACTTGCTATTCTCCACTAATCATGGATACACATATTAGAGATCTTCATGGCTTTTCAGGGTTGTAATGTAGGCTTAGGCAGGGGTAGGTAAAGATAGGCATTTAGGCTCAATTTATGTACCATAAGCTCTTTTGCTTTAAATTCTTCCCTTTTCTTTTGATTACCTCATACCTATCTTTCCCCTCTTTTGTTTTGAGAGAATGAGGTGTCTGATGAATAGTAAGCACCCCCAAACTTAGGCTTTTGCCTATTTATTATTACTTTTTCATTGGGATGCATCAAAATTGTTCACTCTCTTTTGTCTCTTTTTCAACACTTTATATTCCAAACAACTCATTTTTTTTTCCACTTATGACACAAATATGGAATTTTAGGGTGTCAAAGAAAAGATCTTTATTTTTTGCTCAAAGGGGCTGACTACGGATTCAATTGTAATGTCAGGGATAGACAAAGAATTGTAAGAAAGGGCTAACAAAGAAATGCATGAATCATCTCCCTAACATGCATATCCTAACTATTTCGCCTCAAATAGCAAGCAAGCAGACACATAGGTTTAATCACTAACAATGCATAAATCAAGCAAGATACCCCAAATAGTTCGATTTTATAAATTTTTGGCATATCTATCCTAAGTGTTCAGATGGTTGCTTCTAATTCCATTACATTATTCTACTTTACTTCACTAGGCGTTTCAAGTAACTACAACATGCATGATCTTAAAAAAAATTATGACTCAAAAAAAATACTCAAAAATACCAAAACAAATTTAAAAGACTCAAAAACAATAAAACATCCCCCCAAACTTAAATCACACATTGTCCCCAATGTGTGCAAGACTAAAAAAAAATAGGGACAACTTACTGACACAACACAGCGGTCATAACGGAGGTCTGGGAGGAAAAATTATGGAATTTGCATGGAATATGGCTCTCTGAAGTTCCGGCGCCACGACCCTGAGATTCGGTGCCGTGGCGCAGACGACGACTTTTCCTTTTTTTCAGCATTTTTGCTCCTTTTTCCTCAGATTTAGTTTTCAGTCCACCTGTCATCCAACAAAACAAAACAAGAACCCAAGACCGTGAGACTGTTCAAGACAAAATAAAACAAACTAAAGAAAAAAATCAAACTAACATAATTAAAAAAACATTGGATTGCCTCCCAACAAGCGCTGTCTTTAACGTCTTTTAGCCGGACGCAGTTAACCTTTACGAGTGCCCATTGGATCCTTCTGCGAACTGCTTGCAATCCGCATAGTTATTGTTGCAGGTCTCACTTTTCCGACAACAATCTTTTCTACTAAGGGCTTCAGATATAAGATTATCCCCCAAGTACACGAGACATGCTTGTCTTCCAGGCTCTCTATAATGTAGGGATCAGTGAGATTCCCAACATCTCTCAACTCTAGGGGGTGCCCTTGATGGTATGGACTTCCTATTTGGGGATCAACAGTGACCGTTGGTGGTATTTCTTTTGCAATAGGTACAGGAAAAAGAATTTCTACAGAATCCAAAAAGGTAAATAATTGGATCTCAGTAATCTTTTTCTTCTCTACACCGACTATCTCGCCAGATTCCTCAACAGCTGGGTGTGGTTCAGGTTCCTTAATTTGCTTATCACTTTACACAACGGTGTCGCTAGGCAGACTTTCTTGAAGTGTACTGCTCATCCTATCCATTAGTTGCCCTATTTGTGTCTCCAAATTTCTGAGGGACACTCTTGTCTCATCCATAAACTGAGCTTGGCACTTGGTGAGCCTGAGTATGTCTGCCTGCAACTCATCTAGATCTTCCTCTGGAACCTGTGGGTTAAGCTGCTGTTGATGACTCCACTGCCCCTGATAGAAGTAGTAGTCCATGGACCTGTATATTTTTTTTCATTTTTTTTTCTCTCGAATTTAACCTGCAAAATAAGAAAAACAACAAAAGGTGATAAAAAGATACTCGCAGAACAAGTTAGAAACTTGTTCTTGGAGCAACCAAATTAGAAATAAGAATAGATAAATCGATATTGAAAGTACGCCAATCTCCGGCAACGGCGCCAAAAACTTGATGCGCGATTTATGCACACACTAACGCAAGTGCATGTGTCGTGACAAGTAATATAGTCTAGAAGACCGAGTTATCGTCCTCATGGATTAGTGTTCAATTCTCAAACTCTATTCTATGGTATCTATTTGGTAACCGATGATTGATAAATTGTTTATAACTATAATTAAGAATGCTAACTAGACTACTTTGTTTTACTTCAGTTATGGTGGAAATAGGGCTTCCAAATCTCCTCAACTATCCGCTCATCTTACTTGTTAATGCAATTAATTATGGTTCTTCTTCTATTTTGAGATAGCAGGTTAACTAAGCCGTTTTATACTCCTGTTAATGTAATATAAACACTCAACCCCAATATAAAACCCTTCTACCTTTCGGTGATAAGATTGACTATAAAGGAGGATTAAGAGTAATAACCTATTAATACTACACAAGTATCGAGGTACTTTCGTCCACGATTTAACCTATGTTTATTCAACTATAGCATATTCACAATCTCCCCTTTCGGCTTTCGATTAGAAATCATATAGATTATGATAATTAGTGATCAATTAATTACCAAACATTCAAGACAATTATTGAATAAATTTCAACAATAATAAGAAGAAACCAAAACATGCCTTAATTCATAAGAATAAGTTTCAAGTGATTTGACATGGAAAGCCCTAGATTAAGTTAGTTCCTAGCCATAGACATGACAAGAACTAAACTAATATCCAACATAAACTATAATGAAATAAAACAAGAAACAAGAAATTACTAAGAAATGGTCTCCAATCTTGATCTTCAAGGTTGTGATGAATTGCAAGGGTTTGGAACTCTTACTTCTGACCTAAAGGCTGCTTTTTATAGCCTCCAATTCATTTTCCAGGTTTTCCTTCAGGCCTTGGCCCATTCCCATTCAAATTTGACAGTTTTCCCGCCTCGGCGCCGCGGCCCTGCAACTGGCGTCGCGGCGCTGGGCCGATTTTTTTTTCTTTTCCTTTGATTTTTTCAGTTTTTGTCCTCCAATTTTTTTGCCCTGCACCTGTCATCACAGCATATAAACAATACCCTCCGTGAGCCGAGGCGGGAAAACTGGCGTCGCGGCGCTGGGCCGATTTTTTTTTTCTTTTCCTTTGATGTTTTCAGTTTTTGTCCTCCAATTTTTTTTCCCTGCACCTGTCATCACAGCATATAAACAATACCCTCCGTGAGACTATTCTAAATAAAAACTAAATTGCATTAAATTGAATAAAATAAAATAACCTTGGGTTGCCTCCCAAGTAGCGCTGTCTTTAACGTCTTTTAGCCGGACGCAAGTTCTTTAATCAAGAGGCGTGGGGTAGATCAACCCCACAGCCTATCCATTTCATCAACATTTTTCGCTTGCTCCTTCTGTTTTTCTTTTTCTCTTTTTTTTCAAGAGGAGGTTTAGCATTACTTACCTGTTTTAGCGGGCTTATTTCCCTTGCTTTTGCTTGTGCTGGCTCAACCGATGTGCTGACAGTGCTAATTGCAAAGCACTTGCTCATGACTGGGGGTTCAATGATGTGTTTGAACACTTTGAACACCATCTCTTCACTTTCCACTCTAAGTGTCAGCTCACTCTTCTCCATATCAATCAGGGCTCTCCCGGTTGCCAATAATGGTCTTCCCAATATGATGGAGATCTCATCATCTTCCTCCATATCAAGGACGAGGAAGTCCGCAAGAAAGAAGAATTTTCCCACATTAACTAAAACATCTTCAATCGTTCCCCTGGGATGCACCACTGTCCTATCTGCTAACTGCAAGCTCACAGTGGTTGGTTTGGCTTCACCTAACCCCAACCTCTTAAAAACATACAAGGGCATAAGATTTATGCTAGTCCCCCAAATCACAAAGGGCCCTATTATATGTAACCCTGCCAACCGTGCAAGGCAATGTGAAGCTCCCTGGATCCTTGAGTTTAGGGGGCAATTTCTTCTGCAAGATGGCACTGCATTCCTCTGTCAGTTCCACCATCTCATACTCCGCCAACTTCTTCATCTTCCCCAGAATTTCCTTCATGAATTTAAAATAAGTGGACATTTGCTCCAATGCCTCAATGAATGGAATGTTAATGTGTAGCTTTCTGAATATCTCCAAGAACTTGGAGAATTGTTTATCAACCACTTTCTTTTTCAACCTCTGCGGGAAAAGAATCCTCTCATTGTATTCCTTCACTGGGACTGTTGGAGTTTTCTCTAACATCGGGCGATCTTCAGTAGCCCTCTCCCTCTCTGCATCTACTCTCTGTTCAACCACAGGCTTGGGTGTAAGCTGTTCTAACTGTTTTCTATTCCTCACCGCATTTGCAACCTTTCTTCTCTGGGGTTCATCTCTGTATTGCTAGGCAAAGTGCCATGTGGCCTGTTGTTTGCCATCTTCGCTAGTTGTCCCACCTGCGTCTCCAAATTCCTGATAGAGGATCTGGTCTCTGCCATGAACTGGGTCTGTGAGTTGGTGAGTGTCAACAGGGCTGCTCTCAACTCATCTGGCTTCTCTTGTTGGCGGTGCACCAATTGTTGTGAAGATGAGGCCTGAGTGAATGGTTGCTGATTTTGGTACTGGCCTCGAAATTGGTTCTGCTGCCCTTGATCACCCCTCCATGAAAATTTAGGGTGATTCCTCCACCCTGGATTGTAGGTATTTGAGTAAGGTTTGTTCTGGGGCCTTTGATAATTCCCTACTGCTTGGCATTCTGCTTGCTCGATCGAGATGTTGGTAGGATCAGCTGATGAGAACCTATCAAAGGTATGTGGACCTCCACATATCTCGCAACTCAATGGCATTTGGACTGCATTCACTGACACTGTGTTTTGTTGCAGTTGCTTGGTCAGGAGAGCAACTTGTGCATTTAATGTTGTGATGGCATCAATCTCATGGACTTCTATTGCTCTTCTATCACTCACCCCTCTGTCCTCTGTAACATGATTATTGGTGGCCATGTCTTCCAATAAATCATGAGCTCTGTGTGCTGTCTTTCTCATGAAAGTTCCACCTGCGGCTGCGTCAATGATAGTTCTGGTAGTCCCACTTAGCCCATTGTAGAAAATATGGACCAAATTCCACAACTCAATGCTATGATGTGGACACTTCCTTTGCAAATCTTTAAACCTCTCCCAAGCCTCATAGAGTTACTCTCCATCAGCTTGATAAAAATTATTCAACTCCCCTCTTAGCTTAGCGACTTTGGACGGTGGAAAGAACTTTGCTAAAAACTTTTGTGTCAGCTCTTGCCATGTGAATATCGAATCTGTGGGCAAGGAATTCAACCAAACTTTCGCTCTATCCCTGAGTGAGAAGGGAAAGAGCCTCAATCGGATGGCGGCGTCAGTACCATTGTACTTGAAAGTTGCACACAACTCCAAGAAGTTCGCTATGTGCATGTGAGGATCTTCTGATGGCAACCCTCCGAACTGAACAGTATTCTGCACCATACTCAGGATCGCATGCTTGATTTAAAAATTATTTGCTCTTATTACTGGGAGCCTGATGCAGGTTTGTGCTCCATTCACCCTTGGCAGCGCATAATCTCCCAAGTTTCTCTCAGCTTGGACCTGGACCGTCTCTTCTACATCCATTGGCAATCTCCGGGGCATCCTTTGGTTATGTTTATGATCACCTAACACTTCGTTCATCTCATTGTTGTTCTGCACGCCCCCCATCGCTATTAAGGCCAAAACTCGTTGGTTTCTCCTGTTCTGTTTGCAAGTCTTTTCAATTTTCGGGTTGAAGGGAACAAGTGTATCTGCTCCTCTTCTCCTTCGCATAAACTAGATGCCTGCAACAGATCAAAATAAACAACGGATCACAGCGCACTGGTTTCACGAATAAAAGAGAAAAATATAGTAATAAATAAAAAATAAAAATAAAAAAATAAAAACCAAATTAGAAATTAAGAATAGATAAAATGATATTGAACTACGTCAATCCCCGGCAACGGCGCCAAAAACTTGATGTGTGATTTATGCACACACTAACTGATGCGCGGTAAGATGCACACACTTTAAACGCAAGTGCACGTTATCGTGACAAGTAGTATAGTCTTGATAAGACCGAATATCGTCCTCAAGGATTAGGGTTCAATTACCAACTATCTATTTTTTTGGTATCTATTTGGTAAATTGATCTTTGGATTTGTTGTTTATAACTAAGAATTATAAAAGCTATTTTAACTATAAAGGTTTACTTCAGTTGTGATGAGAATAGAGCTTCCACGTCTCCTCACTATCCGCTTATGCTACTTATTAATGCAATAATTTATGGTCTTCTTCTTTTGGAGAAAGCAGGTTCACTAAATCGTTTTATACTCCCGTTAGGGTTATATAAACACTCAACCCCAGTATTGCACCTTACCTACCTTTCGGTGATAAGGATAACTCTATAGGAGGATTAAGAACAAGAACCTAGTTAACCGTCACGCACAATACGCAAAATTAGGGTTTTTAAGCCTCTCATTAACGCTACATAAATAATTGAGGTATTTTCATCCCCAATCCAAGAATGTCTACCCAACTTACAGCATATTTATAATTCCCCCCTTTCGGAGTCTGATTAGAAATCATATAGTGATAATTAGTTGTCAATTAACTACCAAGCATTCAATTCAATTATTGGATAGATCTCAACAAGAAGAAGAATAACCATAAGCATGCATTAAATCATAACATAAATTTCTAGAGATTCAACATGGAAAGCCCTATAGAGGAATTAGTTCCTAGCCATTGACATGACAAGAACTAATCTCATGTTCATCATACAAAAACTGAAATAAAGTAAAGAAAAGGAAAAGAAAATTACTAGACTATGGTCTCCAATCTCTAAGAAAGAAGCCTTGTGTTGTGCAAGAAAGGGAACCCTTAAAAATTGCCTAGGGTTCTCCTTTTATAGGCTGAAAACCGCCTCCCTCTTTTCCTTCAGGCCTGGCCCAGAATTTCGTCCAAAAATCTAATTTTTCAAGCGTCGGCCGCAGACAGCGCGCCGGAAGTCTGCAATCCGTCGGGTGTTTTGGCGCCGACCACGATATTTGCTGTCGAGGCCGCGGCCGCAACTCCTGTAGCCCGGATGTTTAGCGCCGCGCCCGCATCTGGCTGTTCGGCGCCGCGGCCACTGGTCTTCGCAGCCTCTCTGAATAGTGGCGCCGCGCTGATCGCAGGAGGCGCGACGCCGAAGTCTGATTTCACCCTCGTTCGCCACTTTCTCTGTTTTCAGCTCTGGCATCTCCTCTTTTGCCCTCTTTTAGCTCATTTTCCGCCATTTGGCCATTTTAACCACTTTGACTTAATAGAAAGGAAAACTATCCTAATACAACACTTATATGTGCAAAACGGGACAAAAGACTAACTAAAACTGACTCAAAAGGTGTATATAAAATACACCGATCACTAACGCAAGTGCACGTATCGTTACAAGTAATATAGTCTAGGTAAGACCGAATATCGTCCTCAGGGACTGGTTTTCAAGTACCGATTATCTATGCTTTAGTTTCTATTTGGTTAACGTTAATTGAGTTGAAATTCTAAACTAATAATGCAGGAAATAAACTAATTATGAAAATACTTTGATTTAAATCAGTTATGATGGAGAATTAGAGCTTCCAAGATCATCAACTATCCACTATATTCAATCCTTAATACAATTAGACTAACTTCTTCTTTTACGTTAAGATAGCAGGTTAACTAGACCGTTTTACACTCTTGTAAAGGTAATATAAACACTCAACCCCAATGGATAACCCTTCTACCTTTCGGTGACAAGATTGACTACAAAGGAGGATTAAGAGCAATAACCTATTAAGCTACACAAGTATCGGGGTACTTTCGTCCACGATTTAAACCTAAGTTTATTCAACTATAGCATATTCACAATCTCCCCTTTCGGATTTCGATTAGAACTCATATAAGTGATGATAACTAGTGATCAATTAATTATCAAGCAATCAAAACAACTATTGAATAAATCTTAAACAAGTGAAGAAGAAATCAACTAATATATTAATTCATGAATAGAGTTTCAAGTGAATCCCAAGGAAATCCCTAATAAAGTAATTAGCTCCTAGTCATAGTCACGCTAAGAACTAATACAATATCCATACATGAACTGAAATAAACAAAGCAAAAAGAAAGAAAATAAAAATACTCAAGAACAAGTCTCCAAACCTTCTAGCATCCAAGGATTGTGTTGTGGAATATTTACAAGATGGAATGGAATGGTGGATGGAGAATGGGATGGGTGATGGATGAATTCTTCTAATGATGTAGAGACTATTTATAGCCCAAGAATCCTTTAGGTAAAGGGTTAGGGATTATGTAGGTAGGAAAGGTTATGGAATCCTTTTAAGTAAAGGATTTAGGAAAAGTTATGGAATCCTTTAGGTAAAGGGTTTAAGGAATATTTAGGTAGGAAAAGTTATCCCTTTTGGACTCTGAAAACGTGTCAAATTCGGCCCAAAACTCAGAATCCCGCGTCGCCAGCGCCTGCAATCGGGCGCCACGGCGCTGAAAATCGAAGAGCTTTGACGACTTCAGATGGTCGCCAGCGCCATGGACGGCATTCTTCCGGATTTTTCGTTTCTTCGTCCTTTGTTCGTCCGGTCTTCGTCTGATTTCTTCTATATTTCCCGGAACTTCTTAGGCTTCATTTCTTGGCCCTTTTAGTGTGCAATTTCATCTCATTTATGCTCATTTTATCTCCTTTTTGTCATTTCTCCATTTCTGAACGTTGTGACACAAAAGAAAGGAAAACAACCCTAATACTATACTAAACATAAATGAAATGAGTAAAATACTAACTAAAAATGACTCAAAAGGTGTATATAAAATACACCGATCACGTCTCCACCATGAGAATTGCGCAGGAAAGAATAGTCTTCATCATCATGCTCGTCCTCTACTGGAAGGGGGTATTTGTAATCCAAATGCTTTAACAAGCCCTTGATGCCTCTCCATATCTTCACGAGAAGTTTTCTCTTCTTTTCCTTTTTAAAGTTCGTGTAGAGGGTACCATGATCCTTGGCCAAGTCCTTGTACGCCGTCTCCAGAGTACCAACTGATATATGGAGGCTTTATGCGCCTCATGATATTATTTTATCTCCTCTCAGGTGAAGTAGTCGGTAGAGACACCCGAAGTACTACCCTTAGTAGAAGGCCAAGGAAGTTCAGCAACCAAATCGCGAATCTCCTGCAATTGATAACCCATGGCATCAAATAGCCCATGTGGTTGCGACTGCGACTGAGACCCATCATCATCCCAGCTCATGTTTAAGTCCACCTTCTTCTTTTTGCTCTTCAGCAAGGTACCTTCAACTGACACTTTCAGTGAAGACCTCATCAGGATCAATCGAGTCATCCCCTATCTTATCTGGCACATCCGCCCTCCAGCACAACTCATTAATCAGGGAAGGAAATATCAGACTTGAGCCTCCCTCAATCAAATAATCTATCCACTCTCATATGATATGATGGCCCACATTTATAGGGACATCATCCAATATGCAAGCTGCTATAAAAGCGTAAATGTACGCGCAATCAGATTTCTTACTTGAGGGATGCACCCTGCTATTGATGATGCTCTGCCACCTCTTGGCCTTAGTAGTGTAGTACTTGTTTGTAATTTTAGATTTCTTATTGGCCCAAGTGATCTTCCCTCTATGCTCCTCAGCCACCAGTCATATCTATGCTCTTGTATTTCAACAATTTCTTGTCTCTCAAATTTGCATAGTAATGGTTCTGGAAATCTCTGGACATGAACCTAACTGTATCATAGTCAGCTGATGGCTCCTCATCGATGAGTCCATAAGTCCACACAAGGTTGTCCATTGGATTATGATCTGTTTCTCCGAATACATGCATTTATCAAATTCTATGTTAGTTTATTGATAGAGTCATACTTATCATGCTATTACATGACTAACGAGACAAATAATCAAATTAAAATTGACTCGAGTTAACCGGTGCAAAGCTACTGTTACCAATTTTGTTTTATTTTTGCTTCGCGGAATGAGTGTCGCTAGAGCAAGTCCGCTCCAGCGAGGAAAGCGTCCACTTCAACGGAAGTATCTGTGTCCTTGTATATTCCTTTGGAAAAGATATTTTATGCCACAACAACTTATCCGTCGAAGCGAGATCATCGTCCCAGACCAACCCAGCCGAAAAATTCAGTGATTTCACCTCGATTTGGCCAAAAAACACCTCCCCTTATTCCTTATATGAGCATGTATTGTGTATAGGCTCCTTTTATACTATTATTTCACCCGATCTATGGATCTAGCATCATCACCACCACTACCCCAATTTTTTTATGATTTTATGAAATTTCTCAACCCATGAGCATGTATCTACCCTATTTTTTTATGCAAGTTGTGAGTAAGTATAAGTGTATTTTGACTTACCAAATAATGATGCTTGAGTGATGATGTTGATTAGAAAGGGTGTACTAGTTCCTTAGTTTCTACCTCATTTGAAGAATCATCTCTGGTGGGTTGGGTAGGTGAATCAGTGTGTGTGGGAGGGAAATGTTTGTGAGAAAATGACAATGAAATCATGTGGGTAGGAGTTGCTGAGAGGTGTTTTTACAGAGTAGTCGTGAGGGAGGGGGGGAGTTTGAGAGTAGTTTTGGAAGATTAAGAGTTTGAGAGTAGTTTTGGAAGATTAAGAGTTTGAGAAAGTGTGGGAGAAGGGGGTGGGGGGATAAATTTTGTGGGTTTTCAAAATCTGCTTCAGCGAGCCTTATCCTCTCCAGTGCATCCGCTGGAGCAGGTTTTCAAATTGTCCCTGCGAGATCTGCCCTTTCTCTTAGTTATTTGCTTCGGCGATATAGGTTGTACGGGTGCACTCCTATGCATGATTCATCCACCATAATGTGGTTTCCTGATTTTAACTTACAGCGTGTGTGATATTTTCAAAAATAAGTTGTCTCATGATGAATAATTGTTCCCCCTATTATGAATGGTAACCTACATTTCGGGCCTTATATAACTCTTGCTAAGCATCAGGACACACAATTATTTTATACTGTGTATTCTTTGTCCGAGATTAATAAATGAGCCTATATGGACATATGATGTTACGAAGTCAATAGTACCAATAATAAATGACGTGGTGTGATGTACGATAGTGTAACAAATGGCATGACATTATACAATGAGTATGTAAAGTCAAATTCTCCAAATGAGTAGTTCATTCCATAAGATCATGATTATAGTAAGATGTTCCATCGACTAGTTTAGGTTGTTCACAGTCAAAATTATGTTGACTCATGACTGTGATGTGGAGTCCTAGTGGTATTGTGTGACATTATTTTAGTCGTCGTTGTGTGAAATTGATAAGAATCTCTTATGGGACCAGGTCCCGAGTCCTTTTTATTGTATATACCTGTCACGACCCGGCCTCGGGCCCGCGACTGGTACCTTACCCCGGGAACCCTAGTGATAACACATCAGAGAAAAACCAGCGGAAATAAAATCATAGACATGAAACAAGATATGAAACAAGAATCAGGCTAACCAAAACGGTTACCTTTCTGCATATATATAAAAACTTGAACAGTTACATCCTTTACAAACTCGCCACAACAAGATTTGCTGCACTCTAAGAGTTTTTATAACAACTATGACGGGACAGGGCTCCGTCATACCCCTAAATGTACAAGTACCTACAATGACAGGGGACTATACCAAAAGATAAGCCTCCGGAGAAACGGAACTTCCCAATATGCAGAACCGTGATCCTAAGAGCGAGGATCAACAACTGGTGTACCTCTACCTGCGGCATGAACGCGGCACGAAGGAGGTCGATCTAACAATTGCAAGTATATGAAATTGAAAGTACTGTAATGAAATCATGGCAGCCTATAAAAACATGAGACATGCACGACAACCAAAATACAGTATACTGATCGGTGTATTTTATATACACTTTTTGAGTCGTTTTTAGTTAGTCTTTTGTCCTTTTTTGTACAAATAAGTGTCGTATTAGGATATATTTTCTTTCTTTCGAGTCAAAGTGGTTAAAATGGCCAAATGGTGGAAAAGGATCTAAAAGAGGGCAAAAGTGGAGGTTCCAGAGCTGAAAAGACGAGAAAGTGGCGAAGCAGGCGAGCACGGACGGTAGCGCGCCATCGCAGATAGGTTGGGTCGCGGCGCTAATATCGTAAAGTCGCAGAGTTGCAGGCCATGCGCCTGCATAAAGATAGGCGGTAGCGGCGCCAAATCATCCGGTATCAGAGACTTCGGCCGCGCCGATAAGCGGCCGCGACACCGACGCGGGAAAATCAGGTTTAATGATGATTTTCTGGGCCAGGCCTGAAGGGAAAAGTTAGAGGCGGTTTTGAGCCTATAAAAGGAGAACCCTAGGCAGTTCTAAAGAGTTCCCTTTCTTGCACAACACAAGGATTCTTGGATTGAAGATTGGAGACCTTAACTTAGTAATTTTCTTTTCTTTTCTTTCCTTTATTTCAGTTTTTATGATGAACCTTGAATTAGTTCTTGTCATGTCAATGGCTAGGAACTAATTCCTTTATAGGGTTTTCCATGTTAAATCACTAAAAACTTATGTTATGAATTGATGCATGTTATGGTTATTCTTCTTCTTGTTGAGATTTATCCAATAATTGCTTTGAATGCTTGGTAATTAATTGATCACCAATTATCATTATTTATATGATTTCTAATCAAACTTCGAAAGGAGGAGGTTGTGAATATGCTGTAATTTGGGTAGACATATTTTGGATTAGGGATGAAAATACCTCAATTACTTATGTAGCGTTAATGAGAGGCTTAACAACCCTAATTTTACGCATGGCGCGTGACGGTTAACTAGATTTTTGGTCTTAATCCTCCTATAGAGTCATCCTTATCACCGAAAGGTAGAAAGGAGCAATACTGGGGTTGAGTGTTTATATAGCCTTAACGGGAGTATAAAACGATTTAGTAAACCTTCTAGTTCCAAGGGAAGAAAACCATAATTCATTGCATTAATAAGTAATATAAGCGGATAGTTGAGGAGACGTGGAAGCCCTATTCTCATCACTACTGAAGTAAACATATAGTTAATTAGCTTTTATAATTGTTAGTTATAAACAACAAAAATCAATATCGGTTACCAAATAGATACCAAAAGATAGATAATTGGTACTTGAACACTAATCCTTGTGGACGATATTCGGTCTTACCAAGACTATATTACTTGTCACGATAACGTGCACTTGCGTTAAAGTGTGTGCATATTTTCGCGCATCAAGTTTTTGGCGCCGTTGCCGGGGATTAGGCATAGTTCAATATCAAGTTATCTATTTTTAATTTCTAATTTGGTTTTTAAATTTTTTATTTATTTTTATTTTTACGTTTTTTTTGTTATTTTCGGTAAAAATCAAGGTGTCATGATCTGTTTGTCTGTTTTTGATCTGTTTCAGGAAATCAGTTTATGCGAAGGAGAAGAGGAGCAGACACTTTTGTTCCCTTCAATCCAGAGATTCAGAAGACCTGTAAACTGAACAGAAAGAACCAGCGGATTGCAGCCTTAGTTGAGATGGACGGTATCCAGAACAATAATATGATGAGAGATGGGTTAGGTGAAAATCAACCTAACCCAGGAATGCCTCGACAAGTACCTGTGGATGTCGAGGAAAGAGTTCAAGTCCAGGCAGAAAGAAGCTTGGGAGACTACGTGCTACCGAGGGTGAATGGAGCACAGACATGTATTAGGCTCCCTGCAATAGGAGCAAACAACTTTGAGATAAACCGCGATTCTCGAGCACGGTGCGTAACACGCGCAATTTGGAGGACTGCCATCAGAGGATCCACATATGCACATAGCTAATTTCTTGGAGCTATGTGCAACTTTCAGATATAACGGCGTTACTGATGATGCCGTCAGATTGAGGCTCTTTCCCTTCTCACTCAGGGATAGAGCAAAAGTATGGTTAAATTCCCTGCCAGCTGATTCGATTTTTACATGGCAAGAGCTGGCACAAAAATTTCTAGCCAAATTCTTTCCCCCATGCAAAGCAGCAAAATTGAGAGGGGAGTTGAATAACTTCTACCAAGTAGATGGAGAGTCCTTGTACGAACCGTGGGAAAGGTTCAAAGATTTGCAGAGAAAATGTCCACACCATTGCATTGAGTTGTGGAACTTGTTCCACATCTTCTATAACTGCTCAATGAACAACCAGAACCATTATAGATGCAGCAGCAGATGGGACATTCATGAGGAAAACAGCCCACGACGCTCACGAATTATTAGAAGATATGGCCACCAACAACCATGTCACAGAAGAGAGATCAATGAATGGGAGGAGAACAGTAGGAGTCCACGAAATAGATGTCATTGCTGCCTTGAATGCCCAAGTGGCCTTGTTGACCAACAAAGCAACAACATACAAGATCGATGAATGCAGTGCATATGCCTATAAGCTGTGAATTATGTGGTTGCACTCATAGATTCGATAGGTGTCATTCAGCTGATCCTAATAATATGTCAATTGAGCAGGCAGAGTGCCGTAGTGGTAATTATCGAGGCCACGTAACAACCCATACTCCAACACATATAATCCAGTGGAGGAATCACCCAAATTTCTCATGGAGAGGAGACCGAGCGATAGAATCAATATAGGGCGATGCAAACCAGCAGAACCAAAATCAGCAGCCCTTTACTCAGACCTCACCTTCCCAACAGTTTAATACACCTGTCCAGCCAGAAAAGCCAGATGAGCTGAGATCAGCTTTGTTGGCACTCACCAACGCCCAGACCCAGTTCGTGACAGAAGCTAGATCCTCGTTCAGGAACTTGGAAACACAAGTGGGTCAGCTAGTAAAGCAAGCAAACAGCAGGCCACAGGGTACACTGTCAAGAAACACAGAGGTGAATCCGAGGGAGCAATGTCAGGCAGTACAGTTGAGAAGTGGAAAACAGTTGGAGCAGCAGTCGCCTCAGCCAGTAGTTGAGCAAAGGACAGAGATAGAAAAAGAGAAGGTAGTAGAATCTCGCCCAGTAGTAGAGAAAACTCCAGAGAAGGAGTACACAGAGAAGATCCCATTCCCACAGAGATTGCAGCGGAGGGCAGTTGATAAAAAATTCTCTAAATTCTTGGAGACATTCAGAAAACTGCATATCAACATACCTTTTATAGAAGCGTTGGAGCAGATGCCCTCCTATTTCAAATTCATGAAGGAGATCTTGGGGAAGAAGAAGAAACTGGCTGAGTACGAGATAGTAGCACTAACGGAGGAGTGTAGTGCTATCCTGCAGAAGAAGTTGCCCCATAAACTAAAAGACCCAGGGAGCTTTACACTACCTTGCACAGTTGGCAGAGTGACATGCAACAGGGCTCTGTGCGATTTAGGAGCAAGTATAAATCTGATGTCTTTATCGGTATTTAAACGATTGGAGTTGGGTGAGGCAAAACCAACCACAGTGAGCCTACAACTAGCCGATAGGACAGTGGTTCATCCAAGAGGAAAGATTGAGGACGTGATTGTTAAAGTAGGAATTTTTTTTTTCCTGCGGACTTCCTCATTCTTGACATGGAAGAGGATGCAGAAATCCCTATCATATTGGGGAGACCATTCCTAGCAACAGGGAGAGCCTTGATCGATGTAGAAAGAGGAGAGCTGACACTGAGGGTGGAGAAGGAAGAAATGGTGTTTAAAGTATTTAAACACATCATTGAGCCACCAACCATGAGCAGGTGCTTTGCAATCAGCACCATCAAACCTCCATGTGAGCCCGTACAAGTCAAACCAAGGGAGATGAGCCCACGAAAGCAGGTATGGATTGCCGAACCTCTACAAAAGCAGGTATGTGTTCCTGAACTTTCTCTTAACGATAATGCTAAGAGGAGAAGAAGAAAAAAAAAACGAAAAATGTGGAGAAAATAGATTAGTTGTGGGGTTAATCCACCCCACACTTATTGAGTTAAGGAACTAGCGTCCGGCTAAAAGACGTTAAAGACAGCGCTACTTGGGAGGCAACCCAAGGTATTTTAATTTATTTTACGTTAATCTAGTAGTTTTTATTAAGAACGGTCTCACGGAGGTAGTGTTTATGTTGTGATTGACAGGTATAAGCCAATAAATTGAAGGGCGAAAAACTGAAGAACAGTAGGGATTTCCAGAAAAATGGGTAAGCGTCGCGGCGTTGGGAAGCGTAGCGGCGCCAAAGTAGCGGCGCCAAAAACCGTAAAATTGCCAAGTCTAGCCGCGCTACCAGAATGCGCGCAGAATTCCCGGAACAAGAAATTCCCAAGATGCTGACATTGGCGCCACGGCGCCAAATACAGTCGCGCGCAGGTTTAAATCCACAAAAACATGTACAAAATCGGCCAAGAGGCCACATGGCACCACATTTCGGCCAAGGCCACCTAAGGGGGTGACACGTGTCGCCCTCCTACTCGTCCAAAATATTTCATCTCCCGAAAATATCCAAAATATCGAAAACAAAGTGGGCCTCACAAAATCGTAAATTTTCCCCGTGGGCCCCACGTGACCAAATCCGGAAATAAAATTCCATAATTCTATTATATTCCCAGAAGTCCGAATACCAAATCTGGGAATCTAATTCCCATTAACGAACCTTTTTCCTTCACAAATCCGAAAAAATTTCCTTCGGAAAATCAAATCTTTCTTCCTTTCAAATCTTAATGTCGTATTTTCGAATGTACGTCCTCACATACATACCCTGGAACTACGGGGCGTAACAATACCAATTATCATTTGTCCCCATTCAAGGACGAACGTATGTTTAATTTACATTTGATGTAATGACCCATTCGGTCGTTATGAACCTTCCGTCTAAATTTATGTTACATCTCTCACTGATGACCTTTACTTGTAGAATTTGTGAGTCAAGTAACTCATATGGTTCGAAAAGAGGATTTATTGAAGTGAAGTGTTGAGAGGGCATTATTCGCTCCGATGAAATTGTGTCCGCACCGGCGAACGAGTGAAGTTCGCTCATATGAAACCATTTTCCGCTAACTGTCAAAGTGAGGTGGACCTTAACAATGTCTAATATTAGATAGGAACCCAAAAAAGAATCATTGAGCTGCATAGTAAAAGATTCTGGGTTAGTAAAAGAGAAAAGCCAACACTTATATTTCGCTAATTCTGCTAACTAAAATTAGGTAATAAAAAGAACATGAATATTGACACACTCGAGCTATATAACAATTCGTCCATTAACGTACCATTTTATTCTCTTAGTTTGTGTATTAAGCAAAAATGTTACTCTCTTAGTTCATTTTATGTGACATTGTCTTGTTACTCGTTTATTTGAAATATTACACATTTTTATATTTATACATAATTTAGCTATAGACTTCTCATTTTTCTTTTATAAAAATGAAAGCCTAACATACTTTTTAATTGCAGAATCATGTTGGAATTATGATAGTACCCCATAACTGAATGGGAGAAAGAGAAGACCTTCTACTACATTTATAGTCATGGCTCTTGTTAGCTTCATCTGAAGGTGAATCTAACCTTTATATCATTAGACTAAACATGCTAGTACATTTATTATTACTATTGTTTCTATTCAAAGTTTATTAATATAGTCAAATCTCTTTATAGTGGCATCATTTGTCGGGATATTTTTTAGCTATTATAGTGAAATGTTGTTATAGATAGCATATAACATAACATAATATAACATGAGAATCGATTCCACGGAAAATTAAACTTAATCATTATAGTAAATGATGTTATAGAGGATGAATGTTATAGAGAAGTCTGATTATTTTAATACCTTATTATGGACTCAAATGATGATAGACTCAGAATGTGAAAACTAATGTGTTTGATTCCATCTCCACACTAAATAGTTACCCAACGGATCAAGTTGTAAAAATTAAGCAGATAAATTACAATGGTCTTGGAGATGTTAGAGTGGACGAGATGGTTGAAAATGTACGACATGAAAAGAAGAAACAAAGAAAACAGAAGCGAACTATAATGAACGAAAAACAAATATCACTTATTGAGAAGACCATTATGGATGAGCCTAATATACAACAAAATAAAACTTTATTTGAATATTGGGCTGAAGAGTTAAGTGTTTATGTAATACCTAATATCTAAGGTATTACATGAACAATTAACTCTTCCGCCCAATATTCTAATAAAACTTTATTTCGGTGCATATCAGGTTCATCCACAAGTGCCTTCTCAATAAGTGATATACTTTTTGTTCATTACAGTTCGCTTCTATTTTCTCTGTTTCTTATTTTCATGTTGTGCAGCTTCAACCATTTCGTCCTCTCTAACATCACCAGAACCATTGCAATTATCTGCTCAATTTTACCAACTTGATCTATTGGGTAACTATTTGGCGTGGAGCTGAAAGCATACCCATTAGTTTGCACATTTTGATTCTAACATCATTTGAGTCCATAATAATGAATTAAAATAATCATGTCGTCCCCACCTTGAGAATTGCATAGGAAATAATAGTCTTCATCGTCATTCTCATCCTCTACTGGAAGGCGGTATTTGTAATCCAAATGCTTTAACAAGCCCTTGATGCCTCTCCACATCTTCACGAAGTTTTCTCTTCTTTTCTTTTTAAAGTTCGTGTAGAGACTATCATGATCCTTGGCCAAGTCCTTGTACGCCGTCTCTAGAGTACCAACTGAGATATGGAGGTTTTATGCGCCTCAAGATATTATTTTATATCCTCTCAGGTGAAGTAGTCGGCAGAGACACCTGAAGTACTACCCTTAGTGGAAGGCCAAGGAAGTTTGGTAACCAAATCGTGAATCTCCTGCAATTGAGAACCCATGGCATCAAATAGCCCATGTGGCTGCGACTGAGACTCATCATCATCCCAGCTCATGTTCAAGTCCACCTTCTTTTTTTTGCTCTTCAGTAAGGTACTTGCTCCTAACACTTTCAGAGGGTGGAAGACCCCCTCAGGATCAATCGAGTCATCCCCTAGCTTATCTGGAACATCCGCCCTCCAGCACATCTCATTAATAATGGAAGGAAATATCAGACTTGAGCCTCCCTCAATCAAATAATCTATCCACACTCGTATGATTTGATGGCCCACATTTATCGGGACATCATCCAGTATGCAAGCTACTATAAAAGTGTAAATGTACGCCCAATCAGATTTCTTACTTGAATGATGCACCCTGCTAGTGATATGCTCAGCCACGTCTTGGCCTTAGTAGTGAAGTACTTGTTTGTAATTTTAGATTTCTTATTGTCCCAAGTGATCTTCCCTCTAAGCTCCTCAGCCACCAGTCATATCTATGCTTTTGTATTTCAACAACTTCTTGTCTCTCAAATTTGCATAGTAACGGTTCTGGCAATCTCTGGACATGAACCTAACTGTATCATAGTCAGCTGCTGGCTCCTCATCGATGAGTCCATAATTCAACACAAGGTTGTCCATTGGATTATGATCTGTTTCTCCGAATACACTTGCATTTATCAAATTCTATGTCAGTTTATTGACAGAGTCATACTTATCATGCTATTACGTGCCTAACGAGCCAAATAATCCAATTAAAATCAACTCAAGTTAACCGGTGCAAAGCTACTATTTTAGTACCAATTTTGTTCTGTTATTGCTTAGCGTAATTAGTATCGCTGGAGCGAGTCCACTCCAGTGAGGAAAACATCCACTTCCGCAGAAGCATATGTGTGCTTGTCTATTGCTTCGCAAAAGATATTTTTTGCTTCAGCAACTTATCCGTTGAAGCGAGGTTGTCGCCCAGACCAACCCAGCCAGAAATTCAGTGATTTCACCTCGATTTGGTCAGAAAATCCCTCCCCTTTACGCTTGCTACACTATGTCCAGGTATCGAGCCGGACAATACTGGAACAGCTTGATTTGCAGCCTTATTGGAGCGGGATAAATAGAGTCGAGGGTGAGCCGCAACTTCTTCTCTAGCACTGGAATTGCTTCTATTTTTTATGTTTTATACTTGTTATTTCTAGACAATTAATGTACTACTATATTCAGACTTGTATTCGTACTTAGAGCTTGTACTCATGACTATCGGATCATCGGAGATTTCCTTCAAATTTTGTATTTATTATAAGACTTGTTAAATTACTTATCCTTTACTTCTTTATCTTTTCGCATTAATTCCGTATTATTAGATATAATGTATGTTGAGTTGCCTATGGGTTAGAGTAGATTTCCTCATGACATAATGGAATTTGAGGTCGCGACAAAGTGGTACCAACTTATCCACCAAATATGCGCAGAAGCGACCAAGGTAGGCAGATGAAGCCTCACATATGCGCAAAGGGTTTTTGCAGAAATGACCCCTTCCAAGTCTCCAAGCCCTCGCATATATGAACCACCTTTCGCTGAAGCGGCTCCGTAGTTGTGACCAAAACATCACAAGGGCGATTACACCATCCACATCCATTTCATAAAATAAAAAATTTCTATCCAACACCCGAAACTCACTCGAGATCTTTTGGATACAAACCAAATATGCTACCTGAGTGTAAAAGGCGGTACAAACTTACTCGTGCACTCAGAAAACCAATCTGATAATGCTAAGATTCATTTTTTTACAAATCACTCGCAAATTTCACAATTAACCAATAAGGACTAACAATACATCCAAACACCTCAGAAAGAGAATTAAAGACTCGACATAGTCAAAAAGGTTTTTCTGAACCTATCAAAATCAATAAAACTCATAAATGGACACATTTACCTAAAAGCCAACTTTTAGTCAAATCTTTTTACTTCAAAACTTCTAATTTAGATTTTTCTTCACGAGACCTTCCAACTCAATTTGGAAAATGTGCCACCCATCACTGTAAGTCACAAATATCAAAGAGGATCTATGGAAAGGGTAATTTGGTCAAGTTAGAGTGTTAAGTTATATACGATCGGACGGATCGTTACAGAAATCTAATGTAGGAGCGTGTGTGTATTGGGTACATATGGCATTTGCATAGCATACATATCACTTGCATTTCTTATCACTTGCGTTTCTTATCACTTATACTTATTGTTGTGAACTTTATGCCATATGTGCTCGATTGATGTTAATGTATAATCTTTATGATTTTTCTTGCGTAAATGGAATAAAGATGGAATCTTTATGGCTTCTTAAGGGTAGAAGATGAAAAGATGGAACTTTGAGGGACTAGACGGCCTAATTAGGCATTGATTGGATCTTAGGGATATACTTGACTTTCTTTTTAGTAAGGATTTGAAATTTTATCATAAATCTATGAAACATCAATGGTTTATGAGGTTGGCGTAGTCGTAGAATCCTATTTAGGGTTAAACACGTTTGAACTATTTAAAACATTACTAAGTACTAAATAAGTAGAGAAGTATCGAAAAGTATCAATTCATGCCAATACTATAGTTAGGGCCAGTCAAGAACAGAAAGATTTCTACAACTTTATTTATTATCATTCTTTCCTGGTGCATTAATTTTCCTTTGTTAAGGTTTGAATATATTTTATCTCTATTTATGTGTTCATTTTATGTGACATTGTCTTGTTACTCGTTTATTTGAAACATTACACATTTTTATAATTATAAATAATTTAGCTATAGACTTCCCATTTTTCTTTTATAAAAATGAAAGCCTAACATACTTTTTTAATTGCATAATCATTTTGGAATTATAATAGTACCCCATAAATGAATGGGAGAAAGAGAAGACTAAACATGCTAGTACAATTATTATTACGATTGTTTCTATGTAATTATATTAATATAGTCAAATCTCTTTATAGCGGCTTCATTTGTCGAGATATATTTTAGTTGTTATAGTGAAATGTTGTTATATATAGAATATAACATAACATAATACAACATGAGAATCGATTTCACGAAAAATTAAAATTGATCATTATAGTAAATGATGTTATAGAGGATGATTGTTATAGAGAGGTCTGATTATTTTAATACCTTATTATGGACTCAAATGATGATAGACTCAGAATGTGGAAACTAATGGGTCTTGCAGATGTTGGATGGGATGTTGTGATAACATCTGAAAATGTTCAGGACAGCATCTTAAGGATGTTGCCTGCGATGTTGTGACAACATTCCTGACAACATATCTGTAACGATTTTGCCTATTATTCCGGCCAAAACAGGTTGTGTTACTGTGAGTAAGAAATGACCTAGGCAAGCTTACAATGATGTTGTGTTTAAAACGTGGTAAAAGAAAGCATCAAATCTTGGAGAAGAAGCATCGTGAAAACCAAGTCCAGAACGTTGAGATTTTTATGGTGAAAGAATCGGTCCAAGAAGCTACCTTCTTTTACTTAACCTCCGCAACCAATCAGTGAGGATTTCAAGGAAAGCTATACACTCTAAATAGAGTGGAGTTTCAGAGTATCGATATCCAGAATTGAACGAGAAGATTTTCCAAAAAAGCTCTCGGATAATTACCTTAGAAACTGGATCAACACATCTAGCCCAAAGTAGTATAACAACATCTAGTCTCACATTACAATTGCTATCTTTATTCTAGATTAAGCTTAATGTTCAAGCGATTGTAATGAAGATGTTGCATTTATCTTTTTAGATCTTTTTAACTTTAGGTTGGAGTCATCTGTGACTTCACTTTTGTTTGTAATTTCTTTTTCGCATTTTTAATCTTGTAAAAGAAATTCATTTGTAAATGTCTATAATTTATACAATTCTTTTGGTCATTGACCATCAAGAGATATATTAATATATACTCTTGAGAATATAAACCTTGTGTCTCTTTACTTTTCCGCTGCATTTACTCTATAAAGGTTTATACTATTTTATCACAATGTTGCCTCAGATGTTGACACAACATTGAAGGCAACATCCAGAGACTGTTTTTGTTGTTCTAGTTGTTTCAAATTTTTATTCTTATGTATTCTTGCTTATTCGTAGTCCCGGGACCCAACAAGCGGTATCAGAGCCAATACTAAGTTATTTTCCAAGATTAAGAATCCTAATCAAGTTCTAAGCCAACTTAACTCTCCAATATTCCCCAAAAACATGTTGGGCCGAGAGTGGGGTGTTGAAACCCTAGCTTGTTTATCAAATTTGTGGAAGTAAAACAAGAAGGGAAGATGGTTACAATCTTGTAGTGGATACGTGTATGTGATTGGAACTTGAAGAAGTGGAGCTAAGAAAAACCTGTGTGCCAAAAATCGGGGGACTGTTTGGATGGTTTTGGGCTAAAACTTAAGGTAAAATTCTTTTTCCTCTTGAAGTAATTGGATATTACATTGATGAACTTGTATTAAGAAGAACGAATAATAAAAAGTGTATGGACAATTTTTGGGAGATGGGCCGATCAGTTTCGGGTATTGGATTTGCTGGTTATAAATGTTGTTATCTTCACCTATTGCATGTTGTAATGAAGGAATATGGTTGTTGATAAGTTGATATGACTTATATAAAAGTGTTGGAACTTGAATTGGATTATAAAGGATTATGGAAAGGGTTATTGTATTGGGGTTGTTGGTCGTATATACTATAAAACTGTTGGATATTATTGTGCAATTTTAGGGACTATTTTGTGGCGTTGGAATGCTGGAAATTTAGCCACTAATTTGCATGTTATAATGTAGTAATTACTAATGAAAGTCCTAAGGAAATAAGGGTGTGGAAAAGTGTTAAAAGACCTCACATTTTACCCTTGTTATTGTTGCATTATAGACTGATTTTAGTGAATTGTTTTATATGGATTGAGACTGTTTTTACGTGAGAAATAGGTGTTTGAATCACCTTGGTTAATTGTTGGTTGTGCCCTTAATTGGTGCCTTGGTTATTGATGAAATTGACCTGCTTGAAAGGTGGAAAAATATGTATATATAGGGGAAGTGCTGCCCAATTTTTTGTAGAAAAGAGGAATCATGACTTGTCATTAACCTACACTAGAAAGCATGAAGTTGATAGAAGTGTTGTTGTCATTATAGGTTGAAGTACTACTTGTGGCGTATTATACTTAGCGTGCGGAATAGCCGAAGAGGTATGTGACTCATCCTATCTTTCTTTGAGCATGAAATTTATAAAATGAGTGTACGGCGGTCATCGTGTTATAAATGAATTCGGATTCATTGTGGTTTATGAAGGAAGTTACTTGATGTCAAAGGTATAAGTGACTTGATTGAAAAAGAATAAGTTACTTGATTTTAATAGTATACTTGACTTGATTTTAAAAGAATAAGTTATTTGGTTTTAAAGGTGTAAGTGCCTTGATTTTAAGAGTGTAAACTTGATTTTTAAAGAGTTAAGTGACTTGATGTTGCAAGGCTAGTGCCTTGGGGTTTTATAAAGAAAAAGATGTACGACGGAAGTACATGGTGCTATTTTGTTCAAGTCCCTAATATTTCATGATATGTACGGTGAATGTACATAGTACTTTTGGGTTCAAGTCCCTAATATTACATGATGTGATTCCTTTTCTAAGAATGAATGTACATAGTACTTTTGGGTTCGAGTCCCTCGTATTACATGACATGATAGTGCCTTGAGTTTTCTAAAATGATAGTTCATTCATTTTATTCTAATGAGAGTCAAACATGATTTAACTTGCATATGTTTGCTCATGATAGCTATTCGTGCAAGTGTTATATTTCCACATCACCGCATCCCTTACTCGAGGGCCGGCAACATTATATAAATAGTCGCGGGTTCGAGTCCCGAGCGGGTTCAATCCCATGATATTATATTATTCCGTGGACTAGCTCTCCATGATGGGGTTCGAGTCCCATGCGGGTTCAAGTCCCATGAACAGGATTGCATAATGATTCTGAGGGCAGGTGTCCCTAACTTTGAAATGGCTTTCATATGTTGAAATGGTATTTTAAATAGGTAAAGTTGACTCTCATTACTCTCATTTTCATAAAGCACATGTATTTTAATTATCATGTCTCCTATTATATTTTGGACTATTATGATCTCATTTACAGTACTTATTGTTTCACATACTTGGTACATCTTTCGTACTGACCCCCTTTCCTCGGGGGGATGCGTTTCATGCCGCAGGTGTAGGTACACAGTTTGGTGATCCTCACTCTTAGGATCTCTACTTGGTTTTTGGGAAAGCTCCATTATTTCGGAGGCTTGTCATTTTGGTACGGATCCCTGTTATTGTAGGCTTATGTACATTCAGGGGTATGGCAGGGCCCTGTCCCGTCATAGTATACTGTCCAAACTCTTAGAGGTCTATATTCATGTGGGTTGGACTTGCGTGAGTTGTATATAGTGTTGGCCAGTTGTACTACTGTATTGTCGGGGTGTTCCCGTTTTTATATAGCGGCAGCCTCATCGACTTGCCTTGTTGCTACATATATAGTCTTTCATATATTATATGTCCTATGTATTATATGAGATGTAAGGGTTTAAGAGGGGGGTGCCCAGGTAGGGCACCAGTCGCGGGCCCAGGGTTCGGGGCGTTACAAAAGTGGTATCAGAGCAGTTAGTCCTCGGAATGTCTATAGACTTGATGAGTTCAATCCTGCCAGCATAAGTTAAAGTAGCTTTCATACATGAGTCAGTGTACCCTGTAATTTTTTTCACAAAAGGGTCATAGTGAACCAGTCTCATCCTTTCTGCGGCAAGGGGAATGCCGAGGTAGCGGAAAGGCATAGCGCCAGTGTCGAAACTAGTAATCTTCTTAATATCAGCAAGGTCGTGGTCTGTAATACCAGTCGTGTACAAGCTGTACTTGAGTGCATTGGAACTGAGGCCCGAGCAATTCTGGAAATCACGAAGGCAATCCATGAAGATCCAGACGGAAGTAGTGTCCCCTTTTGACATAAGTAGCAGATCATCGGCGAAAGCAAGGTGGGTGATCTTTAAGGACATCCAAAGCCGTCACCAACCGTGAAGCAATTATGGTTGATCTGTTTGAGAAGCTTTCTGGAAGTGAAGAACTCTTTAACTGCTTCGCAGAACTCCATGCCAACGATATTACAAGCTTTCTTGAAGAAACCCGAAGAGTAGCCATCCGGTTCAGGGGCTTTGTCATCCCCAATACTGAAAAAATTCCCTTTAATCTCCGCATCCGTGACATTTCTAACGAGGTCATCCGATGTTCATCGAAGAGGCAATTGCCCGAACATATGACACCAACATCAATAGGCTCGCAAGCGTCCCTAGTTCCAAGTAACCCTTTATAATAATTAATGAATTTTACCGCAACTTGGTCACTGGAGTTCGTAAGAGAATCATCACTCTTGGTAGTGGCAGCAATAAAGTTCCTTTTGGAGTTACGTTTGACCATACCGTGGATGAACTTAGTGCATCTATCACTGTGCTTGAGATGCTCACACTTGGCAAGCTACCTAAGGAAACTCATTTCCGCATCAATAAGAACCATGGACTTGCTTCTTAGCTCAGAAACCCGCGTGTGTAAGTCGTCACGCTGCGGGTTGCTCAAGGCATCCTATTGAGCAATATCCAGCTCCTCCTTTTCCCTTTGACCCGCGTCGAGATATGAGAGAAGTTTTTCTCATTGAGCTGCTTCAAAGGACCTTTTAGGTAAAGTAACTTCCGGGAAAACCTGAATTGAGCATTGCCATCGATAATTTGCTCCCAAACGTCTGTCACAATCCTACCAAAGTGCTCATGAGTAGCCCACATATTGAAGAACTTGAAAGGTCTATTATGCATCCTTGGACGATCAAAAATAGAGACACTGCACGGCGTATGGTCCGAAAAAGCCCGGACCGACGAAAATCTTGCCATACCAGCCCGCATGTAACCAATGGGTGTTAACGAAGGCCCTATCAAGTTTGCTCAAAGTATTGCTGCGACTGAAAGTGAACTCGCATCCCATCGAAGATAAATGCGTGAGGCTTAGATCTCGGCAACAATCAACAATATCTTTCGTGTCATAGCTGGTGATGGGTGTCATGTTGAAACGCTCATCCTCCTTCATAACCGTGTTGAAATCCCCAATAACAAGCCACGACATAGTAATGGGGGTCTCGTACTCTCAATTTCCCCCATAATCCCCGTCTATCAATAATCGTGTGTAGCCCGTAAACAAAAGTGACTTGAAGCCTCTT
The DNA here is from genome assembly GCA_029844215.1 of Przewalskia tangutica. Classification (NCBI taxonomy): domain Eukaryota; kingdom Viridiplantae; phylum Streptophyta; class Magnoliopsida; order Solanales; family Solanaceae; genus Przewalskia; species Przewalskia tangutica. The sequence continues at coordinate 31,390,158 of CM056732.1, forward strand.
GGAGAAGATAGCACAAGTGACATCGCAATGAATGGCTTGCGGGTTGATGTCAAGAACTTGCAAGATGACTTTGGCCGGGTTGAATAAAATAAATATCCTCCCTGCCAGATGATTTGTAAAGTTATCCAACACCTCCCAGTTGCGAAATTTAGAAGTCCAAAAATGTTCAAGAGTTGAGTTGTTGAGTTTAGATTCCAGGATACCAAAGATGTCAATGTTGTTTTCATGAACCACAGAGCAAAACTTCTTTTGCTTGGAGGGGAGGCGCAGGCCCCTTATATTCTGAGGCAAAGATCATTTTGATAACGGAGGGGGAATATTCCCCTTCGTGATATCTTCATAAGTAATAATAGAGTCGATGCCACCGTAAGTACCCTTCTTTTTAGTGGGAAGGTTTGTCATTCTGCTCAAGGGTATGGGCAAACTTGTCTACCATTATTAGTCTTAGCTTTTGCCCTCGTCCTCGCGCCCACTTGCCCCTCATCCTTCTTGGTCCCTTCCGAGTTCCGACCTTTCCCAACCTTAGTCGAAGGGCCGAAAGGTTGAGCTTCCAAATCTGTCCGACCCTTGCCATCTTCGGTCTGTGTCCCCGCAAGCTGGCCACCAATATCCTCAACCATTGAACTACCCGCATTGTCCGCGGGTTGTCCTATACCGTCAGTGTCGATGGCGATCTGTGCGGCGGTTTGTATCCATGGTGGCCCCCAATTCTGAATGAAATCCCTCCATCAATCCCCCTTCTATCCTAGGGTTAGTCCGACCTTTACCAACCTCAGTTTGGGACCTCGAAGGCTGGCCACCATGAGTATAAGGGACGAGAGTCGGGGGATGCGTGGGCTGATCATCTTGGATACACACGGGAGAGGTCAAATAGGTGTGCACCCCTTGACCTTCATTATACCATTGCTAGGCTCTCGTAAGTGGACCAGTACTAGGCACGGTTTGTGACCCCCTGCTAGTTTTCGCATTCCCTCTTCTCTTAACTATCGTGAACCCATCCTCCATCACTGTCTGATTCCCCTTAGTCAGTCCTCCCTTGTGTTCATCTGAAGTAGTAGATAGAACATGGTTTTGCTCAAGGACTGCCTCAATTGTTGATCTAGCTTTGGCATCGATTGCATTTTGCACCAATATGTTACCGTGCATATCCACAAGCTTCCTCAAAATTGCGGATTGTTTAACAACTGGGTTCATGCTGCCCGGGTCATTAACATTGGTAAATTGTGCCTTTACGCCCTTCACACCCTTACCCCCATTGGTTTGTGGTCCCGACGGTTGGTCATTCTCATCAATAGAAGTCCCCTTAGCGTTATTCATGGAATGAGTCTCCATGGTTTGGCTTGAATGATGTCGTGACTCGTCCTTGCTTCCTTCCGACTCCGGGGTACCCCCATGGTCTCCCGTGGCCAAGTTTCGACCTTTGTCAATCCCGGTTTGTATCCCCCGAGGCTGACCACCTGAATCCGCTACCGCACCCATACTCCTACCCAATCCAACCTCGTTTTGAGACGCGTGTTGAGTCTCCATTATGTGTGTCTCGTGATCACTCACTATAAGTACCCTTGTGACCTCTAGTGTCTCCCATAATAGAGTACCTACCTTTGTCAACTCCGATTTGTGTCCCCGCAGGCTTACCACCCGAATCTGCAACCGCTCCCAAACTCCTATCAAAGCCAACATCGCTAAGGGTTGCGGGTTGGCTCTCCATAATGTGTGCCTCTCCACGTCTCCCCTTAGTATCCACGGTGCCCTTAGGGTCTCCCGAAATAGAGTTCCGACCTTTGCCAGCCTTGGTTTGTGCCCCAATAGGCTGACCTCCCTCACCTGTCAAGTCCAAGTTCCGACCTATGCCATCCACGATTTGTGACCCCGATGGATGGCCTCCTCTTTGTACCTCTTCCATGTTCCGACCTGCGCCAGCCCCAATCTGTGTCCCCGAAGATTGGCCCCCACTCTTGCTTCCATCATTACTCCCGCCTGAACCCGTAGGGGCAACCGCCCTCACGGGTGTGTCCAAGTAGGTATGAACCCCTTTTGCCTTGGCAATGAGGGTTTGTGTCTCGCCTTGCCTTTGCACCCACCTATTAGTGTCGGCATGGTTCTTTTTACCGTTCATAATGGAGTGTCCAATCATATGGCATTGCTCACAATAGTCCGGAAGCTTTTCATAAACAAGCTTTTGGTCAATGATTGTGCCGTCCCAAAGCTTGAGTTCAATAGCATCAAGTGTACCGTTGGAGAGATTTATTTTAACTAGAGCCCGTGCATAAGAGAGAAAGTCTTTTTCACTAGTGAGCTTGTTGATGCGCGAAAAGATGCACACACTTTAACGCAAGTGCACGTTATCGTGACAAGTAATATAGTCCTGGTAAGACCGAATATCGTCCACAAGGATTAGGGTTCAAGTATCAGCTCATCTTTTGGTATCTATTTGGCGATTGATATTTGGATTTGTTGTTTATAACTAAGAATTATAAAGACTAATTTAACTAATGAGTTTACTTCAGATGTGATGGGAATAGGGCTTCCATGTCTCTTCAACTATCCGCTTATGTTATTTATTAATGCAATGAATTATGGTCTTCTGGAGAAAGCGGGTTTCTGAAATCGTTTTATATTCCCGTTAAGGATATATAAACACTCAACCCCAGTATTGCACCTTACCTACCTTTCGGTGATAAGGATAACTCTATAGGAGGATTAAGAACAAAAACCTAGTTAACCGTCACGCACCATGTGCAAAATTAGGGTTTTTAAGCCTCTCATTAACGCTACATAAATAATTGAGGTATTTTCATCCCCAATCCAAGAATGGCTACCCAACTTACAGCATATTCACAATCTCTCCTTTCGAAGTAAATTAGAAATCATATAGTGATAATTAGTTGTCAATTAATTACCAAGCATTCAACGCAATTATTGGATAAATCTCTCAAAGAAGAATAATAACCATAAACATGCATTAATTCATAACATAAGTTTCTAGAGAATTAACATGGAAAGCCCTATAAGAGAATTAGTTCCTAGCCATTGACATGACAAGAACTAATTCAAAAGTCATCATACAAAAATTGAAATAAAGAAAAGAAAAAGGAAAAGAAAGTACTAAATTATGGTCTCGATCTCCAAGCAAGAATCTTGACTTGTGCAAGAAGGGAACCCTTAAAATCTGCCTAGGGTTCTCCTTTTATAGTGAAAACCGCCTTAACTTTTCCTGCGGGCGACCGGAAAATCGTCAAAACCCTGATTTTTCCGCGTCGGCGCCGCGACTGCATTCTGCGGCCGGAACTTCGTGATACTTGGGTGAATTAGCGCGCGACCACGATTCTCTGTTATGCGAGGCGCGCGCGGCAACTCGTAGCCTCTCTGAACATTGGGCGCCGCGGCCCTGCACCTGTTGACATGAGGCGCCGCGGCGCTGGGTCTTCTGCAGCCTCTCTGGACATTGGGCGCCGCGGCGCTGGTCTGGGTTTCAGCCTCGTTCGCCAATTTCTCTGTTTTTAGCTCTGGAACCTCCTCTTTTGCCCTCTTTTGGCTCCATTTCCGCCATTTGGCCATTTTAACCACTTTGACTCAAAAGAAAGGAAAACTATCCTAATACGACACTTATTTGTACAAAAAAGGACAAAAGACTAACTAAAAATGACTCGAAAAGTGTATATAAAATACACCGATCACTTGTCGGTCCCAATAGGCTCTCCAATACGGGACAAGATACGACTCAAAGCGTTAACGTTCCAAAGTTCCAACGGGAGAGACGGGAGCCTTACCCATATTGGAATGGTACATATAATATGCTTGTCAAAGGTGAAGCAATGAGGTATATCTTTCAGCAGTAGAGGAGTGCTAAAAACAATGTATGCCCCATTGGCCATGACCTTCTCTTTGTCAATATCAGTATTAAATTTGAATACGATCCAACCCGAAGCGTGGACATTAAATCGGTATACAACTCCCCATGAGCGACATAGCTTCCTTAATGCCAAGCTCCCCGGGTAAGACCCCACAAAATAACCAATCAAAAGGTGTCCCACAGTCTCCGTAAGATCATCCAAATCCCCCCTAGGTAAGTCGAGAGGCCCCACATTTCGGGAATCAACAACAAAATGCAAACGTTAAGCATTCGAAACATCATTGTTTCCTTTGACTATTGATGCATAAGTCTTCTTGTTGTTCAGGCTCAGGTGATCCGTCTTGTTATTTCCATCCGTGACATTCCATGCGACCGGTTCACAATTGTTGTCACTCGAAGTCGAAGCATTGTCTTGAGAGCCGAGGGTACAAGAGGAGGGAATGAAGTACGAAGTTCCCTCATTGGTAGATAACTCATCATTTCCCGCGTGAGCGTCCCCCACTTGAAGACCATTGCTCACAAGCCCGGGTGTGGTGGGTTCGTGAGCATTCGGGGTTTACTCGATGCTGTTGTTGATTTCAATAGAAGCTTGCCCCATCCGGATGGGCAGTGGCCTGAAGTTCTTATGAGTCCGCTTCTTTTTCGCCATCCTCAAAGTTACCAAATACGATTACAAGCAAGAGATGAATAAATTGAGAAATGTGTTAATTAAAATCCGGACAGGCCCGGTTTATGAATTACAACGCTTCTACTAATTATACAAACACTTGCCTATTTCAATATATAAACTAGAAAAGACCGTAAATGAATGTAGTCCGGACAGGCCCGGAGTTTAAAATACAAGGCTTTCTAATTTATACAAGGTTTATCTAATGCGTTAGTAAACATTCATTCATACATTCATTCATACAATATGTCGTAATCCTAATATTTGCCTATCGATACTCTTAGGTTTGCCTAGTGAATATAGATAGTAAAATACTAAATTAAGAAATGAAATGTAATCAACCAAGGATTTAGGAATACCTCGTTGTCGCGTGCCTCGTTGGTTCGAACGGTTTTACCCGTGAACAGATAAGGACGTTGAGCTACTGTGTGTGTGTAGCTATCCTTTTTCCTTTGCCTCACACTTAGGCAAATAACTTGCAAGATCACTTAGAACCTGTCTTACCCCTCCAATAATCTCCAGTCGCGTGCCTCGTTGGTTCGAACGACGAATAAAAAACAAAAAGGTAGGTATTCCGGGGCAACCCGAATATTCCTTTGACAGGGCCACGGAGGTAAATCTTTGCCTGCTAGGCAAGAGGATAGCAAGTTACAAATTATGTCTCGGGCAAAGAGTTATGCTTTCATTTCTTTGTTGAGATTGAAATCAAGTGAAAAGGTTAGGTATAATGCACGCAGTCTAAGTCAAGAAAAGGACTTCCTTACTTTTCATTCATAGTAGTCTTAATGACTAGTAGTTTGAAGCCTTAAGAAAGCGGGTTTTTTTCGGTTCTGTGAACACTCTAAGGACGTTGATTTACTGCGTGGTGTAGCAGTCCTTTTGTTGACCCGCTTCGACCCTAACAACTCTATGAAGAGATAGAAATATACAGGCGACACAACCAGACATGCTTGGCTAAAAAAATACAGTCAATAACCAGACAGGCCTGGATTACAAAATTACAATCGCCTAATGAAGCAAAAGATTAAAGCAAAGCAAGGGCACTTCAAAATACTTGAACCGAACAGTTGTCCACTCCATGAACCTGCAAGATCAGAAAAGGGTACGACAGACCCAGGCGTATAGGACAATAAATTTTATTTATATATATATGTGTGTAAAAGGAATATTATATAATATATATGAGTAAACTAATACAAATATATAAATATAAATTCGAGAAATATATAATATATATATATATATATATATATATATATATATATATATAAAGGAACTTAATATATATGTATATATATAGATTAAATATATATATTGTTATATAAAAAGTGGGGCCAAAAGGAAATAACAGAAAAGGAGGGGAAACGGCTTTGAACGTAAAAGTCGTGAGCACGATGGCCAAGACCGAAGGTCAAATCACGCAGAAAAGTAATACCGATTGTCCTCGCAGCAGACCTCGGACAGACGAAGCGTGTACGATACGAAGGCAAAATTCAAACGCAAACAGAAAGAAACAAAAAGTAAGAGAGAGAGAGAGGAACCAAACAAATCGAATAGCAAGTTAAAAGACAACAACGAAGAACATAATGAAGATCAGTAAGAACACGAAGAACATGTATGAACAAAAACAGTATGCATGTGATAGAAACCGAGGATCACGAGAAGTCGACCTGCATGTAAGCCTAGCACTGCTGATGTACAGTGAACCAGGTGAGGAAATTGAAGAAGACGAACTGAGGAAGACGAGAGAAAACAGAGAGGTGCGAGAACCTTCCAATTTTCTGATTAGCCACAAATCAAAACAAATGCAAGTATTTATACTGTGAGTCATTTGCACCAAATGCCCTTATGAAACTAAACTTAGGCTAGGCTAGAAATATAAAGGCTGAAAGCTGAAAACAACAAAACAAAGACAACAACAAAGTGTATATCACTTGTGTATATCTACGGTATCTCCAACACGCCCCCTCAAGCTAGGATCAAAAAACAGATTTTTGAGTCCTAGCTTGGACAATAGATAGTCATGCCGACCCTGAGTAAGTCCCTTTGTGAGCGCATCTGCTGGCTGCTCCGCTGTGGGCAAATAAGCAGTACAAATCAGCCCCTGTTGGATTTTCTCTCGGATGAAATGGCAGTCAATATCAATATGTTTGGTTCGCTCATGGAAGACCGGATTGGCTGCAATCTGCAGGGCAGATTTACTGTCGCTGTACACTGGTATGGAAGGCTGAAGATAGACAGATAATTCAGCAAATAAACCTGTAAGCCACACCACCTCCGCAACTGCTGCTGCTAGACTCCTATACTCAGCCTCAGCTGAGCTTCTGGACACAGTAGGTTGCTTCTTCGACTTCCACGAAACGAGGGATGAACCAAAGAATACTAAATAGCCTGTAATGGACCTCCTTGTATTAAGACAGGAGGCCCGATCAAGATCACAATAATTTGTGATCTTGGTTGTCTCTCTGCGTGAGAAAAATCCCCAGACACAGTGCTTGTTTCGTGCACTGACTACGATATCTTTGCCATAAGATGAGATGTTTTTGGACTCTGAAGAAACTGACTCAGGCACTGGACAGTAAAGGATATGTCAGGCCTAGTATTTGTCAAGTATAAGAGCCTCCCAATAAGCCTTTGATAGCTAGCTGGATCTGCTAGTAATGTATCTTTATTATGAGATGTGCCAGTGCCAGCAGGTGCAGGAACCCATTGATCATAAACTGCAGATGTCAACTGGGCATTAAGCTCTATAGGAGTTTTTGCTGGTTTCCCTCCAGATAGACCAAGATCAGAAATCAGCTCTAATGTGTATTTTCTTTGATGCATGACTATTCCACTAGCATTTCGAGCAAACTCAAAGCCTAGGAAATATCTTAAAGTTCCCAAGTCCTTGATCTTGAAGTTCTGCTGAAGTGATGCCTTGGTCTGTTGAATGAGATCACTATCATTCCCAGTGATGATAAGGTCATCTACATAGATGAGTACCAACACTATTCTATTTCCCACCTTTTTGGTGAAGAGTGAGTGGTCTAACTGGCTTTGGACAAAACCTGAGTTCTTCAGGGCAGTAGTGAGCTTAATATTCCACTGCCTAGAAGCTTGTTTCAAGCCATATAGAGATTTGACCAGCTTGCATACTCTTCCTTGCTTATCATCAAAGCCCTGTGGCATGGTCATATATACTTCCTCATTGAGATCACCTTGGAGAAATGCATTGTGGACATCCATTTGATAAATGTCCCAACCTGCAGGCAAAGAATCGAGATTACTACCCTTCAGAACCATTTTTGCTACAGGTGAGAAGGTGTCTTGGTAGTCAACTCCTTCCTTTTGATTGTAACCCTTAGCCACCAACCTTGCCTTGAATCTTTCTATCTCACCACTAGCTTTGTATTTAATCTTATATACCCACTTGCATCCAATGGCTTTCTTGTATTTGGGAAGATCAGTAACCTCCCAAGTATTATTGTCCTCCAGTGCCTTCATCTCAGCCTTCATTGCCTCCACCCATCTGGTATCCTGAACTGCTGCAGAGTATGATGTTGGCTCCTTCTCAAATCCCATCTTTGCAATGTAACTCTGATATCTAGCAGACAGTCCAGTGTAAGTGAGATTATTTGACATAGGATATAGGCATTGCCTGCTATTACTTGCTCCACCTTCATGCCTGTGTGTTGGATAAAAGTCCTTCATCCATGTAGGCTGTTTTCTGCTCCTATCTGATCTTCTCAGGGATGACTCAACCTCAGGTTCAGGTGCAAATGCAACATCAGTACAGCCATCAGCATCAGCAGCTTCCTCAGACTGATCTGTAATTTCTGCATTCCTGGATGGATGCCTTTCATCACCAGCAGCTTCAATTTGTTGAGACTGATCTGCAACTACAGCATTTCTGGATGAATGCTGAAAAATAGTCCCATCACCAGCAGCTTCAACTTGTGGAACTTCTGAAGGGATTGTATGACCTTCTCCAGAGGCTTCTGAAGGGATTGGATGGCCTGGTCCAGGTACCTGCTTTTGCTGGAAAGGAAATATATCTTCATGGAAGGTAACATCTCTGCTTACAAAGAGGGTGTTGTTAGATAAATTCAATAGTTTGTATCCTTTATGCTTGGAGGAATACCCAAGCAATACTGCTTTTATTGCTCTAGTGTCAAATTTGTCTGCCTGTAGTAAATTTGTTGCATAGCAAAGGCAACCAATGACCCTCATATGGGACAGAACTGGAGCCTTCTCATATAACTTTTCATAAGGTGAAATGTTTCCCAGAATTACTGCAGGTAATCTATTCATGATATACCCTGCAGCCTCTACACAATCCCCCCAGTACCTATTTGGTAAATGACTTTGAAACTTGATAGCCCTTGCCAACTCTAAGATATGTCTATGACTCTTTTCAACTAGTCCATTCTGTTGAGGACTATAAGGACAAGACCTTTGATGTATAATG